>OV884005.1:4120030-5493374 GCA_930367185.1 Myathropa florea | reverse complement strand
GGTGGAAAATCGAATTGTCTGAAACTCGCGTCAATGAAAATTCGGGTCAAGAGCACACCAGAAATGGCGGTTTTATGTCCGGGCGACGCCTGGTTTGGAAACTGTGGCTTGTCAAAGTTGCAGGGTCAGTGCTTCAGGATCACATCGAAATTGCAATGGTTAGCCTTGGAATTTTTTTGGGGTGGAAAATCGAATTGTCTGAAACTCGCGTCAATGAAAATTCGGGTCAAGAGCACACCAGAAATGGCGGTTTTATGTCCGGGCGACGCCTGGTTTGGAAACTGTGGCTTGTCAAAGTTGCAGGGTCAGTGCTTCAGGATCACATCGAAATTGCAATGGTTAGCCTTGGAATTTTTTTGGGGTGGAAAATCGAATTGTCTGAAACTCGCGTCAATGAAAATTCGGGTCAAGAGCACACCAGAAATGGCGGTTTTATGTCCGGGCGACGCCTGGTTTGGAAACTGTGGCTTGTCAAAGTTGCAGGGTCAGTGCTTCAGGATCACATCGAAATTGCAATGGTTAGCCTTGGAATTTTTTTGGGGTGGAAAATCGAATTGTCTGAAACTCGCGTCAATGAAAATTCGGGTCAAGAGCACACCAGAAATGGCGGTTTTATGTCCGGGCGACGCCTGGTTTGGAAACTGTGGCTTGTCAAAGTTGCAGGGTCAGTGCTTCAGGATCACATCGAAATTGCAATGGTTAGCCTTGGAATTTTTTTGGGGTGGAAAATCGAATTGTCTGAAACTCGCGTCAATGAAAATTCGGGTCAAGAGCACACCAGAAATGGCGGTTTTATGTCCGGGCGACGCCTGGTTTGGAAACTGTGGCTTGTCAAAGTTGCAGGGTCAGTGCTTCAGGATCACATCGAAATTGCAATGGTTAGCCTTGGAATTTTTTTGGGGTGGAAAATCGAATTGTCTGAAACTCGCGTCAATGAAAATTCGGGTCAAGAGCACACCAGAAATGGCGGTTTTATGTCCGGGCGACGCCTGGTTTGGAAACTGTGGCTTGTCAAAGTTGCAGGGTCAGTGCTTCAGGATCACATCGAAATTGCAATGGTTAGCCTTGGAATTTTTTTGGGGTGGAAAATCGAATTGTCTGAAACTCGCGTCAATGAAAATTCGGGTCAAGAGCACACCAGAAATGGCGGTTTTATGTCCGGGCGACGCCTGGTTTGGAAACTGTGGCTTGTCAAAGTTGCAGGGTCAGTGCTTCAGGATCACATCGAAATTGCAATGGTTAGCCTTGGAATTTTTTTGGGGTGGAAAATCGAATTGTCTGAAACTCGCGTCAATGAAAATTCGGGTCAAGAGCACACCAGAAATGGCGGTTTTATGTCCGGGCGACGCCTGGTTTGGAAACTGTGGTTTGTCAAAGTTGCAGGGTCAGTGCTTCAGGATCACATCGAAATTGCAATGGTTAGCCTTGGAATTTTTTTGGGGTGGAAAATCGAATTGTCTGAAACTCGCGTCAATGAAAATTCGGGTCAAGAGCACACCAGAAATGGCGGTTTTATGTCCGGGCGACGCCTGGTTTGGAAACTGTGGCTTGTCAAAGTTGCAGGGTCAGTGCTTCAGGATCACATCGAAATTGCAATGGTTAGCCTTGGAATTTTTTTGGGGTGGAAAATCGAATTGTCTGAAACTCGCGTCAATGAAAATTCGGGTCAAGAGCACACCAGAAATGGCGGTTTTATGTCCGGGCGACGCCTGGTTTGGAAACTGTGGCTTGTCAAAGTTGCAGGGTCAGTGCTTCAGGATCACATCGAAATTGCAATGGTTAGCCTTGGAATTTTTTTGGGGTGGAAAATCGAATTGTCTGAAACTCGCGTCAATGAAAATTCGGGTCAAGAGCACACCAGAAATGGCGGTTTTATGTCCGGGCGACGCCTGGTTTGGAAACTGTGGCTTGTCAAAGTTGCAGGGTCAGTGCTTCAGGATCACATCGAAATTGCAATGGTTAGCCTTGGAATTTTTTTGGGGTGGAAAATCGAATTGTCTGAAACTCGCGTCAATGAAAATTCGGGTCAAGAGCACACCAGAAATGGCGGTTTTATGTCCGGGCGACGCCTGGTTTGGAAACTGTGGCTTGTCAAAGTTGCAGGGTCAGTGCTTCAGGATCACATCGAAATTGCAATGGTTAGCCTTGGAATTTTTTTGGGGTGGAAAATCGAATTGTCTGAAACTCGCGTCAATGAAAATTCGGGTCAAGAGCACACCAGAAATGGCGGTTTTATGTCCGGGCGACGCCTGGTTTGGAAACTGTGGTTTGTCAAAGTTGCAGGGTCAGTGCTTCAGGATCACATCGAAATTGCAATGGTTAGCCTTGGAATTTTTTTGGGGTGGAAAATCGAATTGTCTGAAACTCGCGTCAATGAAAATTCGGGTCAAGAGCACACCAGAAATGGCGGTTTTATGTCCGGGCGACGCCTGGTTTGGAAACTGTGGCTTGTCAAAGTTGCAGGGTCAGTGCTTCAGGATCACATCGAAATTGCAATGGTTAGCCTTGGAATTTTTTTGGGGTGGAAAATCGAATTGTCTGAAACTCGCGTCAATGAAAATTCGGGTCAAGAGCACACCAGAAATGGCGGTTTTATGTCCGGGCGACGCCTGGTTTGGAAACTGTGGCTTGTCAAAGTTGCAGGGTCAGTGCTTCAGGATCACATCGAAATTGCAATGGTTAGCCTTGGAATTTTTTTGGGGTGGAAAATCGAATTGTCTGAAACTCGCGTCAATGAAAATTCGGGTCAAGAGCACACCAGAAATGGCGGTTTTATGTCCGGGCGACGCCTGGTTTGGAAACTGTGGCTTGTCAAAGTTGCAGGGTCAGTGCTTCAGGATCACATCGAAATTGCAATGGTTAGCCTTGGAATTTTTTTGGGGTGGAAAATCGAATTGTCTGAAACTCGCGTCAATGAAAATTCGGGTCAAGAGCACACCAGAAATGGCGGTTTTATGTCCGGGCGACGCCTGGTTTGGAAACTGTGGTTTGTCAAAGTTGCAGGGTCAGTGCTTCAGGATCACATCGAAATTGCAATGGTTAGCCTTGGAATTTTTTTGGGGTGGAAAATCGAATTGTCTGAAACTCGCGTCAATGAAAATTCGGGTCAAGAGCACACCAGAAATGGCGGTTTTATGTCCGGGCGACGCCTGGTTTGGAAACTGTGGCTTGTCAAAGTTGCAGGGTCAGTGCTTCAGGATCACATCGAAATTGCAATGGTTAGCCTTGGAATTTTTTTGGGGTGGAAAATCGAATTGTCTGAAACTCGCGTCAATGAAAATTCGGGTCAAGAGCACACCAGAAATGGCGGTTTTATGTCCGGGCGACGCCTGGTTTGGAAACTGTGGCTTGTCAAAGTTGCAGGGTCAGTGCTTCAGGATCACATCGAAATTGCAATGGTTAGCCTTGGAATTTTTTTGGGGTGGAAAATCGAATTGTCTGAAACTCGCGTCAATGAAAATTCGGGTCAAGAGCACACCAGAAATGGCGGTTTTATGTCCGGGCGACGCCTGGTTTGGAAACTGTGGCTTGTCAAAGTTGCAGGGTCAGTGCTTCAGGATCACATCGAAATTGCAATGGTTAGCCTTGGAATTTTTTTGGGGTGGAAAATCGAATTGTCTTAAACTCGCGTCAATGAAAATTCGGGTCAAGAGCACACCAGAAATGGCGGTTTTATGTCCGGGCGACGCCTGGTTTGGAAACTGTGGCTTGTCAAAGTTGCAGGGTCAGTGCTTCAGGATCACATCGAAATTGCAATGGTTAGCCTTGGAATTTTTTTGGGGTGGAAAATCGAATTGTCTGAAACTCGCGTCAATGAAAATTCGGGTCAAGAGCACACCAGAAATGGCGGTTTTATGTCCGGGCGACGCCTGGTTTGGAAACTGTGGTTTGTCAAAGTTGCAGGGTCAGTGCTTCAGGATCACATCGAAATTGCAATGGTTAGCCTTGGAATTTTTTTGGGGTGGAAAATCGAATTGTCTGAAACTCGCGTCAATGAAAATTCGGGTCAAGAGCACACCAGAAATGGCGGTTTTATGTCCGGGCGACGCCTGGTTTGGAAACTGTGGCTTGTCAAAGTTGCAGGGTCAGTGCTTCAGGATCACATCGAAATTGCAATGGTTAGCCTTGGAATTTTTTTGGGGTGGAAAATCGAATTGTCTGAAACTCGCGTCAATGAAAATTCGGGTCAAGAGCACACCAGAAATGGCGGTTTTATGTCCGGGCGACGCCTGGTTTGGAAACTGTGGCTTGTCAAAGTTGCAGGGTCAGTGCTTCAGGATCACATCGAAATTGCAATGGTTAGCCTTGGAATTTTTTTGGGGTGGAAAATCGAATTGTCTGAAACTCGCGTCAATGAAAATTCGGGTCAAGAGCACACCAGAAATGGCGGTTTTATGTCCGGGCGACGCCTGGTTTGGAAACTGTGGCTTGTCAAAGTTGCAGGGTCAGTGCTTCAGGATCACATCGAAATTGCAATGGTTAGCCTTGGAATTTTTTTGGGGTGGAAAATCGAATTGTCTGAAACTCGCGTCAATGAAAATTCGGGTCAAGAGCACACCAGAAATGGCGGTTTTATGTCCGGGCGACGCCTGGTTTGGAAACTGTGGCTTGTCAAAGTTGCAGGGTCAGTGCTTCAGGATCACATCGAAATTGCAATGGTTAGCCTTGGAATTTTTTTGGGGTGGAAAATCGAATTGTCTGAAACTCGCGTCAATGAAAATTCGGGTCAAGAGCACACCAGAAATGGCGGTTTTATGTCCGGGCGACGCCTGGTTTGGAAACTGTGGCTTGTCAAAGTTGCAGGGTCAGTGCTTCAGGATCACATCGAAATTGCAATGGTTAGCCTTGGAATTTTTTTGGGGTGGAAAATCGAATTGTCTGAAACTCGCGTCAATGAAAATTCGGGTCAAGAGCACACCAGAAATGGCGGTTTTATGTCCGGGCGACGCCTGGTTTGGAAACTGTGGCTTGTCAAAGTTGCAGGGTCAGTGCTTCAGGATCACATCGAAATTGCAATGGTTAGCCTTGGAATTTTTTTGGGGTGGAAAATCGAATTGTCTGAAACTCGCGTCAATGAAAATTCGGGTCAAGAGCACACCAGAAATGGCGGTTTTATGTCCGGGCGACGCCTGGTTTGGAAACTGTGGCTTGTCAAAGTTGCAGGGTCAGTGCTTCAGGATCACATCGAAATTGCAATGGTTAGCCTTGGAATTTTTTTGGGGTGGAAAATCGAATTGTCTGAAACTCGCGTCAATGAAAATTCGGGTCAAGAGCACACCAGAAATGGCGGTTTTATGTCCGGGCGACGCCTGGTTTGGAAACTGTGGCTTGTCAAAGTTGCAGGGTCAGTGCTTCAGGATCACATCGAAATTGCAATGGTTAGCCTTGGAATTTTTTTGGGGTGGAAAATCGAATTGTCTGAAACTCGCGTCAATGAAAATTCGGGTCAAGAGCACACCAGAAATGGCGGTTTTATGTCCGGGCGACGCCTGGTTTGGAAACTGTGGCTTGTCAAAGTTGCAGGGTCAGTGCTTCAGGATCACATCGAAATTGCAATGGTTAGCCTTGGAATTTTTTTGGGGTGGAAAATCGAATTGTCTGAAACTCGCGTCAATGAAAATTCGGGTCAAGAGCACACCAGAAATGGCGGTTTTATGTCCGGGCGACGCCTGGTTTGGAAACTGTGGCTTGTCAAAGTTGCAGGGCCAGGGCTTCAGGATCGCATCGAAATTGCCTTGGAATTTTTTTGGGGTGGAAAATCGAATTGTCTGAAACTCGCGTCAATGAAAATTCGGGTCAAGAGCACACCAGAAATGGCGGTTTTATGTCCGGGCGACGCCTGGTTTGGAAACTGTGGCTTGTCAAAGTTGCAGGGTCAGTGCTTCAGGATCACATCGAAATTGCAATGGTTAGCCTTGGAATTTTTTTGGGGTGGAAAATCGAATTGTCTGAAACTCGCGTCAATGAAAATTCGGGTCAAGAGCACACCAGAAATGGCGGTTTTATGTCCGGGCGACGCCTGGTTTGGAAACTGTGGCTTGTCAAAGTTGCAGGGTCAGTGCTTCAGGATCACATCGAAATTGCAATGGTTAGCCTTGGAATTTTTTTGGGGTGGAAAATCGAATTGTCTGAAACTCGCGTCAATGAAAATTCGGGTCAAGAGCACACCAGAAATGGCGGTTTTATGTCCGGGCGACGCCTGGTTTGGAAACTGTGGCTTGTCAAAGTTGCAGGGTCAGTGCTTCAGGATCACATCGAAATTGCAATGGTTAGCCTTGGAATTTTTTTGGGGTGGAAAATCGAATTGTCTGAAACTCGCGTCAATGAAAATTCGGGTCAAGAGCACACCAGAAATGGCGGTTTTATGTCCGGGCGACGCCTGGTTTGGAAACTGTGGCTTGTCAAAGTTGCAGGGTCAGTGCTTCAGGATCACATCGAAATTGCAATGGTTAGCCTTGGAATTTTTTTGGGGTGGAAAATCGAATTGTCTGAAACTCGCGTCAATGAAAATTCGGGTCAAGAGCACACCAGAAATGGCGGTTTTATGTCCGGGCGACGCCTGGTTTGGAAACTGTGGCTTGTCAAAGTTGCAGGGTCAGTGCTTCAGGATCACATCGAAATTGCAATGGTTAGCCTTGGAATTTTTTTGGGGTGGAAAATCGAATTGTCTGAAACTCGCGTCAATGAAAATTCGGGTCAAGAGCACACCAGAAATGGCGGTTTTATGTCCGGGCGACGCCTGGTTTGGAAACTGTGGCTTGTCAAAGTTGCAGGGCCAGGGCTTCAGGATCGCATCGAAATTGCCTTGGAATTTTTTTGGGGTGGAAAATCGAATTGTCTGAAACTCGCGTCAATGAAAATTCGGGTCAAGAGCACACCAGAAATGGCGGTTTTATGTCCGGGCGACGCCTGGTTTGGAAACTGTGGCTTGTCAAAGTTGCAGGGTCAGTGCTTCAGGATCACATCGAAATTGCAATGGTTAGCCTTGGAATTTTTTTGGGGTGGAAAATCGAATTGTCTGAAACTCGCGTCAATGAAAATTCGGGTCAAGAGCACACCAGAAATGGCGGTTTTATGTCCGGGCGACGCCTGGTTTGGAAACTGTGGCTTGTCAAAGTTGCAGGGTCAGTGCTTCAGGATCACATCGAAATTGCAATGGTTAGCCTTGGAATTTTTTTGGGGTGGAAAATCGAATTGTCTGAAACTCGCGTCAATGAAAATTCGGGTCAAGAGCACACCAGAAATGGCGGTTTTATGTCCGGGCGACGCCTGGTTTGGAAACTGTGGCTTGTCAAAGTTGCAGGGTCAGTGCTTCAGGATCACATCGAAATTGCAATGGTTAGCCTTGGAATTTTTTTGGGGTGGAAAATCGAATTGTCTGAAACTCGCGTCAATGAAAATTCGGGTCAAGAGCACACCAGAAATGGCGGTTTTATGTCCGGGCGACGCCTGGTTTGGAAACTGTGGCTTGTCAAAGTTGCAGGGTCAGTGCTTCAGGATCACATCGAAATTGCAATGGTTAGCCTTGGAATTTTTTTGGGGTGGAAAATCGAATTGTCTGAAACTCGCGTCAATGAAAATTCGGGTCAAGAGCACACCAGAAATGGCGGTTTTATGTCCGGGCGACGCCTGGTTTGGAAACTGTGGCTTGTCAAAGTTGCAGGGTCAGTGCTTCAGGATCACATCGAAATTGCAATGGTTAGCCTTGGAATTTTTTTGGGGTGGAAAATCGAATTGTCTGAAACTCGCGTCAATGAAAATTCGGGTCAAGAGCACACCAGAAATGGCGGTTTTATGTCCGGGCGACGCCTGGTTTGGAAACTGTGGCTTGTCAAAGTTGCAGGGTCAGTGCTTCAGGATCACATCGAAATTGCAATGGTTAGCCTTGGAATTTTTTTGGGGTGGAAAATCGAATTGTCTGAAACTCGCGTCAATGAAAATTCGGGTCAAGAGCACACCAGAAATGGCGGTTTTATGTCCGGGCGACGCCTGGTTTGGAAACTGTGGCTTGTCAAAGTTGCAGGGTCAGTGCTTCAGGATCACATCGAAATTGCAATGGTTAGCCTTGGAATTTTTTTGGGGTGGAAAATCGAATTGTCTGAAACTCGCGTCAATGAAAATTCGGGTCAAGAGCACACCAGAAATGGCGGTTTTATGTCCGGGCGACGCCTGGTTTGGAAACTGTGGCTTGTCAAAGTTGCAGGGCCAGGGCTTCAGGATCGCATCGAAATGGCAATTGGAATTTTTTTGGGGTGGAAAATCGAATTGTCTGAAACTCGCGTCAATGAAAATTCGGGTCAAGAGCACACCAGAAATGGCGGTTTTATGTCCGGGCGACGCCTGGTTTGGAAACTGTGGCTTGTCAAAGTTGCAGGGTCAGTGCTTCAGGATCACATCGAAATTGCAATGGTTAGCCTTGGAATTTTTTTGGGGTGGAAAATCGAATTGTCTGAAACTCGCGTCAATGAAAATTCGGGTCAAGAGCACACCAGAACTGGCGGTTTTATGTCCGGGCGACGCCTGGTTTGGAAACTGTGGCTTGTCAAAGTTGCAGGGCCAGGGCTTCAGGATCGCATCGAAATTGCCTTGGAATTTTTTTGGGGTGGAAAATCGAATTGTCTGAAACTCGCGTCAATGAAAATTCGGGTCAAGAGCACACCAGAAATGGCGGTTTTATGTCCGGGCGACGCCTGGTTTGGAAACTGTGGCTTGTCAAAGTTGCAGGGTCAGTGCTTCAGGATCACATCGAAATTGCAATGGTTAGCCTTGGAATTTTTTTGGGGTGGAAAATCGAATTGTCTGAAACTCGCGTCAATGAAAATTCGGGTCAAGAGCACACCAGAAATGGCGGTTTTATGTCCGGGCGACGCCTGGTTTGGAAACTGTGGCTTGTCAAAGTTGCAGGGTCAGTGCTTCAGGATCACATCGAAATTGCAATGGTTAGCCTTGGAATTTTTTTGGGGTGGAAAATCGAATTGTCTGAAACTCGCGTCAATGAAAATTCGGGTCAAGAGCACACCAGAAATGGCGGTTTTATGTCCGGGCGACGCCTGGTTTGGAAACTGTGGTTTGTCAAAGTTGCAGGGTCAGTGCTTCAGGATCACATCGAAATTGCAATGGTTAGCCTTGGAATTTTTTTGGGGTGGAAAATCGAATTGTCTGAAACTCGCGTCAATGAAAATTCGGGTCAAGAGCACACCAGAAATGGCGGTTTTATGTCCGGGCGACGCCTGGTTTGGAAACTGTGGCTTGTCAAAGTTGCAGGGTCAGTGCTTCAGGATCACATCGAAATTGCAATGGTTAGCCTTGGAATTTTTTTGGGGTGGAAAATCGAATTGTCTGAAACTCGCGTCAATGAAAATTCGGGTCAAGAGCACACCAGAAATGGCGGTTTTATGTCCGGGCGACGCCTGGTTTGGAAACTGTGGTTTGTCAAAGTTGCAGGGTCAGTGCTTCAGGATCACATCGAAATTGCAATGGTTAGCCTTGGAATTTTTTTGGGGTGGAAAATCGAATTGTCTGAAACTCGCGTCAATGAAAATTCGGGTCAAGAGCACACCAGAAATGGCGGTTTTATGTCCGGGCGACGCCTGGTTTGGAAACTGTGGCTTGTCAAAGTTGCAGGGTCAGTGCTTCAGGATCACATCGAAATTGCAATGGTTAGCCTTGGAATTTTTTTGGGGTGGAAAATCGAATTGTCTGAAACTCGCGTCAATGAAAATTCGGGTCAAGAGCACACCAGAAATGGCGGTTTTATGTCCGGGCGACGCCTGGTTTGGAAACTGTGGCTTGTCAAAGTTGCAGGGTCAGTGCTTCAGGATCACATCGAAATTGCAATGGTTAGCCTTGGAATTTTTTTGGGGTGGAAAATCGAATTGTCTGAAACTCGCGTCAATGAAAATTCGGGTCAAGAGCACACCAGAAATGGCGGTTTTATGTCCGGGCGACGCCTGGTTTGGAAACTGTGGCTTGTCAAAGTTGCAGGGTCAGTGCTTCAGGATCACATCGAAATTGCAATGGTTAGCCTTGGAATTTTTTTGGGGTGGAAAATCGAATTGTCTGAAACTCGCGTCAATGAAAATTCGGGTCAAGAGCACACCAGAAATGGCGGTTTTATGTCCGGGCGACGCCTGGTTTGGAAACTGTGGCTTGTCAAAGTTGCAGGGTCAGTGCTTCAGGATCACATCGAAATTGCAATGGTTAGCCTTGGAATTTTTTTGGGGTGGAAAATCGAATTGTCTGAAACTCGCGTCAATGAAAATTCGGGTCAAGAGCACACCAGAAATGGCGGTTTTATGTCCGGGCGACGCCTGGTTTGGAAACTGTGGCTTGTCAAAGTTGCAGGGTCAGTGCTTCAGGATCACATCGAAATTGCAATGGTTAGCCTTGGAATTTTTTTGGGGTGGAAAATCGAATTGTCTGAAACTCGCGTCAATGAAAATTCGGGTCAAGAGCACACCAGAAATGGCGGTTTTATGTCCGGGCGACGCCTGGTTTGGAAACTGTGGCTTGTCAAAGTTGCAGGGTCAGTGCTTCAGGATCACATCGAAATTGCAATGGTTAGCCTTGGAATTTTTTTGGGGTGGAAAATCGAATTGTCTGAAACTCGCGTCAATGAAAATTCGGGTCAAGAGCACACCAGAAATGGCGGTTTTATGTCCGGGCGACGCCTGGTTTGGAAACTGTGGCTTGTCAAAGTTGCAGGGTCAGTGCTTCAGGATCACATCGAAATTGCAATGGTTAGCCTTGGAATTTTTTTGGGGTGGAAAATCGAATTGTCTGAAACTCGCGTCAATGAAAATTCGGGTCAAGAGCACACCAGAAATGGCGGTTTTATGTCCGGGCGACGCCTGGTTTGGAAACTGTGGCTTGTCAAAGTTGCAGGGTCAGTGCTTCAGGATCACATCGAAATTGCAATGGTTAGCCTTGGAATTTTTTTGGGGTGGAAAATCGAATTGTCTGAAACTCGCGTCAATGAAAATTCGGGTCAAGAGCACACCAGAAATGGCGGTTTTATGTCCGGGCGACGCCTGGTTGGGAAACTGTGGCTTGTCAAAGTTGCAGGGTCAGTGCTTCAGGATCACATCGAAATTGCAATTGGTTAGCCTTGGAATTTTTTTGGGGTGGAAAATCGAATTGTCTGAAACTCGCGTCAATGAAAATTCGGGTCAAGAGCACACCAGAAATGGCGGTTTTATGTCCGGGCGACGCCTGGTTGGGAAACTGTGGCTTGTCAAAGTTGCAGGGTCAGTGCTTCAGGATCACATCGAAATTGCAATGGTTAGCCTTGGAATTTTTTTGGGGTGGAAAATCGAATTGTCTGAAACTCGCGTCAATGAAAATTCGGGTCAAGAGCACACCAGAAATGGCGGTTTTATGTCCGGGCGACGCCTGGTTTGGAAACTGTGGCTTGTCAAAGTTGCAGGGTCAGTGCTTCAGGATCACATCGAAATTGCAATGGTTAGCCTTGGAATTTTTTTGGGGTGGAAAATCGAATTGTCTGAAACTCGCGTCAATGAAAATTCGGGTCAAGAGCACACCAGAAATGGCGGTTTTATGTCCGGGCGACGCCTGGTTGGGAAACTGTGGCTTGTCAAAGTTGCAGGGTCAGTGCTTCAGGATCACATCGAAATTGCAATGGTTAGCCTTGGAATTTTTTTGGGGTGGAAAATCGAATTGTCTGAAACTCGCGTCAATGAAAATTCGGGTCAAGAGCACACCAGAAATGGCGGTTTTATGTCCGGGCGACGCCTGGTTTGGAAACTGTGGCTTGTCAAAGTTGCAGGGTCAGTGCTTCAGGATCACATCGAAATTGCAATGGTTAGCCTTGGAATTTTTTTGGGGTGGAAAATCGAATTGTCTGAAACTCGCGTCAATGAAAATTCGGGTCAAGAGCACACCAGAAATGGCGGTTTTATGTCCGGGCGACGCCTGGTTTGGAAACTGTGGCTTGTCAAAGTTGCAGGGTCAGTGCTTCAGGATCACATCGAAATTGCAATGGTTAGCCTTGGAATTTTTTTGGGGTGGAAAATCGAATTGTCTGAAACTCGCGTCAATGAAAATTCGGGTCAAGAGCACACCAGAAATGGCGGTTTTATGTCCGGGCGACGCCTGGTTTGGAAACTGTGGCTTGTCAAAGTTGCAGGGTCAGTGCTTCAGGATCACATCGAAATTGCAATGGTTAGCCTTGGAATTTTTTTGGGGTGGAAAATCGAATTGTCTGAAACTCGCGTCAATGAAAATTCGGGTCAAGAGCACACCAGAAATGGCGGTTTTATGTCCGGGCGACGCCTGGTTTGGAAACTGTGGCTTGTCAAAGTTGCAGGGTCAGTGCTTCAGGATCACATCGAAATTGCAATGGTTAGCCTTGGAATTTTTTTGGGGTGGAAAATCGAATTGTCTGAAACTCGCGTCAATGAAAATTCGGGTCAAGAGCACACCAGAAATGGCGGTTTTATGTCCGGGCGACGCCTGGTTTGGAAACTGTGGCTTGTCAAAGTTGCAGGGTCAGTGCTTCAGGATCACATCGAAATTGCAATGGTTAGCCTTGGAATTTTTTTGGGGTGGAAAATCGAATTGTCTGAAACTCGCGTCAATGAAAATTCGGGTCAAGAGCACACCAGAAATGGCGGTTTTATGTCCGGGCGACGCCTGGTTTGGAAACTGTGGCTTGTCAAAGTTGCAGGGTCAGTGCTTCAGGATCACATCGAAATTGCAATGGTTAGCCTTGGAATTTTTTTGGGGTGGAAAATCGAATTGTCTGAAACTCGCGTCAATGAAAATTCGGGTCAAGAGCACACCAGAAATGGCGGTTTTATGTCCGGGCGACGCCTGGTTTGGAAACTGTGGCTTGTCAAAGTTGCAGGGTCAGTGCTTCAGGATCACATCGAAATTGCAATGGTTAGCCTTGGAATTTTTTTGGGGTGGAAAATCGAATTGTCTGAAACTCGCGTCAATGAAAATTCGGGTCAAGAGCACACCAGAAATGGCGGTTTTATGTCCGGGCGACGCCTGGTTGGGAAACTGTGGCTTGTCAAAGTTGCAGGGTCAGTGCTTCAGGATCACATCGAAATTGCAATTGGTTAGCCTTGGAATTTTTTTGGGGTGGAAAATCGAATTGTCTGAAACTCGCGTCAATGAAAATTCGGGTCAAGAGCACACCAGAAATGGCGGTTTTATGTCCGGGCGACGCCTGGTTTGGAAACTGTGGTTTGTCAAAGTTGCAGGGTCAGTGCTTCAGGATCACATCGAAATTGCAATGGTTAGCCTTGGAATTTTTTTGGGGTGGAAAATCGAATTGTCTGAAACTCGCGTCAATGAAAATTCGGGTCAAGAGCACACCAGAAATGGCGGTTTTATGTCCGGGCGACGCCTGGTTTGGAAACTGTGGTTTGTCAAAGTTGCAGGGTCAGTGCTTCAGGATCACATCGAAATTGCAATGGTTAGCCTTGGAATTTTTTTGGGGTGGAAAATCGAATTGTCTGAAACTCGCGTCAATGAAAATTCGGGTCAAGAGCACACCAGAAATGGCGGTTTTATGTCCGGGCGACGCCTGGTTTGGAAACTGTGGCTTGTCAAAGTTGCAGGGTCAGTGCTTCAGGATCACATCGAAATTGCAATGGTTAGCCTTGGAATTTTTTTGGGGTGGAAAATCGAATTGTCTGAAACTCGCGTCAATGAAAATTCGGGTCAAGAGCACACCAGAAATGGCGGTTTTATGTCCGGGCGACGCCTGGTTTGGAAACTGTGGCTTGTCAAAGTTGCAGGGTCAGTGCTTCAGGATCACATCGAAATTGCAATGGTTAGCCTTGGAATTTTTTTGGGGTGGAAAATCGAATTGTCTGAAACTCGCGTCAATGAAAATTCGGGTCAAGAGCACACCAGAAATGGCGGTTTTATGTCCGGGCGACGCCTGGTTTGGAAACTGTGGTTTGTCAAAGTTGCAGGGTCAGTGCTTCAGGATCACATCGAAATTGCAATGGTTAGCCTTGGAATTTTTTTGGGGTGGAAAATCGAATTGTCTGAAACTCGCGTCAATGAAAATTCGGGTCAAGAGCACACCAGAAATGGCGGTTTTATGTCCGGGCGACGCCTGGTTTGGAAACTGTGGCTTGTCAAAGTTGCAGGGTCAGTGCTTCAGGATCACATCGAAATTGCAATGGTTAGCCTTGGAATTTTTTTGGGGTGGAAAATCGAATTGTCTGAAACTCGCGTCAATGAAAATTCGGGTCAAGCACACCAGAAATGGCGGTTTTATGTCCGGGCGACGCCTGGTTTGGAAACTGTGGCTTGTCAAAGTTGCAGGGCCAGGGCTTCAGGATCACATCGAAATTGCAATGGTTAGCCTTGGAATTTTTTTGGGGTGGAAAATCGAATTGTCTGAAACTCGCGTCAATGAAAATTCGGGTCAAGAGCACACCAGAAATGGCGGTTTTATGTCCGGGCGACGCCTGGTTTGGAAACTGTGGCTTGTCAAAGTTGCAGGGTCAGTGCTTCAGGATCACATCGAAATTGCAATGGTTAGCCTTGGAATTTTTTTGGGGTGGAAAATCGAATTGTCTGAAACTCGCGTCAATGAAAATTCGGGTCAAGAGCACACCAGAAATGGCGGTTTTATGTCCGGGCGACGCCTGGTTTGGAAACTGTGGCTTGTCAAAGTTGCAGGGCCAGTGCTTCAGGATCACATCGAAATTGCAATGGTTAGCCTTGGAATTTTTTTGGGGTGGAAAATCGAATTGTCTGAAACTCGCGTCAATGAAAATTCGGGTCAAGAGCACACCAGAAATGGCGGTTTTATGTCCGGGCGACGCCTGGTTTGGAAACTGTGGCTTGTCAAAGTTGCAGGGCCAGGGCTTCAGGATCGCATCGAAATTGCAATGGTTAGCCTTGGAATTTTTTTGGGGTGGAAAATCGAATTGTCTGAAACTCGCGTCAGTGAAAATTCAGGTCAAGAGCACACCAGAAATGGCGGTTTTATGTCCGGGCGACGCCTGGTTTGGAAACTGTGGCTTGTCAAAGTTGCAGGGCCAGGGCTTCAGGATCGCATCGAAATTGCAATGGTTAGCCTTGGAATTTTTTTGGGGTGGAAAATCGAATTGTCTGAAACTCGCGTCAATGAAAATTCGGGTCAAGAGCACACCAGAAATGGCGGTTTTATGTCCGTGCGACGCCTGGTTTGGAAACTGTGGCTTGTCAAAGTTGCAGGGCCAGGGCTTCAGGATCACATCGAAATTGCAATGGTTAGCCTTGGAATTTTTTTGGGGTGGAAAATCGAATTGTCTGAAACTCGCGTCAATGAAAATTCGGGTCAAGAGCACACCAGAAATGGCGGTTTTATGTCCGGGCGACGCCTGGTTTGGAAACTGTGGCTTGTCAAAGTTGCAGGGCCAGGGCTTCAGGATCGCATCGAAATTGCAATGGTTAGCCTTGGAATTTTTTTGGGGTGGAAAATCGAATTGTCTGAAACTCGCGTCAGTGAAAATTCAGGTCAAGAGCACACCAGAAATGGCGGTTTTATGTCCGGGCGACGCCTGGTTTGGAAACTGTGGCTTGTCAAAGTTGCAGGGCCAGGGCTTCAGGATCGCATCGAAATTGCAATGGTTAGCCTTGGAATTTTTTTGGGGTGGAAAATCGAATTGTCTGAAACTCGCGTCAGTGAAAATTCAGGTCAAGAGCACACCAGAAATGGCGGTTTTATGTCCGGGCGACGCCTGGTTTGGAAACTGTGGCTTGTCAAAGTTGCAGGGCCAGGGCTTCAGGATCACATCGAAATTGCAATGGTTAGCCTTGGAATTTTTTTGGGGTGGAAAATCGAATTGTCTGAAACTCGCGTCAATGAAAATTCGGGTCAAGAGCACACCAGAAATGGCGGTTTTATGTCCGGGCGACGCCTGGTTTGGAAACTGTGGCTTGTCAAAGTTGCAGGGCCAGGGCTTCAGGATCACATCGAAATTGCAATGGTTAGCCTTGGAATTTTTTTGGGGTGGAAAATCGAATTGTCTGAAACTCGCGTCAATGAAAATTCGGGTCAAGAGCACACCAGAAATGGCGGTTTTATGTCCGGGCGACGCCTGGTTTGGAAACTGTGGCTTGTCAAAGTTGCAGGGCCAGGGCTTCAGGATCGCATCGAAATTGCAATGGTTAGCCTTGGAATTTTTTTGGGGTGGAAAATCGAATTGTCTGAAACTCGCGTCAGTGAAAATTCAGGTCAAGAGCACACCAGAAATGGCGGTTTTATGTCCGGGCGACGCCTGGTTTGGAAACTGTGGCTTGTCAAAGTTGCAGGGCCAGGGCTTCAGGATCGCATCGAAATTGCAATGGTTAGCCTTGGAATTTTTTTGGGGTGGAAAATCGAATTGTCTGAAACTCGCGTCAATGAAAATTCGGGTCAAGAGCACACCAGAAATGGCGGTTTTATGTCCGTGCGACGCCTGGTTTGGAAACTGTGGCTTGTCAAAGTTGCAGGGCCAGGGTTTCAGGATCACATCGAAATTGCAATGGTTAGCCTTGGAATTTTTTTGGGGTGGAAAATCGAATTGTCTGAAACTCGCGTCAATGAAAATTCGGGTCAAGAGCACACCAGAAATGGCGGTTTTATGTCCGGGCGACGCCTGGTTTGGAAACTGTGGCTTGTCAAAGTTGCAGGGCCAGGGCTTCAGGATCGCATCGAAATTGCAATGGTTAGCCTTGGAATTTTTTTGGGGTGGAAAATCGAATTGTCTGAAACTCGCGTCAATGAAAATTCGGGTCAAGGGCACACCAGAAATGGCGGTTTTATGTCCGGGCGACGCCTGGTTTGGAAACTGTGGCTTGTCAAAGTTGCAGGGCCAGGGCTTCAGGATCACATCGAAATTGCAATGGTTAGCCTTGGAATTTTTTTGGGGTGGAAAATCGAATTGCCTGAAACTCGCGTCAATGAAAATTCGGGTCAAGAGCACACCAGAAATGGCGGTTTTATGTCCGGGCGACGCCTGGTTTGGAAACTGTGGCTTGTCAAAGTTGCAGGGCCAGGGCTTCAGGATCACATCGAAATTGCAATGGTTAGCCTTGGAATTTTTTTGGGGTGGAAAATCGAATTGCCTGAAACTCGCGTCAATGAAAATTCGGGTCAAGAGCACACCAGAAATGGCGGTTTTATGTCCGGGCGACGCCTGGTTTGGAAACTGTGGCTTGTCAAAGTTGCAGGGCCAGGGCTTCAGGATCACATCGAAATTGCAATGGTTAGCCTTGGAATTTTTTTGGGGTGGAAAATCGAATTGCCTGAAACTCGCGTCAATGAAAATTCGGGTCAAGAGCACACCAGAAATGGCGGTTTTATGTCCGGGCGACGCCTGGTTTGGAAACTGTGGCTTGTCAAAGTTGCAGGGCCAGGGCTTCAGGATCGCATCGAAATTGCAATGGTTAGCCTTGGAATTTTTTTGGGGTGGAAAATCGAATTGTCTGAAACTCGCGTCAGTGAAAATTCAGGTCAAGAGCACACCAGAAATGGCGGTTTTATGTCCGGGCGACGCCTGGTTTGGAAACTGTGGCTTGTCAAAGTTGCAGGGCCAGGGCTTCAGGATCGCATCGAAATTGCAATGGTTAGCCTTGGAATTTTTTTGGGGTGGAAAATCGAATTGTCTGAAACTCGCGTCAATGAAAATTCGGGTCAAGAGCACACCAGAAATGGCGGTTTTATGTCCGGGCGACGCCTGGTTTGGAAACTGTGGCTTGTCAAAGTTGCAGGGCCAGAGCTTCAGGATCACATCGAAATTGCAATGGTTAGCCTTGGAATTTTTTTGGGGTGGAAAATCGAATTGTCTGAAACTCGCGTCAATGAAAATTCGGGTCAAGAGCACACCAGAAATGGCGGTTTTATGTCCGGGCGACGCCTGGTTTGGAAACTGTGGCTTGTCAAAGTTGCAGGGCCAGGGCTTCAGGATCACATCGAAATTGCAATGGTTAGCCTTGGAATTTTTTTGGGGTGGAAAATCGAATTGTCTGAAACTCGCGTCAATGAAAATTCGGGTCAAGAGCACACCAGAAATGGCGGTTTTATGTCCGGGCGACGCCTGGTTTGGAAACTGTGGCTTGTCAAAGTTGCAGGGCCAGTGCTTCAGGATCACATCGAAATTGCAATGGTTAGCCTTGGAATTTTTTTGGGGTGGAAAATCGAATTGTCTGAAACTCGCGTCAGTGAAAATTCAGGTCAAGAGCACACCAGAAATGGCGGTTTTATGTCCGGGCGACGCCTGGTTTGGAAACTGTGGCTTGTCAAAGTTGCAGGGCCAGGGCTTCAGGATCACATCGAAATTGCAATGGTTAGCCTTGGAATTTTTTTGGGGTGGAAAATCGAATTGTCTGAAACTCGCGTCAATGAAAATTCGGGTCAAGAGCACACCAGAAATGGCGGTTTTATGTCCGGGCGACGCCTGGTTTGGAAACTGTGGCTTGTCAAAGTTGCAGGGCCAGGGCTTCAGGATCACATCGAAATTGCAATGGTTAGCCTTGGAATTTTTTTGGGGTGGAAAATCGAATTGCCTGAAACTCGCGTCAATGAAAATTCGGGTCAAGAGCACACCAGAAATGGCGGTTTTATGTCCGGGCGACGCCTGGTTTGGAAACTGTGGCTTGTCAAAGTTGCAGGGCCAGGGCTTCAGGATCGCATCGAAATTGCAATGGTTAGCCTTGGAATTTTTTTGGGGTGGAAAATCGAATTGTCTGAAACTCGCGTCAGTGAAAATTCAGGTCAAGAGCACACCAGAAATGGCGGTTTTATGTCCGGGCGACGCCTGGTTTGGAAACTGTGGCTTGTCAAAGTTGCAGGGCCAGGGCTTCAGGATCGCATCGAAATTGCAATGGTTAGCCTTGGAATTTTTTTGGGGTGGAAAATCGAATTGTCTGAAACTCGCGTCAATGAAAATTCGGGTCAAGAGCACACCAGAAATGGCGGTTTTATGTCCGGGCGACGCCTGGTTTGGAAACTGTGGCTTGTCAAAGTTGCAGGGCCAGGGCTTCAGGATCACATCGAAATTGCAATGGTTAGCCTTGGAATTTTTTTGGGGTGGAAAATCGAATTGTCTGAAACTCGCGTCAATGAAAATTCGGGTCAAGAGCACACCAGAAATGGCGCACACCAGAAATGGCGGTTTTATGTCCGGGCGACGCCTGGTTTGGAAACTGTGGCTTGTCAAAGTTGCAGGGTCAGGGCTTCAGGATCGCATCGAAATTGCAATGGTTAGCCTTGGAATTTTTTTGGGGTGGAAAATCGAATTGCCTGAAACTCGCGTCAATGAAAATTCGGGTCAAGAGCACACCAGAAATGGCGGTTTTATGTCCGGGCGACGCCTGGTTTGGAAACTGTGGCTTGTCAAAGTTGCAGGGCCAGGGCTTCAGGATCACATCGAAATTGCAATGGTTAGCCTTGGAATTTTTTTGGGGTGGAAAATCGAATTGTCTGAAACTCGCGTCAATGAAAATTCGGGTCAAGAGCACACCAGAAATGGCGGTTTTATGTCCGGGCGACGCCTGGTTTGGAAACTGTGGCTTGTCAAAGTTGCAGGGCCAGGGCTTCAGGATCGCATCGAAATTGCAATGGTTAGCCTTGGAATTTTTTTGGGGTGGAAAATCGAATTGTCTGAAACTCGCGTCAATGAAAATTCGGGTCAAGAGCACACCAGAAATGGCGGTTTTATGTCCGGGCGACGCCTGGTTTGGAAACTGTGGCTTGTCAAAGTTGCAGGGCCAGGGCTTCAGGATCACATCGAAATTGCAATGGTTAGCCTTGGAATTTTTTGGGGTGGAAAATCGAATTGCCTGAAACTCGCGTCAATGAAAATTCGGGTCAAGAGCACACCAGAAATGGCGGTTTTATGTCCGGGCGACGCCTGGTTTGGAAACTGTGGCTTGTCAAAGTTGCAGGGCCAGGGCTTCAGGATCGCATCGAAATTGCAATGGTTAGCCTTGGAATTTTTTTGGGGTGGAAAATCGAATTGTCTGAAACTCGCGTCAGTGAAAATTCAGGTCAAGAGCACACCAGAAATGGCGGTTTTATGTCCGGGCGACGCCTGGTTTGGAAACTGTGGCTTGTCAAAGTTGCAGGGCCAGGGCTTCAGGATCGCATCGAAATTGCAATGGTTAGCCTTGGAATTTTTTTGGGGTGGAAAATCGAATTGTCTGAAACTCGCGTCAGTGAAAATTCAGGTCAAGAGCACACCAGAAATGGCGGTTTTATGTCCGGGCGACGCCTGGTTTGGAAACTGTGGCTTGTCAAAGTTGCAGGGCCAGGGCTTCAGGATCGCATCGAAATTGCAATGGTTAGCCTTGGAATTTTTTTGGGGTGGAAAATCGAATTGTCTGAAACTCGCGTCAGTGAAAATTCAGGTCAAGAGCACACCAGAAATGGCGGTTTTATGTCCGGGCGACGCCTGGTTTGGAAACTGTGGCTTGTCAAAGTTGCAGGGCCAGGGCTTCAGGATCGCATCGAAATTGCAATGGTTAGCCTTGGAATTTTTTTGGGGTGGAAAATCGAATTGCCTGAAACTCGCGTCAATGAAAATTCGGGTCAAGAGCACACCAGAAATGGCGGTTTTATGTCCGGGCGACGCCTGGTTTGGAAACTGTGGCTTGTCAAAGTTGCAGGGCCAGGGCTTCAGGATCGCATCGAAATTGCAATGGTTAGCCTTGGAATTTTTTTGGGGTGGAAAATCGAATTGTCTGAAACTCGCGTCAGTGAAAATTCAGGTCAAGAGCACACCAGAAATGGCGGTTTTATGTCCGGGCGACGCCTGGTTTGGAAACTGTGGCTTGTCAAAGTTGCAGGGCCAGGGCTTCAGGATCGCATCGAAATTGCAATGGTTAGCCTTGGAATTTTTTTGGGGTGGAAAATCGAATTGTCTGAAACTCGCGTCAGTGAAAATTCAGGTCAAGAGCACACCAGAAATGGCGGTTTTATGTCCGAGCGACGCCTGGTTTGGAAACTGTGGCTTGTCAAAGTTGCAGGTCCAGGGCTTCAGGATCGCATCGAAATTGCAATGGTTAGCCTTGGAATTTTTTTGGGGTGGAAAATCGAATTGCCTGAAACTCGCGTCAATGAAAATTCGGGTCAAGAGCACACCAGAAATGGCGGTTTTATGTCCGGGCGACGCCTGGTTTGGAAACTGTGGCTTGTCAAAGTTGCAGGGCCAGGGCTTCAGGATCGCATCGAAATTGCAATGGTTAGCCTTGGAATTTTTTTGGGGTGGAAAATCGAATTGTCTGAAACTCGCGTCAATGAAAATTCGGGTCAAGAGCACACCAGAAATGGCGGTTTTATGTCCGGGCGACGCCTGGTTTGGAAACTGTGGCTTGTCAAATTTGCAGGGCCAGGGCTTCAGGATCGCATCGAAATTGCAATGGTTAGCCTTGGAATTTTTTTGGGGTGGAAAATCGAATTGCCTGAAACTCGCGTCAATGAAAATTCGGGTCAAGAGCACACCAGAAATGGCGGTTTTATGTCCGGGCGACGCCTGGTTTGGAAACTGTGGCTTGTCAAAGTTGCAGGGCCAGGGCTTCAGGATCGCATCGAAATTGCAATGGTTAGCCTTGGAATTTTTTTGGGGTGGAAAATCGAATTGTCTGAAACTCGCGTCAGTGAAAATTCAGGTCAAGAGCACACCAGAAATGGCGGTTTTATGTCCGGGCGACGCCTGGTTTGGAAACTGTGGCTTGTCAAAGTTGCAGGGCCAGGGCTTCAGGATCGCATCGAAATTGCAATGGTTAGCCTTGGAATTTTTTTGGGGTGGAAAATCGAATTGCCTGAAACTCGCGTCAATGAAAATTCGGGTCAAGAGCACACCAGAAATGGCGGTTTTATGTCCGGGCGACGCCTGGTTTGGAAACTGTGGCTTGTCAAAGTTGCAGGGCCAGGGCTTCAGGATCGCATCGAAATTGCAATGGTTAGCCTTGGAATTTTTTTGGGGTGGAAAATCGAATTGTCTGAAACTCGCGTCAGTGAAAATTCAGGTCAAGAGCACACCAGAAATGGCGGTTTTATGTCCGGGCGACGCCTGGTTTGGAAACTGTGGCTTGTCAAAGTTGCAGGGCCAGGGCTTCAGGATCGCATCGAAATTGCAATGGTTAGCCTTGGAATTTTTTTGGGGTGGAAAATCGAATTGTCTGAAACTCGCGTCAGTGAAAATTCAGGTCAAGAGCACACCAGAAATGGCGGTTTTATGTCCGAGCGACGCCTGGTTTGGAAACTGTGGCTTGTCAAAGTTGCAGGTCCAGGGCTTCAGGATCGCATCGAAATTGCAATGGTTAGCCTTGGAATTTTTTTGGGGTGGAAAATCGAATTGCCTGAAACTCGCGTCAATGAAAATTCGGGTCAAGAGCACACCAGAAATGGCGGTTTTATGTCCGGGCGACGCCTGGTTTGGAAACTGTGGCTTGTCAAAGTTGCAGGGCCAGGGCTTCAGGATCGCATCGAAATTGCAATGGTTAGCCTTGGAATTTTTTTGGGGTGGAAAATCGAATTGTCTGAAACTCGCGTCAGTGAAAATTCAGGTCAAGAGCACACCAGAAATGGCGGTTTTATGTCCGGGCGACGCCTGGTTTGGAAACTGTGGCTTGTCAAAGTTGCAGGGCCAGGGCTTCAGGATCGCATCGAAATTGCAATGGTTAGCCTTGGAATTTTTTTGGGGTGGAAAATCGAATTGTCTGAAACTCGCGTCAGTGAAAATTCAGGTCAAGAGCACACCAGAAATGGCGGTTTTATGTCCGGGCGACGCCTGGTTTGGAAACTGTGGCTTGTCAAAGTTGCAGGGCCAGGGCTTCAGGATCGCATCGAAATTGCAATTCTTGGAATTTTTTTGGGGTGGAAAATCGAATTGCCTGAATCTCGCGTCAATGAAAATTCGGGTCAAGAGCACACCAGAAATGGCGGTTTTATGTCCGGGCGACGCCTGGTTTGGAAACTGTGGCTTGTCAAAGTTGCAGGGCCAGGGCTTCAGGATCGCATCGAAATTGCAATGGTTAGCCTTGGAATTTTTTTGGGGTGGAAAATCGAATTGTCTGAAACTCGCGTCAGTGAAAATTCAGGTCAAGAGCACACCAGAAATGGCGGTTTTATGTCCGGGCGACGCCTGGTTTGGAAACTGTGGCTTGTCAAAGTTGCAGGGCCAGGGCTTCAGGATCGCATCGAAATTGCAATGGTTAGCCTTGGAATTTTTTTGGGGTGGAAAATCGAATTGCCTGAAACTCGTGTCAATGAAAATTCGGGTCAAGAGCACACCAGAAATGGCGGTTTTATGTCCGGGCGACGCCTGGTTTGGAAACTGTGGCTTGTCAAAGTTGCAGGGCCAGGGCTTCAGGATCGCATCGAAATTGCAATGGTTAGCCTTGGAATTTTTTTGGGGTGGAAAATCGAATTGTCTGAAACTCGCGTCAGTGAAAATTCAGGTCAAGAGCACACCAGAAATGGCGGTTTTATGTCCGGGCGACGCCTGGTTTGGAAACTGTGGCTTGTCAAAGTTGCAGGGCCAGGGCTTCAGGATCGCATCGAAATTGCAATGGTTAGCCTTGGAATTTTTTTGGGGTGGAAAATCGAATTGTCTGAAACTCGCGTCAGTGAAAATTCAGGTCAAGAGCACACCAGAAATGGCGGTTTTATGTCCGGGCGACGCCTGGTTTGGAAACTGTGGCTTGTCAAAGTTGCAGGGCCAGGGCTTCAGGATCGCATCGAAATTGCAATGGTTAGCCTTGGAATTTTTTTGGGGTGGAAAATCGAATTGTCTGAAACTCGCGTCAGTGAAAATTCAGGTCAAGGGCACACCAGAAATGGCGGTTTTATGTCCGGGCGACGCCTGGTTTGGAAACTGTGGCTTGTCAAAGTTGCAGGGCCAGGGCTTCAGGATCGCATCGAAATTGCAATGGTTAGCCTTGGAATTTTTTTGGGGTGGAAAATCGAATTGTCTGAAACTCGCGTCAGTGAAAATTCAGGTCAAGAGCACACCAGAAATGGCGGTTTTATGTCCGGGCGACGCCTGGTTTGGAAACTGTGGCTTGTCAAAGTTGCAGGGCCAGGGCTTCAGGATCGCATCGAAATTGCAATGGTTAGCCTTGGAATTTTTTTGGGGTGGAAAATCGAATTGTCTGAAACTCGCGTCAGTGAAAATTCAGGTCAAGGGCACACCAGAAATGGCGGTTTTATGTCCGGGCGACGCCTGGTTTGGAAACTGTGGCTTGTCAAAGTTGCAGGGCCAGGGCTTCAGGATCGCATCGAAATTGCAATGGTTAGCCTTGGAATTTTTTTGGGGTGGAAAATCGAATTGTCTGAAACTCGCGTCAGTGAAAATTCAGGTCAAGAGCACACCAGAAATGGCGGTTTTATGTCCGGGCGACGCCTGGTTTGGAAACTGTGGCTTGTCAAAGTTGCAGGGCCAGGGCTTCAGGATCGCATCGAAATTGCAATGGTTAGCCTTGGAATTTTTTTGGGGTGGGAAATCGAATTGTCTGAAACTCGCGTCAGTGAAAATTCAGGTCAAGAGCACACCAGAAATGGCGGTTTTATGTCCGGGCGACGCCTGGTTTGGAAACTGTGGCTTGTCAAAGTTGCAGGGCCAGGGCTTCAGGATCGCATCGAAATTGCAATGGTTAGCCTTGGAATTTTTTTGGGGTGGAAAATCGAATTGTCTGAAACTCGCGTCAGTGAAAATTCAGGTCAAGAGCACACCAGAAATGGCGGTTTTATGTCCGGGCGACGCCTGGTTTGGAAACTGTGGCTTGTCAAAGTTGCAGGGCCAGGGCTTCAGGATCGCATCGAAATTGCAATGGTTAGCCTTGGAATTTTTTTGGGGTGGAAAATCGAATTGCCTGAAACTCGCGTCAATGAAAATTCGGGTCAAGAGCACACCAGAAATGGCGGTTTTATGTCCGGGCGACGCCTGGTTTGGAAACTGTGGCTTGTCAAAGTTGCAGGGCCAGGGCTTCAGGATCGCATCGAAATTGCAATGGTTAGCCTTGGAATTTGTTTGGGGTGGAAAATCGAATTGTCTGAAACTCGCGTCGCCTGGTTTGGAAACTGTGGCTTGTCAAAGTTGCAGGGCCAGGGCTTCAGGATCGCATCGAAATTGCAATGGTTAGCCTTGGAATTTTTTTGGGGTGGAAAATCGAATTGTCTGAAACTCGCGTCAGTGAAAATTCAGGTCAAGAGCACACCAGAAATGGCGGTTTTATGTCCGGGCGACGCCTGGTTTGGAAACTGTGGCTTGTCAAAGTTGCAGGGCCAGGGCTTCAGGATCGCATCGAAATTGCAATGGTTAGCCTTGGAATTTTTTTGGGGTGGAAAATCGAATTGCCTGAAACTCGCGTCAGTGAAAATTCAGGTCAAGAGCACACCAGAAATGGCGGTTTTATGTCCGGGCGACGCCTGGTTTGGAAACTGTGGCTTGTCAAAGTTGCAGGGCCAGGGCTTCAGGATCGCATCGAAATTGCAATGGTTAGCCTTGGAATTTTTTTGGGGTGGAAAATCGAATTGTCTGAAACTCGCGTCAGTGAAAATTCAGGTCAAGAGCACACCAGAAATGGCGGTTTTATGTCCGGGCGACGCCTGGTTTGGAAACTGTGGCTTGTCAAAGTTGCAGGGCCAGGGCTTCAGGATCGCATCGAAATTGCAATGGTTAGCCTTGGAATTTTTTTGGGGTGGAAAATCGAATTGTCTGAAACTCGCGTCAGTGAAAATTCAGGTCAAGAGCACACCAGAAATGGCGGTTTTATGTCCGGGCGACGCCTGGTTTGGAAACTGTGGCTTGTCAAAGTTGCAGGGCCAGGGCTTCAGGATCGCATCGAAATTGCAATGGTTAGCCTTGGAATTTTTTTGGGGTGGAAAATCGAATTGTCTGAAACTCGCGTCAGTGAAAATTCAGGTCAAGAGCACACCAGAAATGGCGGTTTTATGTCCGGGCGACGCCTGGTTTGGAAACTGTGGCTTGTCAAAGTTGCAGGGCCAGGGCTTCAGGATCGCATCGAAATTGCAATGGTTAGCCTTGGAATTTTTTTGGGGTGGAAAATCGAATTGCCTGAAACTCGCGTCAATGAAAATTCGGGTCAAGAGCACACCAGAAATGGCGGTTTTATGTCCGGGCGACGCCTGGTTTGGAAACTGTGGCTTGTCAAAGTTGCAGGGCCAGGGCTTCAGGATCGCATCGAAATTGCAATGGTTAGCCTTGGAATTTGTTTGGGGTGGAAAATCGAATTGTCTGAAACTCGCGTCAGTGAAAATTCAGGTCAAGAGCACACCAGAAATGGCGGTTTTATGTCCGGGCGACGCCTGGTTTGGAAACTGTGGCTTGTCAAAGTTGCAGGGCCAGGGCTTCAGGATCGCATCGAAATTGCAATGGTTAGCCTTGGAATTTTTTTGGGGTGGAAAATCGAATTGTCTGAAACTCGCGTCAGTGAAAATTCAGGTCAAGAGCACACCAGAAATGGCGGTTTTATGTCCGGGCGACGCCTGGTTTGGAAACTGTGGCTTGTCAAAGTTGCAGGGCCAGGGCTTCAGGATCGCATCGAAATTGCAATGGTTAGCCTTGGAATTTTTTTGGGGTGGAAAATCGAATTGCCTGAAACTCGCGTCAGTGAAAATTCAGGTCAAGAGCACACCAGAAATGGCGGTTTTATGTCCGGGCGACGCCTGGTTTGGAAACTGTGGCTTGTCAAAGTTGCAGGGCCAGGGCTTCAGGATCGCATCGAAATTGCAATGGTTAGCCTTGGAATTTTTTTGGGGTGGAAAATCGAATTGTCTGAAACTCGCGTCAGTGAAAATTCAGGTCAAGAGCACACCAGAAATGGCGGTTTTATGTCCGGGCGACGCCTGGTTTGGAAACTGTGGCTTGTCAAAGTTGCAGGGCCAGGGCTTCAGGATCGCATCGAAATTGCAATGGTTAGCCTTGGAATTTTTTTGGGGTGGAAAATCGAATTGCCTGAAACTCGCGTCAGTGAAAATTCAGGTCAAGAGCACACCAGAAATGGCGGTTTTATGTCCGGGCGACGCCTGGTTTGGAAACTGTGGCTTGTCAAAGTTGCAGGGCCAGGGCTTCAGGATCGCATCGAAATTGCAATGGTTAGCCTTGGAATTTTTTTGGGGTGGAAAATCGAATTGTCTGAAACTCGCGTCAGTGAAAATTCAGGTCAAGAGCACACCAGAAATGGCGGTTTTATGTCCGGGCGACGCCTGGTTTGGAAACTGTGGCTTGTCAAAGTTGCAGGGCCAGGGCTTCAGGATCGCATCGAAATTGCAATGGTTAGCCTTGGAATTTTTTTGGGGTGGAAAATCGAATTGCCTGAAACTCGCGTCAATGAAAATTCGGGTCAAGAGCACACCAGAAATGGCGGTTTTATGTCCGGGCGACGCCTGGTTTGGAAACTGTGGCTTGTCAAAGTTGCAGGGCCAGGGCTTCAGGATCGCATCGAAATTGCAATGGTTAGCCTTGGAATTTGTTTGGGGTGGAAAATCGAATTGTCTGAAACTCGCGTCAGTGAAAATTCAGGTCAAGAGCACACCAGAAATGGCGGTTTTATGTCCGGGCGACGCCTGGTTTGGAAACTGTGGCTTGTCAAAGTTGCAGGGCCAGGGCTTCAGGATCACATCGAAATTGCAATGGTTAGCCTTGGAATTTTTTTGGGGTGGAAAATCGAATTGTCTGAAACTCGCGTCAGTGAAAATTCAGGTCAAGAGCACACCAGAAATGGCGGTTTTATGTCCGGGCGACGCCTGGTTTGGAAACTGTGGCTTGTCAAAGTTGCAGGGCCAGGGCTTCAGGATCGCATCGAAATTGCAATGGTTAGCCTTGGAATTTTTTTGGGGTGGAAAATCGAATTGCCTGAAACTCGCGTCAATGAAAATTCGGGTCAAGAGCACACCAGAAATGGCGGTTTTATGTCCGGGCGACGCCTGGTTTGGAAACTGTGGCTTGTCAAAGTTGCAGGGCCAGGGCTTCAGGATCGCATCGAAATTGCAATGGTTAGCCTTGGAATTTTTTTGGGGTGGAAAATCGAATTGCCTGAAACTCGCGTCAATGAAAATTCGGGTCAAGAGCACACCAGAAATGGCGGTTTTATGTCCGGGCGACGCCTGGTTTGGAAACTGTGGCTTGTCAAAGTTGCAGGGCCAGGGCTTCAGGATCGCATCGAAATTGCAATGGTTAGCCTTGGAATTTTTTTGGGGTGGAAAATCGAATTGTCTGAAACTCGCGTCAGTGAAAATTCAGGTCAAGAGCACACCAGAAATGGCGGTTTTATGTCCGGGCGACGCCTGGTTTGGAAACTGTGGCTTGTCAAAGTTGCAGGGCCAGGGCTTCAGGATCGCATCGAAATTGCAATGGTTAGCCTTGGAATTTTTTTGGGGTGGAAAATCGAATTGTCTGAAACTCGCGTCAGTGAAAATTCAGGTCAAGAGCACACCAGAAATGGCGGTTTTATGTCCGGGCGACGCCTGGTTTGGAAACTGTGGCTTGTCAAAGTTGCAGGGCCAGGGCTTCAGGATCGCATCGAAATTGCAATGGTTAGCCTTGGAATTTTTTTGGGGTGGAAAATCGAATTGCCTGAAACTCGCGTCAATGAAAATTCGGGTCAAGAGCACACCAGAAATGGCGGTTTTATGTCCGGGCGACGCCTGGTTTGGAAACTGTGGCTTGTCAAAGTTGCAGGGCCAGGGCTTCAGGATCGCATCGAAATTGCAATGGTTAGCCTTGGAATTTTTTTGGGGTGGAAAATCGAATTGTCTGAAACTCGCGTCAGTGAAAATTCAGGTCAAGAGCACACCAGAAATGGCGGTTTTATGTCCGGGCGACGCCTGGTTTGGAAACTGTGGCTTGTCAAAGTTGCAGGGCCAGGGCTTCAGGATCGCATCGAAATTGCAATGGTTAGCCTTGGAATTTTTTTGGGGTGGAAAATCGAATTGTCTGAAACTCGCGTCAGTGAAAATTCAGGTCAAGAGCACACCAGAAATGGCGGTTTTATGTCCGGGCGACGCCTGGTTTGGAAACTGTGGCTTGTCAAAGTTGCAGGGCCAGGGCTTCAGGATCGCATCGAAATTGCAATGGTTAGCCTTGGAATTTTTTTGGGGTGGAAAATCGAATTGCCTGAAACTCGCGTCAATGAAAATTCGGGTCAAGAGCACACCAGAAATGGCGGTTTTATGTCCGGGCGACGCCTGGTTTGGAAACTGTGGCTTGTCAAAGTTGCAGGGCCAGGGCTTCAGGATCGCATCGAAATTGCAATGGTTAGCCTTGGAATTTTTTTGGGGTGGAAAATCGAATTGTCTGAAACTCGCGTCAGTGAAAATTCAGGTCAAGAGCACACCAGAAATGGCGGTTTTATGTCCGGGCGACGCCTGGGTTGGAAACTGTGGCTTGTCAAAGTTGCAGGGCCAGGGCTTCAGGATCGCATCGAAATTGCAATGGTTAGCCTTGGAATTTTTTTGGGGTGGAAAATCGAATTGTCTGAAACTCGCGTCAGTGAAAATTCAGGTCAAGAGCACACCAGAAATGGCGGTTTTATGTCCGGGCGACGCCTGGTTTGGAAACTGTGGCTTGTCAAAGTTGCAGGGCCAGGGCTTCAGGATCGCATCGAAATTGCAATGGTTAGCCTTGGAATTTTTTTGGGGTGGAAAATCGAATTGTCTGAAACTCGCGTCAGTGAAAATTCAGGTCAAGAGCACACCAGAAATGGCGGTTTTATGTCCGGGCGACGCCTGGTTTGGAAACTGTGGCTTGTCAAAGTTGCAGGGCCAGGGCTTCAGGATCGCATCGAAATTGCAATGGTTAGCCTTGGAATTTTTTTGGGGTGGAAAATCGAATTGTCTGAAACTCGCGTCAGTGAAAATTCAGGTCAAGAGCACACCAGAAATGGCGGTTTTATGTCCGGGCGACGCCTGGTTTGGAAACTGTGGCTTGTCAAAGTTGCAGGGCCAGGGCTTCAGGATCGCATCGAAATTGCAATGGTTAGCCTTGGAATTTTTTTGGGGTGGAAAATCGAATTGTCTGAAACTCGCGTCAATGAAAATTCGGGTCAAGAGCACACCAGAAATGGCGGTTTTATGTCCGGGCGACGCCTCGTTTGGAAACTGTGGCTTGTCAAAGTTGCAGGGTCAGTGCTTCAGGATCACATCGAAATTGCAATGGTTAGCCTTGGAATTTTTTTGGGGTGGAAAATCGAATTGTCTGAAACTCGCGTCAATGAAAATTCGGGTCAAGAGCACACCAGAAATGGCGGTTTTATGTCCGGGCGACGCCTGGTTTGGAAACTGTGGCTTGTCAAAGGTGCAAGGTCGGGGCTTCAGGATCACATCGAAATTGCAATGGTTAGCCTTGGAATTTTTTTGGGGTGGAAAATCGAATTGTCTGAAACTCGCGTCAATGAAAATTCGGGTCAAGAGCACACCAGAAATGGCGGTTTTATGTCCGGGCGACGCCTCGTTTGGAAACTGTGGCTTGTCAAAGTTGCAGGGCCAGGGCTTCAGGATCGCATCGAAATTGCAATGGTTAGCCTTGGAATTTTTTTGGGGTGGAAAATCGAATTGTCTGAAACTCGCGTCAATGAAAATTCAGGTCAAGAGCACACCAGAAATGGCGGTTTTATGTCCGGGCGACGCCTCGTTTGGAAACTGTGGCTTGTCAAAGTTGCAGGGTCAGTGCTTCAGGATCACATCGAAATTGCAATGGTTAGCCTTGGAATTTTTTTGGGGTGGAAAATCGAATTGTCTGAAACTCGCGTCAGTGAAAATTCAGGTCAAGAGCACACCAGAAATGGCGGTTTTATGTCCGGGCGACGCCTGGTTTGGAAACTGTGGCTTGTCAAAGTTGCAGGGCCAGGGCTTCAGGATCGCATCGAAATTGCAATGTAACCATTGGAATTTTTTTGGGGTGGAAAATCGAATTGTCTGAAACTCGCGTCAGTGAAAATTCAGGTCAAGAGCACACCAGAAATGGCGGTTTTATGTCCGGGCGACGCCTGGTTTGGAAACTGTGGCTTGTCAAAGTTGCAGGGCCAGGGCTTCAGGATCGCATCGAAATTGCAATGTAACCATTGGAATTTTTTTGGGGTGGAAAATCGAATTGTCTGAAACTCGCGTCAATGAAAATTCGGGTCAAGAGCATACCAGAAATGGCGGTTTTATGTCCGGGCGACGCCTGGTTTGGAAACTGTGGCTTGTCAAAGTTGCAGGGCCAGGGCTTCAGGATCGCATCGAAATTGCAATGTAACCATTGGAATTTTTTTGGGGTGGAAAATCGAATTGTCTGAAACTCGCGTCAATGAAAATTCGGGTCAAGAGCACACCAGAAATGGCGGTTTTATGTCCGGGCGACGCCTCGTTTGGAAACTGTGGCTTGTCAAAGTTGCAGGGTCAGTGCTTCAGGATCACATCGAAATTGCAATGGTTAGCCTTGGAATTTTTTTGGGGTGGAAAATCGAATTGTCTGAAACTCGCGTCAATGAAAATTCGGGTCAAGAGCACACCAGAAATGGCGGTTTTATGTCCGGGCGACGCCTCGTTTGGAAACTGTGGCTTGTCAAAGTTGCAGGGTCAGTGCTTCAGGATCACATCGAAATTGCAATGGTTAGCCTTGGAATTTTTTTGGGGTGGAAAATCGAATTGTCTGAAACTCGCGTCAATGAAAATTCGGGTCAAGAGCACACCAGAACTGGCGGTTTTATATCCGGGCGACGCCTGGTTTGGAAACTGTGGCTTGTCAAAGTTGCAGGGCCAGGGCTTCAGGATCGCATCGAAATTGCAATGGTTAGCCTTGGAATTTTTTTGGGGTGGAAAATCGAATTGTCTGAAACTCGCGTCAATGAAAATTCGGGTCAAGAGCACACCAGAAATGGCGGTTTTATGTCCGGGCGACGCCTGGTTTGGAAACTGTGGCTTGTCAAAGGTGCAAGGTCGGGGCTTCAGGATCACATCGAAATTGCAATGGTTAGTCTTGGAATTTTTTTGGGGTGGAAAATCGAATTGTCTGAAACTCGCGTCAATGAAAATTCGGGTCAAGAGCACACCAGAAATGGCGGTTTTATGTCCGGGCGACGCCTCGTTTGGAAACTGTGGCTTGTCAAAGTTGCAGGGTCAGTGCTTCAGGATCACATCGAAATTGCAATGGTTAGCCTTGGAATTTTTTTGGGGTGGAAAATCGAATTGTCTGAAACTCGCGTCAATGAAAATTCGGGTCAAGAGCACACCAGAAATGGCGGTTTTATGTCCGGGCGACGCCTGGTTTGGAAACTGTGGCTTGTCAAAGTTGCAGGGTCAGTGCTTCAGGATCACATCGAAATTGCAATGGTTAGCCTTGGAATTTTTTTGGGGTGGAAAATCGAATTGTCTGAAACTCGCGTCAATGAAAATTCGGGTCAAGAGCACACCAGAAATGGCGGTTTTATGTCCGGGCGACGCCTGGTTTGGAAACTGTGGCTTGTCAAAGGTGCAAGGTCGGGGCTTCAGGATCACATCGAAATTGCAATGGTTAGCCTTGGAATTTTTTTGGGGTGGAAAATCGAATTGTCTGAAACTCGCGTCAATGAAAATTCGGGTCAAGAGCACACCAGAAATGGCGGTTTTATGTCCGGGCGACGCCTGGTTTGGAAACTGTGGCTTGTCAAAGTTGCAGGGTCAGTGCTTCAGGATCACATCGAAATTGCAATGGTTAGCCTTGGAATTTTTTTGGGGTGGAAAATCGAATTGTCTGAAACTCGCGTCAATGAAAATTCGGGTCAAGAGCACACCAGAAATGGCGGTTTTATGTCCGGGCGACGCCTGGTTTGGAAACTGTGGCTTGTCAAAGGTGCAAGGTCGGGGCTTCAGGATCACATCGAAATTGCAATGGTTAGCCTTGGAATTTTTTTGGGGTGGAAAATCGAATTGTCTGAAACTCGCGTCAATGAAAATTCGGGTCAAGAGCACACCAGAAATGGCGGTTTTATGTCCGGGCGACGCCTCGTTTGGAAACTGTGGCTTGTCAAAGGTGCAAGGTCGGGGCTTCAGGATCACATCGAAATTGCAATGAGCCTTGGAATTTTTTTGGGGTGGAAAATCGAATTGTCTGAAACTCGCGTCAATGAAAATTCGGGTCAAGAGCACACCAGAAATGGCGGTTTTATGTCCGGGCGACGCCTGGTTTGGAAACTGTGGCTTGTCAAAGTTGCAGGGTCAGTGCTTCAGGATCACATCGAAATTGCAATGAGCCTTGGAATTTTTTTGGGGTGGAAAATCGAATTGTCTGAAACTCGCGTCAATGAAAATTCGGGTCAAGAGCACACCAGAAATGGCGGTTTTATGTCCGGGCGACGCCTCGTTTGGAAACTGTGGCTTGTCAAAGTTGCAGGGCCAGGGCTTCAGGATCGCATCGAAATTGCAATGGTTAGCCTTGGAATTTTTTTGGGGTGGAAAATCGAATTGTCTGAAACTCGCGTCAGTGAAAATTCAGGTCAAGAGCACACCAGAAATGGCGGTTTTATGTCCGGGCGACGCCTGGTTTGGAAACTGTGGCTTGTCAAAGTTGCAGGGCCAGGGCTTCAGGATCGCATCGAAATTGCAATGGTTAGCCTTGGAATTTTTTTGGGGTGGAAAATCGAATTGCCTGAAACTCGCGTCAATGAAAATTCGGGTCAAGAGCACACCAGAAATGGCGGTTTTATGTCCGGGCGACGCCTGGTTTGGAAACTGTGGCTTGTCAAAGTTGCAGGGCCAGGGCTTCAGGATCGCATCGAAATTGCAATGGTTAGCCTTGGAATTTTTTTGGGGTGGAAAATCGAATTGCCTGAAACTCGCGTCAATGAAAATTCGGGTCAAGAGCACACCAGAAATGGCGGTTTTATGTCCGGGCGACGCCTGGTTTGGAAACTGTGGCTTGTCAAAGTTGCAGGGCCAGGGCTTCAGGATCGCATCGAAATTGCAATGGTTAGCCTTGGAATTTTTTTGGGGTGGAAAATCGAATTGCCTGAAACTCGCGTCAATGAAAATTCGGGTCAAGAGCACACCAGAAATGGCGGTTTTATGTCCGGGCGACGCCTGGTTTGGAAACTGTGGCTTGTCAAAGTTGCAGGGCCAGGGCTTCAGGATCGCATCGAAATTGCAATGGTTAGCCTTGGAATTTTTTTGGGGTGGAAAATCGAATTGCCTGAAACTCGCGTCAATGAAAATTCGGGTCAAGAGCACACCAGAAATAGCGGTTTTATGTCCGGGCGACGCCTGGTTTGGAAACTGTGGCTTGTCAAAGGTGCAAGGTCGGGGCTTCAGGATCACATCGAAATTGCAATGGTTAGCCTTGGAATTTTTTTGGGGTGGAAAATCGAATTGCCTGAAACTCGCGTCAATGAAAATTCGGGTCAAGAGCACACCAGAAATGGCGGTTTTATGTCCGGGCGACGCCTGGTTTGGAAACTGTGGCTTGTCAAAGTTGCAGGGCCAGGGCTTCAGGATCGCATCGAAATTGCAATGGTTAGCCTTGGAATTTTTTTGGGGTGGAAAATCGAATTGCCTGAAACTCGCGTCAATGAAAATTCGGGTCAAGAGCACACCAGAAATGGCGGTTTTATGTCCGGGCGACGCCTGGTTTGGAAACTGTGGCTTGTCAAAGTTGCAGGGCCAGGGCTTCAGGATCGCATCGAAATTGCAATGGTTAGCCTTGGAATTTTTTTGGGGTGGAAAATCGAATTGCCTGAAACTCGCGTCAATGAAAATTCGGGTCAAGAGCACACCAGAAATGGCGGTTTTATGTCCGGGCGACGCCTGGTTTGGAAACTGTGGCTTGTCAAAGTTGCAGGGCCAGGGCTTCAGGATCGCATCGAAATTGCAATGGTTAGCCTTGGAATTTTTTTGGGGTGGAAAATCGAATTGCCTGAAACTCGCGTCAATGAAAATTCGGGTCAAGAGCACACCAGAAATGGCGGTTTTATGTCCGGGCGACGCCTGGTTTGGAAACTGTGGCTTGTCAAAGGTGCAAGGTCGGGGCTTCAGGATCACATCGAAATTGCAATGGTTAGCCTTGGAATTTTTTTGGGGTGGAAAATCGAATTGTCTGAAACTCGCGTCAATGAAAATTCGGGTCAAGAGCACACCAGAAATGGCGGTTTTATGTCCGGGCGACGCCTCGTTTGGAAACTGTGGCTTGTCAAAGTTGCAGGGTCAGTGCTTCAGGATCACATCGAAATTGCAATGGTTAGCCTTGGAATTTTTTTGGGGTGGAAAATCGAATTGTCTGAAACTCGCGTCAATGAAAATTCGGGTCAAGAGCACACCAGAAATGGCGGTTTTATGTCCGGGCGACGCCTGGTTTGGAAACTGTGGCTTGTCAAAGTTGCAGGGTCAGTGCTTCAGGATCACATCGAAATTGCAATGGTTAGCCTTGGAATTTTTTTGGGGTGGAAAATCGAATTGTCTGAAACTCGCGTCAATGAAAATTCGGGTCAAGAGCACACCAGAAATGGCGGTTTTATGTCCGGGCGACGCCTGGTTTGGAAACTGTGGCTTGTCAAAGGTGCAAGGTCGGGGCTTCAGGATCACATCGAAATTGCAATGGTTAGCCTTGGAATTTTTTTGGGGTGGAAAATCGAATTGTCTGAAACTCGCGTCAATGAAAATTCGGGTCAAGAGCACACCAGAAATGGCGGTTTTATGTCCGGGCGACGCCTGGTTTGGAAACTGTGGCTTGTCAAAGTTGCAGGGTCAGTGCTTCAGGATCACATCGAAATTGCAATGGTTAGCCTTGGAATTTTTTTGGGGTGGAAAATCGAATTGTCTGAAACTCGCGTCAATGAAAATTCGGGTCAAGAGCACACCAGAAATGGCGGTTTTATGTCCGGGCGACGCCTGGTTTGGAAACTGTGGCTTGTCAAAGGTGCAAGGTCGGGGCTTCAGGATCACATCGAAATTGCAATGCCTTGGAATTTTTTTGGGGTGGAAAATCGAATTGTCTGAAACTCGCGTCAATGAAAATTCGGGTCAAGAGCACACCAGAAATGGCGGTTTTATGTCCGGGCGACGCCTCGTTTGGAAACTGTGGCTTGTCAAAGTTGCAGGGTCAGTGCTTCAGGATCACATCGAAATTGCAATGCCTTGGAATTTTTTTGGGGTGGAAAATCGAATTGTCTGAAACTCGCGTCAATGAAAATTCGGGTCAAGAGCACACCAGAAATGGCGGTTTTATGTCCGGGCGACGCCTGGTTTGGAAACTGTGGCTTGTCAAAGGTGCAAGGTCGGGGCTTCAGGATCACATCGAAATTGCAATGGTTAGCCTTGGAATTTTTTTGGGGTGGAAAATCGAATTGTCTGAAACTTGCGTCAATGAAAATTCGGGTCAAGAGCACACCAGAAATGGCGGTTTTATGTCCGGGCGACGCCTCGTTTGGAAACTGTGGCTTGTCAAAGTTGCAGGGTCAGTGCTTCAGGATCACATCGAAATTGCAATGCCTTGGAATTTTTTTGGGGTGGAAAATCGAATTGTCTGAAACTCGCGTCAATGAAAATTCGGGTCAAGAGCACACCAGAAATGGCGGTTTTAAGTCCGGGCGACGCCTGGTTTGGAAACTGTGGCTTGTCAAAGTTGCAGGGTCAGTGCTTCAGGATCACATCGAAATTGCAATGGTTAGCCTTGGAATTTTTTTGGGGTGGAAAATCGAATTGTCTGAAACTCGCGTCAATGAAAATTCGGGTCAAGAGCACACCAGAAATGGTGGTTTTATGTCCGGGCGACGCCTGGTTTGGAAACTGTGGCTTGTCAAAGGTGCAAGGTCGGGGCTTCAGGATCACATCGAAATTGCAATGGTTAGCCTTGGAATTTTTTTGGGGTGGAAAATCGAATTGTCTGAAACTCGCGTCAATGAAAATTCGGGTCAAGAGCACACCAGAAATGGCGGTTTTATGTCCGGGCGACGCCTGGTTTGGAAACTGTGGCTTGTCAAAGGTGCAAGGTCGGGGCTTCAGGATCACATCGAAATTGCAATGGTTAGCCTTGGAATTTTTTTGGGGTGGAAAATCGAATTGTCTGAAACTCGCGTCAATGAAAATTCGGGTCAAGAGCACACCAGAAATGGCGGTTTTATGTCCGGGCGACGCCTCGTTTGGAAACTGTGGCTTGTCAAAGTTGCAGGGTCAGTGCTTCAGGATCACATCGAAATTGCAATGCCTTGGAATTTTTTTGGGGTGGAAAATCGAATTGTCTGAAACTCGCGTCAATGAAAATTCGGGTCAAGAGCACACCAGAAATGGCGGTTTTAAGTCCGGGCGACGCCTGGTTTGGAAACTGTGGCTTGTCAAAGTTGCAGGGTCAGTGCTTCAGGATCACATCGAAATTGCAATGGTTAGCCTTGGAATTTTTTTGGGGTGGAAAATCGAATTGTCTGAAACTCGCGTCAATGAAAATTCGGGTCAAGAGCACACCAGAAATGGCGGTTTTAAGTCCGGGCGACGCCTGGTTTGGAAACTGTGGCTTGTCAAAGTTGCAGGGTCAGTGCTTCAGGATCACATCGAAATTGCAATGGTTAGCCTTGGAATTTTTTTGGGGTGGAAAATCGAATTGTCTGAAACTCGCGTCAATGAAAATTCGGGTCAAGAGCACACCAGAAATGGCGGTTTTATGTCCGGGCGACGCCTCGTTTGGAAACTGTGGCTTGTCAAAGTTGCAGGGTCAGTGCTTCAGGATCACATCGAAATTGCAATGGTTAGCCTTGGAATTTTTTTGGGGTGGAAAATCGAATTGTCTGAAACTCGCGTCAATGAAAATTCGGGTCAAGAGCACACCAGAAATGGCGGTTTTATGTCCGGGCGACGCCTGGTTTGGAAACTGTGGCTTGTCAAAGTTGCAGGGTCAGTGCTTCAGGATCACATCGAAATTGCAATGGTTAGCCTTGGAATTTTTTTGGGGTGGAAAATCGAATTGTCTGAAACTCGCGTCAATGAAAATTCGGGTCAAGAGCACACCAGAAATGGCGGTTTTATGTCCGTGCGACGCCTGGTTTGGAAACTGTGGCTTGTCAAAGTTGCAGGGTCAGTGCTTCAGGATCACATCGAAATTGCAATGGTTAGCCTTGGAATTTTTTTGGGGTGGAAAATCGAATTGCCTGAAACTCGCGTCAATGAAAATTCGGGTCAAGAGCACACCAGAAATGGCGGTTTTATGTTCGGGCGACGCCTGGTTTGGAAACTGTGGCTTGTCAAAGTTGCAGGGCCAGGGCTTCAGGATCGCATCGAAATTGCAATGGTTAGCCTTGGAATTTTTTTGGGGTGGAAAATCGAATTGCCTGAAACTCGCGTCAATGAAAATTCGGGTCAAGAGCACACCAGAAATGGCGGTTTTATGTCCGGGCGACGCCTGGTTTGGAAAGTGTGGCTTGTCAAAGTTGCAGGGCCAGGGCTTCAAGATCGCATCGAAATTGCAATGGTTAGCCTTGGAATTTTTTTGGGGTGGAAAATCGAATTGCCTGAAACTCGCGTCAATGAAAATTCGGGTCAAGAGCACACCAGAAATGGCGGTTTTATGTCCGGGCGACGCCTGGTTTGGAAACTGTGGCTTGTCAAAGGTGCAAGGTCGGGGCTTCAGGATCACATCGAAATTGCAATGGTTAGCCTTGGAATTTTTTTGGGGTGGAAAATCGAATTGTCTGAAACTCGCGTCAATGAAAATTCGGGTCAAGAGCACACCAGAAATGGCGGTTTTATGTCCGGGCGACGCCTGGTTTGGAAACTGTGGCTTGTCAAAGGTGCAAGGTCGGGGCTTCAGGATCACATCGAAATTGCAATGGTTAGCCTTGGAATTTTTTTGGGGTGGAAAATCGAATTGCCTGAAACTCGCGTCAATGAAAATTCGGGTCAAGAGCACACCAGAAATGGCGGTTTTATGTTCGGGCGACGCCTGGTTTGGAAACTGTGGCTTGTCAAAGTTGCAGGGCCAGGGCTTCAGGATCGCAGCGAAATTGCAATGGTTAGCCTTGGAATTTTTTTGGGGTGGAAAATCGAATTGCCTGAAACTCGCGTCAATGAAAATTCGGGTCAAGAGCACACCAGAAATGGCGGTTTTATGTCCGGGCGACGCCTGGTTTGGAAACTGTGGCTTGTCAAAGTTGCAGGGCCAGGGCTTCAGGATCGCATCGAAATTGCAATGGTTAGCCTTGGAATTTTTTTGGGGTGGAAAATCGAATTGCCTGATACTCGCGTCAATGAAAATTCGGGTCAAGAGCACACCAGAAATGGCGGTTTTATGTCCGGGCGACGCCTGGTTTGGAAACTGTGGCTTGTCAAAATTCCGAGGCCGATCGGACAAAAACTTCGGGCTACTGATTCGGTCTCGCTGTGCGCACAAATATTGCTTTAGGGATGCTTAATGCTTAACGGAGATCGAATTGACTTCAGAAGTTTCAGGAGATCGGGCACCAATGTTAGAAAAAGTCCAGGGTATCCGACGTAACCAACTGAATACATTTTTCATCGAGGATTTCATAAATGGTTCAATGAATTTAAGTCTCGTGCATAAGTTGGAACAAGATATGTCATCAGATTGACAGATGTTTCCCCGAAGTGGAGCTAAGCACGGATCTGCAGAAAAGAAAGAAAAGCGAATTAATGTGATTCACAGAAAACCTTTATTTTAAATTCAAGAATCTCTTAAGAATTTCATTTTACAAAAGATTGTGGCAAAAAGTTTTCTCTTTTTTTCTGTTTTTCTGATTTAACCTCACAAACGTATCGCTTAAAACTAAGAACCGAAAAGAAACACACATTCCTTACGCAAATATAATACTTAATACGTACTTAACTAGGTAACCTTGCTAATTCATCCTTCCGTTTGTTGAAATATACAATTTCACTTATTCTTTGGTTCGTTCTCAAGCGGAATCGACAGAGTCCTCGTGCGGGGTGTACAGTCAAACATGTCGTACATGGCAAACAAAAGGGTGGTAAATGAAATAAATTACATATATGATACATAAATACAGTTAGGCGTAGAGATAAGGGTATATAGTATACAGGGGAATCTTCTTTTTTGTCTTTTATTTTCACACATTCAAATAACTTAACTGAGAGCGGTGTCTTAAGTGACTTTAGGAATAGGCTAGAAGACCGATTGAAGGAGTTTGAAGGGCGCCCCCTTGGTGGAGGCATTAATTTACATGCTCTTTTGCTTTCTTTTTTGCTATTTTTTAAGTCTTTCTTGTGGTAGATTAAATATAGAAAAGTATGTCTTTAGTTGGGCTTCAAAGTGAACACATGAGCTTAAGAGTGCTTGAATGTACTAGAGTTTTGTTTTGGCGACGGTTGTGTCGGGAGCTTTGTACTCGGCCTGAGAGATCTTTGGTGGCAGGACATCGGGTGTGTTCACAATGCCATACGGTCGCAGGTGGTATATTAGATAGTCCAGGACGTACATCTGATTTGGTGAGACGTAGTGAAAGGACACGGCGTTGTCTGAGCAGCAGTCGAGACCCTGGAAGGAGAAGGAACTTTAATCTCTGTCGGATTTATGGAGATTTTTTAAAGGTGAAGGCTTTCAGAGCTGAAGCAGAACTCTGACGCGAAGCAGTCTGAGCAAAACATTGAATCGCGCTGAGGTCAGTAAATTTTTTGTTTGCAAACTGGTGGTGTACGAGTGGGAGGACAAGAACCGCCCCGTCCGACGAGCTAAGCCGTGCAGCCGCAAGCGTGCCCCCGTCCTACTCTCCGTCACCGTGGCCCAGTCAACCATGCTGCAACACACGAACCACATGCCGACTGCATTTGAGCATCTGTTTCAATCGGCATCTATTTCACTTGGCATCTGTTTCACTTGGCATCTGTTTCACTTGGCATCTGTTTCACTCGGCATCTGCTTCGCAAAACATTGAATCGCGCTGAAGTCAGTCAATTCACGAACCACATGCCGACTGCATTTGAGCTTCTGTTTCACTCGGCATCTGTTTCACTTGGCATCTGTTTCACTTGGCATCTGTGTCACTCAGCACCAGTCTCACTCAACATCTGCTTCGTATAACCCTCCCATTTGTCCCACTCACCTCATCTGTTTCATAGAAGATATACTTCCAGTACCAGAAACTCTTGTCCGTGTGTCCCGGAATCAGATGATGCTCTGGCACGAATGGGAAAAACCTTCCCCGTCCATTCGAGTCTCGTGAATCACCGGCAAAAACCCCAATGTTCTGCATACATTTGCCCATCTCAACGTCCTCAGCACCTTGGTTATCCGATCGACAGTTCTTTGGATCAGTCAACGCTTTCTCCACAAACAACTTCACAGCTTCCTTGCTAAGCACATAGCCAGCGCCACCAGACATGTATCCCTGCAACCGAACACTCATCACATCTCATCTCTTCTCAAAAACCGTCCAAATCTTACCTGCTTCACAAAAGGCTTGAACTTGCAGCCAAAGTAAATGGGATCACTGGGCGAGTACGGGTACAGCATGTATCGCAGGTTCTCGACGATCACGTACGTGTCATCGTCAGCCTTCAGGAACCAATCGGCCTCATCGAGATGATTCTGATAGACATACTTGAAGGCCTCCTTTGTCTTGGCCCACAGATTGTTGCGACCCTCCTTCACCGGCAGGGCAACTGATCCCAACTCTGGATCCTCCTCAGAGCTCATGAATATGACCTTGTTGCAGCGTTTTCCCCAAGTGCGCTGCACATGACGTGCCTTCTTCTGATGATTATTCGGATTGGTCATCACCCAGCACAGGACTCGCACTTCATTGTACAAAAGATTCGCAATGGAATTGTTCTCATTCGAATGCGTGTGCGACGTCAGTTCTTTTTCGGGACCCGCCTCGTCTATCATGTCAAAGCCGTTGTGTGGATCACGCTTAAAGTGCGGATCGTTGATGTTGCCCACATCGTGTCCGGCATATGGCAGAAAGTCCGCACGCCTCTGAGAGGAGAGTATGAACAGCTCGGCAAAGCAAAAGCCCACCACGAGACCGACGATAAGGCAGACTAGTGATCGTCGATTGGTTATGGTCCGGTAGCCTGTGAATGAATGCTTGGATTACCAGCGGATTTGGAGCGTGTTCGAGGGCACTTACCATCTGTCACTGGACGTCCGAGCAGGCGAACTTCTCCGTTCGATGTCATTTTGTTGGGGTAATTCACTGGTTTTCCTCGAGCTTAAATCTAATGACTGATCTGTTGGAACGGTTTCTATTTGGATTCTTGGTTTAAGTCAGCAGGGGTTTTCTGGGTTTGGTTACATCTGTGGGCGTGTCTTCCTGTTCAACGGCATCTGAAATGACAGGAAAATGTGTCAGCAAAATGTGACGACGGAAATGGGAGTCACACACTGAGGTGGAAGTCAAACAAAGTGGCTAAAGGGGCTGTCGAAACTAGACTGACTGAAAGGTATTCAATTTGCAACGCAATGTAGTCAGGGCTAGTGCTGATAAGATATATCGGGCGATAAACTAATTACACCTCTGGCTGCAGTTGCAGTTGTTGAAGTGCCAATTAAATCATCTGTGCAAACGGTATCAGCTACAGACCAAGTACATAAGTGCACAAATAGAGACTGTTTGTGGAGGTGCTTCATTTTGAAAAAAGTTCTAACTCACTATTGACACTCGTATTCAGCTGTGCTTACAAGAGGAGATAGTGTGTACTCAAGCGGTGGATTTTTCTGCACTCTTGACGGTGCCTTATCGGTCATGATTCAAGGATTTGAGTGGGAGAAGTCATTGATTGAGTAGGGCCGGAGGATAACGACTGGATGGCGTAGTTGGTTAAGTGCTTGGCCGGAGTTAGAGGGGTCCTAGGTTCGAATCCCAGTGAAAACAAAGTTTTGATGAGAAAGCAATTGAATCGGTGTAGGGTGACGCTTTAAGCCGGAGATAGTTGGTAATTGTTAGCTAATAATACGACTGGATGGCGCAGCTGGTTAAGTGCCTGCCTCATGTTAGAGGGGTCCCAGGTTCGAATCCCAGTGAAAACAAAGTTTATACGCTTTTATCCGGTTTCTCGAATCTTGTCCAGTCACCATTTGCCGTTAGCGGAGGACAACGACTAGACGGCGCAGTTGGTTAAGTGCCTGCCCCAAGTTAGAAGGGTCCCAGGTTCGAATTCCGGGTTTTTCGAATGGGGTTTTTTTTGTGAGAAAATTTGATTTGTGGTCTTTTTTGGTCCTTTTTGTGAGGAATTGTGTTTTGTGTTCCTTTGTTCGTGTATTTTGTGAGAAAATTTGATTTTTGGTAATTTGTTGGTGCTTTTTGTGAGAAAATGTGTGTTTTGTGGTCCTTTTTTGTTATTTTTTCGGGAGAAAATGTGTGTTTAGTGATCCCCGCGCAAAGGTTCGAAGGAATCGCCGGTAAAAAGCCAGTTGTGGCATGCTGCTGTCATTGTAAATGAGCTTAAAGGGCTGCTTTCCAATATCCGGAGAGCTTACGCGTCGGTACACCAAAAATCGCGAATTTCTAACGAGCCAAAGTCACCGCGTGTTAAGAAATATGGGGGGGGGGGATTGCCAAGGGGGATTGCCAAGAAAATATGGCGAAAAAATTCGAGTTAGTGAGAAATTCGACTTAGGGAGAGTTCGACTTAAGGAGAGTCCACTGTAGTTCGTGTTTTCGAGAAGTGGCATTCGCTTACTTTAACGATGCGTTCGGAAAAGTCAACCAGTTCGTGTTTTCGGAGACATGGCAGCCACTTTTAGCAACGACGCGTTCGGGAAAGCCAATCTGCTCGAAAATGTGGCTTTCGCTTTAATAACGACGCGTTCGGGAAAGTCAATGTCAGCTCGGAAATGTGGCATCCGTTTATTTTAACGACGCGCTTATGAATGGCAACCAATTCGTGTTTTCGAGGAGTGGCATCCGTTTATCTTAACGACGCGTTCAATAGTCAATAAGCTAGTGTTTTCGAAAATGTGGCATTCACTTATGTCAACGATGCTTTCGAAAAAGTCTCTTATTTTTTATCGACACGCTCAGGAAAGGCAATCAATTCGTGTTTTCGAGAAGTGGCATCCACTTACTTTAACGATGCGTTCGGAAAAGTCAATCGGCTCGTATTTTCAGAAATGTGGCATCCACTTTTATCAACGACGCGTTAGCTTTTATCAACGTCGAGTTCGGTAAAAAGAAGCAAATTGTGTTTTGTAAATGCGGCTTCCGCTTATTTTAACGACGCGCTCAAGAATGGGAACCTATTCGTGTTTTCGAGAAGTGGCGCCCGCTTATTTTAACGACGCGTGTGGAAAATACAACTAGTTCTTGTTTTCAGAAATGTGGCATCAGCTTTTATCATTGACGCGTTTGGGAAAGGCGTGTTTTTGTAAAATGTGGCCTTCGCGTATTGTAAAGACGCGCCCGAGGAGGGTGAGTAGTGCGTGTTTTGTAAATGTGGCATCATCTTTAATCAACGACTCGAAACGTTGTTCAAAATTCCCTCAGAAAGCACAAGAAAATCTCAAAAATGAACGTATACGTCAACAGGATCCACACAATCTGTACTCAATCTTTTAGAATGCTTATATTTAAAGATCACTTCACCTTCTTTCCTTGAGAACTGCTTCTTCTTCCAAAGGTTCACTTTGCCGTCTTTCCCTGAGAACTGATTCTTCTTCTAAAAGCTCACTTCACCTTCTTTCCCTGAGAACTGCTTCTTCCTCTAACACCTTAAATGACAACAACAACTTTCCAAAAAAAAAAAAAAAGAAGAAAACTCTTCAAACTCCAAACTCTGCAAGCCAATTTAAACCTTCTACGCTTCACCCACCAACAGACACTAATAAAGCGACGTTAGAATCAGACACCAGAAGTCAACCCCACAGCGGTGGTGATACGCGAACAAGTCATTAATTGAAGCAATCGCTCCAAACACTTGTTCAATTCCCCCAACAAGATATTGCACTACAAATTATGGTTGTTCCCTTACCTATCACGATGTTTGACTTCGCTAGAAAATCGGTCCGTCTAACTTTGCGGATGATAAGTGAAGGTCTCAATGCCTATCGGCTGTAGACGGTGGCAAACGCATGCTTTCCCAAATCGAATTCATTTGTGATTTGAACGAATGAGGCGAACTGTTTAGGTTGCAGTTTTGTCATAAATGCCTCTGGTTTTATGGGCCATTAGTCACAATTGGGTGCCGATATGGCTGTGCGGGTGTTTAGATTAGGAGAACTACTAATTTGTGTTAATGTTCGGCATTCAGTTCAAGGAATTTTTTACGTGGGACTTTGGCAAAAGGTAAGGCACGAAATTGTTGACAAATTGAAGATGAGTTACATCATGGACCTCTTTCACTTCAAGGGATTTTCTTATGTGCAACTTTAGCAAAAGGTAAGGAATGACATTTTCGATAAATTGAAGATGAGTTAAATCTAGATCTCTTCTCTTTTAGGGGCTCTGGAGTTCGGAATAAGTCGGATGTTTAAATGGCTTTGAAGACGACTGGATGGCGCAGTTGGTTAAGTGCCTGCCCGAAGTTACAGGGGTCGCAGGTTCGAATCCCAGTCAAATCGAATCTAGTCCAGTCACTATTTGCCGTTGGGATCAAATTAACGGCACTAGAGTAAGTTGCTACCCGGCAGTGCACCAGTTTTGAGTCTGAGTGCTCCAGTAATGTTTCAAAAATCACTCGAAAAAAAAATTACTTGGAGATGAGACTCCAATGTCGCTCCAGATCTCTTCTTTTTTGAGTGGCTCTGGAGACCGTCGGTGGAGAGGTTAGTCATTTCACTTCGAACTCCAGAGCCACTAAAAAACAAGAGATCTGGAGACCGGAACGAATGGGCTAGCTTCTCCACTGACGGACTTCAATGTCGCTTCAGATGTCTGCTTTTTTAATGGCTCCGGAGAGAAGAGATCTGGAGTCCAGAGTGAAATGTCTAGCTTCTCCACCGACGGCCTCAAATGTCTGGCTCTGGGGTTCAGAGTGAAATGGCTAACCTCTCCAATGACGGACTCCAATGTCTCTCCAAATCTCTTCCTTTTTAGTGGCTCTGCGGATCAGAGCAAAATGTCTAGCTTCCGAACCGACGGACTCCGTTTTGAGATCACCCGCAACGTCTGTGCGTCCCCTATATCGTGGTCGTCCCCTGATCACAGCTTTCAAATCTTATTTCAAGCACAACACTGTTCACTGTTTCAAATTCAACACAAAACTTCCAATGGCAACGACCGTTTAAGTCTGATTTCGCCAAAAATTGTTTCATACATCCTATTACCTGTTATCTTTCATGCTTCTTTGCATTTGTCCAAGCCTTCACCAGATAGTGTCAAACAGTATCAGCACGGGAAGCAAGCGGCGGAAATTAGAAAAAACATATCGCGACACCATCGGAGATCTAGGATCTTCTTTCAAGACGACCGTCAGGTCTAGTGCCTACGATAATGGACTTTTGAACAAGAAGCAAGCGGCGGAAATTAAAAAATATATCACGACACGATCAGAGATCTGGGATCTTCTTACAAATACTGACATCGTCTAGCGTCTCCGGTGACGGAATGTCTCACAAATTTTCGTCATCTGATCAGGCACGAATGTGACTCAGAGGGTGTCGAGAAGATTCTAGGTGCAGCTGTGGGAAGAGATAAGTTTCCCACAGACTGTCGAGAAGATTCGAGGTGAGAAGTTTCCCACAGACTGTCGTCAGATAGTTCTTCACTGCGGCAGGGACAAATAGTTGAAGACTGATCAAATAAAGGTTTGGCACGGAGGGTAAAGACTATAGTTTTGACATAAAGAAGGAAGGAGTTCAAATGATGGAATTCAAAGCATCGCCGAGTGCTGATAAGAGAACTTGGGACTTGCTCAAGTCAAACTTGGAGTGTTATCGGCTTGTAAACAAGGTAATTAATCGAGGTCTTCAGTCGTGAAGGCGGAGAAGGCTGAATGTCGTTTGATACTCCCACAATCGTGTAGAGGAAGAATGAGGGAATGATAAGCGCAAGAAATAGGAACAAATGCCGATTGTTCATTGGAACTGGTCCGTGTCAACAGAAAATGTGATTAACTTTTGTGCCCTGGGACAAGCCGGCTGGCAAAGCTTAGCTTTCCGACGCACTGGTTCATGAGTTAAGTGGTGTTTCATTTTTTTTTTCGGAGTGTTTTTGAAGCTCTACACTGGAGCACTCAGACTCAAAACTGGTCCATTGTACTGCCAGGTAGCAACCCACTCCAGTGCCGTTAATTTGATCCCAACGGCAAACGGTGACTGGAACAGATTCGATTTCACTGGGATTCGAACCTGGTACCCCTCTAACTTCAATCAAGCACTTAACCAACGGCGCCATCCAGTCGCTTGGTGTTTGATTTCACTAGGATTCGAACCTGGGACCCCTCTAATTTGATCCCAACGGCAAATGGTGATTGGATCAGATTCGATTTCACTGGGATTCGAACCTGGGACCCCTGTAGTTTGATCCCAATGGCAAATTGTGAATGGACCAGATTCGATTTCACTGGGATTCGAACCTGGGACCCCTCAAATTTGATCCCAACGGCAAATGGCGACTGGACCAGATTCGATTTCACTGGGATTCGAACCTAGGACCCCTCTAATTTGATCCCAACGGCAAATGGCGACAGGATCAGATTCGATTTCACTGGGATTCGAACCTGGGACCCCTCTAACTTGGGACAGGCACTTAACCAACTACGCCATCCAGTCGCTTGGTGTTCCATTTGCTCTTCTGTCAACAATTTCGCTTAACCACATTCTCGCTGCCTGTTCACGTGGAGAACTCGAGAGTAGACGACAAATTCTTCAAGTTGACCGACTTCGCACACATGTCAGAGTTCGATAGACATCAAAGCGTGCCACTTCTCAGCCAACACCAGGAAACAACTAGCCCTTATCACTGTTCCCCACAAGATCATGTGTCTCATCTCGAAAACCTTCAAAATTCACAGATCCTGGGGGCGCTACAGTTTGATGTGGTCTTGGGCTTGGAAAGAATCGAACATTTTCCATAAATTCCAGAAGTTGACTGCCTTCGCACACACATCACGGTTCGATAAACCTCAAACAGTGCCACCTCTCTGCACACACTAAGAAACAAATAGTCCGTATCAGCCCACTTCTCTGCCAACACCAACTAGCCCCTATCAACGCTTCCCACAAGATCAAGTGCCTCACCTTGAAAACCCTCGAGAGCTTCCCAAAACGACACAGAATCAGTCGGCCGAATATACAAACTCACCCGATATCCTCGTTGTGATTCTCATTCTGCAACACACAACACAACACATTCATTTTCACGCACAAAATTCGTGTCCACACTGACACCGCTTCAAGTTCGTCTCAAAATCCGACTCAAGTTCGATTCGCTCACAAGTGCTGAGGATGCACGTTGTCGTGTCTTTTCATTTTCACTCCTCCTCCTTTCGCCCTCGTGCGGGCGTAATAATTCGCGCCTATATACTCGCGTCTTCCTTCGTCAACAACACCAACAACAACAACATCAACGACGACTAAACGAATGTGGAGAACTTCTCCGAGCACATTGCTCGGTCAATTAGTCTGCGAGCTCAACAATGGCAAAGCACGCGAGAGAAAGAGGAAATTAATCAAAGGGAGTCCGTTACTCCCGCACACTCTTTCCCTCTCCTGCTTCGTGTTTGCTTGCGTGTGTGTGTCCCCTCTCTCTCTCTCTCCCTCGCTCGCAGTCTTTCTCCGGCGTACACTTTTCAATGTTAATCGGAAAATTCGATTCGAATTACAACTTCACCGCACCACTCCGCTGTCAACTCCCGTCTGTGTCGTGTTATCGATGCGAAAAACCACAAAAACAAAATCCTCATAGGTGCACACAGCCAAAGAGAGCGGCGAGCAGCGAGCAGCGAATCGCGAGAATCGCTTAGATTTGCGTAAACAAGACAAGCCGGCCGATACGGGTTAATGCAACTGATATCGTCCAAGCGACAAGAACCACTGAATCGCTAGTAGATCACATTGTTTCGAGCCAGCGCGGTGGCGGTAATGCGATTCTGGTGACTCTGTGGAAGGGACGTGCGCAGGGCGGCGAAAAACATCGTTTGCTGGGCCTTAAATCAGAATCCGTGGCTCGGTGAGTGGTGCTTGACGTTAGACTTATCAAACTTCAACTGGAATTGATATTCTAGTCCGCATGGCAGTCGAGAATTGAGTGAGAGACAGTCTTTTGAATCCCCAGGCAGTGGATGGTACAGTGGAGAGTGAAAGTAATTCTCGGATTGAGAAGTGAACTGAAGTTCATTGGATATGGTTCGGTGGTGATGGTTGGTGTTCTCTCCTCGAAGGAAGGTGCTGCCGTGGGCATTCGTTTGTGACACTGGGGGGAGGGGACGAGTGTTCGCGAAATCACCAGTGTGCGAATTGGAGGCAACACCAATGGATGGCATTTCCGGTGGGTTTGGAATGGAATGCAAGTTGAATCAGGGCCGTTCGAGAGTGCTACAGCCGCCATTTTGATCTCTGAAGCAGGCAAGCACCTTTTGAAGGTTCGTTCAGGAAGATTGAGCCAAGCGTAGATGTCGAAATATTTCGATAAACCGCACAGCATTCCAGCGCAACATCAATCATCGATAAGTCTTCAGAAATGTCAACAAAACTTAACGAAACGTCGAAACTCAAAATAGACCCACTCAACGCTATCGCCACCTGTCACATGCAGAATTTCCTTTGATTTTGAAAAAAAACTGATTCAAGGTTCCCCACTTGAACACGACCTAGTATCAAGATTAATCGACTGCGTACATGACCATGTTCGTTCCCATTGACAGACGGGCACGTTCAAACAACTGAGTGGCTTCTTCGCGTTCAGTAATCGAATTGATTGCACGTCAGAAACGGGCAAAAATAAATTGAAATCGATTTTCAGATTTATTTTCACATATTTCTGTATCGAATTATCAGAAATTTACATCACAACTTGGCGTGTGGAGCGTGTGCTAGAGTCAGCCACCATCAGTCGCCTCCGCCCAATTTGTCTGCGCCTTCATAGATTCCATCGCCTCTGGCGCCCGTTGCATCAACCGCACCGCCACCGCCACCGCCGCCGTCCGTCTCGCATCAAATCAAAAACTACGTGATGGGACTGTGAAGAAATTGTTTTGAATTATCCATTCTCCCATCGTGATGAAAAGTCAACTCACAAGTGGAGTCAATGCCAATCCTCTATAATTTTACGACAGGAAATAATCTGTCTCCACTCGGTGGCTCGTAAACACGAAAAGTTTGCATAACTTTCGCTTGCCGAGGAGCAGCGCCCTTATCGAAGCATAAATTATGATTTTTTTGTTATTAATTAGCACACATTTCGGCGATGGTTTTGGCGCTCGTAAAAATTAAGGAGAACACTCGCGCGATGCCAGAAACTGGTTGTCACTTGTGCTCGATGGCGAATATGATTGTCTTCCGCTTCACGATTTAAATATACACGACGGTTGCTAAAAATAGATGCAGACTAGTGGGTAAACGATCGTTTTTTTATCGAACCTTACGTGTGTTATCGAATGATCGGTGATTTATTAATTTTGTGGTTGAATGTCTCATCGGTGTCACGTTGGATTAACGATTGGAGTCGTTTTGAGGTGTCATCGTTTTGATCTCGGCGAATTTGTAAATTCGATGACGAGTTCGATTCGAAACTGAAACGATTGCGAATTTGTAAATTGGTTTCGAATCTGAATCGATTGCGAATTTGTAAATTCGATATTTTCGATGATGAGTTCGATTCGAAGTTAAATCGATTGCAAATTTGTAAATTCAATTCGAATCGATTGCAAATTCGATTTGTTTTGCTTTTGTGTTCCATGTCATATAAGCCGATCGGTTATCGATCACCTCCTGTTTGTTGCGTCTTCTGAACTTCTGACATTTTTATCGATCGGAGCACAAGACAAGAACTAATTTTGACGTCTCATGTTGAGTGAATTACTTGGAACATTGTGTACAGCGATAAGCCTTTTCGAGTGTCCATGATCGATGAAACGACTGAGTTTCTAATCGCTTTTAAAGACCAACGAACGTCGTGTGATTGTTATCGATTTCTGACATTAGGTGGACTTGAGAATTGGAGGATCACTGATGATTGATTTTTGGGAATTTTAATGTCATTTAGAAGTCAACGATCACGACTTTCTGTTGACGAATTGCTTGGGGAGAACGGACATTTTGTTGACGGACTTAGTAGGTACTCATGTCAAGTGATCGTGCGAGTCATCCGTTGTCATTGTTTAATCGATTTTACAGAATTTGTGATCTAATGACACAAATAATCACAATTTTTTTCTCAAATTTGTTGCGTGTTCCTTTGATCGAGGAGAATGTGAGATTTGCTCCGTCTTTTCCTTTTCGATAACATTTTGTACCCGATATTCTCAGTTTTTTAAGGGATTGATTAGGGATGTCTTGATTAACCACCGATGATTTGAGATGCAGCAGATCTGTGCGCTTCATCTCACCAAGTTTTTCAATCAGAATGTGGGATTTGGTTGACCTATTCCTTTTCGATAACATTTTGTACTCGATGTCTTCAGTTTTTTTGCGGAGTATCTTGATCGATGCAGCAGATCTGAGCGCCTCACCTAACCAAGACTTTCCATCAGAATGTGGAATTTGGTTCATCTTTTCCATTTCGATAACATTTTGTACTCTTTATCCCCAATTTCTACAGAGTGCATTGATCGATCACTGATCATCGAAGGTTTGAGATGCAGCAGATCTGAGTGGCTCACTTCACTGAGTCTTTCAATCAGAATGTGAAATTTGGTCGGTTACGACTTTTCGATAACATTTTTGTACTCGATATCCTTTTTTTTTGCGGAGAGTCTTAATGGATCATCGATCACCGATGGTTGGAGATGCAGCAGATCTCACCTAACCAAGTCCTGTGGGATTTGGTTGACCTTTTCCTTTTCGATAACATTTTGTACCCGATATCCTTAGTTTTTCTAGGGAGTGACTTGATCGATCACCGATGATTTGATATGCAGCAGATCTAAGCGCCTCACCTTACCAAGTCCTTCAATCAGAACGTGATATTTGGTTCATCTTTTCCCTTTCGATAACCAGTTTTCGATAACATTTTGTTCTCGTTATCCACAGTTTCTTCCAGATTGCGTTGATCGATCACTGATCACCAATGGTTTGAGATCTAACAGACCTAAGCGCATCACTAATTTTTAAAAGAACAAAGTCTTTCAATCACCACTTTATATCGATAACTACCATCGATTGAATTTAAGAGCCCATTTTCTAAAGCTTGAACGCTCCCACTCTTAAACCACTGACTAGGTGTGAACTAGATTCCCCCATCGATAACCAAAATTCAATTTACTAGAAAGCCTCTGCTCGACATTGTCATTTCCTGTAGTTCTTTAAATTCGTTATCGAACCCGAGATGGATATGTATATTTTGCCCGATTGATCTAGAGATTCGTAATCACTTTTGTCTGAACAGCAAATTTTCACACGATATCTCCCGGTCGATCAAAGCCTCCTCTATCAAATTGTGAGATCGGTGAACAAAATTAAATTTTTTGAAGAACTGCAGGAAGTGTGCAGTCTTCTTGATATCCATCAATTGTGTTCAGTTGCAAGCGACGATCGAAGTGTTTGAAGATCTTCAAGAGACAATTAACACGTTCGCGAACAGAGCGGCATTTGCCGCTGAATTTTGTGGTTTTTGCTGGGACAAAGCATTTCAATTGTCCGTGAATTTGTTTAAGACCTCGAGACAGTTGAAAGGCTCTTTGGGATGCTTCCCTCAGTTTGTTGTCGTTGAGAATCCCTTGATGAAGCAATCAGAGTCCATCAGTTGGCACCAGACAGAAACAGACGAAAACAGTTGGCAGACAGACAGAAACAGTCGACAGACAGACAGAAACTTTCTGAACTGAAAAATCGACTTGAAGTGAGGACAAATGTTGTCTGATTCCAACCCCAAAGGACGGACAACAGGAATGTTTTAGAGTAAACCAGCAATTCGTCACTTTCTTGCCTCAAATTTCCCAAATTCTCACTCCACTCAGTTCACCAACTCATAAGAACCTTATCAGGTTTAGAGTGGGACGCCAAAACTCAACTGAATTCATTTCCCATGCGACACACATTTGCATTCTCAACTGAATTCCAAAGACCGACTATCGTGCATAAACAAATTCAGATAAACACCGTCATAGGCATTCGCTACGAAGACTGATAGTCAATTGTGCGACGCAATGTCGTGGATGTCGTTTAATGAACTTCATATCAAGACTCTGACCCCGAAGCAGAACTGCATTCGAAGAGATTACATCCAACCGAATGCGGAGAGTTAGAAGAGCGAAATAAAATCTGTTATTGTGCGCACTTCCTATCTGCTCACAAGCCCCTATTCCCCTCACCCGCACGCTCTGTGTGTGACAACCAAGAGGAGAGTAAGTCAAATTGGCTTCTTTGAAATAAATAAAAAAAAATAGACTGGATAAGCGATTTCAAACAGAAAGCGACTGCAATATCTGTAACGAGCAATTGAATGTAAGGGCTTAATCTCGGCGACAGTTGGTGGTGAAAGTTTTCGAACGGGCGATTCAATTGGGGAAGATTGTGGGGCTGAAATGGAAAGTGGTGATCGTGAAAATGGCGTTGGGCTCTATGGCCTCCGAGTGGAAGTAGTGTTTTTTTCTTTTTTAACATCATCACTCCCCTTCCTAACCTAACTGGCGTTGGAGCAACAAGGGGAGACGTGGGATGCCGAGACGAATGAAGACATTTGTAACTTTTGCGCGACAATTCCTAATCAAACTAGAAGCCATTGCGAGTCTTATTATAGTCAACCCTCTGCTGTTGACCGGAAGAATGAAATGAGGAGTATGAATCATTTCTTGATAAAAACTAGCTTTTCTTATCGAGGATTACGCCAAATTGTTTGCGGCAAAGCAAAGGAAAGTAATTATACTTGGTAGACTTCCATCCATCATTTGGTCTTAACGTCGGGATTATGTGATTTAGGAGCGTCGGACGACGGCATTTGCTATGGTCTGTCTTTCCGTTGAAGTGCTTATTTGATATAGACTCAATATTCTGACAAAAAAAGAGCCTGTCTGTGCGAGCTGAAAACCAATTTAAGTGGCTATCTATTGCTGGAGAGGTTCAGTGCGACTCTCTGCCAGAGATTTCCCCCAAACGACACAATTCTTTCGAATCATTTTTAAAATTTCTCATTTTTCTTCTTAAAAACGTATGGTTTTTTCTGCGAATTACTTACAAGTAAAGCGTGTGCTAGAGTGAAACACATAAAAGTGAACTTTGAAGAGTAATTCGTGCTCTTTAAGACGATATCTGAACCAAAAAGACTTCGCTTTGGGGATCTCGAAATAACCAAATTGTAGAGAAATTTGTTTCACAAAACTCCCAAGATCATACATTTCATGCGACAAAGTAGGACCTTTGCTTCGTACTAACCAACCAAGACCCTCCCGTTAGGAAATGTTCCCTTCTACATTTAATTTCCTTTTCATTCTGATATTCTGAGGTAGTTCTAGAGACTTATCTAACTCTCAGCCCTCCTTTGCCAACACGTCCGCTCTCTGGTTTCCATGAACTCCTGTGTGTCCCGCTACCCAGTAGAGAGTCACCATGTTTAAGGTTAAAAGGGTCTGAATTCTGAGAATTCGTTGCGAAAGTACTAGTCGCACAGAAATTGTAGTAAGTGCATTTTTTTAAAAGTTCAGTCTTTGACTTTGAATAGCTCGGGAACGGTAGGTCGTAGGAAAAAGTAATGATGTGAGATTGTTGGTCATGACTTCATCTTTGAGATACAAATTCCAAGGAGTGGCGAATCCCGTTGGTTACACTGAATTTTAGCAGAAAATTTAATCAAATTATGCTCACTTGGTGCGTTGCGAAGGAACCACCGCGACTGTTGTACGCAAGTTTGTGCAAGAAGATCGTGAGACTAGTATGCTAGTGGACAACACTCATGGTGCCCGTCTTCGTACGGTGAGCACAGATGATTCTCATCTGGCCAAGAGTGTGAGACTCATTTCACGAACATCATCACTTGTCTTTATCTGTCTAAATCTGTTTGAAAAAAGAGACTTAAAACTCATGTATCTCTGTTGTTTAATCTCATTCCTGGTAGTGTATCAGTTGAAGTACGTTCACGTAGCCATTACAAGTCTAATCGCTTAGGATTGTCTCGGTACAAGGTTTCGATTGGCATCAGAAATCAACGTCGAGTCACAACTTATCTCCCATCATGGCAAACGGTTGAAATTAATTATTTCCTAATCGCGATTCGGTTTGAACAGATTTTCGGTTGATTCGATAGGGAATACTTGACGTATTTGGAGCTGTTAACACCGACGATCACTATCGAGTCACACTTTTGAGTTGCTCGAGTTTATTTTTACACTTATCAGCGTCATTCTTGCAACTGTGACTTTTGTTTTCGAAGGATTTTTGAACTGTACACTGAAGCACTTAGACTCAATACTGGTCCATTGTACTGCCAGGTAGCAACCTACTCCAGTGCCGTTGATTTGATCCCAACGGTAAATGGTGACTGGACCGGATTCGATTTCACTGGGATTCGAACCTGGGACCCCTCTAATTCGATCCCAACGGCAAATGGTGACTGGACCAGATTCGATTTCACTGGGACTCGAAGCTGGGACCCCTCTAACTTCGGACAGGCACTTAACCAACTGCGCCGTCTAGCCGTTGTCCTCCACTAACGGCAAATGGTGACTGGACATGATTTGAGAAATCGGATAAAAGCGTATAAATTTTGCTTTCACTGGGATTCGAACCTGGGACCCCTCTAACTTGGGGCACGCACTTAACAAACTTGCGCCATCCAGTCGCTGCAACTGTGACTTGCTTGCAAGCTTCTATTTCTTTAGAACTGCGGCATGTTCTGTGGCATGTCAACATTTTCTCGGAATTCCCTGATTTATTTGGAGAACAAGACAAGAGTTGCCGATCGATTGTCCATCAGATAGGCTCTAATTGAATTTTCCAACGACACCTGACAGACACCAGTCAGGTTTCAATTTGTTGTGTTCGATTGGTTATCTTTTCTTCGAAGAGAATCCACACACGCACACGATCGAGTGCCTTGTAAATGGTATCTCGCTGTAGGACCTTGTACTACTCGTGGCGGGGCTAATTTATATCACAGAACCCTTAATCGATTTTTATCGATCAACTCAATTGACTGTCATAAAGAATTGAATGGTGGCTTCGATCGTGTTTATCGATTGGCGACGGAATAGTGATCGTTTTCTTGATGGTTTCTGTTTTTTTTCGTGGAAGCGACGTGTGTTTAGACAAGCAACTGTTTGGTGATTAGTTTTTATCGACAACTTGTCAACCATTGACTTGCTTACAGTCCTAAGAGCTTCTGCAGGCGGAGAGTGTGTCACGAATCCCTGAAAGCAAAGAAGGTGAAGCATGATATCGACCAATCAAACCAAATGCAATGAGAATCCAACCGCATTCCCCCTCTGAAAAGTGATTCCGGTCGTGGTTTACAACCCTCCCACGAACAGTCATCGTTTTTCGCTAGAAAACCGGTCACCTGGTCTTGAGTAAGCCGATAAAACGTCTCTTATCAGAGGATATTAGATTGAACGACATACCAGTGATCATTTCCCGCAGAACCACACGAACATACCCACCCAGAGTCACACGAACATGCCCACTCAGTGAACTAAACCCAAGGACATCGTCACAAAAAAACCACCGTCGTCGTGCGAATTCATAAATCACTTCCGCACCACATGCGGATAATCACTCTCGACACAATTATCATCACAAGTGCCCCTCCGTCACTCTGGCCAGCCATTTCACAGACTAATCAAATAATTAGAGCACAATTTGCGTTCCAGACTTGACTGGACATCTCGTAAGAGCGCAGGGGAACAATGGCAGCGCACAAAAAACTCGCCAAAAAACAGCCACAAACAATCACAAGCAATCACAAAAAAAAAACAGCAGAACACATGAAAACAAACACACGCCCGGCGTGACACAAGTGGACACAACAATAGCCCGACCGCTCCTGTGTACATGCATCTGTATCAACAGTAGCCAGTGGTGGCAGCGGCAGACCATGAAACATCTGTCACCAGATCAGAGTGATTTTGTTTTTCATCGTTTCTCTGCGACACTAGGGAGACCGGAAGAGTGTTTATTTATACACCCAACGACTGACTGCAAAAGGAGCCCCAGTCGCTGAGTAATTCCATCGAACCCAACGCTGGACGTGTACATTTCTTTGAATAATCGATGACGGCGCACAGGGACACCGAATCGATTTGAATTTCTCCAGGAAAACAGATAAAATCACAAAAAAAAGCAAGGAAAATATGCAAAGGACTCTGGTGCACACATACCCGACGGACGACGTACGGAAAAGATGAAGAGATTCACTTCGCACAGCACTCACAAGCCACAAACGAATGCCTAAACGGGAGCGATACAGCCGTGGACTAGATTCAAGAACGACCCGAAAAATCTTTTATCCGTGCAGCCACGGGTTTTCTACATTTTATCGGTTAGCACAGAGTATCCGGTGTTGTCGCGAGGCGATAGTAAATTTCCTGTGGCCTACTGGTCATTTTTAATTCATAATTTAGTCGCGATTGCCGTCGTCGCTGTCGAATGAGGCAGCCAACCAGCCGGGAGAGCACACACAACGCACAGGGTATTCTCGTTTCGATGGCGACTGTTGGCGTGTGTGTGTGTTGCGATGGGTGACATATGGGAAAAAACAACCCCTGGGCTGATGTGATGGAGGAATCTGCGCAGATACACAACACACACGAACACAATGAACATTCACTCGCGCGGGCATATTCATTCTGAAGAGCAGCTGGTTCGCTGTCAGTTAGTCAGTCAGCTCAGGTTGCAACCAGTTGGTATTCGGTTCGGCTTTTGACAGTTCTCCTTTGGGGCTGTGGTTCATCGGAATTTTATTTTGATTCGTTGGTTTGGTGTTCGCTGACAGGGATGGCGGATGAGGTTGGTGTGGTTTAGTACAGTTGTTGGGGGAATGTAGTAGATTTGTGGCAGATATTTGAAGGAATGGAAAACCACCACGGATAAGATGGCGGAACGGAGGTTTAGCGACTGGAGGCAGCTAGGGAAAGGTGAGTTGTGGCGTTTTTCTCGGTTTTATTCGAGTTTTAACCTCTTTTCTCCTAGAAATCGAACTTTTTCTGGAGAATTTCGTGAATGCTTGGCTTTTTTGGACTCTTCGCCTCGTTTCTTTTTTTCTTTTTATTTCTTTTGTGGACTAGAACTAGAGGACGTTGAGGAGCTAATGTCATTTATATTGGCAGCTGCATCTGGGTCTAAATTGATCGCATTGTGGACAGCTGTCTGAATTTTTCGAATTCGACCAACTTTTGGTTGATTTTTTGCACCGTCCTCCTGTTCTCTGTGGATTCTTGGAAGTTTCAAAGCTCCAGTCGCATAAATGTGTTGCTAAGCAAGTTCATCATGTGCTTCCAAGTTTGAATTCAACTACAAAAAGGCTCTTCAAGGATGGGGTGTTCTGGTTGCCGGTTTAGTCGCGATAGTGACTACTAGATTGAAGTGGCTGACTGCAGATAGCCGTCAAATAAGGACTCAGAAGCGACACAGTTCGTTGTTTGTTGTCGTCGGCAAAATCTGATCGCTTAGTAGACTGAGCGCATTGAGGTATCGTTGTCCGGTAACTGTCTCTCTCAAGTTCCTGATGGCCACATTGGGATGGTTGCTGATGTCTTGTAGCTACTTCCTGAACAGTGTCACCATGTGGTGTTGCAGAGGGATGATGTGAGATTCATCGTGGAGCCCCTTATTCCTGAAATACTTCCGACGATCCCTGTCTTAGGTGAGACTGGTACATAGGCGAAGTATTCTTCATCTTTCGAAGATGGGTGTTTTCATAAACATCAGACTAACAAAGGACTGCGTTATCAAAGTTCATTGATGCAGATTTTCGGTCGGACTAACTTAGGTGAACTGCAATACCTCTCTACCCGATCTCTAGCTTCTCCATGCTAGTCTTGGAGATGGTGTTCCATGCTGGAACGTTAGGTTAGGTTAGGGGGCTGCTAGTGAATTCACCAGCACACTTAGACCCTGTTGGTCCATTGTGACACCCACATTCAGTCTACCACCACTGATGGACCGCTCCAGTGATTTTTTTTCTTTTTTCTACAGCTACAGCGGTTATCAAGGGTAGCAGAGGTTGCCGCAGGTTACAGCGGTTGCCAAGAGTTTTTTTTTCGGGGGTTTTTTGAAAGACTACACTGGAGCACTCAGATTTAAACCTGGTCCATTGTACTGCCAGGTAGCAACCTACTCCAGTGCCGCTGATTTGATCCCAACGGCAAATGGTGACCTAGACCAGATTCGATTTCACTGGGATTCGAACCTGGGACCCCTCTAACTTCGAGCAGGCACTTAACCAACTGCGCCGTCCAGTCGTCTAAGGTCCATCTTAGTTTGTAGCACCATCAGAAGAAGAAGAGTCCATGAAATGTTACAAAACCTGTCAAAAGAAAGCAATTAGTTTCGAAAAATGCATCATATCTGGCGTCTGGCGTTGATTTACCCCTTGTGAACTTTTAGGTTTCGATGCAAGCCTTCAGTACGAAGGTTTTGAGCCCTCATTTGTGGTCCACGCTATAGTCACGACGAAAGTGCTGAATGTCGACGCACTTAACCAACTGCGCCATTCAGCCTCTCAAGCCGTACGTTATAATCGGCCGTATGAGCTGCTTATGAAGTAGCAGCTTCGTCTTCTGGGTTAGTCCATTTTGGTTCCACTGTGAGGGGTATATTCGAATCGCCTTTTCCAAGTCAAACTTCCAGAAGTTGTTAAACTTCGTTTCGGTGAAATTCACTCCCTCGCCGTGATTGCTCTTCCATTAGGCAGCTTAAACTTGACGCTCCTATATTTCTCTGCTGTTTTGCTCGACCCTGAACGACTGGGATAACGCAGCAGAGGACGTCCATGTCTAGGGTGGCAAACACAAGTGGAGAAACTTGGCGGGTGCAAATGGAGGCAACTGCTTAAGGACCGTGGTAGCTGGAGAGAGGCTTGTTGGTCGAGGCCCAGGTCCGTCGGAGACTGTGGCGCCACAATAAGGAGCTGGAGAGGCTTGTTGGCTAAGGCCCAGGTCCGTCAGAGACTGTAGCGCCACAAGAAGAAGGAGCTGGAGAGGGTTGTTGATCAAGGCCTAGGACTGCAGCGCCACAAAGGAGAAGAAGAAGAAGAAATTGAAGAAGAAAAAGAAGCTCTAATCGTACAGTTAAAATGAGACAGTTTCCTTTGGTTGTCAAAAATCACCTCAAACGATATCTGCACATCTGCCACACTTGCTGACGTCAACCAGCTGTATCATCCAGCCCCGCGCCACCATACGACGCATCCCACTTGCCTGCCACCTCGTTCCTCCCGTCATCGCACTTCATCCAAAACTCCAGCGCATTTAAATTGTACGTTAAAATTTTATTTGTCCCGTTTCAATTACAAAAAAACGAAAAAAACTTAATAAAAAATAAAAAAATATAAACATATCTTCTACTACAATTATTTGCATTACAAAAATATCTTCTTATCTATCGTCTAGTAGTCTAACATACACAACTCCGTATACAATCACTCAGGGGGTTTCAAAATTAACTCCAACGTCCTAATATCAAAAGTTTTGTTTTGTTTTGTTTTTTCAATTATTTAACGTGCCTAATACTAGAGGGGGGACCGGGCGCAGCTCTCCCGAAGAAAGCATCTACCGTAAATGCCTGGGTGATTGATTGTACCTTCAGAGATGAAGCACCGTCAACTTAATCAACAAGTAGTCTGAGTAACGAGAGGATTCATTTCAGGTTTTGCGATGGATTTCAACGAGCATCTCATTTGAATTTCATTTGAGCACCGCACACACTCACGCCACTTGATATGCACAGTACGTGCTTGGGGTTTTTAATTAGTATCTATTAGCACACTAGTCGTAGGTTCGCGATATGCATCGTTTGTTTTTGTTTGCTTCGTTGATGTGAATTCTTGAGAGGTTCCCATTGCGACTTCGAGTGAGAGAGAGTGAGACCCTGAGCTTCACTTTGACGCCACTCATCCACACCTGACTTCGGCCACACGCTCTACTATAAGAATGAACAGCTGAGGATCAGGACCAGCACAGCGACGGGGAATATCACGTAGACCTGCATCCGCGGATGGCAGGTCGAGATCAGATACGTTATGTCATCCTCGTCGTGTTCGATGCCGTCCCTGGTGGGCACCTCGACGATGACGATCTCCTTTGACAGGAACCCGATGGGGAAGGTGCAATTGGTGCTGTTCACGCAGCCGTGCGACGTCTCCGTCGAGTTGGAGTACTGAAAGGTCGGCTTGTAGATGTCGAAGATCGCGTGGATGTCGTTCCGAACGAGGTCGTTGTCGCTGTAGAATATGTAGTAGTAGTAGCCGTCCTCTGTGATCTCGTGCTTCGACATCATCCGGTGCGAACCGGTTTCGAGGAAGTGCACGCTGGTGCAGAGCTTCGAGGGAGGGAAGCCCTCGGCGAGGAGGATGTTGCCGTTGTAGCACTCGAACAGGCTGTTCTCGAAGCTTGAAATCGATGTCGACTCGTCGTCTGAGTAGTTGACAGCATTCCCCCCGTGGACGTACTTCCGATCGTAGACCTGATCGCGCTTTGGTCGCCGCTTGTACAGCTGATCGTAGACTTCTTGTTTCCTCCGTTCGAACTCCACCGCGTGCTGCTGCCGTCGACGGCTCTCCTCGTGGCGGCGAACGCGAGGGGAACCGGTGGTTGTCGTAGTCTCCAGCTCTTCAGTCTTGTTTCTGTTGGACTTCCTCGGTTTCTTCACTAGCGGCCGTAGCGTGGTTGTTGTTGTGACGATCGGTTCGTCGAGATCGTCCTCCCCATCGTCCTCTCCGCCGTGATTCTCCAGCTCATCCTCGCTGGGGTGCGACTGATTGCGGATCTCGGTGGTGTCTTCGAAGAACACTCGAACCTGTTCGTGCCCGTGCGCCAGGTTCGTCCCAACTTTGTTCGTGTTATGCTCCAGCAGGCCGCAAGTCTTCAGAGACTTCTCACCTCTCACCACCAGAATGCGGGAGCCATCGTAGCGCGAACAGAACTTCAGGTATACCTTGGCGCCCTTCAGCAGATAGAAGCCCCAGTACTCGAGCGTGTCATCAGGCAACGTCATGGACTTTTTCAACCGAATATGCTTGCGGTTTGTCGACACCTCGGGCTTGTTGCGCAACTGGAAGGCGTTGAAGTGCGTACTCATGCGCAGGGAATGATGCTCGCAGAAGATCGATGAGATCCCATCGCGGATCTCGATGATGTCCGATTCGGCAACGGGGTAGATGACATCGGCGAACACAGCCTTGCGCAGGTACAACGGGATGATGATCAGGATCGCCGGCAGGATGACGATCAGAATGCAGAACACGATCACCCGCTTGACGCCATGCATTTTGTGCGTCTCTGTAAAGAGAGAGAATGAGAAGAGATCAGATCGGAGGAGATCAGAGAAAGAGAAGGCAATAGATCAGATCAGACAAGATCAGAGAAAGAGTAGAGGGGAAATTTATGGTGGGGAAGGTGATTTGGGGTTATCGGTGGTTAGAGATCGAGGCGAATCATACAGACGATCATTGCAGCAGGGGATCGCTGAAGATCAGCTGAGATCGAGTCGAATCAAACAGACGATCTTCGAGGACGATCATTGCAGCAGGGGATCGCTGAAGATCAGCTGAGATCGAGTCGAATCAAACAGACGATCTTCGAGGACAATCATTGCAGCAGGGGATCGCTGAAGATCAGCTGAGATCCAGTCGAATCATACAGACGATCTTGTAGGCGATCATTGCAGCAGGGGATCGGTAAAGATCATTTGAGATCATGTCGGTATCAAGGCCAGCAAAAGTCAACACAGATTGTTGCGCTAGATTTCAGCAAAAACAACGTTCAAAAGCAAATAAACATGAAAAACCGACTGATCGCGCCCCTGACTGATCAGCAAAAACTGCTGCCGAACCAAATACGACAGCAAAACGCGTCTCTACCTTCAAAATGATACTCTGTCGTCTGCATGATGGCAGCTTTTCAACGTTCCCTTGCGAATGTACTGAACTACACGTCACTGGGTCACAAAAAAGGCACTCGAGAGGGATCCTCAACAAAAATGGCACAACACCTTCCCGTCGATCGATTGTGGCCGACTGTAAATGGCACTCGGCGTGTCGTTCGATAATAATCGATCGCTTAACCGATTCCTCCCCACAGAGTGTAGCGTGGAAACGTGAACACTTCAGCTTTAATCGCAGACGTGTTTACATTTGATCTTATCAGCACTTATTATCACTTGCCCCTGCCTATTGGCTAAGAAAATAGAGCTTTGCACGTTAAGTCAACACACAGACGCACACACATGACGCCCGCGGAGAAGTTGTGTGCCATTGTGGGGTCTAAACAAACAAACGTTCGTTAGAATGTCATAGTTATGACAAAAATAGACAAAACAGAGTGACAAGTTGGTGGAGATAATTGAATTAGTATCTTGTGCTTGGGAGATGGCTTGCAGTTTCAGTCGCGGAATGTGTGGTGGAGTTTCGTCTCACTAGATGGCAGTAGATGAGGGTGGTGGATGATGTATTCACTAATCTGGATCAACCACTCGAGTGTTCACGTTTTTAATCACGACAGAGTCATTCAAACTTCAAAACAGAGCACACGAAACGCGATAAAGACCAAGACCATAGCCAAGGAAAGTGAAGTGCTAGGGTTGGCCACCATATCTTATCAGCGAGAGTGGGAAATTTTTACCCTCGTAAAGTGCTATATTTAGCATTTCACAGACCGAAGTGAATTGATTCTGTCTGGATGACACACATTCAGAGAGCGAGAGTGAAGGAAAAAAGAACGAAATCGAGGTCGTTTGCCTTTTTCTCTTGAGTCATCTTCGTTTGGCTAGGAAATGTTCTTTATCTCCACGGTGCTGGGGTCACAATCTTTGTTGTGGAAGACGTAGTGGCATTTGGGGTGTACTTTGCGTCACAATCTTTGTTTCGGAAGAGTCTGTGACATTTGGCGTGTACTTAGCGTCACAATCTTCGTAGTAGCCGTCCTCTGTGATCTCGTGCTTCGACATCAACCGGTGCGGACCGGTCTCGAGGAAGTGCACACTGGTGCAGAGAGAGAGAGAGAGACTCTGTGGCATTTGGCGTCTACCTTGATTCGTGAAAAGTGCACCCGGGCGGCGTGTACATCTGACAAAGAAGTTGTTTCGAGGGGGATCCAATGGACGTCATGGAGGAGTGGGAGTGGGAGTGGGAGTGGGAGAGGGAGAGGGTGAGGGAGGGGGAGGGGGAGGGGGAGAAGACGACTGATTTCAACACTTTTCTGACACGAAAATTGAAAATTGTTTCTAGGGGGATCCAGTGCACGTCATGGAGGAGTGAGAGAGGGAGAGCGGGAGGGAGAGAAGACGACTGTTTTGAACAGTATTCTGACGCCACAGTTGACAACGACAAGTGGGCAGTCGTTCCATTCCAGAGATAAGATCAAATTCATGTGAATTCATGTGACAAAAATGCATGAGAATCAACAAGAAGAGTGTAAATTATGAAATACGACCCTGCCACGCCTGACACGCAAATTCGATGAATTTGAGGTGCTTCTTATCGCAAAATGAGCCGCCTGCACGCATCCAGGGACACCCACAGCACAGCAGACCCTACCTCAACGAATTTCATGTTAGACCTCATGGCGTAATCCACTTAATTTTGTTTGTTTTCCTTGTTCACCCCTTCGGTTGCTTCATTTTTGGACAACCGCCACACCGCCGCTATCGCTTTCAAGCAAAAAGTAATTAAATAAGTCAGCCAATCGTCTGCCATTCAAACAAACAGGGGGTTCCCTTCCAACAAATGCCAACAAATCAAGCACAAAAACAACAAACGCCACCAAAGAACAACTTGAAACCAAAGCGGAACCGACAAAACAAACAAAAGTCAAAATCTATAAAAAAGAAAAGAGGCCTAAACAAAAGCAGAAGGTCGACCATTTACACGTACACCCATCCGCCACCCCTGTGCCGATCCATCATTCGCGGCACATTCGGCACACACAAGCACCCGACGGCATTCCACGCACAGATGTGTTTACACAAAGAAGAGAACAACAAGAAACTAAAAACCTCAGATTAATAATTACACCTCACATTCTGACTGTGTTCTGCTTTTGTTGTTGTTGCTACTGACCGACTGACAGGTGCTTGTCAAATAGAAGAGAGAATCCCCCCATCCCCATCGCCGCCCTCAGAGTCTGTAGCACTTACAATTGATTCCAATGCACTTGCTGCCACTGCACTTGTTCCTTGTCATACTACGACGTATTTGCAAATTAAATTAAAACTGGGTGTTTATCAAAACATTCAATTAAATACAGAGTTTATGTCCATTCCCACTTCCGCTCATGACTTCACACACTTGTCCGCCCCGGACGGCGTCCATCCACACCGTGGAGGTGTTTCGTGGTTCGATTTTCGTTATCAACTCGCCGACGGGTTGCACAATTGGTTCGGCAGTTTGATTTTCGATTTGATTGATAACAAAAATCGAAACGAACTGAAGCAAAAAAATAAGCGAAACGAACCAAATTCCGAACAGACGAGACAGAATATCTCCCCAACTGCACACTCGATCCGCGTGGACTGTTGTTGTTTGCCAGTGTTGTGCAGTGTGTAGTGTACGTAGCTGTTCTTGTTCGGTTTTTTATTTTCTTTCTTTTTTTTGGTGAATGAAGGAGGAAAAGAGAGGGAAAGTCGATGGGGTGTGGAGAACTGTCAAAAATCAGCTGTTGTTGGACTGTGGTGAAGATTCGTATTCGGTGGAATCTTAAAGGGGATATTTTTTGCTTTAGTTGGCTGCTGGTTTGCGGATTTGATAAAGTGGTGAGTTTGGAATGTGGGGAGTTGGTGATTTTTTAGGTTTTCTTTGAAGTTTGGTGAAGGTTTTTTGAGATTTTAACTTCACATGAGCTCTACTTGTTGATTCTCATGAGTGGGCGAGATGATCTCTGGTTGAGACATCCTTAAGTTTGCCATTTACATTGTACGTTGGGGCAGTTTATAAATTAGCTTGTGGACACAGCACAACAGAGGACGTCCACGTACAAGGTGGCGCTCACAAGTCGAGAGGGACCTCGGTGTGCGAAACTATAGACAACTGTCGAGAGAGATGCCGGCTGGGGACACATGTTGGGTGAGGCCCAGGTCCACCTCAGTCTGTAACGCCCTAAGAAGAAGAGAAAGGAATGAAATACGTAAGACCCCTACTGTTGAGCCGACACTAATATTTCAGTTTAAAGTCTAGTTGTAAGTCAATTTGCAAATAGTTTTGACCAAAAATTAAGTAAAAGTCTGGAAAAAATCATCGTTAACCTCCAGGATTTTTGCTGAATTCAGTCGTGGGATAGTCTAGAGTTTAAGGAAGGACAGCGCCGACAGCAGCGCTCGAGGTCCTACTCTATCTGACACCTCTTGACATCTTCCGTAGTAGCAGAGCAGCTACAACCGCAATGAGACTAAGGGAAATCAAGATGATGACGGACAAGCCATGTGGGCGGGCACGCGTCCATCCTCTCAAAATGGACAGCATCATACAGATACAAAACGTCGGATTATCTGCCACCAACCACCAACACCACGAGGAAGTTCTTTACCCGAATTCTGAACAGGAGAGTTTGGAAAGAGCTATCAGCAAATGGCGGCGAAGAGATCTCCCTATACACTGATGGCTCGAAAACAGGCGCAGGAACGTTGGCAGGGATCTTCTATGATCTCTTTAAAAGATCCCTAAACCTAAGCAACGAATGAAGCGTTTTCCAAGCAGAAGTGATAGCAATAAATGAGGCGGCACTACACTTAAAGAACGTTGCACGCCTGAAACCTTTCCCTGGTTTCTAGCCAGGAGGTGTCCACAATTCATCTGATCTTCGAACATGGTAGAACTTGGAAAAGACCCAAGAAATGCAGATCGACGAACATCCCTTTTCGTCGATTTCAAGGCCACATATGACAGCGTGCAGAGAGACTAGCTATACAGCGCCATGTCTAGTTTAGACATTTCCATCAAACTTGTCAAACTGAGTAGGACGACGATGGAGAACTCCTGCTGCTCCACCAACGGCGGTAACGAACTAACCGAGGTCTTCAGGTTATAGACAAGGCAACCCGCTGTCATGTACTTTTTCAACAAAATTCTTGAGACGATTGTTCAAAACTCTTTTAGAAGACCTTTTGGATACGTCATCCGCGTATGCCAGCAGTTCTTCTGTACACCGACAAGAGTCTAGTCAGGCGTCTACGGATCCAATGTCTAAGATGGCTAGGCCATGTAGACCGCACGGACAATTTGACTCTTGCCCGGAGAGAGCTCGACTCTGAACCAGTGTGACAACGCAACGGAGGACATCCACGTCTAAGGTGGCGCACCCAAGTGGAGGGTCGTGCTCCACGTCCTCTGTTGCATTGTCCGCTTTTTGAAAATTGTTGTGGAGAGAGATCCTCCACTTGTTTTCTGTCTGACTTGACGTGAGCAATCGGCGATAGCAAACGAAAGATCGTCCAGGCTGGTTGAGGCTCGGGTTCACCACAGACTCTGGGGCCACAAGAAGAACCCACTTCCTAAGGAAAAACCTTTTAAAAAGTTTGACGTAAGCATCGTCAAGCAGAGTCTACAGCGAATATGTGTCCTTTCGTTCGTTCGAAGGCCCAAAAGGGGAACCAAAAGTTGCGACGAGTCTCGCGTTTGATGTTTAAATTTCTCATTATGGTCACTTGCTGACTTTCAGAAGTGAATTCAACTCAAACTCCTGGAGGCATTTCAAAGAGTGCAACAGGATTGTCTCTTTTCAAGATATCTTCTTCTAAAGAATCAAGAAAAGTGAAGATCCTGCACTTCTCCTGATTTTTTGGAAGGATCTGCAGGATCTTCACTTCTCCTGATTTTTCGGAAGATATCTGCAGGCAAAGATTTTGACTGCAACATAAAACCAAGGGCTTGAATATATGGTCCCGTCTACGAGGAAAGCGAATGGAGAAGAAGACACAACTGCGAACTCTATGAGCTGTACCAGGAAGGCAAAAATCCGTTGACTGCTCGGCTCGGCCACATCGAACGCATTGGTTCGCGGACTTGGTTCCCACTTTGCATGGGAATTAAGGCCACCTAACAGAAAGTGGACAACAACGCTCCAGCTAAGAGGATCTTCTGCGAGCTTCCCTAGGTCGAGAAGGAGAGGAAGGAAGACAGACAGCCTCCGATATAAAGATCAAGTGATCGCGGACCCAAGACAGCTTGGTCTTGATGACTGGAAGCAGCGTGTCCAGGACCGTCAACGATGGAAGGCAGCGATATCTCAGGCTCGGACGGAAGTAAGTAAGTAAAGCGACTGGATGGCGCAGTTGGTTAAGTGCCTGCCCCAAGTTCGAGGGCTCCCAGGTTCGAATCCCAGTGAAATCAAATCTGGTCCAGTCACCATTTGCCGTTGGGATCAAATTAGAGGGGTCCCAAGTTCGAATCCCAGTGAAATTGAATCCGGTCCAGTCACCATTTGCCGTTGGGATCAAATTAGAGGGGTCCCAAGTTCGAATCCCAGTGAAATTGAATCCGGTCCAGTCACCGTTTGCCGTTGGAATCAAATGAACGGCACTGGAGTAGGTTGCTACCTGGCAGGACAATGGACCAGTTTTGTGTCTGAGTGCTCCAGTGTAGTGTTTCAAAAACTCCGGAAAAAAAGGACCACGAGCGGTGCTGCCAATGCCGTTGATTGCATTTCCAAAAAACCGAAGAACCAAGCAGCAGATCGAAGACGAAGATTTTAGGGCGATTGTCAAGTCACCATGGTCTGTCCTTGACGTTCTTAAGTGAGTTTCGAACGACACTGAAATGACTTGTCCATCCTTAACCTCTCTTATCCACAAACTTGACTCTGTCTGATAAGAACTGTCGACTTCTCTTGGTCAACTCCTCCCTGGAAGGTCACACGACACCTGTCCAACCTCAAGAACACCCTCGGAATGGGTGTGCCTTAAGCCACTTATCGAATAAACAAGCACACACCCTACAACGCACATAATCAGCAGTTCGCATGACGTACTTTCGATTCGCTGAGTCACAGTCTCCTCTGGCGGCGTAAAGCAACAAGACTCCCTTATCTTAACTGCCCACCAAATCTCGATTTACTCTCGCCAGAGTCCCATAAACAGATTTGTTGCCCTAATCACGGGCCATAACTCGAAACTATAAACCGGAGACTCATTCGCCCTTGAATTTGACACAAAATCTTGAGGAAATTTTCCAGAGGAAAAGTCGCACTCACCCGCGGGAATCTCCGGCATCGAATGATAGTAGTCCGCCAGGAAGTAGTGTCTGTGGCCGAGACGGTTGGACTTGCTTGTCCTCTTATCCACCATGATGAACAGCTTTGATTTTGGATGACTCTGAGCACTTGATGCGATCGCAGCAAACACCGAACAACTACTGATCCCAAGACAAAGCGAGACCCGCCCGTGTCTCTGGTCAACGTTCGACAGCCCAGCTGATAGCGGGTAGGAGAATCTGATAAGGACACACTGTGGCAGGTCTGGTGAGAGATATTCGAGGCGTGATGGAGGTGTGATACGCTGCGAGGGCATGCTGGAGCTAAATGATTCCTTATCGACTGGGGTGCTGTCTAGAAGAATGCCGACGGGTTTGCCGATGGCAAGGGGGCGGGGCGACGGGGGGACTGAGTGTTATCAGAGGGAGGTCTGTTTTTAGCAGGGGAGTGTGATAAAATTAGATTTACTAGGCCTTGCCGATAGGGAGGTCGTTGGAAGGGAGGTCTTGGATGGGGGGGAGGTTTTTTTTTGAGCAGTCATCGAGGGGTGTCCATTTTCGTCGTTTAGTGTTCGGGAAAATGGGAAAGGGACTGATTGAAGGCATCTTTTAAGGCACGATCCCTAAGCTTTTAAGCCACTATCTGGGAGGAGAACAATAGTGCGCACAGCACGAGTGGTTGCTGAGGAGCTAGGCCCAAGTCCACCTCGGACTGTAGCGCCAGCGGATGCAGCTCCTTGTGGCTCCTTGTGGCTTGTCTCCGTCCTCAATCTTTGGTGCAATTTTAAGGTTGTCACACGTCTCAGAGGCTTCATTTCTTGCCACTCTTCTCTGTCAGCAGACCACCCTCCTTTAGGAAGGGTTCCATGTCCACCATCATCTCCCAGCCACCGCGTACACGTTTGTTTGCTGTTTAGCGGGCTCCCAACCCATGAAGGGTATCTGCCTGAGATACAGCAGCCTTCCATGCCCTGCTGCCGCGTACACGTCCCCCATAATTCCCTCGTCTCCCACCACTCTCCCTCTCCCCCATCTAGTAGCCAAAATCCAGTGGCAATCACTTCCTCCACATAAATCATTCCCATTTCGACCCCGAAACCTCAAAATCCGCCCAATCCCCTCGTCCCACCTCGTTCTCATTCCAAGGGCTTCATGGCAATTCTCCGGGGCAAATAGTGGACATTTATCTGCAAAATGTTGTTACGCGTCGTTTATCTGATAAATTCGTTTTACGATGTTTCTTTTATTGCTCATTGACGACAGATAAACCACGGAGACGCTTCGCCTTTCCGCGCAAATAGCAGCACTTGCGGAGGGAATGACCAGTGTGCCCTTAATCGAACCTGCTATCGGCTTTGTTTTTATTTTTGTTTTTGTCTTGACATCGTAATCGCTTGCTGGGCCTTTATCGCCGTTTGAGGGAGAGTTTGTTCAATTGAATGTCAACTAGGAGTGCTGGCAAATGAGGGCTAGTGCGTGTTTTGGTTTTTTTTTGGGTTCATTGAAAGGGATGAGAGAGTGGAGGACGTGCATGTTGTCAGGAAAGTTGAATAGAATCAACCGTGAAAAGTGTTCCACAGTGTTCGGTTATCTGCCGGCTGCTGACGGTCTTGAGAATGATCTTTCTGTGAACTCGGTTCTGGCAATCGTCTGCTGAGGTAAGGTGATCAAAGAAGCAGAAGAGGCTCTTCAGTTTTATTCTATGTCAATAATTCATCCTCAGTTAAGAACGACTTCTATGACTACCATGGTTTGCCTTCGACTGAAGATTTCGTGTTCATGTCCTCCTTCAGGGCGAATCCATATGCTACGAGAAATGGGAGGAATAAGAAAACCAGAGGAAGAAGATTACTATTCCTTCGTAAGAAGACTTGACTTGTGTAAGGTTTGGAATGAAGCGACTCTCAGAATGGGGGACAGACTTCGAGCAAACATCTGGTCAATATGAATCGATATCGCACGCTGGAAGGAAGAAAGCTTGTACGTCCCTTCCAATTCCTTAAATTTAAATCCTTAAATTTAAAGGGACAAAGTCGACGACATTGAATATCACACATTTCGCTTCCAACTAACTAAATAAGGTAATCCCACTTGAAAATCTCAACTTTTTCCTCTTCTCCAATCAATTTCCTATCCATTCTGATATCCCTCATCCTTAAACTCTTCCCAATTGTCGAGAAAATCGTTTCAGAAAACACAATGTCTCCAAAGATCGTACATTTCATGCGAAAATTAGGCTCCTTCAAACTTTGCTTCGTACCAACCAATCACTGCACTCCCGTTACAAACCCGTACCTCATTTCGCTTCTACATTCAATTCCCTTTCCATCCTGATATTCCACATCCTTCAATTCGTCCTAGATCCTGAGAAAATCGTCTGACAAAATTTGTCATCATCAAAATCCACTTCGACGAAAACTCGTTGTGCGACCCGGTCATTATCAGAGTTTACCCCATTTTTTCGTGTGCACCGTGCCATTTTTTCAAAACTCGATTTTCTCAGCGTTTCGACCGAAATTTCACCTCAAATGTGTGGGGCTGAGTGTGGAAATGATAATTACAGTGAATTCAGTCGAAAATTTCGTGGGAAATCGAGGAAATTGTGAGAAAATTGAATTTTTAATTTTTCATGACGTCAGCGATGCAACCATTGAAATCGTCGAAAGTGCACGAATTGTTGCTTCTCTGGCAATGCTTGCTTTGCATGACAGATGAGTGAAATGTTTGAGGAATGGATTTTCATCATTTAGAGGAAAAATATCGAAGGAAAATGATGTTGAATGTGTGTGTTGATGAATAATTGAATTTTGACATGAATTTGGTGCAGTTTCGTGGAGGAAAACGAGGGAATTTGAGTGTTTTTTGGTGTGGTGCATCGTGGGTTGTTCGGCTGTCAAAGTAGGGTGTTGCCATGTGTGGGGTTTGAGTGGGGAAAATTATGTTTCTTATAAGATGGTTTTTAAAAACTTTAAAACATTTAACATCGTCAACAATTAAAGGGTTTCGAGTCGATGACGGAGGATCGAGTGGCCTGGAGATCTCTCGAGCATGCATTGCCTCCGCGATCCCTTTAGTGGAACATGCAGGTCACTGAAAATGAGATGAGATGAGAAGAATTAAAGGGAAAATATTGGTTTAATACACAATCTGGAGGCTGGGTGGCTTCTGACTTGTTCTTTGAATGAGAGGAGATACTGGGACACTGTGTGGATGAAGGGTGTTGCCATGTGTGGGGTTTGAGTGGGATAAATGATGTTCGGTATAAGAAGGTCTTAAAACATTTTAAGGAAATAAAAATGATGAAGAATGGATTGATTTACACTTAAACAGCCTCTCGAATGGGCTTGAAATTTGAAAACTCCCTGCGGGTTAACTTTAATATTTTTATTTGAATTCTTGTTTGGATGTAACAAAGTGTAAACTGTTTCTATCTCATTATCTGTCTAGTCAAGAGAAGGAACAAAACAATGATCTTAACAAAATATAAATCTGCTTAAACAACTAGATTCATTCCAAGGAACTCCTCCCACATTTCTCTCCCTCTTCCCACTCTTCTCTAAATCTCTTTCAAATCCTCTAAAACCTACAAATTGTGTTGTATATAAACCAAAAATGTGGTCATTGTACGTCTACAAATAAAATTAATCAACAAATTTTGGTGTTTCCGTGTGTGTTTGTCTCTGGCAAAACCAAAAAAATGTCTAAAAACGATTTTGAACACCATTCAACTGTCGGCAGAGGCCCCAGCCCGGTCCGCTCCTTCTTTTTGTGACCACAATTTAGAATATAGTCTAGGGTTTTTTTTTGAAAATAGATAACATCGTCTTAATTCTAGGCTTAGGTTGACAAATTCTTAGACTTCTAGAAAATTGTTTTGTTTGAGTGGTCGTTGGCACATAGCCAATCGTTTATGCAACTTTAGTACAGACTAGACTTACGTTTGCTAGAAAAAATAAATTCATCACTTAGGGGCTAGTTTACTTAGAGTAGACTTAGAGGCTAGGGTTCTTGTATTTTTTTTTTGTTTCATTTTAAAGCTTTACCATTGTTTCTGGTATTCAGATACCGTTTTTGGGGAAAATGACTAGGGAGGGTGGAAAATGAAGTGTCCTCCTGACTTCGTATGGCTCAAGCAGAGTCTTCTTCATCAGCAAGCAGTTTTCAATCGATATCTATGCAGTTTTTTGCCAAGAAAGAGTTCGACATGAGTAGCTTCCATTTCAACGATGTCCAAATGAGGTCCCACAAGGTTGCAGTACGGGACCTACTCTCTTCATTTTTTTCAACAACAACAACGACGTCCAAATGAGGTCCCTCAAGGCTGCTGTACTGGACCTACTCTAGTTTATTTTTTTCAACGTCCAAATGAAGTCCCTCAAGGTTGCTGTACCGGACCTGCTCTATTTCATTTTTTTCAACGTCCAAATGAGGTCCCTCAAGGTTGCTGTACGGGACCTACTCTATTTTTTTTCCAACAGATCACAACGACGTCCAAATGGTGTCCCCCAAGATTGCTGTGCAGGACCTACTCTTTTTCTTGTGAACAGAAGAAAATGGAAGAATTTCTCTCATCCACCCCCCCTACCATCTTAACCCCCTTTACATGTAAGAATCGACAGGATATCGTTCAGCCTCCTCCAGCATATGCCTGAAATCCATTGGCCGGCCGGCGTTGCCATTCATTCCAGTCTTGGCCGCCGTCACATGGTTCGCATTGTTGTTGGGGGCATTCTTCAAATGACCATTCATCATGCTGACATGATGACTTATTGTTGGCACAGCTCCCGGCACGTTGTTCTCCAGGTCACTCAGTATTGCGTCCGTCTGATCGGATACATTCCGCATCGACGTGGTGTTCGGTCGACTGCTGTTGTAGTCGTTGGCGTTGGAGTAGTTCGGATTGTTGATCAACCTCTGGACGTGATTTCGAATGATTTTCTCGAATTCACGCTGAACCGATGGACTGTCTGTATCGCCATCGACCTGAAAGAGAGGGAAGGGAAATCAGTCACGCCGGGAAGGTGTACGGTTGGCGTGGACCTACGATCAGCAGACGGCTGTTGTTGTCCATGAGTTTTAACATCGGCAGCGTCTGCTCTCGGAAGAGCTCTAGACGCCTGCGGAACGACGAGACCGTGTCGTCCACTCGACCACGGCCCAGTTGGAGCTTTGAACAGTCCAGCAGAACCACTGGCGGCCGAACTTTGTACTAAAATGAGGGAGAATCCGATCAGAATTGATTCACAGAAGCCTGAGACGTTGGATCTCACCTTGTTTTCGAAGTACTTGACTTGCTGCAGGTTCCTGGGGTACCCATCGATGATGATGCCCTTCTTGTCCATCAGCTGTCGAATGTTCACGTCCAGGAGGGCGTTCAGGTTCTTCTCCGGGACCATTTCGCCGGCGGTCAGGGCCTCCTTCACGGCATAGCTCTCCGTGTTGGCCCTCGGAGCCGAGTCGGTGATCGTCCGCAGCAGCCGTCCAACACTGAAAAGGAGGACGAAGTCACAAGCGCCTTCAGTGGAACACCTAAACTCACCTTATGTGCCCCCAGCCCGGATTGAGACCAACGGCCTTCAGGCAGAGGGTCGCCTTATTGCTTCCCGGTCCCCCAATCACCCATATGACCGGTGGCATGCTAGAGCCAATTTGATTTACAGCCTGCATGGCAGTGGATATGTTTTGTCCCATCAACGCCACCGCATCCACTGCCTGTGCATGTGGCTGCCGTCCACCAGTCACTTCAGCGTGCACCTCTTGCATGCGGTTTGCTGTAGCTGAAGCTGTAGCTGCCGCAGATGCAGATGAGCGACCAGCTGCAAGCTCTGTAATATTCTTCTCTTGACTAGGAGCAGTTTCAACACTAACTATACTGCCGGGTATGTCATTCATCCCTCTGCCCATACCTGTAACTCCATTAAGGATGGCTTCTTGATTCTCTAACGCGCTTAGAATGTCAAGTATTGCGGTGCGAAAGTCTTTGTAGACCTCCGTTGGCGCACGTTCGCCATTCACCTGAGGGATGTCAACAAGAAGAAATGAAAACGAAGGACATCACGGGAATTGTGTGTAGGTGGGGATGAACTTACCGCTAGGAGCATATCACTCTGATCGAAGTAATCAGCGACGGGCATGACGTTTTTAAAAAAATTTTCTAATTCCATTTTGGCGAGAGAGAGAACTACATGACCTAACTTGGCCCCATAGTCGATTTGTTTTTGTAGAACCGATTGGCGCCACGATATCAATATTGCACCGTTCACCACTTGAATCTGAAAGAGAGAGAGGGAATGTGGTGAGTTTTTATGTCTTAATCTGCGAGAGAAGGGGGAGTGTGGTGAGTTTCTGTGTCTTTATGTGCGAGAGAAGCGGAAATTGGGTGAGTTTCCGTGCCTAAATGTCAAATATCAAAAATATGGTGAATTTCTGCGTCTTAATCTGCTAGAAAGACGGAATCTGGTGAGTTTTCGTGTCTTAATCTGCCAGAGAAGAGGGAGTAGGGCGAGTTTCCCTGCCTTAATCTTCATGAGAAGAGGGAATGTGTCAAAAATGTGGTGACTTTCTACGGCTTTCTAAGGGAATTTTGATGTGTTTCCACGTCTTAATCTGCGAATTTGGTGATATTCCGTGCCCAAATGTCAAGAGAAAAGGGAATGCGGTGAGTTTCCATGTCTCAAGTTGCAACAGAAGAGGGAATGTGGTGAGTTTTCGTGCCTTAATGTCAAGAGAATGTCAAATGTCGAAAATTTGGTGAATTTATACGGCTTAATCTGCTTGAAAAGGGGAATGTGGTGACTTTTCATGGCTTAATGTGGAAAAGAAAAGGGAAAGAGGTGAGTTCCTCTGTCTTAATCTGTAAGAGAAGTGGGAATGTGGTGAGTTTCTATGTCATAATCTGCAGCAGAAAGGTGTGGAGAGGTTCCGTGGCTAAACGTCAAGAGAAAATGGAATGCGTCAAGTTTCCACGTCTAAACCTGCCGGAGAAGAGGGAATGTGGTGAGTTTTCGTGCCTAAATGTCAAGCGAAAAGGGAATGCGGCAAGTTTCCACGTCTTAATCTGCCGGAGAAGATGGAATGTGGTGAGTTTCCAACACTAAATGTCAAAAGAAGGGGGAATGTGGTGAATGTCTCTGTCTTAATCTGTAAGAGAAGAGGGAATGTGGTGAGTTTTCAGTCCTTAAAGTGCAATAGACGAGGGAATTGTGGTTTCTCGCGTCTTTGGAGAGGGTCCTTAGGTGGATCTCGAGGGCATCAAAGCCTGTGTCCCCTGATTGCACAAAAACGAGTTCAAATTTCGACGATTATCCCTCGATTACCCTCGACCCCGGTAGTGCTTTGGTTTTCAGTTAAAAATACTCAAAGCGAGCAGTTAATTGCGGAGCAGAGAAATCGATACCCCAAGAGAGCACCGCTCTCCACCAAGGGGTGGACGAGCTATTTGTCGTCCACCCCTTGGTCGCAAGATCGGACCAGGAAAACCCCAGAAACTCCACGCCGCCTTAGACCTCCGAAACAAAAGGTTCTTGAGGTAGGCTTAAGAGAGAGAGAAGGAGAGAGCAGTTTGGTGGTTACTTAAAATTACCACACACGACTGAGAATGTCCTTGATTACGACGATGTTATATCGGCCGCCTCCTCCGAGCAACTCGTGCATTTGGCAATGAATAATTGAGTATCCCCCCGACATGCCCCACACGATAATTTTCGGTACCGTCCACTGCGACAGGTCGGCCACTTATTTACACAACATTACCGTTGATTACACATGCCCCAGCGAACGCATGTGTGCAGCATCGCATGCCAGTGTGTGAATGGGTGCGGGGCTTCGGCCGGAACATGCGTCCAGTCGTTTTGTTAACACAATTACTTGTGGTTAATTTAATTGTACCTCGGCAAGGTTATATTCTGTTGAGTTAACCGTACGGCTCGGCAAGGACAAGAAGGAGGTGTCCTCCTTGAGAGCTCTCACTTTCCCTACGAGTCTGCTGATTGTCGGTGACAAATGCGAAAGGGTGCGATTGAGTGGGTGATTAGTGCGATACTCACTTTTTCTGAATACTCTACGACGTCACGCATGGAACGAGGATATCCTGAGATAAGATACGCTTTGGCAGCTGGAGCCATCTTCATTTCAAGCATCAGCACTTCGGTGACGGTTTTCGAGGATAATTGCGCAAAGTCTTGCATATCTGCGAAGAGGATCAATGAATGGCGGTCATCTTGGGTGAGGAGATGGGGGAGACTTACCATTACCCATAGCGTATTGCTGCAGGAGGTCCATCATGTTGATGTGAATGACACCTCGTCGCTCCTGCATGAAGGTGTCACAGTGGGTTACTTTGCCACTACCTGGGCCGCCTATGGATGCAACGGGGGAGCGGGTTAGTCGAGGGATAGGACAGGGGGCTAGGCGGAGACTTACCTAAAACGAATATCACGGGAACCTTTGGTGGATCGAATTTTATTTTGCCACCGTTGTCCATTTCGATTGATTGGACGTTTATTGCGGAACCTATTTGTCTGGCACTGGTCGGGTTGCGGGTTGATGAGCGTTTCCACGCTTCGTTGCCGGTTTCGTTTGTGTCCTGTGCCGCGCTGGCATCTAGAAAGAAAAGACTGAATCAATGAGTGATTGAATGGCTTGCAGAAGGAGATGGGTTTTTGTGGAGAGAATTATCCTCGAGCTCTGTAAGGAGAAGTGTTTTTTGCGGAGAGAATTATCCTCGAGCTCTGTAAGGAGAAGGGCTCTTTGTAGAGAGTCTTCGTCGAGCTCCGTAAGAAGAGGGACACTTGGTTGAGAGCCATCGTCGAGCTCCATGTCCTTTGCCTTTGGCAGCTCTGTTCCCTCTTACCAAAAAGAATTCCCAGTCTTCTAGTCACACCTCACCCTCACACGATGGTTAACAAGCGAATGACACCGATAACACCTCTCAGAGGTCATCCTCAAGCGCTTCTTCTGCCTGCGTGCTGAATGAGATTTAAAATTCACAACCTTCGAGAGCCGGGGTCTTTACTCAGAATTTGGAATTTCGAAGCAGCGTTTTGTGTCAACAAGGTGCCGGACTAATTGATTATTAGAACATTACCACGCAATAGGTTCCACAACCACGCTCGCCAGCAGCGGGTTGTCTAAATTTATTCTCGTTCTCATGGATTCACGACCATTAGGCCGGCAATCGGGCGGATGAATTATTCAAAGCACTTGAGCAGCTCGCAGCTATTATCTGTGAACTGTCGTCTTTGGAATTCAAAATTTGGTGAGGCTATTTAAGGATTGTTTCGAAGGGGAAGCGGATGGAGAGGTGGTTTGAATTGTGGTGGGTATTTGGACGTCTTGTCTCCTTAAGAGACAGTGGAGGTCAAAAAAGGGTGTAGAGAGTTGAATTCTTGAGATTTTGGCCGCATCCGTCGATGTTCAGAGGCCAACGGTCTTGAAATTCAGTCTCTGGTGAGAGTTGTTACTGTTTCTGACGAGGAAACAAGCCTCCTCACGTGAAATGTGCAGGCTTTTCACGTCTTTTTAGTCGACAAAAGTGGAATCCACGAGAAATATGGACTCAAATTGCCCTCCACGTCCTCTTAGTCGACAAAAGTAGAATTCACGTAAAAAATATAGACGCAAATTCCCTCTCACGTTCTTTTCGTCGGTTAAAGTCGAAATCCTGTGAAATTTGAACACAAATTGCCTTCCGCGGCCATTTTGTCGGCAAAAGTCACGAATCCCCTCGAAATTTGAACGCAAATTCGCCGTCCCCGACTTCCACGTTGTCCAAAGTCGAATCTGACTGTTCTCATCTCTCGCCTGTTACAGAGCACATTTCACACCATCTCCCCATTCCCAGTCGCATGCCCATTCAACACATCAACCCTTTCACACCTTCCCCTTCCCCACCCCGCTCCGCTCTAACTTCACGCGCACTGCCAACAGGTGTAATCGATCAACCACTGTCGTCACAACGCAATCCCTTTCAGAAATTGCCATAATTTACCTTCACGTCATTATATCCTGGTAATAAGCGAAATTTTTCCCTCAATGAACAGGCAACAACAAAATTGCACGACCAAAACAACAGTCTCCCCCGTCCCCCGACTGGCCGACTGAGCAATTCCACGTCCTATGTGTCAAGGTACATAAGCGTATGTGAGACCGTGAGCTTCAACACGTGCATGGTGAGTGTGTGTGCGAGAGGGGAAATGGATAGACCTCCCTAATCACATGTCAGGACATGGGACGATTTCCTATTGATTTTTCAGCAGCAGCAGCAATCGTCGATTCATTGGTTTTTTTTTTGTTGTTCAATGGCCCCTCTCCCGCACACATGGACACGGTCAGGCACGCGTACGTACACGAGGGAGCGTGTGTTCGGTCAGCAGAGGGTCTCATTATAGGGGACCTTGAACCACGGTGTTTGGCACGCATCGTGGGAAGGGTCGGATTTTTTTTTACAACGAAAACCTTTCGTCGGTGGCATTGAGTGAGACTGGGGATATTCACACACACTGAGAATCAGAGACGGGGGGAAAGATGTTTCTAGAATGAGGCCTCGATAACTTGGTCCAATTTAAAGCCTTGACAGGAGATTTGAGTTCCGTTTTCCCTTGAAATTTGATTGCTTGCTTGAGGAACTCTTAGTTTTAGGCGGCAGGTATCAAAAAAGAGGAAATTTTCATTCAAAACGACACGACACAAGCCCCCATTTATTCCTGTTCTTTCAAATGTTCTTCTTCTTCTCCTTCTTCTTCTTCTTCTTGTTCTTCTTCATCTTCTTGTTCTTTCAGATCTTCTTTTTCTTCCTCTTTTTCCTCCTCTTCTCTTCTATTTTTTCATTTTCTTCTTCTTCTTCTCCTTCGTCTTTTTCTTATACTTCTTCTTCGGCACCTTCTTCTTCTTGTTCTTGTTCTTCTTCTCCTTCTTCTTGTTCTCCTTCTGCTATTTCTTCTTCTTCTCCTTCTTCTTCATCTTCTTGTTGTTATTTTTCTTCTCCTTCTTCCATTTCTTTTTCTTCTTTTCGTCTTCTTCTCCTTTGTGTTATTTTTCTTGTTCTTCTTCTTGTTCTTCCTCTTCTTGTTCTTCCTCTTCTTCTTCTTTCTGTCCAAAGGCGCTACAGTCCACCATGGACCTGGGCCTCAGTCAACATTCCTCTTCCTCCAGCACGATCTTGTGCTAGTTGCCTCCAGTCGTTGCACTTTCAGCTGATTGAAGTCCTTTTCCAGCTGTCTGCGCCACCGTAAACGTGGTCTTCCTTTACTGCGTTCTGCGTTGTCCCTTGATGTTGGAGTTGAAGACGACACCCATCCTCACTCAGCAAAAATGGAAAAACTCTTACCTCTTCATGGGAAAAAAAAAACTCCTTAATGTCCTTCAAAAGGGACCTAGATTGCTTCCATGCCACACTGGTCTATCCACACAGTTTCCCAGGATCTCCTCTCATTCAAAGAACAAGTCAGAAACCATCCAGTCTCCAGATTGTGTATCAAACCAATATTTTCCCTTTAATTGTTCTCATCTCATCTCATTTTCAGTGACCCGCATGTTCCACTAAAGGGATCGCGGGGGCAATGCATGCTCGAGAGATCTCCAGGCCACTCGATCCTCCGTCATCGACTCTAAACCCTTTAATTGTTGACGATGTTAAATGTTTTAAAATTTCTTAAAACCATCTTATAACAAACATAATTTTTCCCACTCAAACCCCATGCATGGCAACACCCTACTCTGACAGACGAACAACCCACAATGCACCTCACCGAAAAACACTTAAATTCCTTCGTTTTCCTCAATAAAACTCCACCAAATTCATGTCAAAATTCAATCCTTCATCAACACACACATTCAACATCATTTCCCTTGGATATTTTCCCATCAAATGCTGAAAATCCATTCCTCAAACATTTCACTCATCTGTCACGCAAAGCAAGCATTGCCAGAGAAGCAATAATTCGTGCACTTTCGACGATCACAATGGTTGCATCGCTGACGTCATGAAAAATGAAAATTTCAATTTTCTCACATTTTCCTTGATTTTCAACCAAATTTTCGATTGAATTCACTGCAATTCTCATTTCCACACTCAGCCCCACACATTTGAGGTGAAATTTCTGTCCAAAAACAGAGAAAATCGAGTTTTGAAAAAATGGCACGGTGCACACGAAAAAATGAAGTAAACTCATATAACGACTGGGTCGCATTTTTTTGCCGAAAAACAACGAGTTTTCGTCGAAGTGGATTTTGATGATTAGAAATTTTGTGAAACGATTTTCTCAGGATCTAGGACGAATTGAAGGATGTTTGATATCAGGATGGAAAGGAAATTGAATGTAGAAGCGAAATGAGGTATGGTTTTGTAACGGGAGTGCTGTGGTTGGTAAGTTTGAAGCAAAGTTTGAAGGAACCTACTTTTTTGTATGAAATGTATGATCTTGGGAGACATGAAGTTTTGTGAAAAGAATTTCTCGGATTCTAGGACGACATGAAGAATGAAGGATATCATCATTCGATAGGAAATTTAATGTAGACGCGAAATAAGGTACGATTCTTTAACGGGAGTGCCGTGGTTGGTTAGTATGAAGCAAAAGTTCAAAGAATCCTACTTTTTCGCATGACTTGCGAGACGTGATGATTTCTAAAACACTTTTCTCGACAATTAGGACGAACTGAAGAATGTGCAGTACGTGAATGGATAGGATATTAGTTAGAGAAGCGAAATGAGTTAAGATTTCGTAGTGGGAGTTCCTTATTTCATCAATTTGGAAGCGAAATGTGTGATACTCTTTGTCGTCGACTTTGTTGCTTTGAAATCGAGAAATTCGAGAGGATTTAGTCACTTTTTCCTTCTTTTTTATGTCTTGTATCACTTTGTGGGGCATAGAACCTCTATTACGTCTACGCGCTATCGCGTTCAATGCCTGGGGTTGTGCCTCAGCTCTACTCAACTGTCGCTCTTCGCTCTCCACTGTTCTGCACCAAAGTCTTCTTCAGACCGCCAGGTCTGCTGCCATCCTCTATGTGTTCAATAGAATGGTCAGCTGTGCTGCAGTTGTCCCAATCCACAACCTCCTCCGTCGTTCATCACAAAGATGCTCGTTAGGGATACGAAATGGACATCGCGTCTGCTGAGAAGGACTCCACTCAGAGGCTAGGAACACAAGCCACGCATTTTCCAAGATTCGGTTAGTCTCTGTGCATGCAAGGCAGAGAAACTGTATGTGTGAGGGGACAATCTAAGTTGTTGAGGTCGTTTCAAGGCTGATGATTCACCTTCAGCCCGACGATGCTTGCCTCCCTCTCAACTTTTGATGCAATTTCCCCCTTCGAAGTGTGTGCTTGAACCTTCTTTCCAGAACCCACCAGACTCCTCTCTCATTTCTCTGCGACATTTGTACAATTTCGGTGCCTTCCCTTAACATCGTCAGAATCGGAAATTTTCCATTAAACAACAATTTTCACCTCCTCCCCTCCGGCCGTCCAATTTCAGCCCAATTATTTTAATAAGCACAAAGTTTGAGTAATCCTTCCACACTGACTGTGTCCAGTTTTCTATCGCTTGCCTCCTCCCAACCACCTCCCCTGCAAGTTCAAGGTTAATCGATTACCGACGATAATTGGCAAGAGATTAATTGCAATTTATTGTAATTGTCGGTGTTAATCCAGTCCTTGTGCCTGCTCCCCTGGTAATTGTTGAATCATGTCCTGCCCAACTCCATGCACCACTCGATGGGTGTGGCTGTTCTGCAACGTGCCTTGCAAATTATTATTTTCATTTTACTTGTTTGTCTGTAATGAAGACATAAACTATCGCGTGATTGAAAGCGGTTGGAGGTAGTGAGAGGCAGTGAGAGTCAGTCAAGCGGAGGAGTTGTGCTGCCGCGCGGAACTTGGAGGGAAATTTGAATTGACAAAAACAAGGCAGAGATTTGTTGATTTTGTGAGTTGAAGGTCTGTCCCAAAGGTGACTGATTTGCTGGGATGTTTTACTGTGAAATTGGTCCTTTATTCAATTGTCCTTTGTTCTCATTGGCCTTCAATCCAGTCATCCAATGATTGGTCCCATTGGCCTTACCTAATGGTTGACTCAGCACCTTTTGCTGTTCGCGCCTGTTAATCTGAGAAGGACTTCAGTCAGAGACAAGGAACACGAGCCACAAACCTTTCAAAACCCGGTCAGTCTCCGTGGACGCCAATTGTTGCACGCCAGAGTCACTGGGATGCTTTCAAAACTCAGTCAGACTCTGTGGACGCTAATTGTTGCAAACGTAAGGCAGAGTCACTGAAGCGGCTTTCAAATAATCGGTCAGTCTCTGTGAATTCCAATTTTTGTAGACGGTAGGCAGAGCCATAGGGGCAGCTTCATTGAGGGGACAAAAGCCGACGAGCTAAGCCATGCATTCACCAAGCGTGGCGCCGCTCTACTCCTCGACACCGAAGCCACCCCAGTGGACCTGCCTGGCGTCTACAACAATTGCCACAATCGACAAAGCGTTGAAATACGAAAATCAAAAATTCCAAGAGTTGCCCGACTTCCTAAAATTAAGTACGAGACTTCCTGCAGAGTGGCCAGGAGATCTCTCGTGCGCAAATTTCTCCCCATGACCCCTTTAGTGGAACCTGCGGGCCACTGGAGACAAATGAATGAATTCCTGCAGAGAATTCAAAGCCCCGCCCGTGAATTTAAGTCTACCAGCCTTTCCAAAGAAGAATTCCTGATTTTTTCCCATCTCCCCCGCACACAAAGACCCTATCCAACCCCGGGAACCCCTTCTCTGCTCCACGCTCCACTCACCTGTGTCTAAACAAATACCCATTATCCATTCGGTGGCCAATGTAGCGCAGTGGTTATTCAAATTGTTCTTCCGTTCGTTGGCGCCACCAATCGCGAAGCCTTAATCCAAATCCAAGTCGCACAAGCCCCTGCTCATGTTCACACGACCCACTTCATCTCACTTCACACCGAAATCAAGTCAAAGAGTCCACTTCACCAGCAAAAAATCACAGCAAAACCACGATTCCAAGAAAATGTGTGCTCCTTTCTCCCCAACGAGCCGAAGGAAAAACCAAGAAAAAAAACAAAATTGGAACCACGAATTCACGAGCGCAAGGATAACGCGTGTTAAATCTGTCACAAGGCCCGAGTTCAACTGACTTTCACCGTCGCTCAAGCGAAAGTTATACACTTACCGAGCGAGTCCCCTGGTCAGCGGGCCACTTGGGCTGTGTTGTTGCTTTTCTGTTCCTTTGTCCGCCGATGAATTATTGATGCATTATAGCAGTTATCCTCTGTGCGAGTGTATGTGGACAACTTGCTCCGCTCGCCTATCTATCTCCGAATGCACATTCGATTCGATTCGTTTCGTTTCGTTTGCGGCCCGCTCTAACTCATTGTCCTGTCGGTATGGTTAATGATAGATGTGATTGCTGGTGTGTGTGTGTGTGTGGGGGGGGGGGTGGAGGGGGTAATTGTGGGTCTATATACTTCGCTCCGAGTGACCGCTAAATTATGTATACATGCACGGGTGGACTGGGTGGTTGGGGTTACGACGCCGGTGGGGGGAGTGTGTGTTGACAAACAACACGACGAATTTCAGGACACAAACGAGGCTTGTGCGTTACTCGCGCGCATTATATGACAGAAGTACAACCAGCTAAAGGGCGCCACACCGCGCAAACCACACCAAAGGATATCGCGGTGAATTACGTTTGATTTTTCGTTTTCCCGTTCTCTTTAGTTCTCTGCTGCTGTCGAGGACAACTTGTGGCCGTAGGACGAGGATGTTTGAAGGAAAGTTGAGCGGAAGTGAAACGATTCCGTGGATGGGGTGGCCCTATTTTTTTTTGGGTAATGATTGAGAACCAGCAGGTGGTTCATGGTTAAACGAGTCAGCTGAGCGTGTGAAGGACGTGGGATGTCTCCACATCCTTGATTTGCTGTGGTCGAAATTGAAGGTTTGTCTGTTTTTCCTGGGGGGAGAAAGCCGTGATCTAATTTTGAGGGTAATTAGATCAAAAAATTCAAAGAAATCGGTATAAGATTGCACAGAATTGAGGAAACTTTGTGTCTAAAGGGAGGTTGCTTCTTCAGTTCTTCAAGACAAGAAAGTTCTTGTCCAATCTCCGAAGACACAATTTAACAAAAATGCAGCACCTATCCAATTGCACTTCATTTTTGATAATTTTAATTCTTTCCACTTACTTTCTAGACAAAATCGCTTAAAACTACCTTAATAATAATAATAATAATGGCGGCGCTACAGTCCGAGGTGGACCTGGGTCTAGCTTCTCAGCAACCCCTCGTGTTGTACGTGCTATTGTTCTCCCACGAGTGGAGGGGACCTACAGTTTAAGGCCGACTCCGAACGGCGAGATTGAGAAGCTTTCTCTAGACTCTTTGAACATTGTCAGTGACTCGGAAGAGGTGGAGCCGTGAAAAAAATGTTTGATGTGTTTTTTCGAGATTCGAACCGACGACCTCGTAGGAGTCGACGCACATATCCACTACGCCACGGCGCCCACTACCAAAATTACCTTAACTAACCTTAATCATCTTACCCTAACCTACCGGTGGGCGCCGTGGCCGTGAGGGTTTGTGCGTCGACTCATGGCGCTTGATTTTCACAGTCGAGGTTCAAATCCCAGCACAAGCAAGAACAAAAATTGTTCGCCACTCCACCTCTTACGAGTCACTGACAATGCTCAAAGAGTCTAGAGAAAGCTTCTCAATCTCGCCGGTCGGCATTAAACTGTAGGTCCCCTCTACTCGTGAGAGAACAATAGCACGCACAAGACTAGTGGTTGCTGAGAAGCTAGGCACATGTCCACCGTGGACTGTAGCGTCGCAAGAAGAGGAAGAAGAGAAGCTGAAGAGGCTTGTTGGTGGAGGCCCAGGTCCACTTCGGACTGTAGCGCCGCAAGAAGAAGCTGGAGTGGCTTGTTGGTGGAGGCTCAGGTCCACCGGGGACTCTTGAGCCACAAGAAGGAGAAGGAGAAGCTGCAAGTTTTGTAGTAGGACCTGGAGGACATTTGGAACCTACTCTGTCATCAGAAGTGGTCCCAAAATGCTGTCAGTCCTCCCGGTCTTTTCTCAAATCAAGGCCCTTTAAGTCCTGGATTCAGGGTCTGAAACTGGGACCAAAATCAAGGCCCTCCAAGGCACTCTTGAGAGTCTGAAATCGGGACCAAATGTTTGGCAAAATGTCAGACAACAACGCACCAAGGCGATACGCCTTTAAAACCCCCCACGTTTGACCAGAATTGCACCACTTCTCGAAACAGATGATTCACCCCTCTGTTGTTAAACCAAAACCATGTATACTTTATAGGTCGACTGACTAAAGCAACATCCCACCAACACACGAATCCTCCACCCTCTCCTCCATCGCCTACAGCCTTGGAAATCCTCTCCATCCCCCCCCTCCCCCACCGCCTTGAACTTCAAATGTGACTGTATGTGACTGTGAATTATAAACGAAGGTTTACCCTTCAAATCATCTTTAATAGGTCCCCGAACGCGGGACAACAAGTAAATCAGCTTCAAACCGACCAAACACCGCCCACTCTCCGAACTGAGTGTCAGCAACAGTCGCGAGTCGACCCAAATGCAAACATCCCCGCCGACGCTGCTGGCCAGAGAGCCTATTGCACTCGTTTATATTTTTAATGACCCACCGGGCACGTCATAAATGTCTCATTCCGTTAATCTATCTATCATCATCGCAGGCGATACCCGGCGTATCACACAGTCCTCACACCCCCCGCACACACACGCGCTCACCGAGTGAATCATTAAACCGAACCGAAATGCTATTCATTCAAAAATCCTCCTCGCGATGTGGGGCGATGTGTGGGGGGGGGGAGGAAGATGGGTTACAAAAACAAAAAGAAACTGTACAGACCGGTGGGTGTACGAAGGACGTGTGATTTATTCATGTGCTCCTCGGAATCGAATGGGATTCCGCGTGGAATTACCGCCGTGTCGTTTCGGGAAGAGCTTCGGCCGGCTGGGGGACGCATGATTGCGCATGATTTAGACGGCGCGCGGATGCCTGGCGGTCAATTTCACATGAAATGTGAGAGGACATCGGAAGCGAATGTTACGAGTGCCCGCCAACAGTAGACAGAGCCGAAGCGACAGTGAACGAGTTGTACAACGATGACGAGGATGATGGGGCGGAAGACTTGGAATTGTTTACGATGAACTATGAATGATTGAGTCGCGCCCGTGGAGGTGCATGTGATGGGTGCACTTTGCTTTGCTTTGCACGAGGGAGGAACGAAGAACGAAGTTGGAAGGGTTTAAGGGAACATCTGACTTTGTGGAGAGACACGGAGATCGGGAAGTGGACTTTTCTGTCAAGAGGTCTGCGAGGGAAATGACAAAGAGGTTCAGGGATTTCAGAAGAGGTGCCCAGGGAATGCATGAAAGTCCTGGAAGTTAGGAGACAAATAAGGGCTCGTTTTTAGTGAACCCAAAAGGGACTAAACTAAAACTCGCCCATACCTCGAGAGCCTTGATTCTTGGTCCACTTGGCCATTCATTTGGACTGCTTATTTGTTCCACTTCTTCTTCTCATGAAGCAGCATCTTGGGCTTGAAACTAGGAACAAGGGAGTCGAACGACGTTGGCCTCAAAAAGATGGAGTAAACTGGTGGAAGAAGATGCTGCTTTCATTTTTCCCGCTTGTCCTTCCACCGGCACGTGATTTTATGGTCCAAAAAACTGCGAAGGACCTGTGTATCATGTTCAAAGACTTTTTTTTTGAAACACTACACTGGAGCACTCAGACTCAAAAACTGGTGTATTGTACTGCCACGTAGCAACCTACTCCAGTGTCGTTAATTTGATCCCAACGACTGGACCAGATACGATTTCATTGGGACTCGAACCTGGGACCCCTCGACCTTGGGACAGGCACTTAACCAACTGCGCCATTCAGTCGTGTCGAAGGACCATTACTCCCTCCTCATTTTCTGAAACAGACAGATCGTCGTCAGTTCTCAAGAAGCCCTTGTACAGACGCTCTTCCTTTAGGACATCTTTTGTTTCTCTCCATTTTCTGGAACTGACAGATCTCTTCAAACGTTAAATTCTTTTTGAGCTCAGTTCCATTTCCTCCGCAGACTTCTTGACTGCTTCCCTTCCCGAAGCCCGCACAAGTCTTCTGAAGCCCTGCCCTTCAGAACTTTTGGACTTCAGGACATCGTCCACGCCTCTCTACAGCCCGTAGACTCACGTTTTTTTCCCCTTCTTACGCCGTCTTCGCCGTCTTCGCCGACTTCGAGACTTCGAAACTCCTTGACTTCGGGACTTCGTCCACGCCTTTCTACAGCCCGTAGACTTACGTTTTCTTTCTTCTTCTTACGCCGTCCTCCGGCACAGACTTTGGCGTAAAGAATCTGAACAATTTCCCTTCCAAAGGACCCCCTAATCGGTTCGGCTGCAGTAACCTCAAAGGAGGTTTTCGGCATTTCGGGTCTTCTTGACTTCGGAACTTAGGATCTTCGGGAATTCGAGGCTTCGAATCTTCGAGTCTTCGGGATTTCATCCACATCTTTCCACAGCTCGTAGACTTCACTTTGTCTTCTCCTGCTCTCTCCACTCTCTGACACTGGCTCTAGAGCAGGGAAGCTGAAGAATCCACCTTCCAAAGGACACCCCAATGGCTTCTGCTGCAGTCCTAAAAGTTCTTCTTGATTTAGAGACGTTGAAGCCCTGCAACCACCAACGCCCCCCAGCCGCTTGATTGAAGTCCACCTCCTCAAACAATGACCCTCGTATTCCTCACTCAATCTCATGTGAAAATTAATTCAATTAAATAACCAAACAGGCTCGACTGGCAGAGCAGCCAGTTCCTGGATCTAATTAAATATGCAATTATGAGCTCTCTCTCTCCCTCTCCAACCCATCCCGCCGGTACACAAGTCCTCGCATCAATAAACCAAACCGAAGTAACTTTCAAGGATGCAACCGCCACAACACACACAGCAAACCACATCCACTTCCACTGCCACTGCCACTGCCATTGACGCCGCAAAACGCTCCTCAATTGGTAAAAGTTTTATGGGTCCTCCATGGGAAACTGAACGGCTGCCGTGTCAGAAGTTCTCAACTCGACTCGCCTCGACTCGACTGGAGAATTCAATTTCATTTCGAACGTGTAATAGACTCCTGTCCGTCCCGTCCATCTGTGCCGTCTGTGCCGTCCAATCACGAACACCACTCCCGTCTGTCAGTCCGAAGCTGTAATTATACCTTTCCACACACAAATGTCATTTTAATGTCATCGGTCGTGTGGCAGTTAGCTGCCGTTGTCATTTCGATGAACCTTCTCATGCCGGGTCATCAGATCCCGTCCGTGATGAGTTTCGGAAAGACAATGTGTGTCCAAAGTAACAAGCGATTGGGGCTTTTGCCAATCAATACGTTCTCTCTCTCTGTCCCTCTCCAGTCTGTCTTGGATTAAAAATTCACGTCAGGCTGACAGAACGGTGCTGGGGAGGGTGCTTGTGAACGCAGCCCGTGTGGGCTGACCTTAATTAGAAATTTGAAAAAGAAAATATTTAATTTTTTCGTTTCGATGAGTAAATATTTAAAGTGCCGCTTGTGGTGGGTTTTTGAGAGGGGCTGCGGAATAGATGTCAAGGTAGTTGACCCAGTTCCGGTGGCACACTCCGGTTGATGGGGGTTTCCAGTTCGAATGGGAGTCAGCTGACAGATGTTCAAGTGGCTTCAGTGGTCTTGGGAGACCTTTGGAGAGTTTGATGGGAAGAGGTGTGTTCTGTGGTTTGTCTGAGGACTTGAGCTGTCTTGAAGGCAAGAGAAAATGTTGGACAACGCATGATGATACTTGGCCAAAATTTGACACAGTTTTCTAGAAGAGATCCACTTGCGGAGGACCTGAAATCTTAAAGCACCCTTCGTCTCTCAGAAGCGCCAAAAATCTCAAGAAATTTACAAAATTGACGACTTTGCGAAGCCTCCCCTAAGCCAGGCTTGTCCATCTTCTCGAACCAAGAGGCTGGGATTAGAAGACACCGTCTGACCGGAGTATTGTCATACGTGTACTCGATGTGGTCCAAGGGACTTCAAGACGTCGGTACTTCTTGACTTCAGGACTTCGAGACTACGGGACATCGAGGCTTCAAGTGTCTCCGAATCTTCGGGACTTCTGGATTTTTTGACTTTGGGATTTCGAGTCTTTGGGACTTCGCAAGTTCGAAACTTCGGGACCTCAAAATTTCTTACTTTTGGACTTCTTGACTTCGAGACCTCGGAACTGCTTGACTTCGGGACTTCGGGACATTTGGACTTCGTGACTTCGAGTCTTCCTGAGTCTTGTAGTCTTCGGGACTTTGTCCACGCCTTTCTACAGCTCGTAGACTTCAAAACTTCGGGACATCAGATTTTCGAAACTTCGAGACTTCAGGACTACGGATCTCCGGAACTTCGGGACTTCTTGACTTCGCGACTTCGAGGCTTCGAGGCTTCGAGTCTTCGAGTCTTTGGGACTTTTTGACTTCGGGACTTCGTCCACGTCTACATCCCGTAGACTTCCTTTTGCTTTCTGTCCTTCTTTCGCCGATCTCCGACACAGACTTTGGCGCACAGAACCTGAAGAATTTTCCATCCAAATGATACTCAAATCGCTTTTGCTGTCCAGCAACTTTAAGGGAAGTTCTTGACTTCGAAACTTCGGTACTTCGAGTCTTCGATTTTTCGAGTCTTCGGGACTTCATTCACATCTTTCCACAGCTCGTAGACTTCACTTTGTCTTCTCCTGCTCTCTCCACTCTCTGACACTGGCTCTAGAACAAGGAAGCTGAAGAATCCTCCTTCCAAAGGACACCCCAATGGCTTCTGCTGCAGTCCTAAAAGGTCTTCTTGATTTAGAGACGTTGAGGCTTTCGGACTACGAAACTTTGGGACTTCGAGGCATTGAATGTTCCAGTCTTCGGGACTTCGGAACCTCGGAACTTTGAAATTTCGAACTTCGGGACTTCAAAACTCCTTGACTCTGGGACTTTTGGACTTTGGGACTTCGTCCAAACCTTTCTACAGCCCGTAGACTTCACGTTGTCTTCTCTTGCTTTCTCCACTCTCTGAGACTACCTCTAGAGCAGGGAAGCTGAAGAATCCTCCTTCCAAAGGACACCCCAATCGCTTCCGCAGCCTTACATCCTTTCGTTGTTCAAAAAACTCAAGACCGTCTCATAACTTGTATGAAATCATTCATATTCCTCGTATAATCTTAAGCATATTTTGTATCTATCACATTTCGTTGAATCTATCGTAACACTAACTTATCCTATTCCCCACTCCTCAGACCTTCTCCTTCTGAACCTTCTCGCTGATCGTCGAGAAGCCCTGATTGTCGTAGCCCGTGTAGTTGCCCAGCACCATCGATATGCCCGACGGGGAGCGCAAAACGCCCGTCATGCCGTCACACTCCTTGTTGCTGTACTCTGTTGTTGGCTTGAAAACCTTCGGGGATCCATAGACCCTGCGATAGATGAACACCCTCGTCTTGTAGACCATGAAGACGAACATGTACACGAGGCACGTTAGCAGCAGGACGCCACCCACCGTGGTGAATGCCTTCCCAGGGTCTCTCCAGTCCAGCACGTAGTAGATGTAGGGCTCCCCTTTCCTGAAAATGAGTCGAATCAATACCCGCCGTGATGGAGCATCACTCAACTTACACGTTCACTCCCCCAGCGGCGTAGAAGATGGCTGAGAAGATGGCGAAGATGATGCCAAATCCGACGGGAAGGAAGATGTGCAGGAGCCTGATGGGATACGCCATGATGATCAGGTCGAAGAGCATCAGCACCGAGTTGAAGGCGTGCGTGAGGATCGTTGTTGGCGTCAGAGGAGTATCAGCTGTGAACAGAGAGAGGGAGATTAAAGAGCCACCCGCAGGGATCTCTCGGTTCCACTTACCCTTGTGTAGGATACTCCAGTACACCACCGTGATGACAATCGACAGGACGAGAGTGATGCTCAGCATCATCCAGTAGATCTTCAGCGGGCTGGTCAGCGAGTTCAGGTTGATGAGTCTGTCTGCAAGGCAAGATCCGCTCAGTTGGACAAGAGAAACCCCCCCCCCCCATCAAAACTCACCCTCGTACTCCGGATGAAAGTGATAAATCGTCACCAGGAGAGCGCCCCACAAATTGGTCAGCATACACATCAGAATGCCCCAATTAGTTAGATAAATAAGATAGGACACGTTGGGACCGCTGGCAATTATCGATTCGATAACTACGCCGATAAAGAATAATTCAATTATCCAACGGTACAGCAGGAAAGCTATGCTCTTCGATCGATGTTGCCACTGTTCACGGTTGAGGTGTGAATGTGTGTGCGTTCGATGGTGGAGAACCAAGAGAAAGAGAGAGAGAGAAAGAAAAGAGGGAAATTTGATGACAAATAGCTTGCAAGGTGTCATTGAATTAAGCTATTGAATGATAAATGAACCCTGAGCCGATGGTGACCTCGCAAAAGGCTGCTAACCTGTATTTTACACGCACGCACACACGCGTGCGGGTGTACACACGCCCACGCACGACTATTTGTTTCTCGAATTACCTGCTGTTTCGGTTTGAGTTTGAGTTTGAATTTTCTATTAAACCCTCCCTCCCTAAACACTCCCTCGATAATGAAGACGAATCAAGGACATGTTGGGAAGAGGGGAGGAAATTAGGTGAAGGTGCATGGATGGGATTTGATTTTGGTCTTTTGGGGGAGTTCCGATTGGTTTTGGAGGGGGGTAAGGATGATGGAAATGAAATGGTCCTCGTTTTGAAGGCTAAACACTGCACAGATTCAAAAGAAAACGAGACTAAAGTGCAGGGAAATGGGGGAACTTTGTGTTAGAAGAGAGGTTCTTTCTTCTGTTCTTGGAGACAAGAAAGTTCTCGTCCAATCTCGGACGGTGTCATTCAGAAAAAACTGCAAAATCAACCCAATTTCACTTCATTTTTGATGATATCAATTTCCCTTTACTTACTGTCTAGACAAAAACGCTTAAAACTACCTCAACTAACCTTAATTATCTTATCCTAACTTACTGGTCCTAAGCCCTCTGAAGGTGTCATTCCCAAAAAGTCCAAAATCAATCCATTCACCCTTCCTTGTCCTTAAAATGATATTTTTCAAATGATTTCCATTTCGTTAAAATGTTTTAAAACCCTCTTACAACAAACATAATTTTTCCCCCTCAAACCCCATGCATGGCAACACCCTATTTTGACAGACGAACAACCCACGATGCACCTCACCGAAAAACACTTAAATTCCTTCGTTTTCCTCCATAAAACTGCACCAAATTCATGTCAAAATTCAATCCTTCACCAACACACACATTCAACATCATTTCCCTTCGATATTTTCTCTCTAAATGATGAAAACCCATTTCTCACATATTTCACTCATCTGTCATGCAAAGCAAGCATTGCCAGAGAAGCAATAATTCGTGCACTTTCGACGATTTCAATGGTTGCATCGTTGACGTCATGAAAAATGAAAAATTCAATTTTCTCACATTTTCCTTGATTTCCAACGAAATTTTCGACTGAATCAACTGCAATTATCATTTCCACACTCAGCCCCACACATTTGAGGTGAAATTTCGGTCCAAACACCGAGAAAATCGAGTTTTGAAAAAATGGCACGGTGCACACGAAAAAATGAAGTAAACTCATACAACGACTGGGTCGCATTTTTTTGCCGAAAAACAACGAGTTCTCGTCGAAGTGGATTTTGATGATTAGAAATTTTGTGAAACGATTTTCTCAGGATCTAGGACGAATTGAAGGATGTTTGATATCAGAATGGAAAGGAAATTGATTGGAGAAGCGAAATGAGGTATGGTTTTGTAACGGGAGTGCTGTGGTTCGCTATTTGGAAGCAAAGTTCGGTAGAACCTAATTTTTTGTATGGAATGTGTGGTCTTGTGAGACATGATGTTTTGTGAAACAAATTTCTCGGTAATTAGGGCGAATTGAAGGATGTGGGATATCAGAATGGAGAGGAAATTTAATGTAGAAGCGTATTAAGGTACGGCTTTGTAAAAAGAGTGCAGTGGTTGGCTCGTACGAAGCAAAGTTCGGAGCATCCTACTTCGTCGCATTCTTGGGAGACATGATGTTTTGTGAAAAGAATTTCTCGGATTCTAGGACGACATGAAGAATGAAGGATATCACCAGTGGATAGGAAATTGAATGTAGACGCGAATTAAGGTACGATTCTTTAACGGGAGTGCAGTGGTTGGTTAGTATGAAGCAAAAGTTCAAAGCATCCTACTTTTTCGAATGACTTGTGAGTCGTGATGATTTCTGAAACATATTTCTCGACAATTAGGACGACCTGAAGGATGTGAGATATCAGGATGGAAGGGAAATTGATTGGAGAAGTGTAATATGAAGAGGTTTTGTAACAGGAGTGACTTGATTGAGAAGATGGAAGCAAAAAAACCTGATGTTCTACTTTGTCCCATGAAATTGGGGAATCGGAGAGCGGATTCAGCAAGTATTTTTATAATGAAACGTCTTGAATGAATGAAACTGCAGAAATATTTGCTATTGTTAAGCGACCAACATTTTAAAGAGAAATTGTATCAAAATCGGAATCCCGAAGATCTGGGCACGTACTTCGAGGGCGACATCCTGATACCCAACCGCTTGGATGGCAGGAATGGCTTCTTTCCAATCAATCTGTGCGGCCCCTTCATGATCTCAGAAGACATGACGTTTTCTGAAACGATTTTCTCGACAATTAAGACGAGGTTAAGGATGAGGGATATCAGGATGGATAGGAAATTTATTGGAGAAGCGGAATAAGTTGAGATTTTGAAGTAGGAATTCCTTATTTAATCAGTTGGTATATCCTTTATCGTCAACCTTGTCACCTTGAAATCAAGGAATTGGGAGGGACGTAGAAGCTTACTTTCTCTACAGAGTGCGATATCGATTCATACTAACTAAATGTTTGCTCGAAGCCTGTTCTCCATTCTGAGAGTCGCTTCGCAAGTCTTCTTAAGAAGGAATAGTAATCTTCTTCCTCTTGTTTTCTTATTCCTCCCATTTCTCGTATCATGTGGATTCGCCCTGAAAGCAGACATCTTCACCCGCAATCCTCCTTCAAAATCAACCACATTCTTCTAGTTGATCAACGTCAAATCCAGTAAAACCCTTTTGGTAGCCAGTTAACCTCCCAATCATTCATACTCTTTTTGGTCTTCATTTCCTATTCAAGATGCACCACAAATCACACATCAGAGACTGCACGTAAGTCTCACAATTGGGCCTTGTTCCATTGCCCCTCTTTCTGTCATCCGTACCATGGCAAGCGGCTCATAGATGTGACGCCTTATTTGATCTTACGTAGGCATAGGGTATGAAGCCCCTTTCATGGATGATTGTCGTGTGGGATGAGAAAGGAGTAAGGGAGTGTGGCAAAAGACGAGTCAATGAAGGAGGACATGAACACGAAATCTTCCGTCGAAGGCAGACCATGGTAGTCATAGAAGTCGTTCTTAAATGAGGATGAATTATTGACATAGAATAAAACTGAAGAGCCTCATCTGCTTCTTTGATCACCTTACCACAGCAGACGATTGCCAGAATCAAGTTCACAGAAAAATCATGCTCAAGGCCGTCATCAGCCTCTTATCTCAACAGACAATCGTTAAGAACCAAGTTTACAAAAAAATTATGCTCAAAATCGTCAGTAGTCAGCACAAATTCGAGCTCTGTGGCTTCCATTGCAGCAATAAACTTGAATTCACCAAAAGTCGTGGACGTGGACCTCTTGGAAAATCGAACGATCTCTCTCCGACATTTCTGCTTCTTGCACTCGTGTAAACTCTGTCTATGAGTTTTCAGAGCTCAGAAAATTCAAGACTCCTTCTGTCTTCTTCTGAATCACCTTAAGCTCTTCATTTTCAGGAAGATTCTTGAAGTTGGAGGGTCAGTGTTTCCTATTGACAAGCATGCAACACACTTCAGGTACTTTCTAACTTATGCCCTCTTCCCTGAGTCCCTACTTGATCTATGGTCTTGTCACCATCGACATCGTCTCCTATGAATCATCTACGCTTCAGGCCATTCCCCACAGTTCAAGAGCTTGTCAAGCCCCTTAACCATTTCTTACCAAAAACCTTCTGAGCTTCTTCAAGCTCCTTCTCTATCCACACACACACACACACACTTACCCATCCCCATACTTACTTGTGACTTAACAAAATCATCCGCCTGTGAGTGGCTGAAGCCGCAGTTGTCTCGCCGAAACTCCTTGGCCACGGTCCTAGCCAATCGCTTAGCTCCCGTCATCGTTGCTGTCGTCCGCCGAGAATTCACAAATCACGTTCGAACTCGTTTCAATCACCTGCAAGAGAAGATGGGCCGTGTGAGAAGAGCAAACATTGACATGTCCATTCCATGGGTGCGCGGTGATAATTTCTCGACAAAACATGTTTGACTTTGCTCGCCTTCAGTGAAGGTTGCCCATTCGGTGTGCGAAGGCGGTCGTGCGTGGGTGCGCGGTTGATTTCTTCGCCCTCGGCGATCGGCAAAGTTCAAGTGCGATCGTGTCGCTCGATAAGTAGTCAAATTAGTTGCGGGCAATCGTATCGAAAGTAGGTAATAATCGGAGGGGGCGGAGGGGGGATTGTGGGTGAGTATCGTCTAATTAGATGACTCGCGAGTGCATCGGTACCGCGATTACTTTGCACTAAACGCGAGAGCTGCAGTCCGAGCACAACCAGAAGGAGGCGGGCACGTGTGTGTCAGCTGGCCGGGCGATTGCGTGCAATGGTAAGGGAAAATTGTGTTTATTTTGTTCGTTTTTTTCTGTTTTTAATTTCAGTCCGATGATTAGATGGCAGAAGATGGTAGAGTCACACCCGCCTGCACATGCACGCCATTAACTCCCACTCGGCGGTGGCGGGGGCGGGGGCGGTTGAGCAGAGGCATCAGAACAGGAAGTTGCATCAAAGAACCACTGAACCGGTGTTTTAATTGAGTTCTGTTCTGAATGCAACCCAGTGGATTTTTATCTGCTTCTTTTTTGTTGCTGTGCATCGACGTGGTTGGTGGTAAGTAACTGGAGAGGGGTAAGTGGGGGTATTTGCACAGATTGCTGCAAGAGATTTGATTGCACACACATTTGAAGTGAAAATGTGGATGTAATCAAGTCTTTGAGGCATTTTGACGTGCGGTGGGTAATTTTTTTGCTGTTTTTTTTCCTTCGATTGGTTTTGAACTTATTTTACAGGCACTTTTGACAGCCGGTCTCTCTCTCTCTTGTCAAGTGGCGAGGGAGATTGGTGGGTTTTTGTCATTCTCTCATGTGTTTTTGTGTTTTTTGGACGATGAAAGCAGAGAATTGTTAAACTTTTGCAGAGATTTTCGTTAAATTCAGAATTTTGTTGTCGTTTGTCTTGAATTTTTTTCTAAAGCGAACATCGTTGGTATTTTTTTCAAACTTTCGGTGAGTTTTTCCCATGTCGTCGACGAAGGAGCTTCCAAACCTTCGGTAAGTTTTTCCATGTCGTCAACGACGGACTGTCATCCGGTAAGTTAATGTCAACAGAGTCTTGAAATTTGTCATCTCAGCGTTGCACTTTTCTTGTCTTGTTCTGTCTTGTTTTGTTTTGTCATCGAGTTGGTTAGCCTTTCTTGTTGAACGCAGTCTCAGATCTCTTACGAAGTTGCCGGTTGGTTGCTACACGTCGGCTGAGACGAGAATCTGGCCCAGGAAAACACAGTGCGACCGCACGCTGTTGAGGGTGTGCAGAGTTGCAGTATGATTTTCCTGGAAACGATAAGCAATCAACCGCGAATCTGCATCAGAAACCTTGTCTCTTCATTCATTGCCTAAGACGGCGCACAAAAACAGACGACGAGAGGAGCGAAAGTGTTAACAAATCGAGTGATCTTTTGACCGATGGATGCTGAATGGAATGTCCTCCATGATAGACACTCGCCCTCACAGGCCGTCCACTTAAGTGGGTCGTATTTCACTAATTTCGGTCGACTTCAGGAGTCATGTTCAAACTTGTTTCAACAGAAGTCGAAGTAAACACACGTTTACAGCGTATTTCACATTTCACTTGGTTTTTTGCATGCTCGGCCTTGCCAAGCCTTGGTTTTACTTCAGAAATGTTGAAGCGGTTTGAGACAAAGTGACGAGCAGTGAATTCGAGGCTATTTCTTCTGTTTTTTTTGGAGAGAAAGAGATCGATTGAATTGGACATTGTGGTCTTCTGCAGACGAAGAGTGAGAAGACGAATCGCAGATCATTCTGAACGGGCTTAGGGGTAAGAAGCCCTACGTTTTCTCTCCGACATTTCTGCCTTCTTGCAATCAAGTAAACGCCGTCTTAGAGAATGAATGAGGAGACAAGGTCTCTGATGCAGAAGATTCGCAGCCATCATTTGGTTTTCAGACTGCGTGCGTGCGTTTAAAAGGAGTCATCGTCGAATGTGTTTTGTCTCCTCTCGAGTGTGCAACAAAAACGCTTTGGTTTTGAACTGTTTTTTCTTTTTTTGAGTGTTTTTTTTTATTAAGTTTGGAGTTGTTCGCCATCAGGGATGGTCTTTGCCCTCGTCGTGGTTGTGATCATGAGAACAACTTCTATTTCAGAGAGATCGGTTCAATCGCAGGCCATTCTGGACGGACATTGGGGTCTTCAGATCAAGAGCGGTGGAGATGGAGAGATGCTGAAAGATCTGACGTTTTCCAGCCGTTAAACGTTGATGGAGTTTGTTTTCAAATGCAGACTTAATGGGGTGCTTGTTGTGAATATTTGCTTAAATAAAGGCTCACAGGAAGCCTTTATTTAATCAAATATTCACAGTCTAAAATTATTCTCCTTTTCATTCATATTTTTTATTTATTGAGTGCGTGGAGTTTCGTTTGAAAATGATTTCGCCGTTCATCTATGAAGACTCTCGTCTTCTTTCGCTTGTCTTTCCTTTCGCCTTGTCCTCTTTTCGCCTTCTCCTCTTGTCGCCTTGTCGTCTTGTCGCCTTGTCGTCTTGTTGCCTTGTCGTCTTTTCGCCTTTTCTTTGTTTCGCCTTGTCCTCTTTTCGCCTTGTCTTCTTTTGTCTTTTAAATTATGACTGCAGTCCTTGTGCATGTTTTTGACTTAAATGACTCTTCTGATCGTGCAAATTTTGATGAGGACTATGCTCTTCAATCGGTCTCACTCCACCGTCTTGCTTTATTCAATCCTCAACTCCGTACATTCATCAGACGAGTAAGTCTGTCCAGTTCAATGATCCAAAGCAGCTCCGCTCACCTGAACGTTCCTGTTTAGAGTCTGAGTTCGTTGAATTTCGTTGAATTTCTTTGAATTTTGTCTTTCATCAGACCAGGCAACAGGCAGTCTGTCCAATTCAGTGCTCCAAAGAAGCTCTCTTCATCTTAACGTTCCTCTTTTGAGGCTACTTTCGTTGAATTTCGTTGAATTTGTTGTCCAATGGCGGACATTTAAAGGGTATTTCATTAAGCGCTTCCTATCTTTAAATTTAAATAAAACAAAGTGTATGTGAGATGTTATCGAATTTTTTTATTCGTTTAAAAGGCCTTTCGATGCCATTATGTGCGGAATGGTATACACCGTTCAAATATTTGCCGCAGCTTAACTGGGTGGTGCGCATCATTCCATCGTTTAGAGCAGCTTGAATTGAACAACGATTTTGGGCGAAAAGTCATCTTTTCTGATGAGGCGCATTTTCATTTCAGCGACTCAGCAAAATTGCCACATCTGGGTCTCGGAAAACCCGCACGTTATTGTCGAGACACCAATGCATCCACAGAGGGTGACAGTTTGTTGCGGATTGTGGAGTGGTGGCATCATTGGACCATTTTTCTTCGAAAATGAGGCTGGGAACAACGTTTCGATCAACGGTGAGGGTTACAGAGCCATGTTAACCGACTTTTTTTTTCTGAAATTAAAGACATGGATTTGGACGACTTCTGATTCATGCAGGATGGCGCGCCATGCCACACAGCCCATGCCACAAACGATCTTTTGCGCACCAAATTCCCAAATCGTGTTATCAGTCTTCTTGGCGATGTCAATTGGCCGCCTCGGAGCTGCGAGATGTCACCCTTTGGACTTTTTTTTGTGGGGACCTATATTATGCCAACAATCCGGAAGCGATTCAAGCACTTGAGGCCAATATCATCCAAGCAATCCGTGACCTACAGCCCGAAACCACCAACAAGGTCTTCGGAAATTGGGGTGACAGAATGCGCGGGATGCAAAGCCAGTCGAGGCAGCCACTTGAACAACGTTCTATTCCATAATCAATGGGAATGTTTGTTCTTACTGATAAAGCCATAATACATGGAAAAAGTTTAAATTTTGTTCATTTTATTGCATTTTGAAAAAGAAACTTGTATTTGGCCCACTCTGTATAACTACTTCTTTCGCTTCAAGGGCGCTTTCTATAGTTTCTGTCAGTTGGTGCAGTTTCCGTGGATCTGCCTGCCGTGTATGCATGCTCCTGCTCCTATATTCTGTGTGACTTGACTCTAAAATTCCACAAAATTTCTATGATTTTACATTCAATGCGGACTTTGAGACTGACTCTACGTCTATTTCGGTCTATCTGATATAACTTTCATAGAAATTGACGCAGATTCCGGCTATGATTTTGTGTTGCTTGCTCTGATTTTGACTTCAATTGCCTGGGATTGTTGCTCCAGGCGCAACTTTCACTCGGTCTTTGACTCTGAGAGTGACTCTGATTGTCTTGCCATTCAATTTTGTCTCAGGAATCATTTTTTACGTTTTTTTTGTGCCTCAGAAATCGCTTTTTTCATGTTTTTTGTCACCGAAATCATTTTTTGTGTTTCTGTTCGTCTTTTTTCAGAAATTCAGAAAAGAAGTGTACCTCATCAATTTTCTGATTAAAAAGTGTCTGCTGAACTGCTTCAAATAAAAAGTCTCCTTCTCCCTTATCCACAGAGCTACACTCTCCACTCCTGAGTGCACTCAAACCATTCCCCAATTCCCTTAAAGAATTCCCACTGGCAGAAGCATTTCCAAACACATTCGCGGACAGAGCGTCAAATGCCGCTGAATTCTGTGGTTTTTGCTGCGACAAAGCGTTTCAATTGTCCGCAAACGTATTCCCCGACATAAAAAATATCAGAAAAGAAAAAAAAATAATTCCACCTCTTCCGTGACAATGTTTGCGACAACATTGCCGTGACCAGGATTCGAACCTGGGTTACCACGGCCACAACGTGGGGTCCTAACCACTAGACGATCACGGCTACCGAGGTGTTGATAGCCACCACGTCCATTCTCCACAACATTCGTAGCGACATGTTTCACGCACACTGTTACGCCTCCCGTCGAATTTATTTTCGATTCTTTTTCCCACGCTTGCGACGATGACGAATTTCCAATTCCATGTGCCACCTCCACTGTTCGCTGTTCGTTCTGGTGGTGCCTTGTGCGCATCACATCCGCCGCCGCCGCACCCCTCCCCCATGCATGCAGTGGGGGGAGTGTATGACAAACATAATTTTTTTTGCAACAGAAGTTTAATCGTTTTAAAGCATCATCCACCACTCAGCCTCGATTGGAGTCATTTTTCGTTGTCGATTAGCGCAACTTTGTTGCCTGAGCGGAGGGGGGGGGGAGCAGGCCGTCCCTCTCTTTGGTTATGCAACCGCAAAGCGCATTGAGCGAGAGACGAATTTATGACGGTGGCGCGCACAGTTAGTCCGAAAGGCATCCAATGCGTAACGACGAGCACGGTTTTATGGGATTTAATGGCTCCAAATGGCACCTAACTGGGTGTTGACCCTGAACTTGCTTAGGAAATCGTGTGTGCCGTCTTAATGAATTCACGGTTTCGTAAATTTGCGCCTGTGTTTGTGTGCAATTCGAATGCGTTCAACTCGGCTCGAGTTTTGCAAGAGATTCCCACAAGAGACTCGAAGTTTCGCGTCGCGGCTGTGTGTGGGCTTTTGCAATGAAACGGTTCAATGGACCGCGCTGAGGGGATACAATTTTGCGCGCGCTAAATTTTGAAACTTTAAATTGTATCTGGAGTAGCGACTCTGTCAGGGGGTGGGAGTGGAAGGGCGGGGATTGCTGATTAGGCGAAAGTGGTCTTTGTTTTGTTTACAAACCGCTGTGTCAACACGTTGAAGGCATTCTTGGGTGTCGCTGTTTGTCAGTTTCTGGCAGTTGACAGTTGTCTTGGTTGTTGTTTCGGTGATTGTTTTGGGGTTTTCCCTTGAACGACAGAAACACCTGTTCGCGGGGAGGTTGAACAGAGGTGAAGGCGATGAACTCGGGAGGGGTTTTGAACGAGAATGAGTGGATTGCTGTTTTGGAAGATTTAACGAATTACAGGAAATTTGCTTGTGGATAATTAATTGCTTCAGAAATGTCATTTCGGAGTCACTGCAAAGGGCGGTGATTCCCAAAAACAGAGTTTAAAGTGTTTTTCGAAGATTTTTAAGACGCTTTCGATTGAGCCCCTCGTTCTGTCCCTCCTGCTTTGTCTCAGGCTGAGTTCCAAGATGTTTCTGACTCTCAAGTCTGACTCTCTCAAGCTTTGTTGAGTGAGAGGCAAATACCAGTTTTGAACGCGAGTCTCTACCTGAACTGCTGCCTTCCCCCTTGGATTGCAGTTTGACTTCTTTGTGCCTGTAGCCGGGCATGACTCTTTGTCTCTTTAATCTGCCTCAGATTTCAGTTTTATTTTGACCCCGACTTGGGTTTTGTCATTAAGTTTGATAATTGTTCTGAGCCTGTGTTCATTTCTGCGACAAAGCGATCTACTCGAAGCTTCTCTGCCTGTGGCTCTGAACCTGTGTTCGTTTCTATGTCTGCTCCAAGCCTGACTTTCTCTGACTCCGAATCTGTGCTCGTTTCTCCGACTGAACCTTCGCTCGTTTCTACTCTAAGCCTGGCTGTTTGTGACTCTGAACCTGTGTTCGTTTTGAGACTGACCTTGTGTTCGTTTCTGGGTCTGCTCTAAGCCTGGCTTTGACTCTCAACCTGCGTTCGTTTCTACTCTGAGCTTGGCTTTCTGTAGCTCTGAACCTCTGTTCGTTTCTGTGTCTAAACCTGTGTTCATTTCTGGGTCTACTCTAAGCCTGTCTTTGTGTGGCTCTGAACCTGTGCTCGTTTCTGTGACTGAACCTTCGTTCGTTTCTACTCTAAGCTTGGATTTTTCTGGCTCTGAACCAATGTTCGTTTCTGTGACTGAATCTCTGCTCGTTTTTAAGTCTCCGTTAAGCCCGGCTTTCTGTGACTTTGAACCTGTGTTCATTCCTGCGACTGAACCTGTCTTTTCTCAGTCTACTCTAAGCCTGGCTGTCTGTGACTCTGAACCTGTGTTCCTTTCTGTGACTGAACCTTCATTCGTTTCTACTCTAAGCTTGGTTTTTTGTGGCTTTGAGCCTCCGTTTCTTTTCTGTGACTGAACCTCTGCTCGTTTTTAAGTCTACATTAAGCCCGGCTTTCTGTGTCTCAGTCTCGCTTGAATTCCAGTCTAATCTTTTAATTTTTCAGTACCGATCACGAGTTCCATTTAAATGCCATTTTCGCCTTGAAATTTCACGCGAATTGAAGCCTTCATTGAATCACCAAAATCTATTTCCAGCGCCCCATCTAAAGCCAGCGGCGTGTACGTGAATAGAATTCGGAACTCAAGCGCTCACTGCCTGGCGTGTTGATCGAATCGCGAACATTAGCCTCCTCCCTCCTGTCAACCTGTCAACACGCTCCATCTTATCTAAACTGCGTCGCATCACCAACTATCTTCGAATCACCTTCAACTCCAATTCTTGATTGTCTCACCCCACACGTCGTCACTCCACACATTCGTCGGTCGATTACTCAATTTTGGTGGCAAATAAATTCACTATCCGTCGATTGCTTTTCTTCGCCTTATTTTTGACAACTGCGATCGAGTATCCGGCGCACTCGCAGTTACTTTGTGTCGCAATTGCACCGACGACTGTTGCAGCAACGGCTTAATCGCTAGGCCAGCCAAAGTCCAGATCCACTTGTTGACCAACTCCAGCCACCGGCATTGCAACGTGCGCTGTGTAACGCTTGCCACGGCTGTTATTTAATTTCGCGTAATGATCACCATTTCCAGTCTCAGCCGCGGCGGCGGTCGCCCGGACTCTCTGGGAGAAATGACGGTTTCAGTTTTGAAAAGAATTTCAAATTTTTCACGACCAAATGAGCACCAAAGACAACACGACGACCTGCGGGCCCATTAGACGGAGCGGAATGCGAGGGCTGTGCGAGTCAGAGGTGCTGGGGCGGCGCATGAGCGCGCGGGGGGAGCACAAGGAAACCCATAAAAACCTAAAGATAACCAGTAATGAGGCAGCAGTTATTAAATGAAATGTTTTGTGCGGCTGTGTGCTTGTGTAGAACCGTAGGTCATTTAGGGGGCCATAAGCTGTGCGGCCTCAGAGATGTGTTCAAAGACGTAATTTCGTGTAATGACGACTGTTCAGAGCGCAGACTGGTTGGCAATTAGAAGCGATTATTGTGTGGCGGGGCAGTTGTGGTTTGCAAGGTGAACTAGATGTGTGCGTTCATATTTTTGAGGGGGGCGGGGAAAGGAGAGCGGGATTCGAGGCTTTAGATGGTGACGATGAGAGGTCCTGGGCAGGGGATGAAGATTCGTTGGGCTACGTTGTGGTGTCGGAGAAGGCGAGTGGTTCAAGGTGAAGGGGAGCCTTCTGGTGCACGGGCGGTGACTGACGTCTGATGGGTTGAAGCAGCTATATCTCCCTCTACGTAGAGCATCTCTGTTAGAAAACTTCACTGAAGCCTGCACGAAGTTGAATCTGTGGTCGTCGTTTGCTGCGTTGTCCTTCCCTGTTGCTTCATGCCAAAGACTGGCATCTCCTCAGGGGAATTCAGTCATAAACGGACTCGATTCTGAAGACTGCCTGGCTAAGTGAGGAGGCTCTGTGTTGTCTGCTGTACCTGCTTCTTCATGAGAACACTTCTTTCCTTCATCGACTAGAGGACGATTGGACTAGGGGACGATCGGACTAGAGGACGATCGGACCAGGGGACGATTGGACTAGAGGACGATCGGACCAGGGGACGATTGGACTAGAGGACGATCGGACCAGGGGACGATTGGACTAGAGGACGATCGGACCAGGGGACGATCGAACCAGGGGACGATCCGACTAGAGGACGATCGGACTAGGGGACGATCGGACTAGAGGACGATCGGACTAGGGGACGATCGGACTAGAGGACGATCGGACTAGGGGACGATCGAACCAGGGGACGATCCGACTAGAGGACGATCGGACTAGGGGACGATCGGACTAGAGGACGATCGGACTAGGGGACGATCGGACTAGAGGACGATCGGACTAGGGGACGATCGGACTAGAGGACGATCGGACTAGGGGACGATCGGACTAGAGGACGATCGGACTAGGGGACGATCGGACTAGAGGACGATCGGACTAGGGGACGATCGGACTAGAGGACGATCGGACTAGGGGACGATCGGACTAGAGGACGATCGGACTAGGGGACGATCGGACTAGAGGACGATCGGACTAGGGGACGATCGGACTAGAGGACGATCGGACTAGGGGACGATCGGACTAGGGGACGATCGGACTAGGGGACGATCGGACTAGAGGACGATCGGACTAGGGGACGATCGTGTTAGAGGACGATCCGCAAGCAATCAAAATGGTCCACCTATTTGGACTGTAAATTCTCGTATTTTAGGCCCAGGTCCTCCCCGGACTGTAGCACCACAAGAAAATTTACGTATTTTGCTCTCTACACGCCGGAGCAACTTCTTCTCTTAGCACTTCCTTCGGTTGAGGCTCGAAAACTGCACGAAAGTTCGAAAGAAACCCAGCGAACTGCGTTCCAATCAAATCCCTCTCGAGTTTCTTAAATTTCCCTCAAATTTCCATCGAATTTTCCATCAAAAAAGACCAACAAAGTCTCCTCCCCTATCCTCGATCAACTTTCATTGATCTCCTCGCAAAATCCAAAACTCACTGCACTACTTTCTATCGCCTGACCATCCTGTTTGTGTCCGCAAAAATATGTCCATCGCATTCTTCTAGCACTTTTAGCACATCTAGCGGAACTTTTGTCGCCCAAAACGTTCACGCTCACCACACCACCATCGTCCGCCGTCCATTCGAAACAAGGTCAACTGTCAAAACGCACAAGCAATCATACTCACTCACGATGCACCACCAGAACCGCGTGCGGAGAAACTCTTTGCATTCAAAACGTGTTCCGCGGAGTCCAAGTCCCAAAGGCGCGACGCCAAATACGAAACAAAACAAAAACAAACACCAAATCGAACCTACCAAACTGATCGTCGCTGTGTACCAAGCGTCCGCGGAGTGCTGCTTTGAATAGTCATTCGTTCAGTAGGCCATCGTGGCCGCCATGAGCCAGTAAGTCACTATTCCGGGCCGAGTTTGTTGCTGCTGATGGACGCCCACGAGACAAAACAAGGGGCAACTGTCACTCAACGAGGGGGGCTTTTATGCAACACGAGCTGAGACCACCTGAAGGGCAGCGTGGCTTGCTGTTTTGACAAGCAAAGCGCGTAAACGTACTCGAACGGTTCTCCCGAAAATGTGGGTCAGTCACCCAAGCCAACAAACGATGAGGCCCGTCAAGGTCCACCACCACCACAACCGAGTCGAGTGCCTCAAAACCAGGCTTGAACACAAAAAAAACGCACAAACGCGCGAAATTCAGAGCTTCACACGCAACAGACGATCGCCGACGACGACTTTACCACTCCGAACGACGTTTCAAACTGAGATTGGATGCGAGTGCGGAACCATTCACCTGTCGGCCAGAGAGTTACCTGCTCTGCGAGTTCGGTTATGCAAACGGCAATAGACAAACAAATCACTCAACCGGCTGGCGCAGCTGACTGAAGCTTGAGTGGAAGGCGCGAGAAACCGTACCGCACTCACCACAGTGATCTGGTTTTTAGTTTTGAAGCCCACGCGATTGATGGTTTGGCATTTATCGGCGCAGAACCGAAGGGGCTCCGTCGGTGGAGGGCCTTATCTCGTGTTGATTTGATACCTGATAAGGTGTGCTTGTTTCGATAAACAGCCAATGCTATTTATGAATCAATTATGGCTACAAAACAAATGCTAACGGCGTGCCAGAAATAATTGTTTATGGGGGGCAAGTTAAGCTCGTGGGAGAGAAAGTGCCTAAAAGTAGGCAATGATTTTATGTGCTCACAATCGTTTAAAAGTGGAAATGAAAAACTCAATTTTTTCGTATTTTCAAGGATTTCCGGGGAAATTTTTGATTGAATCTAAGTTATTTATCATTTTCACACCCAGCCCCAAGCATCTGACGTGAAATTTCGGTCGAAACACTGAGAAAATCGACTTTTGACAAAATGACACATGCTGCAAGAAAAAATGGAGTAAACTCACATCACAACTGAGTCGCATTTTTTTACCGAAAATGAACGAACTTTCGTCAAAGTGGATGATGATGATTAGAAATTTTGTGAAACGATTTTCTCAGGATCTGGGACGAATTGAAGGACGAGGGATATCAGAATGGAAAGGAAATTGAATGTAGAAGCGAAATGAGGTATGGTTTTGGAACGGGAGTGCCGTGGTTGGTTGGTACGAAGCAAAGTTCGACGGAACCTACTTTTTTGCATGAAATTCATGGTCCTGTGAGACATGATGTTTTGTGAATCAAATTTCTCGACAATTAGGACGAATTGGAGGTTGCCGGATATCAGAATCGCTAGGAAATTGATATGAGAAGCGGAATAAGGTGAGATTTTGCAAGAGGCGTGCCTTGGTTGGGTATTTGGAGGCAACGTTTGTGATGTCCTCTTTTGGCACGTCAGCAGTGAAAACTGCTTGAGTTTTCGCGTGATTCGCACGATATTCTTAGAACTTAACATGGAGTTAGTTGAGAATTAGTAGTGTTAGTAGAGAGCGATCGACTAGCGGACGATCGGACTAGGGGACGATCGGACTAGGGGACGATCGGACTAGGGGACGATCGGACTAGAGGACGAATTAGAGGACGATCCGACTAGGGGACGATCGAACTAGAGGACGATCGGACTAGGGGACGATCGAACTAGAGGACGATCGGACTAGGGGACGATCGAACTAGAGGACGATCGGACTAGGGGACGATCGAACTAGAGGACGATCGGACTAGGGGACGATCGAACTAGAGGACGATCGGACTAGGGGACGATCGAACTAGAGGACGAATTAGAGGACGATCCGACTAGGGGACGATCCGACTAGGGGACGAACAGAATGTCTAGAATGAACATAAAATCAGTTTAAATAGATGGTAGCAGAACAGGCCAAATGTCGGGAGATTTTGAATAATCCTCGCTGAAGTCAGTCCACACATTGACCTAGTCCACAACATACTTCCTCTACCCTCCTCTGGTTTATTTTACCAAAATTCACACTTCCCCAACCGTGCTCCCACGCGCAATCCTGCCTTTTACTTCTTTCCCTTCTTTTTTCGTTAACGACTCTCGTTCTCAAAATCATTATTTACATCGGCCGACTTAATCACCGGTTGCGGTTGTTGATAGCACGCGCCACACATGTCCCAGTCCCATCAAATTAATTATGTGCGTGCATTGCCGCACACACACTCGTCCCTCACACGTTCAACCGACACTCCACCGCTTCTCCCCCAGGATAGATACTCACCGCGGTACAAATGTCGCTCTGACGATTCACAAAATTTCTCGCTTATCACTCGCGGAAGTGCTCGCTTGCAACTAGAAAGCGAATCTCCCGTCGGTTGCCACAGTCTGAGCACCCCGCTCTGACGCACTGGCCTCGCCGCAAATCATTTATGACGAATAATTAAAAATGCACATGCGACACCGCAGCTGGGGCGGCCGCTGCAAGTGTTGCAATTACCACCCTCGGGCTGAAAGTGAAGGAAAACACGAGTCCATTGCGACTGCAGGTTGACTTTAATGAGACGGCAGAGATTCTACGTGCTTAAGTGTAAATGCGTTAAATGAATACCGATAGGGGCTTACGAACGAGAGATACTTCTAAACTACATCTAGGGAGTTCCAGGGAGACTCGGCTCTTAAATCACTAGACCACGTCGAAGGAGGTTTGCTTGCGCCGGCGCTGCAGCGCCTTGTGGATGCAGACTTTGATGCGGTGAGTGGTGAATATCACAATCGTGTAGATCACGTAGAGGATGAAGACCCCGGCGAAGGTCGTCATGCCGAGGGCGGGCTTCTTCCAGTCGAGGATGGTGTAGATGTAGTGGTTTCCGAATCTGAAACGAGAAAGAAAATGGCGTTAGAAAGGGCTGCAGAACGATCGTGGGACTAGGGGACGGACAATAGAGCTAGAGGACGATCGGACTAGGAGACGATCCGACTAAAGGACGATCCGACTAGGGGACGATCGTATTAGAGGACGATCGGACCAGGGGACGATCGTGTCAGAGGACGATCGGACCAGGGGACGATCGTGTCAGAGGACGATCGGACCAGGGGACGATCGGACCAGGGGACGATTGGACCAGGGGACGATCGTGTTAGAGGACGATCGGGCTAGAGGACGATTCGAGTAGGGGAAGAACAATCTGACGAAGAAAAGGGACTTAATTTCTTGATTTTTCTGGAAATACTTACTCATCCAAACCGCCCAAATGGAAGTAGATGACTGTGAACCCGCAGTAGATGATGGGCAGCATCATAGCATAGACAGTGTGCAGCAGGCGCATAGGAAACGCCACAACCAGCAAGTCGGCCGTCATGAACACCGAATTGAAGGTGTGTGTTATGAAGCTCAGCGTTGGAAACCTCGACGGTTTATCTGCAACAAGAAAAAAAGAGTGAATTTCAAATGTCATCCGTCATAAGCCCCACCCCCACTCACTCTGCTTGCCATGCAGGAACACCCAGTAGATAGTCGTTATGACCATTGCCAACTGAAGTGTCACCCCATGCACCAGCCAGTAGAACTTCAGCATTCGCGGTGTTCGCGACTCAAACGATTTATCCACAATCTCACTCGGCAGCGTGCCAATATTGAAGTACCACTGGGTGACTGCAATTACCGCCAGTACATTCGTCACCACACAGAGCATGATGCCCCAGTATGTCAAGTAAATGAAGAGTGTGCCATCGGACAATTGCAAGACTAAGCACGCTGTGAATAGTCCAACGAAGAAGAGTGCCAAAATCCATCGGAATACGAGATACGAAAGAGATTTTGCACCACGTTGCCACTGAAATGAGAGAAGAGGAGGATGATGATGATTAGGTGATGGGTGGTGTTCGAGGATGATGAATGGTGGAGGAGATTTTGCTGCAGTCACTTCATCTTGACGCGTTTCTCGTTGAATTTAATTCGGATTTCCGGGAAAGGGGAATCGGAGACTTATGTGGAGCAGACTGAGAGATACACGCGCAAATGGTTGCAAAGTCCACACGGACGGGGTGTCAGTTTCGATTGACACGGCGGCAAGTGGCGCGTGTATCAAGTTGCAATATGGTCCAGTGTCATACATTTTTTTTAATTGTTCATTTAGACAGACAATTGATTAACAAGCGCGGGCTACGGAAAAACGATTCAGCGGTTAATTAAATCGCTCCAGTCAATGCGATGCAGCGAGCCAACGAGTTGATTGCTTTCAAGGCGCTTTTCTATTGAGATGTGCAATGGAGTCGTACACGGAGGCGGAGAAAACGCGAAGACGACTAGATGCAGCATTTCTGTGGAGGTGCTTGGAAAGACAATGTTCTGTGCGATTTGAGATGAAGCCTGGGTTTAGCGAGGCATTTTTCCCCATAAATCGTTCCCAAATTTGGTTAGGAATCCCCAGGTTCTGCATCTTCTTTTGATGGGGCCACAGTCCGGCGTGGACCTGGGGCTAGGAATCTCCAGCTGCGTCGCCTTCTTTTGATGGGGCTACAGTCCCGCGTGGACCTGGGTCTCAACCGACAAGCTTTTCCAGCCTTTCTTCAGTCAGCTCCAAATTCTAGCCCTATGAATCTAGCCCTAAAATTCTAGCCCTGCATTTATAGCCCTAAAATGCTAGCCCTAGGTTTATAGCCCTAAAATTCTAGTCTGACTGGCTGGCTGGCACGCTGGCTGGCGGGCTGACGGGCTGGCTGGCTGGCTGGCTGGCTGGCTGGCTGGTTGGCTGGCTGGCTGGCTGGCTGACTGGCTGGTTGGTTGGCTGGCTGGCTGGCTGGCTGGCTGGCTGACTGACTGGCTGGTTGGCTGGCTGGCTGGCTGGCTGGCTGGCTGGCTGGGAACAGACCCATTTTACCGTTTACCGCCACACCCATTTTAGCAGCCTCCGTTTCAATGCCACCAAACGCATCATTTACGGCTCGCTGTGTTCGCCCAACGTCACGTCTCGTTAATGTCATCCGCGTAAGCTAGCAGTTGAACGGACTTTTGGAAGATAGTGCCTCTTGTGTTGGCCCCTGAGTTTTGCACGATCTTCTCAAGAACGATCTTAAAGAAATCACATGGCGCGTCGCCTTGTCTAAAGCCTTTTTTTTACATTGAAGGTCTCGGCGAGTCCGTTACCGACCTTGATGGGGCAGCCAGAGCTCTCCATCGTCATCCTGCTCAGTCTGACGAGTTTGGCAGGAATGTCAAAACTAGACATGGCGCTGCATAGCTACGGTGACCATCTGTCCCCTTTTTTAGAGGACAGTCCTCTTTTTCGGTATCGTGTCCTTTTTTATTTGTTTTCTTCAAGAGGACAGTAATTTGTCCTCTTTTTATTAAATTGTCCTTTTTTCTTTGAAAACTTTTTCCCCTTTTTTACGTCAGCAAAAATGGTCACCGTAGGTATGACCCTTAATCCGACAATAAAAGCGACTCGCGGCGGCAGCTAAAAGTCAATGCACACTTCAGTTGACACATCGTAAACTTCTTTCGCTCCTCATTACGCTTCACGATCATTCTCTGTTTCATCCTCAGACCGTGATCTTTGCTGACGCCATACAGCCGACAACTAATCAAGACAATTTGCTGTGAGTAAGCAAGCGCGAGCCTAAAAACATTCAAATGGCGTTGACCTGTTGACCAGAAATTAGTTTCAAAAAAACTTTCCCCTCTTCTTTTGCTTGATTTTCTTTGTGTTTCTGTTGACAATCGGCCGCGTGAGTAGTTAATAATTCATAAGCCTCCCTCAGTCTCTCTGCTGAATCACTTTTGATAAAGATCTCCCATGCGAATTGTAGTTTGAAGTTTGAAGTGCGCCGACGAAAGCGATACGGTGCTGCACTATTGCCATTCGTTCGGGTTTTTGATGAGATTTGCTGCTTTCTCACTGTTACACAAGCATGCCGAGCAAAAACAGCAGGCGATAGCTGATTAAATGCGAAGAAAACTGCTTATATCTTGTTAGATGATTTTTTTCTCATTTAATTGGTTTGTTTAGATTGATGATTCGAAGTCTAAGGGCATAGGTAAGCGACTGGCATAAGCGACTATCATCTTTTAAGACTGTTGTGCGATTACCTTGGGCTCAAGTGCTTAAAAAACGAGGAAGGTCATAGTCGAAGGGTAAAAAACGAGAGTATTGCGCAGAAAGGTTGTGTACGAGCATTACATGAGCCGTGCACCCTTGACTTGACTGAGAAATATTGATCTGGTTTTTGTTTCGTTTCTGGCTGAAATAATGCGTGGAAAACCGGGGTTTTGAGAAGAGGGCGGTCTTGTCTAAATTGTCAAAACTTTTGAAGTCGAAAGAATGCAGTCAGAGACTTGGCACAGCACGCCATTGAAGCTGAGTCAAGAGAAAATAACAACATCCAGCTTAAGGATATTTGGTCTTGTCTGCGAGTAAGGCGAATGAAGAAGAAGACAGAACAGGAACGTGGACATAGTCCGGAAGGACAAATTCCGTAGACAAAACTGACTCAGCCACATCCAGCGAATGAAGAACAATGTTCCAGCCAAGAGAGCCTTCGAGCTTACCACCAAAGCACTAGCGAAACTGTACTCACTTGTTAGAGTAGAACTTCGTCCGAATTAGCGAAAAATTTACAGATTAGAGATTTTAGCCGGTTTTTGGTTGCATGACTTCTCTATGTTGCCTGCCTTGTCGCGCTCTACCACAATCTCTCTAAGAACAGCCTCTTTAATCATCAGGGCGTCATGCAACTTCGTTCGAATTAACGAAAAAATTGACAGATTACAGATTTCAGCCGGTTTTTGGTTGCATGACTTCTCTATGTTGCCTGTCTTGTCACGCTTTACCACCTGCTCTCTAGTAACAGCATTTCACATCATCATTGTGCCATTTAACTTCGTCCGAATTAACAAAAAAAAAAAATTACTGACTAAAAATGTTAGCTGGTTTTTGGTTTCGGTTGATGCCTTCTCGGTGTTGTCTGTCTTCTGTGCCACCTGCTCTCTAGGGACAGCCCTTTCTATCAGCGTTTCGTCAATCAACTTCGTCCGAATTAACAGAAAAATTGGCAAACTACAGATTATAGCCGCTTTTTGATTTCGATTGATGACTTCTCCGTGTTGTCTGTGCCTCCTGCTCTCTAGGGACAGCCCTTTCTATCAGCGTTTCGTCATTCAACTTCGTCCGAAGTCCTTTTGTAACCGGACTCAGCGTCACAAAAGGTAAGGGATCCAAGGATACAAGATTCCGATTGTCCGAAGATTTCATCTCACGAGTAAGTCAAACTCTTGAGCATGACGAAATGGTCCTTCTTCTTCGAGGACAAAAAAACGAAACAGAACAAGATGTCATCCACGGAAGCACGTCGAAGCGTAAAAAGGAACAGCAAACAATTTGGACGTTCAAATTGAAGCAAGAAGCTGAAGAAGCTTGTTGGTGAACTACACTACATCACTCTGGACTGAAAGACGGTTGAGAACAATGATTTCTTACAAAATTGATTCCTGAAGCGTGCCGAGTGGAATTCATCTTAATCTTTAAACCATCTAAAGAAGAGGAGCGTGTAAATTAAAGTGGAACAGAGTGGACACGTTCCGGACACGTCGTCAGCAAGCAAAACAGGACGCAGAAAGCTGGACATATTCTTGTCTTCTATCAGTCACCAACTAAGACTCGTTAGCAGCTGCGATCTGTAGTGGTCCCATTGACCATGCGTCGACTTAAACGGACTGCGCGATCTTCTGTTGGCTTCTAGTCCTCGTTAGTCTGGGAAGGAAGTTGCTTAAATCGTCTGTCGTCTAAATAAGTTCAGTGTTCCTAAGAAACAATGAAGAAATATAAAGGATTTGCTTCGATCTTCTCCTCTGCTTCTATCCATGGTGCAGCTAAGCCTCCACAAGCAATCCCGCCCAGCTAGCACGCTCCGGTCTTGGTGACTCAACTTCTCTAACTTCTCAGGAATCTAAATCCCTAGGCACACACTTAAGTTACCCCCTCTCCTCACTCAAATGCGACAGACGTCACTTCACTGGCATGCTTTGTTTGTTCATTACTCACCGGAATGTTATCGCTCCAAAGCAAGATGCATCAAGTGCCATTTGCTCACGTAATGTCGTGAGACTGTACTCCAATTCTAAGCACAATTGTCTTTTGAACAGCGCCGATGAATTAATCGTGTTTCACTGACAGTAACGAAAAAAAAAATACGCCAGAGGCGATGACCTCGGAGGTCATCAAATTCACCAAAGCCGCCAGAATTCAAAGAATGTCCACCAATTTCCATACGTATCTCCAGTTTCATTCTTGGCGCCGATGAATGGAGAACCCGATACTCTATCCGTTCAGCGCCGCATGAAATTTAAGACGATCACGATTTAACGCCAAGAACGTCAGCGATCGTTAAAAACTCATTTCACGGAGAACACAGAGGAAACTACGCGTTGACCGTTTATTGCGATGATAAACTATCGGATCGTTAAATTGCTTTAAGTGTCTGATGAGTGATAGTGTCATCAATTGGTGATCGGAAAACGTCGGGTGTATCAACAAATCGTAAAGTTTTTTGATGGAATCTAATTGGATTTGCATAACATTATCGATGCATAACAAATTGATAAATAAACGGCGTCTGTTCAATGGCACCGATTGAAGGGGTTTTTGGCTTTTGGTTCTTTATTTTTGGTGGGAAGTGTGAGATGGGAGTTTTTGAAAGCAGTAAAATAGGTGTTTGTTCTTGATTTTGTGTTCAAAGTTTAACAGCGTTTCTGTACTCTCTGCAATTTCATTTACTTAATTCACCATGAAAAGGGGGACAACTTTGTCCGAATCAACGAAGAAAATGTACGGATTAGAGATTTTAGTGGATTTTTGGTTCGATTACTTGCAGATGATGTCTGTTTTGTCACGTTCTGCCGCCTATTCTCTAGAAGCAGCCTTTTTCATCATCACTGCGTCATTTAACTTCATCCGAATTAACGACGAAAATTGACAGATTACAGAATTGTGCAGGTCTTTGGTTTCATGACTTGTCTGAGTTGCCTGTCTTGTCACACTCTACCACCTGCTGTCTAGAAATAACCTTTTCCATCATCATTGCGTCATTCAACTTCGTCCGAATTACCAGAAAAATTAAAGGAATACATAATTCAGCGGGTTTTTGGTTGCAATTAATAACTTAACTTAACATATTCTCTAGAAACAGCCGTTCACATCATTATTGCGTCATTTAACTTCGTCCGAATGAAGGAAAAATTTGACAGATTACAGATTTATGGCGGTCTTTGGTTGCATCATTTCTCTGTGTTGCCTGTCATGTCATGCTGTGCCACCTGCTCTCTAGCAACAGCCTTCTCCATCATCATTTCGTCATTCAACTTTGTCCGAATTAACAGAAAAATTGGTAGACTACTGATTTTAGCCGGTTTTTGGTTTCGATTGATGCCTTCTCCGTGTTGTCAGTGCCTCCTGTTCTCTAAGGACAGCGTTTTCCATTATCATTTCGTCTTTAACTTCATTCAAAATATGAAGAAACATTTAATTCAGCAGGTTTTTGGTTGCAATTGATGCCTTCTCTGGATTGGCTGTCTTCTCTGCCACCTACTCTCTAGGAACAGCCTTCTCCATCATCATTTTGTCATAAAACTTCGTCCGAATTAACAAAAAAAATTGAAGAATACATATTTTTTCGGGCTTTTGGTTGCAATTGATGACTTCTTTCTGTTGCCTATGCTCTAGAAACAGCCGTTCACACCATCATTGCGTCATTCAACATCGTCCGTCAAAATACGGAGAACAAATGTCAGCCGGTTTTTGGTTGCATGACTTCCTGTTGTGCTGTCTCTCTTGTTACGCTCTGCCACCTGCTCCACAGCATTTCCCATCATCATTGCGTCGCTCTCTTCCTCGTGACGCTGCTATAATTATCGCCGTCCCCTTTCTTATCTCATCAGCGTCAGATGTAGCAGCCCTCAATCTCCCCCACATGCGTCAACAAAAATCGATGACAGAACACACATTTTTTTTGGGAAAATTCCCAACCACTCCACAAGACTCACCTTTGATTTGACAAATTCCTCCGGATCAGAGTGCTCAAAGCCGAAGTTCTCCCATTTGACCTCGCTGGCGATACACTTCGCACATTTTTTCAAAATTTGCATTTTCTCTTAAATCTTGCGTCACTCGAAAAATTGAAAAAAAAATGAGCAACAAATTCCCAAACGTTACGCGCGATCACCAAAAATGTTTTCCACTGTCGCCCACACACTAAATCACAGAGACGTCAGTTCATCACACAGACGCTAATCTAATGCTACCCTCGAATGCAGAGTTTGTCACACTGAACTGGCACCACAACCGGCTCCCGTCTTGGCAGATGCATCCGAAGCAACCGATCGGTATCAACTGAACAGAACCGCCCGGCAGTTTATGAGCCCTACCGTGGGGTCTGCGGCTGCTGCCGGCAGTGTGGGTATCTGTAGCGCGACGCTTTAAATCAATACATTAGAGGCTAGGTGACGTGTAATTGATCTGCTAAAACACAAAGCGAGCTGTCAGCATGGACACCCTGCTCGGGTATGGGGTTGGCGGCGATGCAGATATGTCGGTATGTACTCGTATCGGCGAGATTAATTTAAATTTAATTGCTGGCACAGGGATGGCCTTGCCATTGGGGAGCGATCCAAGTGTTCGGCAACTATTTTCGCCGCCAGAGTGTTCAACTTTGTAGCTGCGCCCGTTTGCAGGAACTCGGGTCAGCTGACACGTCCCTGAGATGTTCTGTGAGAATTTGGCGCTTCGCCCGAATTATGCGAACTCTCTCGCGCGGTGTCGGTGAGAACGACAGCAGTGCCGGACAGTGAACGTGTGTACAACAGCGAGGCGGGGGTAATTAGTGTATCATGCGTCTCGACATTGTTTGCGAATAGAAATGCTGGCTGAAGAGTGCAAGTGAAGGGTTAAGTGACGGTGTGATGATGCACGTCATCGGGCTCTGGCGGTGCAGTCGGTTTTTTTTCGCACAGCAGTTGATTGAAAGTGAGAGTGTTGCCTGACGACAAATTGGAGTTGTGAATGCTGGCCGCTGGGCACTGGGCTCTGGGGACTCAGGGGAGGAATGCAGTTGATTGCAAGGAATTGGCGAAAGGCTCTTGGGGTCAATCAGTCTTATGTTGGGATGAGATTTTGTTCGTCTTTAATTGAGATTGTTTGTGACACTGTCTGAAGTTTGGGTGGGAAATACGGTGGGGGTATTTTTTAAGAACTACGGCTTGAGCTCAGTCTTAAAGAAGACGTCTCAGTTTTAGGAGAGACATTCAAGTCCCTCGCGTCTGGTGAATTTCTGACGAACGAGTTGGGCGGCTGGATGGTTTATTGAGCCTTTCGAGTGAATTTTTAGAAAAAAGTTCTGCTAAGCCTGGCTTCTATTTCGATCCTTCCGCTTCTGTTTTGCGGAACACACCTCCTGTACTGTCCATCTTTCTAAACCGAGCTTAGTCCTTGACTGTCCGCTTCTTTTTCCAGGAAGACGCCTCCCCTGCTGTCTATCTTTCTAAGCTGAGCTTACTCCTTGACTGTCCGCTTATTTTTTTAGGAGGACAGCTCCCCTGTTGACTACCTTTCAAAGCCGAGCTTAGTCCTTGACTGTCCGCTTCTTTTCAGGAACACGCCTCTCCTACTGTCTATCTTTCTGAGCTGAGCTTAGCCTTGGGCTGTGCCAATGGAAGTCGGAGAAGCTCTCCTAAGCCAGGCTTTTATTTCGATTTCTGACTGTCCCCTTCTTTTATCAGGAAGACGCCTCCCCTGTTGTCCATTATTCTAAGCTGAGCTTTATCCTTGACTGTCCGCTTTTTTTTCAAGAAGACGCCTGCCCTGCTGTCTGCCTCTCTAAGCTGAGCTTAGTCCTTGGCTTTCCCCTGCTTTTCTCATGCAGAAGACGCCTCCCCTGCTGTCATTATTTCTAAGCCGAGTTTAGTTCTTGACTGTCCGCTTCTTTTTCCAGGAAATCGCCTCCCCTGTTGTCCATTTTTCTAAGCTGAGCTTAGTCCTTGACTGTCCGCTTCTTTTACCTGGAAAACGCCTCCCCTGCTGTCTACATTTCTAAGCCGAGCTTGGTCCTTGACTGTCCGCTTCTTTTACCTGGAAGACGCCTCCCCTGTTGTCTATCTTTCTAAGCTGAGCTTAGCCTTGGACTGCGGCAATGGAAGTCTTTAACCTTCTCCTCTCCTCTTTGCTGTCAAAAGTTCTTCTCAAGACTATCTGTAGTTTTAAACTGAGCTCAGACGCAAGGTTGGAGTTGTTGGGCCAAACAGAGCTTCGGAGCAACTTTGGATCTTCGACAAGTCTCTGATCCGTGGACTTTGATTGCGCTCGGTGTTTTTAAGTCGTGTCAGGTCTTTCATTCGATGCGTACAGAGGACAGGGTTCAGGTAGCGCCGCCAACGTAGAAAAGGAGCTCGCAGAAGAACTCTCTTCCCGACGAGATCACCTCTCCAACATCCCTTCAGACTTTTCCCGGCAAGCAATTATCTCTGCGATCGCTTCTTATCCCTTTATTACGTCCTCCTTTGTCAGATAAACCTTCCCACTTACAGTCTTATCCACATCAAGTCGATAAAACGTGTCCAATCAGCTGGAAAAACCATCGATTGCCTTATCTCACTGCCCACCCACCTAATCAAGCAAAAACTCCTCGACACATGTCCACACCGGCTTCCCATGTCGCAGCGTCTTATCACACGGAAGAAGACCGTGTCGTTGTGGATTTTAGGTGTATTAAAGTTCCACAGCCTTTAGTCACTCACCAGACGTTTCCAATGCCCCATAATCGCGCTGATAAAAAAACAGCAATCACTCCCGATAAGGCACCATCGAATTGTAATCGACAATAAAGTCCACTCGTAGGTGTCGAGACTATCGACATCTAATCAGGAACCTGAGCGAATTCAATTCGCGGCCGTACATCGTGCGAAATGGTATAGGCTGCCAAAAGAATTGGCGCCTGGCGACACGAACAGCTGAGTAGTTGAGATCGAAAGCATGAAGGAGCAGGGTTGTTGTTCCAAATTCGGACGGACCATGAAGGGAGAGTTTCAAGTGAGGAATCTGCTGCTGTCTCACTCCCCAGTGGACGACTTCTACAAGTCACAAGTGAGTGAGTGTGTTCGACGCGTTTTGAGTGTTCTAATTTGATGTGTCATCCGACGAGTAGTGGCAGCGGGGATCGCGGTCCTTGTGGTGGCTGCTGTATCGATGGTGTGCGGCGGGCTTCTTCATTGGAGTGGTCTTCAGCAGCGCTGTGGAATATTTTGGAGGTGGAACGTTCTTTATTTATCTCACCGTCTGGGGCATCATTCTGTGCATGATGACAACGACCTACGGAGCGGTGCTGGCAACGATGTGGTACTTCAGTTCGGCGAAAAGAGGTCTTACAATGGACTTTGGAGTGAGATCTAATTGATTTGAGTGCAATTTCTTCTTGCAGCTGATCCGGGGGAGGAGAGTATGACTGTGAAAATTTATTGGGCACTGCATTGGTCTACGCTAGTGTTGGCCGTGGTGATAACGCTGATGTTTTGGTCGTTTCTGTACCCACGTAAGTGTGCTGTGACAGATAAGATTGATGAGTGATTGGAATTGAAAGGGAATTGTGTGTAAACATTGTTTCTTCGCAGAATGAGATTAGAAGGCAATTTTTTGATTACATATCTTATTACATGACATGGCACGTTAAGGTTTTTTTTGTCAAGAATTAAGAACAAATCTCACTGAAAAAGGATTATGATCATCTCAAGGAGACATACTCAACCGAGGAGAATCAGTTTGGCATTTTGAACTTCAAGATTTGACTGTTTTCGAAAGCATTTTACCTCAAAAACGGTCCGAAAATGGATTTAAACATATTTTTCATGGTGTTTCGTCTTGGCAACACTTCCGCATTTGATTATAAATAACTCTGGCACAGGTTATGATATTTTTGAACAGATTTTGAATTCCAATTTCAACGTTTTTAAGCATTTTCGACGTTTTTGAAGTGTGTTTACGTTTGAAAACGGACAGAATTGGATTCAAAATTCTATTTTATGATTCAGAACTCTAAAACTGTTCATTCTGACTCTACGCACACTTCGAAAACAGTCTAAATGTTAAATTTTTGTTCGAAATTTTGACACTTTTACATTTTCGAAAACATCATTCAAAAATTTCACTTATTTTGAGTACACTCAAATGTGTTGTAATACGTAGTTCGCACGTGTTACGCTGTTCGGAAGCAAAGATTAAATTGTACGTCCTTCGGTAGCTTCGGTGAAAGCGCCCACTTACCTTGACAACTAAAAATAAATTTCGTTGTCAGTTGTTCCTCACTGAATAATTGATGTGTGCTACTTGTGTGTTGAAAAATACTTTGTTTTCGTTTCAAATCGAAGAAGTTTACTGCCACGGAGGTGGCGGTGGAGATTGAAACAGGAAATCGAGGACAGTGCGTGACATAAGACGATTTGGATAATTCATTTAAGGATACCATTTTGGACTTAATCGTCCTTCGACTTCCGGCATAAGGAGGATATTTTTAGATGTTGTCACAAGCGATAACCTTCAAAATATTGACCCATGAATTCCTTTTCCACAGAGATGCCTGGGAGTGCCGGAAATGTCTACAACATCATGCAGCATGCGTGCAACTCGGTGGTGATGCTGATCGATCATATGCTCGTTGCATTTCCATCTAGGGTCCTGCACTTCATCTATCCTCTTGGGATCGGACTGGTCTATCTCTTGTTCTCGTTGGTGTACTTCTTTGCCGGAGGAACTGACGCGTGAGTGGGGGAACTCCTCGGTCGAGTGGGACATTTTGAACTGAAATGGGTTTCTTTGCAGGATGGGGAATAACTTCATCTATCCGATTCTGGACTGGGACTCATCTCCGGGCTGGGCGACGTTGACAGCACTTGGAGCTGTTGTCTTGTGCTTTGTCTTGTCTTTCTTGTTGTTCTGGCTTTACAAGTTCAGACGGTTCTGCTACAGGGAGTGCTTCAATGCTCCTAATCCACATGCGATACGAGTGTGAAGTGACGGGGGTGTTGGCTTAGGTTAAGGGCGAGGTTTGGTTTAAGGAAATAAAATAAGTTTACACTAAGGAAAAATTGTGTATTATTTGAGGAGCGATTGGACGGAGGAAAGGACTTCTCTGGAAGATGGAGTTTCCTGTGCAGTATCCCCAAATAAATGGTAAATCTCCCCTAAATTTTCACCCCAAAATAAATCACCAAACACACAGTCGTCATCTTAAATAATTTCTTTTTTTATTTCTTATTTTACTTTTCAAAAAAATTACTTTGGTTTCTTGTTTTTGTTTCTTTAATAATCTTAACCTCACTAAACATAATTATTCTTGTTAATGCTGTTGTTTTCTTCTTATTTAACCATCTCTTTGGGTTCTCCTACGAATTTTCTTCTGTCTTTTGAGCACAATTTAATGAATCACCCCTCGCAAGTTATGTCAGTGAGATGTGTCTTGTCTTGTTCACTCGCCCATCCGTGAAATTCCCTTCCCAAAAATTATTGCATCTCTCTGAACGATATACAAATGAATTTTACAATTTATATTCGCTTGTGTTTCAATTCATCTCCTCCGTCTATTTATATTGTATACATATATAGTTAGGTATATATATATTGAATCTATACAAAAATAGTATCTATGGTCTTAAATTTCATAACAATTTCACATTCTAAATGCATTACATAATTATTCTTTATTTTATTTGTTTTTTATTTTTTTCTGTAACGAAATTTGTATTTTTATTTATGATCAAAAAATGTCTTGAAACTCATCCTTTGAGAACGTTAGTGAATTTCCTTTGCAAAAGTTTATATCATCTCTAATACTGTTTTTTTGTTTTTTTGATTTTCTATATTTTTATAAATTTTAATTAATTTTATATATTCTTTTTTTTCAATTCTCCGTCTGAGAGCAATCCCCTTTCAATTGAAACTCAATCTGTCGGTTTCGCTTAAAGCCATTCATTCCTTGTTTAGCTATCAGCATCCGCGCGGAGGGTCCTGTATTCGACCCTCGCTTGGGATTGTGTGATATTGTACATTTTTTGTTTTTGTTTTGTGTAAATATTTTTTTTGTTTTGTTTTAGCATTTACCAAACTTTTATTGCATTCATGCACTTTGCATACAGAAGGCACCGTTTTATTTTTTTTTTATTAACCGTATCCCATTTTGTATTTTTTTCTTTCAAAAGAAGTGAGAATAAATAATTGCAGTTGAGGATGTGCAAGGTGTGGTGAGAATTTTGGGGAAGGTGATGGTTGTTGCTTTGTATTTTTTGCTGTGGTTTTGTTGCCTCATGCTTCAGATTTTCAATTTTTTACTGAATTTCAGAACTGTTTATGATGGAGACTGGTCAAAGTTTGAACCTCAAGCGCGGCTTATACTCATTTTCAACGGAAAGACCTTCACGAGTCCCTGTTCAAGAGTGAAGTGAATATGCTTCAAGTTCATGTGCTGCTACATGTCTTGGGTGTAACAAAGATCTACGATCTAAATAAGCACCAAGAAAATCCCTCTCAACGTCTTGAAAATTTGACAACAAGAGCCACAAGGTTGATAAATTGAACGATCGGGCCATGTTTTGCCAGACAAATCGGTAAACAAATGCCTTGGTTGGAATGCGATATGAATTCTTGAATTTCGACTAAGGACTCAAAAATTCATCTCATCTCATTTCCACTAAAGGAGTCGCGGGGCGATACACGAGAGATCTCCAGGCCACTCGATCCTCCGTCAACGGACAAAACGCTTTTTATTTTTGTATTCTGCCCCTGATCCGATTATGGGTCTTAAGACAACAACTAAACCTATGCGCTATTGATTGTTGACAACACCTCTTACATCTCCAGTTCTCCGCTAGATTTTTCTTTTCGAGAGCTAGTGTTTCTGTGGTGTTTTGTATCTTCTTGTGTTTTGTATGGACCCAGGTTTATCCCGAACTTTAACGCCATCCAAGTAAGTAAGTTTCTGTGGTTCTGTGGTAAAGGATGTCATAACAATGATGCAACAATCACCCTCAAACTGAAGCGTTGGCGTAGCAGATGGTGCTTTTATCCACAGTGAGTATGATCAACTGTACCCTCAACCAATCCACAACCAATTTCGACTTTGATTAGTGGCGCCTATTGACTCCAAGACTTTTTTCTGACAAGCATGTTCGTTGGAGCTATGATAGAGCCAGAAACTCCCAAATACGCTGAGTAGGGCAACTACCTGCTAACTGCATTTCAAACCGAAATATTGTCTGAGGGATCATTCACTCGCCGATAATGGAGCATCAAGGAGAACCTAGCTTCTTCAACAACCACTTGTGTTCTTCATCTTCTGATGATGCTACAGTCTGGGATGGACAGTGGCCTTAATCAACAAGTCTCTCCGTCTAGCAGGATCTTTACCCAACTGCCCCCAATAGCTTACGTCGAATTGGCTGAGATCCTTCTCTACCTCTGTGCGCCATCAGTTTCGTGGGCGTCCTCTATTGCGTTGTTCAGTCGAAGACTCTTCGGGCTGAAGCAGAGTTGTCCATACGCTCTACATGGCCTAGCCATCTTAGGCAGGCCAGACGACTGGCTAGACTCATGTAGCAGTACAACCCATACACTTTGTAATTGAGGCATCTTCCCTAAATGCCTTCAACGCAAAAGAGGACAATCTTTGATCTTAGGCATGCAAGAAGACTTGGAGTTCCTATCTAATGACTTCTGCAAAAACTGTCTGGAAGAGGTAGAAGTGGAAAATGCTCTACAACTTCTGTATGGATGTCCAACTAACTTCAGCTCTAGTGTCACTAAGATGCACACAGCTTTTTTTTTGACAACACTTCCGACCTTAGTGAGGTATTCATCAGCAGTCTGCTCTGCTTCATAGAAAGCTCCGAATGGTTTACCACAAGTGGACAAAAGGGTTAGCCTAGAGGCAAACTGCGTGGCAACACAATCGACCAGCACAGGTCTAAGTGCACTACTAAGCCACTTCAACCTAGTCCTGCCAGTGAATCACTTGATGTGTTGAGAGAAAGAGGAGAAGATATCGATCATTTTTGGCAATCGAAGCTGGGGCGTTGGCGTGGCGGATGAAGCACTTATCAACAATCAGGATGAGGACTCAAACGTGACAAAGTTCGAAATGTCTGGTAAGGATTTGTCTTCCCTTCGAATTCGACTCAGGCTTGAATTAAGACGGAGACCGTTATCGTAGATTTTTGAGAGTTTTATGGAAGCGAGGCCATCTTGTCTGTTTACTGATTTTCATCTTCTTCAGAGCTGAACTCATTTGAGAAGACAAATCACTGAAAGGAAATCGAATTCATGACTAATGGGCTTGCTGTGTCAAACTAAAATTATAGGCCGAGGCAGTTAAAGGAGAATGGGGGCCTAAGCCAACTAATGGATCATGGTCGACAGGGATGCCACCATTATTTGGCAGCTTCGACGCTGAGCCTGCGGGACAACGCAACAGACGACGTCCACGATTAAGGTGGCACATAAAAGAGGAAAAGGACCTCGACCTTGACTGTACTAAACCGATGGCAAACAGTGGCAAAGGTTCCCGCTGGCTGGAGAAGTTTGTTGATTTAGGCCTAGATTCAACGCGGCCTTTGAGGAGAAGCTTGTTGGTTCTACGTCCATGGCGGACAAGAATCTTCGAGAAGCTGCTTGATTAAGGCCCAGGTCCACCGCGGACATGACTGGGTGTACGAAGCTGGAGGCAGACAAGTGACTTTGTGCTGGCTGGAGAAGCTTGATGATTTAGGCCTAGATCCAATGCGACCTTTGAGGACAAGCCCAGGTCCACCACGCAAATTAATCTTTGAAGAGAAGCTTGTTGGTTAATGCCAACGTCCACGGCGGACATGAATCTTTGGGCAAAAGCTTTGAGGTTACGGCTTAGGTCCACCGTGGACACGAAATTTCGAATAGAAGCTTGTTGGTTAAGATCAAGGTTGAACGCGGACGTGAATCTTCGATGAGAAGTTTGTTGGCTTAAGCCCGCGGACGTGAATCTTTGACGAGAAGCTTGTTGGTTAAGGCCCAGGTCCAACGCGGACACGATTCTTCGAGGAGAAGATTGTTAATTAAGGCCCAAGTCCACCCAATTCCTGTGACAAAACAACACCATTTCCCTTCCCTTCCCCACAATTTCTGTTCTCTTCTCATCTTGCACTTGAAAATCCCGAAAAAAAATCGCAGTAAAAACAATTCACAAAACGTACAATTCAAACTCCTGTCAATTGACTAATTATTGTTACAGATCTCCCGATCGAACTTAAAATTAACTGCACACGAAACTCAAAACAAACAAAAACTCTAGGAACAATGAATACGTGCGGTTTACGAGGTATCGTTTAGATAAAAAATATATTCTCTTTCTTTCTCATAAACAACTCAGTCCTATGCTACCCTAACGTCGTTATAAAGCTCTTTCCCTTAGTGTTGTTCTTTTGTTTCATATTTCTGTTGAACTTTCTAAACCAATGTATATATGTATTTCTAGTTAAGTGTTAATTATTCTGTCTATAGAGAGGTACTGCACTTTTAGAACATTTTTTTTTAATTTTTTGTTTATCCTTTCCTTAGTTTTTTTACTAAATTTGATTTGAAATTGAATGCATTTTCAGAGGAACGCAAGGAACGCATGGGATGGAGAAGACTATGGTAGGAAATAAGAGGGAAGAAGAGAAATAATACTGATATGTGTCTGGACAACCTACGAAAAGGGGGAAAACAAGAAATCACTGGAATGTGTGGTGAGCTTTGAAAATGTTCACAAATTTAAATGATTTCTCTTGAAATTTAACGCTGAATTGACTTAAACTCGAGTATATATAGGGTTTCCTATAAACACATGGGCTAATGGGTAAATATTTCTTAATTTTTTTGTTTTGTCTTCGACAACCAACAAACCATTTTTTTTTTTGGAATTTAATACTAAATTTTTTATATATATGTTTGTTTGTTTGGTTTTTCATATAGTATATAATGTCATTTTATGAACTATAATACGTTTAAGCATTTTACAAAAAGGAATGTCTTACATAATTATTTTTTTAAATATTTTCTTTTTTTTTCAGAAACAATTTTAGTCGACATTGTTTTTTTTTCATCTTTTCTCTTGTGTTTTTTTTTATCAGTCTATGATTTTATTTTATATAACAAAACTTGTTCTTTTTTTTTCTTCTTTGAAATATTTGTCTATATGTGTATAATAATTTTTGGTATTTTTTTTTTTAATTTTTCTTAAGCGAGTCACTAGGCTGACTCACTTTGAATATAATTTTTTTTGTTTCAAACATTTCGTGCAAACAAATTTATACTGTGGTAGGAGAGATTCTCAATTCTATTTTGTTGTCTATGAAATTAGGGGACAAAAAACTGCGTTTATATAGTTTATCTAGCGGTATTTTTAATTTAATTTTTTTTGTTTTGTTTTTGAAAAAGTTTATTTTTTTTGTTTTAAGTGCTTATGTCTTTTTGAAGATAGAACTGAACGAGTGTTAGTGAGTTTTGTTTAGTCAATGTCTTGTGGGATATAAGACATTTCTTGTGTAGGCATTCGTGTATGTTTTTGAAAACCTTTTTATTTAATATTTTTTTTTACTCTTTTTATTTTTTTTATTTTTAATGTTTTTTTTTCTATGTTTGAACAGAAAACACACAAACGAAGCTATCTACTCAAAATTATATGGTACGTGTGTATATATATATTTTATTTTTATTTTTCATCTACTTTGTGGAAGTTGGCATCACTGTTCCGTCTTCGAAATTATCTCACATCCGGTGATAAGGAGAGGTTGGTTTTTGGGGGGATTCTTTGGTGGTTCATAGAACTCTGACTAATTTTTTCTCTTTAAAATCATGAATAATAGTAATGGCGGCGCTACAGTCCGAGGTGGACTTGGGCTTATTATTATGGTTGAGGGTATATTGCACCGCGACCTTTAAGATCTATTGTGCTTCGCTTCTCAGCAATAAAAATCATTGCGCGTGTCCCGGGGCAATAAGAAATGAAAGGGATATCGCAGAGATGAGTTCGTAAACTGAATGCGTTGCTTAAGCTTAACTTTACTCGGCGGTTTCGCCATAAAGAGGAGCACCGGATGAAGTAAGGCGTTTTTGACGTCTAATCGTTCACCTATTTCTTCAAGTTTGAAACGGCCTTAATTATCTGAAGCTGAAGCTTGACTTTACACGGCGGCTTCGCCATAAACGGGATCCCCGAATGGAATCAGTTGTCTTGACGTCTAATTGCTCACATATTTCTTAAAGGTTGAAACGGCCTTGGACCACTCCACTAAGAGGTGTTTTTTTCATGCTTCAAGAAGACAGCTTTTCAAAGAAGCTCTGACTTTGGTGTGCCCATGAAGGGTTCACAAAAAGAAGAGCCATAAATCCATTGCAAAGCTGATGACTTCAGATCAAATCAAATCATGCTTAGTCGTCTAAAAAGAGTGACTCAGGCCGTGTTCTGTTAAAAGATCAATCTGTCATCGTATACTTCGATTTCGATTTCAAAATTCGAATCAATCCTCAAGATGTACGGTTTTTTCGTCTTGTTGCCAAAAATCAAAAGATTTTGGAAAACCTTCCTGACCATCCAAGTCCATCCTAGTGAGAAGCAGCTGTTTTGCTTTTAAAAAACACAGTATTTCTGACCATTCAGGCCCATTTGGATATTTTCCTGTTTAAAAAACCGTCTTCCTGACCGTCCAAGTCCAACTTGACGAAAAGCTGCTTAAAAAACCGTTTTTGACTATGCATGTCCATTTTCTAAAAGAATTGCTTTTTTCCTGATTAGAAAACCCGTCTTCCAGAACATCCTTGTTTGTCTTGAGAAATGTAGCTTATTTTCTGCTTTGCAAAACCGCCTTCCTGACCATCCAAGTCCATCCGGCTGAAAAGCTACTGTTTTCCTTAAAAAAAAACATCTTTCTGACCATTTAGGCCCAGTTGGGTATTTTCCTGTTTAAAAAACCGTCTTCTTGACCATCAAAGTCCATCCGGCAGGAATGTTTTCTTAAAAAAACGTCTTTCCATTTTCCGAAAAACTTGCTTTGTTACTGTTTAGAAAAACTGTCTTCCTGACCATCCCTGTTTTAGCTTATTTTTTGTTTGGAAACCTGTCTTTATGACCACCCGTGTCCATTTTGCTGAGAAGCTCCTGTTTTCCTTTTTAACACGTTCGCGGACAGTTGAAATGCTTTGTCCCAGCAAAAATCACAAAATTCAGCGGCACATGCCGGTCTGTCCGTGAACGTGTTAAAAAACCGTCTTCCTAACCATCCTTGTTCGTCTTGTAGCTTATTTTCTGTTTAGAAAACTGTCTTTCTGACCGTCCAAATCCATACTGCCAAAAAGCAGCTGTTTTTCTTTAAAAAAAATCTCTTTCCATCCATGTTCATTTTGAAAAAAAAATGTTCTTTTCCTGTTTAAAAAAACCGTCTGCCTAACCATCTCTGCATGTCTTGTTAAATGTTGCTTATTTCTGTTTAGAAACCTCTCTTTTTGCCCATCTGTGTCCATTTTGCCGAAAAGCTACTGTTTTCCTTAAAAAAAAAACCGCCTTTCTGACCATCCTTGTTCATCTTGTGAAATGAAGCTCATTTTCTGTTTTAGAAAACCGCCTTCCTGACCATCCCTGCTCATTTTGTCGAAAAGTAACTATTTTTCTTTAAAAAAAGCCTCCTGACCATCCATTTGCCGTCCCTTTTCCGACTCCATTTAAAGTTCTGTTCCATTTCTGTTCCATTTCAAATTCCCTATCGAATGTCCCTATTCCTTGCCAATTTCCACTGAAAAAATCTACTACAATACATTTGTCGACTCACAAAAGTCGCTAATAAAGCCTCAAAAAAACTGCCCCAAAAAAAAAGTGTCCTGTCTGCTCCTTCTTCCGCCCCTCAATCTTCGTCCCTTCGTCTCTAGTTTATTGTTAAATTGTTAATTGTTCCCATTAAAACGAGTCCGTCTGACAGCTGGCTGCCTGTCAAACCGCCCCCCCCCCCCCCCCCCCACCCACACAGGACTGTGTCAAAAAAACAACGAAAAAGAATGTCACACCAACTTAAAAGCTAACGGTTACGTGTCTAGTAGTAGTCCACCCTTTCGTCGCACATTTTCACTCAATCTCGAGCGAATGTGTGCGCAAACAAAAATGTCAAAATCCGTGCAGAAATGTGTGTGAGTGTGTGTCAGGGTGTGTGTGAAAATCGAACAGAAAATACGGGCGCTTTACATCTTGTACTCGAGTATCTTGTTGGGGTTGAGGAATTGCTCGCGCTGGCCGGCCTCCAGAGCCGACACCGCCCGGCTCAGCGAGGACATGCTGCTCTTATTGTTATTGTCCTGGTGATACGTGGAATACTGATACTGCTGCAGTTGCGAACGCTGCGGCTGATGGTGCTGCACCTGCTGCGAGGGCGGCTGCTGCTGGTGGTGACGCTGCTGCTGCTGTATGTAGGCCTGCTGGGACTCCTGAATGTATTGCTGATTGCATTCACGGACGTTTCGACTGCCGGAATCGTCGTTGAGGCCTTCACCCATTTCACCGTCGCGGTTATTTGACACGCGTATGCAGAGCTTCGTGAACAGCCATATCCGCAATCTGTACATCAGGTAGCAGCAGAAGTGTATCACGAACACGAAGAGCAGGGCGCACACGGTCACAACGATTGCCTTGCCCGGCTTTGTCCAATCCAATAGGGGGTAGATGGCGGTTTTATTTTTCCTGCAAACAGGGGAGGGGGGAGGATGATGATGCAACAGGGGAAATGTGAGAAGCGGTGCTTACCTGTCGGTGCCACCTGCCAAGAAGTAGACGCCTGTGAAGATGGCATACGCCAGACCGATGCCCATGGTCCAGTAGGCGTGGGACAGCTTAATTGGGTGTCCAACGATGGCCAAGTCGATTAGCATTATCACAGAGTTGAGTACGTGCACCATGATGTTGAGGGCGTCCACTCGATGGATTTCTGTGAAAAAACGAGAATCAGTGGAAGCCAGTCAGGAGATCAAGATTAAGTGACCACCCTCGAGTGACTGTACTTAACCGCAACTCTTGCCAGACACTTACCAGGATTATGGACCAACAGCCAGTAGCAAATTGAGATTACGAACGCATACACCGTCCCCACCGTGTACAGGACCCAGTAGATGTGATGCAGTCGACTCTTCTTCGCCTGTCGCACCATTTCGAAGTCCTCACGCTCCACCATCATGCCCTGGGTCACAATCCACGCCCCGACCCACGCCTGAGCGGTGCAGACCAACAGACCCCAATGGGTCAAGTAGATCCACCACTTGGCATAATGATGTTCAAACTGTTCGTCCGTTCGTCCGATGTCCAGGAGGGAGCACACCAGCGCCGCCAGACAGGTGATCGCTGTTATCCAACGGTAAAGGAGATAAACTATTCGAACTTGAGTGTTACGTTGCCACTGTTGTGTGCCGGGGGATGAGGTCATGGCCGATGGACGACGAATGGACATGAAAAGAATGGAAAAAAAAAAGGAACATTTTCTTGAGTTTTTTTCTCTCTTGTTGTGTGCTTTAATTAAAATAGGATACACGGGCGGAGGGAGAAGGACGACAGGCATCAATGTCACGATGACAGCTGTGGAGGAAGAGATAGAGAGAGAGACAGAGGGAGAGAGTGGAGATTGCTTCTGGACACGTGACGTGGGTAATTGCAAGGAAATCGGGTGGAATGTGGACGTTGTGTCGCAGGAATGCCTGCAATTGATGGAGGGAATTCAAGTGGAATCCTTGACATTTTTGAAGACTGCTTGACCGAGCTGGGGGACATGTTCCCGTGGTGGAATTAAGATGAGCTCATCGAGGAGTTTTAAGGAACCCTCTCGGAGGGAGCCAGCCCACAGATTTTAGGGAGAATTCCTTCGTCAAGCTGGGGATTTAAGCAAAAGAAGTATGGCTTTTTGAAAAGGCCGCTTTCCGCACGAGAAAGCACTCAAAAAATCCACCTCACTTCCAGCAACAATCAGCAACAACTCCACAACAATCCAATCCATTGTTGTGCCCTCAATCCAATTAGTCTTCAACAACGAGCATGTTTCAAGATCCTGTCAAGTCAAAGCTTACATTCCTCTCCACTGCCCCCAATCCCATTGCACGCTAATTGACCTCAACGAGAGGTGAGTTAGTTTTCCATTTGACTCTGTTGCACGATGAGTGCCATCAAACGACGAGAGTATCTTCAAACCGAAAAGCCCAGAATCTATTTATGTCTACAAGAGCCGGCACACACAGCCCTCGTTCCAGCTAGCGTTTGTCCAATTAACCTTGACAAATAAAACCCGCTGCCTCTGCTGCTGATGATGATGAGGATGATGAAAGGATTCCCTCATGCCACACATGCAGTCACTCCTAGACCCAGCGACTGCGGCAGGTCACCCACTCTTTAAGTTCAAAACGTCGTCGTCGTCGTCGTTCTCATTGTCGTCGTCCACATCGTCATTCTAGTGCCACTTGTCAGCAGAGACGAGAGGATGTTAAACAAGACTTCATGTCCGCACACACACACACAAACTCCTCGAGTGCCTTCCTAGATGAAGAACTATAAAAATTCCTTAAATGCAAGCACACACCCCGGCAGTGGCAGAGGGGAAGTTGAGACAGAGAGAGAGAGACGGGGGAATGAGTAGTCCAAGTTTTTGTTTGTGAGAGCCTTTAGCACAAACACCTCACGCTTGAAGAGATCTTGGGTCAAGGTAAACGCTCTTGACAGCAGCAGTGGCAGCATTTTGTGCTGCTCTAGTACACACAACTCCAAGGGGACTACTTCAATCTGTCGATACTTGAGAAATTAAAAGCGGAAATTATGAAGTTTTGAGATACCTTCCACTTTCCCCCGGATGTAATGGGGAAGAAATGTCCCCTTTTTTGCTTAATCTGTCTTGGGCCAACTACGAGGGGACGTGCTTCAATAATTATCAAACTTGACGTTGAAGTCTTGCGAAACTGTGGTTCGGATTTTGTGCGAAATGAGGTCAAGTGGAAAACTCGGCAGAAGTTTCGTCTCTGACTGTTGGTGAATGTCGAATGGATGTGTAATTTGATTGCAACCGAGGAGGATTGCTGTGAAAAGTCCTTTTTTGAGACTGAAATATGAAGATTTTCCTTTTTCTGAAGATGTGCCACAAGGTTACTTAAGTGGGCCATGACTTTTTGCTTTTCCTTTTTTTCACTCTTAAGTGGTGTGACTGTCAAGGTTGGAGAGGTGGGTCGGGAAATTCAAGTGATTGAGTCGAAAAAGGATCGGTTCTCAAGTGGAACGGGAGAAAACTCTCGTAGGAGTTGAAGGCTTTACTAGATGGGACTATGATTCGTGGTCGATAAGGGTTTGGTTTTTCACTCTTGTGACTGATTGTCCTTTGAAATAAAACCACAAGACTGTAGGAAGCCCCGAAACCACTTCAAATTCGATGGCATACCACAAGAGTTCCTAAATAGACCCAAACTTTTTTTTTTCAAAAATGAAACAGAGACACGCATCTTTTGAGAGGATTTGAATAAGCCCCTTGTGAGTATTTGACTTCTTCGTGAACACATCCAGCCCTTGGCAGAACCTGTAGAAATGACATCTGCCTTCAACGCTTGTGACGCATTCAGGTGACAGATGTCAGCAATGATCTTCTTTGTTCTGAACCAAGACCAAAATCTGTTGTAGAAGCTAAGTCTGCTGTCGGATACTGGCTGGAGTATGGCATTCATCGCGACTGCAACTTCCTGTCATTCGTCAAAATTGCCCACCGGCAGCTGTCATCTGTCACAAATGCAACTTCTCCGCTGACAGCTGTCATCCATCACAACTGCAAGTTCCCCGCTGACAGCTGTCATCCGTCACAATTGTAACTTCTCCACTGACAGCTTGTCATCCGTCACGATTGTAACTTCTCCACTGACAGCTGCAGTTTCTCCACTGACAGCTGCAACTTCCCCACTGACAGCTTGTCATCCGTCACAATTGCAACTTCCCACTGACAGCTGTCATCCGTCACGATTGAAACTACTCCACTGACGGCCGTTATTCGTCACAATTGGATCTTCCCTACTGACAGCTGTCATCCGTCAAAAATTCAACTTTGTCGCTTATAGCTGTCATCCATCACAATTGCAACTATCCCTCTGACAGCTGTCATCCATCACAATTAAAACTTCTCCACTGACAGCTGTCATCCGTCACAATTGAAACTTCTCCACTGACAGCTGTCATCCGTCACAATTGAAACTTCTCCACTGACAGCTGTCATCCGTCACAATTGAAACTTCACCGCTGACAGCTGTCATCCGTCACAATTGAAACTTCTCCACTGACAGCTGTCATCCGTCACAATTGAAACTTCTCCACTGACAGCTGTCATCCGTCACAATTGAAACTTCTCCACTGACAGCTGTCATCCGTCACAATTGAAACTTCACCGCTGACAGCTGTCATCCGTCACAATTGAAACTTCTCCACTGACAGCTGTCATCCGTCACAATTGAAACTTCACCGCTGACAGCTGTCATCCGTCTTAATGGCAACTTCCCCACTGACAGCTGTCATCCTAAAGTAACAAAAAAAGACAGAAAACGAAGAAAAATGTCAAAAAAAACTCACCTGACACAAGTAAAAATTATGCCGATGAACACTCTCGGATGAGAATTCGGGAAAGCAGCTGTTCCACAATTTGCTGACCATCATTCTATTTGTTGGTGGACACTTTGGCGTTGTATCTGTGTCTTCTTCCTCTTCTCTGGGTAAATCAGAATCACCGTTCCGATAGATTGTTGATGCTGCAGTTGCAGTTGGCGATATATTCGATTTGCCAGTGCCACACCAGTCAACAGCCGGAGCGCTATGTATTGTACAGCGGCTACTTGAAGCAGCGCCAGTTGTTGCCTTAATGCCACCTCCACTGCTGCTGCTACCAATACCACTGCCGCTAACTTCAACCACAACACTCTCTGTACTAACACTGGCCGCACCGTTAAAGTGACCGCCAGTTGATGTCGATAAACTATTAAGCGTGCCGACACTGTGATGTGTGTCAGTACGCTCTGTAGCACGTGATATTATACTCTGGCCACTGCTCGGCTCTGGGCATACGTACAGCGAATAAGCCAATGTGATGGGATTTGTTTTGTTGCGGTGTGTGTGTGTTAAGGAGGTAAAGGACGACTTCAACTGATTTGTTGTGCTGTAAAGAGAAAGAGAGAGAGAGAGAGAGAGGGAGAATTATTAAAGGTTGTCATGTCATGGCAGGTGTGGGGTTTGCTTAGGGAATTGGGGCAGTAAGGCGCACATGGTTAGGGTATTAGTCCTTGCCTAACTGCAGGTACTAAAGTTCGAGTAATTATCTTTGCGGTTGTCCTGGTTTAGATTCGTTTCAAGTCGATTAGGGTTCAGACTGCAAACTAGATCGCGCTGCGAAGGACGAGGAGGGACACGCATTTCTAGTCATTTGCATTTCTTTGCGTACTCATATGGAATTCCACAAGGGTGAGTGGGGTGACCTAGATGGGGGAAGTTAGTTGGAGTTGCTGGGAAGTGGCTCCATCGAAGACTTGCCACTCTCTTCCCAGACACTCCCCATTCTTCCGTTGCTCCGATGCTGACTTGGACCGACAGAGGCTCAAAATGAGGCCCAAAGCGTCCGCCCGTTGTTCTTGATCCTGAATCTGAATCGTCTCTGATCTCCACTAGGACCTACAAGGCTTTAAAATGAGTCCCAAAAAGGCCAACCATTGGTCTAGATCTGCTCTGATCTCCACTATGACCTATAGAGCCTCAAAATGAGGCCCAAAAAGTCTGCCCGTTGTTCTAGATCCTGAGTCTAGCTCTGCTCTGATCTTCATTAGGACCTAAAGGGCCTCAGAATGAGCCCAAAAAAATCCGGTCGTTGTATCAGATCCTGAATTTGGATCGGCTTTGTCTCGACTAGGACCTGAGGAGCCTCAAAATGAGGCCAAAAAAGTCCAACCATTGGTCTGGATCTGCTCTGATCTCCACTAGGGCCCGTAGAGCCTCAAAATTAGTCCCAAGGAGGCCCACCGTTGCTCTAGATCGCGAATCTAGTCCCAAAACCGACAGAAATCTAACCAAACACCCTCGCGGCATTGATTTCCTCTAGAAAACCTCGAAAGATTCTCCCGCCTAGACCTTCGCCAGGATGTGACGGAAAACAATCAACGAAATGGCAGTTGTTTCTGCACCAGTCTCCCTCCCCCTCCCCCTCCCCCTACATACATACATCTTTGTCAAGCAACCATCCAAGGATACGAGTGAAATAATTTTAATTTATTCTCTCCCGACGAAGTATCCTCGTTGTTTGTCGGGTTTTTCAATTTTCCATTACTCCTCGTGACAGAGGGACTTCCTCTGACATCCCGCCCTCACACTCCCGGCCGACCGACGACGGGGAAGAGTGTCAACTCTAGTTGCATTTAATTTGAGACATCCGTGCTCCAGCAGCTATGCACATTTCGTCCTCCTCCCAGCCCAGCAACGTTCCGTTCGAAGGAGCGTTCCTCCTCAATGCAATGTCCTTATGACGTCGCCATCGTTAGGAGGTTGTTAAATAGCAACGGAAATGGGAGTTTACAAAATTTTATTTTTGGCAGCGAATAATCAAACAATTTAGTGAAAGTACACACCGTCCCTCCTTCCCCGTCGGCGGAGAGAAATGCCGCCGCTCATTAAATTCTGTTTAGAGAGATGTGCCAGAGTCCTTGCGTGGAATACACTCGTTTGGCTTGAATGAGTGTAATTGTCGTCATTTTGAAGGGATATGGGATGTCCTGATGGTGTTTGTGCGGGAGTTTGCATACAAAATTAATCGCTCATTGGGCGTCGTAGTGCTGCTGGTGCTGATGCTGGTGAGTTGTGCTTTGGGACTGGGGCGTGTGGAGTGGCTTTTTGCCAGCGGATGGATGCGGATACCACTTAGCATTCCAATGAAGTGTTAGTGGTAGGCGGAGATTTGAAGGTCGTTTTGGGTGAATTCTGAGCATTCGAAACCACCATCAACGGCCATTCAGTGTTCTCTAATTGAATTTAGACTTAAGGACGGTTTTGATAGAGCTACACTTCTCTGATTGATTTTATCGAAGGAAGAGAGTTGAAGTGACATTTTTCAATCTCAAATATCTCGATGCGTTGCGCCCTACAGACTCCATAGACGACAGAGAAGATGGGGTACCTTAGGGTTCGCTGTATGGACCCAAGCTTTTTAGCAAAAAAATACTCTGGACTGCAGACTAAACAGAGAAATGCGGAGCTTTTCAACAAAATAAGGCACATGTGTTGCGCTTTGCAGACTTTTCTAAAAGAAAAACAGACGGGGTTCCACAAGGTTCGCTGCTTGGACCCCAACTTTGGAGAAAAAAATTCTCTGCACTGCAGATTTTCTACAGAGGAATTCGCAGGTTTTAAAGGAACATGAGGCAGTCTGCCTGCACCTGATGTGCCTTGCAATGAAAAGAAAAGACGGGATACCGCAAGATTCTCTGTTTGGACCCTAGCTTCTTAGCAAATAATACCCCGCAGTGCAGACTAAACACTTTCTACAGAGAAATTCGGAGATTTTCAAGAAAAATAAGGCAAACGTGCTGCGCTTTGAAGACTTTATAAGCAAAAGAATAGACGAGGTTCCACAAGGTTCTCTGCTTGGACCCCAACTTTTGAGTAAGATAATACCCTTCACTGCAGACTTTCTACTGAGAAATTCGCAGATTTCGAAGGAAAATAATGCCTGGACCTGATGCGTCTGTCAAACAAAAGAGAAAACGGGGTACCACAAGGTTCGCTCTTTGAACCCCAACTTATGAGCAAAAAAAAATACCCTGCACTGGAGAGTGGAGGCTTTCTACAGAGAAATTGGGAGAATTTCAAGGAAAACAAGGCGCTTATCTGGATCTGATGCACCTTGCAGACTTTATAAGCAGAAGAACAGACGGACTACCACAAGGTTCGCTTTTGGAACCCAGCTTCTAAGCTAAAAGTACCCTACACTGGGGAGTAGGGACACAAGTTTGTCAACTTGCCTAGACCTGTTGCGCCTTGCAGGGCACAAGAGAAGACGGCGTACCACAAGATTCACTCTTTGGACCCTAGTTTTTTAGCAAAATACCCTGCACTGGCGAATGAACTCTTCCTTCAGAGAAATTGGCAGATTTTTAGTGGAAGTAAGGTGCTCAATTTTGTCTGTCGTGTCTTGCAGACTTAATGAACGGGGTTCCACAAGGTTCGCTGTTTTGACTCCAGCTTTTTATCAATCAAAATCCTACACTGGGGAGTAGAGACTTTCTACAAAGAAATTCAAAGAGTTTTAAAAACAATTGGACACACTAAATGCAGAAGATGTCCATGGGGTGGACGACAGAAAATGGCGTCCTTGTCGATGCGAAAATTTGGCGCCCCTCATGACACAACTAAAGGCTTGATCACTCCGCACAAAAAATGAACAGCGGAAATAAATTTGAACACCCTTAGCAAGCCTCTACTGCATCGACGCCCCAAAAAATCGACTGCACTTGACATCAAACGCCAGACGGAAGGGAAATTAAAAGAGTTTCACAAAAATGAACCCCCATCTCGTCCCCAGAGCAGATTTCATCTGAGCTATGACACTCGTGCTCCTCCTCGTCTCTCGGACAAAACAAAAACAGCTTCAAGCGGATCCCCCTTGGGGCCCTAATTGCTGCAGGGCCACCACCACCACCAGCAGAAGAGGGGGAAAGAAAACCAACTCAACAACCCCTCTTAACATCAAGTGCTGATGCCCGTCAACATCACAGAACATCCACCATCCACTGCGCCTCGCATCTGTGCTGCTGTTTACCACTGGAACAGTCAGACATTTCCGACATCGTGTCCCGCTGCCGCCTCCCCTGTCACACGCACATGCACACACAGCCACAGTCGCTGCTGCTGCCGCTTGCTGATGCTTTTGGTTTCGCGTTTTCATTACGTTTCCCGTTAATTATTCAGTTTGTCAATATTTTGTTTTCGAAAAGCAGAGCAGATGAGGAATCCTGCATCAACACCCACTCGAGTATCAGCAACCAGCCATCAGCCACCAGGACGCGCCTGGTGGCGTGCAAACAACCAGCACCAGCTGTGGAGGGGCATAATCTGTGTTTACTGGCTTGCTGCTGCTTCTGCTGCTGCTGCTGAGACACAATGATGATGTGGGCGGGTGGGGCTGGCGACCACTTTTGTTCTCTCTCAAGTACGCTCTTCCATGGCAGTCTCGCTTGCCGTCGCCTCCGTCGACATCCTGCTGCGTTCGGAAAAAGATAAAGCCCATGGGGCTGAAGTCGTAGTAATTATGCAAATCTTCCTGCTGCTCCTGCTCCGCTCGATGCCCTCGCCTTTTTTTGCTCCCCTGGCTGGGGGCTTCTCTCTCTCTCTCTCTCTCTGTTCTCGCGCTGGTATCTTGTATCTTTGTAGCTGCGATGCATTTAAATTGATGTTTAAACATACTCGAACGGAAGTACTTCTGCTGAATGCCGACAAGGAGGAGGAGGATGAGGTGATGATGGTGGATCCTTCGCCTTTGTCGAGATGGATGTTGCCGCTGCTGGGCGTGTGTAGCCATTGCTGGGCTTCATTTGGGATAGAAACGCCTTTGTTATCATTTGTTGCGCACTTTGAAGCGCGCCATGTTTTCCCATTCACTGTGGGCTGTGAAAAGGATGAGATTCATTATTCTCCCTTCTTTTTGTGTTTAAGGCCCGTTCTGTGAATTTTTCATTTCACTCACTTTTCGATGGCCCTAGTGAGTGTAATGAAGAGGTTAAGGTTGGAGGACGTAATTAAAGTGGAGGCTGGCTGGGGTCCGCTTGTTCCTTTTTATTAACTGGCACTACGAGGACGCAGCAATTAGGAACAATAAGTAGGAGGTTGCCTGCTGCCTGCTGCTTGTTTGTGAACGGTAAAGGAATTCCTTTATGAGGAGATGAAATGCAAAGAGGCAATTACTTGCAATTGTTTCGGAAGGGAAGGCTTGCCATTGTTGCGTTCGTCGTTCGGCAGTGACCATGAGCTGAGCTGAACTGAGGGGTGCACTTGAGCGTGTCGTTTTTTGATGTTTCGATGAGCATTTCCCTAATTGAAAGTGGCCTAGGCAACATTTTGCCTGTTGTCATGAGTTGATTCTTGAAAAAGATTCTGAACCACGGTGGGAGGGGTGGAGCAAACTCTAGGCTGACCTAGATCATGGAACGTGGGCGTATGGGAAATGGCATTTTAAGCTCATCAGAAGCAACGTTTTTTTACATTCAAGCGTTTGTGCTGCCATCTAGTAGACAAAAAAAGAAAATAGGGAATTCCCGGGCGTATGTGGAACATTTTCTGATTCGAAATTTCTCTGATGTCTGGAGACTCTGGTGCCTGTGCACAGATGTTCCCATTTTTGATCTCCTCTGTCACCTCTTCTCTCCTCTTTTCTCTCCTCACCTCTTCTCACTTTTCACACTCAGGCATTTGTGCTGTCATCTAGTAGACACAAAAAGAAAAATTAGAATTCTCGGGCATATGTGGAGCATTTGAGGCTCCAGACGCCTCTGGTACATGTGCACAGATGTTTCCTTTTAAACTTCGTTTTTGATCTCCTCTCTCACCTCTTCTCCCTCCTCACCTCTACTCATTTTCCACAGTTAGGCGTTTGTGCTGCCCTCTGCCTTAACCAAACGAGAAAATTGCGAAATCTCGGGCGTATGTGGAACATTTTCTGGTTTGAAATTTAGCTGACATCTGGAAACTCCGGTGCTTGTGCACAGATGTTCCCTTTCAGACGTCGTTTTTGATCTCCTCTGTCATCCCTTTTCTCCCTCTTCCACTTCTCTGTGTCATCCATCACTTCTTCTTAACATAGTTCAAATTACATCCATCGCCTCGAAAACAGTTTTCGGCTCCATTCGCTCAATTTATTGTCTCTCATCGTCCAACCAGCTCGCAGTTTGTCCCGATAAGTCCCCAGGAATCGCAATCTCGCCCTCAAACCCACAAATCCCGCAGCGTCCACTCATATATTCAATATCAGCGGCGATTTGCTTCGCCATCAACACTCGCTGCAGTCCCCCGTTTTCACTCTGTCCCCGTTCTCACTTCTGCTCCTTCACGAGGATTCACTTAGCGCCCCATTAAATCACAGCACACCCACCCTCTCCCCACACACTCCCATCTGCCACCAAAGTGTCATCATAAATTGAAAGCGATTATAAATCTTCTCCCTCCCTTCGGTGCGCTGCTGTGCATAATGCACTCCCCGTCCGGTCGACTAATATGCACTCCTTTGTTGACTCACGCTGACCACAGTCGACTCCGTTGTATCGCATGTGGTGTGCCAAAAGGATCCCCCGGCCGTTGCCTATCCCCATTCAGTTGTCTAGACGGAAGAGCCCCTTTCCTGACAAGGCTGTGGCAATTTGGCGAAACTACTTTTCCACATTAGAGTGCCCGTGTCTCATTTGGAGGCGCGTTAATGGGCTGCGAAACGGTAGATTTACATCCGTGGCAATAATCTAATAGGGGACCTGTGACCTCGCCAGTGCACGAGTACGAGCTCGGTACTTGCTCGGTTGCTCCCCCTCTCCCGGGTGACAACGAGGATAATCCTTTTTCATTTTGTTCTATTCCTTGTCGTGAATGTGTGTCGGGAGGGGGGGCGATGGAGACAATCAGCCTGAGGACACACTCTTAGAATGCAATAAATTGTGTGTTCTCTGTGTACACAGGCAGACATTGCTGCTGAGACCGAGAGAGAGAGAGGAAAGAAGTGGTGCTCGAGGGGTAACTTGTCCGTGTTCTAGTTTGCACTTAAACTGACAGGCGGGCAGGTTGTGTTGTCGTTCTCTTCTTGGATCGAATCGATTTGTGTGAAACGATGCGAACAAGCGGACGACATGGCACATTTTGTTTCTGTTTTAGGCTGGTAACCTACTTAAAGCGGCTCAAGTGGACGAACAGGAGGACGGTCTGGGACAGTCGATGAGGGTCAAGCGTATGCTGAGAAATCGGACGGTTGAATCTGTTTTTGATATCCTCTGCTGTATCGTTTCCTCCTTTTTTTTGTGAATAAGTGGACATCATTTGGGGGGATGTCTGGGTTGGAAAATGGTCTTTCGGTTCAAATTATGACACAAGACACGTCCCAAAAAGTAGACTTGTTTCCCACCTCGCACGAGCATTAAGGCCACCTCGCAGAAAGTGTACTTATTGCCCACCTCGCACGAGCATTAAGGCCACCTCGCAGAAAGTGGAGTTATTTCCCACCTCGCATGAGCAGTAAGTCCACCTCGCAGAAAGTGGAGTTATTTCCCACCTCGCATGAGCAATAAGTCCACCTCGCAGAAAGTGGAGTTATTTCCCACCTCGCATGAGCAGTAAGTCCACCTCGCAGAAAGTGTACTTATTGCCCACCTCGCATGAGCAGTAAGTCCACCTCGCAGAAAGTGTACTTATTGCCCACCTCGCACGAGCATTAAGGCCACCTCGCAGAAAGTGGAGTTATTTCCCACCTCGCATGAGCAGTAAGTCCACCTCGCAGAAAGTGGAGTTATTTCCCACCTCGCATGAGCAGTAAGTCCACCTCGCAGAAAGTGGAGTTATTTCCCACCTCGCATGAGCAGTAAGTCCACCTCGCAGAAAGTGTACTTATTGCCCACCTCGCACGAGCATTAAGGCCACCTCGCAGAAAGTGGAGTTATTTCCCACCTCGCATGAGCAGTAAGTCCACCTCGCAGAAAGTGGAGTTATTTCCCACCTCGCATGAGCAGTAAGTCCACCTCGCAGAAAGTGTACTTATTGCCCACCTCGCACGAGCATTAAGGCCACCTCGCAGAAAGTGGAGTTATTTCCCACCTCGCATGAGCAGTAAGTCCACCTCGCAGAAAGTGGAGTTATTTCCCACCTCGCATGAGCAGTAAGTCTACCTCGCAGAAAGTGGAGTTATTTCCCACCTCGCATGAGCAGTAAGTCCACCTCGCAGAAAGTGGAGTTATTTCCCACCTCGCATGAGCAGTAAGTCCACCTCGCAGAAAGTGGAGTTATTTCCCACCTCGCACGAGCATTAAGGCCACCTCGCAGAAAGTGGAGTTATTTCCCACCTCGCATGAGCAGTAAGTCCACCTCGCAGAAAGTGGAGTTATTTCCCACCTCGCATGAGCAGTAAGTCCACCTCGCAGAAAGTGTACTTATTGCCCACCTCGCACGAGCATTAAGGCCACCTCGCAGAAAGTGGAGTTATTTCCCACCTCGCATGAGCAGTAAGTCCACCTCGCAGAAAGTGGAGTTATTTCCCACCTCGCATGAGCAGTAAGTCCACCTCGCAGAAAGTGGAGTTATTTCCCACCTCGCATGAGCAGTAAGTCCACCTCGCAGAAAGTGTACTTATTGCCCACCTCGCACGAGCATTAAGGCCACCTCGCAGAAAGTGGAGTTATTTCCCACCTCGCATGAGCAGTAAGTCCACCTCGCAGAAAGTGGAGTTATTTCCCACCTCGCATGAGCAGTAAGTCCACCTCGCAGAAAGTGTACTTATTGCCCACCTCGCACGAGCATTAAGGCCACCTCGCAGAAAGTGGAGTTATTTCCCACCTCGCATGAGCAGTAAGTCCACCTCGCAGAAAGTGGAGTTATTTCCCACCTCGCATGAGCAGTAAGTCTACCTCGCAGAAAGTGGAGTTATTTCCCACCTCGCATGAGCAGTAAGTCCACCTCGCAGAAAGTGGAGTTATTTCCCACCTCGCATGAGCAGTAAGTCCACCTCGCAGAAAGTGGAGTTATTTCCCACCTCGCATGAGCAGTAAGTCCACCTCGCAGAAAGTGGAGTTATTTCCCACCTCGCATGAGCAGTAAGTCCACCTCGCAGAAAGTGTACTTATTGCCCACCTCGCACGAGCATTAAGGCCACCTCGCAGAAAGTGTACTTATTGCCCACCTCGCACGAGCATTAAGGCCACCTCGCAGAAAGTGGAGTTATTTCCCACCTCGCATGAGCAGTAAGTCCACCTCGCAGAAAGTGGAGTTATTTCCCACCTCGCATGAGCAGTAAGTCCACCTCGCAGAAAGTGGAGTTATTTCCCACCTCGCATGAGCAGTAAGTCCACCTCGCAGAAAGTGGAGTTATTTCCCACCTCGCATGAGCAGTAAGTCCACCTCGCAGAAAGTGGAGTTATTTCCCACCTCGCATGAGCAGTAAGTCCACCTCGCAGAAAGTGGAGTTATTTCCCACCTCGCATGAGCAGTAAGTCCACCTCGCAGAAAGTGGAGTTATTTCCCACCTCGCATGAGCAGTAAGTCCACCTCGCAGAAAGTGGAGTTATTTCCCACCTCGCATGAGCAGTAAGTCCACCTCGCAGAAAGTGGAGTTATTTCCCACCTCGCATGAGCAGTAAGTCCACCTCGCAGAAAGTGGAGTTATTTCCCACCTCGCATGAGCAGTAAGTCCACCTCGCAGAAAGTGGAGTTATTTCCCACCTCGCATGAGCAGTAAGTCCACCTCGCAGAAAGTGGAGTTATTTCCCACCTCGCATGAGCAGTAAGTCCACCTCGCAGAAAGTGGAGTTATTTCCCACCTCGCATGAGCAGTAAGTCCACCTCGCAGAAAGTGGAGTTATTTCCCACCTCGCATGAGCAGTAAGTCCACCTCGCAGAAAGTGGAGTTATTTCCCACCTCGCATGAGCAGTAAGTCCACCTCGCAGAAAGTGGAGTTATTTCCCGCCTCGCATGAGCAGTAAGTCCACCTCGCAGAAAGTGGAGTTATTTCCCACCTCGCATGAGCAGTAAGTCCACCTCGCAGAAAGTGGAGTTATTTCCCACCTCGCATGAGCAGTAAGTCCACCTCGCAGAAAGTGGAGTTATTTCCCACCTCGCATGAGCAGTAAGTCCACCTCGCAGAAAGTGGAGTTATTTCCCGCCTCGCATGAGCAGTAAGTCCACCTCGCAGAAAGTGGAGTTATTTCCCACCTCGCATGAGCAGTAAGTCCACCTCGCAGAAAGTGGAGTTATTTCCCACCTCGCATGAGCAGTAAGTCCACCTCGCAGAAAGTGGAGTTATTTCCCACCTCGCATGAGCAGTAAGTCCACCTCGCAGAAAGTGGAGTTATTGCCCACCTCGCACGAGCATTAAGGCCACCTCGCAGAAAGTGGAGTTATTTCCCACCTCGCATGAGCAGTAAGTCCACCTCGCAGAAAGTGGAGTTATTTCCCACCTCGCATGAGCAGTAAGTCCACCTCGCAGAAAGTGGAGTTATTTCCCACCTCGCATGAGCAGTAAGTCCACCTCGCAGAAAGTGGAGTTATTTCCCACCTCGCATGAGCAATAAGTCCACCTCGCAGAAAGTGGAGTTATTTCCCACCTCGCATGAGCAGTAAGTCCACCTCGCAGAAAGTGGAGTTATTTCCCACCTCGCATGAGCAGTAAGTCCACCTCGCAGAAAGTGGAGTTATTTCCCACCTCGCATGAGCAGTAAGTCCACCTCGCAGAAAGTGGAGTTATTTCCCACCTCGCATGAGCAGTAAGTCCACCTCGCAGAAAGTGGAGTTATTTCCCACCTCGCATGAGCAGTAAGTCCACCTCGCAGAAAGTGGAGTTATTTCCCACCTCGCATGAGCAGTAAGTCCACCTCGCAGAAAGTGGAGTTATTTCCCACCTCGCATGAGCAGTAAGTCCACCTCGCAGAAAGTGGAGTTATTTCCCACCTCGCATGAGCAGTAAGTCCACCTCGCAGAAAGTGGAGTTATTTCCCACCTCGCATGAGCAGTAAGTCCACCTCGCAGAAAGTGGAGTTATTTCCCACCTCGCATGAGCAGTAAGTCCACCTCGCAGAAAGTGGAGTTATTTCCCACCTCGCATGAGCAGTAAGTCCACCTCGCAGAAAGTGGAGTTATTTCCCACCTCGCATGAGCAGTAAGTCCACCTCGCAGAAAGTGGAGTTATTTCCCACCTCGCATGAGCAGTAAGTCCACCTCGCAGAAAGTGGAGTTATTTCCCACCTCGCATGAGCAGTAAGTCCACCTCGCAGAAAGTGGAGTTATTTCCCACCTCGCATGAGCAGTAAGTCCACCTCGCAGAAAGTGGAGTTATTTCCCACCTCGCATGAGCAGTAAGTCCACCTCGCAGAAAGTGGAGTTATTTCCCACCTCGCACGAGCATTAAGGCCACCTCGCAGAAAGTGTACTTATTGCCCACCTCGCACGAGCATTAAGGCCACCTCGCAGAAAGTGGAGTTATTTCCCACCTCGCATGAGCAGTAAGTCCACCTCGCAGAAAGTGGAGTTATTTCCCACCTCGCATGAGCAGTAAGTCCACCTCGCAGAAAGTGGAGTTATTTCCCACCTCGCATGAGCAGTAAGTCCACCTCGCAGAAAGTGGAGTTATTTCCCACCTCGCATGAGCAGTAAGTCCACCTCGCAGAAAGTGGAGTTATTTCCCACCTCGCATGAGCAGTAAGTCCACCTCGCAGAAAGTGGAGTTATTTCCCACCTCGCATGAGCAGTAAGTCCACCTCGCAGAAAGTGGAGTTATTTCCCACCTCGCATGAGCAGTAAGTCCACCTCGCAGAAAGTGGAGTTATTTCCCACCTCGCATGAGCAGTAAGTCCACCTCGCAGAAAGTGGAGTTATTTCCCACCTCGCATGAGCAGTAAGTCCACCTCGCAGAAAGTGGAGTTATTTCCCACCTCGCATGAGCAGTAAGTCCACCTCGCAGAAAGTGGAGTTATTTCCCACCTCGCATGAGCAGTAAGTCCACCTCGCAGAAAGTGGAGTTATTTCCCACCTCGCATGAGCAGTAAGTCCACCTCGCAGAAAGTGGAGTTATTTCCCACCTCGCATGAGCAGTAAGTCCACCTCGCAGAAAGTGGAGTTATTTCCCACCTCGCATGAGCAGTAAGTCCACCTCGCAGAAAGTGGAGTTATTTCCCACCTCGCATGAGCAGTAAGTCCACCTCGCAGAAAGTGGAGTTATTTCCCACCTCGCATGAGCAGTAAGTCCACCTCGCAGAAAGTGGAGTTATTTCCCACCTCGCATGAGCAGTAAGTCCACCTCGCAGAAAGTGGAGTTATTTCCCACCTCGCATGAGCAGTAAGTCCACCTCGCAGAAAGTGGAGTTATTTCCCACCTCGCATGAGCAGTAAGGCCACCTCGCGAGAAGTGGACTTGTTTAAAATCGCCTTGAGTGCCATCTATTAGTGGGTGTGGTTTGCGTCTCAGCTAATTACTTCAATTCACATTTATTCCACCAGCATCTCATACACCTTCGGACTCTTAACTCAAAGACACCTTTAAACTCGGTCACAACTCAAGACCCACGACGTCGCCAATCCAAAATAAACTTTTTCTCCCACGAACCTCACCCCCATCCCCATCTCTCCCTCATCGTTTCCCATCCATCGTCGCTGCCCAGCCACAAAAACCACTAAAGTCCAAGGAAGAAAATAAACGAGAGGGAAAATACTTGAATAATGGAACCTCCAACTGGCAGTTCGGTTACCATCTCCTCAACCGCAACCACCCCAACCACCAGAGCCGGAGCGTTGCCAAGGGAAGCTGGCTCGAGGGAGAGCGAGAGAGAGTGTGGTGGAAATTAATAATAAACCATCTAACTATCCCCTCGGGTGTAATCATAGAACTTATCCTGTCATTCGGTGCCTTTCGTATTCAAAACCTCACACAATCCTTCCTGGCACCCGATCCGGTGCCAAGAGTTTCAAAAAAAATGCTGGAAAAACAACGCCTCACCTTCACCTCCACGGGCGTGATGGGTGACTTCTTAAGAGCGGCTGTGATTCTCACGATTCCCCCCTCCGCATATTATCGTAATCATAAAATGAAAATCACACACGTCCTCTGCCACACACTCACGTCGAGGGCGAACTAAAAAAAACCCAAGGGAAGAATGAAAAAGGACACGGAGTCGGGTTTTTTTGGAACTACAAGTCCTTTCTTTGTTCGATTTCTGGGAAAACAATCTCATGCATATGATACGGCCTTGCAGCGTGTTGAGGGGGGGGGGGGGGGGGGGGAGTGGGAGGAGCCGGGCTGCACACATATTCAGGGGGGATTTGCACATTTTCAAATTGAAACCATTCATCCGTGCTGACTGTTGGTGCGCTCGGATCCACTCTCCCATGAGCACACATGCAAGCAAGTGAACGGCGACCGGCGAGGGTGGTGGTGGTGATTATACAAACATTGATATGCCATGCCCGGAGGGGTCTGCGCCAGATGTTAGAACTAGACGGTGGGCGGCGGGCACAGTGGAGTGGACAAACTTGATGACTATTGAATCGCATTTGACATGGATTAGAGTTGTTTTCAGTCGGGAATTGTGTGCGGCATAGGTCAAAGGATTGCATTCTTTTGTGTGATGTGATCGGGTGGCGATTAATTCAATCGGGATGGGGGTACTTCACGCAAGCGGCTTGTATCGAAAATAGTTTGTGGATGGATGTGACCTTTTGTGAGGTGCCTCTTGGACGGGGATCTGATGGCAGATCAAGATTCTATGGACTCTCGTCACAACAGACTGAAAACGCCAAAGAACTTCCAGAAGACATCATCAGATAGCACGTCGCTTTGAGACTTCATTGAGGAGAAAGCACGGCGAAGCGCCTCTTCGTCGTTTTTGGAGCCATTATCGGTCAGGACGTCACTTCATAGAGGAAGAATGAAGGCGAAGCGCTTCTTGGTTGTTTTTGGAGCCATCATCGATCGCTTCATTGAGGAGGAAAACGGCGATGCAAAGGAATCTCCCCCGACTGCCATCTCTGCTGGAATTTTGAAGAATTGGAGCAGCTCTCCAAGAGATTGGAGAACACAAGGAACACGGACAAACTCTGGTCGAATTCAAAAGTTTGTCTCCATTTCCCCCGTGAGCTCAAGTCTTCTGAATCATTATCCAGTTTGAGTCCTCATTCCTTTTAACTTTTAGTATGTAACCAGCATAGTTCCTAGACCTGCACCTTGTGGAACCCCATTTCGACTTCATCCCGCACCACTGTATGCCAGTCCAAATTCCATCTAGGCGAAGAACCTATGAAACGAAGTAGTTCTCCTGCTCTAGAGCGGTTTCTTGACCGTGTTTCTTTAATGCGTTCCAATTCCAGGTGTTCCTTTGAAGAGATTGTTGCTCTAAGTGCTTCTGTATTCGAATTCAACTGCAGGACATGCCATCCATGGACACGGTTTTAAGCTGAGATTGAACTTAGCGACGTTGGACATACATTCTAAGCTTAACCTGCTGTTCCTATTCCATCGTTCCTTTTGTTCAGATTCCAGTGCATTCACTCACTCGTGGAGAGGTGTAGGTCCCGCACTGTACTGGGAATCCTTTCATCTGCCAGCCAAGGACGAAGCTTCATGCTTCATGCCTTCAGTCGGTGTGGCGTGTGGCGTGTAGCCTGTGGCTTGTAGCCAGTCTCCTGTGGCCTGTGGCGTGTCTCCTGTGGCCTGTGGCCTGTGGCCTGCGTCCTGTGGCCTGTGTCCTGTGGCCAGTCTCCTGTGGCCAGTCTCCCGTGGCCAGTCTCCTGTGGCCTGTGGCCTGTGGCCAGTCTCCTGTGGCCAGTCTCCTGTGGCCTGTCTCCTGTGGCCTGTCTCCTGTGGCCTGTGGCCAGTCTCCCGTGGCCAATCTCCTGTGGCCTGTGGCCAGTCTCCTGTGGGCTGTCTTCTGTGGCCTGTGGCTTGTGGCCTGTCCCTGGTGGCCTTTAGCTCTTGGCCTGTCTCCTGTGGCCTGAGTCGGGTAGTGTGTTACGACATTTAATCCCAAGCAATTCCTTCTTCTTGATCTTCCAAGAATACTAACGAAAAAGCATCTCTCTTCGAAGTTCGACCTTAAAACCCTCTAACTCGCACAAAACACCCACTCGAGCACAACTGTCCCATTTCTTGCCGCACCCACTGTCCCACCGAACTGCAACAAAACGAGAATCCACCTACCTGAAGGTGTACATCATCCAACACACGGTAAATAGCCTCATTCGCGGGGTAGGATGTTTCTGGCGAAATGCCAAATGCCTGTGCGCCTTTGAATGCGATTCGCGCCGCCAATTCCACACGCAGTCACCGCCGCACAACGACGGTAATTAGCATTATGATTCATCCAGTAGCGGTGCCGTGTCATCTGGAATAATGAACGACGAGATAAAACAAAAGCCCGGCTTTATCCTTCAGCATCCGCGCCGTTCACGGCTCTCATTGATCACATTAAGAGGACACCGCGGCGGGTGGCTGCCGAGTGTGTGCGTTGTTAATGAACCACCTCTGCCGGAAGTCGACGGCGAAAAAAGAAAGGATTCATCTTCCAACGCCACACAGGGACACACACAGAAACGGAAGCTGGAACAACCAGCAATGGCGCATTCCCTTCCTCTCTCTCTCCCTCTGTGGTTTCTGCCGCTAGCGAAATGGTGTTCTTTCAACCAAAGCACAACTCTGCGGGAGTGTGTCAGCTGTCATGGAACTTGTCCTCTGTGGGTAGCGCGAGCGACGGCCGGCACACGGTCGGAGGGGGGGGAAATTAATTATTGTTGTAAAGTGTCGTCCTTGGCTGGCAGGTGAAGGGATTTGCCGTCGAGTCGTCCTCTTCGCGAGTGATTGGTTAATAAATTATTTAAAATTAAATTAAAATCGTACGCGCCTTTGGAGGAGCCTCTCTGGATGAGGATGTTCGCTGAGATTGAACTGCTGACCTTTTGAACGGCTCGGATTATGGGACTAGACGGAAGCAACAGAAGGCTCACTCCCTCCGCCTGTGGGCGGTAATTTATTTTTGTCGCGGATAATGTCGCCAAAAATAGATGCGGGTAGCTCAGCGTGGGCGTTTGCGTCTTTTGTGCGAGAGTGACAGGACAAAAACAGAATCGAAATGTCTGCGGAACAGCGTGACTGGGCATTTGACAGGAGCAGGATGGATGGACAAAGGAATTAATTTGTGCCCGTTTAGAGCTGCAGGGATTCGCAGAGATTTGTTGGGTGTGGTTGCCTACAGCATTGACGAGGATTCTAGGCGACCTCTTTTGAGGTTGATAATTACGGGCAATTGCGGGGAGATGCGCGTGACAAGCTATGCATTTGCTCTTTATTTTTGTGGCTTTATGAAGGGCATTGATTCCAGCTTTGATTTTTTGCTAAAAAAATGGGCCGTTCGAACACCTTTTAGGACCCTTCATCGTACAGTCTCGTCTGAAGTCAAACTGAAGCGTTTAACTTCACTAAGCCGACAGCATCCGAACTCTTTTCGCATTACAAGGATTCACATCTTTCTCTGTGAGGTTTCTAGGAAAGCGTTGCCGGTTTCTTAACCATCGCCACTCTCGTCGCTGTCGCCACTCTCGTCGCTGTCGCCACTCTCGTCGCTGTCGCCACTCTCGTCGCTGTCGCCACTCTCGTCGCTATCGCCACTCTCGTCGCTATCGTCACTTTCGTCGCTTTCGCCACTTTCGTCGCTGTCGCCACTTTCGTCGCTATCACCACTTTCGTCGCTATCGCCACTTTCGTCACTATCGCCACTTTCGTCGCTATCGTCACTTTCGTCGCTATCGCCACTTTCATCGCTATCGCCACTTTCATCGCTATCGCCACTTTCGTCGCTGTCGCCACTTCGTCGCTATCGCCACTTTCGTCGCTATCGTCACTTTCGTCGCTTTCGCCACTTTCGTCGCTTTCTCCACTTTCGTCGCTATCGCCACTTTCGTCGCTATCGTCACTTTCGTCGCTATCGCCACTTTCTTCGCTGTCGCCACTTTCGTCGCTGTCGCCACTTTCTTCACTATCGCCCCTTTCGTCGCCACTTTCGTCGCTATCGCCACTTTCGTCGCTCTCGCCACTTTCGTCGCTCTCGCCACTTTCGTCGCTCTCGCCACTTTCGTCGCTATCGCCACTTTTCTCGCTAACATCACTCCAGTCTCGTCTGGGGAAGCGTCGAACTGAAGCATTTAAACGACAGCCTTCGGGGTCTTTTCGCATTCCAAGGACTCACTCTCTCTGTCTCTCTTTGAAGGTTGTTTCCCTCTCACTCTCGCCATCAGCCGCTCTTCACAAAAAGATCTCCAATCAAATCCCCTTTGAGCCAGACTCACTTTCACTTCAAAAAGCCCATTCCGTCGATGAATACTTTATGGACCCCCCTGCAGAGCACACTCTCTCTCTAAGGACAACAACGAGGTGGGTTCGAACCCCTGGTCATCTCATAAAGTGCTTTCTCAAAGTCAATACCTGTGTCCCAATCGATTTGCTTTCACTTTCAAATTTAATAAAACCCATCAGGGAATCTCCCGCTGCCTCCCTCGTCCGACGGAAGAAAGGACAACATTTCCAAATGTCAACTACGGCTTAAAATATTCCGCACCAGCGCTCCACCCGCCCCCAGTCAACTCGTCTAAGACGACAGGCTCTCAAGGACTTCATTGACAAATGATTTGCATGACGGCAGGAGGCGAGGACATCTCGGTTCGTGGGAGGCAAATGCATGGAATTCTCCTTAAGGATGTTCAATGCATGAAACTCAATCAAGTTGATGCAATTTCCCTTATCCTTTATGCCTGCTGCCTTGAGTTTTTCGTCTGCGATTCCCCTGAGACACAGATCCTTGAAAGCACTAGGATCTGCGTCTCGGGGAGTCGTGCGGTGTCCTCCTTTTTTCGTTTGTTTGCGTTCTCTCGCCTTGTTTGCGTTTGTTTCCTGATTAGGATGTGTAATCTCAAGGATGTGCCCATATATCCTGTGTGTGTCTTACCTTTCCCTCGTCCTGTCTGCTGCAGGGGTGCAGTGCGGTGAAAGAGAGTCTCTCCCTCTCTCTTCGAATGCGGGCGCTGTGAGGAGCCGTTTTTCTTTTCTTCGACGAGAAGAATGTGTGTCAGAATGTGTCATTTTCAGGGATATCTGTGTGTCCTTGAGTGGGTAAATGTGTATAAGCTCTCTCTCTCTTTCTCTCTCTCTCGCTCGCTCTCACAGGGAGGGGTTTTCGAACAAAATTAAGTTTGAGGAAGTACGACGTTTCGTTTCGTCTCACCCCCTTCTCCTGTTCTCTTTGTGTCCGGTCCTGCTGATGGCGGCTGTGTTATCGAAAAGGAGCCACTAAGGATGCTTGGGCCTCGCTGGAGTGGAAAATATGAAGAATCGTTTGGATTTTATTGAAGAGCCCAAAGATGTCTTCGTGCCGGAATAAGTTGATGAGTAAATAAAAACGAGAGACCGACGGAGGGGGGGTTGGTTTCCTGAGGAGCAGAAATTTCCTGTGCCCCCTCCTTTTATTTTTGGGAGAATTCACTTGAGTATCCTTAAATTGTGAATCGTTTTTTTGAGGAATTAATACTTCATTAGGTTTTGCAGATATTTTTGTTACCGTTAGCGTCCCCTGAAGGGGATTCCATTGATTTACCCTTGAAATCTATTTTGAAGCACGGAATGGTCGGTTGGCTGAGGGAGTTGTGCGGTGGAATTTTGATCACAAGTGGCTGGGTTAAGTGGGATCACTTGTGTTTTGTTTCACACTTCAAAAGAAGGGTCGGCAGGGATTGAATTGTTATGCCAAATCTTTGACTTTGAGAGTATCGCTGAGGGTAGGCTGTCTTGACATTGCCTAAGTCACAGTTTTTGACAGTCAGTCAGTGTCGTTAACCCCTGCTTCTCATTGAATTTGATGCCGATTTTCTGCTAATGTCCTTATCATTTGCAGGGGGAAACAGCTACGAAGCACGCGGAGCTAATTTTTTCAGTTGGCAACCCGTGGGAAAAGTTGCTTTCAAGACTGCTGCATGAACATCTGCTTAAATCTGGTGTCACTCGAGAACTGAACTGATTCAGAGGATAACTTGATATTACAATCATTCATGGAATACCTTGATGCTGCTACCATTCAGAGGATAACTTGATGCTGCTCCAAAACTTCGCCCCTGCCTAAGGCGCTCTGTCTTTCCATCTTGTCAAGGAATGGGGACAATTTCATGGACTTTTCGAGTCAAATGAACTTGGAATGCACTCATTGTCGAACTGAACGGACTAATTCAGTGGATCCTTAAGCAAAATCCATCCGCTGTTTGTCTGTCATCGAAATCCCGAAATAATTCAATGCCTCGATGGACATCTGCGCCAAGAACATCCCAGGCAATGTCTTCTACGAAAACTTTGAACTTTTCAAAAAAATGTTGCATATTTTTAGGCGACATTGCTCTTGTCACTTGGATCGCATTCACTGGTGACCAGCTTCACGGACTTCTTTGACTCCGCGACCGATGGTGCACACAAGTGGAGAAGGACCTCAGCCAGACAATTGTTGGTTGAGGCCCAGGTCCACCGTGGACTGTAGCGCCGCAAGAAGAAGCTGGAGAGCCTTGTTGGTGGAGGCCCAGGTCCATCCCGGACTGTAGCCCCTTCAGAAGAAAAAGAAAAGGCTTCACGGGGACCGTAGTTGACAGAGCTCTGGCTTTGGATCATATTCATCGAGGGCTAAGGGTCCTCTAGAATGGAGAGAATATCATTTTTGTCCTCTTCTAATAAATAAGGTTCACATCTTAGCTAAAACGCCGACATAACCTCTAAGGCATCAGAGATAGCCCTCAAAACCGAATTCCCTCGGATTCCCCCGACTGCATGCCACAAAATGTAACTTCATAACCAAAAGTTGACAACGAAACTGATCCTCTTTTCCGCCTTGGCACCAAATCCTCTGTTCATTTAAATAAACTCTTATCCCACCCGTCCCTCGTCCCCTCTGGCATCCATTCACACAGACCCTTGCCTGGAGGTTTAATTATTTCTCCGTAATTTGCAGGCTTTCCACTGTAATCCTTCCAAATTGTTGCCCGGAGCTGGAGCTGGAGAGGCGGACGGTCTCTGAATGCACCCACGACCCACCGTTTCGCCTTGAATCATATTCAATTTTCTTCTCGGCGTCCTGCACAATAAATAATCCACTTTTGGCATTCGCTTCCCTTGTCGATACCGATGGTCTCCCCATTCCCACTTCTCCCTGTGCTCCCTCCACCCCCTTCGACCAATAAAATCCGCCGTATTCCCTTGGCCTGCTCCGGTTCCGGCGGGTGTCTCCTGCAGATTTATTTGCATATGCTTCACCTCGTGTTTAATATTATTCATGTTCAGCTCGGTGCACCCAATAACAATAATCCCCCGATGGAAGGCAATCCTCTGCTGTGCGGCGGCCCCTTTGCGGGCCCCGAACAAATGGGGATACCGTGTCAAACTGCTGTGCAAACGTTCGACGAGCCAAAGTGCATCTCGTTACTTTCTTCAGATGTGAGCCTGACTCTGCACCACCCACGGTCCCACATCGATACCGATTCCGATAGCAGCTTGTGTGACGACGTCCTTGACATTATGCATGGCCAACGAGAGCGGATGCAACTTAAACTTATTCAAATGTGTTTATTACCGACGACGACGAGGGCAATATTTTCCTAATCCCACAGACAGCACTTTGCCGATACCCTCCACACCCCAGCCCCAGCCACACATCTAAGTGCACTTAACATTTTGGCAGTGGATGTGTGTCAATGGCTGTGAGGCGGGGGCAGGATGTCATAATTTATAGAGAGCCCTCCTAATTACCATAATAACAGATCTAATTGCACCTCTGATGCATAAACTGTGTCCTTCCCCGCCCCCCTTTCGGGACGGGGGCTTGCATTATTCAGAAAGAAGGGAACTCCGGCCCAAGAACGTGTATCCTTCGGGGAGTTGTGCCAATTCCGGGACACAGCCTCACGATTATGTGACACTGGGCAAAAACCACAAGACTTTCAGTCTACAAGTGACACTCCTGCTACCAGTGCTTAGCTGCCATTAAAAGTTATCGCCTACAGTTGGTCTTGGTCTTGTTTTATTAGCTGCGAAGGATCCTGGGCGGGGTGGAGGGCTGGGAGGAGCATCTTTGATACAGTATTGCCAACAGAATGGAGATCTGCTTGGAGGCAGTGGATGTTGCTGGTGAGTTCTTGGGTTTTGTGGGGGAAATTCTGGATAGCACGTCATGTGAAATTCTGGCTCTTATCTGTCCTTTGGTGTGTGCCAAGTGCTCGAGGGGAATGGGAGTCGTTCAGGAAGTGCAGGAGGCTCCCGATCAAGAGACTGTGGACAAGAATTGCGTGGATCCATGGCAGAATCGTTGCAAAATCCTAGATTTTCTTGAAGGAATCACAGCTCTTCGTCGGAAATTGATGTCCTTCATTTTTGGGACTTCTTTTTGGGGCTGAAGGCTGAGGATTGAATAGATTTAGGAGTTTATTCCAATCAGGCCAGGGATTTGGCAACTTTTCGAAATTCGTCCACGAAGTCTCAGCCCAAATGGACTGAGAAGTCCTTTTTCTGACGTCCGGTGTCTTTTTCGACGTATGGTGTCTTTTCTGACGTCGGGTGTCGTTTTTGGCATCGGTTGTCTTTTCTGACGTCGGGGGTCTTTTCTGACGTCGAGTGTCTTTTCTAACATCGGGTGCCTTTTCTTTTCGGGAGTCTTTTCTGGCATCACGAGTTTTTTCCAGCATGTGTTCTCTGTACGCGGTGGGCCACATAGAAGTTTCTTTTTAAAAACGCAATAAAATGAACAAAATTCAAACTTATTCCATGTATTATGGCTTTATCCGTAAGAGCAAATATTCCCATTAAAAATGAAATACAACATCGTTCAAGTAGCTGCCTCGGGTGGCCTTGCGCTCCGCGCATTCTGTCACCCCAATTTTCCAAGACCTTGTTGATGGTTTCGGACTGTAGCTCACGAACTGCTTGGATAATATTGGCCTTAAGTGCTTGAATCGTTTCCGGATTGTTGGCATAACATCACTCCTTAACGGTTCCCCACAAAAAAAAGTCCAAAGAGTGACATCTCGCAGCTCCGAGGCGGCCAATAGACATCGCCAAAACTGCTGATAACACGATTTGGGAATTTGGTACGCAAAAGATCGATTGTGGCTGTGGGCTGTGTGGCATGGGCTGTATGGCATGGGTTATGTGGCACGGCACGCCATCCTACCTGAACCGGAGGTCGCCCAAATCCATGTCTTCAATTTCAGTGAACAAAAAAGTCGGTTAAGATGGCTCTGTGATGCCCACCGTTGACCGAAACGTTGTTTCCAGCCTCATTTTCGGCCTGTTTGGGCTACACAGCACTCACTTTGGCCATAAGTTTTCAATATTCCCCAACGTTGTTCAAGCCTAAAGCGACTGAATTCGTTCTGCGGAGATAGGACCCTCTGACCCTCTGTCAAGATTCGAGCGGGAAACAGCTGCCAGTATCAAAATAACCTATGATTTAAAAAAACACCACTAGATGGCGCACCCCGTACAAGAAATAGGTGAAATGACACTTCCAAGAGGCAACTCCTTCGAAGAGAGAACGAAACCCACATCTTCTCAAGACCAATTCCCTTTGCCTCGTCTTTAAGACTTCAATCTCCCCCTCTGTTCCCTGCGCTCCTCCTCCCCTTCTCCCCCTCTCTGTTCCTTCCATCCTTCGATTGCCGCAGAAACATGCCACATGTCCTTTCCTTGCAATTGCGACTGTCCCCTCGAACGTCTTTGAATCTCTTCCGGTGGCAGCAACTTTTTGGTCGAATCTGCACAATTTCAATAGAAAAAGGATTTGCATTTGGCACCGGGCACATCCCCCCCCTCCCTCCTTCAGGTATTCGATTGACACAAGGACACCAAGGAGCTCGCCAGAGTGTGAGAGGGGAAATAAAGTTCAATTTGCATTTGTATCTAACGCCCGCCCGCCCGCTGTGTGAAATGCAAAAAATATATTGATACCGATAACGAGGATCTCGGCGTAAGCACTTAAGTGGGTGTTTAACAGGCACCAGGACCACCGGCAGCCGTGTGCAACTGCTGTCTCCAGCTAGAGAACGAGCATCCCCTGTGCGAGTGTGTGTTGGCTGTGACATAACCCCACATGGGAGGGCGAAGGGAGGAGGGACTTTTCACAAATTCATGTCTTAATGTGGGTGTTTTATGTGGCTCGGAAGGAAGGATGTGTGTCGTCTTCTTTGGCGCACACACCGTGCCAGTGTGTCCCGTGGCCCGTGTCCTCTGTGAGTGTGTGCTCGCCGGGGATGGATGCTAGCCTTAATTATTCATTTATCGGATAAGAACCGAATGCAAATGGCAGTTATTCGAGAATTGGTCTGCTATAGGCGTAGGCGTAGGCGGATGGTATTGGGAGCATTTTTATCGTCCCGCTGGGCTGAATTGAATTGATGGCCAAGTGGGGGGGGGGAAGGAAGGATGCAAAGTTCGGACTTGGTAATGCGAAATCCTTTCACGTGAACCGGTGTATCCTGGGGGATGAGGGGGGGGGGGGGGGAGGAGGCGATTTGTTATGCAACTCAGTCAAGGTGATGTTCGTGGGCATGAAACCTCCGCCATGGTGGCTGGGGTAATGGTTTCCCCAGAACGTACGCCTACACTGCAAGGACGTGGCAGGCAAGTGGATACCAACGAGAATACAACGACCGCTGGGGGAGTTGCAGAAATTAAATGGGAAGTGATCATCGTGATGTGTGACACGTGACCTGCTTCCGGGTGACGAATCTATTCGATTCAGTCTAGTGTGTGGCTTTGGTCTAGATTGGATTGAAGAAGGGTCAGGGGACGGAAGAAGGGTTGGATGTTTTTTTCTAATTTTTCTAATTTTTGTGAGACATAACGCACTTTAGGAGCTGGTCCTTGAGTGGGAGGTGTTCTTGTGGTCTCACAGATCACGAGAGGGAGCAAATGGCGAAGGGTCTTCGACGATTTGGAGGATTTGTGGTCACGAACGTAGGTAGGAGCCAGTTCTGGGCGATGGGCCTTGGCCCACAGAGGCGACAAAGGTGAAGTCACCATTTCTTCTTTTTTTCTTGCGGGGGTGGAACTGGGCCTCAACCAACAAGCCTCTCCAGCCTCTTCTGGTGGCGCTACAGTCCGGCGTGGACCTGACCCTCCACCAAGAAGCTTCTCTGGTCTCTACTTGTGGCGCTACAGTCCACGGTGAACCTGGTCCTCAATCAACAAGCCTCTCCAGCCTCTTCTTGTAGCGCTACAGTCCGGCGTGGACCTGGGCCTTAATCAAGAAGACGTGGACGTCCTCTGTTCCGTTGTCCCGCTGTTTCAGCACGTCCATCGTATGATTCTCTATCTGGGAAATTGGAAGAAAACGGCGAAACACAATGTAAACAAGCCCCAAAGTGACGCGTTCTGCTTCGTCATCCCCCAAGTTCTCCCTCACGCCACTCTCTGTAGCCTTGTAAAAATTCCACAAAAAACGGTCCCCATTCCCACTTTAATTGTCTTCCACGGAACACGCTTCAAATTCCAATTTAATCAGAAACAATTAAAATTTTGAGAAAACCCCAAGCTTCTGACGTAAGTGAGTCACCGCCTGGTGGTTTACGCTTTTCCATTGATAAAGTGGCTTCCGTCATAAATCGCAAGTCATTCTCGGCGTCGAATTCATCTCAATCGCAGAGCAAAACAAAAACATTCCACTGACCCCCCCTGTGCGCCAGAATCACGCGTCTTTTTGCACAGAATTTGCATAATCGCCGATCCAGCGTCACTCGCGGGGTTATTAGGTGGCTCTTAATTGTCAATTAGTCAGGGGGTAATTATTTCTGAACGAATTATCCGCCGATTATGCGATTTCAAAGGGAGGCTTATCGGCAGCCGAGGCATGCGGGAGGTTATGTTTGAACACACACTCGTCGCACAGAGGTGATCCCGGGGCGAATCTCGAAAACCAAAATCTCTTTATCTCACGAATGCATGCACACATCAGCTGCACCAAGCCCAATGGATGGTTGAACGAGAGTTGAGGAGAAGCAAAAAATGAATTGGAAAGCCCACACAGAGATGAGGGCTACAGATGTCCATCCCAAGGTCTCCTGGGTGAGGAGTGCTTACAGTACGAGAGATAGGCCATCACCTGGAGCTTAACTCGAGGTATCCTTGCAACGGATCAGGTTCGCCGGAATGAAATTTAATTAAAAAGCACAACACATTGCCGGTGTGCACCAACTGAGGTATGAAAAGCCCCAACGTGGGTGGAGGGTGGGGGAGTGGGGAAAACATTTGAGTGAAGAAAGGACGACTGTGAAGAGAAGAAGAGGTTAAGTGGTGGCGACGAAGGCTGATGTGTGGCCGACAAGCGTTCAGATGGCCTGGCAAGTGCTGCGATTAGCTAAACAGCGGTGGCCTATGTTCAACATTAACGAGGAATTTTAGAGAAAACGAAGAGAAGGGTAGCGGAAGTTATTGAATTAAGGCCTTTAAATGGTGACTTCGACTCTGAATCAGTGGGACAAGGCATCAGAGGACGTCCACGTCTAGGGTGGCGCATCCGAGTGGAGAGGAACGGCAACCAACTCGGCGTGCGCTAGTGGCGACAGCTAGACTTGTTGGTTGAGGTCCAGCCGGACTGTAGCGCCACAAGAGGAGGCTGGAGTGGCTTCTTAGTGGAGGCCCAGGTCCACGCCGAACTGTAGCGACACAAGAAGACCCTGGAGAGGCTTCTTGGTGGAGGCCCAGGTCCACGCCGGACTGTAGCGCAACAAGAAGAGGCTCGAGAGGCTTCTTGGTGGAGGCCCAGGTCCACGCCGAACTGTAGCGGCACGAGAAGAGGAAGACGAAGAAGAATTTGACGACCGCTTGACGTACTGAAGATCTTTTGCATCAAAAAGTCCGTAACAGAACCCTTCCTCTCAAGACAAAGTTGGTTCAGTATAGGATCCTAATCGTCTCCACCAGGCTTTGTGGCGTTTAGGCATCGACAGGGGAAGCCATTCATCAGGGAATGGGATGAAGAAGCCTCTGCCTCCGTCGAGCGAGATGTGTTGCTGGTCATCCGTGGTCTCAGTTGATGCTCCCTTCTGAGTACTCTAAAGCCACTTAGGCCTTGTCCTTCACAAATGTCTGCCCTTCACTGTTTACCTTCGCAATTTGAAGTGTCAATTAGCGACGCCTTGAATAAATAAACCCCAAGACCTTCTTAATCTTTGATCCTCTCCACCCAACCGAACCCCGGAGAACTTTGCAAAGAATTTCAAAGTTCCCCGATGGAAAAAAAATCTCTTGTCCGACTTCATTACAGATCAGACCACTCCTCAGCAGCAGAATCCTCTCCCACCACCTCCCCCCCCCAAAAAACCAACTGGATTTCCTTTACAACACTTCCTTTGACCCAAATACCACTCAATAGCTCTCAGCACAGCGGCATCAAACACCATTCACACCAAACAACTTGCCTCCCTTCGGATGGCTGCGTCGCGGAGAGCTCTGAGAGGGAAAAAATTGCAAAAACACTATCATCCTCAGCAAATGCACTCTGAATGGAATTTAATGGACCAAATCCTCGAATAAATACCGCAAGACATCGCAAGACCGCCTTCCGTCCAGAAACGGCTGCGGCGGCTGCCATTGAAATTGATTTTCTGCAGCGACGACCGAAAAGCAAACGAAAAACTGCCCGAGAGACGCTGGCGAGAGGTCCTTGAAAGTATTCGTGTTGTGTGTTGGGAATCCTCTTCGTTTTCTTCTCCCTCAGATGCGGCCTCCTTTCGGACTCGAAAGCGATGTTCCATGCAACTCTGGGGTATTCAATTTTTTGTCTTCAACTCAAGACTGTTATCCTTCCAAGATAATCAAACAGGATCACGGTAATAGGGTGGGTGGGGGGAAGGGAAACTTTTTTTCCCCCCATTCAAAGGCTGCGGCGTCGATTGTGGCAAAGTTGGCGGCACACCTCTTTTTCAGCAGGATTTCAACTTGACCTTACCGCAACGAAGACACGGAGCACAGGCAAAGTGTGTCCAGATCAACGGGGAAGCAGCGGAGAGATGGGAAAAGTTTTCGTCGCAACACCAACACCAGCACCTCGGGTCTGGTGACAGAAATTCTAGTGCAGTTCGGTGTGTCCTTAGAGCTGTGCCACTAAGCGAAAGTCCTTCAGCGGGTGCATGGGAAAATGTAGTCCTCGACGACGACATAAATCGCACATGCGAAGGGTGTCACAGGGGATTGCCGTGAGAACGGGGGACCCACACAGTTGATTTCAATTTGGGACGTGATTGATTGATAAGGATAACCCTGAACGCTATAGTCGATGGGGATGCAATTACTGGGTTAATGCTGTTCTATTAAAGGCCGCGCGAGTGATTCTCTTTGGAAGCTCGCTCTCTGTGGCCTCTCTTTCGGTGGGAACGATGGAGAATGACACACATCCGGTGGAGAAGGAGCTTTTTTTGAAGTGCCAAGGAAAAAGGACGCGTGTTGCCGATGGGAGCAGATGGAGGTCATCCGGCAGTGCACGAGATTTCAAACGAGGCCGAGGGAATTTTGTCGCTAAAGGGCTTGAAAACGGCTTGGAAAACGCTCGAAAATTCAGTGGCAACGGAGGGAATTTCGAATTCTGTCTTAAAAGCGAGCTTAAAGAGTCTCAAGGCGACGCTGACGTTCCAAAACATCTCGTATCTCGTCTCAAACTTGAACCATTTTTGACGTCTGACGTTCGAATCTCGTCTCTTTAACCAATTTTGAGCCAATCTGAACTCGAAATCGAAGTCAAGGCGACGATGGCGTTCGAAACTTCTCGAACTTAAACCATTTTTGAGCCAAAATCAACTCGAAATCGAATGATTGCATGCAGACCCTTCCTTTGGCAACTCTCCTTCTGCCTTAAGAGAGACCATCAGAAGTCCCAAGGCGACGCTGACGTTCGAATCTCATCTCGAACTTGAACTATTTTTGAGCCAAACGCAACTCTGAGTCGAACAGACCCTTCCTTTTGGCAACTCTCCCAGGGAAATTGGAACAATCCACGTCAATAGCCAGCCGTGGACTTCATTCAGCTGTCCAATGTCCAGCTTAAATTTGAGTTCACCTCTAGGGCTAGGGAATTTCGTCACTAAACGGCTTGAAAACGCTCGAAAATTCAGTGGCAACGCAGGGAATTTTGACTTCTGTCTTAGGAGCGAGCTTAAGGAGCCTCAAGGCGACGCTGACTTTCCAAAACTTCTCGTATCTCGTCTCAAACTTGAACCATTTTTGACGTCTGGCGTTCGAATCTTGTCTCGAACTTGAACCATTTTTGAGCCAAACTCAACTCGGAGTCGAAGTCAAGGCGACGCTTACGTTCAAAACTTCTCGAACTTGAACCATTTTTTAGCCATTCTCAACTCGGAATCTAACAATTGCGTGCAGACCCTTCCCTTTGCAACTCTCCTTCTGTCTAAGGCGACGCTGACGTTCGAATCTCTTCTCGAACTTGAACCATTTTTGAAGTCTGACGTTCGAATTTCGTCTCTTCAACCATTTTTGAGCCAATCTCAACTCGGAGACGAACAACTTCCTTTGGCAACTCTCCTTCTGTCTTAAGAGTGACCTTAAGGAGCCTCAATGCGACGCTGACGTTCGAAACTCGTCTCGAACTTGCACCATTTTTGAGCCAATCTCAACTCGAAGTCGACCAGACCCTTTCTTTGGCAACTCTCCCAGGGAAATTGAAACAATCCAAGTCAATACCCAGCCGTGGACCCCATTCAGCTGCTCAATCTCCAGCGGTGATGTCTCATCGAAAAAGAGGCGGGGTCGCCGTTCAAAATTCCACCTCCCATCGTTTGCCGCACGGCAACACTACCTGAAAGCTCGCACCATCCTCTCCCCACACCAGCCCGACGAAATAGTGAAAACGTGGTGCCGCACCAACACACACACACACACACACACACATACACCCACAACCACCTCGTCAGGACTCGTCGAGACTCTCAAAACAGAGCGAACCGCACATAAAGAGAGGCGGTGCTTCACCAACGCCAAGCGCGAGCACAAGCGACATTCCCTCAACGGGAGCCGAAGTATTCAAGGTTCACCTACTCCAAGTGCACACACAATTTCCCGAGCACAAAAAGCGACACCACCACACACACAACCGTACCTCCTGCATCCCGCCACCGTCTCTTGTTCGCTCTCGTCCGCCCTCCGGCAACCGCTGTCGCCGTTGAAGCTACACACACTCTCCCACACACACACACGTGGTGAGATGGTGCAGTACAGTGTTGGGATACGCTGGGAAAAGTTTTCCTTGATTCCTTTTCCCTTTTGTCTCTTGTGTCCCTTTGTTGTTGCTCCCTCTTCCATCAGAGGGAAGCTTTTTGTTTGTGTGCCATTCACTTGTGAAGGACCTTATATTTTTTTTGTCGTTGTAGTTGTTGTTGTGGTTGTTGTTGCCGTTGTCTTGTGCAATTTCTGTTTTTTTTTTTTTTCTTGTCGTTGTTGCGAGCGGGTGGCAATTTAATGCGACAGGACGCTCTTTGACTTGAGCAAGTGAATTTTTGTTCTCTGGTAGATGGCGTTTTGGCCCGCACACACACACACACACACACACTGGGTGACAACGAGCACGAGTCCACCGGACATTGTGTGGTGGGAGTTGATATTAGCTGGACAGGATTTGTTTTCGATCTTTTTTCCTTTTCTTTTTGCGGATTTTTTTTGGTCCTCGAAGCGCAGGTTGCTTAGCCGAGGGGAAGAACGGCAGGAATAACAGAGGAAAAGGGGAAGAAGAAAATCCAAAATTGGTTTATTGATTGAGTTTACCTTCGGTGGCTGTGGCGGCGGCGGCGGTGTCGGTGGAGTAGTCCCTGCCTGGTGTGAAAAGTTGAAAGTTTACGCGGAAGAGAGGTCGCCGCTTTGACATCCTCGCTGCAGGTGGAAAGGGAAGGAGGGGATCAAGCGGGAGGGCGCATTCGTTTTGGTGGATGGCAAGTCGTTACTTTTTCGTACAAGTTTTCGGAATCGAGGATGGTTATCGCGCGTCGAGAATTGAATGGACGCCTCCGAGAGTTAAGTGCTTTTTGAATGATGTTCGAAGGGTCATTAGGAGGGGAACAAGGCTGTTAATTACCTTCACAATGAGGAGGCCAAATTTAGCAAGGATCTGACAAGGTAACAATTTGAACGATGAACATCATTGTTTTGGAAGAGGAGGCTGTTTCTGTTCAAGGCAGCAGTGACGAGGCCTTTAAACTTGTCGACAGGCTTCAAATCCTTTAATTGTTCCAACAGGCAATGATCAACTGTTTGAACCCATTCAACTGAACATTTCTCTGCCAACTTGTCGAAGGCTGCCTCGACAAACTTCCACACGGCTTCGAGTAAGAATCGAATGACTGTCGGGCTTTAACCAACAAGCCTCTCCCCCTTCTTCTTCTTGTGTCTCTACAGTCCGGCGTGGACCTGGGCCTCCACCAACAAGCCCCTCCAGCCTCTTCTTGTGGCGCTACAGTCCGGCGTGGACCTGGGCCTCCACCAACAAGCTCCTCCAGCCTCTTCTTGTGGCGCTACAGTCCGGCGTGGACCTGGGCCTCCACCAACAAGCCCCTCCAGCCTCTTCTTGTGGCGCTACAGTCCGGCGTGGACCTGGGCCTCCACCAACAAGCCCCTCCAGCCTCTTCTTGTGGCGCTACAGTCCGGCGTGGACCTGGGCCTCCACCAACAAGCCCCTCCAGCCTCTTCTTGTGGCGCTACAGTCCGGCGTGGACCTGGGCCTCCACCAACAAGCTCCTCCAGCCTCTTCTTGTGGCGCTACAGTCCGGCGTGGACCTGGGCCTCCACCAACAAGCCCCTCCAGCCTCTTCTTGTGGCGCTACAGTCCGGCGTGGACCTGGGCCTCCACCAACAAGCCCCTCCAGCCTCTTCTTGTGGCGCTACAGTCCGGCGTGGACCTGGGCCTCCACCAACAAGCCCCTCCAGCCTCTTCTTGTGGCGCTACAGTCCGGCGTGGACCTGGGCCTCCACCAACAAGCCCCTCCAGCCTCTTCTTGTGGCGCTACAGTCCGGCGTGGACCTGGGCTCCACCAACAAGCCTCTCCAGCCTCTTCTTGAGTCGCTGCGGTCCGGAGTGGACCTGGGCCTCAACCAACAAGCCCCTCCAGCCTCTTCTTGTGGCGCTACAGCCCGACGTGGACCTGGGCCTCCACCACCAAAACTCAAGTTGTTTGAGGTTCCTCTCCACTTGGGTCCGCCAGCCCAGTCGAGGGCGCCCTCTGTTGCGTTGTCCCACTGCTTCAGCGTCGACAAAACCTCCCCCAGATGATATCCCCCTTTTCGATTGAGGAAACAATCACTGCCTCCACACAGAAAACCAAGTTCCTGAAGCGTCGTGAAAACCCCTAGAGTTCGATATAATTATCCGCCATCATTTTGTCCTCAACTCGCATGTGAACACATTCTCCATCCCTCGCTCGGGAAAATGTCTCACGACTTGAATGGAATCATGCAGGAACTGTCAGGCCATTTCATTCCCCATTTGGATAATCACCCCAGTCGCACTCAAGGAAAAATTTCACGTTTCAAAAGTGCCTTTGTAGGACCCTCCATGAGGCCTAATTGAAATAATTGCAAACTGATGTATGTTTGCAGAGAAAGGGGGCACCGTGATGGAGATCTTCTCGAAGCTAGTGGATGGGAGTGCATTTCCCAGTGTAAGTGGACGCTTGAGGTTGAAGAGAGTGAGGATGTGTGCTTAGAATTGGGAAGACATGATTTTGTGCATTCAAAGATTTGTGGGGGAAAGCCTGGGAAAGAACACCACAGAAGACGTCTTTCGGAATCAAAACCCAGTTAAATTTCCATGTTCCAGAGTATTTTTTAGACTTCTCTGTTGTTGCATCGGCATTGGGCAGTCGGATTTGTGTTTAAATTCTGGGTTTACTGATGTCCAATCGTGAGAGAGCGGTTGCTGTTGAAACTAGGCGCGTACAAGCGGGGAATGACCACGTAGCAGAGTCTAAAGTCTATGCCTGTGGCACAAAGGACGTCTCCGATTAAGGTGCCACAAACAAGTGGAGAATGACATCAACGAATTTGATAGCTGGAGAGGCTGTATGGTCTGTACAGCGACAGGGGTCCAGCAAGGCGTCTACCGAACCAATGTTAGGCCATGCAAAGCGCATGGACAACTTGCCTCCACCCCGATCCGATCCCGATCCCGATCCCGATCGTCCACTTCTAAGGTGGCGCATCCAAGTGGAGAGGGTTCTCAATCAACTTGGCGTTCGCAATTTGCAAGGTCCTTTGCTAGTTGGAGGCGTTTGTTGGTTATGGCCCATAGTTAAGGCGTATGGCTCAAGTTCGGAGAATTTTCGACTCTGAACCAGTGGGACAGCGGACCTCCACGTCTGGCGCACACAAGTGGAGAGGCCAATTTGGTGTGCAGGGCTATAGGTAGTTAGCGTTAGATCGTGCTGGCTGAAGAGGCTTGTGATTTTTTTTTTTTGTTTGGTGGTGCACGCCACTGGGGGGGAACCTCAATCAACTTGTAGCTCGAGACAGCTAGCGACATGTCACGCTGGGCGTAGGGCTGGTGATTTTCAGATGGCAGAAGGACCCCAACTGTGAGTTTTGGCGTGCGCAAGGGATCGTGTCGGCTTGTTGGTTAAGGTCCAGACCCCCTCGCCACAAGAAGAAGTGATTTGCATAAAGGATCAACTGAACGGAAACAATTAAAATCTTGAGCCTAAACGAACAAAACTTCCTTTCAGTTGGTCTTGTAGTCATCATTTTCACATGAGCTACAAGAAATGGGTCACAACAAGGAGTTCTCCTTCCAAAGAACATCAGAACTTCTGTCCGTCTCAGCCAATTTCAGGTGACACGTCAAAAGAAACAGACCCTCAAGTGGGAAACAAGGTCATCGTATCTCTATCTAATTCCATACCTTTCTCATTTTCATCTCTCTCATCGTACAGTCACTTTATGATTGCAAACCGGGAGGGGGGCCTTGTTCCCATTTCCGCAACATGATCAAGATCGGAGGATGTCACTCATCTCAGGTCCTCGAGTAAAAAAGCACTGTCATTTGCCAGCTATCTTCAGTCACCCACGTCATGTCCGCTGAGATCCCCTACAGGTCACTACGTGCCAGGGCCTCGAGCAAAGTAGCGTCTCCAGCTTGCTCCTATGCAAGCTGTCTTCAGCACCAGGCCTTGTTGGCTGAGGTTCCCTTCAACTTTTAGTGGTTCTCTGTGGCGTCGTCTTAGATGTCTTTGCCAGGGCCTCGAGTAAAGATGCGTCCCCAGCTTACTCCCTTCTCAGTCTCCCAAGTCATGGCCGTTGGGGTCCATTTGTGGTTGTCCTTGTAGGATGTGCCAAGGCCGCTGACAAAAAAGCCTCTCCATCTAGCACTCCCATTTGTGGGCTGTTTTCGGTCTCTCCTGTTATGTACATTCAGGTCCCCTTCAACGTGCAACGTCCCCTGTCGCGACAGTCGAAGACTCAAAGATATACTCGTACTTTGGCCTATCTTCTACAGCAACCTCTCGCGTTGTGCGTGGTTTTGTTCTCTCCCGAGTGGACGTCTTTAGACTCAGAATTTAAGCATAAATTCCATTGCCTTTCAACAGCCAATGCCGACGCAACCACGTTCAGGTCCAAAGAATACCCTTGAACACGGACTTACGCCACATTTCGTGTGAGGAATCTAAGCAGGGTTTGTTTCTGAGAGAAGCCTCAAACTTTCAATGAGTTCCCCCTCAAGTTTGCAAGCAAAACTCTCGCCCTGACACCACCTTAGCTCTCGCCTGCCACGAAGACCACTTATGAACGCCCTCGAGAGACAGTTGAGTGAAAGTGTTAAGATTTGTTGCTCGCTTTTAATTCCCTCCTCCTGAGACACAAGAGCTGAGGCGTCTATCGAGTGCCCTTCAAACGTCGAGTAATCTCCTTCTGCTCGGATGTCAGTCCCCACCAGGATCCATCATCACGCCATCCCCCGACATGCTCCTCCCTGCCTTCACACCACTTCAACACCCTCCCCTCCTCCCCCCCCCCCCCCCTCCCGACAGCACATGGATGTCTCAATCGGATGTCATCGAAGTGAAATACAATCGATTATCCTTGCCCCCCCCTGTCTGTCCTCAGATGCCACAATTTAAGAGTAAATCGTCCGTAATTACTCATGAAAACTTCACTTCACTTTGTGTGCACGTGTGTGTGGGCCTGTGTGTGGATTAATTTCGAATCAATTGAGTACACCGGCAGAAGGAGCAACAACAGGCCGAGCAGGCAGGCGGCGGCACGGTGCAAGGGGACAATGGAAGGGCGGCTGCTTTTGCTGCTGCTGCTGTGGCTGATGATGGTGATGATGTAGAGATGGATGTATCCATCGGGCGCACAATAAGATACAGAGATAAACTACTTAAGTGAATTACAATTGCACCACCGGCGGTGACAATGAGACATTCTCGGAATTTTCCCTCACAAAAGCTTCGAAATTCAGACGCTATCGCCTCGAAAGGGCCTTGATGCGGCTTCCCCTGATGGGGGGGGGGCGCACGAAGAGGGTACCTCTGCCGAAAATTGAATAACATTCCTCATGCTGGCAAGTGTGTGACCCCCATTCCATCGATCAAACTTTAATTTCATTTACATACAGACACACACGCACACAAAGCCCGAGATGGCTGCTGCGGAATACGGCCCGCGCCCTCGCTCCTTGCCCGCGCACGAAAGAAAAACAAGAAAAATTCGAATAAAATATTAAATCTATTTGCACATGCCTACGCCGGAGCGGAGATCCCCGTCCTCTCGCGCCGCGCCACGCCCCACGGTTGTGAACGGCTTCGTCAAGCAATAATGTATGCATCATAAATTACAGAGCTGTCTAAGTATCCTTCCGACGGGGGGAACAAACAGAGAAATACATCCCGGGCCGAGGACGGCTGAGGACGTGTGGAAGGACATGCGAATTTTTCGCGATAAACAGAAGTTATCGTTCGGGTGTCACTGCATTGAGGTTGCCCAGTCCTACGCATGCGATGAAGGAGTGATTTTGGATTTATCTTGGCTTTGGGGGGTGGGAGGCTTATGCCGCAGGACCTTAAATTGAAGGAGGTCTCGGCGTTGGAGTGGACAATGCTTGGGAGTCGTGTGAACAGGCGTGAAGTCGGTCGTTCTTCGATGATCGAGGTAAAAAATTGGGATTTTCTGTTTTTGGGGAGATGTGATTGTACTAGATTTTTTGCTGCAGGCGCCGTTGGTTGGTTGATCAGGGTTCTTTCCAAGGAGATTGCCACCAGTCATGCATCGTCATCTTTGATTCCTTCAGCTTCACGTGCATTTCATCCGGAATTCATCCAAGATTCTGACCAGAATTGTGCCAAAATCATCTCCAGATTTCTTGCAGATTCAACTTCGATTCATGCTCAAACTTAGAGTCCATGATCGATCTCCTTAGACAACAGAAACAAAAGTCTCCAAATCAGTCTCCTGTTCCGCGCACATTCACTCTCATCTACTCCTTGCTGCTAGACAAGAGAGAGGCGCAGTTCCCCATCAATTTTTGTGCACGCAGTCCAGTCGTTTTCAAGCCGAGAAAACTTCAAATTTTTGTCTAGTCAGAGTCAAACGAAGAACACAGTTCCAGCTCGATTCTTGTCCATGTAGTCTAGTCGTTATCGAGGGGAGAAAACAGTTTCCATCTTTGTCCAGTCGCTTCCAGAGCATCCAACCCGTCGCGTCTTAAAACATTTTCTGGGTGCCATCTTGCTACGGACTCGACTAGTCCGTTTGCTCAGGATTCCGAATGGTTTCTGAGTCGATGGCGGAGGATCAAGTGGGCTGGAGACCTCTCGTGCGACCCCTTTAGTGGAAGATGCGGGTCACTGAAGATGAGATGAGATGAGATATCTAGTCTATCGTGTATCGGGAAGACTTGGGAGCAAATTTGACTTCAAAACTTTACTTCAACGAGGCCCAAGAAACTTGAAAGAGGTTCTCTTCGTCTTCATTTGAGAGAGACTCTTAGATTACTCCGTTTGTGTCTACTGTTCTACTACATTTTGGACATCTTTCGTTTGTCGGGATGTCTTAGGGGTGTTACAGCTTGATTGGCTGGGCCACGGTGACGGTGAGTAGGACGGCGGCACGCTTGCGGTTGCACGTGCCACCGTTTGTTTGCAACTGGTGGTGTACGAGTGGGAGGACAAGAACCGCCCCGTCCGACGAGCTAAGCCGTGCAACCGCCAGCGTGCCGCCGTCCTACTCACCGTCATCGTGGCCCAGCCAACCAAGCCTGCTACAGGGGCATATTCGACTTCGCATCATGCCTTCAATGAGTTCTGAAGAATTGAAAAACTCTTGCTGCGTCTTCATCTAGAGACACACCTCGTTTTTCTCCGTTTCTGTCTGATGTTCTACTACATTTTGGATTTCTTTCGTGTGTCGGAAAGGGGCATCTTCTGCTTCGCATCATGATATGAGCTGCAAAGAATTTAAAAACTGTCGATGTGTCTTCATTCGGAGAGATTTCGAGAGTGCCTGGGGGCGAATTTGACTTCGAAACTTTGCTTCAATGAGCCCCAAAAAACTTGACAGAATGTCACTTCATCTTCTCCGTTTGTGTCTGCCGTTCTACTACATTTTTGATTTCAAAAGTGTTTCCTGAGTTATTTCCAATTGAGGCCGTTAGTCGGGGAAAGCGCCACGAACTTTAGCCGAGACCAAATATTTCCCTTGTCCTCCTGCAATTTAAGAGACCTCCTGCTGACCGTTCAGACAGACGGCTACTTGGAGTAGGCCAGATTCCCACAGAAATGACTTGATTTCCTAGGAAGACGACTTGTCTTTGTTCAACCAAACGGTCTGTTTGGTACCCCTCCGGGTTGGGGTTAGAATATACCCGGGGTAAGGCATGCCTGTCGTAAGAGGCGACTAAAAGCCATCGCAGGTTTTAAGGACAAGAAACGAAATGGAAGGATTTGTGGCTACACACTCTTTGGAGTCAAACTCTTCAGATTCTGGGGGAGAGTCACCAATCGAAAGGTGCAAGAATAACAAGACCACCACCAACTTAACCTACTGCTTTAGAAAAGCGAGTATAGTAAAGTCTCCTTATGCGGACAAAAACGGTTGCACCATCTCTGTCCTGTCTTCACTGTTCTAGTCCGAGGAGACAATTTTTGGCAAAAGGAATCGATAATTGCTTAGTTTTTGTGGGAATTATGAATTCACGTGTCCCCCTTTACAGCTGGAGGAGCTACCTCTGCTGACTTGGAGCAGTTCAGACAGACAGAGAGATATTTTTCATGGGATGCAATGAATACAAGGACGTCCACGAACAAGGTGGCGCACACAAGTCGAGGGGGACCTCGGCTGGCTTGGTGTGCGAAACTGGAGACAGCTGGCGAGAGATCGTGCTGGCTGGAGAGGCATGTTGAGTGAAGCCCAGGTCCACCTCGGACTGTAGCGCCCTAAGAAGAAGAAGAATGCATACAAGATTGGCCAGTGAGTTCGCCTTCGACTCCTCGCCCGTGGGACAACGCAATAGAGGACGCCCATGAAACCGATAGCGTACACAAGCGAAGATAGACCTCAGACAACTTGGCGTGGGTAATTGGAGGCAGCTTGCCTAGGATCGTTCCAGATGGAGAGGAACAACTTTGTCACTGTTCATTTCATTTCACCGGGCCACTGGGACACTCTTTGCTTTGAAATCCAATTAAACTCGTGCAGTAATCGATTCTTGAAAAGTCCTTCTGAATGAGAAAATCCCAACAAGAACTCCAGGCCTGATTGCCATCCCTTCAAGTCTATCCCTTCGAAGGCTCTTGAAACCCGATGCCTCCACACTGATTGTGACTCCTTCAAGTCTCCCAAGAGCATCATTATCGTAACCTCCGTGTCTCCTGCATCCGGGGCGCTTCAAAAGTTTCTAATCTCTGTGCGAGTACACACATCCGCCCCGAAGAACAACAGACACTCCACTGGGGTTTGGCTGCCTGGTTTGGCTTCCTTGCAAATCACAGACAAAACCCTACATGCTACCCATGAAAATTTAATTGGAACACACTCTGATGTAACTAATTAATTGGAGGGGAGAAAAATCTGAAACAGACGCACACGCACCGTCACAGGGGGTGCTGGGCAGAGGGGGGAAGTAATCCAGTTGCAAAGAGGATTACAGCGAGTACTCGTGAGCTTACGCCAGTGGCAACGCAGCCGTCATGAATTCATTGTTAGCCTGCCACTTGGCTGTTTGCGCCACGAGACACGGCAGCGGAATGCAGTCGTCATGAGAAACCAATTAATCCTCCTCGCATGCAAATTTGGTCAACTCCAAGCGACATGCAAGGCTTCGTATTCCGCGCGGAACCTTGACGACGCCCTGATCCTCACGAGGGTAACGCTAACGACCTCCAAATTTCGATGAAAAAAATCCTAGAAAACTCTTCAAAAATTCCTCGAAAATTCCCCGAAAATCCGTCGAATTTGACGACGACATCTGCTGATGGAAAATTTCCCACCTCTTGTGTGCTTGCCACTCTTCTGGTTCAATAGAACTCAAGAGTCAATCCGGTGATTTGTCGTGCCTCCTTAGCCATTCCCACCGGACGCGTAACAACGCGTGCATCGCTACTTAGCCCGAACTTGATATCATCTTCCGATGCGATGATGAAACCTTAACGAGTGTCAGGGGCGCAGGAGGAGGAGGGAGAGTTCACAAATTCAAAGAACTACACGCTTGAAATGAAGTTCTCGTGCGGTACTAATTAACGCGAGCGCTATTTGCCGATGGAATAAGGTCATTAATCAAATTAAACGACTGGAATGTCAATAGTTTGACGGGAATGACACGGGCGAGGCATGCTCGGGGTGTAGGAACTTGATTTTTGGAAGCTGTCAAAACAACATGCATTTCAGTCACTTCAGGAAGGGGCTGCTGTGGTGTTCACGTGATAGTCAGTGGATTTTTTGTAGTTTTTTCCGTTTGCAAGTGTGAAGGAGGAGAGGTGGGAAATCCGCCGGTGAACAAGTGTTTGAGTTGGGGATGCGGATCGTGGGAAGTTTGGAATGGAAACATGGATGGAGCAGGTTAGAGTTTGACTAGGCGACAACGACGGATGAGTGTCGCGACTGTCTTTTGAATTCAGTGTCTAGAGTGCCTGGAGGAGAACAGTTGTCAACAACAGAGTGTAATACGCTTGGATTTCATGTTCCCAGGTCCCAACTGCCTCACCGTGTATTTCGAAGTGACGTTGTTGAGGGCAACCGTCCGGATGAATATCAAGTGACTCTCCTTCAACTGGCACAGTCCGCGATGAACCTAGGCTTCAGCCAACATGGCTCTTCATCCACCAGCACAATCTGTGCTAACTGCTTCCAGCGACTCACGTTCGGCTGATTGAGGTCCTTTTTCAGCTGTGTACACCACCGTAGGCCTGGTCTTCCTTGACCGCGTTGTCCCTCAGGATTGACTTAGGAAACAAATTCAAAAATGCTACGACTTGGAAGAAAAGTGCAAGTGACTGCTGCAAAAATAAGGAAAGACTTAATTGCCGTCGGATGACTCAAACTGGGGAAATTGGAGGACTGTTTATAGCACAACGTTGAGATTAGTAGGCATTCCCGACGCCCAGAATCTATGTAAGTTCGTATCTGCTTCTCCGCTTTCAACTACTACCCTTCAACTTACTACGATTGAGTCAAGAAAAAAACCCTGAACATTTCTTGAGGAACTCCAAGTCATGCAAGACAACGCGTGTCGTCAGAGGAAGGTTTGTTTCCAAGGGCACGGAGTCGAAGACTCTTCGCGGCCTATTTGAGTAAATTTCTGTGGAATGGCTTTGACATTGGTCTAGAGACTAGGCAGCGGCTAGAGGGTCTATGTTTCATGGTTCACCTCCTTTCAAGGAGAATCTGATCGGGGATCGAATGGTCAGCAACGGCATCAGTGACTGCAGCCACGAGGGGATCGGCTAGAGAGTCACTGTTGCGGGGTTCTACTACTTTTCAGAAAGACGTCGGAGAACCTGATTAGAGACCGAATGGCCAACAAGAACTTCTGTGACTGCAGTACCCAAGAGCGAATTTGGAAGAGTGTCTTTATTGGAGGCTCTGAAGGATCTGATTAGAGATCGAATGCCCAAAAGCAGCACTCAACGTTGGGCAGCCGCTTCTTCGAACGGAAAAGGCTGTTCTTCGATGGTGTGGTCACGTGGCACGAATGTCCCCAGTATCACGACTTCCAAGGCATGCCTTGAATGCCATTCCATCAGGTAGGCGACCGCTTAGCAGACCCAGGACAAGATGGTTGGACCAAGTCCAAAAACTCGCCTGGTTGCGGCTGCGCATAGCTCCTGATGAGTTAGAGTCGATGGCGGAGGATCAAGTGGTCCGGAGATCTCTCGTGCGTGAGTTACCCCCGCGATCCCTTTAGTGGAACATGCGGTTCACTGAAGATGATGATGATGATGCCCAAGAGTGGCATCGGTGACTGTTGTTGCCACGAGCGAATTGACTAGAGTCACTGTTGCAGGATCCTACGCTTTTTCAGAAAGACTTTCGAGGAGCTGAATAACCAAAAGCGGCATCCGTGGCTGTAGTTAGCACGAGCAAAGCTGCTGGAGTGTTGTCTGTTGCAGGGTTGACCTCATTGTCAGAAAGGCCAACAGCATCCTCCCTGGAGCGAATGGCTAGAGTGTCTCTGTTGCAGGGTTCTACGTTTTGTTTTTTAGAAAGGCCATGGAGGAGCTGCTTAGAATTCAAATGGCCAACAGCGGCATCGGTGACTGCAGTTCCCTGGAGTGAATCGATTAGAGCATCACTGTTGCAGGGGTGTACGACTAAAGTGTCACTGTAGCAGGATCCTACGCTTTTTCAGAAAGACGTTGGGGAAACTGTTTAAGGATCGACAGGCCAACAGCATTCTCCCTGACTGTAGTTTCCAGGAGCGAATGGCTGGAGTATCTCTGTTGCAGGGCACTACGGTTTTTCAGAGACTTTGGGCGAGCTGAATGGTCACGAGCGGCATTTGTGACTATAGTTACCACGAGGAAGTCTTCGCCACTCCGAAAGAAGTCAGACAATTTAGGGACCAGCGCATGACCACTCTTAAGTCTGAATCAATTTCCGTTTCCCCGAAGTTTCCGACGCAGAGACCAAAAGTTTGATTTACATTTCCCTTCAAAATCCAACACAAACTTGTCAAACACAGTCGTGTCCATCGTAAGGTTCATAGCTCCCAGCGTTTCTTGTTTTTGTTTTTCTCTTTTGACAAGACTAACTAAGCATGACGGTCAACAGAGAAACTTTTAATTCAATTTGAACTTTTTTTGTTTTTGTCCAAACTTCATGGTCAAACGATTGAAACAAACCCACTCCAGATCGCGACTCATTCAGCTGACTGGCGAGCGTGCGGTAGTTTCCAATTTCACAATCACTTCCATGAATCGTCATCACCTGAGACGCCTGCTGCCCCGGTGAGTCAGTCACAATTGACACGTGAGGGGTCTTTTTGGTTCTGCAGCTGCTGTTCTATGCGATTTTGCTTGCAACCCCTAATCAACTCATCGGAGGGTGAATGCCATGAGATCACGTGAATAACTCGAAAAAATACAACAACCATCTGCTGTCGAGCAATGTGAGGTCAACCATGGATGTCGAGGCTGCCGAGGCTGCCGAGGATGAAGAGAAGAATACGTTTTTGTGTCCTCCACCTTCATCATCATCATCATCTTCATCATCATCATCATTATCATCATCATCATCATCATCGTCGTCATCATCGCCATCGGAATTATCATAAAAAAAGCCCACAGAATCATCCAAATTAGCTGCCGCCCCCTGCTGGAGCCCACCTAATTCTCAATAATATTCCACTTCGCCGAACTTCACCCCAGCCCTCTGGGGGTTTTTCCATCTCGAGCACAACTTTGTCAACTTTTCACTGCTCGTCAAAACGAACTCATGGATACTTCACTCTTCGTTGCTCTCTCCAGCTGACAGCGGTGAATGGCGAATGCGACGAACGTCGAAGGGGGCGAACGTCGAAAGGGACGAACGTTGAAAGCGAGGAACGTCGAAAGCGACGAACGTCGAAAGCGACGAACGTCGAAAGCGACGAACGTCGAAAGCGACGAACGTCGAAAGCGAAAGCGAGCAACGCCGAAAGCGACGAACGTCGAAGGGGATGAATGTTGAAAGGGACGGACGTTGAAAGCGAGGAACGTCGAAAGCGAGGAACGTCGAAAGCGACGAATGTTGAAAGCGACGAACGTCTAAACGACGAACGTCTAAAGGGATGAACGTTGAAAGCGACGAACATCGAAAGCGACGAACGTCGAAAGCGACGAACGTCGAAAGCGACGAACGTCGAAAGCGACGAACGTCGAAAGCGACGAACGTCGAAAGCGACGAACGTCGAAAGCGACGAACGTCGAAAGCGACGAACGTCGAAAGCGAAAGCGAGCAACGCCGAAAGCGACGAACGTCGAAGGGGATGAATGTTGAAAGGGACGGACGTTGAAAGCGAGGAACGTCGAAAGCGACGAACGTCGAAAGCGACGAACGTCGAAAGCGACGAACGTCGAAAACGACAAACGTCGAAAGCGACGAACGTCGAAAGCGACGAACGTCGAAAACGACAAACGTCGAAAGCGACGAACGTCGAAAGCGACGAACGTCGAAAGCGACGAACGTCGAAAGCGACGAACGTCGAAAGCGACGAACGTCTAAACGACGAACGTCTAAAGGGATGAACGTTGAAAGCGAGCAACGCCGAAAGCGACGAACGTCGAGAGCGACGAACATCGAATGCGACGAGCAACGAAAGCGACGAACGTCGTCAACGCTACCATCGAAGGAAGTAAGCACCGGAGGACGAATCTCGGTGTCAGTGTCGGTGTATTCCACCCCACTGCACCCCCCCTCAGGGGTGGATGAACAAAAAAATGTAGATTAAATCAGGAGAATAAATTATTCATAATCCGATGGATACAAAGAAAATTAATCGTTCAGATCGTCAGGAGTTCAGCTGCGGTTTGGGCACGGGGAAGGCCGCGCTCGCCGCCGCCGCCGTTCCTTGGATAATCAACTCCTTCTTGGGGGCGGGGGGCGGACGTTGTGTAACCTGAAATATTTAATTTCCTCCGCTCCTCAACCCCACCAGCAGATGGGGCCCGCTGAGTGAACGGATGAATGATTGAACTGCAAACTTACCAAACTGATGGCGCGCACGTTCCCTCGTCGTCGTCGTGTTCGTAGTCGTCTTCCGTGTCTTATTCCAAAGAAAAATCTCAGCAACTCCCTTCAATCAATAGAGCTACCATCCCTTTGCCACGGAAAAGCACACACAATTCACTCCCCAACCGGTAGACCGCACTTTAAGATACGTTTACACTCTTTCCTCGTTTGCCAGTCCAGCCGTTTCGCTGTTTCACTGTTTCACTGTTTTCACTGCTCCTCTCTGGCGTCGTCGTCGTCGTCGTCTTTCACTGGGCGATGTCGCGTGGTGTTTGCATGAGTAATTTACTACACGAACGGCACCGGTTAGCTTTGATAATTAAACCGAATTAACTGCAAACGGACGCGATGATGACTCTGATAGATACTTCTGTATCTGGATCTCGGCTGACAGCGCGGAGAGCTTAAGACCCTCGGGAGGGTGGTGGCGAATGCGAAACCGAATCGAAATAAAATCGGAAAAATCCGCAAGATTCACTGCAAGAAGACACGTTTCGCTTGGTTTCGTTTTGGTTTTTTTTTTTTTTTTTGTTGCCTCTTTTCTTTCTCGTTCACTTCGTTTTGCCGGCTTCGTGTGCTTCTTCTTGGGTTAACCTTCAGATGAGATACTCTTTTTTTGGGTTTTTTTCCTTCACTTGACACACTCACTGGACGCCGAGCGAGGCAGGGATAGACGCGCACTGGGGGATAGAGAGAAGAAGAAAGCGACGGAGCACCAAAAGTCCAAGACTCTAGATCAAACAGCTGGGCTTGAGCCCGTCTCACGGCACGACAAAGGAGCTGAGGATGCGAGAGTGTCTTCCCAACTCAACCCGTCTTTGGTTAGCAACTGGCTGCACTAATTTTTATTCTCTCACTGGCTTCGGTCAGGCGGATATCAGCGTATCTGTCAACTGAGACAAACTCACGGAATGGGTTTCTTTTTATTTAATTCCACTTTTTTTTGCTCGTTTTGCTGTTATTTTGTTGGTCTGCCTTGCGAGAGAGACTGATGACTGATGTCTGCTGGTGCTGCTGCTGCTGCTGCTTCTGGGATTCACACCACACACACACCGGAGCGCACCTAACGTGGAAGAAGTGTATTTGCTCCGTTCTGGCAGCGTCCGTTCGAGATACTGAAAACCGAATTTTTTTTCGCTCCGAAAGCTGATAGAATGTATCTTGTTCCTTTTATTGTTCGGGTACGGGTTGGTTTTCGTTTGGCGTCGCTGTGGTTGTGCTACTGCACAACTACGGATACACATCGGGAAGGTGATATAATAGTTTGCTCTCCAGAGGGTGTTTCGGTTCGGGTTGATGGTGCATCGATGGATGGGTGTTTAGAGCGCAGGTTTCTTCGCGAGGAGAAAGCCCTGTGCGTCTCTTCACTGTCTCTCTTTCTCTCTTTCTCCGTCGCTCTTTCTGTGACGGTTGGCCTCTGCGAGAAAGCTTTCGTTTATTGAATGAAATTATCATGTGTGCAGGGATTGCGTTTTTTATTCTGCCTCTCCTCGGTGGTGTCACATTGACGCTGGAGTAGGTGTATGTGCTTCGATGGACATGAGCCGATATGACGTGGATTGGGGGTTCGACTATCGCTCGGTGGTGGTAATTCCTTGAGTAATTGAATAATGGGCAAGGTTAGCGTGGAGCTGGAAGGAAATTCGAGACGATCTTTGCCGGCGACAAGGAGACCTTTTTGCTTTCGAAGCGACAGATAATTCCCTGTGGGAAGTGGTTCGATTTGTGAGGGAATTTGTTGCCTTTTTGGAGGTGTTTGAGTGGAGGATGGGTTTCAATTAACTTTCCCGATGATTTCTCTCTGTTCAAGCAGAAGATGTGATTCTCAGCAGAGGAGGCTGGCAATTTGTGTGGCATGCCGCAGGGGAACCCCATGGGACTGATTCTTTTTAGTTTTGCTGATGATGCTGTTGTCTACTGTGATGAAGGATGGGCTTCTCTTCTTCTCCTTCCCGTGGCGCTATAGTTAGTCTCTAGCAAGCACGCCAAGGTGGTTGAGTTCCCCCTCCACTTGAAGGCGCCCCTATAGACGTAGACGTCTTCTGTTGCGTGGCAACTTCTTAGCTTCTTCTTTTTCTTGGGCCAAGGCCTCCATCAACAAGCCTCTCCAGCCTCTTCTTGTGGCGCTTAAGTCCGGGGGGACCTGGGCCTCCACCAAGAAGCCTCTCCAACGTCTTCTTGTGGCGCTACAGTCCGGCGTCTCCAGCCTCTCCAGCCTCTTCTTGTGGCGTTACAGTCCAGCGTGTGCCTGGGCCTCCACCAACGACCTTCTCCAGCTTCTTCTTCTTCCTCTTCCTATGGCGCTACAGTCCGGGGTGGACCTGGGCCTCAACCAACAAGCCTCTCCAGCGTCTTCTTGTGGCGCTCCAGTCCGGGGTGGACCTGGGCCTCAACCAAGAAGCCTCTCCCACTTTTCCTTCTTCTTGTGGTGCTGCAGTCCCGAGTGGACATGGGTCCAATACAATATTTTCCTAGCTGTCGCCAATTGACTGAGGTCCGTCTCCAATTAGGCCCGCTACCGTAGACGTGGACGTCTTCTGTTGAGTTGTCTGCCACTGGTTCAGAGTCGAGAGGTTCTCGGAATGTCTAGTCTTCTATAAAAACCCTGTTTCCCGTCCTTGCAGCGCTTCCAATGACAACCAGGCAAAGGGAGTTCGAACTTCAAGAACTCATCAAAAGGATCCTGTCAGGCGCATCGCACAAAAGACGTCGTCTAGCAAAGCGATTTGACGCAAGAACTCATCAAAATGATGCGACCAGACGCCTCGTACAAGAGAACCCATCAAAAGGATGTCATCAGCCGCTCCACACAAGATCTGTCTTGAAATTGACGGTTGTCTCTGCTTCCAAGACTCACTCTCGATGGCAGTAAGTAATTCGTACCAAAAGCAGCCATTTTTTGAATTAATTTGGTTTCATTTGGAAGGACTGGTGGAGACGCCTCGATGGCGCAGTTGGTTACGTGCCTGTCCTAAGTTAGAGAAGCCCCAGGTTCGAATCCCAGTGAAAGCAAAGTTAATGCGCTTTTAACCGGTTTTTCAAATCTGCTCCAGTCCCCATTGGGATCAAATTAAGGGCGCTATCATTGGAGCGGTCAATCAGAGGTGGAAGTCTGACTGTGGATACAATGGACCAACGTGGTCTAAGAGTGTTGGTGTACAATGGACCAGTTTTTGAGTCTGAGTACTCCAGTGTAGTGCTACAAAAACTTCCGAATAAAAAAGTGTGCTGGTGAATTCACTAGCAGCCCCCTAACCTAACCCAACCTAAGGACCGGTGGACCTTGAATAATTGAGCTTTCCCATACACCAGTGCCCTTCTGACGTTGGCCCCCACCTGGATCCCCTTAAAGGTCAACCCTACACCTAAACCTCGAAACTCCATCACTCCATCGACCGCTCCACATCGCACCACACCTCAGCAAATAACGCAGTCCGCATTGAAATCAATGGAATTCAAAATTGCCACAACAAGGACTCCACCACGCATCAATTTAATTCAATTTGAGTTATCGAAATTAAATGCAAACACATCCCAGCGCCAGCGACTACCCAGCGCCACCTCAACTCAACGCAACGGCCCCCAGTCGCCGCCTCGCACCAATCCATCGCCAATTGAACGTGTTCGATGCGCAAATAAATTTATTTGCAAGCGCCCCGCCATCGCAGCGTCATCGGCGGCCAATAAAACACAAAAAAATGATCCAAAACGTCTGCTGGCGTAAATTAATTTATATTTCGGCGATAATTGTCCCGCTGTCGGCTGTTGCGAGCACGAGGGTTGACATTCTGGTTTCCAGCCGCGCGCATAACTCCATTAACACACATTTGTCGTGCGAAAAAACAGCCGCGAGGACATCCCCCCGTGCAGCAATTAGCAGATCCTGCTCCAGTGCACCGAGACATAGGGTTTATTTTGTAATTGGACATGTAACCGGTGCGGTGGCAAGGAGCAACCACTGAAAAATTGCTCGAAATTGCCGATCCCTGGGCGTGGCGGGGATGAGGATGAATTTGTGGGGCATCTCACATGTGTCACATTCAGGCCGCACGCAACCGTTCAATTCCCCTGCTTTCATCTCAAACTGGGCGAACAGATGACGGATCACTTTGACACACTTCAGGCAGGTCAAAGGGGCGAGTTCCAAGAAAGACCACAACCCTCCGTGGCAGCACTTCAAAGCGAAACCCCGTTTGCTGACGTGTGTCCTGAGCGCTTTGCGTGAATGCATCACAATGTGGCGTGACATTAGCTGCAGACCGCAAGACTGCGTGCGAAATTTCATTTCGTCCACACCTTGGGGAGGGATGGGAGACGCGAAAGACATCTCATGCAAACCAATTTGAGGGTTCGGGCAGTCAATTGACCCACGGAGCGCATGATTCGATGGAAAATGTGCGGGGAAAAGTTGTCAAACTCTCACGGATGGACACCGACCAGATGTCCGAGCGACCCTGAGCATGCATTTCTCCTCGCGTACACAATCACGCCACGCACTGCTAATTGAAAATAGATTGCCGTCAATAGAGACGACAGACACAATCATGGAAGTGGGTAAATGTCATAATTCTTTGCCTTGGTGGGATGCTTGCTCGGGGCTTATGTGTGGCAGCAGTGCCGCACCGCACCGGGGGCGAGCGATGATGGAGGAGAACGTCCCCTGTGCAGGGACGTCTTGAAGTGAGCAACACACTGGAGGATGATTTGATGTCAAGCGGTTGAAGGTTGGAGCTGTCAAATTGATGGAAGACTTCGAGGATTTGTCGGGTTCTTGCGGAGGATCACAAGGAAGTCGGTGTCGGCAGTGTCTGACTTTTTTAGAGCGGCTTGTCAACAGTCAGGCTCACACCACCTTTTGCGACGGATCACAGCTTCCTCAGCGTTGCAGGAATGACTGAACTCTAGAGAGCCCCTTGTCCACAGTCAAGCTCAGACCGTGTCTTGGGACGGATCAAAAGGGACGCAGCTTCACTGTCAGCGTCTGAATTCTAGTGAGCGCCTCGTCCACAGTCGAGTTTAGGCCGTCCCTTGCGACGGATCGAAAGGGGATCACTGGCAACGCCTGAATTCTAGTGAGCGCCTCGTCCACAGTCGAGCTCAAGCCGTCTCCTCCGATGGATCAAAAAGGGACCAGCGTCGCAGTCAGCGTCTGAATTCTAGTGAGCGCCTCGTCCACAGTCGAGCTTAGGCCGTCCCTTGCGACGGATCGAAAGGGGATCACTGTCAGCGTCTGAATTCTAGTGAGCGCCTCGTCCACAGTCGAGCTCAAGCCGTCTCTTCCGATGGATCAAAAAGGGACCAGCGTCGCAGTCAGCGTCTGAATTCTAGTGAGCGCCTCGTCCACAGTCGAGCTCAAGCCGTCTCTTCCGATGGATCAAAAAGGGACCAGCGTCGTAGTCAGCGTCTGAATTCTAGTGAGCGCCTCGTCCACAGTCGAGCTTAGGCCGTCCCTTGCGACGGATCAAAAGGTGATCACTGTCAGCGTCTGAATTCTAGTGAGCGCCTCGTCCACAGTCGAGTTTAGGCCGTCCCTTGCGACGGATCGAAAGGGGATCACTGGCAACGCCTGAATTCTAGTGAGCGCCTCGTCCACAGTCGAGCTCAAGCCGTCTCCTCCGATGGATCAAAAAGGGACCAGCGTCGCAGTCAGCGTCTGAATTCTAGTGAGCGCCTCGTCCACAGTCGAGCTTAGGCCGTCCCTTGCGACGGATCGAAAGGGGATCACTGTCAGCGTCTGAATTCTAGTGAGCGCCTCGTCCACAGTCGAGCTCAAGCCGTCTCTTCCGATGGATCAAAAAGGGACCAGCGTCGCAGTCAGCGTCTGAATTCTAGTGAGCGCCTCGTCCACAGTCGAGCTCAAGCCGTCTCTTCCGATGGATCAAAAAGGGACCAGCGTCGCAGTCAGCGTCTGAATTCTAGTGAGCGCCTCGTCCACAGTCGAGCTCAAGCCGTCTCCTCCGATGGATCAAAAAGGGACCAGCGTCGCAGTCAGCGTCTGAATTCTAGTGAGCGCCTCGTCCACAGTCGAGCTTAGGCCGTCCCTTGCGACGGATCAAAAGGTGATCACTGTCAGCGTCTGAATTCTAGTGAGCGCCTCGTCCACAGTCGAGTTTAGGCCTTCCCTTGCGACGGATCGAAAGGGGATCACTGGCAACGCCTGAATTCTAGTGAGCGCCTCGTCCACAGTCGAGCTTAGGCCGTCCCTTGCGACGGATCAAAAGGTGATCACTGTCAGCGTCTGAATTCTGCTGAGCGCCCTGTCCACAGTCAATCCCAAACCGTGTCTTGTGACGGATTCCTCAGCATCGCAGGAAAGAATAGCTTTACCGTCAGTCAAGCGCCCTGTCCACAGTCAACCTCAGACCGTCTCTGACTTTGACAACGTCACCGCAAACATCATCAACACTGTCACGGGCAATAATTGCCAATCAAGTGTCTTCGCCCTTTCCTCAGCAAATCGCTCGCACGTACATGCCTCGCGACATGCCTCGCAACTCTCCCGATTTTTGATTCCAAAAGCAGCGTCGACATGCGAGGTGACTTAACGCCTACCAGTCGCCCAACTGGACAGATCAACTCATGTGTTCCCAATCCATCATCCGGGGGTGTCCCCATCGTCGGGTCATAACTTGCACATCACGTCCAAGTGCCTCCCCTCCCCTCCACGGAGAACAGAATGAAACATAAATCTCAAAAACGACACACAATCGGCCGATAAACTGACGGAGGGCAGGGGCGTTTACGAGCCAAAGCCGATTCTGGGAATTCGATTGGAAACATCTCCGTCGAGCGGCACTTACAGCGTTCATAATTGAATCAATCAATTAGTGGAGGCGACTTACGTTCGTTTTATTGGAATCCATGCAAGACGCACGTCGACGGTGCGGGCACTTCAGGTCTAGCTTTCGCCCCACAGTCCCCGCATCGCCGTTTGGCTTTGCACTTGAAAAAGTTCCCGTTCCCAGAGCCGAACGGGCTCTGCCACGAGAGGTGAATATGAGCGAAGCAGATGTGCTTGAAAATTGCAGGTTATATGCTAAATGATTCGTGTAACCCTGCTGCTGCGTGTGGGAAATAGAGCAGAAACGTGCCTAGATGAAGTTGATTAGGATTCAGTTGGGGGGGGGGGGGAGGGGTGCACAAGTGATGCGGAAAAATGAGGTATCCTGCGATGGAATGGTGTTCGCTTTCAAGGGCACGAGAGGAGGGCACGATGTTCGGAACAGGGTTTCGAAGAAGGATGAGGGAGCTGTTCCCTCGACGCATTTGTTGTGAGTTATCAACGGGGAAGTGGAATGTGACCCCAATTTCGGGATGAAGGAGTGCACGCCGTGATGTCCTCAACCAGCCAAGAGCGAGATTGAGTGTCGAGCCAGCCGGGAATAGCTGATTTCGATAGAAGCATGTACGTCACCACTTCACCTCGTGATGTTTTCCAAAGCAGTTCACGATCTCGAGAACCAACCGCTTGAACCACATTTGCACACACTCCATTTGTAGCTTCCAATCGATTTGTCAAAAAGACACTCAACCACTTCCCCTCCCCCACCCCCCACCCCTTCATCGGCCCCGCAAAAGACTGTTCACTCATTCATGACGCTCTCTTTCGGGGGGAATCAGCCAAACGAATGATTACCAGGATACGAAGCCAACAAAGCCCTGTTAACTTATTCACTTTATATCCAACACATCCGCTTCGCAGAAAATCAATACACGTCCCGACCGCGCCGCCACCCCCTTCTCCACCCCCCAGCAACACCATTCAGCGAGAGGGAATTCAGCGCGAAGCGGAAGCGACTGTTTTGTACTTGAAAAGCCGGCTAAAAAGAGGCGAGGCGAAGAGGAGGAGGATTACAAAACACCAACAAAAAAAAAGCCCTAGCCCTTTAATAGGATTTCTGGCACTGCCACTCCACCTCGCAGCGATTGAGGGCGCCAGACGTACGTCATACCTGCAGCTCGGTTGACAGTTACGAGCCAACGCCACCACCGTGCAAGAGCGTTGAATGAATGAATCACACTCTGGTGGCTTCGTGACGTGCCCGTCTAGACGCGCAATATTCAAGACGAAGGACCTGCTGAAAGGGTTGTGGGAAAGTCACAGCCATCGTCATTGACTCCGGTGTCATCGGTCTGGGCGGCGGCGGCGGCGGTGCCTTGACTCCGAATGTCAATTATGAGTTTCAATCGCAAACCAGAGCAGAACCGCGGAAGCCATCAAAATTGAATTGGATTCCAATTCGTTGGCTTTTTTTTTTTGCGTTTCGCTTTTCTGGCCAATTAGGAGCAGTAATGGCGTGTAACCCCAGGCCTTCGGTGACACTGAAAAACAAACAAATTTAAGTTCAATTACGCCATTAGACAGCATCACGTAGACGAGATGAGTTCGGTCGATATGGAGTGTGTAATTACCAGCTACACGCACACGTTTGGGCGCTTAAACACACTCCCAAGGGAGTGGGGGGAGGGGAGTGTGATGTGCCGCCTCTTTGGGGTGGCGGGCTGTCAGCTCGATCGGAGAATTGAAAATTGGTTTTTGATTGCGGGGAAAGATGCTAAATGAGTGATATATCGCTTTGCAATGGCTGTGGGAAGCGAACGGGTGTCGGTTGTTGTGATTTGGGGCTGCCTCTTGCTGGTGGGGATTGGTAATGAGCGACGGTGGGGAGTGTCTGGAGAGGCATTTACATTTAATTCGCTTTGGGAATGTGATGCCGAATTGATTTCAGAGATCGACCAGGAGAAGTGACACCAGTGGGGGCTTTGGAAATGAGATACCCTCTGGGATTCAACTTGAATCTTTCCATGAGAGGATGGACTGAGTGGAGACCAGGAAAGATGGTGCAAAAATTTAACAGAATGTCTGTTGCGGTGTGCTCAAAAGTTGGGACACTTGCTTTGAGAATGTGATGCCCAATTGATTTCAAAGATCGCTTGACAGCTGAGGAGAAGTGACACCAGAGGGCCTAGGTGGTTTGGGATCCTCTCCACGATTCAACTTGAATCCTTTCACGAGAGGATGGACCACGTCGAGACCAGGGAAGACTGTGGCAAAATTGAACAGAGTGGCTCTTGCGGTGTGGTCAAGATTTGGGACAATAGCTAGTAAGGGCATCTCACGACTGGATGGCGCAGTCAGTTAAGTGCCTGAGCCTAAGTTAGAGGGGTCCCAGGTTCGAATCCCAGTGAAAGCAAAGTTAATACGGTTTTGTTCGGTTTTTCAAATCTGGCCCAGTCACCACTTGCCGTTGGGAACTGGAGCGGTCGATCAGCGGTCGATGGTGGTCTGACTGTGGCTGACTGACCACAATGCACCAACATGGTCTAAGTGTGCCACTAGCAGGCCCCTAACCTAACCTTCCCTGCGGTTTGCCTGTTTTGTCAGCTGTCCGTCTTGTCTTTTGGGCTGCCTGCCTTGTTGTCTACCCGTCTATGGTTTGTCTGTCTTCGGGTTTGCCCGTCTTCGGGTCTATCTGTCTTTTGGGATGCTTGTGGGCTACTCTTTTTATTGCCTAACCTAACCTTGTCATTTGAACTCCATTCACTGGTGACCAGCTTCAAGGATTTCTTTGACGTCGAGCGACTCTTTTCGCATTCCAAGGAAGTTTCAGTGCAGAAAGAGCGACTCTGAAGTTTCAGTGCAGTCCGGTCTCGTCTAGGAAAGCGTTCCCACTTTCTAGTGACCAACTTCACAGACTTCTTCGACTTCGCGTCCGTTGGATGACTCAACAGAGGACGTCCACGAAGCCTTTGGCTCACACAAGTGGAGAAGAACCTCAGCCAACTTGGCGTGCGTAATTGGGGGCAACTGGCTTAAGATCGTGTCAGATGAAGAGCCTTGTTGGTTGAGGCCCACGTTCACCCCGGACTGAAGGGCCTCAAAAAGAGGAAAAGGAAGAAGCTGGAGAAGATTGTTGGTTGGAGACCAGGTCCACTGCTGACTGTAGCGCCACGGGAAGAGGAAGATCTTCTTCCTAGAGAAGCTTGTTAGTCCAGGTCCACTCCGAACTGTAGCGCCATCAGAAGATGGATAAGAAGCTTCACGGTGACCGTAGCTGAAGGAGTTCGGTTGTGGATCATGTTCATTGAGGGCTAAGGGTCCTCTGGAATGAGGCGAATATAGTTTTTGGCCTCGTCTAAGAAATAAGGTTCAAATCTTAGCTAAGACACCGACATAACCTCTAAGGCATCCACCGAGATGGACAATGGAGCGACATGGTCTAAGTTTGGTGGCGAATTCTGTAGCAGCCCCTTAATCTATCCTAACCTAGGGACTTACTTGCTTCCTTAACAGGCCTATGACCCATGAAGGGTCCGAGCCTAGGGTATCGCTACCTTCCATCGTTAACGGTCTTGGGCACGCTGCTTTCACTCATCAAGACCAAGCTACGTCCGCGATGACTTGGTCTTTATACCGGAGGTTCGATCTCCCTCTCCTTCTCGAACCAGGAGGCTCGGATTCGAAGACCCTCTGAAGTCTTCACTGGAAAACGCTGGAGCGTTGTTGTCCTCGTTGTCCTTGTTGCGCTCAATGTAGCCGAGCCAGTGCAGTCGACGGATTTTTGCCTTCCGGACTGCATCCACATCCTGGTACAGCTCTTAAAGTTCGTGGTTTTGTCTTCTCCTCCATTCGCCTTCCTTGGAGACGGGAGCAGAAGAATTCTTAGAATTTTTCCTTCGAAGCCACCAAGAATCAGCTCCGCGGTTCTGCTCACTGTCCAGATTTCGGCTAACCTACGAGCATCTCACAGTTTATTGGATGAAAGGATTCTCCTGCATCATCACTTCCTCATCTCTTTTGAATCTCCTGAATCTCCTGAGCCTCCTGAACCTCGTGAATCTTCTGAACCTCCTGAACCTCCTGAATCTTCACTTCCTCATCTCCCTAGTTGTTTGAGGGAAAAGGAGTCACACGAAAGGGTTCATCTCTCCAGTTGCTGAAGGGGGAAGGAGTCTCAGAGACGGGTTCCCCTACATCATCACTCGTCCACCTCTGCAATTGTTTCAAGGGGAAAGACTGCTCCAGCAACATTCTCTTTGGGATTCCAAGAAGAAGCATGAGTGTCGTCTCCTGGTGTCTTTGTGAACGTCGGCAGTGGTCTGTCGCTTCTTGAAAATTGTGGAATGTCTAGCGCTTTCGAGTGTTTGACGATTTATCCCGAATTCAGGGTTCCAGAAACACATTTTCCCCTCATCCGGCTCAGCAAATCACTTGCCTTTCCCTTCCATTGAATCCAATGGCTTCCACGTCGTCTTCTGACAAAAACCTTTTCCCTCCAGATTTCCCACAACATTCCTCACCCAATTTGACTCACATTCGATCGCTCAGCTCCCACCCACTTGCACGCACTTGAAACCCTGCGCACTTTGTGCGCGTTGCTAAGACACCGCCGCAAGGCCAAAGCAGCCAATGAACCTTACCCGAAGTCCCATTGCAGCACATTTTGTTGTGGCACACTTGTTTCCACGCCAGTAAACGTGTCGATGACTAATTTGACTTAAACCCAGAGGGGGGACGGAGAGTATGGTTTTGGATGTGTTTTTGCGCGCCTTACAAGATGTTCGCGTGTATTCGCCCCATTTCGGGGAGCAATGTCCTTCGTCAACATGCCGCAGTGCATGAACTTCTCTGGCGGAACTCATGAATCACCAGGGAATCTGAGAGAGAGACTTCTCGTGCCATTGTCACCGTGGGGGTTCCGCCCCCCCCCCCCCCCAGGAGGGGAGGAAACAAAAGGAATCAGCACACTTTTTCCCATTCAATCAATGACAACAACCAGAGCGAAGAGCCTGTGTTTTTTGGAGCGTAATCCAATTACTTCCACGAGGTTTGAGCCGGAGTCCCCACGACAGGGCGGCTATAAAAATGCACACCCCCGAAATTCTGTTCACCAATTAGCATCCGTAAACCCCTAACTGGAGGGTTGACATAGCCTCGGTGGATGGCGAGACCCCAAAGTGAACCCGAACGGGGTAAACAAAACGGAAGCGAAGGCATCACTTTTTCATTCTCCTTCTCTCTTTCTCTCGCCCCCTTCGGTTTGGCACTGGATTCTATGCAAATCCCTCGGCAATCCCTGCTGCCCTGCTGCCCTGCTGCCCTGCAGATCGACCAGGGGATACCTCAATTATTTGTAATTACTGCGGAATGGAGGCCATCAGACCACGTCTGCCGACTGTAGGTGTGGCGGAAGGGCGACAAAAGAAAGCAGAGGCGGTTGGTGGTCTGGAAGAGCTCCAGAAGCCGACGGTGGTTAACAAGACTAAGCTGTGTGCTTGGGATCCACCGCCGCCATGTGTCGAACATCGAACAGGACATCGTGTGACTTTGTGCAGGGAAGCCTCGCGGAACCGCACCATTTGCTCAGCTAATTGAGACTTAATCAGCTCGAGGAAGCGAACCAACACCCACCGCGTTGTCCGGGGACAACTTTAAATGGTAATTGGATTCGAGGGGAGGCGCAAAAAAGCTCCGAAAGGGTACAAGTAGGCGACAATTGTTTCATAAATAAAAGGATAAACATCAACAGAGCACCCCGACAAGACGTCGACGACAACAACGACAACAGCCACACCTAAAGTCAACCTGAAGGAGGCGGCGTGGGCCATGGTCTGAGGTTTATGCCACGCCAAGAGACATCTGTTTGTGTAATTTAATGGAATCTCCACCGCGTGGGTGAATTAGATGGCAAGAGCACGACTGAGAGAGCAGGGAAGACACCGAGTGTCCTTTCGATTTGAAAGGTGATTTAATTAATGGCATCAGTGGGAGAGAGCCGGACGGGGGTGGTGCGAGTGTTTGCCGTTCGGATTGTTTGAAGGGATTATTCCCTTTTTCACTCGACGACGGCGATGCTGTTTAGCATTTACTTGAACCGAAAGTCATTGAGGAACACTTTGCGGCGGCGATTTGTGGGCGGAAGCTGTCGTTCGCAATCGATGGGGGAAAGTGGTGACAAATTGGTGATTTAGGTGACGGATTTCGTGTGCAGCATCTTGTTAGGTCGCACTCGGGGAGAGGGTGGCCCGCAAACAATCAGGTCAGTCGAGGGTTTGTCTTGTGATTGAAGGAGGATTCCCAGAAATCATTTTGAGGTGATCACTCACTGATTCTGTGGAAATTGTGATTGTGTTGGCATGGGATTTCACAGAATCACAAAAAAGGAGGGAAATGGAGGGGAAATCATGCCCCTTAAAGTGAGAGGCCTTGAATACGACTGGATGGCGCAGTTGGTTAAGTGCCTGCCTCAAGTGAGAGGGGTCCCAGGTTCGAATTCCAGTGAAATCGAATCTGGTCCAGTCACCATTTGCCGTTGGGATCAAATTAACGGCACTGGAGTAGGTTGCTACCTGGCAGTACAATGGACCAGTTTTGAGTCTGAGTGCTCCAGTAGAGTTTCAAAAATACCCCGAAAAAAAAACCTTCTGGCATGGGTGCCTATCGGACAATGTCCGGTGAGAACTCTCACCACCGTCCGTATATCCTTGCGATTTGGGCTAATCATTGATAACGATTTCTTCCTGTTCTTCCTGGCCATAGGGCTCTCGTTGACTCAGTGGCCAGAATTTAGTCAAGCCTTTCTAAGGCTTCGTTCTCTATTTCTTTCCTTAGGAAACTTAACGGCTTGTTGACATAAGGTAGTGCTAGAGATTTATCTAATTCTGAGACCTCCGAACATATAGCTGGCAAAGATCGTGCAGGCTGGAGAGGCATCTTGAGGAGTGAGGCCCAGGTCCACCTCGGACTGTGGCGCCCTAAGAAGAAGAAGAAGAAAAAGAAGAAGAAGACACCCCCTTTGCCAACACGTCCACTCTCTCGTTTCTTTGAACTCCTGTGTTTCCCGGTACCCAGCAGAGAATCATCGTGTTTAGCATGGAGATTTCGTTGACGTTCTGTCCGCATAGCTTGACTAGTTTCGACTTTAGAATATTCGACGCTATGGCTGGTCGGAGTTATCGTTTTCTGTCAAACTAAGCTCTTTAAGCGTAAGCGTCGCCTCATTTATTGCTACAACTTCTGCTTGGAAAGCTCTTCATTCATCGCTTTGGTTTAGAGATCTTTCAAAGAGATTGCAGAAGACCCCTGCCCCCGTTCCTTCACCTGTTTTCGAACTATCAGTTTATAGGGAGATCTCTTCGCCGCCATTCGCTGATAGCTCTTCCCAACGTCTCCCGTCCAGAATTCGGGTAGAGAACTTCCTGGTGGTTGCCAGAGTTGGTGGCAGATAATCTGACGTTTTGTATCTGTATGATGCTGTCCATTTTGAGAGGATGGATAACACAGATCTCTGCTAAATCCAACTCCAGTTCACCAGCGACAAACAAAAGCTTCAAATTAATTTTCTTAACGACGTCTCTCACTCTCCCCCCGAAACGAGTGAAAAAAACACACATTCCGACCTCGAACTTCTCATAAGCTCCTCGAAAATGAAACAATAAAACCATTCAATATCCTTAATTGAATCGCAAAACTGTCGCAGGATATTAATTAACGAAATATACCACTTGACACTAAATTTGATCCAATTCAAACAATGGAACGGATTACTCCGCCTGATCCCCTTGAAACAAAATTACTAAATTAATACCTGAACATGCCCTCCCCCCATCGCCATCGCCTTGACGCAACACAACACGTCCCACTCATTCCAAGATCTCAAGATTATCCCTCAGAAACACTTAAGAAGTTCCTAGAAACAAGCCATCAGCAGCCCTTGGTGGGGGAGTGTGTGCTGTGTGCTGTGTGTGTGTGTCAGGAAATCGCCTCTCCCGACGTGGCAATGCCAACGACTTTCTCGTCACCGAAGACGTTACTTCATCTCACATGATATCCATCCCTCAGCCCTCGGGCGTACCTCAAGTTACAACGTGTTGTGGATGTTTCCCTTCATCATCCTTCTGACATGGAGTTTCGCAGGTCCTCCCGTGTGCCTGTGTGTGTGTGTGTGCCTAGATGAAGGACGAGATGGGGGCCTAGTGTGTGTATCTATTTAACTATGTGCGCCACCTTGGTTCTACTCAGGTTCAAGGTTGCAAGCAAATAACAGGAAAAAAAAAAACAGAAATCAAAGCCACCACCTTTTCTGGTGCACGCACTTGGGGTGTTCATTATCTCTCTCACTCTCGCGTGTGCTCGCTCCGGTTGGAGAACGAATTGCACGTGAGTTTGTGCGGATGTGCGGCTGGGGGTTCAAGAGGATGCCTTATCGCCGGAGAGAGCATCATCATCTTTCCATCAAAATCCTCTTGTGAGTCGTTTTTTTTTTGTTGCTTTCCTCCGCGCAAATGATTCGGATTTTTCTCACACACATCCCGAAGAAAGGAGGCTGCGGTGAGGGCGAGCTTTGCATTGATTTTTTGGCGAAGTGACTGGAAGGATTGAGCTTCAGAGTCGGGGTTGCCATTGGTGAATGGAGGGTGTTCAGAAGGAGAAAGAGAAAGACACAGAGGAGGCTACCTTACCGACGTCTCATCATCTCATCAACTTTCAACGCCTTATGGGCCGTCTGACAGTCGTTTAGGACCTTCTAGCGGTCTTCGAAGCGTCGCCACGTATATCAGCACGCCTCTCGCCACAGATATGGTCCCTTCGACAGTCGTTTGGGACCTTCTAACGATCTTCGAAGCGGCGCAACTTACATATGTCAGCACGCCTATCGCCATAGACATGGTCCCTTCGACAATTGTTTGGGATCTCCTAACGTCTTCGAAGCGTCGCGACTTATATTAGCACGTTCATCGCCCGCATATGACATCAATTTTTGACAGTTTTTGACATGAGTGTTGTCGTGAAGTTGGTTTAAAATGAGCGGAGTTTCCTGTTGACTTCGCTTTCTGGAAGCAACCTTTTCTGGTGACTTTTTAAACGTCAGTTTTTGACAAAACGGTCAAAAACAAGCAGCCCTTTCTGGTGACTTTTTAAACGTCAGTTTTTGACAAAACTTTCAAAAACAAGCAGCCCTTTCTGGTGACTTTTTAAACGTCAGTTTTTGACAAAACTGTCAAAAACAAGCAGGCCTTTCTGGTGACTTTATAAACGTAAGTTTTTGACAAGACTGTCAAAAACAAGCAGCCTTTTCTGGTGACTTTTTAAACGTCAGTTTTTGACAAAACTGTCAAAAACAAGCAGCCCTTTCTGGTGACATTTTAAACGTCAGTTTTTGACAAAACTGTCAAAAACAAGCAGCCCTTTCTGGTGACTTTTTAAACGTCAGTTTTTGACAAAACTGTCAAAAACAAGCAGCCCTTTCTGGTGACTTTTTAAATGTCAGTTCTTGACAAGATTGTCAGAAACAAGATGGGGATTTTCTAAACTGACAAAAACGTCACTTTTTTGACAAGACTTTCAAAAACAAGATTGCCAAAAACTGACGTTTAAAAAGTCACCAGAAAAGGCAAGACGGTCAAAAACAGACGTTTAAAATGTCATCCGGAAAGGCTGCGTCCGAAAAGCAAACTCAACGGAAAACTCCTCACATTTTTCATCAATTTCACGGCAACACTCATGAACACCGACCCTAAATCACAACTGTCACATTGGAAGCACTTTGAATTGGACGGGGTAATGCGCAGAGCCACAAAAGCTCTAGCAAGTTCCATCGCCATTTCTGTGTCAGTGGTGTGTTTACAAGCAAACGTCGCCACGTGGTCTCCGGTCGGAAAAATCAATACCAGGAAAATAGCGGCGTCTACCACAGAACAGTCCCCCCAACTGTCAAACTGTCCCTCCCTCTCTCTCATTCACCGAACAGCTGTCATCCGCTCCCAACGAATGTCATTCGCAGAGCATCACAGATGACCACCTCTATAAATAGGACTGTGCGGGGAAATTTCTCATCGAAAACACAAGTTTTTCACCTTTTTCTTGTCAGTTTTCCGACAGCGCACCACCGATACGGAGGCACGAGAATATTCGCCCATCGCTAACGGGCCGGAAATTGACGTTTTCAAAAACAAGAACAAGAGCATTCCCATTCAGCCGTGTCTGTCAGTTGCGCGACGAGGAAATTAACTGTGTCAAGTGTGAAAAATCGATGTGAAAACCCGTGAAACTGCCTTCAATTCAGAGAAGCGGATCAATCGCGTGTTTGTATGTGCTAGGGGATTGTATCGCGATTCAAAACGGGTGCACCACACCCACAATCAGTGCTCTAACCTTTGGAAAATGCGAGAAAAATGCTTTCGAAAAGTGAAAAGTTGATGTCGCGCAGTTGCCTCGTTGTGGCCATATTTTTCCTGCTCCACCTCATCTGCATACCGCCTCAGCCAGTTGCGGCAACGCTCGAAGACGATGCGTAAGTCCTCAATTTTCAACAAAAAATTTCGTAAATTCCTCTCTAGGATTGGAAAATTTTTTCACAAAAATCGTGTGGTCCTCTGGCCACGAATTGATTGCTCATCTCAGCGTATTCGGGGTGAAAAAATAAATCGCTAAAAATAGACGGAAAAAACCGAATGAATGGTGAAAGGTGGCGATGGTGAATGTGGCAGCTGGTGGGGAGAGCAAAACAACAAAAAAAATAGTCCTCGAGCAGGGGACATTTTTGTTTTTCTGCTTCGCTCTCGGGATGTTTTTCGGGGGAAATTCGGTTGTAAACAAATCCATCGGGTTTTGTTTTGATTTCGCGCATTCGTTTGTTTGCACAGCGGGGGGTTGTTTACAAACAAGAAGCCGCTTCGCACCGGTTGCGCATGTTTGACGTTTCATTTTTAACGTCTTTCCTATCGCGTGCTGTGGCAGCGAAATGTCAGCGGGCCGTGCTAATTGCAGGTGGTTGGGAATATTCGATATCCGGTTCGTAGTACGGTTGGCAGGGGGTTGCTGCGGGGAGTGTGGGCGTATTTTTAGAACTATTAACGATGAAATAAATCGAATTTAAATCGTTCGTGTCAGCGACAAAGGCGATTCGTTTTTAGACCATCTCTTGATGTCAAATGTATCGTGACAGATTTGTGGAGCACATCGTTTCCCGGACGAGTGGGCCGAGGTGATTTTTATCGAGGAAAATTATTGCGTTATTCATAGGCTGGCAGTTTGCAATTAAGTTTTTTAATTGGTTCCGTTTCTGACTGTTTTGTGTGCGTAGTTGTCGACTTGGATGTTGAATGCTGGCGATTTATTGTTCTCGTGGTCTTTGTCATCTGTTTTATGGTTTTTTGTCATTCAGGACTTTGCACATCTGTTAGACCAGTCCGCTTTTGCTTAGAGGTCTTCCAGGCTAGGCATAGTCGACTTTTGCTCTTTTTCTTCTTCTTAGGGCGCTACAGTCCGAGGTGGACCTGGGCCTCAACCAGCAGCCTCTTCAGCTTCTTCTTCTTCTTCAGCTTCTTCTTCTTCTTCTTCTTCAGCTTCTTCTTCTTCTTCTTCTTCTTCTTCTTCTTCTTCTTCTTCTCCTTCTTCTTCTTCTTCTTCTTCTTCTTCTTCTTCTTCTGGTGGCTCCACAGTCTGAGGTGGACCTGGGCTTCACTCAACATGCCTCTCCAGCCAGCACGATCTCTCGCCAGCTGTCTCCAGTTTCGCACACCAAGCCGGCCGAGGTCCCCCTAGACTTGTGTGCGCCGTCTTGTACGTTCACGTCCTCTGCTGCGTTGTCTTTTTGCTACAATCCCAAAAAAATCAAGGTCGCTGTGCATTATATCATCGTCTGGTTGTAAACAACGCGCTCCTGGAAAAGCCTGTGTGTAAACAAGGGTGGGATTGCATCAGCATACGTATCCCGTAAATAACGATGACTAACGATAACAAACTGTACGAAGCAGAGGCAAGTAGCAAGTACTATTAAATGAGGTCACACACTGTCCACACAAAAAAATTCAAAAACAAAACATTTATGCGCCACCAGCACGCATGAAGTGGGAAATTGAAGGACAAATCGCAGCCTTTTAGACGAGGCCTCATTCATTGATTTACTCGCTGAAACAAGAAAGTTGGACTCGGTAGAGTTCTGAAAATTCGTTCGTCTTTTTTAGTTGAAATTTTTCTGAAATACTAGTCGCGCAGAAAATGTAGTAGGTAAATTTTTGCGAAAGTTCAATCTTTGAAATTGAATATCTCAGGAACGGAGGGACATAGGAAAAAAGTAATGATGAGGGATTGTAGGTAGTAACGTCCTCTTTAAGGCACATTCAAATTGGCGTCAGGGGTCCCGTTATTTGCATAGAATTTCAGTGTAAAACCTAAAATTTGGTTGTAAAAGGCACCATATCTTAAAAACGGTGCATCTGGTGTCGATTATTATTACCTTCATAGACGCACGCTTCTATTGCGCATCCATCAAGGCATCATTTATGGTCATAGGTCAAATAGTTTCCGAGTTATAGCCAAAAATCGGGAACATTTGCGACGGAAAACCGAACTTTTTTTGAAAAATGCGCCATATCTCAAAAACGGTGCGTCGGAGCGCATTTTCGCTTCTGTTAACTCTTTTTGCCAAATACACAACATCATGACAAACGTTTTAAGCCATAATTCATTGGCCTAGGCCTTACAGTTTCCAAGTTATAGCCATGAATTGTGGAGGTATGCAAGGGAAAAGGAGAACACTACTTTGCTTGCACCCTTTCACAATTATTGGCCATAACTCGGAAACTATTAGGCCTGGGACAATAAATTATGGCTCAAAAAGTTCGTATTGAATGTGTGCATCTAGCCACATAAAGAAAAACTCTATGAAAAAGCGCTCAGACGCACCGTTTTCAAGATATGACGCATCTTGGAAATAAACCCGATTTTTTCCTTGCATACCTTCACAATTCTTGGCTATAACTTGGAAACTATAAGGGTTAGGGCCATATATAATGGCTTAAAACGTTCGTATTGATAGCGTGCATTTGGGCAAAAGAGGGAACAGAAGCGAAAATGCGCTCCGACGCACCGTTTTCGAGATATGGCGCATTTTTCACAAAAATGTGGTCATTTTTTTAAATACGTTCCACATTTTTGGCTATATCTTGAAAACTATTTGACCTATGACTATAAATGATGCCTTGATGGATGCGCAATCGAAGCGTGCGTCTATGAAAGAAAAAATAATCGACACCAGATTCACCGTTTTTAAGATATGGTGCATTTTAGAACAAAATTTTAGGTTTTCCACTGAAATTCGACGCAAATAACGGGACTCCAGACGCCTTTTTGAATCTGTCCTAAAGAGGACGCCATTACCTACAATTCCTCATCATTACTTTTTTCCTACGTCCCTCCGTTCTCGAGATATTTACTGTCAAAGATTGAACTTTCGCAAAAATTTACCTACTACAATTTCTGCGCGACTAGTATTTCAGGAAAATTTTCATACGAATTCTCAAATCTCGGAGGCTTGCAACTTTCTTGTTGGAACATGTATATCAACAAGTGATGGCTCGTCTGAACGGGCACATGTTGCTCTTCAATTTCCCATTTCAGCCGTCTGATTAGACCACCCGATTTCTGATTTAGGCGCCAAAAAGTGTCAATTGAAACCTTCTCGCGTTGAAATTTGACGCAAATAACGGGACTTTCGAATCCAGACCAAGTGTGTCCTAAAGACGAAGACTTAACCTTCAATCCCTCATCATTACTTTTTCCCTCCCTCCCCCCGTTTCCGAGATATTCACTGTCAAAGAATGACATTTTGCAAAAATATACCTACTAAAATTGCTTGGCGACTAGTACTTCAGAAGAATTTTCGACCAAATTCTTTGATTTCAGGGACTCACAACTTTCTTATTAGACAATATATGGGGACAAATGAGACCTCGTCTGAAAGGGCACAATGTGCTCTTCTTATTTGAACCGATCAATTTCTGCGCGACTAGTACTTCAGAAAAATTTTCGGACGAATTCTCTGTTTTCAAACCCTTGCAACTTTCTTGTTGCAGCATGTTGATCGACAAATGAGGCCTCGTCTTAAAGGGCATATTCTTACCAGTTCCTTTCACACATTTTTGCAGAGGGTATGCCTGCTTCTTTTGCTAGATTTCTGGGCGCCTGGTGCTTTAAGCAGAAAATCAATGGAAATGTCACTTTTTGAGAGTTCGCTGCTGAAAGATGTGAATTCTGTGCTAGACTTGGAAGTTGCAAATTCTACAATTCTTACCTTGATTTGGATGATGATCCTTGTGATCCTGAAAAGGACCTTTTGTTCGTCTTTTTACATTTGGGTTGACTTTTTGTTGAAGGCCTCGAGCATCTATTGGGTCGAGCAGATTGGAACTGCCGACCCAAGTAGATGAGCCTGCGTTGAATGTGAATGCGAATGAATTGAAATGATGGCCGCACCTGAAAGTAAATTGTTTTACAATCTGATGCGCACTTTTGTATGTGTTCACTTCCCTATACATTTCATGCAACAAAGTCGGGTGCTCCGAACTTCACTTCCAAATAACCAACCCCTGCATTCCATTTACAAAATCTGACCTCATTACGCTTCCTTTCCATTCTGATATCTCACATCCTTCAATTCGTCCTGGATCCCGAGAAATTCGTTTTCGAAAGTTCGACTATTTCTTCATTTTCAGCGAAAAAATGCGAGTCAATAGTTTTGCAATCGACTGCATTTTTTCGTGTGGAAAGTGTCATTTTTTCGAAAGTCGACTTTTTTTAAATGAAATTTGACTTCGAATGTATGACGTTTCTTTTCGTCTTTAAGGCAAAATGGACAGACTTACCTTTTTTGATGATATCTCTTCTTTTCCTCTACAGAATCGGTAAATGGGCCGAAAAGTTCGGCGACGAACTGTGGGAACTGGGCAAGAAGATGACGAAATCCCCAGAAATCAAAGCCGTAAGTTGAAAACATCCCCCCTCCATCCAGCAACTCAACGCCATCCCATTCCCTTTCAGAAATATAAAGAATTCAACGCCCGTGTGGAACAAAAGAATGGCACAGCACTCATCAAGTCCATTGTCAAGAACGTGGGGCGAATGCTCTCCCGCAAAATGGACGCCATCAAGTGCATCCTCAAGCAAGCCGAGAACGTGTCCAAGCAGTTCGTCTTCAATGAAACCTACGCAATGAAGGATTTTCAGTACTATTCCAGCAAATACTCACTGTACAACGGACACCGGGCACTGGAGCTGCTCGAGAGCATCGAGAAGAACGCGCCCATGTACTTGAACATGTCGCTCAACCAGGACACGCACTTCTACAATATATCTGTGGCCACTTCACACAGTTCCGTCCACGTGCCATCGAACGTTTACGACAAAGGTGAGCCCTCCTGTCGGGTGTCGCAGGGATTCCGATGAAACCCTTGTCCTTTTCAGATCCCGAGGTATTAAAAGCAATAATGTGGTCCGAAGCCCTGGACTCCGTCTTCGTGAAGAACTATCAATCCGATCCGGCCTTGTCGTGGCAGTACTTCGGCTCAGACACGGGCATCCTCCGGCACTACCCGGCCCTGCAGTGGGAGGACGAGAAGAACTCGGATGACGCGGACACGTACGACTGCCGCAAGCGGTCGTGGTACATCGAGACGGCGACCTGCTCAAAGGACATCGTCATCCTGCTGGACAACTCTGGCTCCATGACGGGTTTTCGAAATCACGTGGCCAAATTTACGATACGCAGCATTTTGGATACGTTTTCGAATAACGACTTCTTCACGATCTTCAACTACTCGAAAACCGTGGACGATATCATCCCCTGCTTCAAGGGTGCCCTCGTGCAGGCGACCCCCGAGAACATCCAGGCCTTCAACAACGCCATCGCGGGCATGGCGCCGGAGGGCTACGCTAACCTGAGCAAGGCCTACGAAAGGGCCTTCGAACTGCTGAAGAAGGTGAGGCACAGGCTTTGGGGGGGGGGGCGGGCGTCTCTCCGCGACTAAGCTTTTGTTCCTTTTCAGTACTACCTGGAGAGACGCTGCAATGAGACGTCCACCTGCAACCAGGCAATCATGCTGGTCACCGACGGCGTCTCTGGGAACATGACGGAGATCTTCGAGAAGTACAACTGGGGCATGGGCGACAATGAGACGTCTCGAATGCGAGTGCGGGTGTTCACCTACCTGCTGGGCAAGGAAGTGACGAAGGTGCGGGAGATCCAATGGATGGCGTGCCTGAATCGAGGCTACTACTCACACGTTCAGACGCTGGACGAGGTCCACGAGGAGGTGCTGAAGTACGTGGACGTCATAGCAACGCCGTTGGTTCTGCAGGACGAAAAGCATCCGCCAACGTGGACGCACTCGTTCGCGGACAAAACGGTAAATGATGTAAATTCCGTGTGAAGAGTTTTTTGGTTGAATCATTGGCTTCCAAACTGAATTTCCAGTACCAGCAGGAGGACGACGAGCAGCAGAGGCTGATGATAGCCGTGGGCGTGCCGGCGTTCGATCGAACCTACTTGGACAAGAACTCTACGAGACGGGCGCGACTGCTGGGCGTGGCTGGAACTGATGTCCCGGTGGAGGATATCGATAAGCTCACTCTGCCTTACAAGGTAAGTCCTCCGGTGGTTTCCCTTTGACTTGTCTCATGAGGTCCCTGTGTTCCACAGCTCGGCGTGAATGGGTACTCCTTCGTGATCAGCAACAACGGATACGTCATCTTCCACCCCGATCTCCGACCAACGGTGAGGATTTCCAGCGAATTCCAGAGCAACTCTAAACCCCCTCCTCTCTTTCCAGCAAGGACGCGTACTGAACGAGAACTACAACAGCATCGACATCACAGAAGTGGAGCACCTGTACGAAGACAACGAGCCACGACGTCCGGGAGACAAAATCCTCGATCTCCGCCGCAGCATGGTGCGCCACGAGTCTGGGAACTACACCAACGTCACCGTCAAGTTCCACTACGATAAGATGCGTCGAGTTTCCCAAGAGAATCAGGACTACTTCTACGAGCCGCTGCCGAACACCCCGTTCAGCTTGGGACTGGTGGTGCCCAGTCAGTACGGCAAGACGTGGATCAAGGTTGGCGAGGAGGTCAAGAAGAACATCCACATGAACATCAACATCTCGGACTTCTTCGTCGGCGAGAACTGGAAGATTCATCCTGACTGGTGAGAGAATGACTCCGTCTCGAGGCAGGCATCTCATCGAGAGTCTTTTTCAGGGTCTACTGCAAGTACCACTACCTGGAGGGTCATGAGTTCAAGACTCCCGAGGAGGAGCTGCGTCACTTCCTCTCAAAGATGGTGCAGAAGGACTGGAAGTGGTCGGAGCAGTACGAGACTGACGCGAGCGATGAAGACGATGACGATGAGCGTAAGTTTGATTCCTCAACCTTGCTCCCTCCATCAAATTGATGATTCCCCCTCCCAGCTAACTGTGGCCGTAAGACACTCAACGACGACGCGTACTACTGCAACAAGGAGCTGGTGCAGTTGCTCATATTCGAAGCCAAGGTCACGAACTCCTGCTATGGCGTCTGGAAGTTCATAGATCCCGAGGAGCAGGCCCTGATTGAGCGTTACAACGCGACACTTCGCTTCGTGGCCACCATGAGTGGTCTCACCCGCTGGCAGTTCATCTACGGCGAAGTGGAAGTGGATACAGATCGTGAGTTCGGCGACTACCACACGACAGCCATCGACGAGACGTGGTACAAGAGCGCCATCCTCCAGCACAAAATCGATCCCGACAGCTTCGTCTACTCAGTGCCGCACGCCAACGACCCCCCCGAAGACTCGGAGCTGAGGGTCACGGCGTCGCATGCGATATTCCCCAGAGACGGAGGCCTGGAGGCACCCGCCTGCGTGGTGGGCTTCCAGTTCACGCACGCACTGATGCTGGAGCGGTTCGCAAACATCACCTCTGAGGAGAGTGTAAGTCAAATCAGGAGTTTGTGAGCCTTCTTTGCATTTGATTGCTTTTCCAGTGCAACGGCTGCGTGAAGACCTGCAACACGGACGAGCACGAGTGCTACGTGGTGGACAACAACGCCTACGTGGTCCTGTCCGAGAATCTGAACGACACCGGACGGTTCTTCGGCGAGATCGAGGGCGCAGTGATGGACGCGATGGTGGAGAAGGGCATTTTCAAGAGCATCGATGTGTACGACTACCAGGCGCTGTGCAAGGAGGACGTCGAGAGTTCCAGTGATGCGCATTCAATGCTCCACGTAAGTTCCCACGTAACTCACACTCTCTCAGAAAACTAACCTCCCTCTCTGTGCAGCCAATCGGTCTTCTGAAGCTCGGACTGAAGTGGCTGGTGACGGAGGCCTTCTGGTACTGGAGCCGAGTGCGGCTGTGGGCCACCGGGATGCCATGTAGGGCAAGAATTCACTTTAAGCTCATTCCAGATGATTGAACGTAGCTCCTTTCTCTTAGTTTACGACGACGACGATGACGATGACTACGATGGGGACATGGCCATGCAAATCCCTGGTTCCCGGAAGACAGCAAAACTCCTGGAGGGCGGCGAGGAGGAGAAGGTCTTCCCAAAGCCCCCTCCAGAGCCCAAGTACGACCACTGCGACATGAAGTCAACCCTGTACATCCTGCAAGAGGACACACTGCACTTCAGCAACGCCCTGCAGGCGAACTACTCACGGCCGTTCCACCTCAAACGCATCCCCAAGTCGAACCTGATGCTGGTCGTGGTCAAGGTGATGTACTCAACAGAGCCGCGGAAGTCCACCACGCAGCCAACTCGCATTGAGTACGACATTGAATTTCCTTGCTACAAGCTGAACATGAGCTTCCTGGAGCGGCGCAGAATTGAAGAGTGCTACACGGAGCATGAAGATGTGAGGTTCCTCTGGTCCTTCTTTGGATGGTTTGACTTAAATTCTTTCTTGCAGGAAGAAGAGTACACTTACTGCGGGGAAGCAACATCAATCGGATTGAATTTCGCAGCTCTCGTCACCAGCTTTGTGATCCTCCTCGGGACACGCAACCTTCAGTGGATGGTCAACCAATTAGTGACTTAAGACTTAGGATCCCACCCATGATTTTCTAGATATTCTAGCATTTTTTGTACCTCGTTCACCAACTCTCTCACTCACTCTCTCTCTCTCCCAACAATTGCCAAGAAGAAGCGTTTAGACAATTATCCATCATCCTCACCCACTCCGGGGCAGGACCTTCCTCTGCCAAAAAGGGTTTCAGATCTTTTAATCCCTCGTGATATAACACACACCTTCAATCTCACACAAGACATACTCACACACACACCTTTACCTTATCAAACCGACTCCCCTCATGATCCATCATTTCGTCGTGGAACACAGCCCATGGGGGCAGGGCTTGCACAAACAAGCAACACAAACACACACAAGAATACTCAACTTATATATATGTATACCCCCATCCATCCCCGTTATACACACACTAAGCCAAATGAAGTATGTAGGTGGAAATGTTGCCTTTATTTAAATATGTAATATTTAAAATTATTTTTCGAGTATTTAAATATGTAAAATTGTTTTAGACAAAAATCAATAAAAACAAAAACAAAAACAATCGTGAAAAAAAAAACAGGAATTCGCCTTGAAAAGTGGAGCACCACATTACCTACAATCCCTCATCTTTACATTTTCCCCACGATCGCCGAGATATTCGATGTCGAAGAATGGAACTTTGCTAAGGTGTACCTACTACAATTTCTACGTGACTAGTACTTTTCGGACGGATTCTGAGAACTCAAACCCTTGCAACTTTCTTGTTGCAGCGTGTTGATCGACAAGTGAGGCCTCGTCTTAAAGAGCAGAAAGAGCTCTTCAATTTCCTGTATCAGGCGTCTTTCTAAACCGCACGATTTAAGGATTTTTTTTACATTCTTTTAGAGGACGATTCCATTAAATGTCCTATGCCAATTCGTGCAGTTATTGAAAAGGCGTCTAAACCTAGGACCATAAATGACGGCTTAAACGTTTCGTATTGAACGCCAGCATCGAGACATAAGTTCACAAAAAATAAATTGTCTCGCTAAACGCCCCGTTTTCGAGTCAAAGTGCATCTGTCAAATCAATCGCTTTTTTATCATGGACGCATGTAGTTTAGTATAGACACACGCATTCACCCTTGGTTTATGTACATTACACCATTGGCACTTTTCGGTTCACTTACATCTTTCAAAAGGTGTCATGGACAGAGTTGTCATTTTCCCACTAAAGTGGAAGATCTACCACTTTTTTTTTTGGATTGATCTACCACTTTTTGTAAACGGGAAGGGACAGCACTGGTCATGGAGTGAGACGTGTGACGACAGGAACAGACGACCAAATCGTTCAAAGCGAGATTTCACTTGACAGTTTTTTGCGTATAACTCAGAAATCGGGCGGTTTGTTGTTCAATCTTTAGCAGTGAATATCATGAGAACGAAGGGACGCAAGAAAAAAGTAATGATGAGGGATTGTAGGTGAAGACTTCGAAATGGGAAATTGAAAAGCACATTGCGCCGTTTAAGACGAGGTCTCATTTGTTCTCTACATGGTAAAATTTGCAACTTCCAAATCTATTTCCAACTTTCAGCAGCGAGCCCACTTTCTGGTTAAAACACCAGGCGCGCAGAGATCTAGCAGGCATACCCTCTGCAAAAATGTGTGACAGAAACTGGTACGAACATGCCCTTTAGGACGAGGCCTCATTTGTCGATCGACATGCTGCAACAATAAAGTTGCAAGGGTTTGAAATCAGAGAATTCGTCCGAAAATTTGTCTGAAGTACTAGTCGCACAGAAATTGTAGTAGGTGTATTTTTGCTAAAGTTTAATCTTTGACAGTGAATATCTCAAGAACGGAGGGACGTAGGGAAAAAGTAATGATGAGGGATTGTAAGTAATGACTTCGTCTTCAAGACACACACATGGGTTTAGAAGTCCCATTATTTGCATCGAAATTCAACGCAAAAAGGATTCAATTTGCACATTTTTGGGTATAACTCAGAAATCCATCGGTTTAGTGGGACACTTGAAATGGAAAATTGAAAAGGACATTGCGTCCTTTAAGACGGTATCATTCATTGGTCTAGTTGTTAGATGCAAGGTCTGCGTGTTCACATTTCTACTGCTTTCAGATCGGTGCATGAGAATGTTCATGAAAATAACGAATTTTTGGCGTATTTTTGGTTTCTGTTACGTCCACCGAAGAAGTCATGAGACGTGTGAAGGTCAGAATTGAAGAACAGAGCGAGCTCTTTAAATCGAAGACTGACTCATCGATCTGCTCCTTCAAACAAAGAAGTTGTTAGCGTCGAAGTTAAGGTGAAAGTCCCGAAAAGGACTGTTTGAGTGTGGGGATGACGTTGAATGTTGGAGGGCACTAGGACCTGCTGAGTCAGACAGTTGTATCTGTTTGCCCAGCAGATCAACCTCCGTTTAGTGTATTTTTTGCATCAAAAATGTCTTAGGGCTCTTTAAGAGTACACTATTTCAATGAACATAAGAAACAACGAAAAAACAAGCTGTTTTTTGCAAAATGCGCCATATCTCACCTTCAGACCGCTTTTTCCACTTTGTTGCCTTTTTCGCCAAAATGCACGCTTTCAATACGTACATTTTGAGCCATCATTTGTGGCCCTAGGTCTAATAGTTGCCGAGCTGTAGCCAAGAATTGTGAAGTTATTCGAGGGAAAAAACCGAAATCATAGGTAAGTGAATACACACATGCATGTATGTTTTTGAGAAGCTGGGCCCAGGTCCACCTCGGACTGCAGCGCCGCCATTATTATTATAGTATGCATGTATGTATGTAATTCCATTGAAATAATTGCAAGCGTATCAGATTGTAAAGAGTTTACTTTCTGGTGCAGCCATCATATCAATTCCTTGGCATTCACATTAAACGACGCAGGCGCATCTACTTGGGTCAGCAGTTCCAATCTGCTCGACCCAATAGGTGCTCGAAGCCTTCAACAAAGTCAACCCAAAAACGAACAAAAGATCCTTTACAGTAAACGAAGGCTGATCTGCTGGGCAAACAGATACAACTGTCTGACTCAGCAGGTCCTAGTGCCCTCCGACATTCAAAGTAAACCCCAAACGTAAACCACACACAAAGTCCTTTTCAGGACGAAAAACGGTAATTATTTTCAGAAAGATAAATTGAAATGCTCATGAGACTCTTAAGGACATTCTTGACGTTCTGATAAGAACGATTCAAATGAGAAAAGGAAGAGCACATTGTGCCCTTTCAGACGAGGTCTCATTTGTCTCCATACATGGTCTAACAAGAAAGTTGCGAGCCTCTGAAATCAGAGAATTCGGTCGAAAATTCTTCTGAAGTACTAGTCGCCCAGCAATTTTAGTAGGTATATTTTTTGCAAAATGTCATTCTTTGACAGTGAATATCTCGGGAACGGGGGGAGGGAGGGGAAAAGTAATGATGAGGGATTGTAGGTAATGTCTTTGGCTTTAAGACACACTTGGTCTGGTTTCGAAAGTCCCGTTATTTGCGTCAAATTTCAACGCGAGAAGGTTTCAATTGACACTTTTTTGGCGCCTAAATCAGAAATCGGGTGGCTTTGTGGAACGCCTGAAATGGGAAAACGAAGAGCAACATGTGCCCTTTCAGACAAGGCCAGACTTGTTGCTATACATGCTTAGACAAGAAAGTTGCAAGCCTCTGAAATCTGAGAATTCGGTCGAAAATTCTTCTGAAGTACTAGTCGCCCAGCAATTTTAGTAGGTATATTTTTGCAAAATGTCATTCTTTGACAGTGAATATCTCGAGAACGGAGGGACGTAGGAAAAAAGTAATGATGAGGAATTGTAGGTATTGACGTCCTCTTTAAGAAACATTCAAATTGGCGTCAGAGGTCCCGTTATTTGCGTCAAATTTCAGTCAAAAACTTAAAATTTTGTTGTAAAACGCACCATATCTTAAAAACGGTGCATCTGGTATCGATTATTCTACCATAGACGCACGCTTCGATTGCGCATCCATCAAGGCATCATTTATAGTCATAGGTCAAATAGTTTTCAAGATATAGCCAAAAATGTGGAACGTATTTAAAAAAATGACCACATTTTTGTGAAAAATGCGTCATATCTCGAAAACGGTGCGTCGGAGCGCATTTTCGCTTCTGTTCCCTCTTTTTGCCCAAATGCACGCTATCAATATGAACGTTTTTAGCCATCATTTATGGCTGTAGGCCTCATAGTTTCCAAGTTATAGCCAAAAACTGTAAAGGTACGCAAGGAAAAAATCGGGTTTTTTTGCAAGATGCGTCATATCTTGAAAACGGTGCGTCTGAGCGCTTTTTCATAGAGTTTTTCTTTATGTGGCTAGATGCACACATTCAATACGAACTTTTTGAGCCATAATTTATTGTCCCAGGCCTAATAGTTTCCGAGTTATGGCCAATAATTGTGAAAGGGTGCAAGCAAAGTAGTGTTCTCCTTTTCCCTTGCATACCTCCACAATTCATGGCTATAACTTGGAAACTATAAGGCCTAGGCCAATGAATTATGGCTTAAAATGTTTGTCATGATGTGGGGCCTTTGGCAAAAAGAGTTAACAGAAGCGAAAATGCGCTCCGACGCACCGTTTTTGAGATATGGCGCATTTTTCAAAAAAAGTTCGGTTTTTCGTCGCAAATGTTCCCGATTTTTGGCTATAACTCGGAAACTATTTGACCTATGACCATAATTGATGCCTTGATGGATGCGCAATCGAAGCGTGCGTCTATGAAAGAAAAAATAATCGACACCAGATGCACCGTCTTTAAGATATGGTGCATTTTATAACAAAATTTTAGGTTTTCCACTGAAATTTGACACAAATAACGGGACCTCTGACGCCAATTTGAATGTTTGTTAAAGAGAACGTCAATACCATCATTTCCTCATCATTACTTTTTTCCTACGTCCCTCCGTTCTCGAGATATTTACTGTCAAAGATTGAACTTTCGCAAAAATTTACCTACTACAATTTCTGCGCGACTAGTATTTCAGGAAAATTTTCATACGAATTCTCAAATCTCGGAGGCTTGCAACTTTCTTGTTGGAACATGTATATCAACAAGTGATGCCTCGTCTGAACGGGCACATGTTGCTCTTCAATTTCCCATTTCAGCCGTCTGATTAGACCACCCGATTTCTGATTTAGGCGCCAAAAAGTGTCAATTGAAACCTTCTCGCGTTGAAATTTGACGCAAATAACGGGACTTTCGAATCCAGACCAAGTGTTTCCTAAAGACGAAGACTTAACCTTCAATCCCTTATCATTACTTTTCCCCTCCCTCCCCCCGTTTCCGAGATATTCACTGTCAAAGAATGACTTGTGGTAAAAATATACCTACTAAAATTGCTGGGCGACTAGTACTTCAGAAGAATTTTCGGCTGAATTCTCTGATTTCAAGGGCTCGCAACTTTCTTGTTAGACCATGTATGGGAACAAGTCTGGCCTTGTCTGAAAGGGCACAATGTGCTCTTCCTTTTCTCATTTGAATCGTTCTTATCAGAACGTCAAAAATGTCCTTAAGAGTCTCATGAGCATTTCATCTTTCTGAAAATACTTACCTTTCTTCGTCCTGAAAAGGACATTTTGTGTGTGGTTTACATTTGGGGTTGACTTTAAATGTTGGGGGCACTAGGACCTGCTGAGTCAGACAGATGGATCTGTTTGCTCAGCAGGTTAGCCTCCGTTTACTGTATTTTTTGGACATGTTCTTTTAAGGACAACAAACAAACAAACACAAATTAAGAGTTATTAACCCTTTTCAATGAACATTAGGCTAGGTTAACAACTGCAGATAGCAGTCACACTTAGGCCAACATAGCCCCGTGGTGATATCACGTGGATCGAATGTCTACTATCCAACAAACAAATGGGTGCTTGCCACGAGGCTTCTGAGGTGGTTGATGGCGATGTTGTGCAGTTCACTCAAGTCGTTAAAGAAGTAGGTTCAAAGGTGTTGCTTCCTGCGGGTGGAGACTTACTTACTTACTTAGTAGGCCTACGACCCATGTAGGGTCTGAGCCTGCGAGGGAAGAGAGGACTACAAAGGCAGAGGAGATGCACTTTCCTCTTCTTCTTCGCCTCTGCAGCAGTCTGAGGGAATCCCATTCTTAAGCCGTTGTGTTCAATGAGCAACAGAAACTGGAACATTTTTGCAAAAATCGCCACATCTCGAAGGCACACTTTCATTCCCAACGTTTCACGCCATCATTTGTGACTCTGGATCCAAGCTTCAGCCCCGAATCCCCATCCGAAGTGACAAAAAACCAAGACACACGCTTTAACTTGTTTTACAACGTCTTTCAGTTGGAAATTCTTGAATTCATATAAAACCTGTTATAAAATACATGTGAGTGCAAAAACATCAACAAAAATACTGATTAAGAGTTATGAGGGGGCGCCCGTTGAAATGGTCGCTCTGCTCAGTCGCTGGACGTGGAGAGGACCGCCTTGAAGTACTCGCTGTCGAGCTCTTGGATGTCCTTCTTGAACTGCTCCACCAGCTTGGTGAGATCGCCTTCGTTTATGTCGACGTTGTTGCCCGACGAGAGGTTGTCGATGGCGGTCTCGATCTTGTTGATGAGCTCTTCGTCTTTCTTCGTGCGCTTCTCGGCGTTCTCGTCCTCGAATTCGTGGTAGACATTCTGCGCCATCTGCGGGGAGAAAATGCGTAAGGAAATCATGCTGAAATGAACCATTGCTGTGCTCACCTTGACCACGGAGTCCGGGAAGTTGGCCAGGCGGGCCACTTGGATGCCGAAGCTTTTCTCCATGACACCTGGACGGACCTGGTAGAGCAGGGTGAAGTTCTCGTTGTCTGCCATCGCCGCCATGTGGCAGTTCTTCACCGTGGGGCAGGTGTCCGCCAAGTTGGTGATCTCGTGGAAGTGTGTGGCGAACAGGGTGAAGCAGCGGGTCTCCTTGGCGAGGTGTCTGCAGAGAAAGAAACAGTCAGTCACACTTGTGGCATGCGTATGGAATGTATACTCACTCGGCGATGGACCAAGCGATGCCGCAGCCTTCGTACGTGGATGTGCCGCGTCCCAGCTCGTCGATGATGACCAAAGACTTCTCGGTGGCAGTCTGTTAAGAGAACTTAAGCTGAAGCAACTTTGTCGCAAAGAAACCCCCCTCCGCAACTTACCCTGATGATGCCCGATGTCTCAATCATCTCTACCATGAATGTGCTCAGGCCCTTGATGATGTTGTCACTGGCCCCCACTCGGCCCAGGATAGAGTCGACCATGGAGATGGTCGCCTTGGAGCAGGGCACAAACGAGCCCACGTGTGCCATGAGGACCGCTGTGCCGACGGACCGAATGTAGGTGCTCTTGCCGCCCATGTTCGGACCCGTGATGATGAACATGTTGCACTCATCTGGAAGAAAAGAGCCTCCAATCAAACCCAACTCTGGCGGAGCAGGTGACCACTCACCCTTTTTGAACTCGACGTCGTTCGAGATGAACGTGATGTTGTCCTGCAGCTCGAGGCAAGGGTGCCTGATGTCCTTCAGCGTCAACTCCCCCGAGCCCTCGTCCAGCATCTTGGGGCGGACGTACGGAGTCGGAGCGTTGTGGGCGGCCACAGCGAAGCCCACCAAGCAGTCCAGCTGCGCGATCTGGTTGTTCAGCGAGGTGAGTGGCGCTGAGTAGCCCTTGGCCACCTTGATCACCTCCTCCACGATGGACTTCTGCTGCTCCTCGTACTGACCACGAATCTCGGTGAACTCCTGGCTGTAGTCGCTCAGCTTGTCTGAGGTGAACCGAACGCCGCCCTTGATCACGTCCAGCACCTTGTAGGTCTTTGACCTCCGCAGCACGGAGTCGTCCTTGAGGGAGATCCTGAAGTGGTAGCCGAGGTGTGACACGGACTCAAGTTTGACGGCCTGGCCCCTCTCCAGATCGAGTTCGTCGCCCACTTTCGCCAACAGTTTCTCCATCTTCTGGTGCAGCCGGTCCATGCGGTCCTTCATCTCCTGCAGGTTGTCGTCAAACGACGCCTTCACCAAGTACTCGCCGTTCTCCACGACGTCCAGGTCGATTACCTGCTCCACCATCTGCTTCAGGCCCAGGAGGTCCGACAAAGTGCTCTTGATGGGCTCGCAGATGACGTTCGTTACGGTGGCGTTCTCCAGCGCCAGGAGTGTGCTGACAAGCCTCGGTGCCCTCAGGATGACCTGGTATATGCGGAAGAGGTCCTGAAGAGACGCCTTCTTCCGCATCAGCTTCTTGGTGAGCATCAGGATGTCGGGGATGCGCTTCATGTAGTCGTCGTGGATCGTGGTCATGATGGTGGGGCTCTCGGTGAGGCACTGCACCACGTCGTGGCGATCGTTGAGGACCTCCTTGCTGCGCAGAGGCTGCTTCACCCACTGCGACATCAGACGGTGTCCCTGCGCTGTGCGGCAGTGGTCGAGAACTCCGAGAATGCTTTGCCAGCGAAACGCTGGCGATGAGATCTGTGTGCCCGGCTTGGGGAGAATGTTTAGCGCAGACACTGCGGCGGCGTCCAGGTGGACGTAGCGATTGAGGTTCAGTGTCTTCAGCTCGTAGTGGCCTAGGTTGCCGGGGTCAGACACGAGGCTGAGGTAGTTGATGGCCGGCCGGAGGGCCTCCATCGCGAGCTCCAACCTCATCTCTGTCAGAGTGGAGGCGTCTTCCTGCTGGCCCTTGGCAAACCGCAGCAATTTGTTCAGATCTTGAAGCAGATCGGACTTGTCCCCGGTGGTCTTCTTGGCTGACGACACCATCACGCCATTTCGCTCCATGAGCGTTTTGACAGCTGCGTACTGTGGGGACAGGAGGACATGCAGTCATTTGCAGTGGCTTCTGGAGACACGGACTTACCTCCCCTTCAGAGCTCGGCAATAGGCACTCCTTTGGACCGAGCAACACCACGGTTGCCTCCAGCTCCGTGAAGAAATCGTCGTCGACGAACTCGGTCACGAGGAACAGGCAATCATTCTGCTCGACGGACACCAGACCGACCTTCTTCTGAGCCCCCTCCATGCGGATCTGCAGGGAAACAATCCCAGTGCCGACGAGGACTTCTTTGTTCGAGAACAGCAAGTCTTCGAACTGAATCAAGTTGCCGGGGGATCCGCGGAACTCGATTTTCCAATCGCTGGAGCCGGCCTTCTTCACGTACACCTCAACGCGGTAGTTCTTGACGAGCAGCAGCTCACGGATGGTCGCCTCGAAGTTGTTCTTGGACAGGGTTATGTAGGGCAGCTCGTCACCCTCGCCATCGGGACACATGCGTTTGATGAACGCTGTGGATTTGTAGATGATTTTTGAGACAAGCTCTGTATCTTCCGTGCCGTGGATTGAGTAGTAGTCGGAACGATCGAAGAAGCGGACTGTGGTTGGGGGTTTCTAGGAGGAAAATGTGCATTATTGACGGAGGAACTTAGAGGAGGTGTGGACTTACTTCGCCTAATTTTGCAAAGAACTTCATGAAATTTCGTTGCCCATTTACATCTGTAGAGAGAAATGGAGGGAGGCATTAAGTTTCAACGCGAAATGGTAGGGGAATCTTAACAGAACACACGATTGAAGGAGAAAACAAAAGGATTCCATGATAGATTTTTCATGGAAATGCCTTGCCGTCATTTGCTCACCCAAATTCAAAGCATTCACCGGCTTTAGGTTATCCATTTTTGACGGACTAAATTAAAAGCCGTTTCCTTAAGCAATTTTCACTTTATTTCGAATAAAAATTATCAACAATTGCAAGCAAAATTCGTATAAACAAAATACTCCCGCGCTGATATTCGCAGCGTTGAAATTCCGGCAAACAAGATGTGACAGTTGAATTTCACTTCCACTGTGTTCTGCGGAATGACATTTCTTTGTGAACCAACAGAGAAATGGCAATTTTTTCTTAAGCTGGACACACAAGCCATTTCACCTATTTTTCACATGTTAAAAAAGTAAAAATACATTCTTTCGCAAATTTCTCGATATTTTTCGTTTATTCTGTCTCAAATGAATACAATGATATAAATTGTACTACAAAACATTTATTTAACTATGTGATATCGCTACAATGGTGCCATTCGAGAAAAAAGAAAAACGTCATAACCTATTATACGTTTATTTTTACTTGTCTATGCATATATATAATATATATTCAATGAATACCACTCCTCACTATTTTATTTATTTATTTATAACGTAACATTCAATTAGGTTTACTTTATATATATACTTTTCTCTCTTATATACAAAAAATAAATATGATTTGTAGTCAAGAGGGAAGAAAAGTCTTCGGTTTTCTTGTTTGGAGCAATCGAATACTTAGTAGATCTAGTACGGAGTGAGAAATTTGGCCTTTTCTTAGTCACAGAGAGTAAGTGAGAGAAGGGGGAGAAGGAGAGTGTGTGTACGTGTGTGGGAAAAGTAAGTAAAAGTGAGTAAAATAAGATAATAACCTCGACAAACTCCACCATCTTGTATTTGTGGAGACCCCCGCGCCGCGCACTCGTCAAAAAACACAAAACTACTTTACGCCCATTTGATATCACTTAAAACGAAAATCGACACACTTAACACGAGCACGGATCCTTGTTGGTGAGGGTCTCGTTTGTCAACGATGTTCGGCCCGGTTGCGATGGTCGGTGTTGGACCCCAGATTCAGAGGCGTTCAGATCGAGACGTCCCTCTTGGATGTTCTGGTAGATCTTTCGAGCTGTCTCCAGGAATGCTTCTTCGACATTTTGCCCGCTACAAACGGAAAAAACAAACAAATTTTCAGGTGAATCTCTGACCTCCCTCCGGTTTTTTGTCAAACTTACGTCATGGCACTTGCTTCGAGGAACATCAATCCATTCTCGTCGGCAAATTCCTTAGCCTCCTCGTATGTGACCTCCCGGGTGCTCTCCAAATCGGACTTGTTGCCAATCAGAAAGATCACCGTGCTGGGGTTGGTGAGATTCCTTGTGTCTGTCAGCCAGCTGCTCAAGTGATTGTAAGTGGACCTGAAACGCGCACATTTCTGAGTGACCTAGACTCTCGAATGCAACCTCTCCTGCTTACCTTCGTGTGATGTCGTAGACCATCAACGCCCCGGCTGCTCCTCTGTAGTACGATCGTGTCACAGCACGGAAGCGCTCCTGTCCGGCAGTGTCCCAGATCTGCAGTTTGATTTTCTTGTCATCGACCTCGATGATTCGCGTCCCGAACTCCACTCCAATCGTGTGTGGGCAATTGGCCATAACTGCAAGAGAAAGACACAATCGTTTACCTTCGCTCACCCCCGCCCCCTTTCCGGCTGACTTACATTTCTTCTCTGTGAACTGATGGAGGAGACACGATTTCCCTACGCCCATGTCTCCGATGATGATGTACTTGAAGATGTAGTTGTAGTTGTACGGTGCCGACGACATGATGCTATCTGGGAATGAGAACGACAAGAAAGCTGATCAATCTGAGCGCATGAATGGAACCTCGTCTAATTGAATTACAACGCTCCAGTATCATGTCGCTCGTCTCCTTGATTTGATTTACGATCTCCATGCTTGGAGTTGTGCAGTTGCACATTTCAATCTTTTGCGTGGCGAAAGACTGACGCAATAAAGGACTGATACAGTTGTTCCAAGCGAAGCCTTATCAGCGTCACCACGAAGTGGCGCACAGGGGGAGGTATTTCAATAATTCATTAGGGTAAGTGGGAGGGTCTGGTGATAAGCGATGCCAAGTGGAGCGTGTACATTTGCCGCGGGAAAAACTAACCACTCGCGCCCAGAAACCACCAGTTTTTGGAGGCTTCAAAGGAACCACGGAACAGCAGACAGTGGCTTGTAGCTTACGGCAGTAAAAGGCGGCGACACACGCACACGAAGTTCGTCTTGCCCTCGCGTCATTAGCACGTCTTGGTGCATGACGGACAAGTTTGTGGTGCGCGAGAGACTTGGGAAACTGGTTCGAGTATTTTTGGGAGTTGGGGGAAAGTGCATAGAAAGTGATTCAGTGGAGAGCAGGGACTGTGGAGAGCAGAGGCAGTGAAGAGCAGAGGCAGTGGAGGGTAGAAGCTGTGGAGAGCTGGAGCAGTGGAGAGCAGAGGCAGTGGAGAGCAGAGGAAGTGGAGAGCAAGGGCAGTGGAGCAAGCAGAGGCAGTAGAGAGCAGGGGCAGTGGAGAGCCGGGGAAGTGGAGAGCAGAGGCAGTGGAACCTCAGACAGTTGCTGTTTCAGTGGATGAGAGCCTCAAGCAGTTGCTGTCTCAGTGGTTGGTGCCTGTGATTTATGAGAAAATACGCCGCTCGACGGAGATGGGCGAGAGAGAGACGGATAATTGCACGGTTACTGGGTCAAGATGGCGCAGAATTTGTTTATCGTTCATTCGGAACTGGGAAGCTCACATTGTCGTTGATAAGCGATCACATTTTGTTCCCGTTCTGCCTGTCTGCCTTGAGAAAGATCCATTTCAATGTTATCTTGTCCAAAGCGTCGGCTTTGTGGTCGCTTTGTCGATTCCTTTTAAAGATACAACTGCTTGATGAGACGACAGGGTCTCAGAGAAGATTTATCTACCATCCGTTGGCGATGGTGCGTGGAAAGAGGGAGACTTTGACGGCGTTTACATCTTCGTCCGACTTTCGTATCAAAGACGACGATTTCATGAGTCACTTTTTGCACACGTGGCATCCTCGTCCGACTTTCGTATCAAAGACGATGATTTCACGAGTGGAAGAGGGCAGAAATGTCGGAGAGAGAGCGTGTGCTCGGAGAGGGATGTATTTTCGGCGATCCATTCCATCTCTTTCCAACCTTTTGCAGTTTCATACGATCCCTCTCCGAAATTTCTGCCTTCCTCAACTCATGTAAGCGTCGTCTTTGATCCGAAAGTCGGACGAAGATGCCACGTCTGCAAAAAGTCAACGTGCACTACCCTATCGACTGTGAAGACACGAAGGCGAGGTGCCTTTGCAGGTCTGTCGTCGGATGACGCTGATTATCGGCGCAACAAGTGTGGCCATTGCCTTCAATCGAAGCTGAAGAAAGAAACTGATGATTGCGGCCGACTGTTCGACTCCTAAAGACTCGCGTAGGAAGACATCAGGACGCAGAAGTACTACATACCATCCATGGGCCCAGCACCCAGGTGGTTTTCGTTCGTGGCAGAACTTCAGCACCCTCGTGCTTGAATCTCGAAGATGCTTGAAGAAACAACCTGCGCCGTCCAAAGCAGCTCCCCAATTTGTTGCCAGACTTCCCCCACCCTTGATACAACCCTACTGACAAACAATAAAGCAAAAGAACAATAAAACCCCCATCGATATACTCCACGATATCTTGTTTACTTGACAAGTGTCATCGGCTTCCTCAAAAAAAACAGCAAGTCTCCGAAAAAAAAAAATCCCCCTTCGTTTACACAACCGCCTCCAAAGGCGTGTTAGTCGGCCCGTAGCCTCGGAAGTACTCCGTCTACAACGTACCAAAGTTTTATCGATAAAAAAAAAGCTGACTTTGATTACCGAGTCAACAAAGCCATCTGTTATGTGGACTAATCGCCGACGAACTACACTCAGAAGTATGCGAAATAGAGGTGAAGTGACGCAAGCATTGTGCCCCCATCGTAAAAAGCCATCGAGTTCAGTCACACTCCGACCTACGAGGCACGACAATAATTACCCAACAAATACAGAAGCAAAACCAACAGAAAATGTCGACATACATCTTCCATCCGATCACCATAAGATGGGCGCACTCAAGCGTTCCTCTTGCCCCCTCGCGCAGGTATCTGATATCGGTGCACAAATCACTGATCAAAACAAGCCAGCAAACATCTGCGAAACCCAAACAATGAGTCACACACGCACCCTCAGCGATTAGGAAACCCATCTAGGCATCCCTCAGCTGTTGGCAAGAAAAAAAAAAACCAAAATCTAGGGTGGACAAGGGAACAACAGAAAAAAAGAAGAAAAAAACCCCGACCGACACGACTACCTGCACACAAGCCAAACACCAAGCGATGGATTAATTCTGAGATCCCCACACAGTTCTCCTCTGTGCATTTTTACATTGATTTTTCAACCAATGCCACCAGCGGAAAACACAAACGAGAAATGTGTTGCGTAGAAGAAATGAAAATGCACTTACCGATGGACTTACACTCTCCGGATGAATTTGATTTGTTGAAAATTGTAAAATCACTTTTCCCTCGATTCTTTGTATTCAATAATCACTGATAAGCGTATTATTGTGTATTTATTTGTATTCTTTTTGCGTTTTTGTCGTTCGTTCGTGTGTTTTGAGGGGGGGAGATTGATTATTATTACTCATAGAAAGTTAACGCGATTGTTTAGCTTATGACTGTCATTTTAGCACGCCACTGATAGTGAAGATTATGTAGAGGTAAATGCTTTGTTTAGTTGAAAGATGTTTTTCGTTAAAATGCAAGAAAAACTGAGAAAATCTCTGTACCCTTTTCCGTGCGAGAATCACTAATATCCGCGACCGACCGAGGAAGTGAAAAATGTAATTAAAATGTGAACCAATCACGATGGTTTGAAAACAAATGTATTCCTGGAACGATGTGGAAATGTGAAATGCTGCTAATTGCTTCTGAAACAGAAGATGGTGGTGTTCAGTGAGATTTGAGAGAAATGTCAATCCATTTACAGACTTCTTTACCGACACCACAGCTTTACCTACTGATTCTCTGCAGAAATCAGTCAAAATTTGTTGATTTCTGATTTTCTCTTTTACCACAAATCAATTATTGAAGTCCACACGCAGTCAATTTATTTCACGCCATCAATTCAGTCAACAACCACTTAATTTTCACTCCATTGTGAACCACCCCCATCGAACATTGAACGAACTCACCGAGAGCTGACAGTTCACACACGTGCGCTGACATTTCTTGTTTACTATTTCCACCGTGAAGAGATGAATTAATATTTCATGCAAAATGTTTGTTTCCGATGTAAATGATGTGAAAATCTACAACCTCAGCGCTGGAAAATCTGTCCCAGAAGTAAGTATCCCACACGTCGACTCTCAAATTTTCCAATCTAAGTGCAATTCTTTATCCCCAGTGGCTGACAGATCGAAGAAAGCGCTCACAGTTGATGAAAAAGGTCGATTCCCGGCGTCAAATCGAACTGATTCAGGACTTTGACATGCCGGGAGTGTCCACATCGATCCGAATGAGCCCAGACAATCAGTACATCCTGGCCACAGGCACCTACAAGCCCAGAGTCAAGTGCTTTGAGGTCTCCAACTTGTCCATCAAATTTGAGCGGTGTTTCGACTCGGAAGTGACCGCCTTTGAGGTCCTCAGTGATGACTACAGTAAAATGGTAAGACATTCACATTCACCATGCATGCGAGGTCTGGACTTAGTGTGGATTTTATAGGTGTTCCTGCAATGCGATCGGTATCTGGAGATCCATGCCGCCCACGGAAGACACTACAGGCTGCGAATACCGAGGTTCGGGAGAGATATCAAGTATCATTCGCCATCCTGTGACCTGTTTGTTGTTGGGACTTCGAGTGTAAGTTGACAGATCTGTGTTCCAAGGCAGAAGCATGACGTGGAGTGGATTTTTAGGATATTTTCAGGTTAAACCTGGAGCGCGGACAATTCCTGCAACCCTATGAATCAGCGGCCACATGTCTAAACGTTTGTGACGTGAATCCCGAACACCACTTGTTGATGGTTGGTTCGAAAGAGGGCACAGTGGAGGCTTGGGATCCACGAGACCGCAAGAGATGCGCCACACTCGACGTTGCAATGAAGTGCCCTCAATCCAAGGAGTTTCCCTCGGTAAATACACTCAAGTCCTTTCCCCCTTCTCAGACTTACTCCAGAATCTTCAATCTCTAGATCACAGCGCTGAAGTTTAAGAACGGCCTTCAGATGGCCGTGGGAACAGCCAACGGAAATGTGCTCCTGTATGACATTCGCTCACAGGCGCCTGTGCTGGTCAAGGATCACTTAAACAAGCTCCCCATCAAGAGACTGGACTTCAACCCAACGCATCAGATGGTGTACTCGCTTGACTCGGCAATGCTCAAGGTTTGGGAGGAAGCCACCGGCAAGCAGGTCGCATACGTGGAGTCGACGTCCAACTTCAACGACTTCTGCACCATTCCCGAGACCGGCATGTTCTTCATCGCGCAGGAGGACGTCAAGATGCAGACGTACTACATACCATCCATGGGTCCAGCGCCTAGGTGGTGCTCGTTCCTGGACAACCTCACAGAGGAGATCGAATCGGAGGTCCTGGAGAACATGTACGACGACTACCAGTTCATCACACAGAAGGAGCTCGAGGAGCTCGACCTGGAGCACCTTATTGGCACGAACCTCCTCAAGGGTTACATGCATGGGTAAGTGAACGCGAAACCCACCAAACTCCCCAATCTAACCATCTCCCCCCCACTTGCAGTTACTTCATCGACGTGCGGTTGTACAACAAGGCCAAGGCCATTGTCGAGCCCTTCGCTTTCGACCGCTTCCGCAAGGAGAAGATCCGTCAGGAGATCGCCACCGAGCGGAAGAGTCGCCTGCAAATCAAGTCCAATCTCCCTAAAGTCAACCAAGAGCTGGCCCTCAAGATCATCGACGAACAGGCAAATCCCAGCGCCAAGAGCAAGAAGGTTCCCAACCTCCTCGAGGACAACCGCTTCAAGGCGATGTTCGAGAACCCCGACTTCACGATCAACAAGAACGCCGAGGAGTACAAAATGCTGGCCCCAGTGCTCAATCGTCTGGAGAAGTCGAAGATCAAGGAGATCAAGAAGCGCGTCGAGGTGGCCAGGGTGACTGAGCTCCACGCGGACGAGGAGAAGCCACACGAAGAGTCCGACAATGACGAGGATCTCTTCGGCTTCGAGAAGGAACACGACGGCGAGGAGGAGAAGAGCGAAGAGAGTTCAGACGACGAAGATCCAAGGGAGTTCTCGAGACAAATGAAGAAGGCCTACAAAGACGTCAAGCGACAGAGAACAGAAGAGCCCGAAGAGGACGAGGAGCTCGACGATGAGGAAGAGAAGCCAGCTCCACAGCCCTCGCGCAAGCCAAAGATGATTCCCGTTGAAAGCACCAGCAACTTCCGGTTGGGCTCCATCAAGAAGAAGGTCAGTCGCATGAGCCTCCAAGACCGCGTCCGCAAGGAGACCGAGGCCAGCGGGAACGTGCAATTCGTCGGCAGGAGCACCAACAATCGACAGATGGAGTTCGAGACAAAGAAGCCATCGCGCGACGCCAAAAAGCGCGAGCTCGAGATGCGCAAGCACCGCGAGGAGCGCAGGAAGGTCATACGCCCAATCAGGTCGCTCAAACTGAAGAAAGTTAATTTTAAGTAAATAAAGAGAGACGCATATATTTATACAAAAGAACCGCTCTTGTCTTTATTGATTGTGGTCAGGGGTCCTCCTCGGACTTCCATTGTCCTCTCCTCCAGCTGCCACTCATGTGCCGGAGGAGCACGATGAATCCGATGTAAGCCACTGACCACAAGACCGTGCGTCATAAAAACCCGAACGTGAGTCATGGAGTCTCTTTGTTTCGCGCCCTGATCCACGTGCACTCACTGGATGCACAATTAACCGAGTATTGTTCGTTTGTGGCATTATGACGTCCTTTTTTCGGCGGGTTTTGTGTTGTGATTCTCTGCATCTGAAGTGCCATAAAGCGCGAGCGAATGCATGTCCTGGCGGGGGATGTGGGAGGCGTGGAATTAAATAAATGAGGGTTAATCAAGTGCAGGAGTACCCTTCTGAGTGTGAGGGTGGGCGGGTGCTTGTGAAGGACAATGTGGACGATGATTGCGTTCCATTGAGTTGAAGCATTGAACAGCAATTGGTTTGTTGAATATTTCCTCTTTGCAAAGTCTTTCTTTGTGTGGGTGGAGGACGTGCTCGGAGTTCAATCGGGATGAACAAGTGGACAGCATGGGGAAGTGGGTGAGTTGTTCTGACGTCTGAGGCACACATTGACGCATGATTTTTCGGTTAAGATGCATTTCAGAGCAATTTCGTAGCAATTTTTAAGCCCTTTGGTGCTCAACTTTCATCCACCAGCCAAGTGCGTCGGACAAAAGGAACTCCACTCGAACAACTTGTTGCAGGCCAATTTTCTTTGCTGCCAACAATCCACGCCATAAATCAGGCACCCCTTTCGCTGCCTCTCGCAGTAAATCTTATCACAGGCAAGCTGAAATAAATTCCATCTCAAGGCAATCAGTGTAAGCAAACCATAAAGAAGCACCTTGTTCTCCGCAGCGTATTTGCCTAAGCTGGCAGTCTCTCTTTCTCTCTCTCGCTTTGGGGCAAACAATACGTCATTTGTTTGCCGTTAGCTAATCAAAATTCAAAGGCAACAAAGTCAAACCCCTCACCCAACGGTGCCAGGTCCATGGGAGAGCATCTAACGTTGTGCCCGTTGACAAGCGAAGAGTCATCCTCCTCCGCAGCGTGATCGTAGAGCAGAAGTGACAGCCGTTTGATTTGATTTTTCGTGGTTCAGAGTGGAAATTCTTTATTCAGCTTCATCCATTGTTTACGCCCGCTTTGGCATCGAATCATATCGCATCGCATCTTCAGCTCCCCCGAGGTCTTATCGCGAACTGATTTGCTTATCAGCGGCAGGAGATAAGTCTCTGCGGCGAGAGTGCCGGGCGACGTGCGCGGGTAAAACTAGTTGATGTTTCGTGTGCAACTGGGAAACTAATTTTCCGGGGAAGAAAAACCAGTGTTCGTGTGGGAAAAGAAGTGTCTCAGCAAAGAGGAGAGTGTAGAGCAACAGGATTCAGGATCTGGAGAGAAGAAGAGCTTCAAGATGGACCGGAGGGAGAATTCGCCGTTTATTATGTAAGTCAGAGTTGCCTTTTGTTGCGTGTGAAGAGTGTGTCCTGGGAGTGGACGCCCCTTGTCCTCGCTCAATGTCCCGTCTGTCCTTCTCGTCTGTTTTTCTGTAGCGAATCGCCTTGTCGCCTTGTAGGTTAAGCCACTTCTTGAGCAACCTTGTACGTGTCTTCCGGAATTTATATGAATTGACTTTGCGCAGATAACGCGCTCTTTGGGGCCGAGTGTTCCGGGCGATAGTGAAATCTTTGTTAGTTTACGATGCACCCGAAACCAATAATTGTGGATTGTTGGGCATAGACAAAGAAAGTGGTAATTTGGAGGGATTTAACGCAGCAAATCACCGAGGGGAGATTGGTTGGGTGACAGCTCAAGGTGAGAAATGACGTGGGATGCTGAGAAGAAGAGCCTGAATTTGCAGATAGTTTGGACGGTTTTTAGTGCTAGACAAGCGAGTGACAAGGTGGAGATGTGAGATTGCGATCTGAAACGTCGCACGAGCATTAAGGCCACCTCGCAGAAAGTGGACTTATTGTCCACCTCGGACGAGCATTAAGGCCACCTCGCAGAAAGTGGACTTATTGTCCACCTCGGACGAGCATTAAGGCCACCTCGCAGAAAGTGGACTTATTGTCCACCTCGGACGAGCATTAAGGCCACCTCGCAGAAAGTGGAGTTATTTCCCACCTCGCACGAGCATTAAGGCCACCTCGCAGAAAGTGGAGTTATTTCCCACCTCGCACGAGCATTAAGGCCACCTCGCAGAAAGTGGAGTTATTTCCCACCTCGCACGAGCATTAAGGCCACCTCGCAGAAAGTGGACTTGTTGCTCACCTCGCATGAGCATTAAGACCATTTCGCAGAAAGTGGACTTATTGTCCACCTCGGACGAGCATTAAGGCCACCTCGCAGAAAGTGGAGTTATTTCCCACCTCGCACGAGCATTAAGGCCACCTCGCAGAAAGTGGAGTTATTTCCCACCTCGCACGAGCATTAAGGCCACCTTGCAGAAAGTGGACTTGTTGCCCACCTCGCACGAGCATTAAGGCCACCTCGCAGAAAGTGGAGTTATTTCCCACCTCGCACGGGCATGAAGGCCACCTCGCAGAAAGTGGACTTGTTGCTCACCTCGCATGAGCATTAAGACCATTTCGCAGAAAGTGGACTTATTGCCCACCTCGTAGAAAGTGGACTTTTTTCGAAGTTTCTGATTTCGATTCATGGCAACAGCTCGGAAGCCTTAAGACATTGGACGTTTCGTTTTGAGCGACCGCATTGAAGAAGAACAAAATTGACGTCGGAGGCACCGCGGATTGCTTTTTTCGAAGCCACATGTTCTCCTTTTTGTTTAAAATTTAAAGTGACTGACTTTGAAAGGACTCTCTCTCTCTCTCTCTCTGCCCGTCCTCCCCTTCGAAATAAACTATTCCAACGTGTCATTCCACCCGCTGTCACCCCATCCAAATCGTCCCCCGTTCGATAATATATGTTAAACAGTTCCTCATTTACATTCAATCAGCAAACCAGAGACTCCATCAGCTCTCCTCGGTCCTCTCCCTCCCCCTCCCTCATCTGCCTGCTGCCAACGAGTGTAGCAGCTTAAAAGTGATATCCTTGTATCATGTCGCCGTAATAAATTCATCGTAAATACTGCTCGGCGCTCACACCTGTGAATTTGAATGCGAGTGCGACGACAACGAACACGGTAATATCGTTAGACTTATTTACATTCATTTGTTCTTCGTCCTGCGTCCCCCGCTCTGTGTGACATCAGACATCCTTCGTTTTTTTTTTTTTGCTTTTGTCTTCCTGTGTCACGCAAATATGTTATTCATTCAGTCCCCTCCCCTCGTCCTGAGGAGGATGAAGACGAATTTTTCGTGTGCAGCTGGAGAGAGAGAGAGTGGGGGAGAGAAACTTGTCGCCACCGAGGATAATGACATTCATCGGGAGAGATCAAAAGGTAATCGAATTGGCTAAAAGTGATTTTCTCGCGCGGTGCGCTTTGAGTATATTAAACACTAATGTCCTTATTTTCGGGACACACTCATTCCCATCCGAGGACTGAGACAATGATTCATGGAAATGTTATTCTGCCAGGGGAGAGGAATCAACATTTTTTTCCCTGTGAATAGTCAGACACATTCCTGCCGAACTCCATCGCCACCACACCACCGCCTGTGACAGCTCCAGCCCTCGTGACCATCGAGCCATCGGAATCCTGAGACTCTCGCTTCCGAAGGAAAGAATAAAATTGAATTATTATGACTACACGAGGACACGTCCTTATTTCAGGAAAGATAGAGATCCTTGCATGGTTCCTGGCGCCCAACGTCGAGCTCACACCGCCCATTGGCGTCGTAAAATCCGATAATCCTTATTTTATTACACACCTTGAATTGTATTCCCCTTGGAGATGTCTCCTTGTTCTTTGAACTGTGCAGGACGCACCAGGATGCCTCTGTCTTCCACTCGATGTGTCTGTGTCTCCAAAGGATTGCACGTTTTCGAACTTTCAAGTCATCTCTCTCTCTCTCTCTCTCTCCATCTCTTATCTTGTGCCAAATGGTGAATGTCCTTATATTAGGCATCGATAAAGCCCCAGCTTTCGGTCTCTCGCCATTGAATGGGGATCTTCCGACGCCACCGACTGCCAGACGAGAGTGGCGTATAAATTATTATTGATATTGACTTCATTTGAATATTTTAAAGCAAAGGATTATGTTGTTGTAAGGACCCCGGGGGGAGAATGGCCAGCTCGAACGACGATTTACGGTGTGATTTCGATTTCATAATTTTATCGAAATATTTCCGGAGGACTACGACGACGAGGACGACGACGATGGGCACGACGACGACGAGTGCTGGTGTGTGGACCTAAGAAGCTCGAGGAGAGATTTAATCGCTTCCATGAGTCGGGTCGTCCTTTTGAGAATTATTTTTGTGGAAAAATATCGTTTCGATAAATCTTTCTTGGGCCAATTATGATAATTTTTATGAGTGAACGGGATGCGCAACCGGGCGGTGATAAGGAGTTTATGGACCACCTAGACTGTGGGCATATAAAATGAGTGATGGATGTGGCCGAGGAGTTGAGCGACGATTGATGTGACGAGGGGTCGCATAAATGAACATGATCTCACCGAGAGCTCGCGACATGGTTAAGGAGGGAATCAGCGAGGAACAGGTTTGATGGACGACGTATTCAAACTGGAAGAGGATAGGAATCTGCAGACCCTTTCTGGATCCTAGTCTAAAGTGCTTCATAATCTTTAGTCTGGCTGGTCCTCCATGTTGCTGGAGCAGTCTTCCCCCTTCAAACAAGTGAAGAGGTGGACGAGTGATGATGCAGGAGAACCCTTCTCTGTGATTAGGGAGATAAGGAAGTGAAGATTGAGGAGGTTCAGGAGATTCAGGAGGTTCAGGAGACTCAAGAGATTCAGGAGGTTCAGGAGATTCAGGAGATCCAGGAGGTTCAGGAGATTCAGGAGGTTCAGGAGATTCAAGAGTTTCAGGAGACTCAAGAGATTCAGGAGGTTCAGGAGATTCAGGGGGTTCAGGAGAGATGAGGAACTGATGATGCAGGAGAATCCTTTCACCCAATAAACTGTGAGACGCCCCTAGGTTAGGTTAGGCTAGGGGGCTGCTAGTGAATTCTCCAGCACACTTAGACCATGTTGGTCCATTGTCCATCTCGGTGGATGCCTTAGAGGTTATGTCGGTGTCTTAGCTAAGATGTGAACCTTATTTCTTAGAAGAGGCCAAAAATTATAGTCTCCTCATTCCAGAGGACCCTCAGCCCTCGATGAACATTGTCCACAACCGAGCTCCTTCAGCTACGTTCTTCGTGAAGCTTCTTATTCATCTTCTGACGGCGCTACAGTCCGGAGTGGACCTGGGGCTTAACCAACAAGCCTTTCCAGCTTCTTCTTCCTCTTCCTGTGGCGTTACAGTCCACAGTGGACCTGGTTTCCAACCAACAATCTTCCTTTTCCTCTTTTTGAGGCCCTTCAGTCTGGGGTGGATGTGGGCCCCAACCAACAAGTCTCTTCATCTGCCACGATCTTAAGCCAGTTGCCCCCAATTACGCACGCCAAGTTGGCTGAGGTCCTTCTTCACTTGCGCCATCGGTTTCAAAAACGTCCTCTGTTGAGTCATCCAACGGGCGCAGAGTTGAAGAAGTCCGTGAAGCTGCTCAGCAGAAAGTGGCGACGCTTTCCTAGACGAGACCAGACTGCACTGAAATTTCAGAGAGAGCGAAATCCTTGGAATGCGAAAAGAGCCGCGCGGAGTCGAAGAAGTCTGTGAAGCTGATCACTAGTGAATGGAGTCCAAGTGACAAGGTTAGGTTAGGCCATAAAAAAAGTAGCCCACAAGCACAAGGTCCAATGGTGTCTGGACCAGATTTGAAAAACCGGATGAAAGCGTATTAACTTCGCGTTCACTGGGATTCCAACCTGGGACCCCTCTAACTAAGGGCAGGCACTGAGCCAACTGCTCCATCGAGTCGTCTCTTCAAATGAAACCAAATTAATTCAAAAAAATGGCTGCTTTTGGTATGAATTACTTACTGGCATCGAGAGTGAGTCGTGGAAGCAGGGAAAGTGTCAATTTCAAGACAGATCATCGACGTCTCTTGTGCGGAGCAGCTGGTGACATCCTTTTGATGAGTTTTTGCGTCGAATTGCTTTGCCAGACGACGTCTCTTGTGCGATGCGCTTCACGGCCCCCTTTTGATGAGTTCTTGAGTCGAATCTCTTTGCCTGCCAACCATTGGTCAAGAAGTAAATCAGCGAGGAACAGGTTTGATGGAAGAGGTGTTCAAAGTGGGCAAGGATATCAATCTGCAGACGCTTACTCTTTCTGGATCCTCGCCTAATCTTAAGCTTGGCTGGTCCTTCATATACGTGAACTTGAGTATTGCTGGAGCAGTCTTCCCCCTTCGAACAACTGGAGAGGTGTACGAGTGATGATGCAGGAGACCTCTTCTCTGTGTGGGAAAGGATATGAATCTCCAGACGCTTTCCCTTTCTGAATCCTCGCCCAAACTGCTTCACAGACTGCAGCCTATCTGATCCTCCCACAGAAGTGAATTCATAACCTCGCACCATTTCAGACCACAGACAGTCCCTCTCATTCCCTCACCACCGTCTGGAGGGTTGACATTCCATACTTCCACCAGCCAAAGGCAACTTTCTTGACAAACCCCCGATACGCATAATCATTTCTTGACGAAAACCCTTGCAACAAATTCCCATTCAAGTCCCTCCTGGGGATTACAACTTCATGACTATTCTCTGCCCCCTCCCTCCAGTGCTGACTGATGTAGGCAATCTCTCACAACATCACCCACTCCTCCATCTTGATATGAATTTCAAACATTTTGACAGGCATTCCTTCAGAATTCCGACTCCGAGCCCCACCTGATGTGTTTCCTTTCTCGTTAAACAAAAGAAATCCTTCGCATTCCATCCCGAGTACACAAACTGTGCGCCGAGGACCAACAAAACACCGAGACGAGAGAGAGAGCGAGCGAAAGAAGAGGAATCTTTAGAAAAACTTTACCCTCGTAAAGTTTATCCGCAAACAACCCGCAGGCAATGATATCGGCAACGTCATCATCATCATCTCAGAGGCAGCACCAGCGCCAGCTAGGAACACAATCAACCGACACCATCGCATATCGTTGAGTACTTCGCATAGAATTCCACCCCTTGAAAGATGGATTCATTGCCATCGGGGACTGTGCTTATTGCCGGCTCAATCCGATGTGTACTCGGAGTCAGTCCAGAATCCCCAATCTGCGGCGATGTAGTTTGCGGCCGGTGATAATCTGATGGTCGGTCTGTCTGTCCGTGTGTCCGTTCGTCTGTCTTGTCTTTATCAGCGGCGACGGCGGCGACGGTGAGTTGCAGCTGAGGTGCCGCTGGTGTTTGGCGCCAACAATATCATCGTCGTCCTTATCGAAGGATATTCATCGTTTCTTTATTTGCTCCTTTGTGTGCACCGTCCGCTCGGTTGTATTGGCTTCTGCCAATATTTGTGGTCCACATCCGTCTGATCTCCGAGGAGTGTGTGTGGCAACAATGAGACTTGCCTCCCTTTTCACAGAAGAATCGCACGCTTTTGTGTGATATCCTCCTTTTGAGCAGCGTCTTAGAATCGGCAGCAGGACCAATGGGGGCGACGACGCAGACAACCGCCGAAGAGGACGGAAGAAGGATGTGAGGAGGAGGGTGAATTCGAAGCGATTCGGTCTCTTCTTTTCTTGTGAAAAATCAAATATCCTGATGATTGTTTGTTTTCCTTTGGGGTTGTCTAACTCTTCAGGAAATTTAGACAAACGAGTCTAAAGTGCAGTGATTGATGGTGAAAAGTCGAGTTCCCGTCCTTCTGCGAGACAAATGGAAGCGACCGAACGAGCGAACGGGCGAACGGGCGAGTGCAAGCAAAGTTTCATTCACGACTCTGGAGGATGTTGCCAAGAATACACGGAAAATCTCTCCTTTCCCCATCATTCTCTGTCGGTTTTTGGTTCTTTTTTTTCCGTTGCGCTGCTGCTGTTTGCTCCCAGAGGCTAACACTGACCGCTGGAGGATTGAGTTTGAATTCAGAGGATGACGATGAAGCGTGAGGAGCAACAAGGATGCCACAGTCGATGGCAGGTCCTCTTTGAAACAAAACAAAAAGAAGGACGAACCGACCCGCTCCTTGGGGGAGGATGAAGAAACGTTCGGATGAAGAAACAAGTTTATTTTGATTTTAACGTATTGTTCGGTTGAGGGAAACAATATCACTCGGGAATTGTTAAACTGGGGGGATAAACAATGTCAAATGTCAGAGGGAGTGGAAATGGAGTCTCCTCTCTTTGGCGAGTGGCGTCCCAAAACGGCGGTGAATCATGAACACAAAACGATCTGGAAAACGGTGGATTTTGCCGCAATTTGAGGGCGATTGAATTTAGTTGACAGAAGCACTCTTTGAACAGGCCCCTTGCCGTTCCGTTCCGGTGCAATGAAATATCCCACCTGTCACTGGATTAAGTCATTTTTTTCCCTTCAATTCAAAAACGGATAAGGAACAATCCTTGGAACTAATTTAAAGTTTTCTTTGATTATCCGCAGCTCAGGAGAGACTAGGAGCACTTCCTCCACTCACCTCATAAAAAACTACAAATTTCCCGCTGCAATGATTGTCAGCGAAATCCCTTTCTCTCTGTCTCATCCGTTCCAGTCGCTAAGCCGCGCCGATGGGAGAAACACCAGGTGATGGTCAAGTTATTCTTAAAATATGCAAAACCATTTATTGCCTTGCGGGGGATAAAAAAGTTTTCATCTCCCTCCCTTTCTCCCAGAAGACACCGCTTCGTTTCTGCTGTGTTTTCGGTTGCGATCTGAAAGCTCTGTCCGGTGCCATCCCTTTAATCCCTTTTATTGCCCCCTCGAAATGGACTGCACCATCCGCCAAGGCTGGGCCATCAAATCTGACGCAATTAGGGCAGCCACTGACTTGTGATCCCATCGTTAAACCATACGCGTCGAAAGTATCAAAGAAATCCTTGAAAGTTCCTCAAGAAGATTTCCTTTTTTTGACTGCTTGCGGGCGGGAACAAACTCATCCTTGGGCGCCTTGTTACGGAAAACAAAACCGAGGGTGGAGGTGTTTTTTTTTGTTGTTTTTTGTGCTCCCACAGGATTGCGATTCAATAGATTTCATTCGTTCCGTGTTTGGAATTTTCATCTCTTTGCCCTTCAACTTCGGGGAAAAAAGGGAAATCCTTGTTCAGGCACTTTCCTCTTTCGCTGCGAGGTGGTCGATGCTTTATGTGGACCATTCTTCTGCGGGATGGCAGTTGCAAATGCGATCAGGTAAAGAGATTCTCCTGGTGGAGCTCGGGAAATGGCGGAGGTAAACACGTACTTTGGAAAGTTGCCCTTTCAATGGTCTGGTTATGATTTCTAGCATTGTTTTGGAGCCAGCAGGGATGTCTGAAGTGACAATCTGATTAGGAAAACAAACGGTTCATCATTTTTGCACAAGAGTGTGGTTTAAGTGACATTTATGTGTTCTCTGACGAGTGATTCAATTGAAGGTTACATTTTGAAATGAACAGAAAGTACACAAAATTGGGGTCAAATGCAATAATTTTTATGTCTGCTTTTTGCTAAGAGATTGACATTTAATATCATTGAAGTTCCCAAGGGTGTTCTGTTCTGAACACATTTCTGTGTTCAGAGTGGGAAGATGCTAGGAAAACAGTGATTCAATTGGAGGTTACATTTTGAATTTACAAAAAAATACACAAAATTGGGATCAAATGCAGACATTTCTATATCTGCTTCTTGCTAAGAGATTGCCATTAAATATTGATGATCTTGTCATAGATAGAGGTGGAAAAAAAGAGTCTTTTCCAGAGATATCTGATATTTCTCTAATCTGCGCCGAGTGATTCAATTGGAGGTTACATTTTGAATTTACCAAAAAATACATAAATTTGAGAACAAATACAGGAATTTTTGTATCGGCTTCATGCTAAGGGATTGACATTATATATTTCTTATTCTGTTAGAGATGGAGGTGGAAAAAAGAAGTCTTTTCCAGAAATATCTGACATTTGTGTAATCTGTGACGAGTGATTCAATTGGAGGTTACATTTTGAAATTACCACAAAATATCCAAATTTGAGATAAAAGACAATAATTTTTGTATTTGCTTCTTGCCAAGAGATTGCCATTTACTGCTATTGAAGTTGTCAAGGGTATTCTGTCCTAAATACATTTTTATGTTCAGAGTGGGAAGATGCTGAGAGATGAGTGATTCAATTGGAGGATACATTTTGAATATAACACAAAATGTCCAAATTTAGGCTCAAATTCAATAATTTTTAAGTCTGCTTCATGCCAAGAGATTGACATTAACTATTGGTAAAGTTTTCAAATATGTTGATGAAAATAAGCGTATTTTCCAGCGATATCCTTTGAGCTCTCTCCGAAGAGGGAACTTTTAAGCGAAGCAGGACTGCCATTTGGGATTTTGTATCAATTTCATTTTGTATACTTGTTGACTCCAGTATACGCAGGGTGGATTTTAGTCGCCTCTTACGACAGGCATGCCTACCTCGGGTATATTCTATCCCCCGTACCCGAAGGGGGTACATTTTTAGGTTATGTCATAAAATAAAAGTGTCAAAATATGACGTAAAAATGATGGCGCTGCAGTCCGATGCGGACTTGGGCCTACCTTCTACAGCAACCAAGCGTCTTGTGCACGCCATTGATCCCTCACGTCATAAATAAATGTCCCGAACTAAGCCTAACTTGGTTGCCTTCTACTCAAAAGTCTGCATCAAAGAGAGGATAATTGTGAATGCAGTAATACCCCCTTCTGTCATGAAGCATTTTGATCGAAAATTCAGATAAAGGCACTGACCATCGATGGGAGAAGATCCCCCGTTGTAAAAAGCAGGTCAAAGTGGACATCCAACAACACAGCTCCCAAGAAATAACTCCTGTCTTGACAACACCAGCAAACAGCAGTCTCTTCCCAAAAAGTCACACCTCCATTCAAAGCCACCACACGAACCACTTCAAGTCGTACCCAATTGCAACCGCAAGCGCACGACTTACATTAATCCAGTCAAAGACTTGAAAACATCACAGAGAGAGAGCTGTCAGCCTTCTCCTCCTCCTCCTCCTCCATTCACACAGCTTAACTCGTTAAATGCACCATCCACAGACAGCTCAGCTTTTCGACCAGCGAACTGCACGAAATTTCATTTCGAATCTAATTTCAAAACATTTTTACTCTCGAACTCTATGTTCTGTCTGCAAAACCCATTCACCTCCTGTCACGTCATGCCCCACAGACTCCACATGACCTACGCGCTCACACTGCACCCCACCACCGACACGTAGGAGAAAAAATGTGTCTTCCAGGCGAACTGTGCATGAATACACTTAAGGAGGACAAAATGGAGGGCGCACCGGGTCTCTGCCGTCTTGCGGGTTTCACCTTTTTGCACCGCAAGGGCACTGCTCCCGCAAAAACATCTCCGTCTGTCGGGGGTGTGCACCGAATTCATTGTGTTTCGTCGACCGAATTTTATTGAAAAAAAACTTTTACCACTGCGATTATGCACAGAGACGATGTGGGCGCGACGCGACGCGACGCCATCATCGCCCCGGTGTGCCTGAGTCAGAGACTGAGCCTATTCGGTGCTTTGGACTGCAAAAATTTAATTTCTCTGTAATTACTCGAAATAATTCTATTTTCCCTCTTGCAGGCATGTGCAATCCAGTTACGGATCAGCGGGGAACAACAATAATGTCACCACCACCGCCAGCGCCACGGCCGCCACCCCCAGGGCTGAGCCGCAGCACTCAGACACCTACTGTTTGCGTGGCCAACACGGCCATTTCGAGGGTGAGTTTGTTTAATTTTTGTTTTCTTTCCTTTTAATTATAAGTTGAATACAGTATTTCATGCGAATGTCCTGCCAACTCACCCTCCCCCCTTCTTGGTGCGAGATTTTATGGTGGTAGGCAGGTGTGTAGAGTTTCCAATTAAAAGTCTGTGACTTCACTTAAGTTGGCCATGTTTTTGGAGCCAAACGGGAAGAGGGTGCGAACGGTGAAATGAATTCCCATCCGATTAGTGGAGCTTAAGGGTGGAAATTAATTTTAAAGAGGTCCCCCCCCCACCTGATTGGAAATGTTTTAATGAAACTGGGTGAATGAGGAGAGGGGGCGCGAGAACATTGGCCCCTTTAATTTGTTGTGGAGACGCCTTTTATCTGTTTTTGCGGGGGTTCTGGTGCGACTGGAGACGGTGTCGGGGTCTCTGCTTCCATGCTGCCGTTCAATAGGAACTTTGGAGGCTTTGGTCCAAAGGCTTCCGAGCTGTAGCCATGAATTGCCATCAGAAAGGTTCATCATCATCATCATTTTCAGTGACCCGCATGTTCCACTGAAGGGGTCGCGTGGCCAATGCACGCACGAGAGATCTCCAGGCCACTTGATCCTCCGGCATTGATGACTCTAAATCATCAGAAGCTATGCTCAAGCGCACCCGGACGAGTTTTTGGACTTGATCCAACCATCTCGTCCTGGGTCTGTCAAGCGGTCGCCTACCTGATGGAATCACATTCAAGGCACGCCTCGGAAGTCGTGACGCTGGGGACATTCGTGCCACGTGACCAAACCATCGAAGTACAGCCCTTTCCGTTCGAAGAAGCAGCTCCCCAACGTTGAGTTCCGCTCTCGGGTATTCGATCCTTAATCAGATCCTTCGATGCCTGTAACAGAAAGCCCGGAAAAAGGTGACAGAAAATGCACACTTCCATTCGGAAGAGTACCGAAACAGAAGGGAGGAAAAAAAGACCCTGCGTGAGAGGAAAAGGGCCTACGCAGCCTCCCAGCTCAAGGGTATCGAGGAGTCTCACGATAGAAACAACATCCAGTCGTTTTTTTAGAAGAGCCAACCAGCTGGCCATAAAGCCGGAACGCAGGCTCTTCGAAATAGTGAAGGCTTTCAGACGTTCACACAGGTACGTCTTGTATGCGACACTTAGCAGAGCTATGCCTCACTAGATCTTGCAAGACATAGGATCGCCTTTCTTGAGGATGGAGCATACAAAGCTGATGGTCCAGTCATCGGGCATGGCTTCATCCATCCATGCTTGGTTGATGCACCCTACCAAAACATCGCCACCATGTTTGAACGACTGGATGGTTAGGTGCCAGCCCCAAGTCAGAGGGGTCCCAGGTTCGAATTTGGTCCAGTCACCATTTGCACGTTGGGATCAAATTAACGGCATTGGAGTAGGTTGCTACATGGCAGTTTTGAGTCTGAGTGCTCCTGTAGAGTTCCAAAAATACTCCGAAAAAAAAAATATGTTTCAGAAGTTCCGCTGGGTGGCCATTGGAGCCGGCGGCTTTGTTGTTCTTCAGATTTTTGAAGGCCGAGCTGACCTCCTCAAAACTGAGAGGGAGGATGGCTTCTTCATTGACTGGAGTTGGGTTCTCGTCTTGCCCTATCCATCTCTCTCCACGTGACGCCCATTAAGAAGCTGCTAGAAATGCTCCTTAAATACATCTGCTATTCCCTGCGCTTCGGAAGTAGATTTCCTTCATTAGCAATGCATGTACGAGAGTTCTCCAGGCCACTCGATCCTCCGCCATCAGAAAAGTCGAAAGCAGCAATTCATTTCGTAAAATGCACCAAATCTCAAAGATGTCTGGCGTAAATTTCCTTTTCATTCCCGCTTTGATGCTGAAATTGAAAAGGAAACTTTTGAGCCCTCATTTATGGCCCCCAGCTCCAAAGCCTCACACGCGACAGTTATAAATGCGCACCAGAAAGCCATAAACTCCTTGAAATTGTAAAAATTTAAGGTCCACCCAGAAGTCATGTCTAATCTACTTCAGCAAACATTCACTCGGGAGTTTCGTTTGTTCAGAGAAAAAAAAACCCGACACAACTTTTTCCAGAAACAAATTTTTAATTAAAATTCCACACACCCTCTCGGCGCTTTGTCGTGTCACCACTTGCACACAGCCTCCAGCCAGCCCCCCCAACTGAAGCGAAACACTTGACGAGCAACTTTTCATCTCACCTTTCATCGTTAATCAAAAAATGCAAGGGAAAATAATTTACCACAAAACATCCGGCCATAACTGGATCACCGCAGCAGACGAACCACACCGTCGCGTCGCCATCCAGCATAGGATCAACATGGGATTCATCTCCTCAAAACGAACGAGTCTACGAACATTGGCCTGCTGAATCTGGAACGAATCCTCCGCCTTGAATGCGCTCAGAATGCACGCACCAGGGCACACACACCCACAGCCGCACACAACTTTGACAGAAATATCATAAAATATGAGGATTTTTCGTAGATTTATGAGCGCAAATGGAAGTCGCTCCAAACCCGCATCGCTTCACCCACAGGGAATGAATTCAGATTAGTTCGAGGGGGAGTTCTGGGTTTTTCTTTTGCCCAGCCGCCCGGGAGAGGATGGGGTGGTCATATGTCCCCTCCGATGGACGTCTGTAATGAAAGTTTCACACACGGCCAGATGGATGGCGATGATGACGAGGATGTGTGTGCCGCCGCCGCCGCTGAGTAAGGAGAAGAGTGCTGCGAAAGTACATCTCTCGCTGAAATGCATGCGTTGCGCGTTGGTGCGACTGATAAAAGTGCTGCTTCAGCTGCACCACAACGCTGCAGTGTGACCAGTGTGACGTTCAAGGATGAATGATGTTATTGGGTTTGAGGATGAGCTTCTGACGTTATTACGAGTCCTTTAGGGGAGCGACCGTTTTTTTTTTGTGTCCTCCTTCGGTATCGGCTCCGGCAGGGCGGAGATAAATTTGCTCCTCATCCATTGGGGCGCGAAATGAAGACTGATGCGCTGCGAGATGGTCGCGAAACTGACTTGATAATGGCGACAGAGTCTGGCAGGGAGCTCGCCGCGGTCGTTGAAGTTGAAATCAATTTCAGACTGATCGATGGTTGGTCAGCAAGAGAGGATGAGAAGTGGCAATAGAACGTGCAGATATCCCTCTTGGTCTCCCATTTGAACACGGGGGGGGTTTTAAACTTCAGCCTGACTGACAAGTCAACGCGATGAACTGGTTTGCTGATGCGTTCTGTCAGTTTGAACCGAAATGGAGCACGCTTCAATGTCCACAACTCCCAAAATCGCAGGTTCTCCTCTTCATCCTCACTCGCCATCGATCGCTTCAATGTCCGAAAGTCCCAAGCCGCCAAAATGGAGCCACCGAAATGGAGCACGGTTCAGCGTCCACAAGACCCAAAATTACAAGCGCCCCTCTCCATCCTCACTCGCCATCGATCGCTTCAAGGTCCGTAAGTCCCAAGCCCACAAAATTACAAGCTTCCCTCTCCATCCCCACTCGCCATCGACCCCAATCTGCTGCCCAAAGGTTAATTAAGACGGGTGAAGTGGCAACAGAACGTTCAATCATCCCTCTTGGTGTGCCATTTGAACACGCGGTGAATTTCAAGCTGACTGACAAGTCTACGCGACGCACTGGCTTAGTGAGGAGTCGAGAGAAGAAAGGAATAAACTCTGTCTGTTTGAGATGAACCGAAATGGAGCACGCTTCAGCGTCCACAAGTCCCAAAATTACAAGCGCCTCTCTCCATCTCCACTCGCCATTGACCGCTAATGTCCGAAAGTCCCAAGCTCCAAAAATTACAAGCGCCCCTCTCCATCGATCGCTTCAATGACCGAGAGTCCCAAGCCCACAAAATTACAAGCGCCTCTCTCCATCCACGCCACTGCCCAAAGGCTAATTAAAGTGATCTCCTCTTAAAGGCCTGCTCTCATTCAGATCGACTTCATATTTGTTGCACATTCATCCTGCTCTCCCTGGGGTCATCCATCAGAGCTACGCCACACCCACTGGCAGAACACAGGATACAGACACATCGAATGGAACGCATAACCTCCGACGTCCTCCTTTGTCTGAATCAACAGAAGAAATCGTTACACGAATTGCCACTTCTGCAGATCTCCATTTCATCCGCTCTCGAACAATGACTTCTGTGTGTCATGACCCCCATATCTCCCGTCCTCTAACAAACAGCCAACCCTCTCTCGAGCAGTAGATTCAATTTTTAATTAAATTTCTCAATTGCCAATAACTATGATGGGAGAGGATATCGTCGAACTTCGAGAGAATGTGGACGACTATGAGTTGCACATGGACTCACACAAGCGGAGAGCAGGAAAAAAAAGAGGAGAAATTAGACGAGGACACTTTAATTCCAATTCCGCACATATTACTGTTGCACAGGATGAAGCAAAGCCAAAGAGGACACAGGGACAACCATAGACAGGATTAAGAATTTCCACTTTGCCAGTATTTCTCGTCTTTTAATTTGTCCCTTCAATGGATGTCACAAATCAATGCACACACAGAGAGAGAGAGAGAGGACGGGGCCCAGTCCGGGATGGAGCACATCCTAGACGTGGCCCCGGTTGTCATGGCTGGAAGGGTATCCACGCCACAAGAGCTCGGCCAGGGTGCTGGGTGAAGGCAAATTGAATGTCATTCGTCGGGATGTCATCCTTGGTATGCAATGATTTTTCCTTTGTGTGGGCGGTTGAGCGGGCGACGACGGGGCAGGCTTGCCATCAAGTGGAACGACCGAGGGAACGATGGTTGAAGAGAATATTTCTGAGACAAATTCGCTGTTTACATAAATCCAATGGGTCACCATTACGTGCGCTCGAGTGGGCACTTCATCTGGTCTGGACTCTGGAATGCCTACGCAGCAGACAGCAGAGTGTGCCCTCGAGTGGCGAGACTTAATCATGTTTGCGTTCGGCTTAAGTTGCTGAACGCGTGAAGGTATCTAATCGTTTATTGACTGTGGATCGATCGATGGTTGGTTCTGCCAGGGAATGCCGCGATAAGAAATGACTACGCACTGCGACGCAATCGATTCAAACACAATCTTTGGATCTCAAATCTCAACACTCTCTCCTCACTCATCATCATTAGCCTTAATGAATTCCTGATTTTTTTTCCCATGGAGCTCTCGCTCTAGACACCGCTGGTTATGATAGACCATCAATTGAACGGTTATGCGTGTGGCAATTCAATTTAATCGAACTTTACGAGACCGATGCGACCTCGTTGCCGATGTGCCTGAACCACCCTTCGAAGGCAATTTGCCTCCACTCCCCAAAGCTCAAATGAAATTTGCATTAAATGAGCTAATTTCGAAGCCAGAGGTGGACCCGGAGTTCAGAGGAGAATCCCATCAAACTGCGACCGACAGCGCCACCCCTCCACCAACTTCCCCCATGCACACTTGACGTGTCCAATGAGGAGCGCTGGCAAAGGTAGTCAGCAGCAGCAGCAGCAGCAGCAGTTAGCTGTCTGCCGGTGAATTGAAACTCAGTGCAGTTGTCGTTAGTATGCAAACTATAGCGAGTTAATTTTTCAGAAAAAAGAGAACAAATGCTTTTCATTTGCTTTCAGTTTTAATCAACACGATTGAGCGCATAGTTTGGGTGGAAATTTGCATTCGGGTTCAATCGAGGTCAACGCTGGGAAGCGACTCACTTTGCTGACGCGGAAATGGTTCGTGAGACGACGGAGATCATCTTGTGGGCAATCGGGTGATCGACTGATATGCGAGAAGATTGACATCATCTTATGTCGTCTTATGACACCCGAATTTCGTAGGTGGAGGTGGCTGGAGTGTGCATTTAGACCAGTGTCGATCCATTAGGCTGTCTTTTGCGAATTTCGTAACCTGCCACCAATTTCGTCGTGTGTGCATTCGGGTTCAATCTCGAGGACAGGCGGGAATCGAGCCTTTGCTCCAGAACTGCCTTTGCTCCAGAACTGCCTTTGCTCCAGAACTGCCTTTGCTCCAGGACGGCCTTTGCTCTAGAACGGCCTCTGCCGCCTTTGCTCCAGAACTACCTCTGCTCTAAGACGGCCTTTGCTCTAGAACTGCCTCTACCGCCTTTGCTCTAGAACCGCCTCTGCCGCCTTTGCACTACGACAGACTTTGCTCTAGAACTGCCTCTGCCGCCTTTGCTCCAGAACTGCCTCTGCTTTAGGACGGCCTTTGCTCTAGGACAGGCTTTGCTCCAGGACAGACTTTGCACCAGATCTGCCTCTGCTCTAGGACGGCCTTCGCTCTAGAACGGCCTTTGTCGCCTTTGCTCTAGAACTGCCTCTGCTCTAAGACGGTCTTTGCTCTAGAACGGCCCCTCCCGTCTTTGCTCTAGGACAGCCCTTGCTCCAGGACAGCATTTGCTCTAGAACTGTCTCTGCCGCCTTTGCTCTAGGACGGCCTTTGCTCTAGAACTGCCTCTACCGCCTTTGCTCTAGAACGGCCTCTGCCGCCTTTACTCTAGGACAGCCTATGCTCCAGGACGGCCTTTGCTCTAGAACTGCCTCTGCCGCCTTTGCTCCAGAACTGCCTTCTGCCGCCCTTGCTCCAGAACTGCCTTCTGCCGCCTTTGCTCTAGGATGGCCTTTGCTCTAGAACTGCCTTTGCTCCAGGACGGCCTTTGCTCCAGAACTGCCTTTGCTCTAGAACGGCCCCTGCCACCTTTGCTCTAGAACGGCCCCTGCCGCCTTTGCTCCATGACGGAAATGGTTCGTGATAATACGGAAATCATTTTATGAGCAACCGGGTGATCGACTGACACGCGAATTTCGTAACCTGCCATCAATTTCGCCAAGCGTGTCGCAAGTTTATCTCAATTTTTGCACACGTCTCAAGGAAGTAGATTATTTCTTCAACGCTGAGCAAGAAACCCCGTGGGTAAATGGGTTGAAGTAAATCCCTGACTCAACCGCAAGCTAAGCCTTTTGGCAAACACTTAATCGGTTTCGAAAAACAGAGACCGGTGGGAGATCAACTGTCAGTGGCCCAGATGTCACACGGTTTGGGTCAAGAATGAGGGCTTCAAATTCAAGAAAAAAAGAACGAATGGGGGAGACAATGGGCATGGACACTACAATAGCCCCAATCGACCACATCAAGAGTGCATTCGAAAGAGGAGACGAAGCAAACCCTAATCATGATCACCACTGATGCAAGAATGCCTTGTTTCATGAAATTCGCTTGACATAACTAAAAAAATCGATTATTCTAGAGATGCACCCGTCCCTACACTAACCACCCTCATCGCAGCAAATAAAACACAATCTCTATCTATCTTTCGTTTTATTTTCATTTACATACGCGAGTGTGTATCTGCATCTCAAGCAACGACGAACGTGATGTGAGAGATGATAAACCCACCGATGATGTGATAAAGGGATGATTCTCCCACACCCCAGAGGCCTATTATCAATGAATGAGCGAGCGACCGACTCGTATCTCATTTTTTTTGCTTTAATTTTTATGAGTGGTATGTCGCACGTTACGCTCTACGCGATTACCTTTAATGAGTCTCGACGATTTGTTGAAATTACCTGTGCAAAGATAGAGAGCGAGAGGAGAAGAGACATCAAACGAAGCAGACTTGAGAATCTCTGGGATATCTGAACAACAATTGTTCAATTATAAGCGCGGTTGTGAACGATTCGGTTCGGTCTAGCGCGGCCATTGAGTACAGTCATACACGGGTTGTTGCTTTTTTTTTGTGAAAGTGAAACTGAGTTGGTGGCAGTTTTCTTTTAAGTGGATTCGTCTGTTACGTGTGGTGAGACTAAAGAAAGCTGAGAGGACGTCGATTCGTCTGATACGTGTGGTGAATTGGTGGAGACTAAGGACAGTTGAAAGGACGTCGATTCGTCTGTTGACTAAGGAAAGCTGACATAACGTCGAGATGGTCGAGAATAACGTGGGGATTCGAATTCAGTTCACAGAGAGGGGAGGTAATCTGAAAAGAAAAAGAAAAAAAAGAAACAAAATCGATTAGTTTTAGAAAAAGACTGAGAAGTGGAAGAAGGCAGTGCTGGAGTGGGCTCCAAGAACTGCGCAGATCGACAATCGGACAATGTTTAGGAGACTGTTAAAGTTCCAAAAATCTTGAGTCAATCTCAGGGAGTATTTGGATCACTGTAAAGCAAACAAAAGACAACAATTAGTTTGGCAATTCAACAACTGTTTGTGTGTTACTCACAGATCTTCTGGCAAGGACCCCCCTTCAAAATCATTCAAATTCCGCTTCGGGATCTTTATTCATCATTCTCGGACGTTTTCACCACACTTTGGCACTTCCGGAACACTTTTCTTCATCTGCACGTCACTGAAAGTAAAGCAAAGAACAAAAAATGAATGACTTCGCCCAGCAAATGATCACTTTTAGGCAAATACTTTTTTCAATCACGTCAGAAATCACCTTAAATAAGTAAATTCCAATACAAAAAATTCACCACTGCAAAAGTTCACGTATTCCTCTTTAATTTGAGACCAATTTTGCTAGTGGAAATCACTTTTTTCAACGACTTTTGATATTTTGAAAAATAATTGTTCACCACACAACTGAACTGAACCGAACCGAACATGCAATGACGTTTGACAGATCGTGTCATTTGTTTTTCGAAGAGGAAAAATGTACTAGATTAGTGTGAGGACGTACTAGATGTGAGAAATTTCATGGTTATAAAGTTGTGAATGTTGAATTTTTCTTAAAGATTTTGAGAAATTTGTTGAAAAGATGTTGAATTTTTTTGAAATATTAAAAAAATTATACATGAGGGGAAGGTATGTGTTGAAATGTGGCTAAAAAGGGAGATATAGGGCAGCTGTATGTTGAAATGGGGGCTGAAAAGTGAGCTCTAGGGAAGATGTGTGTTGAAATGTGGCTAAGAAGTGAGCTCCAGGGAAGCTGTGTGTTGAAATGAGGGCTAAAAAGTGAGCTCTAAAATGTGGGCGATGCATGGGGGTTTTCTTAAGCTCATATGTCTGGGAGATAATTTCGAAAATTACTCGATCCTCGAGAGTTTCCTTCTCGGCGCTCGTCTGCAGTTGGTTTTGGTGGAAAATTAACCAGGACGCAGTAATTGTCTGGCATCGGAGCCCCTGTGTCCTTGTTTGCGACGGGGAAAGGATAATAATTTCAGGATAACAATTAACATACAATGCGCATGGAGTTCCTCCGCATTTTTGAATGAATTTTTGAATGATTTTTAAATGATTCTGGGGCCTCATCGTTGCAGTTGTCTGGACAACGTCTCGTGTGAGTGTTTAAAGACTATAAAGGCTATAAATTGACTGTAAAGACTATAAGTTGTCTATAAAGGCTATAAATTGATGGGTGAAGTAAGTTAGGCATTAACGACGACGTTTTCTTTCTTTATTTCAATGAAACCCTGAGATTACAGTGAACTGCAAATAGAATGAACACATGTTTGAATTTGGGAAAAGCCTCTAAAAATATCCAATCTCTCGATCGAAGTAGTCATGTCGCATTTACGACTCAGCCAACCCAAAAAAAAAAACACTCACTTTCATGCCTTTCCTTCGCTTCATAACCAAGTCCCAGTGGTACTCGCCCCATCGCTCCATTAAACCTCACCCATAATCCATTTAATCCTTCACCCGATAGCCTGTAAAATGTTCAACACAACATTATGCTCTGGCGGATGTTTTTGATGTATGACCAGCACCTTTTTCGACTGCGAAAACTTTTGTCCTGACCCCAAAATCGCATAAATAACACTAATCAAGGATAATTTTCACAGAATTTCAAAACGATTTAGAACGGGTTTTTGAACTTTACAATCGTAACCGAGCAATAATCCTTTTACACGTCATAAATTTCATGATTTATCCCTTCTCCCGTGGAATGGCGCTGGTGCGGAACAACCTGGGCGTCGACAAATAAATCCAGGAGCCAAAGTCACGCGATACGATGTTTCTATGTATTACGTCTCTTCGCAAATAAATCAAATCAATTAAAGCATGAATGGGGCTGGGGACCCAAATCCAAGAGGCACATTTCTAGAGGCCGCCCATTCTTGTGCGCCAATGGCGACCGTTGCAACTGGAGCCTGCACAGGGTGGCGATATTAATCGTCGTCGCATCCCGAACTACTGGGGCGCCTACATATTTCATTTGTTTTCTGCCAGGATTCCAGGACTTAATCCCTGTGTCCTCTTTCCGTGTGTATCGCCGTCCTTTCTTTCGGTCGCCTGTAAGCGTTGCGTTGCCCAGACAACTGCAGCGATGACGCCCCATAATAAATGATTCAAAAATGCGGAGCAACTCCATGCGCATTGTATGTTAATTGTTATCCTGAAATTATTATCCTTCCCTCGTCGCAAACAAGGACAGGGGGGGGGGGGGGCTCCGATGCCAGACAATTACTGCATCCTGGTTAATTTTCCACCAAAACCAACTGCAGACGAGCGCCGAGAAGGAAACTCTCGAGGATCGAGTAATTTTCGAAATTATCTCCCAGACATATGGGCTCAAGGAGTCCCCCATGCACCGCCCCCACACACCCTGTCGCCGCTGGATGGATGCAAGTGGAAACTTTTTAAATTGAATTTTCATATTAGTTTGACATAATTCTCCGTGTGGGTTTTTCTTCTCTTGAACTCATGCCAGAAGGAGACATCCACCGGGAGGACTTCCTTAAGGATCTGCGGGGTGTCTTGGTGTTTGTTTGATTAATTATTTTCCTTATTTTTTGGCTCTCGTGTGTGTGTGGTTGTGTGGGGAAAGTTTGTTTGGTTTTTATGATTTCTGATTTTGTTTTTGGGTTCTGTTTGTGTACTTTCAGTGCGGGGACATTGCCATCGTCAGCGAATGGAGGGAGTCGACGTGAAGGCACGAAAGAAACTCATTATAGCGAGCATATTATGTTTGTTCTTCATGGTTGCGGAAATTATTGGTGAGTTCTTTTGCCGGAAATCTTGTAGTTCTATTTCTTTTCCTTGCAGTCTCGCGGGGGGAATGAGGGGTGATCCTTGTTCGCCTGGTTGTTCGGCTGGGGTGGTTGAATTAAATTGTTGACGCTGTGAAGGGGATTGTGTGCGGAAATGAGTAGAGTTTTATAAGAAAGGGAAAAACTCAATCAGTGAGCGGGACATTTATGACGGCAGAAAATCAATGAAGCAACTGAATTTCTGGGGGGGATTTTGACGACAAATGGTTTGGTGATGCGATCAGAGCTCATTTTGGGTGGCTAATTAGTCAAAACGCCTCTAAATTCTCATCTCATCTCATCTTCAGTGGTCTGGATAACTGGAAGCAGCGCGTCCGGGACCACAGGGCATGGAAGGCTGCCGTGTCTCAGGCAGAGATCCTTCACGGGTCGGAAGCCCACTAAGTATCATGTTCCACTAAAGGCGTCGCGGGGGCAATGCACGTACGAGAGATCTCCAGGCCACTCGATCAGAGGATCGATCGAGGCAGAGGCAGAGGCCATGGACTCAAACTCATCAGGAGCTATGTCCATGGCGAGTTTTTGAACTTGGCCCAACCATCTCGTCCAGGGTCTGCCAAGCGGTCGCCTACCTGATGGAATCACATTCAAGGCACGCCTCGGAAGTCGTGACGCTGGGGACATTCGTGCCACGTGACCAAACCATCGAAGTACAGCCCTTTTCGTTCGAAGAAGCAGCTGCTCAACGTTGAGTTCCTCACGCACTGCGGTCAAATGCTTAGATCGAAGAAAGACGACAGTAGTCAACGATCAGTGGTTGTCGATCAGTGGCGATCTTATTCTTTCGGTCAATACGTTAATTTCATGTCTATTTCCGTATTTCTCACCCTATCCCGGCGAGTAATTCCCATAACAGCACGAAGAAATGTCATCTCTCTCATCTCTCATCGCGATCTTATTCAATTTTGAAACAGCTTGGTCGATCTCTGATCAGGAAGGCCGAGCTTGGTGCCAAAGCCAAGTTAGCGGTTTTTAACGCAGTATTTGTTCCAACTCTCACCTTCTTCTTCTTCTTCTTAGGGCGCTACAGTCCGAGGTGGACCTGGGCCTCACTCAACATGCCTCTCCAGCCAGCACGATCTTTCGCCAGCTGTCTCCAGTTTCGCACGCCAAACCGGCCGAGGTCCCCCTCGACTTGTGTGCGCCACCTTGTTCGTGGACGTCTTCTGACTCTCACCTATGGACTTGAAATTTGGGTTACGACCGAAAGAATAAGATCGCCTCTAAGTTTTCAGGTCTAAAAACTTATCAAGCCTGCGACCCCTGGCAGATTTGAGTCTGAGGTCTAAGCAGGAACCTCAAATCATCCAAATTATTGACCAGACGATCACTGATCGTTGACTACAGTCGTCTTTCTTCGACTTAGCATTTGACCGCCCCCCCTGGGCTACTGTCTTAAACCCTCGATTCCGCCTGACGCCATTAATGTCACCACGTGTCACCCACTTTACTGCGCCTAACTGATGTTCATGAACAATGGACCAGTTTTTGAGTCTGAGTGCTCCAGTGTAGTGTTCTGATGTGCATGAGTCTCTCGGGGATCGTAATCATGACTGCCACCACTTATCTCCAGCCTTCAGCTGCAGCAGTCAAGTAAACGATAGCCTGTATCAACTCAATCATCATTTCACTTGATTTGCTGGCCATTATCGCGTGACTTGACGTAAGGGAGTTAAGCATTTTTACAGGTCGTAGTCACGAGAGGAATGCACCTTAATTGATAATGTTCGTGCTTGGAACTGGGTTAAGTGGATCGTTTAAGCGAAGATCGCTGTTGACATGATAGATGACGGCAAGGAGAGAGACTGGCTACGGGATTGCCAGATTTGTCTTCGAAATTCGAGACGATTTGTGTGACTTCGTCTTCTGATGGCGCCACAGTTCGGGGTGAAACTGAAAAGTCTGTACAGGTCGTGGTTGAATTTTCGCCTCCGCCTGCTTCGAGGTAGTCAAGGCCTTCATCTACTCCATCTTCGATGTTAGTAGTACAATCAGCATCAGGGTTTCTTCGATTGTCAGAGTGAGGCAAAAATGCCTTTGAGGTCATCCTTGGATCAGTCCTGGTCCATCAAAAAGAGCAGAGACCACAGAAGACTGCCAAAGTTGCTCCGTTCCTCTGCAAAATTTCAGTTCTTAACAGGTTTTGCCTTCATTTCGCGTCGTCAAGTGTCAAAGTTGCTTCGTTCCTCTGTCCAAATTCAGGTTCCGTCTTCATTTCGTCTCGTCCAGTGTCAAATTTGCTCTGTCCCTCTGCACGAACTCAGTCCTTATCAGGATCTGTAATCATTTCCCATCTTTCACTGTTAAAGTTGCTCTCTACCTCTGCCCAAATTCAGGTTCTGTCCTCATTTCGTGTCGTCCAGTCTCAAAGTGGCTCTGTTCCCCTGTGCGAATTCAGTCCTTCACAGGATCTGTCATCATTTCGTGTCGTCGAGTGTCAAATTTGCTCTGCAAGAATTCAGTCCTTAACACGATCTGTATTCATTTCGTGTCGTTCCGTTTCAATTCAGGTCCAAAATTGATTAAAATTCATTCACATTAAGGGAAATTCTCTAAAATTGTAAAGAGGAGCCCTTTTAAGCGCAAGACTTTAAGACTCCCCCGGACGATCCTCGCCCAATTGATCCCCGGACAATGCCACGAAGTGCTCTCATTGAAATGCATTCACCCGAAGGAGATGTTCGCCTCGACCCACTTACGTCAGACATTGTTTTGCAGATAATGCCGCTCAGGATCTCATCCCGTCCTCATCTGAATAATTTATTATGCACGCTCGTGACCGCACTAAATGATTGAATTTGAATAAATCAAGGGCAGTGCAATCGCATCGCAATGTCTCGGTCAGAATTTCATTAAATCCCTGAATTGCCTCGCAATCGGTTGCGGGGCACAAAGGCAAGGGCATTCATCATCCATCCCCTGACGTCGGTTCATATGTAAATTTCTCCACCGCCAAACTGAACGGCGTCTTATCTCGACAAGAACGAGATGCCACTGAAGAGGGTGAATGGAGAGAGAGAGAGAGGGAGAGTCCTTTTTGAATTCATCTTGGTCAGACTTGGTGGTGAAAGGATGCAGCCGCATTTTTGGGGCACTGAATGCAACCACCACAGTCGCCACTAACACAAGATTTCGCTGCCCACGCTTTTGGAGCACCAAGAGCACAATAGACAGGAGGAGGGAGGAAAAAAATGATGAAGCCAAGGAACAGCAGCCTTCGTCCTTTGTGCAGACACACGTTAGATATGAACGGGGTGGGGGATGCGGAGTAGGACTGGATGAATGCAGGAACTTCGTCAATTTCTTCAGGAAATTTGAAATGAAGTGAAAAATGAGAAAGTTTACATCTGGTGCTGGTCCTTCTTTTACTCCCTGTCACTCTGGGTCTCTGTCTTTCTGTCCCTCTGTCCCTCTATCTCTCTGTCCCCTCTGTCCCTCTGTTCCCTCTGTCCCTCTGTGCCTCCGTCTCTCTGTTACAGCGCCAGCGCTTGAATGCCACGGTTGCGTCGTCTTTATGGCTCTTATCTGAAGAGTTGGAACTTATTTTGTGCATTTGTTGGGGACTTCGAAGTGGATTCGTTCTTGTTTTGAGTTCCATTTGAGCGGCAGTGGGAAACTGAAATGCGATGAGGATGAGGAGGGAAATCTGCTCGCTAAATGGTGGGGTGTGATGATAAACTTTTTACTCAACAAAATGGTTTTCCACTTGAACACCTCGCATAAGGGGGCGGGAGAGTTGGATTGCTCACAGAGGAAGAGTGAGAGAGAGACAGAGAGCTCGTCTGCGAAATGTTGGTCTTTTCTCGGATTGGGGACGAGGATGTGTAGCTCGTTGAAAAGTCTGTCAGATGGTGATTTGAAATTGGCGGCAGAGGGAGACAGAGAAGGGCTCATGAGATGGAAGGGTCTCCAGACACATTTCGACAAAAAATTGATTGAATTCTTTGGCATTTTCTCGTGACCTTTCATTGTCACTGACTTCTTATTGAGCACGGCCACAAATTCAAGCTCAAAATTCATTGCCACTGACTTCTGATTGAAGCATCGACGCCCTAAGTTCAAGCCCTGAATCCATTGCCACTGATTCCTCATTCGACTATCCCGGCCACAAATTCAAGCCACTGACTCAACGAACAAATCGTCTCCAGCTTCTTCTTCCTCTTCCTGTGGCGTTGCAGTCCGGAATGGACCTGGACCTCAACCAACAGGTCTCTCCATCTCCCATGATCTTTGGCCAGCTGCCTCCACTTGCGCACGTCAAGTTGGCTGAGGTCCTTCTCCACATGTGCGCGCCATCGGTTTTGTGGGCGTCCACTATTGCTGCCTTAATTTTTTCTGCTTGGTCTTCTGATAGCGCTTCAGTTCGGGGTAGACCTCGACTTTAGCCAACAAGCCTCTCCAGCTGACACGATCTTCAGCCAGCTGCCCCCAATTACGCACGTCAAGTTGGCTGAAACAGGGGCCAGTCTGGATACAGTCTGGAGGAGCAATGAAGCAGAGATTTGTGGCTAAGTCAGCTCATCCTAGGAAGTCCACTGTTCCAGAATCCCGAGACTGACTTCCATTTTTCCAGTTCAAAATCACATCCTTTCGGAGTCGGCGTTAAAGTGAATGTGACCTCCGCTCGTCAGAGGACGTACAACACGAGTCGCTGCTGTAGAAGCCAGGCCCAAGTCCATCACTGTTCTTCGATTGTTTCATTTGGCTCTCTGAGGGCTTTAGAGGGACTCGATTGGCTAAGTTCCTAGTGGTCAACTGCAATTGGAGCTTCTCGACGTCAAACGGTTGTGGTCCAACACTACTCCCTTGTCCTATTGATAGCCGCGTTCTTTACTTGTGTGCGCCATCGATTTCGTGGGCGTCCTCTATTGAGTTGTCCCACGTCTACCGAGTCGACGACTCTTCGGGCTGGGGCAGTGTTGTCTATGCACTCTACATGGCCTCGCCATCTTAGGCGTTGTAAAGTCTGTACAGTTTGTGGTTGAATCTTCGTTCCGCCTGCTTAAAGGTCTTCATCTACTCCATCTTCGCTGTTAGCAGCACAATCAGCATCAGGGTTTCTTCGGTTGTCAGACTGAGGCAAAAATGTCTTTGAGGTCATCCTTGGATCAGTCCTGGTTCATCAAGAAGAGCAGAGATCACAGAAAATTTCCAAAGTTGCACAGGATCACAGGATCTGTCTTCATTTCGAGTCGTTTCGTTTCAATTCAGGTCCAAAATTGATTAAAATGCATTCACTTTAAGGAAAATCCAATGTGCGCCATCGATTTCATGGGCGTCCTGTAATGCGTTGTCCTACGGGTCAAATTGAAGCCAATGACTCCTCAATGAACCATGCCGGCCTCAAAATCCAGCCTCAAATTCATTATCACTGACTTCTCTTGAAATCATCCCAAATTCGTTGCCACTGACTCCTCATTGAAGCCTCCCAGCCCCAAATTCAAGCCTCTGTACGTTAGACCACACGTCCTCTTGAAGCTTGTCAATAAGGCGCTCGAGGGGGTAACAAATGAAGCTTAACGCTCGAGCGGCTAACAAATCCCCTCCCAGGTTCTTGTGGATGTGATGAGAGATTTTGAAGAACTCCTGAGGATTTCTTTGAACCTTGTGAGCACAGCCGGTTTAGTTGACAGCTCTCATCCTCGATTTCGACACGCGCCTCTCAACTTGATGCACTCCAAACACCCAATTGTCCACAATCACGTTCTCTCAAGTGATCAGTGGAATTCATAAAAATTGGTTCAATAAAGTCGAGTGTCCTTAAACTCCACACACCCCTCACAACTCATCCACTTCTCCTCTGCCGACACATCCAGAGAATCTCCTCCAATTGTCCAGGTAGGAGGTACTTCCCCACACGTGTAGCACTACAAATTCACCTTGACTCACCCACATGACTATGCATCCTGTCCCCCGTCTCGGCGGAGGGGCTCCAAGGCGGCGCTTCAATAAAACTAATGTGTTGCCTAACAAATAACTTATCACACCCGTTGAGCAGATGGAATCGAGAATCGAGAATCGACGAAGGATATGAGAGGCTGTGTGTGGAGGGAGGGAAATAAAAGCATAAACATCCTTGAATCCGTTTTCTGAGGATACCCAGTCAAGCGATATGCGATTTCCAACTGCACACTTGAATGCCTTCTTCCTCGTCGTCCTCATCCTCCTCCCCATCCACAGGCGTCGCATAACAATTCTCCATTTTTATGAATGCACTTCCCCCTGCAGTCCTTACACTCTCTGCTTGTACTTTCAGGTGGGATCTTGTCGAACAGTTTGGCAATAGCAACAGATGCAGCACATCTCCTGACAGACTTCGCCAGCTTCATGATTTCGTTGTTTGCCATTTGGCTAGCAGGACGACCGTCGACTCAAAGGTAAGTGCATAACGCCAACAATAACCCAGGTGGTGGTGGTGTACGTCTCTCAGCCTCAGCAAGCGCACACGAATCACTGATTCTACACATGTCCTGGCTGCCTCCCTCCACCCTCTTGTCATTATGAGTGGGTTCCCTGTGTGTGTGAAGTGGTTCTTTATCCCGCCAATGATTGTCAGGTTGAACGCGAGCGAGTATGTGACGCCGAACGGTGTGTATGGGCCATAAAAATCATCATCTCTGCCGGAGGATGTTGATGTGGCACACGATATGAAATTTTGATTCCTCTGCTGGCACACCCGCGGCCCACTCTGACCGCAGGAAAAATGGGAATAAAAGGATACTCCCCGATGACGGCGATGATGAGATTGGAAATTTGACTCGGGATCCCTGTCGGGGCGTGGGTAGGCCAATCGAATTGTTATTCGCGGCTGTCAATGAATATTTTAGGGGATTTTGCCATTTTAAGTCCGCAGTCTTCTTTTGAGTTCTCCGCTGCTGCCGATGATGGCGTGAGGGATGTGTCGCTTGGAGGCGACAGAGGTTTCGGGGGCCAAGTGGTAATGGAATCCGGTGTTCGATTGAAATTGATGGGAGATAAGTGAATTCTTCGTGAAGGAGTTATATTTGGATCAGGGCACGAGCTTCTGACACGAGAGGTTGCTGGTTTGGGTTGAGAGGGGAACGGGAAGCAACGATTGGCAAGGAAGTCTCGGAAAAGTGGTGCGAGGGAATGATGGAATGGTCTTGTGTCAGGAGGAAGTCTGGATCTGAGTCGAAGATTATGTCTGATTCTGAGTCTCAGACTGAGTCTTGGACTGAAACTGTGCCCGAGTACGAGTAAGAGTCCGGGTCCAAGTTCAAGCCCGCGTCCGAGTCCGAGTTCGAGTTCGAGTCTAAGTCCGAGTCCTAGTCAGAGTCAGAGTGAGAGTCAGAGTCAGAGTCAGAGTTAGAGTCAGAGTCAGAGTCAGAGTCCTAGTCCGAGTCCGAGTTCGAGTTCGAGTCCGAGTTCAAGTCCGAGTTGCTAGTTCGAGTCCGAGTCCGAGACCGAGTCCGAGTCAGAAACAGGGTCAGAGTCAGAGTCAGAGTCCGAGTTTGGGTTAAGAGGAGAACGGGAAGCAGGGGATTGAACGATTGGCAAGGAAGTCTCTGAAAAGTGGTGCGATGAAATGACGCCTCGTGTCAGGAGGACGCCTTGTGTCAGGAGGAAGTCTGGGTCTGAGTCGGAGATTATGTCTGAATCTTACTCGTAGTCTGAAACTGAGTCTCAGTCTGAGTCTTGGACTGAAACTGTGTCCGAGTACAAGTCCGAGTCCGCTTTCGAGTCCGAGTCAGAGTCCGGGTCTGAGTTCAAGCCCGAGTCCGAATCCAAGTTCCAGCCCGAGTCCAAGTCCAAGTCCAAGTTCGAGTCCGAGTTCGAGTTCAATTCGAGTCTAAATCTGAGTCAGAGTCAGAGTCAGAGTCCGAGTTTGGGTTGAGAGGAGAACGAGAGCAGGGGATTAATCGATTGGCACGGAAGTCTCGGAAAAGTGTGATGGAATGACGCCTTATGTCAGGAGGAAGTCTGAGTCTGAGTTTAAGTCTCAGTTCGAGACCGAGTCCGAATCCGAGTCCGAGTCCGAGTTCGAGTCAGAGCCAGCGTCAGAGTCACAGTCAGAGTCAGAGTCAGAATTCGAGTCCGAGTCAGTGTTTGAGTCGGAGACTGAGTCCGAGTCCGAGTTCGAGTGCGACTTCGAGTCCAAATCTAAATTTGAATTCAAGTACAAGTCTGAGTTCGGGTCTGAATCCGAGTTCAATTACGAGTTGGAGTCAGAAGGCAGCTCAGTACAGAAGATTGGAATGTAATAAGTCGGGCGTGCCCCAACGAAAGAAGGAACTGTTCTCCTGCCATGTTTTTTACTGTTCTCCTGACGTATTTTTGACTGTTCTCCTGCCGTGTTTTGGACTGTTCTTCTGCCTTCCGACACACTCATCAAACAGCTGTTTTTAAAGAGGAAGGCTGTTGTTCCTTTTCCACGAAATGAACTGCTCGGACATCAGAGTATCTCTCTAACCACACCAGTCTCCTCGAATAATCTCTTACCCTCTGACGTGGCACGTCTTCAAGTTGATTGCGTGAATGAGAGGGAATCAGTTTGGTCTTTGCCTGCTCTCATCCCGTCTATGTCCTCCAGTTGGGTACCTCTGTACCCCTTATGCATTCCCAGTCCCTTCCATGAATTCCTGCTGATTTTTGAGTTAAAAATAAAATTTTCTTTGTCCTCCTCTTCCTCGTCCTTCATTAGTTCTCATTGAAGAAACCCAATTCCGATAGAATTCAAATTGAAAACTATTGACAAAACCTGTCAAACTGCACAAACTCCCAGTCACCCTCTGCTCTCCTCTCAGGTCGCTTCCCTCAGGTAAAACTTAAAAATCACTTGAGAAAGTTTTGCTAGCTCTGCTGTGAAGGAATCTACTACTTCCGTCGACTTACCCTGATCCTCTAAGTCTCAGCCTGAGTGGATGTCCTCCGGGGGAGTTGGGCGTCGAACCCCCGCCCCACCCGTAAAAAAGGCAAAACATAACTACATGCGCCAAAGTTTATCCAATAAAAATCAGTCCATAAGGAGCAGAGCAACGAATGTTTCCTTCCGCATCCTTATTCTTGTTTTTGTTTGTACACCAACCGTTACAAATGTATGACTTGCATGTAAGTCCTTTTGCCGCACTCACTCAGCGGCAGTGTTGGTGTGTGTGTGTGTGGGGGGGGGGGAAACCAGTTTGTCCTGCAATGAAATATAAATGCTTATCCGAGGATCCTGTGACCCGAGAGCAACAATAAAAAGGAGAGGCAACACCGTCGTTAAGACATCAACATGACCATGAGTGCACCTGATGTCGTTCAGAATGTGTGTGCGCCCCTGTGTGTGTGTGTGTGTGGAAAGTTTGGCGTCCAGCCGGCAAAAAGCGACCCAAAATTTCGAACACAAGGGTGTTAGGGTTGAGTTGGGCTTTCGGTTATTTATTGCGCGCTCCCCGGATATCGATTCGGTTCCTTGCCTGGGCGTGCGAGTGCGAGTGCGAGTGCGAGGGCAGCAAACTGGTGAACTGGTAAACTGATAGGTAGATCTCGATAAAACTTAAAGCCACCACCAGTTAGCTCCTTTGAATAAGGACTCGTTAATGTTGCTGGTCGGTGATTATGCTTGACTGCAAAACACAGACCTGCACCTCACTCACCCCCTCTCTCTCTCTTGCTTGTGTCTCGGGTAATTTCCACTTTAGTTGTTGGGGGAGGGGAAAAAATTCATCGGCATCGTTAAGTGGAAAAGTTGGGCGTAAAGTTGTTGCAACAGAGTGCACACGTTTCATGCTCTCGGTACATAGACTCCTCGGCGATATCTTCATACACGGAAGGGAATTAGCCATAACGCGCATATCATACGTGTGTGTGGCATGAGGACTGGGCGGAGGATGCCTGCGCAAGTGGAACGGTGGCGGAACTGCTAGTGGATGGGACTTCAGGCGAAACGAACTGTAGACCATATGAAGTGAGTGAGCGCAAGGAAGTTAGCAATTTTTGACAGTTGACTTCACAGGAGATAATCGGACGGTCTTAGTCGAGGATGAGTGCGTGTGAAAGTGAAGTTTTTTTGAGGGCAGTGAAGTCCTGCGTGACTGGGGTTTTTTTTTTGGCTGCAGCTGGTCCTGAAGAGAGTGCTCTGGGAGACGGGAGTTGCTTGGACTATCATCTCTCTGAAGTTTGAGCAGTTCTTTGCGTGGAGAAGGGACACCAGCCTTCCTCTTTAAAGAAAGCCGTTTGATGAGTGTGTTGGAAGGCAGAAAAACAGCCCAAAATACAACCAGGAGAACAGTCAAAAATACGCCAGGGGAAGAGTTCAAAACACGGCAGGGGAACAGTCCAAAACACGGCAGGGGAACACTCCAAAACACGGCAGGGGAACAGTCGAAAACACGGCAGGAGAACAGTCCAAAATAGGGGCAGGAGAACAGTCGAAAACACGGCAGGAGAACAGTCCAAAACACGACAGGAGAACAGCCCAAAATAGGGGCAGGAGATCAGTCCAAAACACGGCAGGGGAACAGTCAAAAACACGGCAGGGGAACAGTCGAAAACACGGCAGGAGAACAGTCCAAAATAGGGGCAGGAGATCAGTCCAAAACACGGCAGGGGAACAGTCAAAAACACGGCAGGGGAACAGTCGAAAACACGGCAGGAGAACAGTCCAAAACACGACAGGAGAACAGCCCAAAATAGGGGCAGGAGATCAGTCCAAAACAGGGCAGGAGATCAGTCCAAAACACGGCAGGGGAACAGTCAAAAACACGGCAGGGGAACAGTCGAAAACACGGCAGGAGAACAGCCCAAAATAGGGGCAGGAGATCAGTCCAAAACACGGCAGGGGAACAGTCAAAAACACGGCAGGGGAACAGTCGAAAACACGGCAGGAGAACAGTCCAAAATAGGGGCAGGAGATCAGTCCAAAACACGGCAGGGGAACAGTCAAAAACACGGCAGGGGAACAGTCGAAAACACGGCAGGAGAACAGTCCAAAATAGGGGCAGGAGATCAGTCCAAAACAGGGCAGGAGATCAGTCCAAAACACGGCAGGGGAACAGTCAAAAACACGGCAGGGGAACAGTCGAAAACACGGCAGGAGAACAGTCCTTCACGAAATGGAAAAGGGCAACAATCCCTTCAAGCATTCAATGCCCACCCGACCGTCCCTGGCACAAGAACGACGCCTTTCCTTCCTTCCTCCGTCGTGGCACGCCCGATTTATCATAATTCCAACGTGCATTCATACCCTCCAGCCCTCCATCCCTCCATCCCCTTCAGACAAACAGAGACTGACCTAAGTACCGCTATTTTTATCCCTGCAACCATGCAATATGTGAATTAAATCAAAACCAAACGAGCAAACATTCACGAGAGAGTCGAAGAACTACAGGGCGGGCGGAACTGTGATCCCCGAACTGATGTGGTGGCAACATTATTTAAAATTGTAATCCACTTCCTTCGCCGTCGAGGTAGAAGGGGATCACCAGATCCCATCCGGGACAGAACTCAACGCCCGTCACACTTGAAAACACTCGTACGCTCTCGTGTTTTTTTTCTCTTTCATTTCTGAGCAGGGGATTCACATTCAAAGGGTTCACCCCGGATCACGGCACGGCGCATTCGTTGAACTGTTGCATAATATCTGTGACGGGCCACATCCAAGCCGGTTAGGGGGATATTTTCAACTTCATTTGCGTTCGATTGTGGCACAAAGCGGTCACAGGATATCACACAGCCGCAGGCACCCTCGCACACACACGCCCGAAAGCTCATCTAAGTAAATTACTCTATTAGATTGGAAAGTAGGAGAGAATTCATTTTGGATTCCGGTTCGAAACTGTTATTACATTTCCCTTCGTCTGCCCCAGTCGCGTCGGTCGGTGTTTTGTGTCGCCGCCGCTGCGATGATGGAAATATATTTCGAATCCTTCCGGGGAAAGAACTTGCTGGCTGCCATTGGGACGAGCAGCCAGTGTGAGCGTGTGTGTGTGACTGACACGGAAGAGGACGCCCCCGTCTGTGGGTTTGTTTGCAACTGGAACTTTGCGAAAATCAATTGGAGTTTAATGTCGGGGGCAATTAGAAAGTTTTCGGTTGATTCAGTTTGCGAATGCTTCCATGCGGAAATTAAGTTTTTTGATGGCACAGCGGACAGCGGACGGGGGCGCACGGGGGGGGGGGTTGAGTGGAGTTTGGCGCAGTGGAGTTCATGAAGAACAGAGTCAGAGGAGGAACAGTGGATGACAGATGTCAGGTTAATGTCCAGGGATGTTCCTGATGAACCTGATCCGTGTGTTTTTCAAGTGGATTTGGTCAAGTTCTTGAGAATCGGGCAGAAAGTGCTGCACATCTTTGAGGCGACAGGTCAGAGTGCAGTTGTTTGACGCTGTCAACGAGTGAAAGAAAACCGGTACAAATGTAGCCGCTGTACGTTTCAAAGACGAAGCCAAGAAACTTTTGGAAAAGTAGCAAAAGAAGCCCAGATCGACAACATAACGAAAGGAAGCTGAATCCCAGATCCATGCTCGGGTTGAAACTCTCAGATGGAAACGGTGAAAATATCACAAAGTAGCCGCTGTACATTTTCACGACGAAGTCAAGCAACTTCAAGAAAAGAAGCTGAAACCCAGATCGATTCTGGGGACAGAATTCCCAAAAAAGAACCCGTGTCGCAAATTCCAAAGGAAACCCGCGCAAAAGCCGCTGTACAGTTTCAAGATGAGGTCAAGCAACTTCAAGAAAAGAAGCTGAAACCTAGGTCCATTCTCGGGGCCGAAATTCCGAAAGAGGACCCGTGCAAATGTTACAATGCAGCCGCTGTGCATTTTTAAGACGAAGTCAAGTAACAGATCGATTTTCGGGGCAATTTTCCCAAAAGGAAACCGCGAAAATGTCTTAAATTCCAAAAGGGCGCTGTAGAGTTTTCAGACGATGCCAAGGAACATCAAGAAAAGAATCTGGAGCACAGGTCATTTCTCGGGTCAAAATTCTCAAAGAGAATCCGTCCAAACGTCATAGTGTAGCCGCTGTAAATTTTGAAGAAGTAGTCAACCAACATTCGGAAAAGGAGCTGAAATCCAGACCGGTTCTCAGGACGAAATCCACAAAAGGAATCCTTGGAACTGTAGCAAATTCCCAAAGGGAATTCGTGTAAAAAACGCTGTACAGTTTTAAGACGAAGTCAAGCAAGATCGAGGAAAGAAGCTGGAACCCAGATTGATTCTCAGGACAAAATTGCCAAAAGAAACCATTGCAGATGTCGCAAATTCCCAAGGGGAAGCCGTGCAAAAACCGCTGTACAGTCTTAAGACGGTATCATGCTACATTAAGAAAGAAGCTGGAACCCAGACTGATTCTCAGGACAAAATTGCCAAAAGAAACCCTTGCAGATGTCGCAAATTCCCAAGGGGAAGCCGTGCAAAAACCGCTGTACAGTCTTAAGACGGGGTCATGCTACATTTAAAAAGTAGATGGAACCCAGATCGATTCTCGAGACAAGGACAAGGAGACTTGCAGATGTCGCAAGTCCCCAAAGGGATTCCGTGCAAAAGCCGCTGTACATTTTAAAACGAACTCAAGCTACATCAAGAGAAGAAGCTGAAGCTCAGATCGATTCTCGAGAAAAAATCCACAAAAAAAACCCGTGCAAATGTCGGAAAATCTTAAACGGAATCGCTGTAAAAGCCGCTGTACAGTTTTTAGATGAAGTCAAGCAATATCCAGGAAGTCAAGCTGAAGCCGAGGTCCATTCTTGGGTCAAAATTTCCAGATGGAACCGGTGCTAGTGTTACTAAGTAGCCGCTGTTCATTTTTAAGATGTAGTCAACCAATGTCTTGAATACAGCCGAGACCCAGATCAATTTTGGGGCCAAAAGTCCCTCGAAATCGCAAGAACTGATGGCAATGGATCTGCGGATTGTCAGGAAGATGAAATTTGACAGTCTTTTCTTTCCCTAGAGGGAACTTAATCAAGTCCTCGCCGAAATCCTCAGAAATCTTTAAATTTTCACGTCCCTTCTCGTAGTTTAAGTTCTTCCCTTAAAAAATACATAACTAACCATTCTCCTCTCTCTCATTTCACAGAATGTCCTTTGGTTGGTATCGCGCCGAAGTAATCGGAGCCATGGCATCCGTCATAATGATTTGGGTGATCACCGCCATCCTGGTCTGGCTGGCAATTGGACGTGTGATAACCGGTCACTACGAAGTCGATGCTAAAATAATGCTCATCACCTCCGTGCTGGCCATCGTGGTTAACCTCATGTAAGTACGCTTCAAACAACTGCAACAAAACACACATTTTTTTAATCAATTTAAGCCAACACAAGGTAATTCTTCACTAGTAGTCCTTTATCCGTCCATTCAGAGTCGAGACACGTTTTCAAAACGACGTCACAAAAAACGAACATATCCGCTTGCAAGCGTTCTAAATCTCTTCACATACTCTCTATCGTTTCGACCTCCCACCCCCATTCACGCCACCCCAAAAAAAAAAAAGGATATTCGCGTCATCAGCCCTTTTGGTGATGGTTTCCGGTTCTCGTTTTTATACACTCGCCCCGTGGTGGTGGTGCTCGTCGGGTATTGCAGCGCGCGTTCTGTTTGATTTACGTGACGAGTGCCTATGTGAGCACCTCTTCTATTTGTCAGTTGGAGGGTTTGCATGGACCACTGGGTTTGGTGGGGGGGGGGGGGGGGGGGAGAGAAAAACGAACAGAAACAACCGCGGGATTTGGATCGTTTGCGTCCGGGTGGAGGAGATGTGAAATATTTTAGAGAGCAGTTGCGAGCAGTTTGCTCGGCGGTCTTTTTTTTTTTCGTCGCTTTTTCTGTGTGGACAGCATCGCTAGGTGGCTTGGTTTAGTGGATTCATCAAAGTAAACATTCAAGTGCTTCGTCATGTGGACAGTGGACAGGGAATGGATGGCCTGGTTGGGTTTTCTGCCAGAGATGAGGTGAGGACGTGTGAACGGACAGTTTTTTTTTATTGATTGGTGTCAGGAAAAAGAGGGTTATTCAACTCGCTTATGACAGATGTGACATATGACGCCCGGAGGCGACCATAAACTTCTAGTGGGGCTATTTGATCTAATGAGCGTCGTGTCCGTGGTTTTCATGGGACAGTTTGATTTGTGTGCTTGGGGAGGAACGATCGTGAAATGGAACAAGTGACAGGAGGGCTGTCAAAGACAAAAAAAAAGGTGTCAGAAGGAGATCCGCGTGGGATGGATTCATTTACCTTCGCAACAAGGAAGAGAGAGATAAATCCTTAAAGACTGTCATCAAAAATCCCCCCCTCTCAAAAAACAGACTTTACGAGTCCAAAAGAATGACCGATCAAACTTTATCCCTTCCGAGCTGTTGACAAGCCCTAATCCTAATCCTTCGGAAACTGCATAACAGTAACCGTAAACTTGGAATAAATCCTCTCGGAAAAATCCTCCTTTATCCAATCGCTTGTCCCATTGTCCCGAAGGGTGCTCTCTGCTCAAATTCGTCTCCATAAACAATGAACAAGTCACACCTGCTTCGAGAGAATCAATCTCTTCACCCATCACTACATCTCAATAAATTCCCTCCACTCCCACGTGCGCACACACGACGAAAGGACGAATACCTTTGAATGGCTCGTAAAAAACTAACAAACCACATGCTCAGCCGGCCGGGGGGACACTCGAAAGTGTCAAACAAACTTTTCAAGCGAAAGTATAAATGTCGTAAAGAAGAAGCAGTCGTCAGGACGGTACCCTTTTCAATAGAATCGAGTCCTTCCAACTATTTAGACAATTCGTCTCGTGGAATTAGCCCGGGGGCGGCCACCGAAACAGCAACGAAACCGATGCGGGGAATATGCCATAAAAATTCCCAAACGTCCTTCAGTCCTCTTAGCCGTCCTCCCACCATCCCCCAGGGACTCCAGCCACGCGGTGAACAGAAAAAAAAGGCGCACTTTCTGCTCAGCGCTTTGTTTTTGCAATAAATTCCCAAATGTGGCAGTGCAAGGACGAGGCAGCCCCCCTCTCTCTGGACGCCCATTCCCAAACTAAAGGGTATCCATTAATGTGCCTTGGCCAGTGTTGCACAACGCCACACAAACAGAGAGAGGGAACAACCCTCAACCGAAACATCCTTGCCTGTGCCTTGGTCTGGAACATGTTTGCATGGTGTGACTCGTGTGTCCTTTAAGTAATAAATCTCATATTGCAACCCCCACCCGCACACGAAGAGAGAGAGAGGCAGAAAAAAGGAAAAACCGGAGAAATCCTTCCTCCTCACTGAACCCTAACCAACGCCGCCGCTGACAATGCCATAAGCGCTGCTGGCTCTCAACCGAGGATGTCCTCCCCATCCACACACACACACGCGCGTACACACTCCACCAACTAACTGAGTTCAAGTTACAGTTGGAAAAGCTAAAAGCGTGTGATATATGCTGGCTGTCAATTAAATCAGGACATGACCGAGGAACAGCGAAACAACAAGGACACAGGCGAGGATGAGGATGAGAAGGATGAGGATGAGGATTGTAGCTGATCTCGGCTAGCATATGGCAGTCAGGACGCACCGTATTTCACATTCAGTGGTTGATAATCGATAGGAGCCCCCTCCTCTCAGCCGAGGAGACACATGACCGAAGACCGAAATGAATCAGGATGCACATTGACTTGTGTTTCGTCGATGGGTCCTCTGCACGACATCACGTTGACGAGGATAATGGTGCGGAATGTAGCTGACTGAGTCGTTAAATCCGGGGATCGAGGATGCCTTGAGATGGCGGAAGAGCACCAGCACAGCAGCAGCAGCATCATCCGATCGTAAAGTTAACGACAATTAGTTGTGTAAGGAAGCACTGCTTGATGTCCTCTTTGTGTGTGCGACGTGAATGGGCGTGTGACAGCGGCATGGCTGCGTGGAGCAGTAGTTTAAGGGGAACATTTTTGAGCAGAGATGCTGCTTAATGAGGGAACTTTGGAGAGACGATTAAGACAAACCGACGCGGGTTCTGCGAATGACTTAATAAAGCGCGCAGTTACAAGCGCGTGGAGGGCGGGCGGGGGGAGCCACTCGAAGAACCCTGAAGAGTCCATAAAGCGGGAAAAGTTTTGATTGCCACAAGCTAACAGGTTACTCTGTGGATTGAGACGGTCGGGGGTTTATAGTTTCGGGTTCAACGAGCTCATGAATGAGGAAAACAGAGGGGCGCCAAGGGGGAGACTTGACGACGCCAAGCGGGAGACTTGATGACGCCAAGGGGGAGACTTGACGACTCCACTTCCATATCGGGAGGAATTGCTGGCGGAAGTGGAGTAAGTTTTTCGGACGGTCATAGCCTGAGATGATCTCTAACACAAGCCACAAGCCCCTGCCAGGCACAAGCCGCTGCCAGGCACCAGCCTCTGCCAGGCACCAGCCTCTGCCAGGCACCAGCCTCTGCCAGCCTTTAGCCTCTGCCAGGCACCAGCCTCTGTCAGGCACCAGCCTCTGCCAGCCTCTAGCCTCTGCCAGCCACTAGCCTCTGCCAGGCACCAGCCTCTGCCAGCCACTAGCCTCTGTCAAGCACCAGCCTCTGCCAGGCACCAGCCTCTGTCAGGCACTAGCCCTTGCCAGCCACTAGTCAAGATCTAAACTCCTTTTCTTTTCCATTTTAGCATGGGCTTCCAACTGCACCACTCCCACTCCCACGGCGGCGGAGGAGGACACTCTCACGGCAAAACAGAAACGCCGCCACCAAACAGACGCTCCACAGTGACGACCATTCGAACCGGGGACACTCCATCTCTAGCCACCCCCAAGGACGGGGTGAATTTCTCCTACCAGCACGACACGATCGTGGACGCAGCGCACTCCCCCACCCCAAGCACCTTTGACGAAAGCGAAGAGCAGGAGAACATGAACGTCCGTGCGGCTTTCATACACGTCCTTGGCGATGTCCTGCAGAGTGTGGGCGTCTTCGCGGCGGCGCTGGTGATCTACTTCAAGCCCGAGTGGGAAATTGCAGATCCGATCTGTACGTTCGTCTTCTCCATCATCGTCCTGTGCACGACGTTCTCGATCATGAAGGACGCGCTTTTGGTAAGTGATCTCTGCTGTGTTGACTGGGGAGTGACTCTGTTCATTTTTCTTGAAGGTCCTGATGGAGGGAACGCCGAGCTACATGGACTATGCCGAAGTGATGGAGATCTTCCTGAGCATTGAAGGCGTCAAGCGGGTGCACAACTTGAGGATATGGGCGTTGAGCATCAACAAGATCGCTTTGTCTGCACATTTGGCCATTGGTGAGTTGAATTGGGGGTCTTTTCATGGGTTATTTGGTGGGGGTTGTGTTAAATCATGAGTGGCGGCTTGAAATCGAACCAGAAAAGGATTGAAACTGAAGGAGAACTGGAGGAGAATTGTTGCTTCAGAGAGGAATCAGAGGGCAAAAAAGGGGAGAATGTGACAAAGACCTTGGCCGAGAGGGGAATCAAAAGATAGAAACGGGCGAATGCGGCGAAGACCTTGCTCGAGAGCAACCAGAAGACAGAAACGGGCGAATGCGGCGAAGACCTTGCTCGAGAGCAACCAGAAGACAGAAACGGGCGAATGCGGCGAAGACCTTGCTCGAGAGGAGAATCAGAAGGCAGAGACGGGCGAATGCGGCGAAGACCTTGCTCGAGAGGAGAATCAGAAGACAGAAACGGGCGAATGCGGCGAAGACCTTGCCCGAGAGGGGAGTCAGAAGACAGAAACGGGCGAATGCGGCGAAGACCTTGCTCGAGAGGAGAATCAGAAGACAGAAACGGGCGAATGCGGCGAAGACCTTGCTCGAGAGCAACCAGAAGACAGAAACGGGCGAATGCGGCGAAGACCTTGCTCGAGAGGAGAATCAGAAGGCAGAGACGGGCGAATGCGGCGAAGACCTTGCTCGAGAGGAGAATCAGAAGACAGAAACGGGCGAATGCGGCGAAGACCTTGCCCGAGAGGGGAGTCAGAAGACAGAAACGGGCGAATGCGGCGAAGACCTTGCTCGAGAGGGGAGTCAGAAGACAGAAACGGGCGAATGCGGCGAAGACCTTGCTCGAGAGGGGAGTCAGAAGACAGAAACGGGCGAATGCGACGAAGACCTTGCTCGAGAGCAACCAGAAGACAGAAACGGGCGAATGCGGCGAAGACCTTGCTCAAGAGAGGAAACGGGTGAATGCGACGAAGAGGAGCAGGAAAAGGAAGAAGATTGTTGCTCCATCGTCGGCAGGACCCAAGTTCCTGCACCAGAAAAACCTCCCTTTCAAACCCTTCACCATCTCCACCACGTCGTTGTGTTCTAAAAACAGCACAACCCGGTGAAAAATTTAAATTTCCCTTGAAGCCACTTCGCCGTCGTGCACCTCGGCGAACCTCACCGCCCCCAAAAGTCATCGTGACAACCTGACACACGGCTAAACGTAAGCACGTGTGACACCGACTCTCAATCATCGCCTCTGAGCCTGCCAATGTCCCAAGGACAATTTAATATTCGAGTAATAACAACGTGGCGGCACCGAAAAACTTTCTCACCAACCCCCCTCGACATGGAATCCTCTAGGAAACCAGGTCCCAACAATGATCAGCATCAGCATCAGCATCATCGTCCTCATCGTCATCGTCATCATCGGGAGCAGGAGCAGGAGCGGGAGCGGGAGTCAGAGCAGGAGCAGGAGTCGGAGCAAGAGCCGGAGCCGGAGCAGTGGCAGCCACAGTTTGAGCTGAACAGCGGCGTCATCGTGGTGCTCCACCACATCCTCTGGCCGTGGAAATGGCATGAGTCAAGGCAATGAACTGCTGCACTTGGAGCGTGGGTCATTAATAATTGATTCCCAGGGAGATTGTAACTCTTTCCAGCCGCAAGGATATCCATATTTTTGCATCTCCTCAAGGAGGCCAAGCCTCGGCGCAAAAAAAGAACCTGACACTCCCAGTGCGTCCCCCCGCCTGGCCCAGAGAAGCAGATAAAATGCAAAGTTTTCCTTCGGGTTGCGTTGATAATTCACTGTTTTGCTCCTTTTTAATTCTGCCAATTAAACGTCTGAACGATGTGCGGGACAAAAACACCGAGGAGATCCAGACCAAGCGCGATAAAAGGCTCCAAACAGTGCCGCTGTTGCTTAGAACAATCAACGGCATAGAAGAAGATTGTCCTGAGGGGAGAGAGGAGTCGCTACATGGTGGCGAGGCAGTTTTTTGGTGGGGAAAGTTGTAAAGTTACACTTTGGAACAGACAACGAATAAAATTTATGCTCCACTGCAAGGCTGGATGGGTTTTAGTGCGGCAATCCTTTTATTGTCCTCGCTCTCTCGGTTTATCTCTAAAGTGTGGTGGGGGGGATGCTGCTCCCCCCTGATGCTTGATGAATGACAGAGAGCGAGAGACAATGCCAGAAGTACCAGGGAGCGTAAATGAGCAGTGAATTCACGGCATGGAAAAGATTTGTGATCCCGAACTCGTCGTGCTTCAACGTTTTATCCTCTATTCCCGCCTTTCTGCGGTTGAGGGTCACCGAAGTTATGAGATAAATTGTCAGTGGGAATTTTTGTGCTTGCCGCCGAACGAGGACGGCAGGGACTTCGAAGTTTACCGCGCTTAATTGTTGAAATGAAAATGTAATCAAGGCAAAGTTTTTGCCGGAGAATCGGATCTCAGAGGCGAGCGGAGCGGTGTACACTGTCGTCAGTGGTTTACGGTCGGACATTATTCGTTGGTGACGATGAATATTTGAGTGAAAAAAAAGCATCAAATCAAATCGGATACCAAGGGAGTGTGACTAATTGTGAGGAGCACTGATTGATGGACGCGAGTTCAAGCGCGACCACGGAATGGGTGCAATCCACGGCAACAAAGGAGTCAGTAAACAGGAATCTTGCAGAAATTCGAACTGCAATTCCTTCGTCGATGGTTAAGTGGATTCGGATCGATGCGACGCCGCACTAAAATCCAGAGAGTCCTTGGCATCAATTCGAAGCACTCCCGTTCGACAACAAGCGATGGAACATCCTTCACATGCTGCAGGCAATTCGATGGAATCCTGCTCGTCGGGTTTTGTAGTGGGAGCTAAACCGGGGAATTCCAACGATTTTGCATGCGGCCTTCGTCCTTGTGGGAGTGGGATGGAACCTACTTCCTCTGGATGCCTTGATGGAGAACACAGTTCGTCGAATTTTCTTGGAACTGGTAAATTTTCACGAAGATACCAAAGTCGTGAGCTGTTTTCACGAGTACACCAAAGTCGGTGGGCTGATTTTTGAAGGCATCGCGGTTGATTTTCTGTCACAACACGCTCGCAAGCGTACTTCTGTGACATGGCTCTGTCACGATACGGTCGCAAGCGTCACAGAAGTCGTGCCCCTGTCAAGACACGCTCGCAAGCGTCACAGAAGTTGTACCTCTGTTACAACACGCGTCACAGAAGTCGTGCCTCTGTCACGACACGGTCGCAAGCGTCACAGAAGTCGTGCCTCTGTCACGACACGCTCGCAAACGTCACAGAAGTCGTGCTTATGTCACGACACGCGTCACAAAAGTCGTGCCCCTGTCACGACACGCGTCACAGAAGTCGTGCCTCTGTCACGACACGCTCGCAAACGTCACAGAAGTCGTGCTTATGTCACGACACGCGTCACAGAAGTCATGCCTCTGTCAGGACATGCTCGCAAGAGTCACAGAAGTCGTGCCTCTGTGACGACACGCTCGCAAACGTCACAGAAGTCGTGCTTATGTCACGACACGCGTCACAAAAGTCGTGCCCCTGTCACGACACGCGTCACAGAAGTCGTGCCTCTGTCACGACACGCTCGCAAACGTCACAGAAGTCGTGCTTATGTCACGACACGCGTCACAGAAGTCATGCCTCTGTCAGGATATGCTCGCAAGAGTCACAGACACTCGCAAGCGTCATAGAAGTCGTGCCTTTGTCGCGACACGTTTGCAAGCGTAACAGAAGTCTTGCCTCTGTCTCTACACGCGTCACAGAAGTCGTGCCTCTGTCACAACAGGCTCGCAAGCGTCACAGAAGTCGTGCCTCTGTCAGGACATGCTCGCAAGAGTCACAGAAGTCGTGCCTCTGTCGCGACACGCGTCACAAAAGTCGTGCCTCTGTCACGATAAGCTCGCAAGCGTCACAGAAGCTGTGCTTCTGTTACGACACGCGTCACAGAAGTCATGCCTCTGTCAGGATATGCTCGCAAGAGTCACAGACACTCGCAAGCGTCATAGAAGTCGTGCCTTTGTCGCGACACGTTTGCAAGCGTCACAGAAGTCGTGCCTCTGTCACGACACGCGTCTCAAAAGTCGTGCCTCTGTCACGTCACGCTCGCAAGCGTCACAGAAGTCGTGCCTCTGTCACGACACGCTCGCAAGCATCACAGAAGTCGTGCCTCTGTCACGACACGCGTCACAGAAGTCGGTGCCTTTGTCGGGACACGCTCGCAAGCGTCACAGAAGTCGTGGCTCTGTTTTCACGAAGACACCAGTCGTGGAGCTGTTTTTTGAAGGCGTCGCAGTTGATTTTATGTCAAAACACGCTCTCATCCCTCACAGCAGTCGTGTCTTCGATAGACCCCTCTCCCATCGTGGTCACTTCAAATTTTTCTGTCGAGGGACCTTGAAAAACCGCTCCACCAGCAAGAAAATTCCCCCAAAAGTCTTAAAGTCTCGAATAACACTAAGACCCGCATAAAATTATGCAACAAATTCCGAACCACTTTCAAGTTTGGACAACAACCACAAGAAATTCCCCACTCACGAGGTGCTCCAAAGACTCGTCGTCATCAGTTTCCAGTGAATCCTTTCAAATTAAGACCACCACCATGCTCCCATCCCCCGGGAGATAAAAATTAAGCAATTATGTAAGTGACCACTTGCTGCTGCTGCTGCTGCTGCATACTTTCATGTTTCCCCAATCGAGCAGGACGGAGGACAAGGAGGAAGTTTCTCCACCACCACCATCATCCACCCGCATTCGCCGCCGCCCATCACGAAGGACATGGTGCACCTGCAGCGACATCCTCTTTTCCACGCGATCTCCTTCTGCTTTGTCCACAAATTGTCCGTGTGTTTATTTGATTACCACGTTTTTGTGGGTGTGTTCGGTGCAGTGTGCAGTGCAGCAGAGCACACTCAAAGTTTCTCGTCCTCCACTACGTGAGTTTCTCGTCCTTGTTTGCTGCCTGTTATCCCCTTTGTTTACTGATTAAGTTATCTCCTCTTCATTATTGTCCTGCAATCTGCACTTGTATTTGGTTTTTTAAATTGTGTTCTCTCTCTTTCTCTCTCTTTGCAGCTCCTGGTGCCAATCCAAAGAAAATCCTGCAGGAAGCAACCACTGCAGTGCATCTTAAGTACAATTTCTTTGAGACAACAATTCAGATTGAGGATTTCACGCCAGAAATGGAAGATTGCCAACAGTGCACTGTGCCTGTTAGTTAGATGCAAGCGCAACTACTACCACTTCCTGTGTCATCGTCATCCTCATCCTCATCGTCAGCGTCACCGCCCTCGTCGTCGGATGTCGAGTGTCGGCTGGCGGTTGGCGGTGTTCGGTGTTCGGTGTTCGGTGTTCGGTTGTTGTCATCATTTGTCTGCGAATCAGTGCCAAGAAGGATATCTAGGATATTTAAGGAACTCCGCGATATTGCCGCTGATTTCCTTTTTATTTCATTTTTTCCCCTTTCATTCATTTTGCCTCTTCTTTTTGAAACTTTATTGCAATTATCGTTTAGTGCTTGACTTCTGTGCGCTTGTTTAATCATCGGGATTTCCCTCTCTCCTTGAAGTCGGACAGGGCGGGATGGTGTATGATGGTTTTGGGGACGAGTGGGGGAAAGGACTTACACCGCGTCCAGTCCAATCGAGGGGGAAATCCCGAGAGGCGCAGATGATCGAGAAGTAGTCAAAGGATAATGTTAAGGAACTCTACAAATAAAATGTAAATTAGAGAAATTACAAGAAATGCGTTGGGGAATTGATTGGGGCAGGGTTTTTGAGTGTGTTCTTTGGGAGAAGCGGCTTCAATTGAGTCAGAAACTCAGTGGAGCTAGCCAGTGTCCCCCTCTTCAGAGTTGTCAACATTTGGATTGATGGTGAGAGCTCTGAGAAAGAGCAGAGAGTCTTAAAGTGAGTCCCTGACAAGATTTCAACACAGACCGTCTTGTCGCCTTCTGAGTCTTCAAGAAGATCCGCTTGCATGACGAAGATTACTATGGATGGCGCATCCTGTTGAACTAAATACGTTCAGACACTTCACAGACGATGAGCTGTTTTAGGGACACTTGCAGAATTTCACAGCTGCCAAGGAGAACATGTCGTTGACTGAAGTTCAAAACAGAGGAACTCTTTCGTGACGCTCGGTGGTGCATGATGTGGACCATGAGATGCCCAACCACCTTACAGGCGACGAGCTGCCTTATGGAAGGATCCTCTGCGACTGAACTGGAGACGGTGTCGATGACTGAAGTGCAAAGACCAATGACGAACTGCCTTACGAAAGGTTCTTATGGGACTGGACTAGCGAACGTGTCGACCACTGAAGAGCAAAAACCGAAAAGCCTTCACCTGACGCAGCTCATGCTCGGTGACGCATGCTGTGGACCATGAGATGCCCAACCACCTTATAGGCGAGAAACTGCGTTGTGAAAGGATCGTGTGCGACTGGACTGGAGAAAGTGTCGATCACTGAAGAAGAAAAACTAAGAAGCCCCTACCTGAAGCAGCTTACGCTCTGTGGCGGCCGCTGTGGAACGAGAAATGTCTAAGCTTACAGACGATGAATTGCGTTGAAAGGAGTCTGTGGGATTGGACATTGTTACGAAGAACGTGTCGGTGACTGAAGTACAAAGAGCTGCCCAAGCACCTAAGAGACGACGCACTGCCTTATGAAAGGATCCTGTTTGACTGGACATTTCCAGAATTGTTATGGAGGAGGTGTCGATGACTGAAGAGCAAAAACAGAGAAGCCCTTACGCGGCTCAGGCTACCATTGATGCCGGTGAGGTTATGTTTAGAGGTGCATTAGCGTTCGTAGTCTCCTTAATTCACTTTGAGCTCGAAAAATGATTCACATACCCCCCCGTATCGAGACTTAAAAGGGAACTGTTTGAAGCCTAGCTTCGAAGTCGCGACCTGCTCTGTCTTGAGTCCAAAAAGGAACGGGGTTTGAAGCCAAGCTTCGGAGTCATGAGCTGCTGTTTTAGATCGAAAAATGAGTGTGGCTTGAAGCCTAACTTCGGTGTCGTTAGGTGATTTTTTTTCAGTCGAAAACTGAGCGTTGGTTGAGGCCAAGCTTAGGAATCGTGAGCTGCTCTAACTTGAGTCCAAAAAGGAGCCTGGCTTGAAGTCTTGCTTTGGAGTTATGCGCTACGCTGTTTTAGATTGAAATCTAGCTCTGTTTTGGGTCGAAAAAGAATCATGACTTGAAGCTCAGCTTTGGAATCGTGAGCTGCCATGTTAAGGATCAAAAACGGAACGTGTATTGAAGCCTTGCTACGGATTCCTGAGCTGCTCTGTTTAAGGTCAAAAAGAAGCGGGATTTGAAGCCTTTGCTTTGGAGCTGTGAGCTACTCTGCCTTGAGTCCAAAAAGGAGCGTGGCTTGAAACCTAATTTTTGAGTCGTGCGCTGCTCCGTTTTAGGTCGCGAAAGGAGCTCCGCTTGAAGTCTGTCTTCGGAGTAGTGAGCTGATCTTGATTAATTCTAGAAAGGAACGTGGCCTTAAGCCTAGTTTTGGAATCGTAAGCTCCTCTGTTTTGGGTGGAAAAATGAGCGTGTCTTAAAGCCCAGCTTTGGAGTCGTGAGCTGCTCTGTTTAAGATTGGAAAAGTAGCATGGCTTGAAGTCTAGCTTTGAAGTCGCGACCTGCTCTGTTTAAGGTCGAAAAAGTAGCGGGATTTGAAGCCTAGCTTTGGAGTCCTGGGCTGCTCTGCTGAAGGTCGAAAAAGGAGCATGGCTCATTGCACAAAGAATCTGCTGTTCGTGCTCTTGTGCTTCTTGTGGCGCTACAGTCCGGAGTGGACCTGGGTCTCAACCAAAAAAACCTTCAGCTCACACCATCTTTTGCCAGCTGACGCCAACAGCGCACGCCAAGTTGTTTGTAGTTCCTCTTCACTTGGGTGGCCCCTGGGTTTTGCACAGTCTTCTCAAGAATTGTGTTGAAAAAGTGACATACCAGCGCGTTGCCTTGTCTAACACGTTATTTGACGTAGAAGGTCTCGGTTAGTTCGTTAGCGACCTTGATGCAGCAACGAGAGTTCTTCAGCGTCATTCTGGTCTGTCTAAGGAGTAGGGCAGGGATGTCAGGGATGTGGTGCAGGGATGTCAGAGATGTAGTGGAGGGACATGGCGCTGTATAGCTTGTCCCTATCCGAGGTCTTGAAATCGACGAATAGGTGTGCCGGGATTCAAACTCAAGTTAAGCGTTAAAATGAAGCCATAAGCGTCGACACTCTAGCCTCTGTCTACCAACTCCTGCTCGCAGCTCCATGCGGGGAATCCCGGATGGCTACTCCGTTGACTATGAGATGGGGACTTGTTCCCTGAGGGTGATCCTGGCGGCAGCTGACGAGAGACTTTGCATTTGCTCGGGTCTTTTTCAGGATTTCCCGTAGTGTGAGAATCCATGAAGATCGAGTCAAAAACCGGTCGATGACTGAAGGCAGAAAGTACAAAACAGAGAAGCGGTCCTCTCCCTAATCTACTCCTCTATCAAAATGCCTTTTTTACCTCCATTAAAAGTCCCTCTATCCATTGATCCCCTCGCCTTTGTGACAACGACACCTACTTCCAGTCCCGCCGACAAATAATGATGACAAATTGAAAACAATTCCCAATTGTTACCGAAAGCCAATGTTTCCCCTTGCCACCCTCATCGTCTTTAGCTTAGAAATAAAATCCTTGTCAAACAATCCACACCCTCCCCCCTCCCCCACACCAGTCACCACTACAACTGGTTACATAACTTAACAAAGTTACTCATACCAACACACTCACTTATACCCCATTTATGTCATACACACTTTTTCAATTGTTCTCGAATACATCTGGTATCCCTGCTCCTGGGCACCATTTATCCTTCCTCCACCGCCTCTGTCGCATAGTCAAGCACAGAACTTCACACAAGGGCGCTAGTGTATCGATGAAATATGAAATCGCATCTCGGAGCAATTCAGGAACTGAGGGTGGTCCCTGTCGGGATATCGAACTGGAAAATCGCTATCGGGACGACAAAAATTGAAAGAAAACGCAACTCGTCAGGTATTATTACAAGTTCAGGATGAAAGGCGAGCTAGCGAGGGGGAGAGGGAGAGGGAGGTGAGCCAGGAGAAGGTTAAATAAGGAAACGAGACACGACTGAACGGAACCGGAAACATTGGAATCGTTAAAGGCATTCGTGCATTTTTCACTGCATCCTTGCGCACTTCTCTATTTTTTCTTTCTTTCGTATCTCTTCCGTCTTACCCCCATTTGCCTTTGGAAATGCAACATGTCGACTGCGAGGGTAATAATACTTCAACAAAAGGACCTTCCACCACCTCGCACTGGTGTCGTGCATGGGGTTTTGTTCCCACATCCTGGGAAAAGACGGGGAATCCTTTCGAAATGGTATGAGTAATCGCGAAACGCTGAACAGAATGCCGGGGATAAACTCCCAATTGCTGCAGCTGTTGCCTTGGAAAAGATCACTTTTACGTGATGATGAGTGTGCTGTGTGTGTGAGTGTGGGGGGGACTGCGCAATTTTCATCATTTCTCAGTCACAAAGGACACGCCGAGGGAGTTGCAACCGAACGTACATCAGTGTCGGTTTTGAGAGCGACCGAATCGTCTTCGAATTCAAGGCTTTAACTGATGTTCTCCCGAAAGGGGACACCCCGGTAATTGGGGAAGCAGAATAATGCCATCGAATTCGAAGCGAACCAGGAGCACAGTTTTGTGCGAAGATCGCTGGGAACGATTGAGGTATCGCGTGGTGAGAGACTTCGTCTGCGGAGGGGAATTGCCGTCGCCTTGAAGTGCAAGGCATTTTCACGCTGCCAACAAACAGTGTCGCAAATGTGTCTTGGAGGTGGGCGTAAACCGCTTGGCAGCCTTGAAGTGGTGCAGTGGATTAGGAAGGCGGTGGCAGTGAGCAATTGGGACTTTGACATGAACGCCGACTTAAGGTCTTCTTCGATGCACTGCATGACATGAATGCCGGCTTAAGGATGAGGGAGGTGGGGTTTCGAGACGTTTTCCCGAGAGAACGACAAAGCAAGTGTCCTTCAGGAGGATGGGATGTGTAAGATTTCATTGAAATTTCGATTTGATTGCAGTTCGACTCTGGAAATCACTTGAATTTGATTAAAAAAATGAGGAGCGACATCTAGAAAGGAGTTCACCCCAGATTTTCTGACATGACTCATAGATGGCGTCACGATGAGGCGAACAAATTGGCGTAACGATGTGACGGACAAAAGGGCGTAACGATGAAGCGGACAAAAGGGCGTGACGCTGAGGCGGACAAAATGGACAACGATGAGGCGGACAAAAGGGCTTAACGATGAGGCGGACAAAATGGCGGAACGATGAGGCGGACAAAATGGCGTAACGATGAGGCGGACAAAAGGGCGTAACGATGAGGCGGACAAATGGGCGTAACGATGAGGCGGATAAAAGGGCGTAACGATGAGGCGGACAAAAGGGCGTGACGCTGAGGCGGACAAAATGGAGAACGATGAGGCGGACAAAAGGGCTTAACGATGAGGCGGACAAAATGGCGTAACGATGAGGCGGACAAAAGGGCGTAACGATGAGGCGGACAAATGGGCGTAACGATGAGGCGGATAAAAGGGCGTAACGATGAGGCGGACAAAAGGGCGTGACGCTGAGGCGGACAAAATGGAGAACGATGAGGCGGACAAAAGGGCTTAACGATGAGGCGGACAAAATGGCGGAACGATGAGGCGGACAAAATGGCGTAACGATGAGGCGGACAAAAGGGCGTAACGATGAGGCGGACAAATGGGCGTAACGATGAGGCGGATAAAAGGGCGTAACGATGAGGCGGACAAAAGGGCGTGACGCTGAGGCGGACAAAATGGAGAACGATGAGGCGCTAAAAATGGCGGAACGATGAGGCGGACAAAAGGCCGTAACGATGAGGCGAACGCATTTGCGTGACGATGTGGCGGAACTATGAGGAGCGAAAAATGGCGTGACGATGAGGCGAACAAAATAGCGTGACGCTTTACGATCGACATAAGGCCCACTTTAGGAATCATGCGAACAAAGTCCAGTAAGATTTCGACTTGACTGCAGTTTCGGCACCGGATATCACTGGAATCTGATTGAAAAATGAGGAGCGACTTCGAGAAGAATTTAAATACAACTTTCTGACATCGTTCATAGATGGCGTAAGGGTGAAGCAAGGTAGGTAGGTTGAAGGGTGCCTTTGTGACTAGTGTCGCGGCTCTCTTAGACCAACAGTTTGAGTCCATTTGCGAACGAAATGGCGTGACGATGAGGCGAACGCACTGGAGTAACAATGTGACGGAACGATGAGGCGCTAAAAATGGCGGAACGATTAGGCGAACAAAATGCCGTAACGATGAGGCCAACAAAATACCGTGACGCTTTAGGAACGGCACTTAAAGAATTACCTGAACAAAGTTGTAACGTAGTCTAAAGTCTGAAGCCTCATGGACTCGCCGATCTCCTTAAGGAGCTTCTGTAAACTGCGCTGGGTTTTGTCATTGGTTAAGCACGGCAAGCTTCCGGTTTGAGTCCGGCTTGACTTGTTCATCTTTTACTACCTTCCATCGGCCCCTGCTCTGGTAAACTCCTTTTAGCGTTGCTCCCTCTCCTCCTTATCTCCGCCATCCCAAATTTCCACGTCATATTTTCCAAAATCTCCACGAACTTTCCCGCAGAAGTTCCATAAATTCCAAAAATAGGTTACTCCCATGAAATTGAATAACAAGATATGGATTAATTTAATCTTCCCCCCCCCCCCCCCCCCCTCCTCCCCCTCCGGCGTCGCTGAAAAGTACAAAAGTCCAACCAAGCAACCAACCATCCAACCAAGCAACGAACTTTCTGGTCCCCGTAAAAGAGCACAAAATCAGACTTCAAGTTTTTCCTTTTTCACCATTCTCCCAGCGTAACGGTGAATGGTAATGGAAATGTAAATAGAAATGGATACATCCAGACCCCATCTCAAGGCCTTCGTGTATCTCGAGTGAGCAAATTGAAATCCAATAAAATGTGGCTCACGCCCATCTCGGTGTCTCTGGCTCGGGGATTCAAGGCAAACACAGCGCACAAAAACGTCAGTAAATTAAATTCCAAAAATATCAAGTAAAACATAATTCAAAAAGTCCCTTTTCTGGAGCGAACACACACACACCCCTGCTCAGAGCAAAGTTCTTTACCTCTTCACGAGTGATAGCAACAACCAACCACAAGCTGCCGTCGCCGCGCCGCTGGCAGGCGGAAAAAGTTTAGGGAATTCCCCTTGTAATGCTCATTGTAAGCCGCATTAATACTCATTTTGGCATCAACAACAGAAGTGAGCGCGCGTGATGGTGCGACTTGGTGTTGGTTGTACCTACCATGGGGCGGGGGGGGGGGAAAAAAAACATTTGAAACGTCTACAAAAGAAGGCAACGAAATTCATTTTCAAATCTCAAGGATATTCCCTTGCGCAATCCCATCCAAAGAGCCACCGACAACGACAACGATTTCACTTGGTCGAGAAGAGCGGCGGGATGATGCATGGTAGACCTCCTTCTGCGAACTTGGTTGCATTCTCGAAAAGGGATAACAGGGATAAATAATAGTAATTAACAATGCGGCTGCAGGCTCGGAGCTGTGTGCCGAGGGACTGCTGCGGAGGCTGAACGAGGGCAAGTGTAAAATGAGAAATCGCCTTAGGTGCGGACGAACGATGAGATGAGAGAATGAGCGGAACCGGAGCGCTGCAAAGTAATTCGAGACGTGTTTTGCTTGTTGCTGCTGGTGCTGTGTCAGAACATCGCCCGAATATGGTACCCCTTTTCTTTTTCCAGTCCAGTTGGAGGGGGGAGATGGGAGGGGGCAGAGAAATGCATTATTTTTCACACAAAGATGGATGAAAATCCTTGAAAGTCAGTTCTCGATTTAATCTTGAAAAAGGAGGAAATCTCGCCAACCCCCCTCTCTCTGTCCTCTATCTCGAAATTTCTTCCTTTATCCTTTTGGTTAAAGGAATTCCTGCAACTGTAACTTAAAGCAGGGAATTTTAAGTTTTTCGGTATGTTCGGTGTAAGTTTTTCAGCTGGAGAGAGGCTGATGGGGGAAGAGTGGACCCCTAGAGGTGGCCTCTTTGAATGAGTCATTACGTCGGCACCTAAATTTCCCGCTTCATCTTTCTGGACCAAAAGTGGTTCTGGATTGACCCTAGAGGAGGGCTCTTTGAGTGAATCAATAAGGTGACGCGTAAATTCCCCGCTTCACCTATACCTTTCTGCTGAGCTTCAATCACTAGCACATTCCGAATCGTTCGGATTTGGATAGAGCTTGAAGCTCAACAGAAAGTCAACGATGAAGCGCGAAATTTAAGTGCCGCCGAATTGATTCACTCAAAGAGCTCACCTCAAAGGTTAAGCTGGGAATTTACGCGTCACCTTATTGATTCACACAAAAAGCCCTCCTCTAAATTCAATCCAGAACCACTTTTGGTCCAGGATGAAGGTCCAGTTCCTCGAAAAATCGGCAGAGTTCCAAAGTCTCCTCCCTTCGACTGGACTCACAGCGAAATCGACGCAAATCCGAAATCATATATTCTTCCTTAAGCTCCAAGCATTTTCCCATCAATTCATTTCAGCGAATTACCTGAATTCCAATGCATTTTGATGCGACTGCTTTCATTAAGATCTCATGCATCACCGCCAGAAAACAGAAGAACCGGAAAAACAACAAACCTCAAATTCAAATTTTTCGTCATAAATTATAGAATTTCATCCCATCCCCATCACCACAACTACTGCATCGGGGCAGGTATGAACAAAACCCACTTCTCTTGATGGCTAAAAAGAGCACCTCAAAATTCGGAGTCGCATTCCTCCCTTGAAAATGATGTGTGAAGAGAAATTTGAACTCGCGCATGATCCCTGAGGAGGGAAGAGCAAATTTAGAGTACTCCGAAAATTTCGGAGTAACTCCGAAAATTTCAAAAATTTCAAAAATTCCAAGAGAACACAAAAATCTCTTCAAAAAAATGATATAAAATGAATTGATGCATTCTCCCATCAGCTTGTGTCATAAGAGTCACTCGGAGTAACTCCGAAAATTTCAAATTTTCCAAGAGAATACAAAAAATCTCTTAAAGAAAATATGATAAATTACACCTGATAAATTCACCAGTCAGTTTGTGACATGAGAGTCACTCCTCCTACAACATAGTTAGTCCCTAAATGCTCTGGGGAGAAAGGTCGTCGTCCTTCCTTCCTTCCTCGAAGGTTTCCCATCACCAGCCAGTTATGGGGGGTAGAAAACACAGCCCTTTCAATGTTATTGGGTACTTGTAGTAAAATTAGCACTCCAACGTTGAGGCCATTAATGAAACTCATTACTATTTATAGTTTCACTTGGGAAATCTGTTGGTGGGCCCATGGCATCCTGCGGATATCTCTGAGCACATGCATGTTGCGTGCGAGGGGGGCGGGGGGCAGTGTTGATTTAACCTTGAAATTAATTGAGAATCGTTAAGGAATCGGAAAATTTAATTTAAACCAGGGTCATGCACATAGGCTGAGTGGATCCTTCATGTTTATATTTCAATTTTGTTTTCCTTCGTTTTTTTTCGTTCGTTCCCAAACCCCACTTGGATCCTAGAGCAGTGGCAACTTGTGCGAATATCTATACCAGCGTGTCCTTGGACTTTGTCTCGTGTTCGTGATTGAACGGCGAAATGGAAAAAAAACGAAACACACCGAGTGACCTGGTTTAAAATTTTGATTGGAAAACGGGTTAATTGGATTCAAAATAAAGATGGAAACAGAATTTTTAGTACCAGCACATCGGGTGTGAATGATGATGATGTGAAGAGATAGAACGTGGTTCCAGTGATGAAGGAGTTATGTGTTTTTTTCCTTTGCACAGACATTGATGAGGAGTGGAGTGATTGGTTCGTGGAAATTTAGAGCAGAGACATCAGTGGAATATTTGAATGAATTGATGGTGAAGCTGTTTCTTAGTTATAAAGGGAATTTTTGAGGTTCGAAGTTCTGGCTTTTGACAGGGGGAAAATGATGCCCATCGACGGGGGACGTTGTGATTTGATTTAAGGGGACATTTTTTTCCAGATTTATTGGTTGATTCAAGCTCAAGCTCAACGATCATGACTTTTTTGCTCGAGATTGGAGGAGGACTCGATTCTTTCGCGACAGACTGTCCACCTTGTTTGAAGTGGCCACAGGGAACGTCCGATGATGATGTCCTTGTCGTCTGCGTTGCCGAATAGCTGGACTGTGGTGGGTTAACGATCGCAACATTTTTGCTCGAGATGATGGACGGTGACTTGATTCATTTCCGACAGATTGTCTACTTTTTCCAGAATGCGTCTGAAGTGGCACGCTGGGAACGTCCATTGATGATACCCCGTCCAGCTCTGTCATATCTCTTCCTACTTCAATTCGATGCGGGAGCAGACAATGAGCAACGGAGGACGACTGGATGGCGCAGTTGGTCAAGTGCTTGCCCTGAGTTAGAGGTTCGAATCCCAGCGAAATCAAATCTGGTCCACTCACCATTTGCCATTGGGATTGAATTAATGGCTCTGGAGTAGGTTGCTACCTGGCAGTGCAGTGGACCAGTTTTGAGTCTGGGTGCTCCAGTGTAGTGCTTCAAAACTCCTCCGAAAAAAAAATGAGCGACAGATAGCAGACGACAATGCGTTGAAGGCATAATCCAGTCCAGCAGATCAGAGACGCGGACGAATGCTGGAGCAGACAATGGGCGACGGAGGGCAGACGACAAGGCGCTGAGGGCACAAGCCCGTCCAGCAGATCGGAGACGCAGACCTTGTCCTTAAGACCTTGCCGTCTGCATGTCTGAACTGCTCGACTGGCTTGTGGCTGGCGACATCTGCTCTGCGTTGCCCGTTGTCTGCTCCAGCATCGAAGTGTAGAAGGAAGGGATACGACAGAGCTGGACAGGGTATCGTTGGTGACACTGACCAGGGATTAAGCCAGGACTCAATAGGGTATAATTTGCGACACTGAGCTCGATAATTGCTGCAAGAGGTGGGATGATCTGTTGATGGATCAAATAGAGCCCGTCGTCAGGCATTTGGGAAACATTTCCCTTCCAGAGCTAGTTCCGGGCCAGATTCTGACACCACAAACTGTCTGATTATCAGGCCCTACATGTCCTGCCCTCGTCGTCAAAGTCTGTGTTCAAATCCTGATCTCCTCATGAGAATCCCCTCGAAAGAAGGAACAAGTTCCAGCACCCCTCAGACATGACTCCGTTGCTCGCAGCAGCATCTTCTCCCCCATCAAATGCCAATGAAGACTGAAAACTCAGTCCAATCCCCCCTCTCCGCAAACTTGTCACCAGTCACCACAATCAAACTACACTCGTGAGTAATTTTCACAACTGAATCTAACAACTTCTTCAATCGTCCAAAAATAATTTCATTTTCCCACTATCCCCAGGACAAATTAGAACATCAGCCATCGTTGCACCCCGACATCTCCCTCTCTCTCTCTGAGAAACTAAACTTTCATTTAAATTCAAAGATTTTCTTGAGCAATCTTCTGCTGGCCCGACAAGTTGATTGCCATTTTGTGGGTCATTTTGTAACCCCCAGCCACCACCAGCACCACCACCAGCAGCAGCAGCAGCAGCAGCCCGAATGTGAAACTCGAATCAAGATAACCTCATCGTCCAAAAGTGAAAAGTTTCCCCATCTGTCCCCGCAGGACATCGCAGGACCGCATCTTACAATTAAGTCCTGACCATGTAGCAATTCGGATCCACAGGGGGAACGGGAAGCCAGAGACGAGTAATTTGCTTGTTAAAACAAAACCAATAAAATTTAAACTTTTTCCTCAGTCGTCGTCGGGGAATCATCATAATCACACATTGAAACAGAGATTCGGAGGGAGTCCGTTGCTCGAGGCACTTTCGGCGTCCAGACTGACCCGCTCCTGCTCCACGTGTCACCGGGAGTGAAACAGGAGACCAGGACAAAAAGGGAGCAGGAGAGAAAAAAAGGAAAATAATCGCATGAGCATGTTTCTGACCTATTCCAACCTCAACCTTGCGGCTGGCCACCCGTTCGCTCCAGCAGCGTAACCATCTGGAGACAGACGACACCCCGAGACCCCGCATGGCTTCGATTCAAGTCAAAGTTTCCACTGGAAGCGCACACACACACCCACACGTCAATCAGGGCACGGTTAGTGGAACTTCTTAACTTTAAAGGGGGACCAACAAGAAAAACAGAAACAGCCTCTGGCTCTGAGTTGTTCCAAACAAATCCGAGAGCGGAACTGTGTGCGGGGGGGGGGGGGGGGGGGGGGGGTGATGGCAGTCACATATGAGGGTGCACCTTTCACTCGGGGAGCTCGTAGTAAATGATGCCAACCAGCATGTGCCCCCTCCTGCTCCTCCTTCGGCTTGCTTGAGTGCGGTTAGCACCGAGTCATGCCAGGGTGCAGGATCTACGGGGGAGCGCAAAAAAGAAATGAGTCCTGGGTCATAAAGTCGCTCTAATGGTCCTTGACTGCCTTGACTGTGCCTTGACTGGTCGAAATGGAGTGGAAGGTGTGCGAAATTTTGGGTTAATCCGGTTTCCCCCGGTTGGCAGACTGTGGTGGGTGATTTTTTGACACAATTACAAGGCGATTATGAATTCGGGTGGGGGTGGGTTGTGTACCCCCCCCCCCACCACCGTGGACTGTTGTGTCAGGAGTTAAGTCCTCTCCCGTGGCACCTGCTCCTGATGGCAGCAACACCACAGAATTGTGTCTCCTTTGTGTGCGGAGTCTGTTTAATTTTTTCGGGCGATTCACACACACACACACACACACAGGCTGAGTGTGCCTGCCTACTCTCCCTGGGCTGACTTTACGTGTGGTTCCCGCTTGGCAAAGGCAAAGTCACTCAAAAGTGCTGCACCAGCAATGAGCTTATTTACGCTGCTCCTTTGTAGGGGGGGTTTCCGGTGGTGGCTGGTGGTGGTGGTGGTTGGTTCGTTGTTTTTTCCCTTTGCGCGCTACTGTAGTGGCGGTGTTGTGGGGCCGGATGGCAGGATGTTCCATCGTGTGTTGAAAGTTTTCGAAGGTCTTGCTAACGTGAATTGACAGTTTAAACGGGGGGAAAATGCTGTTTGGTGTGACAACAATGATGATGAGGTTTAAGTGGCGAACGTTGGGGTTCGTTTCCCATCAGAGAGAGAGTGGAGGTGGGTGGCTGATGATGTTGCTGAAAAGGGGTGATTTGAGGGTGCTTAGGTGCGAACGATTTGATGGTGAACAGTCATGACAGTCACGGTGTGCCCATAGATGTCGTTAGTTGGTAGTTTTACTCTGCTGGTTGATGGGTAAGTGGATGCTTTTAAATTTATCCTACATTTTCCCACTGAAGGTGGGGGGTTTCAAAGGGGGTGATGGTGTGAGTGGTTTGTGGGAGACTCCTGCTCGGGCACAGATGAAGAACCCCGTGGTCGACGCGAGAGAGGTGAGACTTGATGTGTGGTTCAGATCCTGCTCAGATCTGCAGAGATGACGAAAAAGAGTGTCGGAAAAAAAGAAGGGGTCCTACAAGACGTCTCTTTCGCCTCTAAGACGTTGCTACTCAAGGAAACCAGGCACGCGGACTCGGAGACCATTTTGAGAGACGAATACTTTCGGGGAATAAAATAGGGGTCCTTTGAGTTTCAAGGCTAAACCGTGCGTTGGCCCCTTAGACGCTGCTACTCAAGGGAATCAGGCACACGGACTCAGAGACCACTCTGAGACTCGATGAGTGTCCGGGAAAAAGAAAGGGTCCTACAAGACCTCCCTTTGGCCTCTAAGACGTTGCTGCTCAAGGGAAACAGGCACGCGGCCTCAGAGACCACTCTGAGACTCAAGGAGTGTCCGGGAAAAAGAAGGGGTCCTACAAGACGTTTCTTTGGCCTCTAAGACGTTGCTACTCAAGGAAACCAGGCACGCGGACTCGGAGACCATTTTGAGAGACGAATACTTTCGGGGAATAAAATAGGGGTCCTTTGAGTTTCAAGGCTAAACCGTGCGTTGGCCCCTTAGACGCTGCTACTCAAGGGAATCAGGCACGCGGCCTCAGAGACCACTCTGAGACTCGATGAGTGTCCGGGAAAAAGAAAGGGTCCTACAAGACGTTTCTTTGGCCTCTAAGATGTTGCTACTCAAGGTAAACAGGCACGCGGCCTCGGAGACGACTTTGAGAGACGAATACTTTCGGGGAAAAGGTAGGGGTCCTATGAGTTTCAAGACTAAACCATGCGTTGGCCTCTTAGACGCTGCTAGGGAATCAGACACGCGGCGTCAGAGGCCACGTTGAGACTCAAAGAGTGTCGCGAAAAAGCAACTGGTCCTACAAGACGTCTCTATGGCCTCAATGGCCTCTAAGACGTTGCTGCTCAAGAGACTCAGAGACAACTCTGAGACTCCACGACGTCTAGAAATGTCGCGAGGTCTGCAGAAAGGACAAAAAGGCATGCCGAAATTGAAAGTGTTTTGAAGATTCCCGGAATATTCAGAGAAGCCCCCTCCATCTTTGGTTCAGATCCAGCCTAAAAATCCGCAGATTGGACGAAAAAACGCACTGAAAGTGAGCAATTTTTGAGAGTTCTCTGAACATTCAGAGAAGCTCCCTCCAGTCTCCGTCCCCAAAAAGCTGCAAAAAGAATCCCAATCAAATCAAAGACCAAACCCAAAATCACGCAGTGTACACAAAAATTTCCGATTTTATCGGCCACAAATGGCCTGCTTAGCACCTCTTTAGTCCACAGTCCTCCTGTGCTCCTTGCACAAGCACCAATCATTTTGCCCACAAAAATCCAATTACTCAGCCGGAAAAGAGAAAAAAAACGAGCGACGTAACGAAACCCTCCAATTACACAAGGTACACCCGCAAAGCAAACACTCTCTCTCACACACACACACACAGCCGATGTACAGACATAAATCAAAAGCATATTGCTGCACCCACAATCCTGGCGCACACGTGTCGCCTCCCCTCTGCGGGGACTCAACAATCATCGTGTCCTTCAAGACGTCCACGGAACTACATGTGTTTGGAATATCTGCAGCACATTCATCGCCAATAGTCGACAGGACATTTAACTCACCCCCGCACACCACACACGGTGGGGGAGACAAAAAAGCAGCCGTATCCTTGCTCGTCTGCTGAATTATTGTTAACCGAACCATTAAGTACGGTGACATAGCTTTTTATCCTTTTTATATCCTCGTGCTTATCTTTCAATGACCATCGTTCCATCCCCACCACCGCCGGTGCCACCTCCTCCAGTCACTCATCTTTAGCGCCGTGCTCTGCTGTTGTTGTGCCCCCGCTGCACCTCACGATGTAATGATGTTGTGTGTGTGAGGGGTGGGGGTCAGGGAAAAAAAAGGACATCTTCTGGAATTTAACACCACAGCAGAGGGAGCCGCAGAGACTGAAAGAACAAAATCTTATCATTTTTTCGTCGCCCACCCCTCTGTGGGGTCAAAATTTGTGTGCGATGTAATAAAAATATCCTTTTTTGACATTTACTGCATGACAGGGGGCACGCGCTAGCACACGCCGGCGAAGAATGGGACAAAAGAAAAGGGATACCCCAACGTGCCCAATTGTTGCCACTGGCACTCTGGTGTGTAATTTCACTCCGCGCTTTATCTGGTCTGTTGTGGGGGGGGAGGGGAACAAATAAACCGCGAGTAATTCACTCTTGCCCTTCCCAGTGGGCGGGAATTTGATCCTCTTAACGGGTGAGGAATTCAAAGGCATTTCCCCAGTGGGATCCGAAGGGTGTCACCGGGAGAGCAGGGTCAGTGGCAGTTTAATTGAATCCTTGCGATACCGTAATTGGGTCAGCGCGGGGGTAATGGGATTCGAAAACGGGATCCAAAGGCACAATCGGAGAATCTTTGCGGGTTGCTACGCGCGTATCTGGTGAGTCAGCGACGGGGTAAGCAATGATTTGCTCGTTTGGGGATGAGTTCAGCGATGAGTTGGTGGAGGAGACTTTGAAGACACTCACGGGAGAAGAGCTTAGGAGAAAAAGAAGGGGTCCTACAAGACGCTTCTTTGCCTCTAAGACGTTTTTCCTTAAGGGAATCAGTCAAATGCCGTCAGAAGCCGCTCTGAGATGAGAAGAGTTTCGGGGAAAAAGAAGCGGTCATATTAGATGCTTCTTTAGCCTCTACGACATTGCTAATGAAGGGAATCAGGCACGCGGACTCAGAGACCACGCTGAGACTGGAAGAGTGTAGGGAAAAAAGTACGGGTCGTATGAGTTTCAAGACTAAACCTTCCTTTCGCCTAAGATGTTGCTACTCAAGCGAATCTGTGACGTGGCCTCTGAGACTCGAGGAGTGTCCGGGAAAAAGAAGGGGACCTTCAAGACGTTTCTTTGGCCTCTAAGACGTTGTTACTGGAATCAGTCACACGGGCTCAGAGACCGCGCTGAGACTCGAAGAGTTTCGGGGAAAAAGAAGGGGTCCTACGAGTTTCAAGACGAAACCTTTCATTGGCCTCTAAGATGTTGCTGCTCAAGGGAATCAGACGCACGGACTCAAGGACCACTCTGAGACTCGAGAAGCGTACGGGAAAAAGAAGGGGTCCTACAAGACGTCTCTTTGGCCTCTAAGACGTTGCTACCTAAGGAAACCAGGCACGCGAACTCAGAGACCACGCTGAGACTCGAAGAGTGTCGGGGAAAAAGAAGGGGCCCTACTAGACGTTTCTTTGTCCTCTAAGGCGCTGCTGCTCAAGGGAATCAGGCAAGCGGGCTCAGAGACTACTTTGAGAGACGAATACTTCCGGGGAAATGGTAGGGGTCGTATGAGTTTCAAGACGAAACCTCTAAGATGTTGCTGCTCAAGGGAAACAGACGCACGGACTCAGGGACCACTCTGAGAGTTAAGAAGTGTCCGGGAGAAAGAAGGGGCCCTACAAGACGTTTCTTTGACCTTTAAGACGTTGCTACTCAAGGGAATCAGGCACGCGGCCTCAGAGACGACTCTGAGACTCCACGACGTCAAGAAATGACGCAGAAAATACTCGAATGCAGCCTTGAAGGTGAAAGTAAATTAATAAAGTTCGAAGTCTAGAACCTGACACCACGCGATAATTGCGCCCTCTGCCCTCTCCCGTAAGTAAGGTATCCACCGTCTGTTTGAACATCGATCGGCAATTAAAAGTTTTTTTTGCGTAACGAGGGATTTTCTCTGTTTTCTGATTTCTCCTTGAAATTTAATGCAAAAATGTATCCTCTTAAGAAACCTCTCACCACGATGTTTTCGTTCCTCGACTGGCGGCGCCACGTAACTTCGCCGACACAACTGGGCTCCTCTGGTCCTGGAGCAAGAAGTGTACCACTCTCGACACAACTGGGCTCCTCTGGTCTCGAAACAACAACGGCACCACTCTCGACTCACTGTCATTGTTGAGATTCGATATAAATCCCGCGGACTTTACTTAAGAAGATATTTTTGTGAAAATTTCACAGATTCCATTAAATGCACACCGAGGCTGGGCGCGCGGTGCAAGGGATGGGAAAGTGAATCCTTATTGCTGATGATGTTCTAGCGCAAACATCTTAACCTTTTGTCTTAAAGTTTGTCCTTTCGCCCTTCGTTATCGGGTCTGAGTTCAGTTCATTTTGGTCCACACGCACACTGCACCACCAGTCTCCAACGTCGGATGTCGGAAAGTTAAAGGACGCCCTAACCCCCTGTACCAGTGCGCACAAAAAGTTTTCTCTCTCCAAATAGAGAGGACCTCGTTTCGTCGTCGTCGTCGTCGGTTTAATCCATGTTTTCAATACACAAAAATCCCCTCAAGTGCATCTCATCTTCTGGATAACAATAACAACAAAAATGAAAACTATTTATTCGATTATTTAAGGAGCGCATAGCTCGCCTTATTGTTGCAGATGATCCAGTGTCCTAAGCTGGAGAGACTGCCGGCTGCTCCTGCTGCTGGTGCACTGTCTCGGGCTTTTTGTGTGCTTTCGGTGCCTGCTCATCCCGTTTATTATTCGTCGCCCGGCAAAGAATGAGTTTAAATGAAAAGTTTTTAATTCACTTAATCGCATCGAAGAAAAGTACTTCTTTTGCACTAAGGAATGAAGAAACTCCTCCTTCCACACGCCTTGTGTGTGTGTGTGTGGGGTGTTGTTTTAATTTTTGAGACTTGCAAGAGTTTAATTTTTAATGGAACTACGTCTTTTTTAATGACTGTCGTTGTTTTTCTTTGAAAATGAAGGTGGTTTTGAATCGAATATGCAAGTGCAAGGAGACAAATATCACTTAAAATTTCTCTTATCATCCTTCTTAAGACTTTTGATGGGAAATAGCTGCGGAAAAGTTCTGGAAAAACGTAATTTTGAGGTCGGAAATGGGAGTTTTTCAAGCTATGGATAGTTCAAAAATGGTCTAATCAGACACGAGGACATGGAGGATTAAGACTAATGTCTTCATCATCTTTCTTACGTCGTTTGATGGGAAATAGATGCGGAAAAGTTCTTTAAAAATTGAGTTTTGAGGTAGGAAATTGGTGTTTTCCAAGTTATGGATATTTCGGAAATGGTCTAATCAGTCACGAGGACATGGAGGATTAAGACTAACGTCTTTGTCATCTTTCTTCAGACCTCTGATGAGAAATAGCCGCGAAAAAGTTCTTGAAAAACGTAATTTTGAGGTCGGAAATGGGTGTTTTCCAAGCTATGGGTAGTTTAAAAACGATCTAATCAGACACGAGGACATGGGGACATGGAGGATTAAGTATAACGTCTTTATCATCTTTCTTGAGACTTCTGAGGGGAAATAGCCGCGGAAAAGTTCTTGAAAAACGTAATTTTGAGTTAGGAAATTGGTGTTTTCCAAGCTATGGATATTTCAAAAATGGTCCAATCAGACACGGGACGTGGAGAGCATGGAGGAATAAGTTTAACGTGATGATTAACTGTTCAGTCTGCCGCCACAAATCATTCCTTCTCACTTGAGAGCTACAGAAGAAGAGGGTTCATAAATTGTTTGCATCAAAAATCATCTCCAAACACTGAGCAGAGTAACACAAAAAATTTTTAAAAATTTAAAACCTTTAGTAACGTCCCGTTGGGTATCAATGAATTCCCCTGAGTTATGACCACACTTCCCGAGATCCTTCAAACCACTACCACTCGTGAGGGGGATAACCTTTTTTTTTCTACTCTCATTCTTGGTTTTTCAAAAGTTTGGTTGGGAAGTAATTTTTAATCCATACTTCCTGTTTTCGAAGCTCAAATGTAATCGCCTTATCTTTTGACGACAAAAAGAAACCTCATCTTTCCTCTCTGCCTCTTCACTCTCTCTCGCTCGCCCTCTCTCTTGTCCTGCTCCAGTGGGTTTCAGCAATGCATTCAGAAAAGGTGTACCCGTTTTCATTTTCTGCTACATCTCTGCTTTGTCTAGCGATTTTGAGGTAAAAAATGCTGAGGTAATTCACAGAGAGTGAGAGAGAGAGAGAGAGAGAGAGAGAGACAGGGGCAGGGTAAAGGGTGTACCCCTTAAATCCTTTTTTTTCTCTCGTACAATAGGACCGAAACTCGTTGGAAACTAATCTGCATTTCATTTGCTTGACCTAATCTGGCAAACATTCCCCGCCTCTGCCGCAGTCTCCCGCCCGCCGCCCATCACAGAACAGTGCTGACTGAAGAGTGGAACTCTTCCAATTCTGGTTTTGATTTCGAAGAAAGGGCTAAAAGGGAGGAGGAGGAGGAGAAGAACTTTTGCATTCGCACTCTCTGGTACATTTTGTATTCGTTTTGCTGTTGCTGCTTTGTATCCTCATTGAGGATTCCTGCATGACTAAAATAATGATGATGGCCATGACTATGGCGAATGGCAATGGGGAGATGACGATGATGCTGATGATGATGATGATGATGCTGATGTGGATGATGATGGTATTTTTCAGGTACTTTGGATGGTCCTATTTGTAGTCTCCATATATTTAGGATGTGTGTGGTGTGGCATACAAAATGTTCAACTTTCAACAAGCAAAAAGTTAATGCAATCAAATTATTTTGGCCGTGGGAATGTGGGTAAACTTAGCTCTGAGATTGCAGAGCACGGGTGGGTGTTTGTGTGTGTCCGAGGTCAGCAAGGCCACCGACGACTGTATCGTCTCTAATTGATGAGAAAAAACTTGGGAAAGGAGATCAGGAATGCGTTTGCATTAATTTAAGGGATGCACCACAATTTAATTGAAAGCCACAAGCACAGCACTGCCTGGGGGGATCACAAAAGAAGCGTCCGGAGTCAGTTAATTTCATCGGAGAATCGAGGTTTGCTCCTCGGTTTGATGCTCAATAAGAATGAGGGCTAAACCCTTGACAAACTGGCCACATAGTGCTCCAATCCTGCCAAAAGGCACGTGCCACAAGTCATTTTAAAAGAACCTAAAAAGCAGAGGTCCTAAATCTCAACCCTGTGGCACCCCATCAAAAGATCACAAAAGCCGCATATTTCACGACTTTAAGCAACCAGCTTAGTTGTCCACGAAAAACCCAAAAACCTCATGCACCAAAATTCTCATTTGGAGCACATTCTTTCTCATTTCAACGGCTTCAAAGTGTCACAACGCCACGATATGCATACACTCCGCATGTACTCGTATGCCACCACTCAACTGTGTCGACGTAACCTAAAATACTTAACAAATTGCGGGGAAAAATCTATTCCCAAATGAAGACCATCGGAGAAGGCCTTTTTCAAAACACACAAAAACACCCCAATTTGACTGCCATCATGCTAGACAGTCATCAAATGAAATCGCCGACTATGCATTTAGTGCACACACACTCAACGACGTTCTGCTTTTTGCACACTGAAGCCTAACAGATTCGTTCCCGTATTTTTTTTTGTTGTTGTTCAGCTTTGGAAAGTCCTGCGAAGCGTTAGAACCGCTCTGCCGTCCACCAGTCGTATTATGACTCGCTGGGTTTGTTAAAACCCAAATTGTTATGGATTGAAAGAGACACAGAGAGAGAGAGGGCGAGCGAAGTCCCTTCGAATGTGACCACTGCTCGCAGTGAAGGTCCCACCGCGCGATGGCACAAAATTGCTTACTTAAATGAACTGCCACATGGCGTGGGGGGCGAATGCCAGGGAGGGGGAAGAAACTAGCTAAAAGGACATCACAGATACACCAGGACAACACCACACCACCATAAGTGCATTCATATTCATTGCCCAGCGCGTCACCCCATCCCGATGCTGGTCACTGGGTGAGGCAACTATGGAATTGATGACAGTGTGGCTTGTTTGCAAGCGTATATCCTCTCCGCCAATCCCCGCCCTATGCGGGGGATAACATGCAGGACTAGCAGCGAAATGGAAACGAAAAAAGAGGACGAATCGTATAAAATAACCAACCAACCACCATCACCACCATCGGTCTGTAAGAAGGCGCCGAAAAAAATGCACCACCAGCAGCAGCAGCAGCAGCAGCAGCAGCAGAGGCAGCAGTGGCAGCAAGAGGAACAAAAAAAAAAGACAGGATCACATGACACTCGCAGAGAAAAGGGGTCTTCTCTCCACTCCAAGTTCATTTTGGCGAAATTTTCATTTCGTCCTTTTTCGCGACCAGTCGAAGGGGGGGTGGGGGGATGTGCATTTTTTTCGCGTTCTGGCGAAAAACTGGCAGTGGTGCACAGAGCACAGGACACATACCAGACAGGATCATGTCGGATAGAGAATATATTGGGGATTTACATTTTTTTCCACTCTCCTTCCATCCCTCCATCACCCCTCCTTTTTCCTCGTCGCCTTTTTTTGCCGATGGAGGTCCTGGCTACAGTGTATTATTATTTCGTCCACTTTGCCATCATCCTGCTCCTGCGCGTCCTGTGAAGCTTTCAGGGTGGTGAACCATCAGATGACCTGACAGTGGAGTCATGCATATGGATGGGTGTGCGTCTCTGTGTGTGTGTCCGCTCGATGGATAGTATCACTTTATCTTTGTGGTGGATCCTGCTGATTTTTTGTTTGTTTCAAATATCCTCGTTGAAACAAACAACTGGCAAGTCTTTTGGAAAAATTTTAAAATATAACAAAAATATGTGAGAGCTCGATGCTGCTTTTGGGCTGTCAAAAAGCCAGCACTGCCGGGGAGAGGGAGAGGGGCAGTGGCGGAAGGGCGGAAGCAAAAAAAACCGACTCGTATATCTCGAATGGAATGGTCATGTTTCCGTTTTAGAGAATTTCTGGTGTTTTTTTTCGGGGACAAACGAACTCTGCCGGAATAAAAGGACAAAGTGTCAGAGCGGAATTGAATAAACTAGGGCTTTCCTATTGAAAATCAAATAACACAGCAGTGACACACAGTGGCGGTGGTGGGCAGAGAAAGGCAGTATGCACGAGTGGGTAGGGGGTGGCGTCTTTTATCTTGTGGCACTGTAGTGCACTGGGACATTCGGAGGGGTCCTTAAAAGAGGCTCTTTGAGAGATGAGAAATTATCAGAATTCAACTTTGACATCGATGGCAGGACTGAGAGTGGGGGAAGGATGCAGGAGTTCGAAACGAAAGAGGTTGCCGATGACCGTTGAAGGACTTTTTTCATGTCCTTCTTCATATCAAGCCGTGTCCACCCGTTCAAACCTCAAACTATCGCTTCCCATCATCGAACACACAATCTCAGCCGAAAAAAACAAAGTCTTCCACTTGAATTTCGATTTTCAAAAAATTTACACAAATTCAGCGGAAAGTCGACTCAGAAGTGTCGCTATTGACCGCATTTTTTCGGTGAAAAATCGGCTTTTTTCGATTTTCAAAATTTTGTCGATTTTTGGTGCAGAAATGGTTAGAGATCGTGGAGGTGACGATAGTCTAAGGGAACGTGGAGAATTTGACACGATTGAGTGCCGCAACCGACTACAGGATTCGAAAAAGGACCTCTCTGGTCACACATCACTGTTTCGCTGGTCTCTTTGCAACGTTTGAATGGGGCTGATGATATTCTAAGGAACTAAGACGATTTTGAAAGGACTTAGTGCCGCAGGATTCAAAGAAGGACACCACCCGTCACTGAAACTGTCCCTGTTTTCCTGGTCTCCTGACATTCTTCACTGTTTTTCTGGTCTCCCCGGAACTCTTCGCTTTCTGTGTTCGAATCCGACTCACTGAAGACTGAAAATTCCCATCGAACTGTTGAAACAGATAACCCTTTCAACTCCCTTAAGCGGCATATCTCGAAAACGGAGCACTGGGCGTCAATTTTGCTTTTAGGCTTCGATGTGGCCGTTCAAAAACGAATGTTTTGAGTCGAGATTTGTGGCCCAAGGTCTGCACAGTACTCGAGGCAAACCCAGGCATTCGCGTCTTCTCGATCTCCTTGAGGAAGGGACAGGCACTCGCGGCTCCTCGATCTCCTTGAGACAGAGACAGGCACTCTCGGCTTCTCGATCTCCTTGAGACAGGGACAGGCACTCGCGACTTCTCGATCTTCTTGAGATAGGGACAGGCACTCGCGGCTCCTCGATCTCCTTGAGACAGGGACAGGCACTCGCGGCTTTTTGATCTCCATGAGAGACGCTGTTTCATGATCTTCTTGAGAAGTGACAGACACTCGCGGCTTCTCGATCTCCTTGAAGGACGCTGCCTCCTGATCTCCTTGAGACAGGGACAGGCACTGGCGGCTTCCCGATCTCCTTGAGACAGCGACAGACACTCGCGGCTTCTCGATCTCCTTGAAGGACGCTGCTTCCTGAACTCCTTGAGACAGGGACAGGCTTTTGCGTCTCTTCGAGACACGCTGGTTCCCTTTTTGAGGCAGGGAAAGGAAATCGCGGCTTCTGGATCTCCTTGAGACACACTACTTCCCGACATCCTTGATACAGGGAAAGGCTCTTGCAGATCAAGAACTCCTTGAGACATGGACAAGCGCTGGCGGCTTCTTGATCTCTCGATCTTCGTGACTTCTTCATCTCTTAAAAAAGAGTCAAAACCCCTTAGACTGAAAGACCGAGTTATTTTCCTGCCAGAAGTTCTGTTGGAAAAAAGAAGAATAATCTAGCCACAGCACGCTGGAGGTGCCTCAAGTAGTCAGTTGGAGAAAATGCTGAGATGATGAAAGAAGAGGAACCCGGGCCCAGAATAAGACTGTACCGCCACCATTTTCATTCTTTATTCTTTTGTTGTCCGATAGAGGACAAAAAAAAGTCCAAAACCTCCCTCACATGCACTCGTCCTTCCCCACCTACTGGCGGATTACTTGCACACACTTGTGTGCTCCCGTCCTTTTCCCCAAAATGAATGAACTCCCGCCACCATGCGCTTCCATATGGATTATCCTGATTTTCTTTCCACTTCCAAAGAATAACCTCGTTTTCATGTGTTTACTCAAAATATGTGCATATCCGTTGAGGATTAATAAAATATTTGGAATCATAAAGAAAGAACGGAGGGAACAGGAGGAACACGAGGAACACTTCTCACATTCGTCGGTTTATCCTGATGCATGCGCAATCCTTTCACCTACATCCTGTGTACTCTTTTTGGTTCCTTTTCTAATTCCGGTCATACGAAGCAGTGGTGCTGGAAGAACACATAAGCGCAGTGCTTGGGAGTTTCGGAGGAGTGCTGCAGCAGCGTGGATCGGTAAATCATGTGAAGGATAAATGGACAAATATCCTTTCGGGGGAAGTGTAACCTTTGTTTGGTTCTTTTTTTCGGGAACTCTTCTTTGTCTTGTGCTTCGGTTGGGAGTCTTTTTGCAGGGAGATGGAGGATTGCTAATTTATTTATTTTTTGGTCTCAGACTCATCTAGGGACTCAGGCAATCGGGGGAGGTTTGATCTAGGGAGATGGGGGAGTTGTCTCAGACTCATTTAAAGACTAAGACAACGACTGGATGGCGCAGTTGGTTAAGTGCCTGCCCAAGTTAGAGGGGTCCCAGGTTCGAATCCCAGTGAAATCGAATCTGGTCGCCGAATTTGCCGTTGGGATCAAATTAACGGCACTGGAGTAAGTTGCTACCTAGCAATACAATGGACGGGGAAGGTACTGCCTTAAAATAGAATGCGTAAGCTGTGGATCGGGCACAAGATATGGAGCTGAAGACTGTCCCACTCCAGTCAAGAGAGTCCTCGAATCCGAACCTCCTGGTTCGAGGAGGAGAGGAAGATCGAAACTCCGGTATAAAGACCAAATGGTCTTGCTTCCGCGATCACCAAGTGATCACCAAGTGATCGCAGACGCAAGCCAACACGGTTTTGATGACTTAAAGAAGTGTGCCCGCGATCGTAAGCGATGAAAGGTGGCTATAGCTCAGGTTCACACCCTCCTGAGGTCCCAGACCTGATGATCGCGGACGCAAGACAGCTGATCTTGATGACTTCAAGTAGTGTGCCCGGGACATGACATGGAAGGTGGCAACTGCTCAGGCTCAGACACTCCAGGTGTCCCAGGCTGGAAGAAGCGTGCCCGGGATTGTAAGCGATGAAAGGCGGCAGTAACTCAGGCTCAGACCCTTCAGTGGCCCAAGACCTGATGATCGCAGACGCAAAACAATTGGTCTTGCTTGACTTCATGCACCCGGACCGAATGTGGAAGGCGGCAATTCCTTCGACTCAAAACCTCCAGTGGTCGTAGACAAGATGATCGCGGTCTTGATGACTTCAAGCCGTGTGCTCGGAACCGGGCATGAAAGGCGACAATTGCTCAGTCTCAGACCCTCCAGAGGGCCCAGATCGCGGTCCTGATGATTTCAAGCAGCCTGTTCGGGACCGGACATGGAAGGCACCAATTTTTCAGACTCAGACCGTCCAGTGGTCCCAGAGCTGATGATCGTAGACGCAAGACAACTGATCTTGCATGACTTCAAGCACCCGGAATGGGCATTGAAGGCGGCAATTACTCAAGCTTAAACCCTCCAAGTGTCCCAGGCCTGATAAGTAAGCAATAAGGCCCCCGACTGGTTCAACAGACTCTTACTGGAGCATTATCCCCTGCCCAGCGAGAGATGAAAGCGCCCGCATCAGAATTTATGAGAATCAACAAGTACGGCAATCAAATATTCAATGAAACCAACATTTGTGAGTCTTTTTCGACTCCCAGCGCTTCTCCTGGATAAATGGCACTTTCCACACCCACACCAAACTATCTGAAGCATCGATCCCACTCTGAATAAGGACATTCATAAGCTCCACGCGCCTCCCCGCCCTCAGATTTCCACAGCACTCAATGAAAATTCAAATTACATCGCACAATACTGAGTTTTTCCCCCCACTGCACACCATTAATTGGTCGTGCAACTTATCAGCAAGTCTTAACCACTCCGCTGATGAAACATTAAAGTTGCAGGCAGCAGATCAAAGAGGACTCGCGTCCAACTTTCGCGGCAGCGAAACCGTTCATCTCCCCGCCGCCCAGAGTCGGGCAGCAAATAGGCAACTTTTGCGCGCTAATTATGTAAGTTATCCCCTTGCCAGGCATGCACCAGTTAAAACTGACTGCTGCTTGGAAACTATGTAACCACCGGCACGGTTGTATCCCGTGTCGGGCGTTCATCTAACCCACAACGAACGAGTGGCTGCGGTCCTGTGGACTTAGACTCGTATTCCATATCCGCCGCTCACACCGCATAACTGCCATTCACATTGTTTATCATCAAACTTCTGGATAATGTTTGCACACACACCCACCCACACAGGGGCACACTTGAAAATGAAGACATCTCCCCGCTTCGAGACGTTTTCGCAAACTTTTAAGGAGCGAGCCACAGAGTGCCGGGGTGCGCGTATTTGCTTAGCGAATTCTCGTATTTATGCATCCATGTGAGCATGTCTGTCCCGCCGAGAGGGGGAGTCTTCCCCTGAGCGGATCCCGGATGGAATTAGCTTAGAATGTATTCCAAGGACCGTCATCATATGCATGGGTGCGCACTCCCCCGTCTGCGATACACCATCCATTTTGGTTGATTATTGTTATCCTTCTGGTGGAAAATAGCTGCTCATGGTTTCATCACTCGCCTCCCCCCTCGGTTGAGTGGGAAATTCGTGCGTTTTTTCATCTGAATATCCTTTTTGAGGCGATGCGAGAGTATGAATAAAGAACGGCAGCAGTGGTCGCTCCTTCTCCCGGGAGAGTACGTTTATTGGGAAAATATTATCACACGTGGGCAGACGACCCACGGGTGGGAAAGGGTCTTCCCCGCCCGGAAAGTTTTTGTAAAGACAGCTGGACAGACGCACAGACGGGAGGAAGAGTGAAAACTGCTGGCAGGAAAAAATCATGTTCAAAAGTTGCTCTCAGTTTTTGGTGCTCGTGGCTGCACTTGGCTTGGACTTTGATGTTATTTTTGGGGAACTTTCATGGGGAATGATGGGTTTGTTTGGTTTCTCCATCGACACTGAATGTAAACCTTCCGGAGTGTAGTCGTCAGTTGGCCACAGCCATACACACACAGGCACTTGGCTTGGGTCATGTGCCTGAGTCATGAGTGAGTTGTGAGAACAGATGTTAGTCAACGCAATTCAACTCGAAGCTGAAGTTAAGTCTGAAGTTTTGAAGACGGCTGATGGAAACTTGTTCAACGAAGTCATTGAAAATTTGAGAGGAGAGGGGGAAGTGTCTGTGGTTTTTTGGAGGATGATGCAACAGATGGTGGGGATATGAGAGTATTGGCAGGCCAAGGAATTGCATGGGAACTTGAGTTTGACTGGCTTACGTGAGCAAGCAAGACTTCTTGTGGCGCTACAGTCTCCGATGGACCTGGGCCTCGACCAACAAGCCTCTCCAGCGCCTTCTTCTTCTCGTGGCGCCACTGTCTCCGATGGACCTGGGCCTCGACCAACAAGCCTCTCCAGCTCCTTCTTCTTCTCGTGGCGCCACAGTCTCCGATGGACCTGGGCCTCGACCAACGAGCCCCTCCAGCGCCTTCTTCTTCTCGTGGCGCCACAGTCTCCGATGGACCTGGGCCTCGACCAACAAGCCTCTCCAGCTCCTTCTTCTTCTTCTTCTTCTGGCGCTACAGTCTCCGATGGACCTGGGCCTCGACCAACAAGCCTCTCCAGCGCCTTCTTCTTCTCGTGGCGCCACAGTCTCCGATGGACCTGGGCCTCGACCAACAAGCCTGTCCAGCTCCTTCTTCTTCTTGTGGCGCTACAGTCTCCGATGGACCTGGGCCTCGACCAACGAGCCTCTCCAGCTCCTTCTTCTTCTTGTGGCGCTACAGTCCCCGATGGACCTGGGCCTCGACCAACAAGCCTCTCCAGCTCCTTCTTCTTCTTCTGGCGCTACAGTCTCCGATGGACCTGGGCCTCGACCAACAAGCCTCTCCAGCTCCTCCTCCTCCTTCTTCTTCTTCTCGTGGCGCCACAGTCTCCGATGGACCTGGGCCTCGACCAACAAGCCTCTCCAGCTCCTTCTTCTTCTTCTTCTTCTGGCGCTACAGTCTCCGATGGACCTGGGCCTCGACCAACAAGCCTCTCCAGCGCCTTCTTCTTCTCGTGGCGCCACAGTCTCCGATGGACCTGGGCCTCGACCAACAAGCCTGTCCAGCTCCTTCTTCTTCTTGTGGCGCTACAGTCTCCGATGGACCTGGGCCTCGACCAACGAGCCTCTCCAGCTCCTTCTTCTTCTTGTGGCGCTACAGTCCCCGATGGACCTGGGCCTCGACCAACAAGCCTCTCCAGCTCCTTCTTCTTCTTCTGGCGCTACAGTCTCCGATGGACCTGGGCCTCGACCAACAAGCCTCTCCAGCTCCTCCTCCTCCTTCTTCTTCTTCTCGTGGCGCCACAGTCTCCGATGGACCTGGGCCTCGACCAACAAGCCTCTCCAGCTCCTTCTTCTTCTTCTGGCGCCACAGTCTCCGATGGACCTGGGCCTCGACCAACAAGCCTCTCCAGCTCCTTCTTCTTCTTGTGGCGCTACAGTCTCCGATGGACCTGGGCCTCGACCAACAAGCCTCTCCAGCTCCTTCTTCTTCTTCTGGCGCTACAGTCTCCGATGGACCTGGGCCTCGACCAACAAGCCTCTCCAGCTCCTTCTTCTTCTTCTGGCGCTACAGTCTCCGATGGACCTGGGCCTCGACCAACAAGCCTCTCCAGCGCCTTCTTCTTCTCGTGGCGCCACAGTCTCCGATGGACCTGGGCCTCGACCAACGAGCCTCTCCAGCTCCTTCTTCTTCTTGTGGCCTCAAGCAACAAACCTCTTCAATCGCGCATTTGCTTGAGGTCCCTCTCCATTTGGATGCGCCACCTTAGACGTGGACGTCATCTGCTGCGTCAAGACTTAGTCAAGGCAATGAATGAAGGCTGAGACCTGATGAATTCTGTAGGAAATCCCTTCGCCTGAGCTTCGTCTTCTTCATCCAGTTTGCGACCGGAGCCCACTCCTCGTCCTTCCTCAACTGATCCCAGCCGGCGCCGCTTAGCCGATGATACAAACGACTGTTCTAAAGAAATGATCACCAACAACGCCGTTGACAAAGAAACAGCTGAAATAAGTCTGATTTTCCGTCAGAAAATGGGGACATGAGAGCGAACATGGCGATTGAACGTAGCGTGTGATTCACTTGGAGGTTACAATTTCATTTTAACACAAAATGAAAATACTTTCAAAAAGGAGCACATTTTTGCATGCCAAGAGAAAGCTTAAATGTTGACATTTAACATAGAGGACAGCCCATAGTTAAGAAGTGCCACAAACCGCCGCTGAGACCCTCTGTCATAAATTCTGCGGAAGCACACATTCATCGCGAGAAACTAGACCTTTTTTTCATACAAAACTCTCTAAACGTCCTAAAATACAGCCGAGGATGGTTGAAGCCTCTCGTGCAGCTGCTGAAAAATCTTTGATTTGAAAAAGGCTTGTTTTGACTTAGAGTCCATCCCGCTAACTCTGACCGTAACCAATTCCAAACCGCCCAACATCCTGTCACTACTTCACTCTCCAAAAAAAAAGCCGATCAACAACACCCTTTGCTAACAAAAGTCCTCTCCCTTCAAAAAGTCCTTTCATAAAATAATAAATCCTTTCGACAAACTCATTGCCACGTCCATGTCGTCATCGTCACCGTCATCGTCGTCGTCGCTGTCCCCAAGTGGCTGCCTTGCTGCAGCATACAAAGCAACAAAACAACTGAAGAGGAAATTGTTAAAATTTTATGCAAGCTCAAACTTTGCATCCAGTCCCCCTCTCCCTTTTTTTCTGTTTCGCTCGCCAGGACGATCTGACGTCGTCGTTGTCGATATGAAGCTGAGGTCCTTGAGAGGAGTGCAAAACAGAAAAACAAATAAATGGAGCAACTTGACCGTTTTTCAACGAAATTATTGAAAATTTTACACCATCCCCGCGTCGGAAACTTTTGATGGAAACTGTCGTGCACGATGTAAATATCCAGCGCGAACTTTGTCCTGTCCCCGTTTGTGTGGGGCACTCTCTCATTTCTCAACTCAACGTCGAGTCCAACCCTTGCACTGTCGTCGCCTTTGACAGAGACATCATCGACTGGATCGGGGGCAAGCGATTGTTTTTGTCTCGGCGGGTGGGGGTGGGGGGCCACGCAAAGTGCCCACTAAACGTCCTCATGAGTACACATATCAATGTCGACCCCTCATTGGGCGTCCAGACCGGCACAGCTGAGATTGCGGGGCGCGTGACGAGCGCCACAGTCACATTGCTCGTTATCCTTGAGCAAAGATGCAGGGATAACAGAAATAAATACAAACACAGATGCACCCGAGGGTGAGAGCGAGAGGGAGAGGGAGAGCGGTGCTGCGACGACGAAGGAGATGAATGTAAGTGCAAACAAATCAGAGGGAATATTGCAAATATTGCGCTTGAATGATCCAGCGCGGGCGATGGCAGGGGAGTCCTGGGAAAAGCATTTATTTTGAGGAGCACCGCACCGGGGAGGGAGCGAGCATCCTTGCTGATTGCTGCCTCCACCGTTGCCTCCATCGCTGCCTCCATCGCTGGCCCCACTGCTGCTTGCAATCGTATGTTTTTTATTTATTGCTTTGCGCAGGATTGCGGGGCGGCAATGGAAAGGAAATGGGAATCGCTATCGGAGCGAAAGGATAAGTTAGTTTATTTGAGGATAAATTTTATTGATAAATAAGGCGAGGGCAGGGGTTGAGGTGGTGCGCTCTCGCCAGATAATGATTGCAGCTTCCTGACTCCCTCACCCCACAGCCCGTGTTGCCGGGAAGTGGCGATAAAGATGTTCGGAGAAGACGAGATTTCCTGGTGCTTTGAGGTATAAACAAGGGATTAACAGACGGTTTTCGGCTGCCAAAAGGTGTGGGGGGGGGAGGATTATTTATTGAGATAATGAATGAATCGGGTTGGGTGTGAAGTTTTCTGATACGCCACGCGTCTGCGGCGTGGTGCAAGGAGATCTGGTTAAAGGAGGCTACTTAGTGGGAAGCTTAGTCGGTCTGGAGAGTGGGTCAGACCAGAGAAGATTTAACAGTTGTCAACGTGGTGTCTTGAGCGTTGGGGCTTTGACAGTGACTGTCGGTAGTGGTTTTTGGTTTCGAGTTGATTCTCTGGGGGGGCAGGGGATTAAATATCGATTAGAATGGTTTTCTTGGGGTGATGGGGATTTTGAAACCAAGAAGTAAGGATCCTGGAACATAAAGAAAAAAATTTTTTTTTTATTGTGTATGACTCCGAAAACTTGACTGTTACCATAACTGACTGGTAGATTGATTTTGAGCCGATGGAATAATCAGAGGGCCTTTTCTGCTTATAGAAAAGTAGTTTTTAAAAATTCGGAGCAATGAAACTTTACTCCGAAAAGTTAACTATTGCCCTAATGTGAGTGGTGGATTATTTTTTGAGCTAAAGGAACAGATAGAAATTCCGGATACCAGTAAAACAATTTTTAAAAATTCGGAGTTCTAAAACTTTACTCCGAAAAGTCAACTGTTGCCCTAATGTGAGTGACGGATTATTTTTTGAACTAAAGGAATAGATGGAACTGCCAGATTCCAGTAAAATATTTTTTTAAAAATTCGGAGTCCTATAATTTTACTTTGGAATTCAAGGACTCTCCAAAAAACTCTGAATTTGAAGATGAAAGTCAGCAGCACAGAGCAAAAGTTTGTTGAATTTTCCCATTTCCCAGTATTTTTCCTGCAAAAGTATGGACTGATGACCTCGTTTCGATGAACCTGTATATTTTGTCTTACTCCGAAAACTTCATTTTTGCTCTAAGAAGATTGTTGGATTATTTTTGAGCCAAAGGGACAATCAGGAAATATTTTTTGCAGCCAGAGGAGAAGGTTTTAAGAATTCGGAGTCCTAAAATTTTACTCCGAAATTCAAAAAACTCTCCTTTCAAGTCACCCTATTAAATTTGAAGACGGAATTCAGTAGCACAGAGTACATTTCCCAGCACTTGTCGTCAAAACTAGCCCTAATTTAATTCCGCCCTCTCACAGCCTTCCACTGCAAAGTTGTAGCATTAAAAATTAACAGTTCCCTCAAATCGACATTTTCACTTAAATCCCCGTCGAAGTTATTAAGTGACAAACCGCACGACACTGTGACGTTCACACACACCTCTCGCCAGCCAGATCAGCACTCCCACATAATCCGAGGGGTAGCAGTCTTGGTGGAACTAATTACCCCTTGAGTTTCAAGTTCTAATCCGTTGCGTGATTCAACTTTGAGCTTCGTTGACTTTGCCCCACCGACACTCGAACTCGAACTCGACGCTCGCAAAGGGACACCACCCAAGTGAAATCTGCTCTAATCGCCGCCACTAGAGTGTCCTATGTCAGGCTGGAACAAGCAAAACCACTTTTCAAGTAAATTCCATCGCACTACGCCGTGCCCCAGTCGGGTTCTTTCGTCACGAACTTCAAGGGTAGTCTACCCGATTATTTCGAATTAATTACTCAACACCACCAAATGAGAGAGTTGCGTCGTGTTCGCTGCATTGTCGTAGGAAACAATTAAACCGAGATTGACAGACCTGCTCTGATAGAGTTTCATCTCAGGCCTGCGAGTGGCCGGCGTCGTTTGCATGTCGTCGCTTTTGAGATACACCAGCTGATTATGCGCCCGATAGAGTGGACAGACATGCAATTTGTTTGACCACGGACCGCGACGACCGGGCAGCAGCAGCACACACTGGCGGAGAGCGGACACACGAGCGGAGAAGCATGATATTGGTAACTTGTAAACCTGATGGTTGATGGTTATCGAAATGTGTTGTCCACACAGGAATTCCACCGAGGAAAAGAGCTACCTCCGACCATTGCGTGCGTGGGGATAACGACACTAAGTCGGCTTTTGTTCTACGAAATCGAACAGTCGCGGGTGTGGGCGTTGCACTCTGCGGGCGACTTCCAATGTCATGTTCGTGGAAATAATTAATTGGTGACGATTAACTGTTATTAATGGAGTACCTACGGGGTTTTTCATCATTTTTTGGGCGTTGGGGGTCGATGGAGCACAGTCAGAGGCAGTCGGAGAGAGAGAGAGAGAGGGAGGAAAGGATGTCGCCGATGGCGTGAGGAAATTAATTGGAAGTGGAACTTCACAAAGCCGAGCAAAGTTTGTTTGCGAAAAGGGAACGAGGAAATTGACTGAAGCAGAAATTTTCACTCAAAAGGAAGTACGTCGCTTTGAAATTTCAAAGTAAACCCACGGTGGGGTGGGTCTGTCGCTCTTTGATTAGCTATCCCGCCTAAGATTGTAGTCATGGCGACGGGGGTGGTTGCAGTGAACTTTGTTCGGTGCAGCAAGGCATCTCATCTCTCCTCCTCTTCGATTCAAAGCGAACATCTTGACGATCTCATGGAGGGACTCTTCATTTTCGCAGACTTCTGTGGAAGTGTCGAATCCCTCATCAAAGTCATCAGCACGTACACGAAATCTGAGCCGAGAGGAGGACCCACTCGGTCCCTCTCACAAATGAGATCAACTTCCGCAGGAAAGCACCTGTCATGAGACATGTCTTGACAGAGAGCATTCTCCTTCGCAACCTCATCAGAAATTCTCACACATCAAGTCGTGTGTCTTCCCCCCTCCTTCACACCTCATCCAATTCACACTCCCAATTCGATAAACCCCCCCGGTCATTGGAAACGACGCCATTACTCAAATTTAAATTCAAATTCAAATACGGAACAGGAGCGCTCCCCTCATGCGTAATGAAGCACACGCACATGCTGCGGAAAAAATATGCTGATGCCCTACCTCCGTGTGGATGTGTGTGTGCTTAGGTCCAGGGCCATCTGCTGACCCTACTTGAGCTTAATCTGAAAATTTACATCTTCATCCTTTTCCAGGATGTGGGCAATTGAGATTCGGAGAATCCAACAAAAAAAAACATTCCCACACGCTCACGGACGCAACAAGATGAAGTGTCAGTTGCGTGTGAGCGCTGGAAAGGACACGGCCGGATGGTGTCCTTACACGCCGAGGAGCAAGCTCGCTAGTAAATAAGTAAAACGGCTTAGCCCGAAGGACTGCGAGTATATTAAAGCGGCCCTCCTCCCCCTCGGACCGGTGGACAGTTTTATGGTTTTAATTTTCAACGGGACAATAAAGGGTTCCAGCGCTTTTACGAGTGCGTCCTCCCCATCGTGATGCGCCCAAATACCCCGTGCTTCTAATGCTTCGAGACCCCTGTAGAGTCTCCTGGTCCGGGACATTCCCCGCCGCTTATCGTGGTCGATTTTTATGGCGCACCGAGAAACCTTCGACTGATAGCGGTCCATCGTCGTCATCATTGTTGTGCCGAAAAGTGGCTTCAGGTTCACCAACCATCGGCTTTATCTCTCGGCTGGATGATTTGATTGAGGACCGTGCTCGAATCGCTCGCCCGTGCCGCTGACGCCAATCAGGCGAAATAAAACAATTTCCTGTGCCGACAGTTGAACTTGAGACTGGTGACTGGAGAGTCGACACACACACACACACACACACAAACAGATTGTTAACCTTTTTCCCCGTTTCGTGCTCGTGATTGATGAGCGGCGATGGTCAGCAGCAGTTTTGGTGGAAGTAAGCATTTCCGACACGACCGCAGATGGGTCGTTCATCATCACTTCTGGGGTCGGGCTGCAGGTGGCTGGAGAAGGTCGGTTGTAAAATGTATCCGCACCGCAGGATCCATCTCAATTTTGAGTGGGCGCAGCAAAGGTTTATGACCGACAGATAAGACAAACACCGGAAGGTACCGCAGACTCAGGGCGATGAATCAACAGAATTCGGAGTTCGGGAGGCAGGACAGAGACCAGTGGGGGACGGTGCCCCCTGGGGTGGATGCGTGGTTTGTGGTTGGGGGAGATTCGAGCATCATGTGGGCATTTGAAGAACAATTTAAATAGTGGACGGGAGGAGATTTTGCCGGTCGGAGTCACTTTAAGTGCTCCCGTTGAAGACATGTTGAGGCGACGTTGCAAAGTTAAGAAGGGCAATGAAGGGTTAGAGCTTTTGAGCGACGACAGGCGGCATGAGGTGACAGCAGCCAGCAGGAGACGACAATAGACAACCGAAGGCAGCGACAGACAGCAAGAGGGGACAACAGACATCAAGAGACGCCAACAGACATCAAGAGACGACAGACAGCAGGAGGAAACCGACAGCAAGAGACGACACCAGATAGCAAGAGACGACAACAGACAGCAAGATACGATAACAAACACCATAAGACGACAACAGACACCCAAAGACGACAACAGACATCAAGAGACGCCAACAGACATCAAGAGACGACAGACAGCAGGAGGAAACCGACAGCAAGAGACGACACCAGATAGCAAGAGACGACAACAGACAGCAAGATACGATAACAAACACCAAAAGACGACAACAGACACCCAAAGACGACAACAGACATCAAGAGACGCCAACAGACATCAAGAGACGACAGACAGCAGGAGGAAACCGACAGCAAGAGACGACAACAGACAGCAAGATACGATAACAGACACCAAAAGACGACAACAGACACCAAGAGACGCCAACAGACATCAAGAGACGACAGACAGCAGGAGGAAACCGACAGCAAGAGAAGACAACAGACAGCAAGAGACGACAACAGACAGCATGATGCAACAACAGACACTAACAGATGATGACAGACCGCAAGAGAGGACGACAGACAGCAAAGAGACAGACAGCGGGAGACAACCGACAGCAAAAAACGACGACCGACAGCAAGATACGACAACAGACACCGGGAGACGACAACATACACCAAGAGGCGACACCAGACAGTATGAGGCAACAACAGACACCAAGAGACGACGAAAGATCGCAAGAGAGGACGACAGACAGCAAAAGATAGTAACAGACGACAGAAAAATGCATGAAACACCAGCAAGCAACTCTGAACGCTGAACAAATCGAGACATCCACACCTCGCCTGCATTCGCCTTCCAGTCCACCGCTCAGTTTTCCCATACACTCCCGCGTCACTCATTTGAAAAGTTCCAAAATCCGTCATGAGCACGATTTATCGACGTCCAAATTAGACAAGCAATCGATTCCCAGTTCCGAGTTGATCACGAAATTAGATTTAACCGCACATCAATGCGAGCGCAGTGCATCTGACAAGCCCTTTGCCTAAAAATGCCTTTGCTGTCACATCACAAACTCAAACTGCCATTTATCGGGCAAAACATCAAAAAGCAGCCTCCACCATCACCACCCCCACCACCACGGCCATCGACCACATGACGGACTTTGGCAGCCTTAAAGTGTTTCAATTAATTGAACAGATCCACAGCCAAGAGCCCGGAGCCAAATCTGTCGTCAATTAAATCCTTTGACTTGCCCCCGGCCGAATTGGATGTCTGCGTTTGATTTTGACATTTCGTTCCTCGAATCCAATCAAAACAATCCAAAGTGTCAATAATCCATACCGTGGTCAGAATGGTGGAGAGATCAATCCCGTTGGGAGGGGGGGAAAAGTTTGTCCCACCAGTAAGCGAGCTTAAGTGAACAACAGTGTCGGCATTTTGGAGTGTCAGTCGTGGGCATGGTGAATAGAGGGAAACAAGGGTCTAGTTGGCAATTGGGAGGTGATGGATTATATTGTGAAAATGGAGGATTGGTGGCAAGCTGGGATTGGCATCAATCAATCAAGGAAATGATGATGGGGGCTATTTAGTCTAGACGTGGTTGATTTATCATGTTTTTCGCTTGTCGAATGTGTTCAGGGACAGCTCAATCAATCCTTCACAAAAATTTTTTTTTGCAGCGTCGTGATACAACGAGTGGTATGACTTGTGTTCCAAGACAAGCCAAGACAAGCTCTCACTGCGGCTTTCATTGAAGATGCCGAGGGAACAGGGTCCAAGGAGCAGATACCGTGTCTCAGGACTACGGGCAAGGACTGCTGATATTCGCAAAAGTCAGCACCCCAGAGGGATCCTCAGCAGACTGAAGAGTTCTTCGCCAATTCAAGGCTTTCTCAAGAATTCCCTGATTCTGACTCCGAAGACAGTGCGTCCGGCAGCAATTAGTCTTTTCTCCCTCTCTGTCCATTCCACAAAATTCAAGTTTTTGTTGATGTCGGCCGCAGACAATGGATTTTAGTCGCCTCTTACGACAGGCATGCCTTACCTCGGGTATATTCTAACCCCTACCCGAAGGGGGACTCCGTAAGAAGTCTTTGGAAATTTCTGGAAAAAACATCACCCTATCTGGATGAGAGCACTTGCCACGAAGGAGTTGCAATAGAGGCAGCCGTCAGCGTCCATCAGAGCTGCGAGTTTCTTCTTCTTCTTCTTCTTGTTCTTGTTCTTCTTCTTCTTCATTTTCCTCTTCTTCTTCTTCTTCTTTTTCTTCTTCTTCTTCGTATTCTTCTTCTTCTTCTTGTTCTTGTTCTTGTTCTTCTTCTTTTTCCTCTTCTTCTTCTTCTTCTTCTTCTTCTTCTTCTTGTTCTTGTTCTTCTTCTTTTTCCTCTTCTTCTTCTTCTTCTTTTTCATCTTCTTCTTCTTCTTCTTCTTCTTCTTCTTCTTCTTGTTCTTGTTGTTCTTCTTCTTCTTGTTCCTCTTCTTCTTCTTGTTCTTATTTTTCTTGGGGCGCTACACTCTGAGGTGGACCTGCGCCCCACTCGAGCTGCCAGGTTGCCACACAAGTATTCACAGTGAAGTTCAAGTCCAGCTTCCTTGAGAGATCCCCCGAAATCTCTTGTTTCCCATGTGGTATTCCTCAAGGTACCAGATTCAGACCACAACTTTTTGTGAAACTTGTTGGAACTCAAAACCCTGCTTGAACATGAACTACCAAACTCCAGCAAAAATTTCTGGATAAAAATGCCGTCATATGCTAAGTGCCTCCTTCCCAAACCTGCCTGGATATCATTTCAAGAAGTTCCGCATCACTATCCATTTCGAAATCCCTGCCGCTCGATGTCTTGCTAACTAATTCACTTCAACAAGACCAACTGATGCATACCATCGACCCCCCACCCCCCTCATCACGGATTCACTTCCGCTGCAACAATCCAAAAGTGAATTGTACCAAAACTCTACATCATTCAAAATCAATCTGACTTCCGTCACACATGTCACAGTCGTCGCAATTAGAACCCGAAACCAGTCTCGCACAGCAAAGCAATCAAACTTCAACTCGCTAATTTAAATGAAGGGACACATCCCGGCAATGTTCTGAATTTCGAGACAACCACCCAGACTCTGTGTGGGTGCGGGGGTGTTTGTGGGTGTTTGTTAAATTACTTTCATGCTAACAAGGGGAATAAATGCCAGGCCGAGTGTGAAATGTACACCACAACGGCAAACAGAGTTTTGCGACTACAGATGTATCTATCACTTGTCTCGTCTCTCTGAGGGAGATTTGTGAGGCTTGTCGCAGGAGGAGATGGGGGGAGGAACCTCATTTTTGGGGGAATTGCAGTTAATCCTCGAAACTGCCGACTGAGATGGGAGAACGAGAGTTCAAGGACGGATGGGAGACGAAACGGGGGGAGATTGGATGCAGATGCATTTTTGAAATACGGCCTGATGGAGGAGAATTTATTCTGTGGTCCGAAAAGAAATGAGCCAACCTGTCCCTCGTCCGGGTGTGATGGGGAAACAACAAAAGCAAGCCCCTCAAATCATGGAGAACAAAAGCCAGAGCGACCAATCTTCACCCATGTTGCTCCTAATCCATAATGGACGACTGCACCCGGAAGTGTTATCGAATATCCATCAACGAGCCCATAAAATACATCCTGTCAGCCAGCCAGCCAGCCAGTCGACCCACATCCTGCTGAAGCCGTCGTGCAGCGAATTTCTCCTTATCCCTCGTTTTTTTTTTTTCTGTTAATTTAAAATTATTTGCATGACAGAAAGTCCGAAAGGAAACCTCGCTCCATTTTCCGCATTCGCCATGTGTATGAGTGGGGGAGGGAGGAGGGGGCACATGCCAGCAGTTTAATTCGATAAAATTGTCTGAATAACACTAGTCGAGGCTGTTCGTTCGTTCCCGGTGTGCGTGTGTGTCTGCGGGTGTGTTTGGCGCTCGAGCTAGGCAAAGGCTGAGTGAAAAGTTTTTGATCAAAAACCCATAAATTACGCTCCAATTCAAGTCGTACCCCGACTCCCTCAACCGACGACAGCAACACACACAAATCCACACAAGAATTCAACGCACATATTGAGAGAGAGAGGGGGGAAAAGGACTCTTTCTCGGCTTTGACTGTGATTCAGTCTAGCAAACATCCACGCAGCAGCTAAGTCAAACAATTCCACAGCCAATTGTCGAACCAGGACGCAGCGGCAGAATGCCTTCAGTCGATTTCGGGGCCACTTGAATACACCGTCCACCTCCGCGATCTCCTCCTCCTCCCCCATCTCTTTGGGCAGTGCACTTGTTTGTGTTCCAAGCCCCGCTCCGGGTGTGTGCTAGTTTGCCAGATGAGGAGAAGGAGCACTCCGATTTCTATACACGAGCTCCCTTCATGAATTTATGAATTTATTGCAAATGGATGGTCAAAAAGTTGTGAACGAGTGGGGCCCATGTCCTGCTGTTGACAGGTCAAAGGGCGGCAGGGGGGGCAGGGGGGGCAGGGGGGGAGGTGCAGAGGTTGACGTAAAAATCTGGAGGTAATTTATATCCTTCTCATTCTGAATGCAGCGCAGCCTTTTTTTTTTGCCCACGTTTGCGTGGCGGACGGGCGTTTTTAGGCCCCGTCCCGGCCGCCCTCTCGGAATAATAAAGTGCACAAAATTATTCATAAATTTCACAGTCGATTGTTTCAAAAAATGTGTTTGCATATATTTTTGAATGTTATCTGTGCGCATTGTACCCCGGGAGGTGTTTGTTTTTTCGCTGCTCCTCTCCGGAGCCTCGGTCAAAGGGGACGACGGAACGGGGGGAGGGCGGGGGGGAGGAAGGACAAATACTGGTTGTAAACATCCTGTATCGCTGTGCAAATGACTTTTGTTTATTAGCGGATTCATTAATATCCTTTTTTCTGCTTGGATGGGAGACAAATTTTAAATTTAAACCGTGACTTGATCTATGGATGTGAGGAGGGTGGATGGGGGTTGGGGAGGCAGTTGACAGAAGTGGACATCTGGATTGAATGACTTGTTGGGTCATTCATTGATTGAGCGTGGGTTGCTGTCTGAGCAAGGGTTGAGTTTACGGGAGTTGTTGAGTGTTGAAGAACGTTGCTGCAGCAGACTGAGATGGGTTTTGATGGACACGAAGGAATTTTGAAGGAAATGAAGTGAAGTGTGGACGAAATTGAGGTCATCTTCGGCAGGCAGAGGGCTAAAACTCTGCAGTATTTCATTCTTCCACCAAAAGACCGGCTTTCTCCAAAATTTCCAGAGTCTTACTCTGAAGACAGTATGTCCAGCCTGCCGTCCTTTCTTTTTACTCCATATAAGTGAACTTCTGGCTTCTGTTGGACATGCCTTACCTCGGGTATATACGCCAACCTGAAGGGGGAATCCCATCACAGACGCAAGCAACACTCTCTTGAATGTTTCCGAACATAGATGGCCCAGGATGCGGTTCGAGAATCCTGCCAAAGTGCCAACAAGGTTCTCCGAGAGGTTGTGTCCATCTGGTTCACGAAGGAGAGTGTCGCCAGCGTCCAGAAATGTCATTTTGGAACCCATTGTGAGTGCCTCTATGCACATGATCTGCTAGTCAGTCGATTGCATGAGAATCAACAAGTAGAACCAAGAAATCGTTGATATCTGCAAACTCCATGGAAATTGACTGTTTCCGGTTGGTTTTTTGACGAATTCTTCGCGGTGGATGCTCCTCCAGCCCTCAACTTAAAGCCAAACAAACAAATTCATCGATTTATCCCGAAATGTCGCTCTCAATTCCCACTTGAACTGAGTTCATTGCAGAACTCCCGCACCCACCCAAACACTTGCACACACAAAACAGGGACCGACAGGCACTCTCAACTAATTGTGTATAGTTCTTGAAAATGCGACTCATTGGCATATCATGGAATTGAAATTGTCCCGGCGGGCATATCAAAGTGTCAGGTGGGGGGGATCCTCCACTCTCCCACCACTCACTCACTCATCGCCCTAAGCGCCATACGCTGTTGATGATAATTTAATTTTGAACTCACGACTATGAGGCATGGTCTTGCGACAGACAGAGTCCCCTGTCTCACGGGGGGCTGCATCAAAATGTGAATAAAATTTGAAACAACAACTCAAAGAGGACGACGCACGGTGCTGAGGACCAAGGGGATGACGACTTGACCCTAAGTAGGTTGGCGTAAGCCTAATGGAAAAGTTCACTTCTTTGTAGGCGCTGTGAGGGAAAAGTTTTCCGCTCCCACTCTCCGTCTGTCTGAATTCTCGGTGCCTTTTGCGAAGAAATCAAATTAAGACGGACAGTTCCAGAGCTTCGAGTGAAAATCGCTTCGCAACATCTCCTCCTTTTGTTTGGTGTATCGTCCGACCGAGACAACTTTCACTTTAGCCAGTGGACACGGGAGGAGACATGCCAGACGGAGTCCGTGATGTGATGCAGTTCTGTGTCCCCCCCCCCCCCTCTGCTTTCGAGCTTAAGAGAGTAATCTCGTTATGGGCTCTACGACTTGAGACTGTCGAAATTAATTTTGTTTGCATTTAGTTTGCTCTGCGCCGTATTTGCATTCGTTTCTTCTCGGTTTTCCTTTCGCAGCTTCACTTGGGGAGGTGCTTTTTAGACGCGCGGACTCTGAGGCTATGGGACATCGCAGCAGAGGATGCTCACGTTGAAGGTGGGGTACACAAGTGGGGCACACAAGTGGGGCACACAGGTGGAGAGGGACCTCATTCGAGTTGGTGGGCGGAATTGGAGGCATCTAGTTGGAGAGGCTTGTTGGTCGAGGCTCAAGTCCATCGGAGACTGTAGCGCCAGAAGAAGAAGAAGAAGGAGAAGCTGGAGAGGACAAGAAGCGCCACAAGTCGAAGAAGGAGCTGGAGAGGCTCGTTGGTTGAGGCCCAGGTCCATCGGAGACTGTAGCGCCACAAGAAGAAGAAGAAGGAGGAGGAGGAGCTGGAGAGGCCAAGAAGCGCCACAAGAAGATGAAGGAGGAGCTGGAGAGGCCAAGAAGCGCAACAAGAAGTTGAAGGAGGAGCTGGAGAGGCCAAGAAGCGCCACAAAAAGAAGAAGGAGGAGCTGGAGAGGCTCGTTGGTCGAGGCCTAGGTCCATCGGAGACTGTAGCGCCACAAGAAGAAGAAGAAGGAGGAGGAGGAGCTGGAGAGGCTCGTTGGTCGAGGCCTAGGTCCATCGGAGACTGTAGCGCCACAAGAAGAAGAAGAAGGAGGAGGAGGAGCTGGAGAGGCTTGTTGGTCGAGGCCCAGGTCCATCGGAGACTGTAGCGCCACAAGAAGAAGAAGGAGGAGGAGCTGGAGAGGCCAAGAAGCGCCACAAGAAGTTGAAGGAGGAGCTGGAGAGGCTCGTTGGTCGAGGCCTAGGTCCATCGGAGACTGTAGCGCCACAAGAAGAAGAAGAAGGAGGAGGAGGAGCTGGAGAGGCTTGTTGGTCGAGGCCCAGGTCCATCGGAGACTGTAGCGCCACAAGAAGAAGAAGGAGGAGGAGCTGGAGAGGCCAAGAAGCGCCACAAAAAGGAGAAGGAGGAGCTGGAGAGGCTCGTTGGTCGAGGCCTAGGTCCATCGGAGACTGTAGCGCCACAAGAAGAAGAAGAAGGAGGAGGAGGAGCTGGAGAGGCTTGTTGGTCGAGGCCCAGGTCCATCGGAGACTATAGCGCCACAAGAAGAAGGAGGAGCTGGAGAGGCTTGTTGTTCGAAAAAGAAGGAGTTGCTGCCCTTTTTCTCGGAGAACGAGTTGATGGCATACAGCGCTTGGGGTTTGAAAAAGCGTCTAAAACCTAATCGAAGCCACAAGACCGACCTTCAATTCGACAGACAATCCGTCGCATTTCCATAGACCTCCACCCCAATTCGATGGCAAACTGCGATAACGACTACAACCAATCGTTTCCATTCCAAGACTGCACAGAGGGCAACAACAAAGCGGCGCTAGATCCTCGCTCCTTACGAGGACTTCATCCCCCCCGCAACATAATGACTTACGACACCATAACGCTCTGCATAGTCGTTCGATAATAAAATCATAAATTTTCCCTTTCTGTCAAGGAACTCACCACAGCGAGTGCAATAAAAACAGTTCCTGCCGTCGTCGCTCGTCCGCCCCGCCTCTGCCTAGCTGAGGAGTCTGACTTTAACTGGGAATCGTTTTCATTCAACGAGCATAAAGGATATCAACTTGGCACGCATGTTTTACGTACGACTTTTTGCCACGTAGCGCACAACAAGAGACGACGACCGAAAGCAGCCAAATTGGAGGCGACGGCGGGCGCGGCTGAGGGCGACAACGAAGAAAAACCGCATAACACAGCCGAATGGAGGATACCCTGACGGTGTTTCTGTGGAATTTTCTGTGCGAACTGCAAGACAACAAAAAGAAAACTTCAGTCGTTGCGGGCGGGGGTTATGTAAGTCATTTGTGTTTTACTTTCTCTGAAATAAATACCGTTACTTTGGGGGGTAATCAATTTTATTCGGAAATATGAATGTTTTATGCGTTCGTTTTTATTAGGGAACAATAATTTATTATCCCTACGCGGTATGCCTGCGATTTGGTCTTCCCTGCTGCTGCTCGGCTTCGAATGACTGTGACTGTGTGAGGATGCGTCGAGGATGTGTGGGGATGTTTGGTGGATGTGTGCAGGGATGTGTAATGCTATTAAGGATATTTTTGTGTGTTCGCAGAGATATTTCACCGAACATTATCGCCCAGATAAAAGCGAAATGTTAAATGAGCGGTTTTCGAAATAAACATTCTTTTCTTGTGGGGGGTTGTCTGTCTGTGGCTGGGTGTGCCTGTTCAAGTCAAGCCAATGATTGGGAGACGGATGGATGTTGCTGATGATCGGTGGCAGAGGAAGAGGTGACTGCACAGAACATGGATTGGCAGGGACCTTGTGGGAGACGCATCGTTAAATCGTCAAAAGAGGGTTATAACCTTTTGTGTGGTCTTTTTTTGTTTTGTGAGCACATCGAAGTCGATGTGAATCGCTCAGCTGAGAGGGATGTCTCTAAGGTCATGGTCGAGGATAAAAAAAAGCGAAGGAATCTGGAGATGGTGCTTGTTAGGGCGTTCTTTGGAAAGATTTGTATGGTCTGAGTGGTGAATCGGTTCGTTGGTTGAGGAATGCATTAAGTCGAGATAAGTGTTTTTTGAAGGGTAGACGGGTGGATGTTACATTCAATTAAGTGGAAGACAAGCAACGAGGGAAATTTAATGAGCAACTTTGGGAGAACTTAAGAAGTCCCCGATCCAATCATGAAAACGACTGCTTCTCCTTGCGACTGAGCTGGAGATAGATCTAGGATTCCCCTTAACCCCTTGTCACATGTCCATGCCACTGCCTAACAAAACACAACAATGATGAAGGCCTTTTACAGAACCGTCTCCGTCTCTGACAAGAGACTCAATTGCCTCTTGAGTCTTTCTAAGGGATTCTGCTCTGGATGTCAGGTCTGAAGTTATTCTTATTTTTAGAGTGGAACAACGATGTATGCGCTGACATGTGAACAAAAAGTCAATCAACGAAAAAAACAGTTCATCTCTCCATCTGACGGCTCACATATTCCACCACAAAATTATCCCGTGCCAGTCTGTCCCTTCAGAAATACCCATCTCATCAGTGATTCAATAGAAGTCCTCGCCCAGTCGAGGAATGCATCCCTCTGTCATACCGTCGTCTCATCAATATCAATCAAGGCTTTCCTCCGAAGGAGCATTCACTCATAAGACGTCCGAAATGAATTCTCTCAGGATCGGCTTGCCGAGCAAAAATAGATCCTTGACGGTAAACGTGCAGTAATTAGGAATTCCTTGAACTGAAGACTTTTCATAGAAAATGACGACTTGCAAGTCACGGGAGTGAACATTAAGTTGAGTGGGGATAGGTAAGTCAAGCTGGTTTTCTAGGAGATATTGATTTCTTTTCGAGGACAAAGGACGAGCATAAGTCGAGCAGATTGTCGGAATGAGGACGGATAAGGGACTTAATATGCTCGAGAGTCGGGGATGGATTCAATTTGGGCGTCTGAGGGGCCTAATCGAAGTCAGTCGCTGCTAGGTGCGTGTCTCAGATAGACACATCAACAATCACCCCAAAATATGGCGCTGACGGCTCACAGCCTGGCGCTGATAAGGGACTTCATACACTCGAGCATCGGAGATGGATTAAATTGGACGTCTCAGGGGCCTAATCGTAGCCAGTCGCTGTTCAGGTTCGTGTCTCAGATAGACACATCAGCAATCATCTCAAAAGATGGCGCTGACGACTCACAGCTTGGTACTGCAAAGGGACTTAATTCGCTCGAGAGTCGGAGACGGATTTAATTGGACGTCTGAGGGGCCTAATCGCAGTCAGTCGCTGCTGGGTGGGTGTCTCAGATAGATACATCAACAATCACCCCAAAAGATGGCGCTGACGACTCACAGCCTAGCACTGAATAGGGACTTAATACGCTCGAGAGTCGGAGATGGATTAAATTGGATGTCTGAGGGGCCTAATCGTAGTCACTCACTGTTGGGGTTCTTGTCTCAGATAGACACATCAGCAATCATTCCAAAAGATGGCGGTGACGGCTCACTGCCCCCACGACTCAATCAGCACACAAAAACCCGAAAGAAATCTGCTTCACAGATGAGTTCCTCCATCATATTCAAATTTCCCACACCATTGGCGCTCAATTACCCTTCAATCACATCTGCAGCGAACCACACCAACCCCCGTGGTTCGGGCAACACCATAAATTACCCTCCTCTCCGGAGGACTTCGAGCGAATGCAAAACGCCTCGGACAGGTAATATTTTCATCTGAGCACAAAGTAACAATTCATTTGGGGGGTAATTTATAAAAAGGGTTTTACTCTCTAAAACGTCTGCGCTCCCATGGCTACTGTCGTCGACGTTGTCATCGTCGTCGCCGTAATTATAGACGCATAATGTGCACCTTTATCATCATAATAAAGCATCAAAGATCCCCGTCGGTTGTTTTGTTGCACGTGCGCTGCTCTGCTCTCCGGGCGTGGGGGAAGCCACTTCACTTCATCAGGTCACGGGTCGAACGTGAAGGGTGATCGCAGGCGGAAGCAGCAGCGCCGGTGAGTGAATGACTGAGAGTGAATGGCAGGGGACAGAGTGGCCCGTCGGGAATGAGAATGAATGGATGGGGCTGGGTGGGTGCCACAACCTTCTGGGAAGTCAAATGTTGCAGGTTGCGCGGCCCGCCATGAGATCAACGACGAGGTGAATGGTTCTCCTCCGTTGACCCACCGTCCGTCCACCCCGCTTACCATCGGCATCGTAATAAATTCCGACACACACTTGCGAGGGTAGTAAAGCAACGTTTATGCGCCCTCGATTGCTCTTGTTTCACGCATTAAAAGCAGCACTGACAAGGTAGCGGCGCTCTTGTGGGCCATGGGCCACTGGCAACGGGCCACTGGTGTGGTGATGGCGTTGGGGTGAGTGGCAATTCCATCATGGCAGCCCAGTAGCGCTGTGGCGCTTATTTATAACCTCCCGGATGGTGTCCGGACTGTCGGGTGATTTGCACGACTGTAAAGGTGCCGCTGTGGATGTTGTTATTAATTTGAATTTATTGAATTAATTTATTGCCTGTTGAGGGGAACGAGTGTGATGTCGGGGGCGCACAGCTGGACGGGGGATGGGAGATGGGATGGGGATGCCAAAGGCGGGTGTGGTTATGGTCTTGACATGGTTTTACGACGCCATCTATGAAATGCAGTTAATTATTCAAACTGTTGGCAGTTTAAATCTTAATTTTGCCGAGCACATTACACCCGGTGGGCGACAACTGTGTGCAAATTGTGACATCTGTTGGGGCTAAATTTGAGAGGGGGACACGTGGCAGATGAGGAAAAGAAACGAGTCACCCAAAGGATATCACTTCCTCTGTCGAATTTCCGAATTTCCTTCGAGAAATTCTAATTAAGACGAGAGTTGTCGACCAGACACGTTTCTGTTGCGTAACTCAAATTATCCCCCGAGGGTCCTCTGCTCGATTTCATCAACCGGGCGCTTTGAATGCAGACAAGCACCTCCATCCCTCTTTATTACTTTCAACTCAATCGATTCGGGGAAAACGGATACACTCGAGCAATCGCTCGAGGACTCCATCTCGATGTCCCAGAGAACTGATGACTCGCCTTTGAAGTGCACCTTCTTCCATTTTCTCTGATCAATTTGGTCAATTTCCCCAAAAAAGGATTCAATCTCAATTTTAGGAGCATCCTCCAGCGCAAGAGGGACTCCTCCCTCGCTCGGGAAAACGAATGATTGGCGATAATTCAACCGAAGACTGTGAACGAGGACGACTGTCATTCTTCACGTTTCAGGACATTAATTGAATCATCTCTCCTTCGCCCCCAATCAAACAGAGACCCCCCCTCCCACACACACACCCGCACACACACGAGGATACAAAGTCAAAAAGTGAATATCGTGTCATTCGTTCTCAATTCTTATCGCATTTGCCAGGAGAGAATGGGAGAAGGAGAATGACACCGATGCAATAAGGACCTCAAACTGCGAGACCGGTAGACAGTGTGTTTAACCAGATGGAAAATGATTGCAATCACAGGCGGGCCACCCCCTGAGGAGTAGTAAACTTCAACGCCACCCCACAATTGGGTAAACAATGGTTTGGGGAACAAAAAACAAAAAAACCGAAGGATAATTCACCATCCCACCACAGGACACCAGACCACGAGACCCCGAGAAAACCAGTGAAAATCGCATCGAATTGTCGAAAAAAGAACTCGGAATGCGGGACTTGAAAGAGGACAATTTGCTGCAATGCAACGTACGAACAATGAACACCAACGTCAACGTCGACGTCGACAATAAGGACAACAGCAACATGAAAGGCACCAGGACCAGGAGAAAAAACCGACCCCAAACAAGAAAATGCTGAACAGCAAAGCTCAAAGGCTGCCACCAGCCACCCACCGAGAGTGTGACGGACTCATCCTTATCCCAGTTGGCGAGTGAAACGTTCCCTTTTCCTCTGCTCCCACTCATTTTGTAGCAATCATAGCGGCAAAAAAAAAAAAAAACCGAAGGATATCCACTGTGTCTATGTCTAACAGTTGCACCTGGGGTTGCAGCCCCCTCTCTCTCCTCCGAGGAGAATACTCGGTATGGGCGTGACGGTCGATGCAACGGCGGCGAGAGTAGTTTCTGGCTGCCGGTGGAAGTTGATAACGTATCTATGAGCTCATAGGATATTTAACACAAACTTGTTACCACTTGGAAAATGGAGAAAAGAATTGGGTTTCGAATCCTGTTTGTCTGCGTTTTTTTTTTTTTTTTGTCGTGTCGTGTCCGTTTGTGTGAAACGATGGGATGCAATGCGATAAATATTTACTTGCAAGAAGGTCCTGTGTGCGCGCCGTTGTTCGGAGAGGGTGTGCGGTAGGACTTTGTCGAGGGAAGTTCGTTTTCACGGTTGGATTGCTTGGACGGTACTTTGTCCTGGTGGGAGAACAAACGTCAAAAAAGGACCAAGCAGAGCTGAGAGCAGCCGTTGTTTCTGCGGTCGGGGGTGGTGGAGACTGGACTGGGGATTTGTTAGTTAGTGCGGTCGGACGGGTGGAGGACATATTTTCACCTTGAGTGGTGATAATTTCATGGAAAAGGCCATGTCCTTGCTTGTAAATAGAAGCTTGTCCGATCGAGAATGAAACCGTGATTTCGGAATGCGCACACACAGCAGGGGGGGAAAATGAGTCAGTGTGTCATCTGGGAAAGGACTGCCTTCGAGAAGAATGAAATGAGAGTCTGGAGACGTGCTGTTAGTAAATGACACTCATTTAAGGTTCGACTTGCGACTGGATGGCGCAGTTGGTTAAGTGCTTGCCCAAAGTTAAGCAGGTCTCAGGTTCGAATCCCAGGGAAAGCAAAGTTTTGATGAGAAAGCAATCGAATCGATGTGGAGTGACGCTTTAAGCCGGAGATAGTTGGCTAACAATACGACTGGATGGCGCAGTTGGTTAAGTGCTTGCCCAAAGTTAAGCAGGTCCCAGGTTCGAATCCCAGGGAAAGCAAATTTCACACGCTTTTATGCGGTTTTTCAAATTTGCTTCAGTCACTATTTGCCGATGGGATCAAATTGGCGGCACTATCACTGGAGCGGTCGATCAGTGGTATCAATCTGCCTGAGGGCATCACAATGGACCAACTAGGCCCCTAGCCTAAGTCACTCACTTCTGGTTCCCATAAACTGAGCTCAAACCATGTGAGCTGTTCAAAAACGATCTGCAATTGACTGTCGAATTAAAACTAAATCCTTTCCCCGGTCAATTCCTTTCGATTGAATGCTGCACCGTTCATATCTCCCCCTCCTCATTCACCATCAATTCCCATTAGTCTATCACATGTCGACCTCTTTAACCTCGAAAAGCAAACAAAAAAAAAACACAGAATCCACTTGACATCGTCTGGCAAACAGCAGCTCTCCGCAGAAATCAACTCCACGGCCGAACAGCGAAATAGCATTTGGAATCAATTCATCATCATCGTCTCCCTCGTGTCTATTCAATTAGCCTCTGCGCCATCACATCTCACATCAAATAGGGTGACAAATCACCTACCCTCCACTCTCTCCCCCAACAAGCCTATCGATTTCCCCATTCAAATAAACAGCGTCACCCCTCTCGCCCCCCCTGCGGTGCAATCCATTTCTGTGATGATTTAAAAATTTAAGTGATTGAAGCCGGGAAAGTCGCGAAAAAAAAAAACCGAAATCAAACATCACCAGCACAACGGTTTGCTCTTCGCCAGCGTCAACTCAAAATACGTTCTTTGTCTGTCACGAGGGGGCAGGATGGGACCCCCCCCCCATCAGGAGAGCGATGCCACATTTTGGCAGAGCGAATATCCATCTCATTGGACTTGTCCACGCTGGTCATTGTACATCTGAATTGCATCCGTCCGCGGAATACCAGCGCCAGCTCCATCAAGAGCGGCTAAAGAGTCAACGCAACTACGGGTGTTCCGTCCGGTTAGTGAAACTGTCAAAAATTCCCCCGTTGGCAGCAGAAAAAGCCACCACAGAGAGGCTCCTAAATTACGATTCCTCGTCCATCAAACGCCGTGGGTGAAGGTATTGCGTACGCCATCGCATTCCAGCTTAGCACGACCATCTTTTTGTTCACTCTGCCGTCGGAGCTGGAGCTAGACGGCTGGATGGGGGTGATGGAGTGAAGGCTGCTGGGTAAATCTGTCTGTCTGACTGCATTGAATATTCAATTTCAGTGAAAATCCAATCACACCCGTCGTCGTGGACTCTATTTTTTTAATGAAATTAATCTTTCCTTTCGCGTCGGGAAGTTGCTTGACGCGTTGTGTGTGTGCAGAGCTCATCTGTTTCTTAACAAGGAATGGTAGATTGTGGTTCATTGAGTTTTCACTAACTCCCATGTATGAAACTACGAAAAAAGACTAATTTTGGTGGAATTTTGAAGGAAATGCTGCTTGTGGAACGTATTTTTGGGAAAAACTTGGTCACAAATTCAGTCATTTCTTTGAAAATCTGCACGAATTTGGAGTGATTGAAGATGTGGGAGCTATTTCCAGTGGTGCAGATTTAAATTCTGGTCGTTTTTTTATCTGCCCGATGGATTTTAGGGGAATAGGTTCCACAAGCTGTTTCTCTGGCGCGCTCAGTTCATCTGTTTCTCAACAAGAAATGGGCAGATTATGGTTCATACAGTTTGCACCAGTTTGCTCCCAAGTATACAACTTGAAAATGACAGAATTTGGTGGGTTTTTGAAGGAAATACGTTTTGTGGAACATATTTTTGAAAGGAACTTGGTCCTAAATTCAGTCATCCCTTTGAAAATCTGTACAAATTTGGAGTGATTTAAGATGTGGGAGCTATTTTCAGTGCTGAAGATTCAAATTCTAGTCGGTTTTTATCTCCTTGGGGGATTGTAAGGAAATAGGTTCCACAAGTCGTTTCTCTGGTTTCCTAGGCTTTATTTTCATCAAAACTTCTTCAAATACCTTAACAGACTGTTGTCAATGTGTCCTCATAAGAAAATCTCCCCCTACCCACTCAATGACTTCAGTTCGCCCTCTTCACTGAAGTCGAAATGTGGAACGTATCCTAAAAGTCGATCCAAAACTATATTTCCATTGAATGTCCATTGACCCGCATAATTTTGAAGCACCATACGCTCATATCCCTCGGATGGAACTTTTAATCATCGATCAATGTTGGTGCACGTTGTAGCAGCTTCTATTTTCGTTTCACTCGAGTTTCACCTGCAGGATTTCTGCACAACTTCCAGAGAAGTACATGCGTTGTAACCGCTACAAGACTCGGATAAAATTTTCATATCAAGATTGATTACCCTGGTTCTGCTCGCATACTTGATGCTCAAAATCCAACATCACCCACTCGATTTTTATTCGAAAATTTCCTTGCATCTCCTCCCCATTAACGGGGTGAGTGGGTGGAGAATATTGCAATTCAGTTAGGAGCCATAAATTATGACATTTTTCCTTCCAGCTCCTCCTGCGCAAGCTCTGCTGCTGCAATTTCCATCATCCGAGGATGGCAGAGGCACTCCTCGTACGGCATAGCATTTTCTTATGTCAATTTGCTGAGCGATACATGCGGCCTGGGGTGGTGCTGGTGGTGGTGGGGTGCGAGGAGTGTGAATGACAAATATGCTGATGCAACAACTTACACCGACAGATGCATGGACTCCGGAAGGTAGTCTCTTCGTTCATCCGATAGTGATATCAAAATTAATTAACTCTAATCAAATTATCCTCTTTGCGGGGAGGGCAGGGGGAACGGAACTGTCGTTCTCCAGGAGACAGCCAGACAGATAGGCAACCGGTCGATGTTAGACAAACTGTCCTGCAGCTGCTCAAGGCTGTCTGTGGAGACATGTCGGAACTGGGGGGAGGGGAAGGATATGTGGAATATGCTAAATGCACAACAAATTCTGCTGAGTGCGCACAAGATGGACCGGATTTTCAATTTCAAATGAGAGGAGGGGCTGATGTTGTCACATTTTCAAGGATATCCCATGTGCTCTTTGTGCAGCAACTTTTCGGCTCGAAAATCGAAGCTTGGGTTAGGTTAGGGGGGCAGCTGGTGGATACCCACAGTCAGACTACTACCACTGATCAACCGCTCCAGTGATAGTGTAGTTAATTTTATCCCATCGGTGACTGGACCAGTTTTGAAAAATCGGAAAAATTTTGCTTTCACTGGGATTCGAACCTGGGACCCTTCTGACTTAGGGCAGTCGCTTAACCAACTGCGCCATCCAGTTGATATCTGCCTCGTGCCGTTAAACTGGACCAGATTTGAAAAACCGGATAAAAGCGTCTGAAATTTGCTTTCCCCTGGGATTCGAACCTGGAACCCCTCTGACTTAGGACACGTCCTTAACCCACTGCGCCATCCAGTCGTATTATTAGCTAACAATTACCAACTATCCCCGGCTTAAAGCGTCACCCTACACCTATTCAATTGCTTTCTCATCAAAACTTTGCTTTTTCTGGGATTCGAACCAGGAACTCCCTCTAACTCAGGGCAGGCACTTGACGACTGGATGGCGTAGTTGGTTAAGTGCCTGCCCTAACCAACTACGCCATCCAGTCGTCCAGTGCCTGCCCTAAGTCAGGATGGTCGCAGGTTTGAATCCCAGCAAATTTCACACGCTTTTTTTGAGTTAAATTACCTCAAAAATGTGAAGCCGACAGATCATTCCCATCTCATCCATGTAACCATCAGTCAAAGTCTGCACCGAACGAGGCTACGGTCCGAATCAATTCTAGACAAACTAATGGATTCCATCACTCATCCCCGCAGACAATCAAAGTCAGATCCTTTTATTTAAACCCACCGTCAAATCCACAGAAACCCCCCGGACGTGCACGGTCGAGCCACAAATGAGCATGACAAAATGCATTCCTCCGGTCAATTGAACCCTCCATTACGAGTCCAACTCCGGTTTCTATTCAAAATTAATTAATTCCCCGCCCTGAAAAGGGCACCAGCAGTCCTCGGCTCGTCTGCTCAGCATTATTTCACGGCCCAGTGAAATCCATATCCTCGGTCAGGCGGCTCGCATCCTCGTCGAGCTGTTTAGCTAATCAAATATAAAATTCAATCTGTGCTCGGTCTGTGCTTTAAATTTCGAGTCGATTGTGATTTTTTCGGTTTTAATTAAATTCAACATTCGGCCGGCGCACACACCTGCCCACCTGGTGTCCGTTCGGCTCGCGTGGCCGCCAGGAAATTGAAATAAAATCACCAAAAGCAATTGCTCCGGCGGGGCGCGGGGTGACTCTCATAAATAAAATCAATCAATGGCAACTGCAATTGCAACCGCACATCGGATATGCAGATACAGGCGCACAACAACCCCCCCCCCCACCCGCGGGCGGATGGATTAGGGAGGTACACGCGTCCCGACTGTAACCGTTCAGCCCGGCCAATATTAAATAAATTTATTGGCGGCTAAAACATATTTTCACGATGAAATGTACCGCGCACATGAACTCGTGTGCCACCCCATAAAATTGAAATTAATGGATGCGCGCGTGTAAAGCCGCCGGGCGGCGGCGGCGGCGGTGGTGGGTGAAAGGTAAACGCATTCATTCCTGCCGCAGTGTACGCAAAATGATGGCCATCGAATAAATAAAATCTGAAATCCTTCTCGTGCTTGGGAGAGGGTGTGCGTGGGGGGGAGTGCAGGTATTAACCACATAAATGAGTGAATCCTTGTTGACGTGCGTATTTTTGTAGGCCGTTCGTTTGGGTGCTTGGAGACTGAATGACAGGTGTATGGGAATTTGTTGCATGGGATGGAAGCTGGGATGCAGGGGAGCAGTCGGAGAGGGTCATGGGTGACCTTTTGAGATAGAATTTGGCGTCTCTTCACCGAAACAAAATGCCACCTAATTCATCATCATCATCGTCCCGGCCCACACTCAACATCCCCCCACAGAGACAGGACAAGATCCTGGCCATAAACCTGATTGAAACTACTTCACACATCGATATTACCTCGATTCAATCTTCTGCAAATCTTCCAGTCGGCAATCAAATGTCCAACGATCCGACAGAACGGAATCTCACGGATATCCTTGATGATTCCCATGAAATCATTCAATCAAGTTCTCCCTTCAGACTCAACGACCCCATGTAGTTGGGTTGTCCTTCTGATGGCCCACTTGTTCTCCCTCTCTCTCTTTCTGTCCCTCCGCACCTCTCTCTCACCGTTTTCTCCACTCACTCACCCCTCGTTGAGTGAATAGCAATTTAAAAATTGTTCACTTATCATTTGTTGTGTACCAAGGCGACACATCCCACAACAATCTCGTCCTTGTTTGGAAATCAAATATCCTTTCCTCATCTCATCCGTCTTCTTCTCGTCCTACTCCTCCTCCTCCTCATCCTCCTTGTCGTCTTCCTTCTCGTCGTCCACCTTCTCGTCGCCCCCTTCTCGTCGCCCCCTTCTCGTCGCCCCCTTCTCGTCGCCCCCTTCTCGTCGTCCTCCTCCTCGTCGTCCACCTTCTCGTCGCCCCCTTCTCGTCGTCCATCTTCTCGTCGTCCACCTTCTCGTCGCCCCCTTCTCGTCGCCCCCTTCTCGTCGCCCCCTTCTCGTCGCCCCCTTCTCGTCGCCCCCTTCTCGTCGTCCTCCATCTCGTCGCCCCCTTCTCGTCGTCCATCTTCTCGTCGTCCACCTTCTCGTCGCCCCCTTCTCGTCGCCCCCTTCTCGTCGCCCCCTTCTCGTCGCCCCCTTCTCGTCGCCCCCTTCTCGTCGTCCTCCTCCTCGTCGTCCACCTTCTCGTCGCCCCCTTCTCGTCGTCCTCCATCTCGTCGCCCCCTTCTCGTCGCCCCCTTCTCGTCGCCCCCTTCTCGTCGCCCCCTTCTCGTCGTCCTCCTCCTCGTCGTCCACCTTCTCGTCGCCCCCTTCTCGTCGTCCTCCTCCTCGTCGTCCTCCTTCTCGTCGTCCACCTTCTCGTCGTCCTCCTTCTCGTCGTCCACCTTCTCGTCGTCCTCCTCCTCGTCGTCCTCCTTCTCGTCGCCCCCTTCTCGTCGTCCTCCTCCTCATCGTCCTCCTCCTCCTTCTCCTCCACCTTCTCCTCCTCCCTCTCCCTCGCCACTCCAAACCTCAGTCAAAGCAATGGATCATCCCAGCGGCATCGATTGGATCTAAGGTCATGTCAACCAAAACTCTCTCAATTCCCTTCCACTCATCCTCGCCTCCTTTCCCCCTCTGCTTAAATTCAATTTCGAATCCTTTTTCAAGCGACACACACAAAAAAAACGAAGAAGAAGAAGAAGAAGTTGAAAAATTGAGAAACTAGGCCAAGCAATGATAAAACTTTCGGACAGCAGCAGCAGCAGCAACTCCTTGACTCCGGCGGTGTACTCGTATCTCGACGTCACAAGGACATTCAAATGAAGGCGTTGTTTTGGACTTAAATTCGCTCGCTCTCTCACAGCTCCTCGGGAGGGAAGCCATAAAAACGTACGGACACGTTTGTGGAATTAGGAGATAACTCAATTTATCTACGGGAACGAAAGCGAAGCAGGTAGTCGGCGCCACCCAGAGGCGCAAGGCGATTAAGGATTTTCTTTTTTTTGCCGCTGGTTCGCTCCACTCTTCGATTTCCCCGACTCACGCTGAAATGAGGTGGAGGCTGGCGCACAAAAATTGATAATAATTCCAATTCTCCTCGAGACAAAAGATGGAATTTTGCCCGCGAGACCAATAAAATCAAATTGACAAGCTTCACCGGGGGGGGGGCCTCCGGAGTTCAATGGGTGTGCGTGTGTGAGTGCGTATTAGTTGCGTCTATCGGAGGACACATCGGGCTGCTGCAAGCTGGCCCGGATAAAATTAATAGACTTTCGCTTTGCGTTTACATTCGGTCGGATGGAGTTGCCGGTGGCTGCTTTGATGGTGGGCGGTTTGTGCTGGTGGCTGTTTGCCGATGGCCAGAGGCGTCAGCAGGCAGAGGTGATTTTAATAACGATGACTGACCAATATCATGTCTCTGTGTGTGCGTTTGTGTGTTATAATGACTTTTTGTTTTGTTTTGCCGGCGAACGCACGTCTCTGTCATTGTCCGAGGACTACACAACCACCCGACCGTCTGTCTGTGTTTGTTGTCATCTCTCGTCCTGTGACAACGATTTGATTGCAAAGGGGGCCGGCGAGGGAGGGTGGGGGAGGGAGAGAACACGATGATCACTTGAGTGGATCCAGAAGGAGGAGGAGGAAATATGATTTCGAATTGGAAAGTAATATTTATTGGCATTAAACTTGGACCACAGGCGGGTGTCTGTGTGTGGGGAATATTGTGTAAGATATTGTTTTGGGAAATTGCGTGTCAATTTCGGTCGCACATGTGTCAAGTGGAGACTTTTGTTAGTTGAGCCTAACGAAACGTAAGTTTTGTGGTCGTTTATTCTTTCTTTAATGCGATTTGAAGGAAATTGCTTGATATTTTGAAGGTTTATGAGGAGATTGTTGATAGAGAAGACGATTGCGATGACTTGAGGTGAATTTCGATGGGAAAACGGATGTGAAAAGAACAGGCCAGGGGATGGAATCATGTGGCATGCCATTAGGAAGTGGGAATTCGATGAGATTGGGTAGATATTTTGGTGTTATCTGAGAGGGGATATCTAAAGTTCTTTGTTCACTGTAGAAAAGAACAGGTCCAAGAATGGACTCCTGTGGTATGCCACTAGAAAATGAGTAATTTGAAGGTTTATGTGTAGATTCTTGATAGAGGAGTCGGTTTCGATGACTTGAGGTGAATTTGAACGAGAAAATGGGTATGGGAAGAACAGGCCCAGGGATGGACTCTTGTGGTACGCCATTAGAAAGTGGGAATTCGATGAGATTGGGTAGATATTTTGGTGTCATCTGAGAGGGGATACAGTTCTTTATTCACAGCACTCGAGATTTGAGGCTGTTGTATGAAAAGAACAGGTCCAGAGATGTACTCGTGTTGTATGCCATTAAAAATTGAAGGTTTATGAGTAGATCCTTAATAGAGGAGTCGATTCAGATGACTTGAGGTGTATATCAATGAGAAAACAGGTGTGAAAAGAATAGGTCCAGGAATGAACTCTTGTGGTACGTCATTAGAAAGTGGAAATTTGATGAGTTTCGATAGATATTTTGATGTCATATGAGAGGGGATATCTACAGTTCTTTGTTCACTATAAAAAAACACAGGTCCAAGGATGGATTCTTGTAGTATGCCACTAAAAACTTAGGATTTTAAGGTTTATGTGTAGATTCTTGATAGAGGAGTCGATTCCAATGACTTGGGGTGAATTTTGATGAGAAAATGGGAATGAAAAGAACAGGTCCAGGGATGTACTCTTGTGGAAACTATGTTTGGGATAGATGTTTTGGTGTCATATGAGAGGGGATACAGTTCTTTATTCATTGCACTCTAGATTTGAAGCGTTTGTATGAAAAGAATAGGCACATGAATGTACTCTTGTGGTATCCCATTAAAATGTGAGGATTCGATGAGTTTGAGTGGATATTTTGGGGTTATATCAGAACGGGAACAACTCTTTATTCACTCCACTCCTGATTTGAGGTTTTCGAAATAGCTCTGCGCGAGAAGGTGCCGGTGGGACTGTGACTCTACAGAGCAGGGACTTTTTTGATAGACTATCGGTGGAAAATAGGCCTCATTGAGATTGTCAAAGAAGGTAAGGCTTTCTTAAAGACCGTATTTTCCATAAAAGATGATGTCCATTAAATGAGGACCTCAGGAGAAGGTTGGTAAGCTAGAGTCACTTAATGTAAGGGGAAGACACTAACAGTCTGAGGAAATCGAAGGGAATCCATTAGGCATGGACAGCAGAAGGAGATTGATTAAGCACGGACAGCAGAGGGAGTTAACTTGGAGAGTCATTTAAACTGAGATAAATCTGGGGCACAGTTAGTGCCCGGGGAAATCGAAGGAAAGATGAAAGAATGGATATTATCAGCCCGGTAGCTCGATGACACGAAGAAAAACCTAGGGCACAGAAGAGAGTGTCAAACTCTCTCGCAAGCAAGTTCGCAGAGAGAAATCTAGCTTTATCGAAAATCAATCAATAACCAGTCTCTGCAGCAATATTCCATAAAAATCAATTAACAAATACCCATCGCCATCCACTTCATTTATACACGATCCCAACCACACCCCAAACCATTTTAGTGAAAGAACTTAAATCAAGTGTAATTAATAAATGCCAAAGCGGTGCTCCGACCGCGCCCATCGCAAGCCTATAAAGCATCACCCGCACAAAATATTAAATTCATAAAGGACTTTATTTTAATTCAAACTCATGTTGCCGTCGGATTTTCAAAAAACTCTCATCAATATTTATCCCCTGTTTTATCATAAATATTTGTTCACTTATTTCCATGAATATGTGAAAGTAATGAAACAGTTTCAGTGAATAATTGAACACGTGGTTGTGTTAAATTCAAGTGGCTCTCATTAGTTTCTGAACACAATTTCTCTGTAATTTGTGCTGTTCGCCAAAAAAAAAAAAAGAAAACAAAAAACAGAAAAAACATCCTGTTTCGCTGTATTTTTTTAACAAAAAGAATCTGCAAGTAATTCAATAAATGATTCCACAAACAAAACGTAAATGCATGTGAACGACATCGCGTGGGCGGTGCTGCGATGGCAGTGATCGTTGCAAATAAGCCGTGATTGCACATGAAAATTGGAAAAAAGTCGACAGAAAAAACGTCACAAAGAGGATACACGTCAGAGCGGCTGGGATTGTTGTAGTCGCTTTTTCTGTGTTTAATTGGGAGCGCTGTACGGATGCGTGAAACATTAATGATTTCCGCGATTGTGGAGCGATGCTTATTGACACCTAATTAGCTGTTAACTGTGGTGAAACAGATTTTTAAAAAAACAGACAAACGGAATTGTTGCAGGATGCTTTTTGAGCACATGTCGTTTCATCCTGTGGAGCTACGAGGTCAGAGAATGACAACGATGGGTAGGGAAAGGAGTGAACGGAAAGAGACAGTCTTAGTGGTCTAAGGTCAAGGTCTTCTCAAGAATCTCCTGATTCTGACTTCGAAGACAGTGCGCCTCCGGCAGCAATTAGGGCTTCCTTCCTCTCCGTCCATTCCACCAAACTCAAGATTTGGCCACAAAGAATGGATTTTAGTCGCCTCTTACGACAGGCATGCCTTACCTCGGGTATATTCTAACCCCTACCCGAAGGGGGACCGACCACATCTCATTTGAAATGAAATCTCCACACCAGCACTCATCTTCACTATTTCCCAAGAATCCCTCTCACCTCCTATGACGTCCAAGAACCTTTCAAAAATTCCGAGAATTCAGTTTTGACTGTAAGAAGACATGAAGAGCAAATAGGTGTTGCATTAAGCCCTCAAGGCCCCACTTCAGTCCAACAATTGGCTCTAATAAATGTCCGTTTCCAGCAACTGCCCACGCATCCTCCTCCAATGCCAAGCCCTTCCAAAAATACGAATTCATCTCATACACGAAATAAATTCTAGGAAAATTTATGAAATTGTTAACCTCAATTTAAGAGGGCAAGAGGACGACCCTTATCCTCCTTATCGCACATGATTAAACCTACATTAAGACTCCGTATCGATACTTTAAAGGAAATTACTGAAACGACCTGAATCGCAATCGTGGGGGCCTGCATCCCCATATCCCTTTCATCATTCTCCGAACTGGATGAACGACGAATCGATCCGCCAGGAGGAAGCAGGGATTTAAAGAGATAACAGGGAAAGGTAAGCAAATTAAATGTTTTGTATCCCTTTGACGAGTTTATTGGGCACGTGCAGGCCGTTCTCGAGTGAGTTGTGTGCTCTCCCACCAGGCGACCCCAAATCAGCACAGGGTGGCCCGTCCCCTCTGCACCGATGTCTTACGTGAACTGGGAATTTGTATGGAGTTTGACCTCGTTTACGCATTTGATTTCGGACCGAGATGGGGGCCGTCCTCTGAGTGCACGGAGAGCAGCACTATGTCAATGTCAATGGGATGTCAAGATGTTTCTATTAGGCAAGGCCTGGACTTCATTATGCGTTATCTGTGGACAGATTGTTACACGGTGCGGGGAGTGGGGTATGTTGTGCCTAAGACTGGGCTGCTGATTCATGTGTCATTGGGACAGGTTCCGCAGAAGGGTTCCACCTGGGGAGGGTCGGTATAATGGTCGAGTTTTTCATGGGAAATGGTGGTTGAAGGACCCGCACGGGACTTGGTAAACACTCGACACTCGATGGCCTGTTCTTTTAAGGGGAGTCCCTGCAGCTTCATCGGGACATGGCACTCAGACGAGAAGGGTGTCTTTTGTCTGAGTTATTGAGTTGGGCGAGGGACAGGGTAATCATTTTATTCTAGAAGAGGCCTAAGTGGAAATGTGTTAAGCTCAAGAGGGGTGCGAACAGAGCGAACCTTCTGAATGACCAAAGATTGTCTCAAAGCAAAGGGAAGCAGTCGAATATTCAAGACTTTTGAGTTCAAAGCGTGTATCGTTGGCTGCCATGTTGAAAAACTTCCGAAATCCAGTCGTTTTCTCAGAAAAATAAAAAAAAAGCAAAAAATTGTGACCATGAAAGGGATGATTCATTTGGAGGTTACATTTTCAAATTGAAACGGGCGACATGGTGTGAGACTGATTTCAGTTTTTGAAGTGGCGTTGAACTGCCAAAATGTTAACATTAATCGATGATAGAGACGGCAAGATGAAGTTAATTTTATTTGATTCATCCCAATCACGGTTTACTTAACATTCAAAAATGAACGAAATGGGCGATTCAATTGGAGGTTACATATTCAAACCAAGACAGAGCACGTTGTGTAAAACTGATTTCGGATTTTGAAACTGCGTTAGAATTCTGAAATGTTGACATTAATTGATGACAAAGACGATTCACGATGAACCTATTGACATCATGGGTGACTTAAAATTTACAAAGAAACGTGCGTGATTCAATTGAAGGTTCCATTTATAAACTCAAACAGACGATATTGTGTAAGACCGATTTCGGGTTCTGAAGCTGCGTTAAAATGCTTAAATGTTGACATTAATCGACGATAGAGATCAGAAGAAGAAGTTAGTTTTAACTGATTCATTCACATACTTAACTTTTTAAAAACCGAATGAGTGATTCATTTGGAGGTTACATTTTCAAATTGAAACAGACGACATCGTGTGAGACTGATTTCAAGTTTTGAAATCGCATTGAAATGCCAAAATGATGACATTAACCGGCGATAGAAACGAGAAGATGAAGTTAATTTTATTTGATTCATTCCAATCATGGTTTACTTAACATTTTAAGCCGGAATGGGTGATTCAATTGGAGGTTATATTTATAAACTCAAACAGACGACATTGTGTAAGACCGACTTCGGGTTCTGAAAGTGCGTTGAAATGCTTACATGTTGACATTAATCGAAGATAGAGATCAGAAGAAGAAGTTGGTTTTAACTGATTCATTCACATCACGGTTTACTTAACATTTTAAAAACCAGAATGTGTGATTCATTTGGAGGTTACATTTTCAAATTGAAACAGACGCCTTGGTGTGAGACTGATTTCAGGTTTTGAAATCGCGTTGAAATGACAAAATGTTGACATTAAACGACGACGAAGGCGATTTATCCATTCACATCATGGTTGACTTAACATTTGGGAATGAACGAAATGGGTGATTCAGTAGGAGGTTACATATTCAAACCAACACAGAGCACGTTGTGTGAGAATGATTTCGGGTTTTGAAATGGCATTTGAATCGTCAAATGTTGACATTATTCGGCGATGAGAATCCTTAATCCACAGACATCACGCTTGACTTAAGATCTTCTATCATTTCGAAGATTTTAACTCAACCCTATGAATGGTATGAACTGTGCCGCCAAAGCCTCGCTGTTTAGGTCTAGAATGACAATCTACACCAACAAAGATCAATTCAGCAACCAATTCCAGTGCAATTCAATGCTTTGATAAAACGCAAAAATGTCAACATCGTCCCCCTGCAAGAAACCCCCCCTCGAAAGACTTCCAAGAAAGGAACAATGAATGAATCACTTCGCCCCGTCGTCGAAGAAGAAGAAGAGAAAAGAAAAAGATCTCAAGAAGTACTTGTCAATCACAAAAACCTAGAGCCTCCTAGAGCGACGTTTTAAGAGCTTTTGCTTAACATCAACTTCACTTCGACAGCAAAACGATGCCACTTCTCCGGCATCAAGTAGACATTCTATCCACTACAAGACAAGAGAATCTCAAGACAGAATCTCTCCCCGCCCACGTCGCCCCCACGTCGGCATCATCGAGTCAACAACCACTTCAACATGATTCCAGTTGTTCCCTGTCAGTCAATCGATAACCACGCAATCGTCTCCCAATCGATCAATCACCGGCCTGATTGCGTGCTCAAAATTTATAACACACACACCCGCGCCCCCGCCAGGAAGAGTGAAGTGAAGCAAACCCTTCGCCTACTAATCAAAAGCCATTCAAAGCGCTATTCTTCCCGACTTGTCAAGCGAGGAGATTCCGTCGAGAACAAGCGGCAATAAATCACTGGGCCGCCTCTCATTCCTCTGTCTCTCTCTCTCTCTCTCTCAGCGCCCATTCAAATAAACTGCCCATTAATCGTCTTCGATTTCCTCCGCTGCACAGAGCGACAGACAGCCTCTCATAACCAAGCGGAGGGGAAGGGGGCACATAAAAATTGTATCTCGCAACGATTACTCATCGTAATTGGACTCCGGCAGCAGCGGCGGACAGACGGACGGACGCACTCCTGTCCCACGTCCGTGTGCACATAACCAACTAACTAACGAAGCAGCCAAGTCCATCAATCAATCAACTATTAAATCAGATTCATTTCTTTCCGCTCTCGTGCGCCTCTTTTATTTCCTTCGGTTTGCCTATTTACGCAGGTCCTTCGTCGGGCTGTTTGTCCGTTTTTCTTCCTCCCCTCGGCACAAGCGAGCGTAATGAGCAGGCAGCACCGAACCGTCCGTCTGTCCCCCCGACCGGCACACACGCGTGGGTCGTCCTGGGCTTTTATCGAGTGGACAGTATTTGCTTTGTTATTGTTGTGTCATCCGTCCGGTGGTGGTTTCGGTGGCAGTCCGTGATAAATGAGCGCAACACTGTGCGTGTGCGGGGTGGGGTGGGGCTGAGATTTGAACAAATATCCTAGGAGAAGTTCCGAAGAACCGTTCGCAGTTTCGTCGGATAATTATCCTTCAATTTATTCAATTGGGCGGTGGATGCCTCTTGTGCTGTGTTCCGCAAATTGATTGGGTGGAGGGGATCGTTACGTTGCCGGCGCTTTATCTGCCTGTTAAGTGCCGACGCTTGTTTCGCAAATTGACTGAGGAACAACAGGATGTGTGTGGTGGTGCGGCGGTGCGGCGGTGAGGCGGTGGGGCTGTGTGTGCGCTCGGATAAACATACGTTAGTTTGACTTTGAGGAAGATTGACGTGGACATGATTAGTTGCGATAAACGCTGACAATGAGACGACTCGGAGGAGGGGAACGACTAACTCCGAACAACGAGAGATTAAAGTGTGCATCGAGTCTCAAGGATATCCCGGCGTCACATTTAATTGGGGCGGTAATGCTCCCCTAATGAGAGCGAGGCTCCGCTGAAATCCGATGCACACGTCGCTCGGACGGCACCACAGAGGGATAAAAGTTGTCCATTCCGTCTTGTGTGGCGATGAGTTATGTGCACCGTGACGGGTGCAGAGGTTCTGCGATAATTGATTGGTGGCTTTGCGGACTCCTGGATGCGAGCACAAGTTAATCTCTCCACGGACACGGGACATCTCGGCTGACAGGCGGAGGATGTTCAATTAAAACCGACTGTCGTGGTGATTAGTGGCGATGGTCGAGAACGCATCGCTCTGCTGACTTTAAATCCCCCCCCCCCCCCCGCCCCGGTTGCGATGCACGCCTAAATCTCGTTTCTCGGGAGCCGATGGAACTGATTACGTCCGTGTCCCGGTGACCCCATTCGAGCAGATGTACCCCGTTGATTTTTTCTCCACAGGGCGGGGCTCGATTGCAATCAATATCAATTGGGAGCCCGGGGGCGGTGCCTCCCACTCGGTGTCTCTGTGCGCGGCATCAAAACTTTTCAATCACTGCACGCGGGTGCTCGGGGATGCGGTGCGAACCATTTCAAATCGACGTCGTTATAACTTTCCGCCGTGTTCCCCAGTTAATTCAACCGCGATGAATTTAAATGAATCACCACCACCACCAGAGCCACCCCAGCGCGCCCACTTCATCAACTGGTAATCCTTCTTTCAGACTAGAATGCATCCCCGTGTCCTTTGTTCGAGTGCGTGTTCGTGTGTCGTCCGTGCGGCAGCGGCGGTGGTTTATCAATCTGCGTTCGCGGTGTGTTCAATATGCTGATGTGGTAAGCCTCCAAGCGGTTCGGTGTTGCAACCACACCCACCCCCACCGCCCGGTGGGGTGGACGATGAGCCCGGATAGCAGGTGTCGGTGTTTGTTTATAAATTTCCATAATTAGAATATTATTTCAATAATATTGTCATAAATTGGCATTGTGGCAATTATGGGCCATGCATATGTGATGGGCTCCGCAAGGGTGATGGGGGGAGGGGGGGGGCGGTGCGCTGCGGCGGGAACTTATCGTGAAATCCTTGGGTTTTGATGGTATTTGCATAATTAAAACGTTGATTAACTTCGTAGTGATGTCGCAGCCGTTGCCAGGAGATAAGCGATGGAGGGCTGAAGTCACCCCTTTTTCGAGGAAGGATGAGAGATGAGGATGTGGAGCATCAATTTGACATGAGGCTTGTCTTCTTTGAAGTTCATTGGGCCGTGCTGGCTGAGGAGGCATGCATGGGCAATGATTCGGAGGAAAACTGATAACTGCTGGTGTTACAGCTGAGGCAGGGAACCAAGTCCAAGGGTCCTGCCCTGGAGCTGAACTTGATTGCTTTCCGTTGAAATTGAGAGTCGGTGGTTTCTCTGATCCACACCTCTAAACTGCGCCAACTATAGAGGCATCAGTCTTCTGAACATTGCCTATAAGATTTTATCTGCCGTGTTGTGTGAACGCCTAAAGCCATTCGTCAACAACCTGGTCGGTCCATACCAGTGTGGTTTTAGGCCAGGAAAATCCACCATCGACCAGATATTCACACTGCGGCAGATCTTGGAAAAAACCCAGGAGCAGCAAATCGGTACCCACCACCTTTTCATCGATTTTAAGGCCGGACAGCATGACAGCGTACGCGGCCTTAAAATCGGGTTTTTTCCAAGATCTGCTGCAGTGTGAATATCTGGTGGTGGATTTTCCTGGCCTAACAGCATCTATGGAGACGAGCTATACAGAGCAATGTCTAGTTTTGGCATCCCTACCAAACTTGTCCGTTCGTGTAGGATGACGATGGAGCCGCCCCATAAAGGTCGGTGAAGACCTAATCGAGACCTTTGATGTCAAAAAAGGATTCAGACAAGGCGACGCGCTGTCATGCGACTTCTTCAACATCATACTTGAAAGAATCGCACGCCATCACCAGAGGCACAATCTTTCAGAAGTCCGTCCAACTACTCGCATGTGCCGACGATATTGACATAATCGGAAGAACACAGCGTGAAGTCAATGGCACTTTTGTGAGTATTGCGACGGAGGCCGCGAAGATGGGTTTGACGGTAAATGAGGGCAAGACCAAGTAGGACCAGAAAGGACACCCAACGGTGTCTCGGACAGAACGTCACAGCAGACGGATAGGACTTTGTCTACCTAGGTACCGCTATCAACTCAGACAATGACACCAGCGCTGACGTCAAACGAAGAATAACTCTTGCTAATCGCTGCCTCTTTTGGCTGAGAAAGCAATTGATAAACAAAGCCCTCTCTCGAACAACCAAAGTAACCCTGTACAAGATCCTAATCGCCCCAGTCCTGCTATATGGCGCAGAAGCATGTCACTTTGTCATAAGCGGATGAGGTTGCTCTTGGTTGCTTCGGGTGATTTTCGGTCCCGTCTGCATAGAGGGTGAGTGGAGGAGAAGATACACCAACAAACTGTACGAGCTGTTCAGCGACATTGACTTAGCCAGAAGGATGAAGATCGAACGATTGATATGGCTAGGTCATATAGAGCGAATGGAAACCAATGCTCCGGCACGGAAAGTCTTCGAATCCACTCCGAGGGACGGCGCAGTAGAGGAAGACCGCGACTCAGGTGGCGCACGCAAGTGGAAAGGGACCTCGTGCGAAACTGAAGGCAGCTAGCTAAAGATCGAGCTGCCTGGAGACGCTTGTTGGTTGAGGCCCAGGTCCACCCCGGACTGTAGTGCCACCTTAAGTAAGTAAGGTCTCTCTGTCAGACTATGGAGTTGCCATGTGCGCTGTTTCGATGGGGGGAAATTGAGTTTGTTATGAGCTGAGCTTAAAACATTTTGATCAAGTCAAGAATTGAGACCTCATTTCATCACGTTAAGGATTTCACACCCTACTAGGATATCGCTTCTAAAGTTGCCCCTTCTGCAAGCGAACAGCTCAAAAAGGCATCTCATTATGATTATCTTCGCAGATATTTGCCAAAATACCTAAACAGAGACTGCAACTAATGCGCGCCCTGGCATCCGGCTGGGCACTCTCCCACCAAAAGTATCTGTTACTCAAGATAGGAAATTATCCAAAAGAAAGTCAACAACAAACCATATTAAAGCCAGTGGGTGAGAACAACTGCAAAGCAGAAAAATCCTAAAAGGATAACACATTTTCCATCCCCCCCATCCACTCCCATCGCCTCTGAAGCCAACGTAAGCTACACAGCAACAATGTGAACATTATCCACACCCACTGCCACGTCCCAGTCGAAGTCGAAGTCGAAGTCGAAGTCGAAGTCGAAGTCGAAGACGGTGGTGGAGGAGCGATGGCGATGGCAAGAGACACCAGCAAGCTCAGACTGTTTTCTTTTTAGGACTTTATAATGAAATGCAAATCGTTAGCTGAGGATATACAAATAAAAATGACATTAAGGGTGACTTAGGTGTGGGTCGTGGGATTTTGCCAAGAATTTCCTTCATTTTTTTTTTCTTCCATTCTCGATGAAATTCTCGAGTGGGGATGAGGTTTATGATTTTGCAGGGTGGCCTCCCATCAGAGGCGGGGAAGGGAAGCAGGACAAGGGGGAAATTGTAAAACGAGGCAGACGGCGATGTCTCGCTTAATGACATCCCTCATTTGTTTTTTTGCGATTTCGTTGTAATTTTCCACAACAAATCGGGATTATGAATTTTTTAATGCTGTTCTTATGCGAGGGGAGGATGTCTGATGGATGATCCATTCGTTGGGGGATGACGAGAAGACAAGAGAGTCTCCTGGTTCGAAAAGGAGGAGAAGACTGTCTTGCTTTCGCGATCATCAAGTTATGATGATCTTTTTGGTGGGTAATGTCGTGGAGGCAAGAGAGTCTTTGAATCGAAGTCGAGGAGGAGGAGAAGACCGAGCCACCGGTATAAAGACCAAATTGTCTTGCTTTCGCGATCACCAACTGATCATTAAGTGATCGCGGATGCAAGGCAACTCGGTTTTAATGACTGGAAGAAGCATGCCCGGGACCAGATCGCGGATTGATCATGCCCTTCAGACTTCAGGGCCCTTGCAGGCCTGATGATCGTGGAGGGATGGCAACTTGATCTTGAAGATTGGAATTAGCTCGCCCGGGACCGTCGGCGTTTGAAGGTGGCAATAGCTCAGTCTCAGAACCTCCAGGCCTTCCCCGGGACTGTCAGCGATGGAGGGCGCCAACAGCTCAGGGCTATCGCAGGCCCGATGATCGCGCATGGAGGGCTACGTGATATGGACTGTCTGCGACGGAAGATGGAAGTAGTTCAGGGTCAGACTCTTCAGCGGTCCCAGGCCTTGCGCGGGACCGTCAGCTATTGAGCGCAGCAATAGCTCAGGTAGATAGAGCCCTCGCAGGCCTGATGATCGTGGATGCAAGGCAACTTGGTCTTGATGACTGGAAGCAGCGTTCCCAGGATCGTCCGGAAAGCGGATTAGGCTCAGACGCTCCCAGCGTCGCAGGCCTTGCTCGGGACCGTTAGCGATGGAGGGCGCCATTAGCTTAGACCCCCAGGCTTAACGATCGCGGATACAGAGGTTCCTAGGACCGTCAGGAAGGCGACTTCGGCTCAAACGTTTTAGGGGTCGCAGGCCTGATAAGAAAGGTAGTAAAATGCCGAGAAAGTGTTCGGCTCCTAACCAACTGATGGCTGGTAGAGCAGCTCTGTACGATTCTTCGAGTTCCTGTGCAACATGCGGAGGGGACACTTGAAGCATGGAGCCACTGGGGTTCTTATTCATTCTTCTTAAGGGAAGCTCAACTGGAAGAGTGGCCGAATACAATTCCCCTAGCAACAGCGCCCGATGCTGAGGGAACGCCTAAAGTAAGTAGCCACGGACGCTTCCTTCGTTTATCCCAGTCATCCTTCATTGCGACGCCTGTCCCTCCGATCATGTTCCCTACCTCAACTCAACAAGACAGACTCCCCTCCAGTTGATCAAAGATCACTTGCCAGTTCACACTCCATGAGGCCACCCTCAAGCCTACTTAAGGGACCAAGCACCTGAGAATCAATTTGCATCGTAAAGCACACATTTCATCTGATTGATGACAAGGACACAAGGACACAAGCGCAACCTTCGAAAAATCGAATGCCAAAAACAGCATCTGCGACACGAGCATAAATGTCAAATGTCCCCCACACCGTATAGAGACGTCAAAATCACATTTCACAGGTCGTTTTCCCCCCATTTATCGACCGTTATGCCATGTCCTTATCCACACTATCGCTGTCAGCTGTGTCGGATTTTTCTTCTCTTTTTCGAGACTCCTCCACATTCGACGGTGGCTAATATCCTTTTTCCATTTGACTGCATTCACAAGCACCACCACCGCCAGAAATGACCACTCTCCCACCCCCCTCCTCCTCCTCTGCAGCATCCCCGCTCCACCCCGTAGCATGTCAACCATGAAAATCAATAAACCGTACTTAAGTAAAATGTCACACAAAAACAGATAAGGCTCCACGAGCGAATACATGCTTCTTTGGTTTTCCTTAGCCCCCCCCCCTCCATCACCATCTCCAGCAATTTAGTGGAGTTTTCGGAAAACAAAGGGAATCGCCAGGACATGCCAGAGGTGGCGGTGGTGCTGGTGATGGTGGTGATGGTGGTGATGGAAATTAAATCTCCTCCAGAGAATAATCAAATCGTAATGATCGCAGTTGACACTTGTTGTCAGTGCTTGGGCAGCTCTCGACCATTGTCTCTGCTCTTTGGTCCGTTTCTTTTTTTTTTTTTTTGTGCTGTCCTCGCTTGGACGCTGTCATGTGAGATAGCCCCCACGGGGGTTGGACGTGTGAGAGTGTGTCTCTGCATACAATTTTGACACTTTTGAGTAATGAACGTCCTATTGATGGTGTCAGGATGTGTTGTGGCGCATTTTTGGGCGCTCGTAGATTGAATAGGGGTGGGGACTGGGGACTGGGACTCATTGTCAATGTCATCGTTTAGAGTTAAACTGCTGGATGAACATCTAATTGCCAACGGGAATTGGAATAAATTCTCAGTCCTTCTCCAAGAGGGGGATGGAAATTCTCTGTCCTTCTTCAAGAGGGGGGGGGGGGGGGGGGGTGAATTCATGGGAATTCCAAAGCATTGACATTGATTATGGGCTGGGGGCCCCCTGGCGACGACGAGAGGAAACAATGCAGACGTTGGAAGCTCATAAACCATCAACCGAGGGCGATGGCAAACAGGAACTTCCACAGGAACACAAGCAACGCCAACGCAACTCACCTTTTCCCCAGGAAAAAAAAAACTGGCGCCCGGGAGGAGATGCGAGAATGCCATTTGGACCAGACTGCTGAAGGTCAATGTCAAGGTTTGGCAGAGAACAAGCCAATCCCAGGGCCCTTCGCCGATGACAATCACGCCTCGTCGAAGGAAAACAGAAAAATGCCTCCAGAGTCCCTGCAATTAAAGGCTTAAGCTGCTCCGTTGCATTTCCTTCCGCCTCTCGAGCCTCATTCGCGCACTCAAGACAATTGGCAAATGAAGAACCTCCAGCGCCCCGGAAAAAAACACCCTCAGAGTAATAGTTTGAGACAACACACGATGGAAATGTGGTAAAACCAGCGACGAACCACGCAAAGCCAGAAAACCCTTAGAAAAGATGAATGAGGAGGAGGCACTATCGTCCAAGGGTGACGGGAACCCCCACCCCCCCAGAGAAAGAGAGCCAGATAAGGGTGCACAGATAGAGTACAAAAGAGAAAGAGAAATTTTTAATTAGAAAACTTTCTGTGCCACATCACACTCTGCTCCTCTAAACACAACTCTTGTCCCGCGCTGTCTCTCTCCCTCCGCCCCCTCTCTCGGGCTCCAGTTCGGTGTGAGCTTAATTTACACAATTTTCCTCGATGGCGTTGTTGGCTGGTTGCTCGTGGGAGGGGATGTACAACGTTTTCGGTGGGCTGGGGGTTAACAGATTTCGTACATCTTAATCTGTTTTTTCTAGCACCACCTCCTCTCCCCGTCCAACACCTCAGTCGAGGGGGATCCTTTGAGATTTTGTGGCGAACTACTGGTGGCTGGAGAGGGATGACTGAAGAGTTTGTGCACTGGGCGGTTGAAGACATTTTGCAAAATTAATTAAACTATTTCAAAAAGCAGTTAAGTGGTGTGGTGACAACATGCGTTGGATTTTCGGTCGCCATTGACGGCTGATGACAGGACTTCAAAGGGATACACGCCGGCGAGGAGGGGACGGGGGAGGGAATATGATTTAGCAGGGATTTTTCATGTTCCATTGACGAGGGGCGCGATGATCTTGACGATGATTTGACAGACGACGACTGCTTTGGAATTCAAGGACTCAGAGGCAGAGGACAACGACTTTGCTTTGAATGATTATTGGAGTGTGAAAAGTAAGAAGATTGTTCAGAGGGGAGAGGGGATTGATGGTGACGATTTTACGAGTGCTGAGATGAGGTTAGTTTGGATTGGGACTGAGTGGCGCGCACTAATTAAACATTTTAAAGCGTATTTTGAAGTCTTTCGCGGAAATCAAGTGATTATTCGAAGAAATTTGAGACTTGGCGGAGGGAATTGAACCACAAATTGGTTGTGGAGCGGATAAACGATTGATTCAGGGATTTTTCTTGGGCGAGAGCTGGGAGATTGAGAGGGGTTTGTTTGAACGTCTGCTGTGTAATTCTGGGTTAGAGCCTAAATGCCTCAAGATTCTCGAAGGTATTGTAAATGCCCGGCAGAGCAAAACTAGTCTCTGAACAACTTCTTGGAGACCGGCGTATTGAGGAAATTGGTCTCCGATAGAACTGGGCCTCGACCAACAAGCCTCTCCAGGTCCTTCTTCTTCTTGTGGCGCTACAGTCCCCGATGGACCTGGGCCTCGACCAACAAGCCTCTCGAGCTCCTTCTTGTGGCGCTACAGTCCCCGATGGACCTGAGCCTCGACCAACAAGCCTCTCCAGCTCCTTCTTCTTCTTGTGGCGCTACAGTCCCCGATGGACCTGGGCCTCGACCAACAAGCCTCTCGAGCTCCTTCTTGTGGCGCTACAGTCCCCGATGGACCTGAGCCTCGACCAACAAGCCTCTCCAGCTCCTTCTTCTTCTTGTGGCGCTACAGTCCCCGATGGACCTGGGCCTCGACCAACAAGCCTCTCGAGCTCCTTCTTGTGGCGCTACAGTCCCCGATGGACCTGAGCCTCGACCAACAAGCCTCTCCAGCTCCTTCTTCTTCTTGTGGCGCTACAGTCCCCGATGGACCTGAGCCTCGACCAACAAATCTCTCCAGCTCCTCCTTCTTCTTCTTCTTGTGGCGCTACAGCCCGGACTGGATCTGGGCCTCAACGAACATGCGTCTCCAGCCAGGACGATACTTTGCGAGCTGTCTCTGGTTTCGCACACCAAGTAGTTTGAGATCTCTGTCGACTTACGTGCGCCAGCTCATTCCCATTTTGGGTATGGACCTTGGGACAGACACGACGGCGTATGAGACCTTCTTATCACTGGAGTGGTCGATCAGTGGTTGTAGTCTGACTGTGGGTATCACAATGGACCGACATGGTCTAAGTGTGCTGATGAATTCACCAGCAGCCCCGTAACCTAACCTAACCTATGAGACCTTCTTAGGGTCAGCGGCGGTGCTCACAACCATGTCGCCGAAAGCGGGTACCTTTGAACCCCTTTGCTCAGGGGCTAAAAAATGGGCTTGGCCTCTTGTTCATGAGGTAAACTTCCTCTTCTTCTGCTTCTGCTGCTGCTGCTGCTGCTGGCCTCTTGTTCATGAGGTGAATTTCTTTCTTCTGATTCTTCTTAGAATTCTACATCCCGGTATGCACCTGGGAATCAACCAAGAAGTCTCTCCAACCAGCACGGTCTTTCGCTAGCTGCTTTCAGTTGCGCCCACCAAGTCGATTGATGCCCCTCTCCATTTGTGTGTGCCGACTTATGGGCCAGCGTCCTCTGTTGTTTTGTCCAAAGAAGTAAAAGATTCCTCGGGCCGGAGTCCGGTCTCTACGTTGCCTGGTCATCTTAGGCGTTGGATCCGTAGTGGAAAGGGGAAATAGGAAATAGGTCACAATGTTAGGAACATTTTGCGTTGGGTAGACTAAGAGCTTGGGATCAAAAAGGATTTCATTCAGACAACGACCAGAACGAAGCACTTATCCTTAAGAGACTAAATCCCACCCAGTTCTTCCCATTTTTTCAGATTTCTTCTCGGAAAACTACAATCAAGTCACACTCATGGAGTTCATATGTTGCTACAGTCCAGGGTGGACTTGAACCTCAACCAACAAGCCTCTGTAGCTACCACAATCTTTCGCTCCTCTTACAATTCCAACTGCAACAGCAGGAGATATCCCAACTTATTCTACATTCTCCCCCAAAATCCTCTTTTCCGACCCGAATTCCTCTTCACTTCTGCAACATGAATGTTTCTCAACATGTTGCCACAATCCACATATCATCCACAACAAACTGCGGCCTTAACGCTTCTCTTAAATCCCACCTCTCTCTCCCTCTCTCTCTCTCAGTCTCTGCCCCAGTCTCCTGCGCAATAAAGTGCTGGTTTTCATTCAGAATTTAGGTCTTTCCCACGCCTAACCGATTTGGGACTAGGACAACTTTTCGGACTAAAGGTAGGCCTCCTCCGAAGAGAGAGAGTCTCTCTCTTCCACCGCTCTCTCTCTCTCTCTCTCTCTCTCTCTCTCTGAATCGATTTACTACATTTGTAGTATAAAATGCGACAAAGTCTGGTGAAAAAATTCAGTACCATAACGGTTTTAGTCGGTGAAACATAATTATCCTTCCATACGTCGCTCGTCGCCTGTTGGGTTGGTCAAGCCACAGTGGACTGTGTACACACCTCTCAAGTGCTCGCCTCTCACACACACTCCGGAGTGTTTCCCAATCCGAATTGGATGCCGTGTGTTTCAGGATAACGCCGCACGCCACAGAGGATACGTCAGAAAAACAAGAAAAAAAGCAGAGCCCAGTCCCTGCCCACGTTTAATTGCAACCCAGTGCGAGTGCGTGTGTGTGTGTGTGTGTCAACAAATCCTTAAACAAATCAAGAAAGAACGCCAAGTTATCCTCCTTCGAATACGACTTTACCCACTTGTGTATTTATTTATTTATGCCGCATTAATTTTTCCTCGTTTTCTGCTGCCGTGTGCCCTGTGCCGTGTGCCGTGTGTCCTTTCCGTTTCCCCTTTCGTTTTTATTTTGTTCTGCTGCTGGTTGGTTGGTTTCGGGTTTTCGGTGCGTTCCTCGGCGGTCGTCTCGACGTCTTCTTGGGTTCGTGTGTTGTGCGGTGGCTGGCGGCGCACATTTCGGGGACCCGTCCCAGCCTCGTCTCAGACCGCACAGGAGCACAGGGGAGAGAGCTAAAACAGGAGAGCAAACTTCCGCCAAATGGAACGTTGTTTGAATAAATTATAATGAGCGTTGGATTATTGTTATTTTACTACCCGTGGCAAACTTTAATTTCTCCGGGACTGTGGGCACCTCGGCTCGGTGGCGGCTGTCTTGGTGGTGGTGGTGGACGGTGGTAGGTGAAGTGAAGTGTTAAAGTCAATCTCATCTCCCTCTCGCACCCGCACTCGCCTCATCTCGGCTCAAGTGTGTTGGGGATTTTTCAGATTTTCCGCGATTCAGTGGTTTTTCGATTTATGATCGAGGACGTGTCCACTTCGCATTCCGAGCGACGGTGCATTGACGTTAATTAAGAGTCAAATACCCCCTCCCCCAGCTGTGCGAAGTGCGCGCTAATTGCAAATGAAACGAGTGCAGCCGCCAGTGTCCTTGTGCGTGCGGTGCGTGGCCCAGCCTGCAGCTGCTATCGACATATCGCGCGATTTAAGTGATAATAATTAATAAAATGATGGATTATTGCTGAAAGCTGTTCGCGGGCCCACTTGCGAGTAGTTCTGTGTGAAATGTGCCCCTGTGTGCGTGCGGGGATAGGATCACCTTCCTCCCGTCGAGAGCACCACGCGTAAAAAAGAGGAGGAGAATAAATTGTGATTTGTGGTGGTGGTGCTGGTTTTCAATAGAATTCGAACGGAAGGGATTAAAAAGGATTTAATTCGGACAAAAGAGAAGGCAGGGAAGACAGAGACTCGAACAGAGACTTAAATTATTCACGTGATCGGAGGAGGGATACATTTTTTGAATCGATCTCGACGTCATTCTCATCGTAATCGTCGTCGCTGCTGTTGTGTCGCTGATCGATTGGCAACCATTCGGGATATCAAATGAAAATCTTCAACGTAATGGAGGTGTTCCTTGTTGCTAATCACTTGATGTAAGTACATTCATCTTTCGCGATCTATTTGAATTTTTTTGGTGGAGAGGGCCATTTCCTGATCTTTCTGGGGATCCTGGTTGAAAACTGTTGGACTTTTTGGGAGGATTTAGAAAAAAGAAAGTCCATTGTTGGGCGCCATTTGGGGTTTGTCTCAAGGAAGACAAGATGGAACGGGAATTGCAGCGATTTTTGCTCGAGTTCTGAATGAAATTTACTTGGGGGAAACAAAAAGAACATCGATCAAGTGATCGGCTTCAGATTTCTTAGGCATTCACGCTCGATCTTCGGCCAATTCTCTTGACATTCACATCCTTTCTGGCGCTTCATTTTGGCATGAAAAGCGTTTTCTCCAAAAGATGTGTTTTGTTAAGACAATCAAAACGAGACAGTCTGGAGAAGTCTCTAACAGTCTGGACCAGTCTGGGGCCATCCGGTGCAGTCTGTAGCAGTCTGGGCCAGTCTAGAACAGTCTAGGACAGTCTGGGCCAGTCTGGAGCAGTCTAGGACAGTCTGGGCCGGTCTGGAGAGTCTAGGGTATTCTGGTGCAGTCTAGAACAGTCTGAGACAGTCGGGAAGAGTCAGATCCGGCGAACTTTTTGCCCCAAGACCAAGCCTTCTGTTAGCTTCTCCTGTCTGTTCACTCCTGCTGTGAACTTAGATCTTAAAGTCTGCAGAAAATGATGATTTGAACTGAAAATTCTCGTTGTTTTTCGGCTCTCTAGGGAACGACTGTTAGTAGTCTCGAACCCAGTACTTTTTTGCGTGAGCAAATTAGCCAGCTTAACCTAAAGTTGGCGCACCCAACTTCAGAGGGACCGTAGCCAACTTGGCGTGCAAAACTAGAGACAGTTCGGAAAGTGTCGTGCTTCATGCAAAACTCTGAGAGGCCAGACCCATTTTTTTAACCCCTGAGAAAAAGGGGTCCGAAGGTACCCGATTTCGGTAACCTCGTGAAGTTTGTAAGCGCCGCCGTTGGCCCTAAGGAAAAGAGCTCATCCGCCGCCCTATTTATTCAAGGGTCCTGACCTAATCTTGGGAGAGAGCTGGCTCATACTAGTGGGAAGCAACCTCAACCAACTTTGTGTCCGGAATCGGAGACACAGCTAGTATCGTGCTGGTTGGTGGTGCTTGTTGGTTAAGGCCCGTGTCTGTAGCACGGTGGAGGGCGAGTACCTTACGAACCCTCAACTGGGAGTCAATTTTTTTAACCTCTGCGCAAAGGAATCCGAAGGTACTTGACTTCGGTAACCTATTCCAGAGGACAGTCCTAATCCTGGAAGAGATCTGGGGCACCTTAGTGGACAGAGACTTCAAACAACTTGGTGTGCTAAACTAAAGACAGCCCGCAAAGGAACTTGGTTTTTGGTTTAGGCCCTGGTCTGAAGCGCCATAGAAGAAGGGAAGAAGAAAAAAAGAATAGAAGAAGAAGAAGAAGAAGGATAGGAAGTTAATCTCATGCACAACCCCTCTTTTTTTGGCCCCTTAGCAAAGCGGTCCGAAACACGACCGGATGAGGCAGTTGGTTAAGTGCCTGCCCCAAGTTAGAGGGGTCCCAGGTTCGAATCCCAGTGAAATCGAATCGGGTCCAGTCACCATTTGCCGTTGGGATCAAATTAACGGCACTGGAGTAGGTTGGTACCTGGCAGTACGATGGACCAATTTTGAGTCTGAGTGCTCCAGTGGTGTTTCAAAAATCCTCCGAAAAAAAAAAACGGTCTGAAGGTACCCGATTTTCGAAAACTCGTCGAGGTTGTAAGTGAAGCCGTTGACCGTAAAAAAAAGAGCACATCAGCTGCCGTGTCCGTTCTAGAGTCTAGATCTAATGTTGGGAAAGAGCTCGCGGATGGAAATGGAGAGGAGCCTCAATCAACTTGGTGTGCGAATTTAGAGACAGCTCGCAAGGGATAGTGCTGGAGGAGCTTGTTCGTTGAGGACCTGGGCCTCATCCCGGTCCGTGAGTTCGTATCAAAAAAAATAAGACGAAGACGGGGAGGAGGAAGAAGAAGAAGAAGGAACAGGAAAAAAGGCGGAAGAAGAAACAGCAGCAGAAATAGAAGAAGAGGAAGTCAACCTCATAAACAACCCTAAGAGACTAGCCCCCTTTTTTTAGTCCATTTCTAGCCCCTGGTCAAAGACGTCCCGAAGGTACCCGAATTCGGAAACCTCATCGAGGTTGTGGACGCCCCCGTCGGCCTTAAGAAAAAATGGTACGAATGAGAAGAAGAAAAAGAGGAAGTAGAAGAAGAAGACAGAGAAGTAGAAAAAGAAAAAGACTGAGAAGAACAATCAGCCACTAGCGACCTCCCGACTGCAAAGAACCCGCTTCACAGTCACACGGGTTCTTCTTCTTCTTCTCCTTCTCAAGCCCCCTCTCCACATTTTCTTACATAATTCCCCCCTCATAACTCACAGGTGGGCAACTATCTTGCAACCTCTTCGTGTTACATTCAACGCATAAATTATTCTAATTACATTTTCCTAAGAACTCCTGCTCCCTCGCCCCCTCCGCAATCAAGGTCGCAGCGTCACTCTTGTAATCCCGCAGAGAAACAAAACAAAAAATTACCCGACATTTGTTGGTGAATAATTTGCGTCAATAAAACTGATTATTTGCATACAATTTGTCATCCGCTTGTGGAGTGTGGCGAATTGAGCTCGTCGAAGGCGCTTCGAAATGCGTTCCACTGGGGGGTTTTGTAAACTTTCCCATCTTCCCTCTGGCGGTCCCTCTAACCGCGACGCACGCAAACGTCCTCCGCCCTCCGCCGGTTTGATGGCGTTATTTAGGTGGCATAAATTAAATTTTAGTTGTTCCCACACGTGGGACTTCCATCCGTCTTCCCCTCGGTTTTTTTGGAATAAAATTAACCAAAATTGGATTACTGTGCTGACGTGAGCGGCGTTTCGGGTGTCATATGTGCGCCGTCGGCTAGACGAACAGTCGGAATTAAGCACACGGCTGGGAAAAGAACTGGAAATAGGCCAAAAGTGACGTGGGCGGGTGAGGGTTTGTTTTTAAGTCAAAAATCACTTGCCCTGCGAGTGAACTTTCCCACGAAGTTGATGTGATGAGCGCTGTCCAGTCAGTCATTGTTGATTCGCAAATTGGATCAAACCGACAGCTGCGTCGGCGGAAGAGTATCCAATAAGCCAGCCAGCCGCTGATTGGCATTTGGAGCACGTAGTCTGGGAGGCGTGCTTAAGCTGGTTATGACAATCAATTTGAATGCGGAAAATGCGGGGGATTCAAAAGCAAATCCGATCAGTCTGTTGTTTTGTAAGGGTTCCCCGGCAAAGAGCCTCTCCCCATCTCAAAACAAAAGATCACAGGCCACCCGAAAGGTCACCGCGATTCAGCCTCTTGATTGAAGTGAAATTCTCTCAGAACAGAGAAGTTGTTACGGAGCGTAAGCACTTCTCATTCTTATTCATCCAAGCACTTGAAGTTCACCTCGGAAAATTCACTGAAAGCAGGCACTTAGGGGGGCACAGGAAAACCTAAGCCTCTTTTCCGCTCCTCGGTTCAGTGAATGTTATTCTTTTCTCCCGCCCCCCTCGCAGGGGAAGGCCGTCGCGTCGTTCCGAATGGAATTATAATTCCTGTGCAGCAACCAAGAAAAGCCTGTTTTGCCATAAATTTTCCACTTGTTCTCGTTCGCGTACATGTGTCGTTGGTTGCTTATTCCGCATGCATTCGCTTTCGGATCCACTTCATTCTCGACACAAAATATTGCTCTCGTTGCTGGTGGTGGACTCGAACCCGATCGCTCTCCGATGCACGCTTCTGCGTATCGATTTTGGGACGAGAGTCGGTGCTTCCTCGGAAGCGGAAGCATTCCACCCGCTACCGTCGAATTTTTCAACGTCTTGCGTGTGTCGTGAGAGGGATTTGCGGTGAATAATTGATGAAAGGAACTTTTGTTTCGAATGGCAGTCAATTAAATGGCTTTTGTGTCTAAATGTTTTAGTTTTCGAACTCGGAGTTATTAAGTGTTGTCACAGGAAACGCAGGAAATAACTTTTGTGAACCGCTTATGGAATCGGAATCATAACGCCGCGCCTTAATTGGAGCGAGTTTAAGTGGAATTTTTGAAGTCTTATAGACGAGCAGGATTAGGTTGTGAATGATTCTTCACTGGGTTTTTGTTTGAATGGGGGAATGGGGGTTTTTGGTGGAATTTGTTGGGTTTTTGACGGAGTATCCTAGGATATGGGAACTTATGACGACTTTCTGCGAATAAACTATGAATTCTAAGGACTTTTGGTAATGAGATGAATCAGGCTATTATTTCGACCCGATTTCTTAGAATATCCTGCGAACCACATGGAGAATCAAACAGTTTTCTCGACTGATGTGCCAAAAGAGGATATCACAAGAGTCGCCTCCCAGCGATCAACCAAGGCTATCCTGCTACAAAATCTCTTCTTATTTCGCTTCTTCAATCAATTCCCTATCCATTCTGGTATCACTCAGTCTTAAGTTTTGTCTTCCCTCCGCCTTGTCTTCTTTTGCCTGCAGTCCTTGTGCATGATTTTGACTTCAATGAGAACGTTCTCACTTCTCCGTCTTGCTTTACTCAATCCTCAATTGCGTACATCCATCAGACCAGGAAGTCTGTCCAGTTCAATGCTCCAAAGAAATACTGTCCACCTGAACGTTCCTCTTTTGAGGGCACATTCGTTGAATTTCGTTGAATTTGTTGTCCAATGGCGAGCATTTAAGGCCATTTCACTAATCGTTTCCTAACTTTAAATTCAAATAAAGCAAGGTGTGTGTGAGATATCATCGGAATTTTTACATTCGTTTGAAAGGCCTATCAATGCCATTATATATGGAATAGAAAATCTTTCAAATGTCCGTCGCAGCTTCTATGGGTGGTGCGCATCCGAAATGTCCATGACTCTGCAGCATAAATCAGGCTGAATTTGACCGATGGCTTGGGTTATGTTGGCTTTTACGGCCGCTGTGATTTGTGGCTTGGCGAATTTTGCGCCATGACATGGGCCTGCAGACATACAAAATTCAACAGACTAAGGAGCTGAAGGTAAACGACCATAGACAAGGACGTGTGGTCGCTGAATGGGCTCTGGAGCGCTTAGATTGGGGGCTGCTAGTGAATTCACCAGCACACTTAGACCATGTTGGTCCATTGTGATACCCACAGTCAGACTACCACCACTGGTGACAGATAATTTGATCCCAACGGCAGATGGTGATTGGAGCAGATTTGAAAAAAACCGGATAAGCGTATTAACTTTGTTTTAACTGGGATCCGAACCTGGGACCCTCTAACTTAGGGCAGGCACTCAACCAACTGCGCCATCTAGTCGTCAATGCAAGGCAGTGACAATGGCGCTGACGAGAAAAGGGCCAATAAAACTGAAGGGAGACAGTAAGCTGCGTCTGTTAAAAATAAGTGTTTACCTTCAACAGTCGCACATTGGAATCGTATGGAAATTGCAACCTCCATTTGAACCACCGTCTGTCACATTTTCACTTCCTTCCCGTAGCTGCGATCTTTTCAATCAAATGAACCGGCCAAAGTTGGTCAAATGATGGTCACCCACTTTAGCTTTCCCCATTGAATAGGCCATCAAAAGATTGGTTTTCCTAGAGACTGCACATCAATCGGTGCAAAATGCCACCAGTCTCTTTGTGCCTTAAGTGAAACAAAAATTCCGCTTACAGCTCTTCGTTGTCTCTTCCTTACTTCGAAATAATTTCTTTCACAATTTTCAAAGCGCTCCTTGACCAAATTTCTTACATCAAACCCCAAAAATCTGACTTTCCCTTGAACGCAGGCTACCCAACCACTTCCCCCCCCTCAAATTGCAGTCACATTTAAGGACATTAAAAGTAACTCACAAGAGTGGCCTGTCAAATCCCATGCACGTCCATTACGGACAAGAAACATCCGGGGAATCTGCTGCCTGAAGAAAGCTAACTCGGAAGTGACAGCATACACAGCCTAAGTCCTCAAGAGCTAAAGGGAGACTAAATGATGTTTATGACACAAGATTGACAAAGGTTCAGGGAGGACCGCCCGCCAGGACGCGCTTGAAGGTCAATAAACCTTCCATTCCTGGCCCAACCGAGCTCGCAGTCCTCCGCATTGGGCGACCTTTATGCCCCCAACATGTCCAATCAATCATTTCCTTCTCCTCCTGGGCGCTCCTTCGTTTTTTTGGCAGCACTCTTATGAGATTGTTTCGTCGTTTTTTTATTGCCACAGATTCGCATTCATAATCCAACTGCGACATCATTAAACTCGAAAAAAAAGGTGAACCAGGGAGGACGGGAACCTCGGAATCTTGTGGAAATTTGTGTGTTTTGTGTCTGAGACAGAGGCAGTCCTTTGAGGCGAGCACGAGGGGCACCGAGCCCCGCTCTCTCTGCCTCTCGGCACGAGGCGGGATTATTGTTGTTTCGAAATAACTTTGAAATTTTTCAATTACCCGACGACAATGCGCAGCAAACATTTAAATTTAAATGAAAACGAATATTTCGGGAATCGCAATCGGAGTTTAATGGATTTAATTAAGCAAATCAATTACCCTACGGCTTCCCCCGCCAGCGCAGGGGGGGACAACAAATTAATCACAACAGATTTGATGTCGCAATCGAGAGAGAGGGAGAGCGAGTTTGTTTTCAAAGTGCCGCTCTGATATTTGAATTTGTTTGGTCGCGGGCTAATGATGAATATGATCAATAATGTGCGGCGGGTTTAATTAAATCAAATGAAATTCTATTCAGACGGGGCTTGAGTTGATTCCGAGCGATTTTGAGTGATTTTGAGTGCGCGAAAATGCTTTTTAATGAATAGCCGGCTCGCGGCCACAGTCAGTGCAGTCACTTAATCCAATCGACTGCGAAACGATGCCCCAGTGGCACTGATGTGCAATTAGGACGGGATATGAGGCGAAATCATGGAATTAGCTAACAGGTGTAACGGAGTTTTCAAATTAAAATTCTGAATATAAATCGAATCAGTCGGAGAGTTCAATTTCGGGCGCCTTCCTGTTTGTGGCATTCGATTGCACGGGGAATCATCGAGGGGGGTGTTTTCATTACAAACTAATTAATTCGTGGGAAGGCAATCGATTCGGGTTTCCATGGGGACGTCAGTTTTGTGGCAGAGATTAGAGATAATCAGGAGTGAAGTGATCAGTTGCCTTGGTGAGGTGAAGGACAAAAATGTGGTGTAGGCTTTGCAAGGCAAGGGCTGGAAGCAGCGTGACCGAGAACTTCAGCGATGGATGACGACAATAGTTCAGGTTCAGACTCACTCTCCAGGGGACTAGGGAACTTGGTTTTGTTGGCAGGAAGCAGCGTTCCCGCAAGAGCTCAGACTCAGACCGCAGGCCTGCGGCCTTTTGGAGGCGGATGCCACGGATCTTGGTCATGATGAGGGGAAGCAGCGTGTTCCAGACCGTCAGCTATAGAAGGCGGCAATAGCTCAGGCTCAGATTCAGTCGCAAGCCTGATAAGCAAGTAAGTGCCCCAGAGAAAGCGACTGGATGGCGGAGTTGGCTAAGTGCCTGCCCCAAGTTAGAGGCATCGCAGGTTCGAATCCCAGTAAAATCGAACCTAGCCCAGTTACCATTTGCCGCACTGGAGTAGGTTTCTACCTGGCGGTACAATGGACCAGTTCTGAGTCCGAGTGCTCCAGTTTAGTGTTTCAAAACCTCCGAAAAATAAAAAGTGCCCCAGAGTCCACTCAGAGACCGCACGTCGTTGTCTATGGTAATTTACCATCAGTTTCTGGGTCAGTTGACTACGCAAAATTCGCCAAATTGTGGTCTGCGAAAGGCTGAGTTCTTGTGAGCGACGCGAAATCGACTGCCTCGGATTCTCCTGCATACTCTCGCGGACAGCGGAGATGTTTTCCGCAGATTTTCCTTTTCATTCTGATACCCCACGTCCTTCAATTCGTCCTAGATCCCAAGAAATTCGTTTCAAAAAACTTTGTTTCGGTAGATCATCGGCATATGGGTGTTGGTTTATCCTCTACTGGACCAGTGGACTCAAATGTGTCTATCAATCTGTGGATTTTAGTCGCCTCTTACGACAGGCATGCCTTACCTCGGGTATATTCTAACCCCTACCCGAAGGGGGACTCCGTAACGAGGAATCCGAGATGCCAGCTACATCTTTTAAAGTGTTTCTGATGATTGATTGGTTTGAAAGAGGTCCCAGAACTTTTCTGTCTGAGAAGAGTCCTCTGGATAGGACGATTATGGCGACCGTAAAATGGACGAAGAGCGCGGAACGTAGCCCTAACAGAACACCCATTTTGTTGAAACAATTTTATCATTTGAACGTGTTGTTAAACGCCTTGTCTCTCCATGGTCATTTGGCAAAACAGGCTGAATGAACGACAGCCAATTTGACAGATGCACTTTCAACGGCGTGGCTGTTATAAATTGTCAAAGTCCGGAAGTCCCTATTGAAAGACTCATCACTTTCGTTTCATCCCATTTTTTGTTGTGGAAGACTTGATAGACTTGATAACTGATGTGTCTGTTAGGCACAAACGTAGTGCCTTAACCTAGCTTGTGGTTGTCATCTCTTCCTGATTAATTTGTCACCCTCTTGTGGTTTCCTTAAAGTGTGGCGAATGAAATTGAGTCCGTCGAAGGCGCTTCGAAATGCGTTCCAACAGAGGGTTTTGTAAACTTTTTCATCCACCCTCTGTCGGTCTGTCTAACCGCGACGCACGCAAACGCCAACTGACTTTCCTTTGCCCTCCGCCAGGTTTGACGGTGTTATTTAGGTGAGATAAATTAAATTTCCTCACGGCGGAAGCCTGCCATCATATGCCTCAGGCTTTGCTTCAGATTACAAAACTCACTTGAGTTTTATAAACTTCAAGTGGAAGACTCTCTTCTCACTCAAAACTGTTAGCGAAAAACTTGACACCCAATTGAATTATAAGCTTTCTTAGATCTCCTTGAGGAAATCATTAACAGATCAGGTTCAAGAGCTCCAAATCTGCTCATCGTGAAGCAGATAATTTTTGCCCATAAAATTATACAAGAAACTCTTATATATTTTTCTAAGGAAATAACAAAAAAAGGGAATAATTAATAAGTAAGAAATCGAATCAATCGACAAGAGCTCTCCCTCATTAATTAAAATTTTTCGAAGTGGCGATGAGATAAGGATTTTTTGAAACGCTCAACGGTCAGAGGAGGGAAATATTTCATTTGTTCAAGACACTAGAGTCCCACCGAGGTAATTAAGATCCTTTAGCAAGAAATTGTCGATTAATTAGTCAGTTCATTTGTGCAGTACTTGAAAAAGGAAGCACTTCGATTTCAAATTCAAGGCTTTCTCAATTATCCCCTGATTCTGACTCCGAAGGCAGTGAATTCGAAGTATGACCAGCGGTCATTTATCCTTACTTTTCAGTATTTCCTTTAAATTCAAGTTTTTCGTTGCATTTTTTGCCTTATTCCTTACACAGTCCACTAAGGGACTGGGGATCACCGGACACTTATTTCGCTGCATCGTTTTAGTCTACGAAGCGCTATCCCAACGGACAAGTCTTTAGAACTGATGATCCACAAGGCACGCCGGTGTTCAGAAGGAAGCGTAAGTTCAGCGAATTCAACAGATCCTCCGAAAGCCGAAGACTTCTCCTTGACACCAAGGTCTTCTCAAGAATCCCCTGATTATGTCTCCGAAGGCAGTAAGTCCGGTAGCAATTAACAACACAAGCAGAAACTTGAATTTAGCGGAATGGACAGAGAGGAAGGAATCTCTGTCCATTCCGCTAAATTCATTGAATCTCGCTAATTCATTCAAGTTTCTGCTTGTGTTGGCCACAAACAATGGATTTTAGTCGCCTCTTACGACAGGCATGCCTTACCTCGGGTATATTCTAACCCCTACCCGAAGGGGGACGCCATAAGAAGCCAATGACATCCGAAGGGAGACCCCTTACCCGAAGGAGGACTCCGTAAGGACAAAGCACAGATGCCAGCTACATCTTTGGGACTCCGTAACGAGAAGTCTCAGATGCCAGCTATATCTTTCGAGGTGTTTCCGAAGATCGATGGGTCTGTAGGAGGTCCAAGAACTCAGCTGTACAGAGTAGGCCGTCTTTCTCCTGTCCGTCTTTCTGTTGGAAGCATTGACCCCCTTTTCAGCTTTTTGTCCTCAACTAAAGGGTGGGCCGAATACAAGTTTCTTTTTAAAAATGTCATTAAATGAACAAAATTAACTCTTTTCCCATGTTTTCTGTCTTCATTAGTAAGAGCAAACATTCCCATTAATTATGAAATACAGCCTCGTTCGAGTGGCTGCCTCGGCTGGCTTCGCACCCCGCGCATTCTGTCACCCCAATTTTCCAAAACCTTGTTGATGGTTTCGGGCTGTACCTCACGGATTACTTGGACGATATTGGCCTTAAGTGCTTGACAATTCCCCACAAAAAAAGCGTCCAAAGGGGTCACATCGCAGCTCCGAGGCGGCCAATTAACATCGCCAAGACGGCTGATAACACGATTTGGGAATTTGGTGGGCAAAAGATCGGTTGTGGCATGGGCTGTGTGGCATGGCGGGCCATCCTGCATGAACCAGAGGTCGTCCAAATCCATATCTTCAACTTCTGTAGTAAATAAGTCGATTAAAATGGTTCTGTAACGCCGTCTGTTGACCGAAACTTTGTTCCCAGGCTTATTTTCGAAAATGGTCCAATGATGCCACCACTCCGCAATCCGCACCAACCTGTCACTCTCTGTGGATGCATTGGCTTCTCGACAATAACTTTCGGGTTCTCCGAGCCCCAGATGCGGCAATTTTGTTTGCTGCCGAGATGAAAAAGCGCCTCGTCAGAAAAGATGATTTTTCTCCCAAAATCGTTGTCCTATTCAAGCTGCTCTAAGGCCCAAAACTGCGAAGCGGATGGTCGCGCGCCTTCAATTGCTGAGTCAATTGGACCTTATAAGCGAATAATCCGAGGTCTTTGTGCCGAATTCTCCTCAGGCTAGTGCATGCAGTGTTAAGCTGTTAAGATCGATGGCGAGTTGATGTTCGTGACTTGAGTCTTACACTCTCGGCCACAGCAGCCACATTCTCATCTGTGCGTACGGTGCGACGACGGGGACCATGAGTGTTGTCCACTAGCAACCAGTCTCTCGAACTGTTTCCACAGACTTGCGTCCAGCAGTCGTGGTGGGTGCTTCATTTCGGCCAAAACTTCTTTTCAAAAAACCCACTGTTTGGTTGCTGTGTAGCACTCACTTTGGAAACAAGTTTTCAATATTGCCCGACGTTGTTCAAGAGTAAAGCGACTTATTTCGTTCGGCGGAGGTATGATACTGACTTTCTGTCAGGATTTCCAGCGGGAAACAGCTGTCAGTGTCAAAACAAGACATGATTTAAAAAGAAACCACTAGATGGCGCACCCTGTATTAAGTCCTTCTGATGCTTACAATCACCCAAGTCTATCAAAAACCATCTCAACCTCAAGACACGCTTGCTGAGACTCTTCTTCATCTCTCCTCCATCTCCTTGAGAACTGTATTGAATTGTGAATTTTCCGAAAACCCCTGATGACGTTCCTCTAAAGCCCCCCAAAAACGCCCTTGACAAATGGCGACCATAAAAAAGCAGGTCCTCACATCCGTTCCTCTATCGACACTCGTCGCTCCCATCAGCGGAATGTACATAAATTCCAATTTATGATTGCTAAAGGAATTCCGTCCCCACTTAATCAGCGTCATGTCACCGCGTCGCAAAAAAAGGCATCGTCTCCAACCCTCTTCGAGCTCCCCACGCGACTCAGTGTGAAATTTATTTTGATTAACTTTCAGTGGTTTCCTTGTCCTGGTGTCACTCATCATCTCCTCCGTGTCCCCCAACCGCACGCGCTCCATCCAATCCTCGGAACGATGAAAAATTGCACTGTCACCGAGACGAGTTTAAAATGTCAAACCCAACCGAGTGAGTGGAGAGGGCCGACTACTGGTTGATTCCGAGTGATCTTTGCCAGCCTCGTTGTGTTTCGTACGCCTCATTAGGAGACGCGTTTATCTGAATTCCTGGAGTCCCACTGGAAGACTGTGCCGCTAAAATCGCTAGCGATACCTTTGCGCTTTCATCACGGATTGTGTGCGCCGCGGAAATCTCCTGCTCCCTGCGGTTTCCACCTCGTGCTCTCTTAACCGCGCATTATAGCGCACGAAATCTGTTGCCACACATAATCCAATAACGTAAACTGTCATTGCCGAAGTATTACAAGGGCTTAAAGGCCACACAGCAATGGCGCGCGATGGCTCCAACCTTTGCCATCGTTACCCCAGAGACGATGGTGGTGATGGTGATGGTGATGGTGTACGGGAGTGTATGCCGGCAGGCAACGGAGGCAGTGCGGCACTACCACCGGCAGCAGTCTCGGTAGGACTGGCATTGATTTAAGGCTCTCGGATTTATTTGCCACCGGGCGCGGGCGCTCCAGCTAACGCGGGGGTGATACGTCTTTCTCGCCGCTGTACCGAGAGTGGCAGACACACAGCGAGCCACTGTGTGTACAGGGCACCACCTACTGCCTGGTGAAAGAAATTTGTGGTGGGATTTATGGTAAACGGTTGATTGCATTTTCGAGAGAGGGTGCCCCGGTGGTTGGTGGCTGGTTGGTTGCGGAAGAGGCACGTTTTGTAACGTGATTACTCATAGGAAACCCCCTCGGTGACACTGACACTGACATAATGGGAAGTGTAAGTAAATGTTTGACGGTGATAAGTTTGAGCAGTGGGTGCTCCTCTGGAGCGAGGCGGGACAGGTTTTGGGTTTTTCTACGTTTTCAGAGCGCGTCTGTGTCTGACAAGCGCGGTCTTGGGGTCTTCAGTGAAGAATGGGGTCTAAATTTGTCTCAGACCCTGACTCAGACACAGACTTTTGCAAGGAATCCCCTTCAAGCCACGCTCCCCACGCCCTGAATCCCCTGACAGCGATTTGATTTGAAACAATCCTGACACTCTCAGCAAATCGCTCGCAATCTGTCTTGAAGCCCTTCAGACCCCACTGCCGTCTGCCGAACGATCGGTTTCCTTGAACAAAATTAAATTTCTTCCTCAAGACAGTCGACAGCAAACTCTCGGTCTCTCTCCCGCTCCTCACCCGCCATCCTCTGCACACATGCCAAAAGTCACTAAATCGAAAATTGTTGCATACTCATGCCAATTCATCTGTTTTAAGTGCACCCCCTGCGACTGCTGGCTGCGGGGAGGACGACGAGCAAACAGCAAACAGACAAAACCCTCATTGTGCTCGTGTCGATACAAGCAATTGAACGATTTATCTGTTGTTGTTCGCATTGTTGCTTCCCTCCCTGCCGGGGCATTGCATCCCTAATCCACTAAATAAATTTCATCCTTAAGCCCGGCACTTGAAGCTCCTCGAACATGCCGCCCACATGTTCGAAGACATGCTTCGAACGACGAGGGGGGTGCGGGGTGCACGCTTCGGGGTGTATCCTTTGAAGAGCTTTTGTTTGTCTTTCGTTTTAATATTTTTCACTCAACTTAATTATGCGCCTTAAAGGACAAACAATCAAATCAAGACGCACGAGGTCGACGGGGGCGTGGGTGTGTGTCGTTGTCATTTGTGCGACTGGGTTCTGGCTTCTTTGCTGCATTAGGTTAATTGAAAGTCATCAAGGAAGAGTGCGTGTGTGTGTGTGTGTGTGTGTTGAAGGAACACCATTTATTGTCTGAGTGATTATGAGGAAAACAAGTACAGACAGCACCCGCGTCCTTGATGATGCTGCCACCACCGCCGTCGCTGCCGCCGTCAAGTCTCTGCTTGCACCATTTAATTGAGGGGGTGGAGAGCACGCCGAGGACTCGGTGCGGATTAGAAGGTGCTCGAGGATATCAAATGATATAAATAAATGCGTTTGGGTTCGGCGTTGTTTTTTCTCTCTCCCGTTTGTAGCCGGGAGAGAGTGCTCGTTGGCTCTTAATGGTTTTTCATTGCGGGTGATAAATCATTTTGAGATTGAGGAAGGTTCATTTATTATTCACTTCCGCGATGGAGAGCGCTTAGAATGATTCTTTTCAGATGAAGTGTGCTTGGGAAGGAGAAATTAAATTGAATCATTAGGCGTTGAGGGGAGGGGATCAAATGGAATGTGCTTTAAAATTGAGGCATTTTTTGAAGATGACCCTTAGACGAGTCTTACTTATCAGGCTTGCGAAACCTGGAGGCTCTGAGCCTGAGAAATGGCCGCCTGACGGTCCAGGGCACGCTGCTGCCAGCCACCAAGACAAAGTTGTCTTCCAACGGAGGCACAATCAAAACCCAGGCTACATCAGTGCTCTTAAAACCAACGAATTTGTACGCACACTTTCGATGTACGGGTTCGACTTCAAAAAATCATGATCCACAAACGCCCCAAAAACTGCTATTCTACAAAAATTTCAAGCCAAAATTCTTCCTCATCCACCACCCCAGGCTTAAATGTCTTGAACAGAGACACCGTTTAAGTTCCAAATACACCCCACGATATGATTGCTCTTGCTTTGGTTCAGATTCTAAAAAATTATCCACATACGCCTTCGAAATTTCTGATTATTTTTCTTTCTTGGCTAAGTACTAAAAATGGTCTAAATTTTTCTTTTCATTGTGATGCTACAATCCGGGATGTAGAAGGCCTCCAACCATCAAGTCTCTTCAGCTCCATGTGTATGCAGGGAGCTCTTGTTTGTCGCACTCCTCCCATACGTACGCCTTCGAAATTTGGAATTTTTTTGTTGCTTCGTGAAGTACTAAAAATGTGTTAAATTCTGCTTCTTCAGTCAAAAATTCTGTACGAAAATGGTCCAGATATTCGCACGAGAATATATGTCGCGAGCACTTGCTTGTCGTACAATCTTATGACACATATGGCTTTGAAATTTTGGAATTTTTTGCTGCTCGATTAAGTACTAAAAATGTTCTAAACTCTGTTTCTTTTTATGGAGATACAATCCGGAGATGGACATGGGTCTCATACAGTAAGTATCTTCAGCTACAATGACCTCTCCAATTACGCAAACCAAGTTGGTTGCGGTCCCTCTCCACTTGTGCGTGCTCCCTTAAACGTGGACGTCTTCTACTGCGTTGTCCCAAAGTCTCAGAGCCAAAAATTCTGTATGAAAGTGTTTCAAATATACCGTCGAAAATAGCTCAGGGCATATCGCATACTCCTACGTCACAGATCTATGGCACATACGCCTTCAAAATTCGATTTTTTAGATGCTCTGTTAAGTACTAAAAATGTTCTAAATTCTGCTTTTAGGCAATAGTTCGGGGTGGACCTGTGCCTCGACCAATACACCTCTTCAGCTTTCACCTCTCACATTTTCTCATGTTGTCAGAGAACGACAAACGTGTGTACGAGGCTGGTCAAATGGCTGCCTACAATTGTTCATCGTTCGACGGAGTTGTCTTCATCTATCGAATACCTCATTCGACAAGCGAATCAGATTTCACTGATGACAGCAAAATTCTCTGTGTTGCCAAGAAAGCACCAGCAATCATCATTTTGCCACCTTCACTAGACGCAGCCCTAATTAATCCCCACCACCAGTCGAATCCTTTCTCTTGATTGATGACTTTGCTCCCATCCACCAACCATTTGACACATCTGTCTGCTGTCAGAATTAACAGATTTTGACTTCATGTCACTCATTTCAACCCTCTTCAAAGTAACAACCCCGGTTTCCCCCCAACCAATATCCAATTGCGGGTCTTAATCAAATCTGAAGTCAAAAGAGTCGACTTCCAAGGAACCTGCAATCGATAAAATAACCCCTTATTGACCCACTTTACCGAACAATTTTCAAATTTGCCCACCTATTCGAGTATTCCCCGTGAAATCAGAGTTCGCAATCTGCCTTTAAGACCTGCGAGGCTTATCGCAGTCCCTCAAGTCCAACGGCAAGCGAATCGTTACTTGCATTGAATATTCCATCCATAACCCTTTTCTCACAAAAAATCGAAACGACCGCAGTGGCGAACCGAAAGCCGTAAGAGGACACCTTTTCGTGCTTGTTCCGAGACAATAAATAAGTCTCACCGCCTCATCGAGTGCGTGCTTGCCAGGCCAAAGGCGCGGCGGCGGCGGCCGGGGGTGAGATCCGTATGAAATCGGGCAATTTGTGAAAATTGGAAAATTGGCGGCGCCCCACACCGGTCTGTGTCCCGATACGGTGCTCGGTTTCAGTGTGTTCGAACCTGTTGGCTGCGGCAATGAAAATTAATTTTCCCTCCCCGAGACAGCCGTGGCACGTGATCGGCACAGACAGCAGTTATTCATGGGCCGGGGGCCACTCTTTTATTTGGTCATCCATCTTGAGTGGTGGGGTGTACTGTGCGGGGATTGCGAAAATCTGTGGGAAAATCTAAGGAACACTATCCCCGAGGGAGAGATATCCTGTGGACTGAGCTTCAAAAATTAATTTATTACCAATCGATGGGCGGTGAGGCAGGCACTGAGTGAAGCATGACGGAGATGAAGATGTGTATCTGTGTGTGATGAGGGTGAGAATGAATAGGGGTACGTTGGTGGATACATGAAGGTCGGCGGTATGATGAAGTTCGGACAAGGCATTGTTCAATGGAGCACCCTCTTTGGAATACAATGGGTTTCCTCGATTCTTTATGATTGTTGGCCTTGGCTGTGGTCTTTTTTGAATTCTTCGAGTTTCGCTGGAGAACTGACCCGAAAGGGAGGGTGTATTCGTGCATATTCACTCGATCCTTATGCAAATCGAAGGTTGAAGATCAATCTAGTCTTTTTTGTTGTTTTGGGTAGCAGTGCTTCGTTGAATTTTTGGGGCACAGAATTGAACATCTTCATCTGATTCAATCTGCTTGCTTATGAATAAATTTTTAAAGATCTGTCCACAAGATGTTAGGGCTGTTCTTTGGCAAGAGTCTCCTGCACCTGTGCCCTTAGAATAGCTTGACTAGAAGCCATAGAATTGCCATAAGAAGAAGCGTATTTTAGAACATTTTTAGTACTTAACCGAGAAACACGGAAATTCCAAATTTCGAAGACGCAGGAATGGAACTCTCTCCATACATATAGAGCCGATGAGACTGAATGGTTAGAGTCCGGATACACCCATGGACTGTAGTGCCTTAAGAAGAAACAGAATTTAGAACATTTTTAGTACTTAACAGAGGAACACGGAAATTCCAAATTTCGAAGCTATACGTGCCGTAAGAGTGTACGACAAGTATGAGCTCGCGACATATATTCTCACGCGGGTGTCTGGAAAATTTTCATACAGAATCTTTGACTGTAAGCCTGTGGAACAACGCAACGGAGGACGTGAAACGTAAAAGTTGCGCAACCTAGTGCAGAAGAACCCAAGGTCCAGGTGCAGAGAACGAGAAATTGAACGTTAGACCACTCAAAACAATGCAAATCTTTATCTTAGTCAAAAAGTCGACTGCTTATAGGTTCTAAAGCATCCTTCTTTTTGATTCTCATTGAATTGAATGCCCCGCCCAGACAGACTCATCAATAACTCAGGGTCGCAAAAAACGAGGTAACAATCCAACAATGTAGCGACGTCCGCCTCTGACAGATGTGATCAACTTAATTGCCTTCGCACCTCAAAAAAGCGATCTAATTACTTGCAGCTAATAACAGGCTTCAAATCAAGATAAATTTCCATCATTTCTCCCAACTAGCTCTGTCACAAATTCAGTGTCAGTCCAAAGTTTGAACTGTAAAGTGTTTTAAAATGAATCCAAGTCATTCGATTTTCCTGCTTGCGATTGTGCTATCGTTTGCTACGCTTATCCTGTGCTCCCTTCCCCCCACAACAGAGGATGGACTTGGTGTTACTGAAGACGGATCAGGCGAATTATATCCCAACGGAGAAGACCTGGCTTTGGGATCCTCTTGGGGCGAACCAGACTCTCTAAATGACCGCACCTTCAAGGTTCTTGTTGGATAGTGTGAAATTGTTAAACGAATGTGAATAAAGTTGAATTCAAAACCCAACTCAAACTGGCCCATTTCTTTCAATTTCCATAATGAAACTCATTCCCTTAAGAAACATCCAAACAGTGTGCAAAGAAACTTGCTCGCAAACTCGATATCCGCTCTCTCCGACTAAACACTTTCGCACAAATTATTCATTCACTTTAAGTTTCATCTTCCCGGTGTGCAAACTCCTGTCTCGGCTCGAATTTCGTATTCCCTTGGAGATAAATGCTCATTCGTGTGCATCTCGCAACGCCATCGAAAAAAGCCACCACAGCCGCCGCCGTCGCTCGGAGGCTTCTTCCGCCTTTTGACAGGTTAAAATCGAGGCCACTATTTGCGAGAGGACATCATTATCATCGTATTCATAGGCATGCTTGTGATTGATAAAAAACGAGCGGAGAAAAGGAGAAATTGTCACACACTCCTCTTCCTTGTCTGCTGGCGGTGAGGCTTGATGTGTTATGTATCAGAGGATTGTGGAGCTGATGTGCTGTTCCATTTTTTCTTTCTGACTTTCTTTGCCTTATGGACGTGAGGAAGTAGACAATTCCGCACCACAAAGGGGATGGGCCTGAAGAAGATGATAAGAGCAAGTGGGAAAAGAAAAGGACTCCTCTAAGAGGAGGGAGATGCTGTCTTTTGGAAACGTTCTTTTCTGCGAATCTCCTGCAGTCAGGAGCTTTATGAAAGTGGAGTGCTTAAATTGATCAATTTCCTTGTGGTTTCAGAACGTTTGACGATGTGCGAAAAGTTTGTGATGGCGATGAGACGTTTTTGGAATGTTTTTTCTTATTTTGCGGCATGCCGCAGGACTGGGGAATTGGGCCTCAACTTTTTACATGTCTAAATCGATTCAGTGCTGCGTCAGGCCCAGGTACACCATTGACTGTAGCGCCGTCAGGCAGCAACAATCTTCATCTTGAAGATGAGGAAGTAGAAGACAACGAAGAAGAAGAAGACGAAGGCAAAGAAGAAGAACACGAAGAATAAGAAGTCGAAGAGGAAGCCGAAGAAGAAATCGAAAAAGAAGAAGGCGAAGACGAAGAATATGACAAAAGGGGAGATGAAGAGGAAGAAAAAGAAGAAGACGAAGAAGAAGAAGGAAACACGAAGAGGAAGACGAAAAAGAAGAGACGACGAAGAAGAGACGACGAAGAAGAAGACGACGAAGAAGAAGACGACGAAGAAGAGGAAGGCGAAGACAAAGAAGATGAAGAAGGGGAAGATGAAGAAGAAGAAGAAGAAGAAGAAGAAGACGAAAAAGAAAAAGACGAAGAGGAAGAAGACGACGACGAAGAAGAAGGCGAAGTCGAAGAAGATGAAGAAGGAGAAGACGAAGAAGAAGACGAAAAAGAAGAAGGCAAAGACGAAGAAGATGAAGAGAGAGAGAAGACAAAGAGGAAGAAAAGGAAGAAAACGGAGAGAAAGAAGACAACGAAGAAGAAGGGAAAGACCAAGAAGAAAAAGAGACGAAGAAGAAGAAGAAAAAAAATCGATTCGGTCACAAGCTGAAACATAGGATCAAGCGGGGATTACAGTGGCCATAGTTATTGTCCCTGGACTGAACTAAAAAACTCGCCCAAGTCATTTTTCAAAACAGAGACACAGTCTCTCAGACTTTCACACTCACTCTTGCCTTTAAATTCAAAAAATTGTCCAAATTGACCCCTAGAATCGTTGGTTATCGAAATCAAGAAAAAGAACAGGTCTTTAGTGACACTCCTGAGGTACTCCATTTTAAGATTTTTGCAACCATGATACTTGACAGTTTCTGTCACGCCTAACAAGATATTCATCTCCTTAAACATGTCCTCAATTTCATCATTCACACGTCCTAAATATCACCAACCCCCACATTCATTCACCTGCACCCCACCCCCCCCCCATCACTTGACACCAATCTGCTCAAAAATCCCCATCACCCGCCCCAGCTATCAGTCGCTCTCATGCATTCTCATGCATAAAAAATATTGATTTCATCCCTCACACCATTTAATTGAAAACCCTGTAGCCAATCAATTGTCAACCACTCATTACACTCGAACGCTATCATTTCCGTGAAGTGGTTTTGCCGTCAAAGCCCCCTCGACCGCATCGGCATCATGTTTATTCTATGAATCACCTCCCTCCGCCCCCACACGCGGTCGTTGATCAAATGAAATACTCTCTACCTGTAATTACCTATCAATCTAAACATTTTAGTTGACATTTTGTCAACCTTGACAATTCATTCGTTCACGCGTCATGTGAGCCCCAGCCCGGGGGGATGAACGTATCGATTTTTTCCTTTCATCGAGAGAGCTAGGCCCCCCCCCATTTTTTAAGCCGAAGCTCCTTGCAATGCATTACACAACAATTATAATTCACACATTGAATAATTCATGCTAAGCACTATCACGCGCACGTAACAAGGGCGAGGGTAGGGTTGCGCTCGTACCCTGGGCCTGGCGTGTAAACGGGTCCTCACATGTGTGCGCTCCAATTTGCTGGCGAATGTTTTATTCATATGCAGTGAATCCTTAATTAGGACAGAAGAAGGGTTATCATTAATTCTGAGCTGTTAAGAGGCTTTATTTATTCAGCGTTTATTGGCACTTGATCGGCACGAGGAGCGGGCGGTTGGTCAGCGCGCCGTTGTGTCCTCATCGCAAATTCGCACACTAAATCAAAGACACCGAGCCTAAGCACCGCTTTGAAGAAGACGCCTTCAGATGTGCGTTGCTTTCATCAAATTAATTAGCTCGTCTCGTCTTGAATGGAAATATGTAAAAACGTCCTCCCGCTGCGAGGTTGTGTGTTCGTTAAATGTCGACAGGACGATTAGAGGAGTATTACGAATGTAATTAGTCTAATGAGTGATGCGTGGGCGACAGAGAGACAGAGGGGAAGGGAGGGGGAGGGGGCATTTGTGTGAGACGAAGTTTTGTGTTTGTTTTGGTGCGGGAATTATTTTAATTTGCTTGAGTAAGCAGATTATCATTTTTCAGTGTGAGCCAAGAGGCACGAGTCGTTTTAACCGCTGGTTAGAATGTGTGGCTGCGTGCTTGTGTGGAGATTAGAATTCTTTGAATAAAAATTCGGGACTTCCTTATTTTTTGAGTCCATCGACGGCATGAGAATCAACAAGGAGGGACAGTTTATTAAAAGTTCTTCTCAAGACTACTCTTCAAGACTGCGGTTCCTGTAACGACTTTTGATTGATTTGGCAGCTTAATTGGAAAGATCGTGCCAACTAAAGGCTTGTTGGTTGAGGCCCCTGTCCACCCGGACTGTAGCGTCACAAGAAGAAGAAGAAATCAAGTAGTAAACTTTGTTCCAAGTCGAGCTGCTTCAATACTGGATGCAACCTGGATCCGTAATCCCATCGACAACGTTGAGAAGCAGTCGACGACAGCGTTGATCAGTCGACGACAGCGTTGAGCAGTCGACGACGACGATGAGCAGTTAACGACGGCGTGGACCAATCAACGACAGCGTTGAGCAGTCGACGACAGCGTTGAGCAGTCGACGACAGCGTTGAGCAGTCGACGACAGCGTTGAGCAGTCGACGACAGCGTTGAGCAGTCGACGACAGCGTTGAGCAGTCAACGACAGCGCTGAGCAGTCGACGACAGCGTTGAGCAGTCGACGACAGCGTTGAGCAGTCGACGACAGCGTTGAGCAGTCGACGACAGCGTTGAGCAGTCGACGACAGCGTTGAGCAGTCGACGACAGCGTTGAGCAGTCGACGACAGCGTTGAGCAGTCGACGACAGCGTTGAGCAGTCGACGACAGCGTTGAGCAGTCGACGACGACGATGAGCAGTTAACGACGGCGTGGACCAATCAACGACAGCGTTGAGCAGTCGAGGACAGCGTTGAGTATCGGACGACAGCGTTGAGTATCGGACGACAGCGTTGAGCAGTCGACGACAGCGTTGAGCAGTCGACGACAGCGTTGAGCAGTCGACCACAGCGTTGAGTCGTCAGTGAAAACGGCGGGCAGTCAACGTTCATCAGTTTTCCGTCTCAAAACTCTTAAGAAAATAACAGACAGGATAAAGATTAGGCAACCAAGTCAGAATGATCTTCAAAACACCCCAGAGGAAAACATGAGAATCGAAAAGTACGCCCTTCTCATTTGCCTTTAAACCACTCATCCAACAGCGGGTTTCCGAGTCAATGCGAAGTCAAGTTCATCACAAAACCAGGCCATTCAAGCATTTCAGGCTCCAACGCCACTCTCCCTGCAGACTCACTTTAGTTCACTTACTCCACAATAGGCGGCACTTAACTGCTCCCCCATTCAAACTCACGTTCAGTCAATTAAGAGCGATGCAATGACATCAAAGTGATGCACCCACTTACGCGTCTCGTATTCATTGCGGGTTCAACCGCGAAACCCTATCCTCTGCAGAGCAGTGCCACCAATTACTAGGCTCTCCTTCTCGCATTCACCTTCCCTTTGAAGCGCAGCACTTTGTTAATGACTTCGCGTTCTGCCTCAGTCTAAATTTAGTCGGAAAAAATGAGAAAAAAAATGTTTCTTTTATTTTTTCTTGTTCGTCCTCTCCTCCTCATCACAGGGAGACTCACTTAAATTTACCCTACCCCCCGGTGTTCACATGCATCGATAGCATGAAAATAATTGATACACAACGACGACGCCCGCCTCCACAACGGCGAACTTATTAAGACCGAAAGACCTCTTAAATTTCACTCAGCACGGCGGTGGGATGTGCTCCTCCACCGCCACCGCCACCGCCACCACCAGCATCATCATCGGTTTCATCGGATGAACTAATTGGGTCAGATTGAGGAGCATCCGGAAGACATAATTATAATGCAACACTGGTAATGTGTCCCTCAATCATTTCTCTTGATTTCTTTTCCCTCTCTCGCCGGCATCCTGTCGGGAGTATGTGGGGGTTTTTGTCTCCATCCCTCAGCCTCGCATGAAGACGATGGGTATTGGAGAAGTTTCATTTTTTCGTTTCCCTCAGGGGGATACCTACGGGGATTACGTGGAACGTCGTTGGTCCTTAATGCAATGTGCGTAATCATTTGTGTGCGGGGAGAAGATTGAATACGAGTGTATCCTCTCGACTCCGGCATATTGCCGACTCCATTCGATTCATAATCCCGTTTAATCATTACCATAGGTGAAGTGGGTTACAAAGAACTTAGAGAGTTAATGAGAAATTCTCTGCCGACGGTAATCACTGGGCGGCATAGGAAGCAGTCCGACTGAGGCTACTCAATGAAGGCATGAATGGAGTGGGCTCAGACGCGATTTAATGCTGATTGGGAGGCGTGATGGCTGCAAAAGTGGGAGAGATTAACGAAGACAATGGCGGACTTAGGCTCGTCATTCATAAGCCCCCAATCGCTTGGGAGCTTGATTGAATGATTGACCGGCAAAGAGTCGAACCCTCATTAGGATGGGTATTATTTCGTTTTCATTATTTGATGCGGAGGAGGGCTGGAGGGGCGACTGTTTGCCTATCGGGGGGACTACGTTTTGAAGGCATTCAGAGGTGATGTTAGAAACTTGGGCTAAGACATTGGCGTTACGCGAAGAAAGGAGACTGAAGTCTGTCTCAGAGCACGAAACAATTCCAGGCTCGGAGACAGAGAGAAGACCGAGGAAATTGTTTCCTACCCTGAGACAGATTTCAGTCCACTTTCTTGGCATCGAGACGATCGTGACATCATAGACGAAGAAACTGAGCCTCGGAATGTCGGTTCAACGATGTCAGCTGAAGCGAGCTGTCAACGGCAGCGTTGAGCAGTTGCCGACAGCGTTGAGCAGTTGCCGATAGCGTTGAGTATCGGACGACAGCGTTGAGCAGTCGACGACAGCGTTGAGCAGTCGACGACAGCGTTGAGCAGTCGACGACAGCGTTGAGCAGTCGACGACAGCGTTGAGCAGTCGACGACAGCGTTGAGCAGTCGACGACAGCGTTGAGCAGTCGACGACAGCGTTGAGCAGTCGACGACAGCGTTGAGCAGTCTACGACAGCGTTGAGCAGTCGACGACAGCGTTGAGCAGTCGACGACAGCGTTGAGCAGTCGACGACAGCGTTGAGCAGTCGACGACAGCGTTGAGCAGTCGACGACAGCGTTGAGCAGTCGACGACAGCGTTGAGCAGTCGACGACAGCGTTGAGCAGTCGCCGACAGCGTTGAGCAATCGCCGACGGCGTTGAGCACTCAATGACAACGTTGACAACGAAGTTTCTTCTGCGGAATGTTTATCGAGTTCAGGGAAACGGAACGCTTTCAACGCTGAATATGTCAATTCAATGTTCGTAACTGAAGCTGGCTGGGTTATTTTTCTTGGGGCGCTACAGTCCGTGATGGAGCCTTAGCAAGCAAGCCTCGCTTTCGCTAGCTGCCTCCAGTTGGACATGCCAAGTTAGTTGAGGTCCCTTTACCCGTTTAATTTTTAAAGAACTCACTCGCCCTCAAATCCAGTCTTTCCATTTCCATATCCAAACCCTATTCCCCGTCTTTTCCGCGACAAAAGTTTGCATAAATTGCCCTCAGCGTGGGATGAATTTCGTAGAACGGAAATCGCTTGTTTGCCAAAAAGACAAGCGCCACCAGCTGCGAGGGAGACTTTTCAAAAGATTGCAAAGAATGAATTCAGAGGAAGTCAGCAGGAGCTGAACAAATTTCTTTAAACCGAGAAAAAAGGAGCGGAAGGGTGAAGTTCGTCGACAAATCACTCCTCTAATTAATTCTAAGCAACTTCAGCCAATTCATTGTCTTCAGGACGGCAACACAAACAGAGGAAAGGATTCTTCTATTCAGTGCTCAAAAATAGCTCAAAAACAGTCCTCATCTTCGTGGCATTGATTCGATTATGACAGCCAGCGGAGGCGTGGGGATAAGCCCCATCAACTCAGACCTTGTCTGCGACCCCTGACATTTCAATCGCCCACAATAGCTCGCTAGGTTTTCAATTTAATTTGAACATTCCGTCGAAAATTACAGTCAATAGAAAAATAATGGCTCGTTAATGAACTGCGCCGTGCTTCCTTTTTATTACCCATCCCTTCCGCCGGGCGCCAGTTGCCTTCCCCCCTGAGGTGGGCCGCTCGATTAAAGGGAAAAGAAAGGCATTCCGAGAAAGGTATGTCAACACACCCGGAAGACATTTCCATTTCCCTCAGTGTGTGTGCGCTCCGGTTCCACTCGTGCCTCAAAAGCCAGCTGCCGCCCCCCGCCGCGGCGACTCCCAAATCTATGCCGTTCAAACTCCATTTTTTTTTCATAAATAATTGAAATACAAATACAACATTATGTGCTTGTAATCACCGAGCAGGAGGGCCGACGGCTGCCTGTCGAAACAAGGGCGGCAGTCGTAAAGGAAGCGAAATAAAAATCAAAGGCCCGCACAGAGGAAGGTGCTCTCAGACTCGTGCAAAAAAATGGAGCAATTTCCTTTTCATTATTTACGTTTTTATTCGCATGTCAACGAGTGCTGCTGCGGCGACGGGTGTTTTCGGGCCCGAAACGTCCTCCGAAATCGATTTGTAATTACAAGCACCTCCTGGGCCGGCCCGGCTGGCAGGAACTACTTCAAATTTGAATGAGGTAATTCTATCCATTCATCCTTCGCCTTGACCTTTTGTTGTGTGTGCCGAAGGAGCAGACATATGACAGCTCACACACTCGCTCACTAATTGTCCCCTTAATGCTTTTCATCTCACCGCACCGCATCGGATTAATCATGACACGTCAGCCTAATCCGTCAGGCGGGTGGGCGTCGGTTTGGATGACTCGTCCCTCGGCAAGTGGGCGCGCTTGCCACCTGGTCTTGGTTGAGTGCTCTGCTGAAACAACGACGGGCGAGGATAAAATCTGAATTAGTTGATTCATTCCATTCGAGAGCTGGCCCCCGGGGTAATAAATCATCACAATTGTTGCCACAAATTAACAACGCAATCAATAACGACAACATGGACATTATCAGCCTCGGTAGAGGGGGTAGGGCAGGCGTGGGACACTGGACAGAGGTGGGCCCATTGGCTGGGTGTGGGGAGCATTGTCAAATCAACGAAATAAAAGCCTCGAAAAGGATGGCGGTGGGATGGTTTAAAAGAGAGTGGGTGTCCCCAGTGAAATGCTGAATAATGAGCCTTTTTGTTACGTATACGCCCCCGAGGGTAAATTATTTGAAATAACACAATCAAACTATCGGCAAAAAAGGGTGAGGCTGCTCCTCAAAGTGAAGACACGTGGATAGGAATCTCTCCTTCCCTTCGTTGTTTTTCAGTTTTTCTCTGTAGGGACCTTTGGCGGACACCCCTTGTTGAACGAGCCCATCAATGGTTTTTCTGGATCGTTACCACCGTCCTCCGTTGTCTGCTGGAAAGAGCTGATCAACGGCCTTTCTCGATCGTCGCCACGATCGTCTGTCGTCTGCTTGAAGGAGGCCATCAACGCCCTCTGTCGTCTGGTTCAAAGAGGCGATCAACGGCCCTTCTCGATAGTCACCACGATCGTCTGTCGTCTGCTTGAAAGAGGCGATCAACGGCCCTTCTCGATCGTCACCACGATCGTCTGTCGTCTGCTTGAAAGAGGCCATCAACGCCCTCTCTCCTCTGCTGGAAAGAGGCCATCAATGGCCCTTCTCGATCGTCACCACGATCGTCTGTTGCCTGCTTGAAAGAGCCCATCAACGCCCTCTGTCGTCTGCTTGCAAGAAGCCATCAACGGCCCTTTTCGATCGTCGCCACCGCCCTCTGTTGTCTGCTTGAAATGCATGAAATGTTGATGGCCTCAACGGCCTCTCTGACAAATTGACTCCAAAGGATCACTCTAATCCTCCCCTCGACCCAAGATCTTAAGAGCTCAAGACCTCACTTTGCATATTTCAACCGACGACTCACCAGCACACAGTTCACTTGAAAATCACTCTAATCCCAAGCAGTCGTGTCCCCGACTCCCCTGTGCTTCGCCTGATCGATAGACCAGCCTTCCCCCTCGTCTGTGCAGTCCATTAGCAGGTTCCATGTGGGCCGGACGAAAGACTGTTGCCTTTTTAGCCTCTCCAACGTTTGTTACCATAAATTTCCACGCCTGACCCAGGGCCACCGGCCCACCGCCGAAGGAACGAGAGCCCCCCCACCCCCCCCCACAACGAGTGTGTGTAAAGAAAGGTTCTTTATGAAAATGGAACTTCAAAGTACACACATGTACCAGCACCGGTCGTGTGTACATTATGAAGGGCGCAACACCGGCGGGGGGCAATTTAGGTGACCCTAATGTGTATGAATATGTGTTGTGTATTCTTCTGGTTCTTTGTAAGCAGGTGCTGGCCGAACGAGGGGCGGTGGTGAAGTAAATTCGGTTATGGCAAAGTTGACTCAGCTCTTTTCTTCTTCGTCGTCGTCCTTCGCTCTCTCATTCCCACCCACTCTCCCTCGACCTGGCTCTGACTGTGTGGATGTCATTGGATGGGTTTTTGTAGTAAAATCAATTTTTTATTCGACGTCAAGTCCTACAGGGATATCCGTTGGGCATAATGCCTTCCAGATGAGTTCAGAAAGAGAGAGAGAGTTACATGAGGGGTTTGGTTCTTTTTTTGGAGGGAGAACTAGGTCAAGGATGTTACAGCATTTCATGAAATTAGTTTAATCGTTACGCTTGAGTTTTTTTTTGAAGAAAGGGATGGACGTCGCAGTGTTTTTTTTAATTTGAGAGAAAGAGACAGAAATAAAGAAAGAAAGAAAGATAGAGAGAGAGAGAGAGAGAGAGAGAGAGAGAGAAAGAGAAAGAGAGATAGAGAGGGCGACGAGAAAGGGAGAGAGAGAGATCTTTGAGGTTAGGGGGAAGTTACTTGACCTTGGTGCACTTTGAGTCGGAACGAAAGATGTAGAGCAGAAAATTTTATAGAATTCGAGCGAAGAATTAATTTCTCAAGTTTTCCAAAACCTTTCAATCAAAGTCGGTCACATTGATCCACAAATGTGTTCGCAAGGCGAAGGGAACGCGCATTCTGAAGCCCATCAGAGGCAACTCCAAAGACACTTAAAAGAGGGAGAAGGAAACGCCCAAGCCAAAGCCTTCTAGAGGCAACTCCGAAGACATTCGAAAGAGGACGCAGGAAACGCGCCTTCCATACCCCAAGCAGAGGCAATTCCGTAGAATGAATGGAACGCCTTCTCCCTTCTAAAGAGAGAGGACGAAGGAAAAGCCCAATCTGAGGCCCTCCCGAGCAACCTCGGAGACATTTGACAGGGAACGCACAAACGCGCATTCTAAGGCCCTCCCGAGGCAACTCCGAAGACATTCGAAAGAGGGAGAAAGAAAAGCCAAATCGAAGGCCCTCCCGAGCAACTCTGCAGACATTTGAAAGAAAACGCAGGAAACGCGTCTTCCATCCCCTCGCAAAAGGCAATTCCGTAGAATGGAGGGAACGCCCAATTTAAACCACCTCAGAGGCAACTCAGCAGACGAAGGGAACGCGGAATCTAAAGCCCCTCCAATCCCGCAAATCAAAGGAATCACAAGCAATTTTCTGTGTGAAAATACCATCTCAATGCCAAACATCCATTTCACACTGCATTGAAGCAGTCCTCATTCCCAGCACTTGAACGCCAAAAAAGCATTACAACACATTCAACACAAGAAAGCCAATTAAGCAGCTCACAGCTAACAAGTCTTCTCCTCAAAAACAAGCCACTTAAGGCAGCATCACGCAATGGTGCTGCACACTGCTGCTGCACACTGCTGCTGCACACTGCACCCAGCTCCACCATCATTCCATCCAGAGCCCTAATCACCAGCAAAACCTCCTTTCACCATTTGGCTCGTCTCAAAGGCAAGAGGAGCGATGAACGCCTCCGTGAAAAGAAAGGATAATTCATCTGCATTCACGAGCTGTTGCGCATTGCCATTATGTAAATCTCACTAATAACACCATCCTGTTGTGCTCTCTGCGAGTAAAGCTCGAAATTGTATAAATTTCTCTCAACCGTCTGAATGGGGGGCGAAGAGGGAGATGATAGTTACACGAAACAGGTAGGCCCGTCCGTCCTATTCAAATCTTTTTCGGCTTTTCTTTCGCTTTTTCCGGGGTAAAGTCCTTGTAACCATCCAATCCATCGAAAGGGATCCAACCTTTTGAATTAAGTAAAAACGCTCCATGCCTCGCATTGCAGTCGTCATCGCCATCGTCGTCGTCGTCGTCGTCGTCGTGGCCCCAGTCAAGTCCTGAGAATAGCAGATATCATCCAAAAACGGATGTGTACGCGAAGATCCTTTATATCCTCTTCAAATTTGAAAACCAAATTTTCTCTCGTATTTACTGTGGAGAGTACAGCCATGTGTGGCATGCGGTCGAATAAAATACACAACATATGCAAATGTATCCTTAAATTCCAGAAAGACACCGAGACTGAGAGAGAGAGAGACAGGCAGGCAGCCAGGTTCCGACCTCTGGCCGTGCGAGAGAAGAAGCGAGCCCCTTCAGTTGGATTGCAATCGGGGCTTGGTTGAGGGCAAACACACTCGACGATCTCAAATTTTTTTAACGCAAAAAAGGAAGGGAAGGAGTCGATGGGAATTTGCATTGAATTCCAAAAGCTGTAAGATTCCTCTCTCCAGATGTCTGTCATCCTTTTTCTTCAACATTTTCTTCTTCTTCCTCATGGCTCGAGTTTGCGAAAGTATCTCAGGCGAAGGAATCCATCATTATACCAATATTTCTTAAAGTTCCTTCAAACATAAAGTTCTCTTTCCTTTCTTTGCATTTTTTCGGGGATCCTCGGGGCGAAGCCTGGAACAGAGTAGGAAGTAGGGATTTATGTAATTCGGGAAAAGGTTTCACCATGAAACATGACACAGCTGAGGGTGGGGCAGGGCGGAGACTTGGATGTGATTTCCCTCGTTTTTTTTCTGGTCCTTTGGTCGTTTGAATTTATTTAAGATTTCTTCTCGCGGAAATTGGTGGTTGAAAGTTTTTGAAATGACTGCAGTTTGAGATATGACTCGTGGGAGGCAGGGAAGGCAGTTTGAAAGTGGGTCATTAGGGGGCTGCTAGTGAATTCACCAGCACACTTAGACCCTTATACCCGCAGTCAGACGTCTACCACTGATCGATTAATTGATCCCAACGGCAAATGGTGACTGGACCAGATTTGAAAAACTGGATAAAAGCGTATTAACTTTTCTGGGATTCGAACCCCTTAACCGGTATCGGCACTGAACCAACTGCGCCATCCAATCGCCATCCAACATGTCGTTGGTGTCCTTATCATCCAATTCAGGCCATAATCTCCGACCTGTAGCGCTCGCCGTTGACGGCGATGGCCTGGCCAACGTCGTTCTCTAAGAAATACGAGTGTGGACCGATGACGCCCCCAGCTCAAAATCCACAACAAAGAGTGATTTTTTCGGGATGAATTGGACACTCTTGGGTCTCATGTGGATTGGTAGCAACAATTTTGTTAGTTCATCCGGAAATAGCCCTCATCGCTGAAGATGATGATTTTTGGATGAAAATTAGGATCTATTTCTAATTGCTCCAGAGCCCATTTAGAGAACACACGTCGTTGCCTCCAGCCCCTGGGTCTGTTGAATTTTATACGAGTGTAGGCCGAAGTCACGACGCAAAATTCGCCAAGTTGTGGTCTGCGTAAGGCTGAGTTGTTGTGAGCGACGTGAAGGCAACTGCCTCGGATTCTCCTGCATACTCTCGCGGACAGCGGAGATGTTTTCCGCAGATTTTCCTTTTCATTCTGATACCCCACGTCCTTCAATTCGTCCTAGATCCCGAGAAATTCGTTTCAAAAAACTTTGTTTCGGTAGATCATCGGCATATGGGTGTTGGTTTATCCTCTACTGGACCAGTGGACTCAAATGTATCCACCAATCTGTGGATTTTAGTCGCCTCTTACGACAGGCATGCCTTACCTCGGGTATATTCTAACCCCTACCCGAAGGGGGACTCCGTAACGAGGAATCGCAGATGCCAGCTACATCTTTTGAGGTGTTTCCGATGTTTGATTGGTTTGAAGGAGGTCCCAGAACTTTGCTGTCTGAGAAGAGTCCTCTGAGTAGGACGATTATGGCGAACGTAAAATGGGCGGAAAGTTGCCCGACCAGAACACCCATTTTGTTAAAACAATTTTATCATTTGGACGTGTTGTTGAACGCTGCGTTCTTCCATGGTCATTTGGCAAAACAGACTGAATAAATGACAGCCAATTTAACAGATGTAGCTTCAACAGTATGGCCTCTATCAACTGTCAAAGTTCGGAAGTTCCTATTGGAAGAACCTTTTTTTTGTGTTTGCTTAGCGATTTTTGCTGTATTTTCAAGACATTCTGTAGAAAAATTCTTCTACAATCTCCTCCAGTTCCTCAATCTCATGGGACACATCATTGCCACATCATACGTCCCCCAATTCGTCGTAACTCCCGAGAAATTTGTTTCAGAAAAACATCATGTCTCCCAAGACCATACAATTCATGCCAAAGTACGATGCTGCGAAATTTGCTTCTAAATATTGAACGACGGGACTCCCGTTGCAAAATTACGCTTCTCCAATCAATTTCCTATTCATTTTGATATCCCACATCCTTCAATTTCTCCTAGATCCTGAGAAATTCGTTTAACAATACAGCCCCTCTAAAATCATGCGACAAAGTAGGAACCTTCGAACTTTGCTTCTAGCTCACCAACCACGACACTTCCGATAGACCCGTTAGAAACCCGTACCATATTTTGCATCTACATTCAACTCCCTTTCCATTCTGATATCCCACGTCCTTAAATTCGTCCTAGATCCTGAGAAATTCGTTTCACAAAATTTTGTAATCATCGAATCCACTTCGACAAGAATTCGTTAATTTTCAGCAAAAAAAATGCGGCCCACTCGTGACAGCATTTGACTGCGTTTTTTCCTGCGAAGTAAGATTTGTTTAAAAGTCGAATTTGTCCGTTTGTTAGCCGAAAATTTCGCAACATTTGGATAGGGCTGAGTCTGAAAATGATGATTAGAGTTGATTGCGTCCAAATTTTCATTGGAAATCCATGGAAAGGCTTTATTTCACGGCACCGCCTGAGCTATTGGCGCCTTACATCGCCGACGGTCCATCACGGCACCACCTGAGCTATTGCCGCCTTACATGGCCGACGGTCCATCACGGCACCGCCTGAGTTATTGCCGTCTTACATCGCTGACGGACCGTCTTCCCAACGATGCCCCTAAACCCTAGCCTATTCATCAATTGCGACAAGTCACTCCTGCCCTGCCAACGACCTGCTTAAACCCACCAACAGAAACCACCCTCTCCCTCCCCCGGCTTATATGAGACTAAAGACAAATCTAGATCTCAGGTAAGAAAAAAAAACCATCAAAAATGATCTCCTCTCCGCCATCCACGATTCCGCTCCATTAGCCACTTCCTCCCGGCGCCATTCTGCGTCCATCTGCCGATGAGATGGAATGACGACAGCCATCCTGATATCTGCCCACTAATCCATCAGATTGAAGGTATCATCCATGCGGACGACAGTCACCACCCAATCGATAAGAGTTGAGGGCGGCTTACACGCACAAGAACGTTAATGTTGTACAATTTCGCTCGCAGGACACTCTTGAGGGCAATTATCCTTGGCCGCCGCCACATACCGCTCATCGGATCGGTCAAGGGCACTTCGCTTAGACAAATAATTAGTGCCACGACAATGGGAGCCGAACAGTCCTCCAGGCTAATGACCACCGACATCAACGACATTGCATGAGAGCCAATCTGGACGGGGGCGTGCCCGTCAATTGAGTGATGCAAAAATGTTTGATGGCCATTTGACATGGTCCCAATTTTTGAGGCCTCTTGGTGCCAAAATCCCAATTATCCGTGCGCTTCAATTTTCCTAGGCGAAATTATACCGCACCGGCGCTCCGCAACACACAGCAGCTGCTGCTGTGCTCCTCCTCTTGTAGTTGTGCTGTTAAATTATCCGCATTTGGTGTTTATTCATGAGAATTGCTTAATGAATTATTCCAAAGGGTTGGTGGTTGCTGTACACTCAGAGCACACCTAAACACATGCACCGGTGGAGCCGGTGGCTGGTAACTTGTTCAAAACACTAAACAAACGGGGAAGGGCGTCGCCGCCTTCGTGTAACTTGAACACTTTCCACCTGACTATCGAGGGCGAGTGAATGGAGTGGGATGTGTTCAGGCGCGAGGCGTGTGCTGGAATTCATTTTGGCAGAGCCGGCTTACGAGGACGAGCTGACAATCATTCCGCTTGAATGTAATAATATTTTTGATCGCAGGATTAATATTTTATGTCCTCCGTTCGACGTGATCTACGGACACACGCTCGCATGGCCTTAATCATTCATTTACAAGTCAATTTAAAAGTTAAGTGATTGGCTTAGGGTTTGGCGCGGATTATGGCAAGTTTTGATTGTTGGCTGCGTGGCAGAAGTTTTTAACGATGCAGCGTCCGTAATTGAGAAGTTTTTCCGGGTTTTTTTTTTTTCGTCGGCCGCCAGACACACACATCGGCAGGGATGAGGCGTTGGGCCATAAAGCCCGGGTTAGTGGAATATAAAAGCGAGGTATTTGATGGATTTTCACCGTTTTATGAATTTTTTAACTCGCTCGGGGGCGGACGCCCATAAAGAGTTGTGGGAAGCTGTTAACTCCTGAGACCGGATGCTTTTTGCCGTAATGTTTTTTTGTCTTATACGGGTTTTCCCTTTTTTCCCGGTCTCTAACTGTGACGGGCGGGGAAGCTTAGACTTCGGTTCGAATTGAAGGCCATAAAGACACTTGTTACGAGTTCTTGAGAGTATTCATCGTAACTAGTAGTTTGAATGGCTCCGGAGCGGAGGATGTGTGTACGAGAATTGAATTTAAATTTAAGGCGCGTACTTAACGAGGATACCGTTGTTCGAGTGTCGTTAAGTTTTTTGTTTTTATGAACGTCAGCGTTGGCTGAGTTGATTTAGATCGGGCACTTATGGTTTTAGCAAGTTGATGGGAAGGATGAGAGGAGCATCATTTGAGAGTTAATGGCGGAGAAGTTTGAGGAATGTTACGATGGACAGAGGTACTTGACTGACATGAGAAGTGGCAGTTGGATTTTGGGGGAGATGGGGACTGAAGCTAGAAGTACCTAGAAGGCAATGGACAGACATAAGAACTGGCAGTTGGACTTTGAGTGAGATGGGGACTGAACCTAGAAGTACTTAATTCGATAACCCACGGGAAACGTTGCCTCTTATAAAATCTAGAACTTATCCTGGGGGAAGAAGGGCATTTTTTTCCTCTTCCTGCTTGATTTGATGAAGAATTTAGGAACAAAATTTTTCTTAATAATAAAAATTAAGAAAAATAATAAATAAAAATAAAAATAAAATAAAAATAAAACATAAAAAAAATCAAAAAATAAATCATTAAATTAAAAAATTAATGAAAATAAAAAAAAAACTTAAATTGGACTAATATGTTGAGCCATTTGGCCGCATTCCGTTGCCTTTAAATCCCCGCACGCACTGGTTAGTGCATGACGTGATCCCCCTCCCTCCCCCCTAGTGGTAGTAGACGGGTTGCTCGTAACTGCTTCGGGCTGAGCCCGACCGACCAGATGCTCGCATACTGCCAACATACAAGCCTGGCTCCGAATGGGGCCCTAACACACCAGGATAGGCGGTATTCGAGGCAACCTTCGATCTTTTGGTCATCTGAGGGGGTTGCGCTTCGTTAGCGTACAATATGCACACCACAAACCTGTTGCCCGCTCGCCCACCACTAGGAGTTCAGCTGTCCGGAGGGGGCCCGTGGATATAAGCGCGAGGTTGGCCCTCAATGGGTGGTGGACTTGTGTTTCAAATCTTCACAATTCGCATCTCGACGTTTTTCGTCAAAAGCAGCTGCTTCTTCGAAGGGAAAGGGCTGTACTTCGATGGTTTGGTCACGTGGCACGAATATCCCCATCATCATGACTTCCGAGGCGTGCCTTGAATGCAATTCCATCAAGAAGGCGACCGCTTGGCAGACCCAGGACGATATGGTTGGACCACGTCCATCTCGGTTGGACCTCCAGGACGAGATGGACCACGTCCATCTCATCCTAGGGCGCCTGGTTGCGCTTGGGCATAGCTCCCGATGAATTACCGTCAATGGCGGAGGATCGAGTGGCCTGGAGACCTCTCGTGCATGCATTGCCCCCGCGAACCCTTTAATCGAATATTCGGGTCACTGAAAACGAAATGAGATGAGATGAGAAATCATCCGGTCAAACTGGTTCCGCTGGTTCATTCCGTGGTCTGCTTCACCGCCGAATTTTACAAGAAAAAGTACGCCTCTATCCACTGCATATGTTCAAGTTTCGCCACTTCGGTCGTAACCCATCTTCACCGCCGAATTTCATGCGAAAAAGACGCCTCTATCCGCTGCATATGCTTAAGTTTCGTTACTTCGCTACCACTCCTTCACTCGTTTAAACGCAACAGTCTGCTCTCTGTCCTCTGGACGTTTGAAAATCACTTCCTTCAAACTCCCCAGTCCCTGCGGGATTATTTTAACCGAAATACATCCCACTGTAGGGTACCTCAAGAGTACCTAAGCAAAATGCAATCCATCTCTCCATTAAAACAATTTTCATCGGAACGCAATAAGATGGAGAATATTAAGTTCGAAAACTGAGTCTGCTTCACTGACCAAAAGGGCATTAGCTTAATGCTTTAAATGTAGTCCACATTCTGATAACCATCCCCAAACTTTGTGAAGCAGACGCAAACAAAATCCCCTCTCCCTCTCTCTGTAAACTAATCACATCGAGGCTTAAATCACTCTCAAACCCCCCCATGATAATTAAATCCAAGAAATTAATTGAAAACCAATTAAAGACCCTCTCAAGGACTTTGCCCTCAAATGTCAATCTCTTCGGCACACAGGAGCTTCATTCATCCCCAAAGTTGAACCGGTATATCCGAGAAGAGGTTTATATTTAATGCACCATCCCCCGCACCGCCTTGAAAGTTTCGTTAACCGGAAACAATAATTCTGTCGACCAAATTCTACTAGAGAATTCCATCAGCACATCAACCAAAAATGCCGCCAGACATCCCCCGCTCCTCCCTCCGCCTGCCATCCTCCTGGCAAACACTCGGTCATATCCTGAAGGAGATTGGGATGAATGACAGGAGACTCTGTCGGAGCACCTGAAACAGCTGCAGATTTACAATTTCCTAATGACAGCCCGAATTGTTCTCAGCCCCCCCACCCCCCCTTTCAGCAGCCAGTTCGAGGGCAAAGTTATGGAATTCACTTCATGAACTTTGTACACCCACACATCCGTCGGATGATGCATACATGCCTTGTGCACACATTTGTGTGCGGTGCGGAGGTTGTGTCAGGACATCACAGGAACCGGAAGCGGCCAAAGTTATTGTAGTGGAAAATAATTATGTTTTCGCTCGCTGATACACCCACCGCACACACGTACTCGGCGCAGGCACAGGTTGTGGCATAAAAAGTTGCGGATACATTTTGGCAGGTAGAACGGTTCATTAAAAACTCACCGTCAATGAAAATGAATTTTAGTTACCGCGTGGCGGCGGGGAATGATGATAAATTTGAATTTCATTTTGTTCGTCTGAAGTTTAATGAATAGTTTTCGAGACAAGAGTCCTCTCCTTTTTTCCACACGACACGGATGTCGTGTGGGACTGGGCGAAGTTGACGCAAACGATTTTTTCCGCCTTAAATCGATTTTTAATCGACGGGGTTGGGCAAGGGTTATTTTTGAGATGAGTTCTGGTTAATTTTAGATGGGTTCCAATACTGGGACCCAATTTTTGAGAGCGGGGGACTAACTCCACGGCAGCTACAACTACGAGCAAGATTCTGATATGAACTAGGGCCAGGGATATTCTCGGATCCATAGGAAAAAAGGAGAAGGCTAATTTGAGATGGGTCCCAATATTGGGACCGAATTTGGAAGGCGGAGAATCAATTCCATGGCGGGTACAATTTACCCCAGGCCTCTGATCTGGCCTAGGGACAGCGGTATACACAGGCCTTTAGGGAAAAGGCCAGAGCTGGTTTATTTGAGATGGGTTCTAGTACTGGGACACAATTTTTGGAAACGGAGAACTAACTCCAGGCACAACTACGCCCGGATCTCTGATGTGAACTAGGGCCGGGAATATACTCCAATCCTTAGTGAATAAATCCCAGGCTTCTAGGATCTGAACCATTGACAGCAATCTACTTAACGAACTTTATCGAACTTGATCGAAGAATATTGACGAAAAAGACAAACAAGATCGAAGAACGTCGGGGGTGATCGAAGATGACCGAAAAAGATCGAAGAAAATCGAGGAAAATCGAAGAAACTCGAAGAAGATCGAAGAAACTCCAAGAAGATCGAAGAAACTCCAAGAAAATCGAAGAAACTCCAAGAAAATCGAAGAAACTCCAAGAAGATCGAAGAAACTCCAAGAAAATCGAAGAAACTCAAAGAAGATCGAAGAAACTCCAAGAAAATCGAAGAAACTCCAAGAAAATCGAAGAAACTCCAAGAAGATCGAAGAAACTCCAAGAAGATCGAAGAAACTCCAAGAAGATCGAAGAAACTCGAAGAATATCGAAGAAAATAAGAGAAGATTGACGAGGAAGACGAATAAGGTCGGAGAAAATCTGAATCATTGACAGCAATCTACTTAACGAACTTGACGAAGAAAGAGTTGAGGTTACGCTGTGCTTGAAAATTAGCATAAATTGCTAATAAATCCCTCCTTATACTTGTTCACGAAACACTCCATCATTCAAAGAGCTCTGATAAAACCCTTCGCTTGCCGATACAGCAGCTATCGTGTTGCCGCAACGTACAACGCAAAAGAAAGACCAACAACAAACAAAATGAAGTAATCCATCCAACAACATCGACTGACCGTGCCAGCATTTCTGTGGTCACTTTACAAATTACCAGCACTAAACCGTTCAAGGCGGCACGTTTTTACACTTCTTCCAAAACAATGCTAAATATCAAGGCCGTCACAGGCCCCCACCCCACTCCAATCCACACCCAACCACAATCCGATTGGAGTATATAAACAAGTTATAAAGCAGCAAAAGACCGCAATCTTATCCCTCATTCAGATCTCACACAATAACCAACATAAAAAATAACTACTCCCGCCCTAGGAGCACGTTCCTCGTAAACCAAATAAAGTAGTTCCTTGCGTTGAAGGCAACATCCAAATCAAATTCCCATATACCAGCCGCCGCACACCGAGCGTCGCGCCGCCGGAGCACCTTGTGCCAGAATTTATCTGACATTCCACCTTTTGTTCAGTGGGGACAGCCACGAAATCCCGCCCCCATTCCTGTCCAGAGTGCTTTCTGTGTCCGTGGTCCCTTTTAACTTTGCCGACAAATCAAATCGTAAAACTCGCAAATCTTTATTGTTAAACACCCAGGGCGGCATAGAATTTCCATAAAGGACCTGAGAGCATGGGACGAGAAGGGAAAAAAAAAAACAACAACAACGACGACGAGGAAAGTGAAAAACAATATTTAAGAAAGGACCGCAGACCATCGAACGGAGGACCCTCCCAGAGCCACAATATTGAAGCGAATTTTTTGAAATAATCTCTTATTTGCATATCTAATATCTAATTTTATTTCTTCCCCCTCCCCTCCCCCTCCTCGTCAAACCCCTCACATCCCTTTGAAACCGGTTCATCCTTTCGCGAGAGAGACAAGCCCAACTCGAACAACTCGAACTTTCACTCAAACGATTTAGCATAACGCCATAAAGTGGCTCAGGGCTCACACGAACTAGGACGCAACACCGGCTGCAGGGCGGCAAGGATAAACAGCAGAACAACAGCAACAACAACAAGAATTATGAAATAGGCTACGCATACGCCCCAGTTTGCGTACACAAAACACTTTTAGTACTTCAAAGTGCCAGGGTATCAAAAGGAAATATGTGTGTGCGACGACGTCGGGCTGTGCTTGTGATACATTCACCCTTCCACACAGCAGCACAGCACCCCCTAGGTGAAAATGTAAATTTACCCTCTCATCACACAGTTGTTCTTCCCTCCCGCCACGCCACGCCACGCCACGGCACGGCACGGCCGTTGGTTAGCAACACGATTGGGCCATAAAAACATTCAGCCAAGGAGACCCATTATGTGCGTTTTTCGGCAAACGAATGACCTTCGCAAGGAGCACACACGATGATGAGTGCGGCAGTGTGTGTGTGTGTGTGTGCGTGTGTGACGACTAGCTCACGGGAAGGTGTCAGAAATGATTCCTCATACGTTACCTCATGTAATTCTGTAGCTGTTTGGTAAAACACCACCGATGACGTTTGATGAGAGGGAGGAGGCGAAGTGAACAAAGACCAAGGAACCTACTAGTAGTTACCGTGTGCTATGACCTTCATGAGAGGGTAGCGACATTTAAACGTGACAAAGTGCTATACGTTACATACTTGGTGGCGAAATGGTTGGGGGGATAGGCGTGATGGATGTGGGGATAAGTGAGTGAGAGGAGGGGGAGGGGAGGGAAGAGAGAAAGCGGTGGAGAGGAGAAGGAGAAGGAGGAGGAGGAGGAGGAGAAGGAGAAGGAGGAGGAGGAGAAGGAGGAGGAGGAAATGAGGAGGAGAAGAAGGTGAAGTTGCAAGAAGTTTGTGAACTGGGACAGACGGCACACCTTAAGAGCGACACTGGGAAGTTCTTAAAGTGAAAGGTAGTCGGGCGTATAAGAGGACGAAGACAAGGAAGTCGAAGAAGACAAGGCAGACAAAGAAGATTCAAGAAAATCGAAGAAACTCGGAAAAGGTCAAAGAAAATTGATGAAGATGACGAACAAGGTTGAAAAAAGTTGAAAAAGATTGAAGATGATCGAAGAAAATCGAAGAAACTCCAAGAAAATCAAAGAAACTCCAAGAAAATCAAAGAAGATCGAAGAAACTCTAAGAAAATCGAAGAAACTCCAAGAAGGTCGAAGAAACTCCAAGAAGATCGAAGGAACTCCAAGAAAATCAAAGAAGATCGAAGAAACTCCAAGAAAATCGAAGAAACTTCAAGAAGGTCGAAGAAACTCCAAGAAGATCGAAGAAACTCCAAGAAAATCAAAGAAGATCGAAGAAACTCCAAGAAAATCGAAGAAACTCCAAGAAAATCAAAGAAGATCGAAGAAACTCGAAGAAGATCGAAGAAACTCCAAGAAACTCGAAGAAACTCCAAGAATATCGAAGAAACTCCAAGAAAATCGAAGAAACTTCAAGAAAAACAAAGAAGATCGAAGAAAACCCTAGAAAATCAAAGAAACTCCAAGAAAATCAAAGAAACTCCAAGAAAATCGAAGAAACTTCAAGAAAATCAAAGAAGATCGAAGAAACTCCAAGAAAATCGAAGAAACTCCAAGAAAATCAAAGAAGATCGAAGAAGATCGAAGAAACTCCAAGAATATCAAAGAAACTCCAAGAATATCGAAGAAACTCCAAGAAAATCGAAGAAACTTCAAGAAAATCAAAGAAGATCGAAGAAACTCCAAGAAAATCAAAGAAAATCGAAGAAACTCGAAGAAGATCGAAGAAACTCCAAGAAAATCGAAGAAACTCCAAGAAAATCAAAGAAGATCGAAGAAACTCGAAGAAGATCGACGAAACTCCAAGAAGATCGGAGAAACTTCAAGAAAATCGAAGAAACTCCAAGAAGATCGAAGAAACTCCAAGAAACTCGAAGAAACTCCAAGAAGATCGACGAAACTCCAAGAAGATCGGAGAAACTCCAAGAAGATCGAAGAAACTCCAAGAAGATCGACGAAACTCCAAGAAGATCGAAGAAACTCCAAGAAAATCGAAGAAACTCCAGAAAATCAAAGAAGATCGAAGAAACTCCAAGAAAATCGAAGAAACTCGAAGAAGATCGACGAAACTCCAAGAAGATCGAAGAAACTCCGAGAAAATCGAAGAAACTCCAAGAAGATCGAAGAAACTCCAAGAAGATCGAAGAAACTCCAAGAAGATCGACGAAACTCCAAGAAGATCGGAGAAACTTCAAGAAAATCGAAGAAACTCCAAGAAGATCGAAGAAACTCCAAGAAACTCGAAGAAACTCCAAGAAGATCGACGAAACTCCAAGAAGATCGGAGAAACTCCAAGAAGATCGAAGAAACTCCAAGAAGATCGACGAAACTCCAAGAAGATCGAAGAAACTCCAAGAAAATCGAAGAAACTCCAGAAACTCCAAGAAGATCGAAGAAACTCCAAGAAAATCGAAGAAGATTGACGAAGAAGACGAAGAAGATCGATGAAAATCGAAGGAGATGGAAGAAACTCCAAGAAGATCGACGAAACTCCAAGAAAATCGAAGAAACTCCAAGAAAATCGAAGAAGATCGAAGAAGATTGACGAAGAAGACGAAGAAGATCGAAGAAGATCGATGGAAATCGAAGAAGATGGAAGAAACTCCAAGAAGATGGAAGAAACTCCAAGAAGATCGAAGAAAACCGAAGAAAATCGAAAAAGATTGGAAAAGATCGAAAAAAATTGAACGAGAGTGAAGAAGATTGACAAAGACGACGAAGTAGATCGCAGGAGATCGACGAAGACCGGAAAAGATCGAAGAAAATCAAAGAAGATTGAAGAATCTGCTGACACAGGACACCAGAGACAAAAAAGACTAGAGAGCGCTGGCATCAGATGCGAAGTTAAAAACAGTTTAAGACGGAAATCAAAGAAAAAATAACACACGATTCAAGAAAGACGAAGAAACGTTCAGCACAGAGACTCAGCGCAGCATACAGATGATCGTCAAACGAAACAATCAAATTCACTTACCTCCAAACACAGAGAACGCTTTGATAGAAATAAAATGAAATAATGCGAAAATGAATGCGAAAACGTTGAGGAAATTACCCAGCAAACTTACAATCACCTAAAATATTCTCCAGAGAGCCTGTAAAAAAGAAAAAGAAACACAAACTGTTGCGAGACTCACAGCAGTAGACAAATGATCTCCAAAAGAAACAGACAAATGCACAAAGTTTACTAATTTATTTACAGAAACAGAATGTTGTAGAGTTTGAATGAAATGGCGATTGTTACTTACTGTTACCTCTTACCTCTGACACTCGGATGAGACCTAGGACAAAAGAAAGAAAGAAACGACCTCGTTGAACAGATTGTTGAAGGATCGTCAAGAAAATCAAACGCAGTACACAGATGAGCGACGAAGAAAACAATTCAACTTACCACCAAACACACAGGAAAATTTGAAAGAAATTAAGTAAATACCTCACCATTTGTTGAAGAAGAACACACAGTTCCTCATTCAAATGAATACCCCATCAATACTTACTATTACCTACCACCCTCTGCGACATTCTCCAGAAATCTAGGAAAAAAGAGAAAAGAGAAACAAAAGAATCATCAAAAACCACAAGAAGTTGAAGGCAGTTAAGCATTTGAATGGAAATTTAAAGTCAAAAAGAAAAACTTAATTGAAATCCACTCACCTCGCTAAAGACTCTCGAAAAAAAACTAAATACTCACATAATCCTCGAGAAAAATGACTTCAATGCGGGCAGTTGATCGAAAACACACTGCAGCTCTGCAAATACCGGATAAAAAAATACTTAAGCACGAAATTTTTCAATTTTTCCCGAAAAAGCAGACGAACACCGAATATTTTCCAAGTAAACCAGCGAAATGACAGGAGAAACTGAACAAAATCGAACACGTTCTCTGATTCGAACAAGAAATTCGGCGAAAGCTCTTATCGATGACAGCGAGCCGTGAGCATGCACGAACATGCACTTCGACTGCAGCAGTGAAATGTCCGAAAAGTTTGGCGGGCAGAATGTCGAAAGCTGTTCACCTTCGAACAAGCACAGCTTTCATCGATGACAGCTGGGTTGAAGGGAAGACATGATCGTGCATGAATTTGGGGCGGTGACTGTGGGAATTGTGAACATAATCGAACATGATTTCGAGTCGAATATGATTTTTGACAGATGATCGTGTGGATGTTGGTGGTTTACAGTGGGTTATGAATTTTTCGTTTGACAGTGGGGTGTAAAATTTGCATTTTAAAGTGGGTTATGTACAGGATGGGCCAATTACAAGTTTCTTTTTAAAAATGCAATAAAATGAACAAAATTAAATTGTTTCCCATGTTTTATGATTTCATTAGTAAGAACAAATATTCCCATTAATTATGAAACACAAAGTCGTTCAAGTGACTGTCTCGGCTGCCTTCGCAGAAGTGCATTCTGTCACCGCAATTTTTAGAGACCTTGTTGATGGTTTCGGGCTGTAGCTCCAGGTTTACTCGGATTATATTGGCCTAAAGTGCTTGAATCGTTTTCGCATTGTTGGCATAATATCGGTACTGCACGGTTCTCCACAAAAAGGGGTCAAATCGCAGCTCCGAGGCGGCCAATTGACATCGCCAAGACGGCTCATAACACGATTTGAATTGAGTCTCACACTCTCGGCCACAGCAGCCACATTCATCATCTGTGCGCACCGTACAACGGCGGGGACCATGAGTGTTGTCCACCAGCTTATCAGTCTCTACCAGTTTTTGCACAGACTTGCGTACCGCAGTCGCTTCGCCGTGGGGTGGGAGCTTCATTTCGGCCGAAATTTCTTTTCAAAAGACCCACTGTTTGGTCTACGCAGCACTCACTTTGGAAATAAATTTTCAATATTTCCCAACGTTGTTCAGGCGTAAAGCGAATCATTTCGTTCGGCGGAGGTATAATACTGACTTTCTGTCAAGATTTCGAGCGGGAAACACCTGTCAGTGTCAAAATTACGTCTGATGTAAAATGAAACCACTAGATGGATTCGTTCGGCGGAGGTATAATAATGACTTTCTGTCAAGATTTCGAGCGGGAAACACTTGTCAGTGTCAAAATTACGTCTGATGTAAAATGAAACCACTAGATGGATTCGTTCGGCGGAGGTATAATACTGACTTTCTGTCAAGATTTCGAGCGGGAAACACCTGTCAGTGTCAAAATTACGTCTGATTTAAAAAGAAACCACTACATGGCCCACCCTGTTTATTTTGCATTGAAAAGTGGCATCCGCATCTGCTCTCAGTGGTGTCTTGTCTCTGGAATTTTTGTAAGAATTCTTTGAGTGACTTGATTACGTTGAGCATATTAAGGAAATTACTTAAATTCCATACAACACCCTTCTGTTCTGGAAACTCTGTCAAATGTGTGCATTCCTCTTGGTCCCTGGTCGGCTTTGGTAATTTTAATTGAGTCAACTGTGGGTGCCGATGATTCCTCTGCAGATGCTCCAAACAATCACTTAGCTGACGTTCTTTTTTATGTGCCCCCCTATGCAATCAGGCACAACATAAAAAAGAACCACGACCACATGTGCTTTTGCTTGAGCTCTGGGAAACCCTATGACTTCCCAAGGTTCCCCCCCCAGGTCCCAACCACAGGTTTAGACATTTGTCCTCAAAAAAATCAACATTTTTGCATTCATTTGCAGAGAACCCTTCCAAGGGTCTACCAAAAAAGAGAAAAACCACCCCCTCACATGAAACGCACACGAGTAATTAAATCCGACGAACAGTCGCGCAACATACACGCGTCTGCTGTTCGCCTTAAGTCGAATCTAAAAACACAAATGTCCTTAAGGACACCAGCATCGTCACCGACACCGCCACTCAAGTACAAGCGGGGCCCATTCAACGGTGGCGCACACCAACTGGTTTCATTTGTCACACCCGCTCCCCCACCCGCTCTCTCGGTGTATGTGTGGTGTGTTGTCCTGTGTGCCATAATTTTTCTGGTCATGTTCGTGACAGGCATTCAAAATGTCATGCAAAATGTGGGCGTCGTCATCATCATCACCGCCGTGCGCTCCTGTTTGCTTTGTTTCATTGCCAGCGCTCTGATTTGGATTTTTTCACTTCCTTACACTCGCCCCCTTCCTCGGGCGCCCTTCGAAGGACGACCTTCGCTTTTGTACTCGCCGGAGATGATTAATATCCACCCGAGCGTGTGTGTGCGACGAGCGACGATGGAATGGAAATAATTACAAACCCAACTGACCCAGCGGAGCCTGTTTAGGTGACACCGAGGGGGGGACCGAAGCATTCGCATTTCATTTGGGATTATATTTTGTGCCGCTTAATTGGATCCAATGCTGCGCGCTGAAAAACGAAATGACACCATTCTGTTGTGCAGCTGCGAGGCTAGACGTTCCTCTTTTTTTGCGCCAACGGGTGGGCAAACACCGTCGGTGGTCTGCCGCGTCGGGTCGCACACATTGTTCGGTTCTGTTAGGCAATTAGGGCATTTTTGGAATTTAATTACAAATCGATTAAACGGGTTTAATTTGTTTTAAACAACACGCTTAACGGCGGCTCTGGCATTCGCAGATTGTGTTCGCGTCAAATTAATTGCTCGGCGTTTCCGCTCCATTTGGGTTTTGGGTTCGACCCCCCCCCAAATGGACGGAGGAGGGCGGGTGTTTGCGAATTTTTGAATTTTTCCCCCGTCACACGGAGTTGTTTGAAAACAATAATTCGAAGTGCTTATAATGGAATTATCTGTGGGATAGAGAGGTGACTAATTTGCGTTATTAATGGGCTTTGTGAGGCGGGCCGGGTGACCCGCAATCTAGATTTCAATTACGAGGGGGAGTTTGGGGAGCAACGGACGCCCGGAGTTCGAGTATCGACGGGGGTTATTCACTACCGATCGAGAGTCTGTTGACAGGACGACACATGCGACAGTTTGGTGCCATGCACACTGTCCATAGAAAGACCAGAACGTCACGTCACCGCCATGCACCCTCAAAGTCTGTCCGCAGACCGCCTCGAACATCACGTTCACTGCATCCAAAGAACCACTCTCATCCTCTCTTCAACTTCAAGACCTGACTACATTTGAATCGGGTGAAGGGCACCAACTCACCCGCGAATCTAACGAGGGTTAAATGACAAACGCGGACAGTATCCTTTTCCCAAGGATCTGCCACCATTCCACTCGACTGCGTTCGTGGTTCGGCGATAATCCAATTTCTGGGGTTATGAACCTTCTGCTCACTGCTTCTGCTTCTTCTTCTATGTGCTCACTCCGCTGACCTTGTGTTCGGTCTTCGCTTTCTTTTGGCAGTGGCAACAGGATAACTGACGTTGACAACACACAGACTACCGATGAGGACCGTTCTCAAAGCGAACCGTTGTCAGTGAAGGGGATATACTCAGGAAAGCTGCGATTCGTTCATGATCTGCCAGAGTCTGACGACAATGATGCAGGGTTGTGTCTAGACCGTTGGAGTGTTATGGCAAGCGAGTGAAACTGTCAACGAATATAGACTGGGCCACGAGATTCACGTGCGACTTGTTGGATTTGTGTTGCAGAAGTCGGTCTGAAGACGATGCGAGTTGTGAATTGAGAACTGAAGTGGCTTATGCTGAAATTTTGGAATGACGCCGATTGACTTGTTTGACTTGTATTGGCTTTTGAGGCTTTGAACCCAAAATCCTTTTCTCCGTTTAATTTTTCCCTTCAATTTTGCGAGCGCAAAAGGGGCTACGAACACTCAGGATACAACACACGCCGAAGGTAAAGATTTGAGCGGGGTACCACAGGAGGCCCGACTGTGTCCCTAGCCTTTCATTCAAACATCTCCCAGAGAGAGAACGTGGTTAAACCAATTTGGGCCCAGAAAAGTGGTTACAAATAACTCCCGAGCGTAAGAGGTATGGATTTTAGCGACCCAGAGGTACCACAAGCGGCCCCACTATGTCCCTACTCTTCAAACCAAACATCTCCCAAAGAGGGAACGTGGCTCCACTAATTTGGGCGCAGAAAAGTGGTTTCGAATACCCTTGAGTGTAAGAAGACGTCGAAGGTATAGATTTGAGCGATACAGAGGTACCACAAGGGGCCCGACTGTGTCCCTAGCCTTTCAATCAAACACCTCTCAGAGAAAGAAAGTGGCTCCACCAATTTTCCCGCAGAAAAGTGTTTACAAATAACTCCCGAGTGTAAGAATGCAAAGCAGGCGTCGATTTGAGCGACACAGAGGTACCACAGGAGGTCCCACTATGTCCCTAGTCTTCAAATCAAACGCCTCCTGGAGAGGGGACTGGGCTCCACGAATGTTGGCGCAGAAAAGTGGTTACAAATAACCGCTGAGTCGAAGAATACGTAGCACGCGTCGAAGGTATGGATTTGAAAGACACAGAGGTACCACAAGAGGCCTCACTATGTCCCTAGTTTTCAAATCAAATACCTCCTGAAGAGGCAACGTGGCTCCATCAATTTGGGCGCAGAAAAGTTGTTTCAAATAACTCCCGAGTGTAAGAATGCAAAGCATGCGTCGATTTGAGCGACACAGGGGTACCACAGGAAGCTTCGCTTTGTCCCCAGCCTTCAAATCAAACACTTCCCAGAGAAGGAACGTAGCTCCACTAATGTGGGCGCCGAAAAGTGGTTACTCCCGAGTTTAAGAATGCTCCGAAGGTATAGATTTGAGCAACAGCGAGGTACCACAAGGGGCTCCACTATGTCCCTAATGAAGCACCTCCCAGAGAAGAAGTGTAACCCCACGCGTCATCGTAGATTTCGAAAAAACCATTTCCGCATCTTCGAGTGATGAGTTTTGCCCACAAACCCCCAGCAATGAATCAATCAGTGACTGACACACAAAAAGCCATTGGTCCCCATGATGAGCCCTGACTTACACCACCACTGAACCCACTCAGACTACCCCTGTTTGCGAAATAATGAATTCACTGCTGCACCGACATGCATCCGATTCCATTTCGCGCACACTAAGCCCGGTAATCTGTGTCGGATTTGGAGGTGCCGGAGCAGAGGTTAATGTCAGTTTGATGTCACCACCACCGCCGGTCGGTCTAATGTATGCGCGCGATATTTAAAGTCGATAACCTTTAGATATGCACTCGGATGAGGTGGCCGTGTCCCTGTGAATATATTTCACATTTAAAACGTTTCAGGGATTCGCGGCCGGATAAGCCCCCAAAATGTTTGTGTTTTCCAATTGAAGGCCCGAAGATTAGAATCTATTCAATTTATAATCCCAAAAACATTTTGCCACACTCCAGGTCACGTCGGGCACGAGGGCATGTCACGGATGCAATTGGGAATGACAACGTACCACGGGGGGATGCGAAAAAAATGCAAAAAAATAAGAGAAGTGATGCGACAGTGCATACAATGCCAATGAAATTACAAACGATTTAGGCCAGAGGCTGGCTGGATCGTGTCGTCCCCAGCGAGGAGTGCCGTATCGCGCGCACAGTGTCGTGCCGAATGCCACTAAATTGGTAATGAAGTGCAGTTTGGTTTAGAGGTGTCGACAGGATAGGTGTGAAAGGTAAATAATTGGTTTATGCGGGGGATTTTCTACGTGAATTTATGTCGACTTTTGGGACATGAGCCAATTCTGAGCGTGAGCTGAGTGGGGAGGTGGGTGGATGTCAATTTAGAGGAGGTTTATTTGATGTGTGTGGCGTATGTTGATCTACATGAGGTGTTCGTGATTTTGTGGAGGGAAAAAAAATTGGAAAATTCGGGAACATGGCAGTTGATTCAGAACAGAAGCCTGGTGGAAATTGAGTGGGATGGCAAAGCTTTTTTTTGGAACAAGTGACCATCGATTCAATAGCGGCCGTGGCAAAGCAGAAATGAAACGGCTGAAGTTGGATTTAGGAGCTTAAATCCACTCCGTGGCAAATGATTGATCGAAGTCCTCGGTAAATGAGGGTTCTAAAGTCCTCCCGGTTGGACAAGGGTTGCTTTTTGGAATTTTTGCTTGGATTCCGAGTGGAGGATGATCCCCTTTTTTGTGCAATTTTTTGTTAAGAAGACAATTTGAAGAGATTGCCAATCATTTTCGGTGAAATTTCTTCCCAAAAGATGCGTAGTTCAGCTGCTTCTGGTTTTTAGTTTAATTTGTGGTGCTTTTTGAACACCCCCCGTTTAGGAAACTTTAGAGACGCTCTTCCATACAAATTTTCCCAAGCGGGGTGTGTTGAAAAAGCAGCAGAAGCCACGTTTCCTAAGCGAGTGCGTTCGAAAAGTGTACTTTTCCTGAGCGGGGCATGTTCAAAAAGCAGTAGCACACACGCTTTCATATAAAGTCCTCAGCGGGATGTGTTCAAAAAGCAGCAACATGACATGGTTCTCAAGCGTGCTGTGTTCAAAAAGTAGCAGCATGGCACGCTATCTAAACGGAGTGTGTTCAAAAAACACACTTCCACGTAAAGTTTCTTGTGCGGGATGTGTTCAAAGAGCAGCAGCATAGTGTGCTTCCTAAGCGGGTTGTGTTCAAAATCCATTCTTCCCTGTAAAGGTTCGTGAGTGGGATGTGTTTAGAAAGCAGCAGCATGGTACGCTTCTGTATGAAGTTTCCTAAGCGGGGCTTGTTCAAAAAGGCAGCAGCACGCACACTGCCATGTAAAGTTTTCTTATGGGGATGTGTTCAAAGAGCAAAAAGTATCAAACTAGCAGCACGGCACGCTTCCTAAACGGGGTGTGTTCACAAATCACACTCCCACGTAGAGTTTCCCGCGAGGGATGTGTTCAGAAAGTGACTGCATGTCATACTTCCATGTAAAGTATCCTGAGCCGGGTATGTTCAAAAAGCAGCATCAAAGCACGCTCTCTTACAAAGTCCTGAGCGGGATGTGTTCAAAAAGCAGCAGCATGGTACGCTTTCTAAGCAGGGTGCGTTCAAAAACCATACTTCCCCGTAAAGGTTCATGAGCGTGGTGTTCAAAAAGCAGCAGCATGCACGCTCTCATATAAAGTTTCCTAAGCGGGTGCGTTCATGGCACACTTCTTGACCGGGGTATGTTCAAAAAGCAGCAAGAAATAAGCTAAAAACCAGAAACATCTGAACTACGCATCTTTTTGGAACAAATTTCACCGAAAATGATGGACAATCTCTTCAAATACTCTTCCGACGGTTAACAAAAAATTGCTGAAAGAGGGTCATCTTCCACTCGGAAAATCGAGAAGGGGAATGTTGTTGCAGATCCTCATCTCTCCTTCATCTCCTTCTGTTGACCATTTTGTTGACCATCATTCAACGACTTTGTTGATGGACTTTACTCATGTTAATCCCGATGAGTCAACAAGAGGCCCCATCATCACCAAGGGCGCCCAGGAATGTCACCAAACTACAAAGAGCCTTTCCCCGAAAAGCCAACACTCAGAGCCGTATCAAAATTCTTACGTTTAGTGAATCATAAATACTTTTGTCAATAAGAATACCCCCCCAAACAGACCGCAGATGCTCTGGCTTTGTTATAAAAATTAAGAGGGTCAAAATGTATGCATGTCAGTTCACAATGAGACGGATTAACTTGAAGACCCTCCAGCGGCTGCCTGTAAGAACCGCCCCCAAAGGATCCTCCCAAGCCACAAGTCCTCATAAAACTTTCCCTTGTCCCTCATCAGAACCCTAACTCGCCTGACATAAGTGATTGTCATCCCCATCGGATCCCCATCGAAATTCCTCACCACCATGCGTGTCATGCCACCACCAATCACCGTCTCCCTGGATTGCAATTTAAAGTGAAACCAGAATCGATGGCAAAACGAAATTTATTGGAAAAGTTTTATTGATAAAATCTCATCATCTCGTTCGGCCCCCGCCCCTCCCCAGAGGCATCGACCGGCCTAATGTCATTAGACCAAGCGAAACCATTTGAAAGATGGAAACTTTTCTCATCACCTTTGTGTATACCCTTCATAATCCCCGTCACAATGTTGTCCCACATTCCACGGAACAGAAAAAAGAGAGAACCTGTTTTTTTATCCGCACACACTGGGGGCGGGGGATGGAAGCAGAACAGATCGAGAAAAGCCACAAAACAAAGACAACTAAAATGGAAATTCACCGCATGAGTGAGTTCCTATTCCCCGTTCACCTTATTTATGGGAAAATAATTGATTTAGGGGATGACGAGCCCACTCCATCGTGTGCTCCCCCACCGCCAGCAGCCAACATTCTCCTCCGCATTCTCGGTTTTTGATTAATTTTGCATAAAAAAAACCGGGGATCCCTCTCTGCCTCACACGGTTTCTTTTGTTTCGCTTCCGACTGAGTGCATCTGGGCATGAATACACTAATTGAAGCGAATCCTCGCGACGACACAGAATCATTGCATTCGAACGAGTTGTTGAATTTGAATGATTTGTGGATTGTGTTTGAGTTTCTTTTCGTTGCTTCGGCTTGGCTTGGGCTAATGGTGATGGAATATGTTTGTGCTGAGGGTGGTTGGATGTGGGGGGCGGGGGGGATTGGCTAAAGGGATTGTGTCAATATTTACTTGTGGTGACAATCGAATATCGTTGAGAATCCTCGTGGCTTCGGAGAGTCGGTTGATTGGTTGGAGCAACGATTTATGTGGTTTATGCGACCGACAAGGGAGTTTGAGTTCGAGATTAGAATTGATAAGTAGATTGTGGCAAAAAGAGGACTTCAGAGGGCGGCTGGAATGGATGCTCATCTTTTGCAAGGAGGGGCAATTTCGAAGCGAATCCAAGGAGTATATGACTTCGGCAGAAAGACGACGGAATAAGGATGAATTTTGCACAGACTTGTGACCACAATGAACCGAGAAATACAAGAAACGACTGTAGGAGGTCTAGATTAATGTCAAGAAAAAGCAAAGGCCTCCTTAGTTAACCCTGTGGCACACCATTTTTTTTTTAGCAGAATCACGTGAAGATTCACGGCCCATAAGCAAAGAAAAAGCAAGGGCCTCCTTAGTTAACCCTGTGGAACACCATTTTTTTTTGGCAGAATGTCGAGAAAAAGCAAAGGCCTCATTGGTCAACCCTGTGGCACACCATTTTTTTGAGCAGAATCACGTGAAGAGCTTCCCATAAACAGTTCTTTTCTTCTTCTTAGGGCGCTACAGTCCGAGGTGGATCTGGGCCTCACCCAAAATGCCTCTCCAGCCAGCACGATCTCTTGCCAGCTGTCGCCAGTTTCGCACACCAAGCCGGCCGAAGTCTCCCTCAATTTGTGTCCGCTACCTTGTACGTGGACATCCTCTGTTTCGTTGTCCCACAGGCTCAGAGTCAAAGACTCTTCGGAGCCGGAGCTAAGTTGTCTATACGCTCTACCTAGCCTAGCCATCTCAGGCGTTGCATCTATAGACGGTGACTAGTCTCATGTCACTGTACACCCCATACAGTTCGTAGTTGAACCTTCTCCTTCAAATGCCATCAACGAAAACAGGACGAAAGATCGCTCACAGAACTTTTCTCTCGAAAAGACCAAGATACTGTTCATCCGCTTGGGATACTTTCCATGCCTCTGCGTCGTAAAGCAGGACTGGGATGATCATAAACAGTTAATGTCAAGAAAAAAGCAAAGACCTCCTTGGTCAATCCTGTGGGACACCAGTTTTTTGAGCAGAATTACGCGAAGAGTGGCCCATAAGCAAAGAAAAAGCAGAGGCCGCCTTGTCAACCCTGTGGAACAACAGTTTTTTTTAGGAGAATCACGTGAAGAGCGGCCCATAAGCAAAGAAAAAGCAAAGGCCTCCTTGGTCAACCCTGTGGCACACCATTTTTATGATCAGCATTACGTGAAGAGCACCCCCTAAACATCCAACAAAAAAAAAACCCTTTGCACTCAACCATTTCACAGCCCCGTTGCATGGCAAATCAAGTCACTGTCAAGTACCCATTACCCACGAGTTCCCATCGCATTGCAAAGCAAAAATAAGAAGCATTTCCTTTTCCTTTTCCTCTTCCGATCTCCACACGCCACACAGTCACGTTGAGAGAGCTCAATTTGAAGCTCCATCAAAATGAAAGAAATCTCCGAAACACATAAATTTCAATATTTTACTCATTTCCTCGTCGCAATCCTCACACACGATCGTTACAAGCCCGCGCACACACACCCCACATACTCCCTCCTGCCAATCTCGAGGATATTAAGTTTCAAAAAAAGAAGAGAATTTCAATATATTCCACCTCCAGCCCGGCGCCCCCAATCAGATGCATAGATTTCGAGCTCAAATCAGCTCTCGTTCGTTTTATTTTTCTTCTTCTTTTTTTTTTTTCGTTCGCGAGATTGAACTTTCAATCTCCGCGCGCGTTTGAGTGATGCGGTTCGCGATATGAAAAAGTAAAAACACAATCCTTTTCCCATCCCCAGCAGCATCCAGCTGCGGCCCTCTTGTGAGGGATGTAATTTTCACCGTCACCAGGCACACTTTCATCTCGAAAAGACGGCGGAGCGGTGCGCCCCCACCCGCCATCATCAACGCCATCGCCCCCGAAGAGGGAATAACACGTGTTAATCAAAACGTTGGCAATGTTCGGAGTTTTGAATCGATATCGCGCTTCGTATTGGTTTGCTCAAAGGATGCCAACCGAGCGACCGAGGGGGAAGAAGGCAATGATGATGGCTCTGCCGGATGAGGTGGGCCGTGCAGGATGTTTAAATTCAGATAAAATATCTGTTGGGAAGCATTTTGATGCGTGATGATGCCGATGAAATAGGCAATTGATTTTCGATATCTCCTGTGCTGTGCGCCATCGCCGTCGTCGCTGGGCGTAAATATTTGCTTAAGGATTTTAGCGCCGCACTGCCGTTCGCCCGCCGCAATGGGAGAGAAATGCAAAGCGGAAAAAATATCAAAAAAGTGGAAAAGAAAAGCAGCCTCGCTGACAGATATTGCTTCGTTATTGCTCCATTTAATCGGATGGGAATCGAAAGCGGGAATTTGGCGTTCGCCTCTCGGTTTTTCTTTTCTTTTTTTTTTCGCTTTGCAGTGTTTGCGCGAATCCTTGAAACGTTATGAATGCTGAATGTTTGCTCGGAGTGCTTTGATCCTTTGTACAGGTGCGGAGAAGAGCACCGATAGTGTGTAGGGTTGGCTGGCAATCTTGAGTGGTGTTGCCTATTTATGGATGATTTGAAGTCGTGTGGGTGGCAAATGTCAATCGAATGATGGCGGTCGTCCTTGGAGTGGAGGAGGAATGATTGTCCATTCGAATGGAAGCAATATTCCACAGCTAATGACACTTTTCCGGTGGCTTCGGAGACGTTTGACATGAATTCATGAGGGCGCTTCAAATTATGAGGGGATATTCGACTTACACTGCCAAGGAAACAACCTTTTTTGAGTTCGTGGCATTTTCAGGGAAACTTCAAACGGATCTATCGCCGGGGGGGGAAGACACGTTTATGGGGGCAAGTCGGTGGAAGTCGGGAATTTGTGTATTGTGCGAAAGGGGATGAGACGTGAATAAATGCCACTGTTAGCGATTTCGGAACTACTCATTTGCTTCCGCAGCAGCAAAGGACGACTGGAAATGTGTTCAATTGCTCAAGGGTAACGCTTCAGTTGCTCAACCGTAACGCTTCGATTTCGACTTTAACTTCAACTCAGACTTCGTCTTCGACCTCGACTTCGACATCGACTTCAACTCCGGAATCAACTCTGACTTCTACTTCGACTCGGACTTCGTCTTCGACTTCAACTTCAAGTTCAACTTTGACTACGACATCGACTTCGATACCGAAATCGACTTCAACTTCGACTTCGACTTCGACTTCGACTCCGACTCCCACTCTGACTCCGACTCTGACTCTGATTCTGACTCCGACTCCGACTTCTACATCGCCTTCGATTTTGACTTAGACTTAGACTTAGCCTTAGACTTCATCTTCGTCTTAATCTTCGACTTGGACGTTGACGTGGACTTGGACTTGGACTTGGACTTGGACTTGGACTTGGACTTGGACTTGGACTTGGACTTGGACTTGGACTTGGACTTGGACTTGGACTTGGACTTGGACTTGGACTTGGACTTGGACTTGGACTTGGACTTGGACTTGGACTTGGACTTGGACTTGGACTTGGACTTGGACTTGGACTTGGACTTGGACTTGGACTTGGACTTGGACTTGGACTTGGACTTGGACTTGGACTTGGACTTGGACTTGGACTTGGACTTGGACTTGGACTTAGACTTAGACTTAGCCTTAGACTTCATCTTCGTCTTAATCTTCGACTTGGACGTTGACGTGGACGTGGACTTGGACTTGGACTTGGACTTGGACTTGGACTTGGACTTGGACTTGGACTTGGACTTGGACTTGGACTTGGACTTGGACTTGGACTTGGACTTGGACTTGGACTTGGACTTGGACTTGGACTTGGACTTGGACTTGGACTTGGACTTGGACTTGGACTTGGACTTGGACTTGGACTTCGACTTCGACTTGGACTTGGTGTTCGATTTCGACTTCGACTCTGAACCAGTGGGACAACGCAAGAGAGGACGTCTACGTATCAGGTGGCGTAACAAAGTCGAGAGGGAACCCAACCAACTTGGCGTGCGCAATGAGAAGCAGCTGGCTAGAGTTCGTTCCAGCTGGAGAATCTTGTTGGTTAAGGGCCAGGTTCACTCCGGACTGTAGCACCATAAGAAGAAGAAAAAGAAGAAGAGGAAGAAGAAGAAGAGGAAGAAGAAGAGGAAGAAGAAGAAGAAGAAGTAGAAGAAGAAGTAGAAGAAGAAGTAGAAGAAGAAGAAGGAGAAGGAGAAGGAGAAGAAGGAGAAGGAGAAGGAGAAGGAGAAGGAGAAGGAGAAGGAGAAGGAGAAGGAGAAGGAGAAGGAGAAGGAGAAGGAGAAGGAGAAGGAGAAGGAGAAGGAGAAGGAGAAGGAGAAGGAGAAGGAGAAGGAGAAGGAGAAGGAGAAGGAGAAGGAGAAGGAGAAGGAGAAGGAGAAGGAGAAGGAGAAGGAGAAGGAGAAGGAGAAGGAGAAGGAGAAGGAGAAGGAGAAGGAGAAGGAGAAGGAGAAGGAGAAGGAGAAGGAGAAGGAGAAGGAGAAGGAGAAGGAGGAGGAGAAGGAGGAGGAGAAGGAGAAGGAGAAGGAGAAGGAGAAGGAGAAGGAGAAGAAGAAGAAGAAGAATAATAAGAAGAAGAATAAGAAGAACAAGAAGAGGAAGAAGAATAAGAAGAACAAGAAGAGGAAGAAAGAGGAGCGCAACGCTGCACCACATTTAAGATTTCCTTATCCACTACATCCCTTCCACAAATCATTTCTCTTCGCAGTAACATCAGCAAAGCAGTATTAACTCGCCCCCAACCCACACGTCCAAGTCTTTTGCAAACAATTTGTGTAATCAAGACCTACACGGTCGCTGTCAGCCGTCAGGCTACCAAGGCCCACGCTTAACTAAACAGCATATTAACTCGCTCACGCACAATTTATTCCCCCATTTCATCACTCACACTTGATTGCTGATAAGTTATTGGCCCTCCCTGCCCCAGCAAAACAACCAAGTCGTCGTCGTCGCTAAACAAGACCGCCCAAGGACGAACAACAACAAGCCCGACGACTACAACAATTTTAATAATGCGAATATTGAATACGTGAACTACTACCCGTTCTCGATTTATTTCATTTCATTCTGCTTAGGACATTCCAGTCACATCGTTGGTTATCATTCATTTTATGGCATACAAAGCAGCACAACAACACGAGAGAGTGAGAGAGGGGGAGCAGGAAAAAGCAAACACAACACAGGATAGAGAGATACGCCGAAACCCACATCGGAGCCCACACTCGCTCCACATATTCTGATTAATAAATCCCTTTATTGGATTAGAGGAGAGTAGCAAAAAGGCTTCTGGTGATGCCATAAATATTCCTTAACATTTCCTTTCGCTGTTGATCCCCGAGAGCGAGCACGGCCGAGCGCCCGGGAACACATCCGTTGATCTGTGTACATTTTTGCATGAATGTGTTCGGTTTTTCATGCCTAACAGTTGTGTAAGAGGATAATAAACTCAAGAATCCTTTCTCTGTCCACTGGCGCCCCCACGCTCCATGCCCACCCACTCCCCAGCCCGCCCCCATGACATCGCCGCCACTGGTGGGACTGATGATGATGATGATCGGAGCGATGCCGATGATGCGAGAGCCACCATTAATCTTTATCCGTTTTTATGCACAAAAGGAAGAGCGGCAGAGGTGTCTGTGGTGTGGGTATGCGCAATTGTGAAAGAGTCATCTATCAAGAGTCCTCAATGAGCAGACCATTTATCTTGTTTTCCAATCATTGCCACCGAACACTTCCGATGGCTCAGTGCTGGCAGATTCGGGAAAGAACAGGCCGACAGGGAAGAGGATGCTGGTGTTTAATAAAACGGATATCCATAAAAGTATTTTCCTCGATTTTATCGCTTCGATATAGTTCTGTTTGTTTCGCATATCCTCGCTGATGTCTTTCGGAAGAGGGTGACAACTTGAGGTTGATGAACTCTGGGAAGTTTAATGGATGAACTGAGGGACTGAGTCCTTGTGATTGACATTTCATGGCTACAGCGTGCGAGTCTTTAGGAATGGGACCACAAATTATGGCTCTAAACGTTCATATTGAAACTGTGGACTTGAACAAAAAAGGCAAAGAAATGGGAAACACCATCAGATACACCGTTTTGAGAGATATGGCGCTTTTTCCAAAAAAAATGTCAGTCTCTTCCTTGGCACAACTTCACAATTCTAGGCTAAAGCTTTGAAACTATTGGACCTAGGGCCACAAATGACGATTCAAAACGTTGGTAATGAAAGCGTGCATTTGGCAAAAAAAGAAGAAAATGAAAATCGCCGTCAGACCCACCGTTTTCGAGATATGGCGAGTTTTAAAAAACCTCGTTTCTGGTGCAAATTCATCGCTATAGCGTCTAAACCATCAACATAGCGTCAAAAATTAAGACTCAAAACGTTTGTTTTGAATGTGTACATTTTGGCAAAAAATAGGAATGAAGTAGAAAACGCCGTCAGATGCACCGTTTTTGAGATATGGCGGTTTTTGCAAAAAAAAATCGTCTTTTCCCGTGCACAAGTCCACAATCCTTAGCTACAGCTCGGAAACTACTGGAGCTAGAGCCACAAATGATGGTTTAACGCGTTGGCAGTGAAAGCGTGAATTTTTGGGAAAAGTGAAAAATTAAGTTTTCGAGATATGACAGGTTTTCAAAAAACCTCGTTTCTGGTGCCCCACTTCATCACTATAGAGTGCAAACCATTAGACCCATGTCCACAAATTATGGCTCAAAACGTACGTAAACGAAGCGTGGATTTTGGCAAAAAAGGGAATAAAATGGAAAACGCCGTCAGCACCGTTTTCGAGATATGACAAAAAATTTTCGTCTTTTTCATGCACATCTACACAATGCTTGCCTATAGCTCGGAATCTATTGGACCTAGGGCTAGAAATGAAGGCTCAAAACTTTGGTAATGAAAGCGTGGATTTTTTTTTACGAAGAGTGGAGTCAGATGCACCGTTTTCGAGATATGGCGGGTTTTCAATAAACCTCATTTCTGGTGTCTATTCATCGCTATAGCGTCCAAACCATTGGTCCTAGGCCGTCAAATGATGGCATTAAACGTTGGTACTGAAAGCGTCGATTTTGGCGAAAAAGGCAACGAAATGGAAAACGCCGTCAGACAGGTCGTTTTCGAGATATGGCGGTTTTTGAAAAAAACTGGCATTTTTTCCTTCAACTTCACAATTCTTGGCTACAGTTCGGAAAGGATTGGACCTAGGGCCACAATCGATGGCTGAAAACGTTGGTAATGAAAGCGTGCATTTGGCCAAAAAAGGGAATATATTCGAAAACGCTGTCCGTTTTCGAGATATGGCGAATTTTTGAAAAAAAATTATTTTTCCTCGATTCAAGTGCCAATTTGCAGTCAAATGATGGCTTTAAACATTGGTATTGAAAGCTTGGATTTTGGGGAAAAAAAGAAGAAAATGGAAAACCGTTTTCGAGATATGGTAAATTTTCAAAAAACTCGTTTCTGGTGTCAATTCATTGCTATAGCGGCCAAACTATTAGACTTAGTACCACAAATGATGGCTCAAAACAACAAAATATACAACGTTGCCCAATCACGTTTACATCCTGTCTAGAGCAAGTAAACTCTAATGACCTCCTGGAATTCCCTTCATCCCGGTAACAATTGAAAAACCAAGTCCTTAGCCAATTATCCCACACCACGTGTCGTCCACCCGCCCACCCGCGAACGTAATCTCCAATGAATGTGTCATTTTGTCACGTGCATCAATTTATATCCCGTACCATCCTCCCCATTAAGGAACAAGCCTTCGGGAAACGAACAAAAAAAAAAACAGCCACATCAACGTCCAGGCTGTTCATCGGAGAATGCGGTATCCCTCCCGCTAGGCTATTGTCCTGCCGTCAGCGCTACAGCGCGCATTCCAGCACATAAGACACATTAATCATAACAACAAAACTCACCTCCGACCGATGTCCACCCCGGGGATGGGGGGGGGTGTGGCCGCAGACCACCCGTGAGACTCGGAGCTTGGCCCGACGGTGATAGTGTTGAATGGTGCTCCTGGAAGGATACCCAGGTGCCATGTAGACCATTTGCCGACCAGGCCCGGCCGGCAGGATGGAGAAAAAATTATTTTAATCAAATCTAAGCGATACAACTTTTCCACTTAAGCGTCGTCGTCGTTGTTGTTGTTGCCGCTGCTTTATGACGATGACGGCGTTCATGTTCATGTTTTGGATTTCACTCTACACAATTTGTCTCTCCCGACGAGTGTGAGAGTGTGGGGGAGACGCCAAAAAAAATACGTCCTGTCAACTAAATGACATTCCCACTGAGCGACAGTGGGGGGGGGGTAGGGGCATGTTCAGTTTTGTTGATGGTTTTTCTTTTTCGTCTCGTTTTTTTTTTTGTGCCATTCACTCGCTTCCTTCCTGTGTGATGTAACGAGTAATTGGAGCTCGTTTAGCATTTTAATGGACGGTTTTTCGGGTGAAATAGATGTTTCTGCGGGGCAAACATCTTCGTCCTGCTGCTGCTTGGACATCATTTTAATCACTCTGACAGGTGGTGAGCGGTATCTCCTTCACGAGCGGAAGAAATGTATTCATAGACGGTTTTCCGGTTTCTAAATTCGTTTCTTTTTTTTTTTTGTGGAATGATTTAATTGGTTTCCTCGTTTGTGCTTAACCTATGTGGGGTTTTGATGTGACTGCCGTCGTCGTCGTCTACCTTGGCAACCGCAAAGTGAATCATTAGATGGATCTGGGGGAGAGAGAGGGAGGGAGAGAAGGAGAGAGAGAGAGAGGAAATGGAAAGCGATGTGTAATTTATTTAATCGTTTCCACTTGGAACGTCAATTTCAATTGGAAATTGAATCGCTGAGGTTCTTCAAATGGCAGACATGAGTGAGGGACGGGAAATGTGAAGCACCGGAGGAGGCGAAGGGAAACATCAAAGTGGCGGATGAATTAGAAATTTAAATCGAAGTTTTTTGCGCTTAGATCTCATCACTGACTGACATGGGAACGGGATTAATCATATTCATGTGGAGTTTGTGTTTACTAAAGGGTATCTCTGTTTGACCCGATTTTTTTTTTTTTTGCTTGACAGACCATTTGATGGTATAGATTCAGGTTCTTGGCCACAAAAGGAGGCCACGCATTTTTCTCCTTCAACTCACAAGAAAGGGAAGAACACGGAAAACGCCCTCAAACGGACCGTTTACGAGGTATGATGCTTTTTGCAAAAGCTTGTCGTCTTTTCCTTCACAATTCTTGGCTATAGTTCGGAAACTATTGGACCTTGGACCACAAATGAGGGCTTAAATCGTTGGCAATGAAAGTGTGCACTTGTCCAAAAAAGGGAAGAAAGTCGAAAACGACGACCGTTTTCGAGATATGGCCCGTCAAATGATGGCTTTGAACATTGGTAATGAAAGCGCAGATATGGGCGAAAAAGGTAAAGAAATAAAAAACGCTGTCAAACAGGTCGTTTTCAAAATATGGCGATTTTTGAAAAAAAAAATGTCATCTTTTCCTTCAACTTCACAATTCTTGGCTACAGTTCGAAAACTATTGGACCTAGGGTCACAAACGATGGCTCAAAACGTTGGTGATGAAAGCGTGCATTTGACCAAAAAAGGGAATATACTCGAAAACGCTGTCTATTTTCGAGATATGGCGAACTTTCAAAAAACTCGTTTCTGGTGTCAATTCATTGCTATAGCATCCAAACCATTAGACTAAGGACCACAAATGATGGCTCAAAACATTAGTAATGAAAGCGTGCATTTGGCCAAAAAAAGGAATATACTAGAAAACGTCACCTGTTTTCGAGATATGACGGATTTAAAAAAAAAAATCGTTTTTCCTCGTTTCCAGTGGCAATTCGTCGTTCAACTCACTGAACAACCAAGGGGATCGACTTCGAATTGCTTGGATCTCATTCCAAATGCTACAAGACCGCTGGTTGAAGTTCACATCACTGAACAAAAAGGACCAACTTTCCGTTACCCAACGCAAACAATGATGGTTGGGCCCAACTCTTTCGCCCCAAGGGAACCTTGAAATCGTGTATTTCTTGGACAAGAAAACGTCTGTGAACACACAAACCATCTCAGGGTTGCAATAACAATCGAATTCCTGCCATAAAATTACAGTCAGCATCGACTTTGAATTCCCAAAGTTTATGCCCCCGTCCAAGTCTCACTCATTTACAATTTTCTTTTCAATTCACTCTCTCGTTCCTTGCAATTTCAGACCATCTCTCACCCTTCGAATTACTTTCACCATCGTCGAGCTTTTATTTTTAACTTGACACAAATTCTTATTCCCCCCGCTCCACACACATGTTCAGATATAGCTCGGGTACACCAATTTGCTGCAAAATAAATTCTCTCCATCAAAATGGCAATTCCATCGAATGTACAACTATGAATCGTTCAGAGGGAAGCAAAGCGTTTTCTCCGATCGACTGAAACAGTAACACAATATCTGTGCAGCAGCACACTTTCAAGGAAGACCTCGAGAGTGAAGGGGGTCTCTCTGGTTGGACGGTCGAAAACGGAGAGCAGGCGGCAGTAACTTAAGTTGCTGAGGAATTGTCTTTCCATTTGTGAAATGCGAAAGGTCCTCACCCACCTCCTCCTCCTCCACCTCCTTCTTCTCCACCTCCTCCATCCTTCTTCATTTTTCATCATTTTTCCCCATTCAATTCTTTTTTCGAGTATTATTTCATTCATTCCCCTGCTGTCCTCCGCCCTCATTCACTTACACAATTGCAATGGAATTCAATAGAGATGGTAATTGAGGAGGCGAAGGGATTCACAGAACAACGGAGATAATGCATGAATGATTTTCAAGTTGAGCAAAATGAATAACAACAAGAAAAACAAATTATTAGAGAAAACGAAAAGTACAAAGGAGATCTTTTTTTGAAAGAGAAAAGAGAATGAAACTAAATGAGGAAGAAAAGGAATCAAATTGATGTCCTCCCCTTTTTTTTTTTATGCGCACCATTTGATATATTTGATATCCTCAATCAATCCTTTTTTGCACTCGCCTGGTCATTGTTGTCGAGCGATGGGGGGAGAGGAAAGTCATTTTCAACTGTTTTTTTGTTTTTTGAGTGAGAAAGAGGGTTGCGGCATTAAGGGAAAGCACTTGAGTTTTGTTGCTGTGGAGGAGGTGAAGGCGAAGTTTAGGTGTCTCTCTGGTGTATCACATGAATTCTGGACCTAAATAGCAGAACTTTTTCTTCTTTTTCTCTCTTTTTCTTCTTCATCTTCTTCGATGCTTATTCTTCTTGTTCTTTTTTTTCTTCTGTCTCCAATGCGCACGACAAGTTAGTTGAGGTTCCTCTCCAGTCCAGTTCCTCTAGTTGGATAAACAGCAGAACTGCATTTTTTAATTCTAGAAAAAATACCGGCCCTTGCACAGTCTCCTGTGGGACTCCAATGGCACATGCCAAGCTGGTTGAAGTTTCTCTTCACTCGTGCGCCTTCTTAGACGTACAGACCTTGGACAAGCAGCAGAACTGAAGTTTTCATTCCAAGCAAAAATACTGGCCCATGGACTTTCACCTGTGGGATGCCAATGACACACGCCAAGTTGGTTGAGATTTATTTTCACTCGTACGCCGCCTTAAACGTACGGACCTAAGACAAGCAGCAGAACTGAAATTTGTAATTCTAGAAAAGATACCGGCCCATGCACAGTCTCCTGTGGGACTCCATCGATTTCCACGTCCAAGCACAATATGGACTCCTCATTCGTTTTGAGTGAAAGGGGGTATCGACATTAAGGAAAAGGACTTAAGTTTTCTTACTGCAGAAAGAATAAAGTCGAAGTTTGGGTGTCTCTCTGGTATATCACACAAATTCTGAACATTTTTCATATTTTTCTTCTTTTTTCTTTTTCTTCTTCTTGTCCTCCTTATTTCTCTTCTTTTTCTGTTTCCTTCTTCTGTCTCTAATGCAACAAGTTGGTTTAGGTTCCTCTCCACTCGTGCGCTACCTTACACAAGCAACAGAACAAAAGTTTGCATTCCTAGAAAAAATACTGGCCCACGCACGATCTCCTGTGGGATTCCAATGGCACACGCCAAGTTGGCTGAGGTTCCTCTCCACTTGTGTGCCGTCTTAGACGTACAGACCTTGGACAAGCAGCGGAATTCAAGTTTGCATTCCTAGAAAATATACTGGCCCATGCACGGTCTCCTGTTGGACTCCAATGGCACATGCCAAGTGGTTGAGGTTTCTCTTCACTCGTGCACCTTCTTAGATGAACAGACCTTAGGCAAACGGCAGAACTGATGTTTGTATTTCTAGAAAAAGTACTGGCCCATGCACAGTCTCCTGTGGTACTCCATCGATTTCCACATCCAATCACACTATGGACTCCGCTTTAACAACATAAGCACACATCACCCTCATTCCTCATTCCATCACCGATTTACTTCAAAAATACTCTCATTTTCAAGCAAAAATACAGGCACTTGCCGGTAGCTCCTCCATTGTTAGTTCATCCTAAGTAAACAATTATTACCAGACACACATGAAAACTAGGACACAAATGGTGACAAAAACAACGACTCCATCCATGGCCCAAAAAAAAAAACAGACAAAATGAAAGAGAAAACCTCCCACAATGACGCATGGAGGTCATAAACATACACCGACTTAGCCACATACGCGAGTCAGGCAGAGAGAGAGAGCGATGCCTTAGGGAATAAACCGCATGAATGCAATGAAATATTTATAGATTCTGTGTTCATTTATACATTTGAGAAAATTTTTATTTTTATAGCGCGTATTTCATTCCATTTTCGCGTCCCGCTCTCTTTCTTTTGCTGAGATATAATTTAGTCACGTGGCATGGACTACCCTTGAAAGTTGAATTTTAATAGATTTAAAGGAATCTCATTTGGAGCAAGGAAAGGGGATGTACGGTGCATATGTGGGGAGGAAAGCCGAACACGTGCAGACTGTTTGGTGAAGATTTCATGCTGCTTTTACCACAAAACCTCAATAAGAAGCCGAAAGAAAGGGCTTTTCTTTAAAACGATCCGCGGAAAATCTCGTTAATGACTGACACACGAGAAAATAACCATCAAACGGCGGTAATTTTTACGAACCGAATGAGGGTGGGAAATCGTTGGGGAGTTTACCAGGAGACGTTTCAATTTCAATGAAAAATCAAACAGGACTCTCCTTTTTGATTCTCATGAATTCGTGTCTCCCCCAAATGAGGATTAATCAGGGACGACATGATTAAACACATTCCCACGGGGGAAACAACGTTATCCAGGATCTCCACCGGCAGGATGGCTCACGCCCAAAGGACACGCATGGTTTACTTTCGCCGACTGATATATCATTTGAAAGGAATTTTCACGCTGACACATTATCTATCTGGTGTTCATTGGAAAGCACATTTAAGTCCCATTCCGGGGGAAAAAAGGACGTAGTTTCGTGCTCCCAAACTGGATTGCCTTTAGTCACGACTCACGCCGCCACCGCCTAATTTGGTTTTGAAAATTAATTGCCACACCATTCGAAATCAATTCTTTGGCACTAAACAAATTTATGTTCTCATCCTCAAAACAAACAGCGGCGGCTGTGGAGAACCAATGAAGCGATTCTGCTTAATAGGCGCGCGTCACTTTATTGCCATGCGTTCCATTTGTGCCCGTTATGCATGTTTTAATGGTATTTCTTTCTCTCTGCACCGGTGCTGGGGGCGGGGGGAGAAGCTCACTCTATCACGCGCCCATTACTGTGGGTGATTTCGTTAAATAGCACCTTCTCCTTCTGGGCAAACATTCATTCGTTCACGCGAGCACACACATCTTCGAGCAGCGAAAAAAAAGACACACATTTCGTGATATATCCTTAATGATTGCGTGAAAGTGAAATTGCACACTGGCACGACAGGGATGGTGTGTGTGTGCTTTTTTTTTTCGGGGATTTGCTTGACTGATTTGTGAAGGTACAGCAAGGAATTTCCACCACACACTCACGGGCACAGCACAGATGGGGGGATACTTTAGTTAGAGATATATCGTGTACTTATCCAGATGATTAGCTGTGATAAATTCTCATGAAGAATTCTCTAGGAGAACCCGGAGCCAACGACGCGGGAAATGAGATGGAAAAGGAGGGAAAACAAATTGGGAATTCCTCGGGCGCGAGAGAGGGAATAGAAATGTCGCTTGGTATTTGGCCGCAGGCGGGTTCTTCTGACGGAGCGACAGGCTTAACAAATTATGGTGATCTGGTGCAGTCGTTCTGACTGACTTATGACTTGTTGGCAAATCAATCACATTTCTCGTGGTTTTTTGAAAATCACTAGATGACCCGATGATAGTCCAAACCCTCCACGACCCACTTCCACAGCTAATCCCTCCGATTCCCAACTCCAAATGGCTCCCTCATCCCACGAACTTCAGGAAATTCAAATACAAGGTGCGCCATCTAGTGGTTTCTTTTTAAATCATAGATTATTTTGACTCTGACAGCTGTTTCCCGCTCGAAATCTTGACAGAAAGTCAGTATCATACCTCCACGGAACGAAATGGGTCGCTTTATGCTCGAACAACGTCGGGAAATATTGAAAACTTGTTTTCAAAGTGCGTGCCGTGCAGCCCAAGCAGTGCATTTTTTGAAAAGAAGTTTTGCCCGAAATGAAGTACCCACCGCGACAGCTGTACGCAAGTTTGTACAAAACGTTCGTAAGACTGGTATGCAAGTGGACAACACTCATGGTTTTCCTGTGATCAGGAAAATCAACCACATTTCCCCCATTAAGTCGTCACTAGATGACCTGATGATGAACAAAACCCTCCACGACCCACTTCCACTGCTAATCCCTGCGATCCCCAACTCCAAACAGGTCCACCGAACTTCGGCAAATCCTTCCGAAGTCCCTTTTCCAATCCAGCAACCACTCAAAACTAAAGCACTCTCATCTGACCAGCACCCCGATTGGCCCTCTCTCTCTCTCTCTTGCGTCGAACACCCTTTGACCTTAGCCCAGTACATAGGTGAATCTAACTAATCTTATGTGTATATTTCATTTCTCTGATTGCAGGATGGAGAATCATCGACCAAACCTCATCATAATTTCAATATCGATGCTGTATTGGTTTAAATCCTCAGTGGATTGTTGGAAATTCGATGCACGTTTTGCGGCCGGCGGTGGCGGTGGCCCCGGTGGCACTGGTGCCGGTGGTGCCACCGCCACTAATCCAACAGCCACTGGACCAGCTGCTGGCGCTCATGGTCAAACAGCAACTGCCGGACATGGTGGCACAGGTGCTGGCGGCGCCAACGGAGGACCACCAGGCACATCTGGACCCGGTAATCCTCAGCAGCAGCCGCCACCCCATCCGGGCATAACAATGCTAAATGTAAACCAACAGGACATGCTGTATGCCTGCCCGTTGAATAGTATGTGCCAATGTGCCGGTCTGCCAAATGAAACATCAACTTTGATTGAGATTAATTGCAATGAGGTTGCACTCTATAAATTCCCCGGTAAGTAAATGTTGTTAAGAGATGTTGTTGTTTTTCTGTGCAGTGGCGTGAATTTATTTTTAATGCGCTGCCCCTTGCACGCGCTCGTATCGGCGGCTCCTTGTGCAGCGATGTGGCGGTGGGGTGGATGGACGCCTAGGCAATTATTTCGTATAATGTATTTTTAATGAGAGCGAGACCATGCTCAGGGTATTGCCACAATATTAATGCATGCGAAGGACATGGAGTTCTGTTACGAACCACCGCCACCATCGCCATCACCATCATTCAGACGATGATGACGATGGTTGGCAGAGTGCCGGTGACGATGATGGTGGCGGTGATGGTGGCGGTGGTGGTGTCGGTCTCGTTATGTGGCTCCGTGTGATTGTGGAATCGTCTGGTTTTAAATAAAATAAACAAGATGCAGAGATATGTTGCACGGAAAACTTCGGGTTCGGGATTTGCAATAAATCACAAGTGGCAATAAATTTCTCAGAGGATTTCGCGCCGGGCCAGGGGCAGACTGTCTCTCTCTGTCACGTGTTCGCTTCACCACGTTCATTCCCCATCGGTGCGTGGTAGGAGCGATGTGATGTGATATAATCTTCGAAGTAGTGCATACAAATCGGGGATTATCCTGGCTGGAGGTTGTTTGCCAGAAAGTATTAATTGCCGCTTGTAATTTATTGCTCGGGAGAAGTGGGGCGGCTACCTTAAACGAGGCTCCTTTTCGAGGAACCGGCATGAGGCTTTAATCGATGAAAAGTCATCGTCATTTAACGACATAATTCCATCACCGAATTACGACTGAAATACTCTCATTTTCAAGTAAAATGCAGGCCGGTAGCTCCTCTGTTGTTAGTTCATCCAACCAAAGGTTCCTCCGCATCATGTACAGACCATCGACGAACAGCAGAACTGATGTTTGTAATTCTAGGAAAGATACCGGCCCATGAACAGTCTCCTGTGGGACTCCGTCGATTTCCAAGTCCAAGCACAATATGGACACCCTTATTCTTCATTCGTTTTCAATGAAAGGGAGTATCGACATTAAGGAAAAGGACTTAAGTTTGCATTCCTGGAAAAGATACTGGCCCATGCACAGTCTCCTGTGGGACTCCAAAGGCAGACGCCAAGCTGGTTGAGGTTTCTCATCACTCGTACGCCTTCTTACACGTACAGACCTTCGACGAACAGCAGAACGGATGTTTGCATTTCTAGAAAAAGTACCGGCCCATATACAGTCTCCTGTGGTACTCCAATGACACGCGCCAAGTTGGTTGAGGTTCCTCTCTACTCGTGCGCCTTCTTAGTCGTACATACCATAGACTAGCAGCAGAATTGAAGTTTGCATTTCTAGAAAAGGTATCGGACTGTGCACAGTCTCCTGTGGGACTCTTGGGGAAGGAGTGAGAAGATCTTGAACTGGCGGCGACAAGAGGAGAAAGTCGATCGAGAACTGACGACAACAAGAGAACCTCGCATACAGGCCATCGCAACCGGATTTTTACCGAAGGTCCTCTGGTCGCAACACTCTCCTCCACCAAGACCCAGGCAACGTCCTGGAAACGATCCATAACTCTCGACTGAAGAGGTAAATCATCTCAAGACGTTCATCCTTTTCAGTCGAGCTCCTCCAAAATTGTATCAGAAAACGCTGACCTTTCTTTCCACTTCCAAAAGGCAAATGACCACGCTCCAACGCTCCCAACCCCACCGAGCCACCCAAGCATCGTTTCGAATTGAAATTTAAGTCCACTCCCAGCAGACGACCCCCGAATGAACAATCCCCCAGCACACAGTCATACGGAATGTAGCAATTTTCTGTCATCCAATTTTCCCTCTCTCTCACAGCCAAACAAATGAAATTTCGCTTGAAAATCTTTTGCTTTTGTTAAGCTTTTCATTAAGTTTCCACGTCCAACACCACCCACCACCGCCCCCATCGTCCAAAATCGCGACGCAAGAAATGAAAAGACATCAACAATCTGTCAACTGCAACAATACACATCTCTCACTGCGCAAGTATACGTCCGCATGGATGCTGTGTGCTGTATCAAAATTCCTCATCCCCCCAAGGATCTCGCATTTCACCTTCGTCAGATTATTTTCGCGAATCCTTTGCTTGTTTTTTTTTTTTTTGCTGCCCTCCTCCTCGCCTCAACCTTCGTGTGTACATAATCATCTTTATATTCAAAGGCAACAAAAGAAGAGTGAATCCTTCCTCGAAAAAAAAGGCAGAAAAAAAAAGGATAAGGATACCCTCTCTCTTATCCTTTGACTGCAAAGCAACACACAGGTTTCTAAGTGAAAACACAAACACAAACAAACGAGGCAAAGCGCACAAAATGTGCTTAACAAGGGATGATTTAAATATGAAAATACACGAAATAACAATCAAACACAGTGAAGTCCTTTCGGGGAGCCATGCGAAGTCCCAACAGAACAACACAAACACGAGCACGAACACAAACAACGGCAACGGCAACAGCAGCGGCAGTCGGCGCGTTGGGGAAATAAGAAAAAGTCCTTAGCTTAAATTGTATTTAAGCCATCTTAGCTAAGACGGACTAGAAGTACCTTCCCGGTGGATGAGTGAGTCCTTTGAGCAGTTCCTTTCTCGTACCTCTCTCCGTTTCGGGGATCCTTACACGAACAGAGCTCTTTCATAAACGGACAAAGGGTTTTTTTTGGAAGGGGCCGAGAGGGACGGAGAAGAAACAATTTAAGCTGGTTGGCTTAATTTAAGGGTTCGTGATGCATTTGCATCGAAAATTTTGCTGAGGGGGTGGGATGGAAAGATTTATGCACGAACGGACAACCGTTGTGCAAGCTAAGTGGGTACTTAGCATTACCATGGAACAGAGCTGCACACACTGCAACTGATTTAGCGGTAGCAGCTCCAACGAGGTGTTGGTGGTTTGTTGAGTGAGGAGGAGGAGCGGTTAACTTTATTCAAGGACATGAACCGACAGAGAGACTCGCCTGAAGGACAGTGATTATTTTTTCTGTTCGGTTAACGTGAGTAACGCCTGAGCGGGTTAAGACAGCGGTGATGTGCTTGGGTTTTTGAAGAATGCACAGTCACTGCGTGTGACACTGACTTGAAAACACGTAAATCACTTCGCAAGTGATGCACGGCGAGTGCATGCGGCGGATGCAGAGAAACCGAGGTCTTTAGTTGAGTTGAGATAAGTTGAGCTGTCAACTGCGGAGAATTGAGAAGATTTGTGACGCAGAATGCACTCTCTGTCCATGATCTGCCGTGGAAATAAAAACAAAAAAATAATGGGCCCCGTGGCATAGGTTAAGGGGCACACGTAGACCATGATGATCCATTGTGATACCCACAGTCAGACTACTACCACTGATCGACTGCTCCAGTGATAGAGCCTTTTAATTCAACCCAACGCCAAATGGTGACTGGACCAGATTTCAAAAATCGGAGAAAATTTAAAACTTTGCTTTCACTGGGATTCGAACCTGGGACCTCTCTAGCCAGGCACTTAACCAACTGCGCTATCCAGTCGATATCTGCCTCGAGGCGTTAAATTGGACCAGATTTGAAAACCGGATAAAAGCGTGTTGACTTTGCTTTCACTGGGATTCAAACTTGAAACCCCCTAGCTCAGGCCAGACACTTAAACAACTGCGCCATCCAGTCGATATCTGCCTCATGCCGTTAAACTGGACCAGATTTAAAAAACCGGACAAAAGCGTATTAACTTTGCTTTCCCTGGGATTCGAACCTGAGACCCCTCTAACTTATGGCAGGCATTTAACCAGCTGCGCCATTCCGTTGTATTATTAGCTAACAATTACCAACTATCTGCGGCTTAAAGCGTCACCCTGCACCGATTCAATTGCTTTCTCATCAAAACTTAGATTTCACTGGGATTCGAACCTGGGACCCCTCTTACTTAAGGCAGGCACTTAACCAACTGCACCATCCAGCCGTGGCATAGTGGGTGTGTGTCTCGACTCATAAACGACTCAAATTTCGTGGCTCCACCTCGTTCGAGTCACTGACCATGCTCAAGACAGACTCTTGGTCTAGACTGATCATCAGAGCAACAAGTTTGTCTGAAGATTTCTGGTTCACATCTCCTTCTCTATCTCGCCGATCAAAGTCGGGCTTAAACTGCAGGCCCACTGCACTCCTGAGAGAACAATGACCCGCACAACACTAGTAGTTGCTGTAGAAACTAGGCTCAAGTCCACCTCGGACTGTAGCGCCACCACACAACACAATGGACACAGAAGACGGACTAGACACCAACGACATGTGGTTTCAACAGGATGGTGCTACGTGCCACACAGCTGACGCCACATCGGAAATTCTGCACGAGCCAGTCGAGGGCATGATCCTGTCGTGGAGGTGAAGTGAAGTGGCAGACGAGATCGTGTGATTTGACCCCGTTCGACTTTTTCTTGTGATTTGACTCCGTTAGACCGCGGTTTTCAGAAGTCGCAAGTCTATGGGAATAAGCCACAAACCACATCGGACACAAATTCTGCCAGATTTATGCTCCAGAGTCATGGAAAAGTGACTGGACAACTGTACATTTCGGATGAGCGCCACTCAGAGAAGATGCGGCATACATAATGGCATCGATTGGCCTTTCAAACGAATAAAAAAATTCGATGATATCTCACACACACTTTACTTTAGTTAAATTTAAAGATGGGAAGCGCTTAATGAATGATCCTTTAGCTTCGACTTTTTTTTGTCAAACTCGTCAGACTGAGCAGGATGACGACGAAGAATTCTCGTTGCTCCATCAAGGTCAAGGATTTAGTCGTTTCGGAGAGAAAATTTCTACGTTCAATTTTTGGTCCAGTTTGCTTTGATGGCATTTGGCGAAGAAGATTAAACCACGGACTGTGTGGGCTGTACAGCGACATGAGTCTAGCCAGGCGTCTACGGATTCGTCGCCTAAGTTGGCTAATATGACTTAGAGGGCATGGGCAACAGGGCTCCAGCCTGAAGAGTCTCAATATAGGGCGTCCACGAAACCGATGGCGCACATAAGCGGAGAAGGACCTCAGCCAACTTGGCGGGCATAATAGGAGGCAGCTGGCTAAAGAGACCTCGTTGAGGCCCAGGCCCATCCCAGACTTTAGCGCCATCAGAAAAAGAAGAAGCGTCGTCATCCTTTGCCTTGATGTCAGTTGTCGTAGGACTGACTTCTAGTGTTCTTCAATCCCCGTGAACCCCTTTGGAATGACCAACCGTGAACGTGATTGAAGAAGAACAGTCGGAGCTTGTCGTATAAAAACTGAGATCAAAGCATGATTTGCTTAATTCTTTGGAGCCAATTTGTGGAATTCCTGGCCGCCACACTGTATGCTCCAGTAAAAGATTGAAGAAGTCGCACGACAGCACGCATCTCCTCGCCGGTGCATGTTTCGAACGCTCCCTGAACCGAACTCCTTCAATTTGTTAGTGGAGCAGGGAGTCCGACGGACGGGTGTCACCACGAAAATCACTATCTTCTCAACAAATCGGTCCAACTCAGGGGCTTCGTGGACGAAATTAACACTAACATTTGCTCCCATCGCAGAACCTTTTGCGTCGACCAGTCAATTTGTTGGGTCAACAAAACCCCACTTGATGCAGAAAACAATTCCAATCAAGTCCAGCGATTGCCAGCAAATCCCCGATATAAATTTTTCACGCTCTACTCTTTCACTTACGAAAACTATTTGCCGTCGAAAAAATACCCCTAAATAGGAAGCAATAGAACGAATCGAAATTTTAAATGTCACGCTAAAAATCCATTTCATCTCGATCCCGGCACACGGCAGGGGAATGCAAAGCAACACCCCAATTCGAATGGATATCCACAAACTGCACCCTCCCACCCGTCCACAAAGCAACAAAAAAAACACAACAAGCCGTCCAAATGCAATGCAAAGCCTTTTAGGGGAACACGTAAATAAATTATTTGACGCGAAAATGCTTTCAATAGCAAACCCCCCGTCATATCTCCGCCGCCGTCAAATGCTTCCCTAAACGCCCTCTCTGCCTCTGAATAGATTTAACATGTCGAATGGAAGCGAACAGAAAAAAGAACTGGCCCCAATGGTAATGATTATGATCGCTGCCGCCATTTCCTGTGCCGGTCCGATTTTGTTGTGGAATTGTTTTATAATTTATTTATATTTTTCAATACGCCGTGTGTACCCGGCTAATGGAAGAATGAAAGCAACATCCTTTGGAAAATGTTTTGAAAATTACATCTCTGCTCTGACCGGCGATGGACTGAGATGAAACGACTGGGCCGGGCGGGCCGGGCCCTGGTGAGGGGGGGAATTTTCGGAATTCGTTACGTATTCATGGGTACAATCCTATGAACAGATGCTAGTTCTTTTTGTTTTAATTTTTATTCAGTGGTTTGTGAAATATTTAGAATTATTTATGGACGCAGGGATTGTGGTTAGGGGCATTATGTTGTTCACATGGGTGGACGGTGCGGTGTTTTGCTGGTCGGGTGGTCATGGAAAATTAATAAGATCTCCGAATGGACATGATGACCTACTCGTTCTGATGAAAATCTACATGAATGGACTTTAGTTGTGCTTCAGTCTGGTTGTTAATTAAAACGTCACCCCAGTCGAATTCGAATGGTGGGTGAATTTGTTTGAGCCTGGTGCTGTCGGTGGCTGCACCATGATTGATTCATTTACGAGAATTGGGTCAGGATAGGAAACTTGTTGGTCCTCTGCTTTTTCCTCTTTTTTATTCGATGGACCTGGGCCTCAACCAAGAAGACTCTTCAACTATCTGTCACTGGCTGTCTCCGACTGTTCTTCAATCACGGCGATTGAAGGTCATTGAAAGTCATACGAAAGCTAACATAAAATGATGCCGACTCTTCTTCTGATCGCGCTAGAGTCCGGGATGGACCTGGGCCTCAACCAGGTCTCTTTAACCAGCTGCCTCCTATTATGCTCGCCAAGTTGGCTGAGGTCCTTCTTCACTTATGTGCGCCATCGGTTTCGTGGGCGTCCTATATTAAGACTTTTCGGGCTGGAGCCCTGTTGCCCATGGGCTCTACAAGGCTTAGCCATCTTATGCGACGAATCCGTATACGCCTGGCTAGACTCATATCGCTGTACGGCCCACACAGTTCGTGGTTGAATTTTCCTCTCCAAATGGCATTAAGGCAAACTGGACCAAAGATTGAACGCAGGGTTATTCTCTGGAAAAGACCAACAGATTCCTCATCTAGTCTTAAGATTTTCCAGGGAGAAGGGGATGATCAAGGCGTTATATGAAGTCAGCTTGGTTCTTTGAAAGAGGGCACTTGCCTCTTGAACCCAAAGAAACAGCGGTTGGCAAGAGTTATTCTGGGTTTAATCTCGTTACTGATGAAGTTCCTACTGTTTACTTGGGAGCTGAGGTAGACGAAGTCCTTGACTAGCTCGAAAGTGCGTCTGCCTGTGGTAACATTCAGGCCAAGTCGTCGATGTTGTGTGTCTGTCCTTGAAGACAGCACGTACTTCATTTTGCCAATTCTGGAAGTATTGCCATGTAAAGAGTTCGCGAGGTCATCGAGAGCCAAAGGGCTGATGAGGAGTATAGGAGATCGGTTAACGAGGCCATTCGTCACATGTCCATTCCCGAAGTAATCGACGACAACGGTCTTGAGTTGCAGAGTATGACTCAGAACAATCCATCTCACATAGAGTACGATTTGATTGAAAAGGAACAAAAGATGATGTGCCTGAAGGCTCTCTGAGGCTTGCAGAAGATGATGGAAGCAAATAGGTTGCGTTGCAGACGTAAAGGCATTCGCATTGAGCTGATGAACGGTAAGGACAAGGCCAAAAGACACTCGGTGCACATCCTCGGCATGGAGGTTCGCAACCACCAAAGCCCAAGACTGTCGCTGCCGACACTGGTCTACAAGCTGCCACGCAACACAACCGGCACGCAGACCGATCTCGCAGCTTGTCTCTATGCTTGATTCAGAAGCTCTGGTATAACGCCTTAAATGTTGCGTGCATTCAATGATTTATTCGTTCAGTCGGTGAGTTCTTTACCGACCTTGATACTTGACCTTGATAGCGAGAATTCTCCATCGTCGTCCTACACAGTCTGACGAGTTTGGCAGTTTGGCAACAATTTCGCTTTTTAGGAGACTTATCCCTCGATTGTTTGCGCAGTCAAAGGCGACTCTCTCCTCCGGCGAAGGATGTCGACGAACAAGTTGAAAACGCTCAAAAATTCATTGAAAAATCCAAGCGATCACTTTGTCTCCAGAAAACGGTGCCATTCTCCTTTTGATTTGTGCACCATTGACTTAAAAACTTTAGACCATAAAGACTTTGAAGAGGCGAATGCATTCAACAAAGTCAAAGAAATAGAAGAATCAAACGGTCCCCTCTCTCTCTCTCTCTGGAGCAACAACAAAGCTCCACTCTAAATGCCTTCATTTTACGGTGAATGTAACAATTTTACGTTCACAATTTGTTTTATATCCCCGTCCCCATATGCCCGGCGTGTATCTGAAGTTCTTTATTAGATCCTGCTTTACCCATCATAAAGCGGGGAAAAGAACAAAACCCAGAGAGTGGGGAGAACATTCCAAAAGAACAGCATCCAAAGCGAGACATTAAACAAAGATTTCACCTTTTCACTTTATGACTCGGCGAATGACAATGTTCTGTGCGTTTTTTGTGTTTATTCCTCTCCCCCTGCAGTCAGTCCTCTGCTGTGCAGCAGTGACAAATGTGTCCCACAGCATGGAACACATTTTCCGGTGAATGGTACAGCAGCCAGAAACAAATTAATGAGTTTTCATTAAACGAGCACAGCAACAAGCAAAAAAATGGGCACAATCTCACCCCCACCGCCTTGAACTTTGTGTCATCCCGACCCCCACAAAACCACAACATCCGCACTAATAATAATCTTCTAATTATCTCTCTCTCGCCTCACCTAGGGTGTAATAAAATTTATATCCTGCGTTTGTTATGTCTCATCCTATTTTGAAGTCTCGTCCTCCACCGACTGACTGCGCCGCCACCTCTATTAATTTACTGTGCGGTTCTTCAAAGGGGGGGAGGGGACTTCCAAAAGGAGTGGGGGCACACGGGAGCGTTGGCGTAAAGGGGCGAAATATTTATGACCTTAAATTAAGTGATTACGTCAAACACAATGACACTAAAGCGTGCAACGTGAAGCCCTTATCGCATGGAGGAGGTGGCATAAAAACGGAAATGAAAATGAGACACACAAAAAAAAAGAGTGCTGGAGAAACAGAAAAATTAAAATGTCACACAGACACAGAATCGAGAGAGCGAGAGAGACTGGGGGGTTGTAATCCTGCTCTCATTCACCGTAATGGGGAACGAGGGCGGATAGATCTAATCAAGCATGCTTCTGAGGGGGGGGGGGATTTTTCTTTTATGACCCGGAAGGGGGAACGAGGATGATGAAGGGATATAAATTCTTTGCGAAGAATGCTGCTTTGGTTTAACGTGTGTTCGGAACGTGATAAGACGATTATTCTTTTAAAGAGATTTGCAAAATGTGATTTCATTTAGCAGAGGCACAAACCATTGATTGAATGTGACAAAGAGATGGCGCTACGGGGTGCGTTTTATGAAAACTAATAACTAGAGCCACGAAATCGAAAGGGTGCGTTGGATTATCTTCAGATTTTTGAATGTGGACATGCAAAAATTCGAAACGAAAGGTTTAAAGCAAGAATTTGCCCCCAAATACAATATTCTATGTTTTGTGGGCGCCGTGGCGTATTTTTTTTAGTTTTTTAACATTTTTTCACAGCTCCACCTCTTTCGAGTCACTGACAATGCTCAAAGAGTATAACTGTCTAGAAAAAGCTTCCTAATCTCGCCTTTCGGAGTCCGCATTAAACTGTAGGTCCCCTGCACTCGTGAGGGAACAATAGCACGAACAACACGAGTGGTTGCTGAGAAGATAGGCCCAGGTCCACCTCGGACTGTAGCGCCGCCATTATTATTATTATTATGTTTTGCTAAAACCCTTTACAGCGGGAAACCAACCGTAAAAGCTATCTCAGTTAGTTACAAGAAAAATACTGAAAGCAACTCAATTCGATTCCAACAGCTCCTCTGACCGCTTCTAATCTCCACCATCGACAGAGGATCACCCAAAAAATCCGTCCTAACAAAGGATAAAGACAGTCTGGGAAACACAATCCGTCCCAATTGTTTTCACAATCCTCCTCCCCCCCCCCTCCAATTTTGTGGTGTCAAACTTCGGGTGATTCCATTCCAACCAAATCGCGTTAAACAAATTTTTCTGTGTGCTTCTGTGTTTCGTTATCCCCCTTCGACAACTCAATTCCGACCATTTTCCTATCGCCACATTCCTCCATTATGACCAACTTCAAACCGCACCCAACAACACACGTCGCTCGCCGAAGAGCAAGGGCATAACAGCTTTATTAAAAAGTATCCTAGCAAATTCATTTTAATGTCCTTTATTACTGTCATCCCTGAAAAGCGAAAGACAAAAAAAGGAAATGGGATAGGAGTGGAAATGATGAAGAGCGGCGGCGGATGGGTGGGTTTTTGAAAACAACTGCTGTTTGAGGTCCACAGTCCAGCCGCTAAATCCATTTGATGTTCTTTACTGGTTTTAACTTCCTTTTGAATGGGAAGGTCTGCGTAAAAGTATCATTTTTCCTCCCCCCCCCCCAACAAGGACGACATCATGCGATGTCCCTTTTGATTTGGTTCTCGGTCGCTTTTGTCATTGTGTTGAGAGGGCTCGGTTGGGAAGTTGATGTTAAAAGCTGCGGCAGCCTTCAACAAGTTTCGTGTGTCCTTCGGCATGCCTCCACATGGTTTGGCGGTATTTTTTTTTCCCCTCGTATTTTGAATGGATTTTGCATTTATGCTCAGTGTCCCTCGAAAATCCCGCCTCTTCGCAAACACAACTTCCTAATGGTTATTGGCGAGAGAGCTGGTGGGAGCGGGTGTAGGGTGTACAGGATTTCATTCAATACCCGCCATGGTCGCATGACCGCCCTTTGGGTAGTGTTTTGTTTTTATTCATCAGAAACAGAAGAAGAAGGGAATACAACGCAAAAAAACATTTTTAAAAGAGCTCCTTCCGGCTTTAGGCTATTTGTATATTCACAGCGGTAGTCCGCATTATTTTTCCCTTTCTCTCTCTCTCTCGACTGTTTTCCTCTGCCAGTTGTTGTCGTCGTCACCGAAGGAAGTGCTTAACATTAGTACCTACTGCTCTACCTTTCAGTCCTTCAACTGAGTCCTGCCCCTCAGCCTTGCTTTGTGCTCACAGAAAAAAAAAATGAAATACAAGAGGTTCAGAGAACTAAAGTGCGGTTTGCTACCGCAGCAGCAGCAGCCGTTTATTCTAAGTTCTCGCAGCTTGGACACATTTCCTGGCGACCACCACCACCACCATCACCCGATTGTCATAACAAAAGGGAAAAAATTATGAAATTGTGATGAAAGAGAGGGATTTATGGGTGAAGTGGAGGGTTGAATGGAGAAACTTAAGTATGCATGGGCAAGCTAATCGGCTTGATGGTGATTGTATGGTCGGCGGCTCTCGGGATTGCCTTTGCATTTATGGGCATTTTGAGCTGATCCTTTGCATTTTGAAAGGCGTTGAGTGAGGTCAGTGGGTAGGATTTTTCGACAACTCAGCGGGTTAATTTTGAATACTTCATGCCATTTGTGGCATGTAAAGCGGTTCGTTTTCGGTCTAATTGGAGCAGAAGTGTGGAGTTAAATTTTGAGGACGTTTTTTTTTTTATGTTCGTTGACATGCGTGGGTCTTGCAAAAGTTGATTAAGTTGAAAGGAGGGGGATGTAAATGAGTCCAAACATTGGCCAGTAAGATTTGACCTAATTTCCATCATCATTTTCAACGAACTGCATGTTCCACTAAAGGAGACACGACTGGATGGCGCAGTTGGTTAAGGGCCTGCCCCAAGTTCGATGGGTTCCAGGTTCGAATCCCAGTGAAATCGAATCTGGTCCAGTCACCATTTGCCGTTGGGATCAAATTAAAGGCACTGGAGTAGGTTTCTACCTCGCAGTACAATGGACCAGTTTTGAGTATGAGTGCTCCAGTAGAGATGCAAAAATCCTCCGAAAAATAAGAGCTACGGAGAGCAGACGACAAGGCGCTGAAGACACAAGCCAGCGGACGAATGCTGGAGCAAACAATGGGCGACGGAGAGCAGAAGACAAGACGCTGAGGGCACAAGCCAGTCCAGCAGATCGTGTGTTCCAAAAATTCTCCGAAAAAAAAAGAAAAAAAGGAGTCTCGGGGCAATGCATGCACATGGGATCTCCAGGCCACTCGATCCTCCTCCGTCGACTCTAACTCATCAGGAGCTATGCCCAGGCGCAACCAGGCGAGTTTTTTGACCTGGTCCAACCATCTCGCCCTGGGTCTGCCAAGCGGTCGCCTACCTGATGGAATCGCATTCAAGGCACGTCTCGAAAGTCGTGATGATGGGGACATTCGTTCCACTTGACCAAACCATCGAAGTACAGACCTTTCCATATGAAGAAGCAGCTGTCCAAGGTTGAGTTCTTTGCGCAGTGCCATGTTTCTCACCCTATCCCGGGGACTAATTCCCTAATTTCCACTGATTGCAGAAATGTCTCTGTCTTAGATCAGATGGCAAATGGCATGGTTTTTAAAGAATCTCTTGTTATATGGTCTGGAAGTGCCATTGCTCTTAACTACACATTTCCAATTCAATCAAAAAAGGACTCAGAGCGATGTTTTGTGAACGAAACTACAGAACACCAAAATTGAAATGGAGTACCTCAAGGATGTGACCTAGGTCCCTTACTTTTCTCAACGAAAATTGAATCAGAATTCTTTACATGTTCCTACAGGAATTCATATTCAATGAATTGAGCTACAATACAACCAGCGCAACATGAAGTACTTCAGGGATGTGATCTAGGTCCCATACTTTTCTCAACGAAAATTGATTCAAAATTCTTCACATGTTCTCATAGAAATTCTTACCACTCCCTCCTCCATTCTGACATGGAAAATCTCTTCCGGCAACCTTATTCCATGTCCCCCCTGCTCCGCATCTGCCTCCTCCCCCCACCTCCTCTCATAACCCATTGATACTAACACGACGTTATACCATGTTAACCACATCCTAATTGATTCGTAGCATCCCCACGGCTATTAAGATCCCCCAGTATCCTCTCCTTAACCTAACCAACCAAAAAAAAAAATAAAACAGAAGTCTGAGGAGGGAGTGAGAGAGGGAGATGGAGGGAGAATGAAAGAAATTTGCTTAACAACTCTGAACATAACCTCAATTCATATTTAAGTTATCCTTTAGGGAAAAATTAACAACATTTGCATAGAAAAACACATACCCGCACATACAAGAGACTGTGCCACACAAGGAGAAACAATAAAATTACAATTCGTTGAGCATGTGTTAATTAATGTCGAATGCCGTTGTCGTCGTTGCCTGCGCTACCACCACGTCGTCGTCGTCATCGTCGTTGTCGGCTACCCAAGGCATATGTGCGATGACGAGTGAAAGGACCATGTGCACGGCAGAGAGTTTCATGCGATAGAAAGGGCACAAAAAGTTTTGCACAAAACATAATTAGACTGCGCCCCCGGGCACATGTACTAGTGACTCCAAGCAGAGGTGACAGAGTGGGGTTTACATTTGCAACTACGAGTACAGAACAACTGTCGCAGTACCCACACCCGTGTCATATTCGAATGGGAACAGAACACCACTGAAATGAGTGGGTCGCCCTCTGCCAGTCTGTGCGAGGACGGCATAAGGTTCCTTAGCCGAAAAATAAGGATTCATCTTCCCACCCGATGCGGGTGTGCGCGCTAGTGTTTCGCCATGTTGCTCCAATATTTCCAAATTGTTGAGCAGAAAAAACAAAGTTCAACAGAAAATACTCGTTGTTATGAGAGCGGAGAGTCTGTCGCTCGGCTCCGGCGAGAAGCTGCTAATTAGGATGCAATTTTGAAAAGTTCTCAGATTTTAGGCCACTTAAGGGATGGTGATGATGACGAAAGTAAGGAGTTACTTAATGAGAGGCGACAGACGAAAAATGGGAACAACGTAATGAACTGAGCAGAATTATGAAGGAAAGTGAGATGGTTTGTGTTTCCATGGAATGAATGGATGCAATGTGACTCAGAGCTTGGATGATTATTAGCTGCTGGTCGTGACAACGAGAGAGAGGGAGAGCAGACAGGCACGTTGCAATCGATTGAGACTGTCTGCTGATGTGGCGAGTCTATCTTCTTCGGTTGTTCAGGGTTCGAAGGCGCTTCAGGTTTCGACACCGATCTTTAACGAAAATACAAAATGAAGTTTCACAAGGGTGCCACCTATGTCCTTCACTTTTTTAAGTAATTTTTCGTTTCCACGTTGCACACGTTTAAGGCTCTCTGTGGATGTTGTTAAGGGCTTAAAGGCACTTACTCTTTTGGAAATTGATCAAAACTAGAATGGAGTTCCACAGGGGTGTCACATTTGTCCCGGACTTGCACTTTACAATCGTTTGAGACTGTCTGTTGATGTGGAGAGCCTAAACTTCAGTTGTTTAGGGTTCGAAGGCACTTCTGATTTCGGCACCGATCTTTGACGAAAACAAGAAAATGAGGTTCCACAGGGGAGCCACCTATGTCCCGCACTTGTACGTTGCAATTGATTGATACTGTATGTAGATGTGGGGAGTTTGCCTTTTCGAGTCGTCAAAGGTTCGAAGGCGCTTCAGGTTCTGGCATCTTTAAAGAAAATAACGAAATGAAGTACCAGAGGGGTGCCAGCTATGTCCCGGACTTGCACGTTGCAATTGTTTGGGACTCTTTTTTCATGATATGAGCCTGCCCTCTCCAGTTGTCAAGAGTTCGAAGGCACTTCAAGTTTTGGCTCCGATCATTAAGAAAAAAATGAAATGAAGTACCACAGGGGTGACAGCTATGTCCCGTTGCAATAGTTTGTGAGACTTTCTTTATGGATGGCACTTGCCTACTTTCTTGAGTTGTTAAAGGTTCGAAGGCACCTATTCTTTTGGAAATTTATCAAAATTAGAATGGAGTTCCACAGGGGTGCCACCTATGTCCCGCACTTAAACGTTACAGTCGATTGAGACTGCCTGTAGATGTGGGGAGTCTGCCTTTTCCAGTTGTCAAGGGTTCAAGGCCACTTCAGATTTTGGCATCTTTACAAAAAATGTCGAGATGAAGTACCACAGGGGCGCCAGCTATGTCCCGGACTCTTTTTTTGTGGTACGAGCCTGTCCTCTCCAGTTGTCAGGCGTTCGAAAGAACCCATCCTTTTGGAAATAAGGCAAAAACAGAATGAAGTTCCACAGGGGTGCCAAATAAGTCCCGCACTTAATCGGTGCAGTTGATTGAGACTGTCTGTAAACGTGCGAGTCTGCCTTTTCTAGTTGTCAAGGGTTCGAGGACACTTTAAAGTTTTGGCATCATTGGAAAATGACGAAATGGAGTACCAGAGGGGTGCCAGCTATGTCCCGAATTTGCAGTCGTTTGGGGCTCTTTTCTTGTGGTACCAGCCTGCCCTAAGTCAAATAAGTTCCACAGGGTTGCCACCCATGGCCCACACTTTTTCAAGTAATTTTTTTCGAAAAAATCTCCTCATTTCCATTCCAATAAATTTCAATGCAAATGCACGCAAAAACTCTTGCGTATTTTAATAAACCTGATTAAAACTATCAGCAGAAAAGCTTTTCGCAAAAAATCCATCATCCATTCATGCTTACATGACGTATGAGTCCTTATTTCAAAAATAACCGAGATTCCCGCAACTCCCATTCGTACAACTGAATTGCAGCCAACACAAAAGTGATACTCAAGTTAATATGAAAACAACTTTTCATACATCAACCTCGCCTGCCATTCGCAGAAAATAAAAAAGGGATCGTTCACTTCCACAACCAACTGAGACGAGGACGTGAATGAAAATAACTCAGCACACCCGTCAATGACAAGAGAAAAATGGGCAAACTGAAAAGCAAAAAAAAATCTCAAAAAATTCCGCATTCTCTTCGTAAACGAAAAACATCCATCCAACATCAACACCACCAGCAGCATCACCGCAAACCGAAAATCTGTTCACTGTGCTGTTTTGCAGAATTCTCAGCGGAATGCACAGCACCCAAGGACATGAGATGGTTGTGCTGCTGTGCTGGAGTATGTGTAGATGCGGCGGCACCAAGCCGCTTTGATATCAGCCATGAATTATGTTCTCCTTAAGGTTCACCCCGGGTAACGAGCATTCCTGACCCACCTCAATGACCTACACCGGAAAAGGATTGCCACTTCACATAAAGGACAAACTTTCGAATAACACCGAAAACCACCTCCAGAGGCAAAGGGGGTGCCTGGAGAGAGATTGAGAGAGAGACTGGAAAAATATCCTTCAGCCATCAAATTTCTCTCGCTTTGTCAGGAAGAGGAGAATTTCGAACGTTCGGGACTAGTTTTTCTGCTTTTTCAAAGGACCCTCTCCACTGACACCCCTGCAATCGAGGGGGCCTTTGAATCTTTAGCACGTCTGCTAATTGGGAAACTTTAATTTTGCCGGCGCGTCCTAATGCCATCCGTACACTGAAACTCACCACCTCAGCATGCTCGAATTTTTATTCCCTTTCGCTCTGTCTCCCGGCCGCTGTTGCTGCTTTTTCCGAATTTCAATTTGCTGAGTCTGATCCTTTTTCTTCCCTCTCCGGGGCACACTGTTGATGGAGAGCCGAGAGTGAAAGCAAGCGAAACAACGGTCAACGGTGTGGAACCTCAATTTCAGTTCGGTTTCAATTTGAATGCTCATTTTGATCCTGGAAATGTGAGACGCTGGCAGTCCTCTTTTAATTGTATTTTCAGTGCGTTCCGCTTTGCTCCTTTTTCAATCTTTTCTCTTTTCCCGTGTCTAACATCATTTGTATCCCTTCTGTGCACAGCACCAAAAAAAAAGGAAAGGTTCAACATCCTAAAACAACAGCACCGAAGGAGAGCGGGGTCCTTTGTGTTTGCTGAAATGAAGGGCACCTAGTTTTCGGGCGTGGGCTTGGGATAACAAATGAGGGTGGATACAGGTGGATGGAGGTGGATAGAGATAATAATTATTTGCACACCCCACACAATGAATGTTCGGTTAAAAATCTTGATTAAGAGCAGCAGAATGGGGTGAGCTGAGGATAATTGTTGCTGAGGGATTCAATTTGTCAGCCGAACATCCTTGTGAACATGTGGGGGCAGTCACCTGTGGATGGATGGTCGTCGACGTCGAGAAGGAGCATCAGAATGGGCTGAGGATTCATTCAAATTGGAAAATACAGGGTGCGCCAAATACAAGTTTCTTTTTAAAAATGCTATAAAATGAACAAAATTAAATGTTTTCGCATGTTTTATGGCTTCGTTGGCAAGAGCAAAAATTCCCATTGATTATAAAATACAGCGTCGTTCAAGTGGCTGCCTCGGCTGGCTTCTCACATCCCGCATTCTGTCACCCCAACTTTCCAAGACCTTGTTGATGGTTTCGGGCTGTAGCTCACGGATTGCTTCAATGATATTGGCCTCAAGTGTTTGGATCGCTTCCAGATTGTTGGCATAATATCCCTCTTTCACGGTTTCCCACAAAAAAAAAGTCCAATGGGGACAAATCCCAGCTCCGAGGCGGCCAATTGACATCGCCAAGACGGCTGATAACACGATGTGGGAATTTGGTGCTCAAAAGATCGGTTGTTGTATGGGCTGTGTGGCATGGCGTGCCATTCTGCATGAACCAGAGGTCGTCCAAACCCACGTCTTTAATTTCAGTAAAGAAAAAGTCGGTTAACATGGCTCTGTAACGCCCACCGTTGACCGAAACGTTGTTCACAGCCTCATTTTCGAAGAAAAATGGTCCAATTACGCCACCACTCCACAACCGGCGGCAAACTGTCACTCTCTGTGGATGTATTGGCTTCTCGACAATAACTTGCGGGTTCTTCGAGCCCCAGATGCGGCAATTTTGTTTGCTGCCGAGATGAAAATGCGCCTCGTCAAAAAAGATGATTTTTCGCCCAAAATCGTTGTCCAATTCAAGCTGCGAGTCCAGGCCCAAGCTGAGAAGCGGATGGTCGCGCGCCTTCAATTGCCGAGTCAATAGGACCTTGTGAGCGAATAATCCGAGATCTTTGTGCAGAATTCTTCTAAGGCTAGTGCGTGAAATGCTGAGCTGTTGAGATCGATGGTGAGTTGATGCTCGTGAATTGAGTCTCACACTCTCGGCCACAGCACCTACATTCTCATCTGTGCGCACCGTACGACGACGGGGACCATGAGTGTTGTCCACTAGCATACCAGTCTCACGAACTTTTTGCACAAACTTGCGTACAGCAGTCGCGGTGGGTACTTCATTTCGGCCAAAACTTATTTTCTCCTAAACCCACTGTTTGGCCTACACAGCACACACTTTGGAAATCAGTTTTCAATATTTCCCAACGTTATTCGAGCGTAAAGCGACTCATTTCGTTCCGCGGAGGTATGATACTGACTTCCTGTCAAGATTTCGAGCGGGCAACAGACGTCAGTGATAAAATAATAAATGATTTAAAAAGAAACCACTAGATGGCGCACCCACGTCGAGAAGACGAGGAGCGTCAAAATGGGCTGGGGATTCATTGAAATTGGAAAACGATGACAGAATGTAGAGACGACTGGATGGCGCAGTTGGTTAAGTGCCTGCCCCAAGAGGGGTCCCAGGTTCGAATCCCAGTGAAATCGAATCTGGTCCAGTCACCATTTGCCGTTGGGATCAAATTTACGTCACTGGAGGAGGTAGCTACCTGTCAGTACAATAGGACCAGTTTTGAGTCTGAGTGGTCCAGTGTAGTGTTTCAAAAACTCCGAAAAAAAAGACAAAATGTGCTACAAATTCTTCAAGAAACTGATGAAGTTGATGAAGGGTGAGACAGAAAGACGATTGCTGCAAATTCTTCAAAAATTCATCAAGAAACTACTGAATTTGACGTTGAGCACAATGGACTCAGTGAGTGGCTGACTGTTTTCTGTCAGCAAGGCACCCATATATGTACCTAACCCAATTTTTGCACCTTCCTCCGTCGCAGATTGCCACACTTTTTCCAAATTTCCTGAGAAAAGCTGGCAACAATCTCCCAAAAACGGACCCACATTTCTAATAAAATCAACTCTCGCCTCAGCCGCACACATGATCGAATTGTCGTCTCACCCAATCCGGAAACTCCTCGGCTCGAATTCCAAGAATGACATCCTTCTTACGACGCCTCAAGTTAGATCTTAAGCCAATTAAGTCGAGACAACACGAAGACCCAGGCCGGAATCCTTGTAAGTCCTTCCATTCAAATATTTACCTCAACATCTTGTCAAATTTGCATTCGTTAGTCTTCTTCTTCGTCTCCGCCTCTCGCATTTTTCGTTGCTCTCTGCATCCTTTTTGCTCAATCAAGGCAGTCCCCTGACACATCCTTCGATGGGTGGGGTGGTGTTTGCCTGGGTGGCACATCTCAATTATTCATTTTGATGTTTCCCTTGATCATTTCTTCGGCAACTGGATGTGTGTGTGTGCGTTCCAGGATTGCCTGGGCATTATTTTCCATGACACATGTCCTTCGTTCCTGTACGAGTATATCGGCATCCACCAGAGATGCGAGAATCAATTTGCCAAAAGGAAATCTCATTTGTTGATTGAATTTGTGTTAATCGACGGAGATCTGTGCCTACACACCAGTCAGGCTGAAGGCAGAAGAGTGTGTACGAGAAATTAAAGGATCAGTCTTGGCGAGGAGGCGGAGGAGGAGGAGGGAAGGAAGGAAGGATGAAGACAAACAACACGTATCCTGTCTGAATGAGGATTTCGAATTTTGTTTCCAGGCGAGGCGGCTGCTCACGCTAAATTCGATTGAATTCTTTCCTTCATCTGTATGCAGAGAACTTGAATGTCCTGTCAGGAGAGGCGTCGTCGTCCTCACACACTGTGATTCAATTTAATTCGATTTTACTCCTTTCATTCATTTCAATACTTCCCCATTAGATGCGAGAGAGAACGTATCAATCTTCATCGGGGTTTTCTTCTCTTTTTTTTGCTGAAAAGAAGGTCAGGTACGGAGCACATGTGGATTTGCATTGAATTCTGATGTGAACAAAGGATATACGCAAAACTAGAGGAAACGTATAAAAACATGAATAATGCATTCGAACCGTAGTTGGCTCATGCATATGCGAATGATTTGCTTCACTTCCCATCGTCTCTGTGGAGGAGGGTGTGTCCAACCCTATTTTTGAGAGCTCCCCAACTCTCACCAAAGTCTATAGATCCTTGTAACGGAACGAACTAGGTTGACTAGATGATTGTTACATATTTATTCAACTCTTCATTATTGCCAACGACGACGACGACGACGACGACGACGATGACGACTGTGCAGAGGGCGCTGTGTGTCTGTGCATAAATAGGTTCCTTTTCCCTCGCCACGAACGCGCTCCATGAATTGGTAATCCAGTCGGTATCCGCACCAGCACCAACCACTTGACAAGGAATTGAATATTTAGGATGAGGCTATTGTTTCCGTTGATGATTGGATTGAAAGAATGAGGATTGCTTAATGATGATGTCGAGGGGGTTGCGAATTGTTCACCCCTTTCATCTCCAGAGTGGACCCACGGAGGAATGTTGGATGGAAATTTTGGGAATTTCGTTCCTTCGAAAAGGTCAGGCAGGCAACGAGTTACAGAAGGAAAATATGTGGTATTCAACTTAGCAGACAAGTGGGAGATAGGTCCCTTCGTCAAAGTTCCGAGAAACAGGCTCCTTCGCCAAATGTGGATGGAAATGAAAGAAGTCTTCAAAGAGAACTCCCGTCATTCCAAGAAGGCTGACGTGTGGTAAGTGCCATTGACTCCATCCACGCCAGGGTCACAACAACAGTCGCCGACATTGTGACAGCCTGTGATAAGAACTAAATGCCGCCGTTAAATCCCATACCCACTCACACATAAGCCCCCCGGGATTAGGGCTCGATTAACTAGCCATCTTCTCACCCCATCAGCGTTAATCCTTTTTCATGTTAATCCCTCGCATTTAACTACCGTCAGCCTTGATTTCAATGGGGGCCACTCAACTCAGGTCGCATTCTTCATCAAACGAACCCATTTGCTGCCGCTCCCAACCTTTTCCCTGGTACCTGTTGTTTGACTACAAAGTCCTCACTGCACCCACCCACCGTTGAGCGTTCGTTGATTATGACAACCGAATACGCCCGTAAATTAAATCGTGTGTTACACGAGTGTTACACCAGGAGATTTATCATGATTTACAACCGGCAAATAACAAAGCGTACCACGAAGACGACGCCAAAGACGAAGTTGTGTACGATCTTACACGAAATTTTACGATCTCATGTACACTCATTTCGGAGGAGGACTTTATACGACTTTACGACGTTTTATGTTTTCCTCACAAAATCCGTTGCACAAGCTTATGCATGAAGTTTTGGCCACTGTCGCAACAATGTTGTCTTTCGGTAGTTACAGTGCTGCAGTTTTAACGATTATGTTGCGACGTAGATTGCAGGATTCCTATCGAATTACTCGGGAGTGGAGACGATTTGCTTTACAGGGCGGACACGACCCTTAAACTGGGCAAGTCGGCGAGGTTCATTAAGTGGATCAGCAGTGCATCGAGTGGATGTAAAAGTTTGTCATCAGGAACTTCATTGAGGAGAACCAGGAGGGACAGAAGACGAATGGAGACAATCGGAAGAAAAAGAAGGGGTCCTAGTGCTCTAAATGGACTTTACGGCTCTGAAGAGTCAATTGAAGGCAGAGTCTTTGAAAATCCATCATCAGGAATTTCATTGAGCAGAGCCAGAAGGACAGGAGACGAATGGAAACAAGCGGAAGAAAAAGAAGGGGACCTAGTGCACAAAATGGACTTTGCGACTCCAAAGGGTCAATTGAAGGCGGAGTCTTTAAATATCCATCATCAAGACTCCAAATTCTAAAATTCTCCGTTCTTTGAAATGCTGAGCCGAATGGAGGCAATCAGCAGAAGTGGACCCATACACTTTTGGACCGGAAAGTGTCAGTTGAAGCCTGTTCAAAGCCGGAGTCTTCAAATTCTTCATGAGGACTCCAGCTTGTCAATTGAAGCTCTTTCAAAGGCTGCGTCGAATGGAGACAATCAGCAGAAGGGGACCTATACACTTAAGGACTGCAAAGTGGCAGTTGAAGTCTGTTCAAAGGCGGAGTCTTTAAATTTTTCATTAGGACTCCAAACTGTCAACTGAGGCTCTTTCAAAAGCTAAGTCCGATGGAGGCAATCATCAAAGGCTGAGTCTTTAAAAATCCTTTATCAGTGCTCCAAAATGTCGACTGAAGCTCTTTCAGAGGCAGAGTCTTTGAAAATTCCTCGAAGTGACGGAAGATGATGTTCATTTTTTTTGTAAAATCGAAGCCAAGACCCCTAGAGGCTCATCCAGAATAGCCAAGAGTGACAAGCTTACGTCAAAACGGAGGCGTTGCGGCATCAGAGCTAGACTTAAATTACTCAAGGGCTCACCGCAAAAGATGGAAGATGACGTTTGGGGCGACGGTGGCGTATGTGGACAAATTTTTTTGGAAAATTAGAGTCAAGACCCCTAGAGCTTACTTAAGGCGCTACAGTCCGGGGTGGACCTGGGCTTCAACCAACAAGCGTCTCCAGCCAATTTCGCACGCACATTTGGTTGAAGAGAAGACCCCTAGAGGCTTATGCAAGGCCACACCGCAAAACATGGAAAATTATGATTGTGGAACTTTTTTTTTAAATCTAAGCCAAGAGCCCAAGTGGGTAGGTGCGTCGACTCCTACGCTCGAGGTCTAAGGTTCGAATCTCGAAAAAAAACATTTATCACTGACAATCAAAGACTGTCTAGAAAAAGCTTCTCAATCTCGCCGTTTAGAGTCGGCATTAAACTGTAGGTCCCCTCCACTCGTAAGAAAACAGTAGCACGGACAACACGACTGGTTGCTAAGAAGCTAGTCCACCTTGGACTGGATCCAAGAGACGCTTTTCCAAGCCTGGACTTAAATTACTCAACATTTCACCGCAAAGCGAACGTCTCAAATCCTGGACGATGCTGGCTTTTTACCAATTCTGGTGGAGGAGATGATGGCAATCTTTTAGGCTACAAGGGCGAACCTTAAATTGATTGTGTGGCTGACATCTTGACCACATAGTTCATGCCGATGGGAACATTTTTTCCCAAAAAAGACCGCTCATAAACTGGAGGACAAGGATGTTGCCAAAATCGATTCAAAAACTGCAGTAAACAGGATCCCTCAGAGCATATACAGGAGCTCTTAGACATCACGCACCCCCTTCTTACAAATTAGGTATCCCATAGGATGTGGTATCAAAACGACGCTTTCAATTGGATGCAACAAACTGGACCTGTATGTCCACCGCCACTTTAACCTTACCTAGACATCACGCAAGATCTCCACCTTTACCCACCACGAAAAAGGAAACCAAAAAAGGTCGCAAGCAACTAGTTTCTCGAAACAAATCCCTTTCATCTCCTCATTTAACCGCAACCTCCATCTCATCCCATCTCCAGCCACATCCGCTTCACTGGCTCCCTCGACTCAAGAGAGATTAATTTTAAAAATTGCTTCTTATTGATCACCCACGAAGCGTTGTGATATGAAAGAGTATAGGACCAATAAAATACTCCACAACCGCACTGAATAAAGGACGACATTCGTGTTAACGGTGGTGATTTATTATTGGCAGCCCACCGCCATCACCCCGGTGCAGTGTCTTCCGAACAAGCAGCTCACGACATGAACGATTACGAAACGAGTGCAGAGGGAAAAAATTAAACTCCTTGTCTCAGCCAACACCCACAGCCACCCATCATCGTCGTGGACGTTTAAAGCTTCGCAAATAAATCGCGTAAAATTAATTTCATCGAATTGGCTCGGTTATGGCCTTTTATGGTTGACAACAATAAGAACATTCGATAACATTGTCATTGGTCATGGTTGACATGGGGTCGCTCGGTCGCTCGGTCGGTCGGTCGATGAATGGCTTTAAGATGGAACTCCGTACACACATCCGCATACGATACGAGGGTCACAATCTAGGGTGGGCAGAAAAATAAATGCCCGAGCAGGAAACTTCAACTTATCGCACCATTAATTTGGGTTGATGATGATAAACACAAAAGGGCGGGCGTGCGAAGAGACAAGGGTGCCCGCCAAAAGGACTGCTGCTGGCAAAAGGAATGGACGGAAATAGTCTTGTCTCCGAAGAAGTTAAGATACAATCGCGCGCGTTCCTATGAGCTCAGTTTAAATGGCTTATTGATGGTGTGGCATGGACTGTTAGCGGTCGATAGACTGATATCCAATTAATGTTTGAATTGCTCCATTAACACCTCACAAAATTGGGGGGGACGGGAGTCTGGCTTGCGATAACAATCGAAACGGGCAATCGTGAAGTGGGTGCTATGGCCGAACGATTGACTGAGGATTTAGACGCATTTGTGAGGGAATTGCGTGGGATTTGTCGTGTGTTTTGGGGCAGTCTTTGAGGGGGTTTTGCTTGAATTCTTGTCAGAGCGACCAGGAGAGGCGTGAAGGAGCAGGATTTTGGGTGTGAAAAGGTTTCAATTAAACGGCTTTCTTATGAACTTGCATTTTTGCAGATCGAGCCACCAAAGGCGGTGCAGGTTTTCTAGCATTTTTGCAGACCCCTTGCCGGATAGGGGCTTCAAAAAATTCCCTCAGCGGTACAAAATGTTCGAAAATACATGCCCATTTCAAGACAGTGTCGCTTAATCCCCATTCGTGCTGTATTTCTGGTCGAAAATAGCATGTGCAGCACCCCTTATTCCCTATTCGTGCTGTTTTTCTGATCAAAAACAGCATGTCCTGCCGCATATCTGCTCAAAAACAGCACCTCCTGTCATCAAAAGACAAGAGAAGAAGACATTAACCGCACAGAAACTTCAAGAACGACCCTTTCGCCAAAGGCCAAGACAGAGAAAGACTTTACAGACAGACGCCCAACCCAAAGATAACCTCAATGCCAATGCACACACACTCAAAAAAGTCAATCACCTGGAGGTGATCTAAACCAGCATCGAATCCAGGATGATCCAAAGGAGCAAAGGCAAAACGAACCACCTCTCCTTTCAGATATGAAATATTTTCCAATCTGCATGGATTATGCAGTCAAGATGTCAGCCACGTAATCAATTTAAGGTTCACCCTTGGTTCGCCCAAAAAGATTGCCATCTCCATCTCCATCTCCACCGCAACTGGTGAAAAACTAGTATCTTCCTGGATTTGAAACGCATTAAATCTCCATCTCTCTCCACGAACACACGCTCAAAATGAATTGAATGTAGCCGAGCGTGAAAGGGAAAATCAAATACTTCGACGACATCCCTCGTGGATGCTTCACCCAGTCGTCGAACCGAATCGAACCGCGTCATCCATCCTCCGGTGGAAAGGTGATATTCTAATACCCTCCCTCTCCCCTCCCCCCACCATCCATCTCCATCTCATAGCCGAGAGGATGAGAGCGTTTATCCATGCAATGCTACTTTCTTCGGGTTCGTCGCTTCATCTCGGGTTATGACTAAAAACCTGAATCGAATATCACTAGATATGAATTGAATTGAATGGATACACACACACCCACGCACACAGGCACACCGAGTGACACACAATTTGAAAGGCAATATCATGGAAAATCCATGAGGAGGCGACAGAGAGAGAGAGGAGGAGGAAAAAAGCGAAGAAATCAGAGACAGAGAGAGGAGATCCACTGGATGGATTATGTTCAGGTGAATGGGAGGCAGTTCGATGAATAATAGAAAATCCTGACAAATATCCTTGATGTACACTCGTCCGCTATTGATTCAGTGTTCATTTGATTTTCAATCTTCTGATGGAATGTATATTGTATCTACTTATCGAAGTCAATGAGAATTTGGCATCAATTGAATGGATACGGCGTGAAATTACTGCAGTTCAAAGGGGATGGAGTTTCGGTGTCACACAAATATCTTCGTCTCATAAGAGTACAAGTGGACATCGGGGTTCGAGTCGGGATATGAACCCTGAACAGGAAAAACGAACTTGCACATGAAACGTCATGCTAGACAGTGATGGGTCCAAGATTCTCAAGACCACAAGTCGACATCGGGATCTGCTGTGGTTCGAGTCCGGATATGAACCCTGAACAGGAAAAATGAACTTGTTCATGAAACGTCACTCTAGACAGTGAGGGATCCAAGACTCTCAAGGCTACAAGTGGACTTCAGGATCTGTTGTGGTTCGAGTCTGGATATGAACCCTGAATAGGAAAAACAGACTTGTCCATGAAACGTCACTCTAGAGAGTGGTGGATCCAAGACTCTCAAGACTACAAGTGGTCATCGGAATCTGCTGGGGTTCGAGTCGGGATATGAACCCTGAACAGGAAGAACGAACTTGTTCATGAAACGTCGCTCTAGATAGTGATGGATCCAAGACTCTCAAGACTTTAAGTGGACATTGGGATCTGCTGTGGTTCGAGTCGGAATATGAACCCTGAACAGGGAAAACGAACTTGTTTATGAAACGTCGCTCTAGACAGTGATGGATCCAAGACTCTCAAGACTACAAGTGGACATCGGGATCTGCTGTGGTTCGAGTCTGGATATGAACCCTGAACAGGAAAAATGAACTTGTTCTTGAAACGTCACTCTAGACAGTGATAGATCCAAGACTCTCCAGACCACAAGTGGACTTCAGGGTCTGATAGGGTTCGAGTCTGGATATGAACCAGAGGAAATAAACGCAAAAATCACTCTAAACAGTGACGGATCCAAACATAGAAAGGAAATTGCCTCGCTGTCTGTTGAAATGCCATCAAAATTTTGACAATGTCGCCATCCAATTATTGCATTTTGCGAGGCCTCCTTCAATTCCGCAGAAATTCACGAAATTCACTGAAGTCTAACCCTCGAATGCACAAAGTAGATAATCCGCTCTCAACTCGGCATCTGTGATGGCCCGTTGCACAACACAGTCCACTCGCTGACACCACTCTAAGTGTCTGAATCGCAGTCAAGCAGGCATGCAAGTAAGCCCAGCAAAATGCCAACGACGAGATGACGACGTCGACCCCCGAAGGAGGATGACAACAGTCTAATTAGCTCTGTGCAGTGACAACCGTGCAACGTAACAGCGTACCACTGCCGCCCCCGCCACAGCCTGGAAAAGCTATTTCTGTCTGCATTCTGTGTGACGGGCGACATGAAATTTCAATTCACCGAAAAACCCAAAAATAAACTTCATTCCCCCGCACTCTCTCCCTCCTTAATTGGGACCCGGTTGGATACACATTTTCCAGTGACACTGGTATTTTCTCATTGCGCCAGAGTTGGAATCCACTCGAAGCGAGACGATAGAACGACCATCGGAGGGTATGCCATGTGTTGCTCCGCAGATTTAGAATCCTCTGCCGAGGATGTGTGTGTGTCCTTCGAAAAGAGTTTCAATTATACCAATTAACTTAAGTGCACAGGAAATGATATAAACGTTCTTAACGTGCACTCCACCCACTGCCACCCGGCACAGCGATGCAATCGCAGATGCAGCTCATCCCTCGTCCCTGCGACAGCTTCATCCATTTTCAATTAGGCTAAAATTTCACGATACTTTCAAGTGGACTCGTTGCATGACAACCGACCGTCCGACCGACGGGAGGCGATCCATCACAGCGGGCAAAGTAATTTCAGCCTGCAACAGTCCCCAACAGGAAAAGCGCATAAAATCCGAGCGTAAATGTCAAATTAACTAACGACACTGCCGAGGAGCACTCTTGCAGTGTACCTCTCCACTCATTCCACGGGCGAATCTGGTGCAGAACAACAAATTGCAGTATCAGACGTTTGCTGCTGGCCAGTTAGTCAGAGACTAGATTGGCGTTGGTCAACTAACGACGGCTGCAGGATTGCACACAATGGACACAGAGTGACACAAAATGTTTGGCAAGCGAGGAGGAGGTGAGTGAAAGGAAAAAAAGGGAGCAGCCAGGTCAGCAGCAGCAAAACACAATCCCACACAGATACGACTTGACTTGGTTTTCAATTTTGCAGATTCGTGCAAAATATTTTATCGGGCCAGAGATACCCACCGGCAGTCATGGATACAGAAGGAGTCTGAGTTTGAAGGGGGGGAGGAAGGCTTAAGATTTATTGCAGCTTTTACAACGCAACGGGGGAAGGGTCCGATGGAGATTGTGCCCGAGCGCTGGATTGTGGTGATTTATATCTTTGGTGACAAGTGAATTTCGGCCGTTCACAGGATACCCAAATAAAGATCTTAATGAGGAGAGACACTTTACGGTCAACATATTTACGAGGATTGACAGATATAACCCGGACGTGGCAGACTGTTGCTGTAACCAGAGGCTGCCTTGTCAGGGACTCACTTGGGAGGCGGTTCGAAAGTGGATAGGGAGTGAATTGGTTTTGCTTGGGGGCACACAGAGGATGTCTGCCATGGTTTTCGATTTTGACAGAAAAACTTTGTTCACTTTCAAAGGTCTTTTAATCCGTGACAAGAACCCCCGGTGCATCTCTCGTGACTTCTTGTCCCCCAGTAAAGGGTGAGCCAAGTAGAAGTTTCTTTTTAAAAATTACATAAAATGAACAAAATTAAATTATTTCCCATGTTTTATGGCTTCATTAGTAAGAATAAACATTCCCATTTATTTTAAAAGACAACGTCGTTCAAGTGGCTGCCTCGGCTGGCTTCGCACCCCGCGCATTCTGTCACCCCAATTTTCGAAGACCTTGTTGATGGTTTCGGGCTGTAGCTCACGGATTGCTTCAATGATATTGGCCTCAAGTGTTTGGATTGCTTTCAGATTGTTGGCATAATATCCCTCCTTCACGGTTTCCCACAAAAAAACGTCCAAAGGGGTCAAATCGCAGCTCCGAAGCGGCGAATTGACACCGCGAAGACGGCTGATAACACGATTTGAATTGAGTCACACACTCTCGGCCACAGCAGCCACATTCTCACCTGTGCGCACCGTACGACGACGGGAACCATGAGTGTTGTCCACTACCACACCAGTCTCACGATCTTTTTGCACAAATTTGAGTACAGCAGTCGCCGTGGGTGCTTCATTTCGGCCAAAACTTATTTTCAAAAAACGCACCGTTTGGGCTGCACAGCGCTCACTTTAGAAATAAGTATTCAATATTTCCTAACGTTGTTCAAGCGTAAAGTAAATTATTTCGTTTCGCGGAGGTATGGTACTGACTTTCTGCCAAGATTTCGAGCAGGAAGCAGGTGACAGTGTCAAAATAACTTATGATTTAAAAAGAAACCACTAGATGGCGCAGCCTTTAAATGGATTGTAGTCGACGTTGAGAACGAAAGGGGGCATCGTAATTGGCTGGGGATTCATTCAAATTGGAAAATGTATTAGAAACGAAGACAGAATGTGCTACAAATTCTTCAAGAAACTGATGAATTTGATGAAGGGGGAGACAGAAAGACGATTGTGCTGCAAATTCTCCAACTGTTCTTCAAGAAACCAATGAATTTGACGTTGGGCTCAATGGACTCATAGTGGTCTAAGTGAGCCGTTGAGCATAGAGCGGCTCATTTCGTTCCGCGGAGGTATGATACTGACTTTCTGTTAAGATTTCGAGCGGGAAACAGCTGTCGGTGTCAAAATAACCTATGATTTAAAAAGAAACCACTAGATGGCCCACCCTGTACACCTCCCTTGACAAGAACCTGCGGGTACATCTTGCGTGACAAGAACCCGCGGTACATCTCCCAAACGCGCGCGAGTGTATTTTCCCATTCCAAGTGCTCTCTAGCTTCCAATTAGGTGTGAAAGCATCCTTGACTAAAATAACTCTTCCTCTTCCTCCATCGCCCTCTTTACCGATCGCCCGCAATCCACTTAGGGAGCTGTTTAAAACACACAACTCATGCGACTCAAGTACCACTTAGGAACATCGTACCACTTTCCGAGGAGTCCCTCACATGCACTCGCACATTCCCACGACCACGGGGTGAATTTAGCGCCACCCGAAGCAGCTTTTCCCAGTGCAAACACATTGCGCGCGGGTACTTTACCCGCGGCCGCGGTTGAAAACGTGGGGGGGGAGAGGCGAAAGCCAAACCAGCTCGTCGCTAAATGAGTGCGATTATCTCGCCCTACGGTCTGTTATTACTTTTAATTGCTTATATGCAACATGAAAGGTTAATAACTCTACACACAGAGAACATACGATTATCGTCGCACACAAAGGGACCGACGCGCGGTCCAAGCACGCTGGCTGTGCTGCTGCCTCTCTCCTATCTGTCCTCATTCCCTTATCTCACTAATCCTTGGTCTTATGTGCTTAAACTTCGCGGCAATACCGTGTGCTGTGGAGTGAAGTAATGATGGCACTGCTCTGTGTGTTGTGTGTGTTTGGATGGGCGACAAGGGGTAGTCACCTAAATTCACGTTATGCAGAGCAAAGTGGATCAAGCGGGTGATGGGGGCTCGGTGGTTCGGTGGCGGTGGCCAAGAGCGGTGGCACTGTTTGAGCGAGTGTGGTTCGAAAGGGTAAACAAAAAACGGTTCAAACTGGATTCCAACAGAACAACCCGAGGATTACACATTCCTATCGGGCCAAGCACACAAACACACACGCGCACACGTAAATGAGCGACTCCTGGTGTTGGTGGGGGGGAGGGGGACGCACGAGAACAGCGCTGATCCTGCCTTCAAGGCAACACACTGTCATACATTCCGTTTCTACGTGTGCAAGGCTGTGGATACTCGTGCAGTCTTATCGCCTCTTGCTCCTCGCTCTCTGTCGCAATGTGCATTTTTTATGCAGTGAAACTTTTGTCCTGGCATTCTGCCGCACTGTCACTGGATGTTTGCTAATTCGCCGTACCAACACGGGCGAGAGGCAAAAGACCAAGAGCAGGCTCCTTGTCGCCTGTGCAGTGGGCTGTAGACCTTAATTCGATGTTGGTTAGCTTCGCTAACAGTAATTTGCATGCTGGCTGGGGTGTCCTGCTGCACACTCGCACAGGCGGAGGCGCACCATCGCAGCGACCGAGAAAGGGAGCCAAAGAAAAATAGGTGAAGATACGAAAGGCTTGACATTGGTTGCGACAACTATGTGGCTTCGCACATTCACGTGTGTCCTTTGAAGCCTCTGCGAGGAATGTGTGCAAAGGGCAACCTGTGTGCTCGGTCCATTAATTGCACTCGAGATAATTAATCGTGTTTGCGTGGAGGACATAGTTAGTTGCATCGTTGCGTTCTCGTGAGCCTTCGAGTCGCCGCCGACAACTCAGAAGGGGTCAAATTCGGGTCAAAAGGATAACACAGTTCGCTCCTTGAATGTCAGTAAGTTGCCCCTCTGCTGGGATGTCCTTGGATTGAGTTCGCTCCGCCTTTGTTTCTTCTGGTGTGTAATGCGCTCCACTTTCGGGGTTCCCTTCTTTTCCTACTCGAAATTCGTGACAACGATGAAGTTTTTTTGGTGTTCTTTGTGTTATTTCGTGAAGGATGTGTGGTGATGTGACAGTTTGGCGCACGTACCACACACCAGTCACCACTTCGCCAGACCGCAAACGTGTGGCGTGTGTTCTCAGTCGGGGACTGAGTGAAAAATCAATTTGAAGTTCAAATATTTGCCATGCATGACTGAAAAGGACGAAAATGAGTTGAAACATAGGGGTTGGGTGATTTTGGTGCAATAATTGCCAGCAGAACGTGATGAGGGCGGATGGAATTTTTAGTTTTTCTTTCCGGAGGGAGACTGGAGACTTCGAGGGCAATGAACCCCAGAGATGGGGGACCGACGGCGGCGGCGGCGACTACTGAACTAGGTTTTAATTATCAACGTTCAGAGTGTAGTCACCCCTCCTGAGCAAAGTGTGCTATCAAGGAAATCACCTTAACGGGAAGAGCGGTCTAGTCTTTGAATGTCTTCATGAATTTTTCAAAGATGAGGAGGGGAGATTTCAGAGAGAGCGGCTGAATTCAGAGACTAGACCGACATTCTAAGCATTTCCTTGCAAATCCCTTATATACGAGTGTTTAGCGAAGACACCAACCACACGAGGGGACACAGGGAAGAACAAATTAAAGTCATCACATCGTTTCAGTATTCATTAGGCCAACCACACAGAAAGTGTTGAACCTCAAAATACAGAAAAATCATAGAAGATGTCACCTTAAGCCTGATATAGAAAAAAAAACATAGAAAATGTCATCGAAAAACATTACGTCCTTATCTTATCTTAATCTTGTATCCACTCACGCCCTTATTCCGGTAACTTAAAATATAAAACTGTGTTCAATAACTTGATGTATAGAAAAAATAACATAGAAAATGTTACTAGAAGTCGGAGACATAGAAAAATAAAACATAGAAAATTTGATCGAAAAACATGAAGCCCTTAGACGAATTCTCCATCCACTCGCGCCCTTATCCCGAGAGCTTAAAATATAAATAATGTCTACAACAGAACATAGAAAATGTCGTCAGAAGCCGGAAACATAGAAAAAAACATAGAAAATGTCACCGACAAAACATTGTGTCCTTAAACGAGTTCTCCAGTCACTCACGCTCTTCTCACGGGAACTTAATAATAATGGCGGCGCTACAGTCCGAGGTGGACCTGGGCCCAGCTTCTCGCCAACCAACTCGTGTTGTGCGTGCTATTGTTCTGTCACGAGTGGAGGGGACCTACAGTTTAATGCCGACTCCGAACGGCGAGATTGAGAAGCTTTTCCTAGACAGTTATACTCTTTGAGCATTGTCAGTGACTCGAAAGAGGTGGGGCCGCGAACAATTTTTTTTTTTTTTTTTTTTTTTTGAAAAATTGTTTGTCTGAACTTGGTTTCGAACCTAGACTGTGAAAGTCTAATGCGCATGGGTCGACGCACGAACCCACACGGCCACGGCGCCCACACGCGGGAACTTAAAATATACAAAAATGTCTCCAAAAGAACATGTCCCAGAAGCCAGAGACATATAACAAACATAGAAAATGTTACCAAACTATTAAGTCTTTAAAAAAGTCCTTCATTCACTCATGCCCTTATCCCGGAAAATAAAGATGCAAAAAATGTCATCAAAAGTCAGAGAAATACCAAAAAAAACACAGAAAATCTCGCCAAAGACATAGAAAAAACATAGAAAAGGACACCAAAACACTGAAATACAGATGAAAACACCGAAAACGTTACGCCTTTAAACAAGGCCTTCTCGGGAAATAAAAACGTAGAAATTGCCACCAAAAATATAGAAAGAAAACATAGAAAATGTAGCGAAAATTCTGAGAAAAAAAAAATACAAAATATTACCCAAAAGCATTAAGTCTTTAAACGCGTCCTTCACCCACTCATGCTCTTTTGCCGGGAAGCAAAAATATAAAAAATATTGCCAAAAGATACAGAAAAAAACGTAGAAAATGTCGCCAAAAGCATGAGATATAGAAAAAAAGCATGGGAATGTCACCCAAACACATGAAGTCCTTAAACGCTTTGGACGAAAGACTTGCTCCTATCTCGAGAAATAAGAATATAAAAAATGCTGCCAAAAGACATAGAAAAAGTCGCAAAATTTCTAAGATAGAAAAAAACCTATAAAATGTCACCAAAAAACATTAAGTCTTTAAACGCGTCCTTTATACAGTCGTGCCCTTTGCCGGGAAGTAAAAATATAGAAAATATCGCCAAATGATACAGAAAAAAACATAGAAAACGTCGCAAAATTTCTGAGATATAGACAAAAAAAAACCTAGAAAATTTCACACAAAAAAAACATTAAGTCGTTAAAGCGCGTCCTTCGTCCACCCACGCCCTTTTTGCCCGGGAACTAAAAATATTTCAACTCTCCGAGTACAGTCATTAAAAGGCAATGAAACCGTCAAATATTCAAGGCAATCAGATCCCTCAAGCGGACTTAACCAACCCTCGCCATTTGCCCAAAATGTCATCCCTCCATTTTCCACCACTGTTACATAAGAATAATTAAGCAGGTTCCAAATGACAGCTTGACATGACTTCCCAAAAGTGCCATCCATGCATTATTGAGCTGACCTAGCTCTCAGCCCTCCCCACCGCCTCACGTGTACACAACAAAGTTTCACAATAAACAACAATCTAATAAATAATTTCGATTTTATTTGAATTCTCTCTCTCTTTTGCAGAGTTCGTGCACAGCTCCGTGCGGTACATCGAGATGTCACACACTCATTTGCAGAGCGTCGACGATGAGACCTTTCAAGGACTTCGGCTGAAAACTCTCAAATTGATTGACAATGAACTGCAGGATATATCGGATCGAAGTTTCAGGTAAGAGTGGATGTATTCAAATTCGCTCGGTCGCTTATTGTTTTGCGGGCAATCAACCAGAAGTTCCTCAGTCATCTGAGCATCAGATGAAGGCGGACGTGTGCGCTTGCATATCTGATGCGACTTCGTGCGAGACTGCCGAACGGGTAAGCGGGTCTTTAAGTCAATAAACCACGACAGCAACGAGCTGTGTGTTTGTCATTCCGTCCTCTGCAGAGCGGAGGAGGACACATTAAATGAAGCGGAGGCAAACATGCAACGCATGACTTCGAAAAATGAATGTTGTCGTAAGCTCTCGTCTTCTTTGTCCTGCTGACAGCAGTTGGACACACATAATTTATTGAAAGACAGCAGAATTGGGTGTTAGTGGAGTGTCTAGACGCCTGCCACCTCATGAAGACAAGTGGATGGCTTCCTGTTTCAGGTCAGACGGCAGGTGTCCACAGCGACGATCATTATCGTGAATGACAACTTTTCAAAAACATTCCACTCTCCACTCTCCACACACGGGGGGAGCCATACTGGTCCAGTCCGGGACAGTCGTTGCGTTGGCTTTTATGGAATAAATTGTATTTGCGCACGTGTACACATGCTTGAGAGATGAATTGGTCGGATACGTGTGCTGGTTTGTGCTGGGGATAAGCATATCCCGTCAATAAGACATGCGTAATTAGGATTGAAATGGATATTTGTGTGGGGAGCCCTCCCCCCCAACCGCCCGCTTGACCCAGATGAAGTTCGCCCCATGGTCACTCTTTCAGACACGTTTGCATTCAGTCTCTTCCTCTTGGCGAAATGAAATGCCCTCCTGGAGGGATGGGTGTCTCCTTGAGACGCATTGAATGTGACTTGGACAGATGAGTGTGTGTTGACAAATGAAACTTGTCACCAAACAAATGCGACTTCAAAGGATGCCGGGGAGTCGTTCACACAGAAGAAGTGGGAATTAATTAGAATGTTAAGAAGGGACATGTTTGACTTTGCTCGGAGACGAGTTAAAGGCTTTCATTTTGAGGGGGGAAACGGGGAATCAAAGGGAATAAATGGCAAACCACCAAAGCGGAGGCTCAGCAAGAATGAACAGAAATAAATCAGGTTGTGGGCTTGGGTAAATTTGCACAAACTTTTGCAAAAATAGACACTTTGTGTATCAAAAGCGACGATAAAATGAAAATTCAATTCAAACAAATTCAAATACCTGCCTTTGAACTCCTCAACTGCCTCTGCCGGCTTCTCTGAAGACGGCTTACTTCTGCTCGCTCGATCGCGACGCCTCTGTTTGATCGATTCCTGCCCACCTGACAGATCGGATCAACTGAAGCGAAAGCTCTTTAAGCAAAACATGACAGTTTCTGACAGAGGTCTTTACGCGAGCAACGAAAGTCCTTCTCTGAATACCGAACAATGCAACACGCACGATCGCGCCGCCTCTTATAGATCGACTCGTGCCCACTTGACAGATCTGTTCAACTGAAGCGAAAGCTCTTTGTGCAAAACGTGACAGGTTCTGACAAAGCTCTTTACGCGGGCAACAAAAGTCCATCTCTAAAGACGACCCACTTCTGCTCCACTGCAACACGCACGATCGATACCTAGCTGCTTGACAGATCGGTTGAATTGAAGCAAAAGCTCTTTGAGCAAAAGCTCTCTGAGCAAAACATGACAGGTTCTGACAAAGTGCTTTACACAGGCAACGAAAATTCATCTCTGAAGATAACGACTCACTTCTGATCCATTGCAACAAGCACGATCGAAAGCCGTGCCGCAAGAACGAAAGCTCTCTAAACAAAAGCTCTTTACACGGGCAGCAAAAACTCCCTATCGTCTCACAGCAAATCTCGACACGTTCTTCAGCTTGGCGGTGGAATCTCGCTTTGTCTTGACATGTTCGTCAGAGCTTTCGACTTAAAGCTCGACAGGTTAAAGCATATCTCTGTGAAAGCTGTCATTGGCCACGTAATGAGTCGATGATTTAAATTTTCGGCCGATGAATGAACTGATTTTACAAAAAAATGAACACAGACTTTAACTCAAGCAATCAGTCTGCATAATTTAAAGTCACAGCAGCAACTAGCCATCGAAGGTAAACTTACACAACACAGAAGCAGCAGCAGCAACATCGTTGTAGTTTCGCCCAGAAAATCAATGAAATAACAATCTACCAAATTGATGGGAAAACAATTCAGAAATTTACCAAAGCTTGTGGAGCCTTGTGCCTGTGGTTTGGTAATTTTACCCTCTCACCTCTGCAGCAGGCATCGGCAGTTTACTTTGTGTCGTTTCATTATTCAGCCCCAAGCACACATACTCACCGAGGAAAATGGGTCAGTTTTGCGATGTTTATCCCAACCGAACAGAATCAGAATTTTACACTCGACGCCAATTTGCTAAAAGACTGAAATTCGTCGCGTCGGCATACTCGGGACGGAAGTGGAGAGGCTGAATGCTAAAAGCTCGTCTTTTTCAATTCCAAACGAGTGTGTGGCGGATTTTAAGTCAGCCGTGAGAGTGGCTGAAAAAAATGCGGCACAACAAGGTAGCCCTCTAGCAATCACCGGGAACAATGCATATTGATCCAATGAATGGTCCGCTCGGTGGCAGAGCGTGCATGCATGTACACATACCCCCAAATTGGGATAAACGGGGAGTCTTATTGCCTCTTTGTGTCCTTTACGAGGGGCAAAGCAAACTGCCACAAAGGGAATGACGATCGAAAAAGAACAAAAAAATGCCGCCCCACCCACCAAATTCCGTCCAGCAAACGACCGCAATATGATGATGGTTATTATAACCATAGCTCCAGCCATTTAGGCTCACTATTATCTCAGGACAACGACAACAAGGAGGACAATGATGATGCTGATGATGGTGATGTGGTCTGTCATTGAACCGCACTCACCAGTGACCAGTGACCAGTGACCACAGGACACAGATGACGATGCTTGTCCTGAAGTTTAGATGGATTTTGTTGTGCCAACATGCAGGTCATTCGAAAACTACCATCCTGATGATGCTGTAGCTGGACAATTCAATCACTGAATGTTTGGCTTCCACTTGAACTGGAATTGTTTCGAAAGACACTGAGAGCGAGGGTGTAACAAGCACTTGAGCTCAAAGAAGACTGAGGGAAAAGTCTTTGTCAACCGATTGAGACTGGTTTCGACTCTGTGTCAAGCGGATGCACACAAACAAGAGACCAGTCATAACCTCTCAGAGATGGGGGAAAAAATTGCAACCCACACCACACCCAAGCGACGCAACTCCACACAAAGTTGAATAATGCAAATTCAATTAACTAAACAAACTTTTTCGTGCGCTACTAGCAAATTCCGTTCCGCAGAAGGAGGATGCTCTCTGTTTGGTAATTATCCCCCCCCCCCCCACATGCGAGTGTTAAACTTTATCAGGACTTTCAGTGGAGCATTGTCGTCCTTTGTGGCCGCAGAGGCAGATGATGATGATGATGATGATGAGAGATGAACATCACGCAGGAACAGGACAAGTCATCATTAGTTTTGTGACGCAAGGACAGCCTCAAAACAATCAACCATCCCAGCCACCCGCCGCAAACACACACGCGCGCGCCCTCTCGGAAAGACTTTGAGAGAATTTAAAACAGAAAAATGCACAGAATGTCCTTTTTTGTTGCTTTCTGGCGACATTGTCCTGTGCATTCATCACGCAATCACAAAGTGAAACCTGTCCGCATACAAGCGCACGATGTGCATACACGCGCCGTTCGCGAGAGGATATGGAGGAGAATACACAATTATTATTGTGTCCTTGGACTCGGCTGCAACTATGTTGATGTTGACGAATATCCCACGAGGAGCGAAAGAGACAGAGAGAGATAGAAGCAAAAAAGTTAAAGGATAATGCCTGAATCCTAGGAAAGGACCGTGTGATGTCTGTGTATGAAAAGTAAACTAGGTCGACACCGTGCTACGGTTGACAGACTGTGAAAATACGAAGAGAATGACTCGAAATTAACAAGAACCAGGCGAGGGGTGTGTGTGTGTGCGACTGTTGTTTGAAGCGATTGAAAGCCGCTACTGTTGTTAATCAGAAGGACACCACCAGAGATCTCTGTGGTGGAACATTGTAATTCTTCGTGGTGTTTTCCTATCTCCTCTTTTTTTTCAATTTAGCAGTCATTTTTCAGAAGGGAAAGCATAAATTCTTAAAGATTCTTAAGCATGCCTCAAGGTGAAGCACGTTGTCCTATTCTTTTTCTTTTTGTTAAGAGGAAGGAGGTCACGTGAAGTTGGGAGAGTCGAAGGGAGAGGCTTTGAAGGGAGTCTTTGAAGACCAATGGAAAGGGACTTTTGTTTCCACTGAAAAGGGGAAAAGAATTGTGTTGAGGAAGATCATATGCGTGCCCGCTTCTGTGCGTAACATCATGAGAGGGCATGCAAAGTAACGAGAGTAAATTAAACAGAGCACATCCAAGCCTGAAAGTTCAACTTGAGAACCTCGACTGTGGCTACAGCTCGGCGGGTGACTAGCTTCATCTGGAGAATACGATCAGAATCAGGAGCTTTGATTGGGACCTCCTTCAAGCGATCGACAGACACGATCTCAACTTTGAAGCGATCGACGGAAATGATCTCCTCCTTCAAGCGATCGATGGCAATGATCTTTTCCTTCAAACGATCGACAGACACGATCTCAACTTTCAAGCGATCGACGGAAATGATCTCCTCCTTCAAGCGATCGACAGACACGAGCTCTACTTTCAACCGATCGATGGACAGGATATCCTCTTTCAAGAGATCAACAGACACGATCTCCACTTTCAAGAGATCGACGGGCACGACCTCAATTTTCAAGCGATCGACGGACACGATCTCATCATTGAAGCGATGGACAGACAGGATCTCCTCTTTCAAGGGATCGACGGAGGATCAGTTTCTCCAACAGACACGAGTTCAGCTTTCAACCGATCGACAGACACGGTCTCAACTTTGAAGCGATCGACGGAAATGATCTCCTCCTTCAAGCGATCGATGGCAATGATCTTTTCCTTCAAACGATCGACAGACACGATCTCAACTTTCAAGCGATCGACGAAAATGATCTCCTCCTTCAAGCGATCGATGGCAATGATCTTTTCCTTCAAACGATCGACAGACACGATCTCAACTTTCAAGCGATCGACGGAAATGATCTCCTCCTTCAAGCGATCGACAGACACGAGCTCTACTTTCAACCGATCGATGGACAGGATATCCTCTTTCAAGAGATCAACAGACACGATCTCCACTTTCAAGAGATCGACGGGCACGACCTCAATTTTCAAGCGATCGACGGAAATGATCTCCTCCTTCAAGCGATCGACAGGCACGATCTCCACTTTCAAAAGATCGACGGAAATGATCTCCTTCTTCAAGCGATCGACGGACACGATCTCAACTTTTCCGAGACCGACGGACAGGATCTCCACTTTCAAGAGATCGACGGAAATGATCTCCTCCTTCAAGCGATCGACGGAGGATCAGTTTCTCCAACAGACACGAGTTCAGCTTTCAATCGATCGACAGACACGAGCTCAAATTTCAAGTGATCGACGGAAACGATCTTAGCTGTCAATTGATCGTGTCTGACACGATCTCAAGTTTCAATTGATCGTGTCTGTTGGAGAAGCCTGAGATCACCCTCTACCACAAACTGCAGTGGCAACGAAAACGAGGACAAAGCTTCATGACCGGTCAGGAGACGAAAACGAAAAATGAGACCTTCTTTGGCTGGCCCACAGTTACTCACTTCACATCAGAAGGAGAATACAGAATTAAATTTGCGGTCCACCTCCTTGTAGACACACACTCCTTCCACCCCACCACCACGCACCCACGCCACCACCCAACCCAACAGCCTATGACTAATCGTTTCCCCAAAAACTAGACCACCTACTTTTCCAGCAGAAAGCACTGCTGCCTTAATTCATTACCAACCTGTCAACGGGGATTTACCCAACCATCTAAGCAAAACACTCGGGCCAGCCCAAAAATCGCCATAAATCAACGGAGTACACGGAGAACTCTTCCTGCGCCAACAAATTCTGTTATAGTTTCCATCCGACAGGAAATGCCCTCAAAATGCATTAGCACACACACACACACTCCACGCTCCATGCTCATCCTGAATCAGAGTCAGTCTCCTCGCTCCAACCGCACTCACACACCTTTGGCTGGTCTCTGCTGCGCTGCGCTGCGCTGCTGCTTATTCAATTTTCCTTGAAGCTGAGCCAGAAAAACAAGGGAAAAAAGCGAAACAACACCGGGCCAGGCCAAATAGGCTGTTGAGTCCTCTCGGGAGTATCTCATCATTCAGGGCACTTCACGAGACCGCACACGGCGAGAAGTTGACAGAAAGTCGTAACCACACACATGATGGAAGGTCCTTTGTATGGAATATCTCAGCTGTCTAAATGGGAATTTACGTCGCGCTGCCACATCTGCAGCGGGACCGAGAGAAAAGTGTGAAAAACTTTGTTTTCCAGCCGCGCGCACTTGATACTCTCATGAAGCTCACTCGCAAGGATAAAGACCGACTGGGAGAGGAGGAGGAGGAGGAGGAGAGTGCCAAGTGAGATGGCCAACAGTGCACCAGAGGTGGAAACCTTCAAGTGAACAAAATTCCTTCCACTTTCGTTCGCATGGAAGAGTGTCATTGTGGATCGCATGTGAGTCGGACGGAGGTCCCCGTTTTAGAACAAAAACAGAAGGACGTCGTGTGGGTGTGGATGGAGTTGCCTCCGAGGCATATGCCTATGAATTTTTCGCCCTGTCACAACATTGACAGAGCAGAGTAGTGGCAGCAGCAAGGATACAACTTCCACAGGGATCCCATCCTCTCCCTCTAACGTTGGTTTTCCTTCCTTCCACTGCTCTGTGCGCCCGGGGACCAGAGACCATGGCGCAAAGCGTCCCTCTAATTGGTTTTATGTAAATTCCATGTGTGGTTGCGGTAAGTTACGTTGCAGGGATGAAAGGGAACGGTTTTACTTTACATTTTCGCCCTCAACAGTCACCTAGTTTGCCAGGCCCCCAGGGGGCGTGGTCGAGCGACAACGCTGGAGATGAAGGAGGACGAAAAAAAGAACCTCATCCAAGTGACATAATATTAAATTCAAAGGAATTTTTCGCTTAGTTTTTGGAATTGCAGCAGGACGGGCGGCTCCGGCTTCGAGGAGGCGGTTTGCTGGGCGAGTTCAGAATTCTGAGTTTGAAGTTTTCTGTGATATTTATGGGTGACTGGGTTCGTTTTTGTGCCCTCCGTTTGCTTGTGATTGAGGAAGGGGTCTTTTTTCAGCTCGCCTCGGTTCGTGGTCTTGTCTTCCTGGTGGCGAAGGACATTTCATCGAATGACGAGAGGCATTTTCATGCATGATTGCACAAACTGTAATTGGTTAGAGTTTTTTAATGGATTCTTTCCGGTTCGGAGAGGAGATGGATGGATGGCTGAGAGGAGGTGGAAAAAATGCTCTTTCCTCCTTTGCCGCCCTTCTCTTTGTTCTATTGACTTGGGCGCGGTTGGTGGGGGGGGGGACCACACACAGAATGAAAGGAAGGACGTTACTTCATCCCTCAGTGGGAGGGAATAGCGATCAAATATCTTAATGGGTTTGAAATAGTTTTTCGGGGTGGAGGCCGGTTGGTTCTATTTTTGAAGGGATTACGAAAGCGAAAGGAATGGGGGATGGGGGATGAAATACGAGAGAAAACTAATCCGAGTAAAAGCCGTACATATGTGGAGTGCGGTGAAAAATTCAAGACAGCCAGACCGAAGATATTCCCTGGGTCGGTCCGTCAGGAAATTGCCTGAATGATTGAATGCCCATCGAATGGAATGCAATAAAGTTAAGCTTTAAAGCGCGGGTAAGATGGATTTGCCAGATGAAGTGATGCACTTCTGGAATGAATTTTGGATTATTGCTCCCCTTATTGAAGCAAGAAAGGTTTCTGCAGCAAAATTTATTGAATTAAAGATTAAGCATGCCTCAAGGTGAAGCATGTTGTCCTATTCTTTTTCTTTTTGTTTAGAGGAAGTAGTTGTCCTATTCTTTTTCTTTTTGTTTGGAAGAAGGAGGTCGCATTAAGTTAGGAGAGTCGAACAGAAGGGAGAGACTTTGAAAGGACTCTTTGAAGACCATTGGAAAGGGACTGTTGTTTTCACAGAAAAGGATACTTTTGACAGAGATCATATGCGTGCCCGCTTTTGTGCGTAACATCATGAGAGGGCATGCAAAGTAACGAGAGTAAATTAAACAGAGCACGCTCAAGGCTGAAAGTTCGAGTTCAACTTGAGAACTTCGACTGCAGCTACAGCTCGGCGGGTGACTAGCTTCATCTGGAGAATACGATCAAAATCAGGAGCTTCGATTGGGACAGGATCTGGCAACGGAATGCGATCTGAACCAACAGGGCACGGGTTCTTGGAGACAATTTTCAAGAGATCGATGGAGGATCAGTTTCCTGAACAGACACGAGCTCAACTTTCAAACGATCGACGGACAGGATCTCCTCTTTCAAGAGATCGACGGGCATGACCTTAATTTTTAAGCGATCGACAGACAGGATCTCCACTTTCCAGAGATCGACAGACACGATTGCAACTTTCAAGAGATCGACGGAAATGATCTTTTTCTTCAAGCGATCGACAGACACGATCGCAACTTTCAAGCGATCGACGGAAATGATCCTCTCCTTCAAGCGATCGACAGACATGATCTCCACTTTCAAGTGATCGACGAATGCAATAGAGTTAAGCTTGAAAGCATGTGATTCTTTAGGAGGTTACATTTGAAATTTAGCACAAATACTCTGATTTCCCAAACAGTTCACATATTTTCCATCACTTTTCTGACAAAGCACGTCCATTTCACTTGAATTAACCCCTCCCCCTTAATCTTCTCTCTCTTTTCAGTACGATGACACACTCCCTCATGACACTTGACATATCTGGTAACAAAATGCAGCACATACCCTTGGACGCTCTGCAAAAGTTGCATTCGCTCACCCGTCTAGTCGCACAACGGTAAGTTCTCCATCTCACCCGCCCCCCACAACAACCCCCATTCCAATCTCTCACCTTTCAGAAATCACATAACATCCCTCGACGGGAACTGGGAGAGCCTGTTTGACAGTTTGCGAAGCTTACATTTGTCCGGAAACGAAATCACCGAAGTTGCACTTAACACCCACGACGATGGCGGCAAAGGCAACAACGGCTCATCGCCTCACTACCCCTTAGCAGTCCAAGGCCTCCAGACGTCCTCATCATCCACATCATCCACCCTCAATTCGATTTTGAACGGACTTAGTCACAATCACATCACGCGCCCGTTCTCTCGCCTGCAGAAGCTCCTCTGGCTCGACCTCAGCAACAATCGCATCTACCACATCGGCTCGAACTTCCTACCGCGCAGCCTGGTCACCATCGACCTGTCCAGCAACTTGCTGAGCACCTTCCCGCAGCAACTGTTCGAGCATCTGTTCAGCCTGCGGATCGTTTCGCTGCGGGACAACCTCATCAGGACCGTGCAGAACAAGGAGATCGTCAGACTGATGCGGATGCACCTCGAGAAGCTCGACTTGGGCATGAATTTGATTGAGACCATCGAGACGGACTGGTTCCAGAACAACTACAGTGACATCCACGTGCGGGCGCTGAACTTGGAGAAGAACTTCATAAGACACCTGCCCCCGGGGGCGTTCCAGAAGATCGGGATTATGCACCTCGTCCTGGCGTTCAACGCCATCGAGAGGATCCATGTGAACGCCTTCGATGGCATTACTGATACCTTGGAGTTTCTGGATCTCGAGCGAAACGAGCTGACAGCGGTCCCGGGGGCCATCAAGTCCCTGCGGAAGCTTAAATACCTCTATCTGACCTCGAACAACATCTGCCACCTGACCAACCTCCCCGAGTTCACGGGGAATCTCCGCGTCCTCAGCCTGAGCGGAAACAACTTCTCCAGCATCCCAGTGAACGCCCTGCGCAACTTCACCGAGCTCTCCTATCTCAACATGGGCTACAACACGATCAGCGAGATCCCCGAGAACATCTTCACCACTTGGGGGAGCCACCTGCAGACGATCCTGCTGCGAAACAACAAGATCACCCACCTCCACCCGGGCTCCTTCAACGGACTCGAGCAGATCACAGAGATCAGTCTCAGCTTCAACGACATCACCATCACCAGCCCGTACATCTTCGAGAACGTCTCGCAGACCCTCAAGATCCTTGAGCTGTCGTTCGCCGTGTTCCCGGCCAGAAGCCTCGAGTCCATCGATCCCCTCGAGGCCCTCAGCCCCTTGACCGAACTCATGTGGCTCGGTCTGGACAACAACAACTTGAAGGTCCTCTCCAACGAGTCATTCGCCACCATGAAGGACCTGGGCTACATCAACCTCAGCTTCAACCAGCTCAAGCAGCTTCCACCGGGCCTCTTCCTCCCCGAAGTGCACCGGCGCCTGTTCGAGATCGACCTCTCATACAACTCCATTGAGGTCCTCCCCTCGAGGGCCTTCTACTACCTGGGCGACCTGCAGACCATCAACCTGCAGGCCAACAAGATCCGCTCGATGGAGAAGCACGCCTTCTTCAACCTTGAGTTCCTACGATCCATCGACATGACCTACAACCGGCTGAGGAACATCTCCAACGACGCATTCAGCTTCATGCCGAGCCTGGCCAGCCTCGACCTAATGCACAACTCACTCTGCGCGCTCTCGCTGAAGATGTTCAACTACGTGTCCAACGCATCGACTCCGCTGCGACTCAACGTGAGCCACAACCAGATCGCCACCTTTGAGGACGAGCTCAACTCGTACATGTACATCTACCACCTCGACATCAGCCACAACCTCATCTCGAACAGCCTCAGCTTCAGCAACCTGGGCAACACCCTCCGCATCCTCAACCTCATGAACAACGAGCTGACGGCCCTGGGCAACCACGCCTTCGGCGACCTGGAGTTCCTGGAAGTCCTCAACCTCTCGAACAACAACATCACCACGCTGCGCCGGAGGAGCTTTCAAGGCCTCAACAGCCTCCAGGAGCTGGACCTCAGCTACAACCGGCTGGACCAACTCCAGGTGGAGCAGTTCTCGAACCTCAGAAAGCTGCGGATCCTGCGAATTCGAAGCAACCGCCTGCGGGCTCTGCCGCGCGAGGTCTTCATGAACACCCGCCTGGAGTACCTCGACATCTCGGAGAACTTCCTCACAGTCTGGCCAGTTCCGGCGTTCTCCGACGTCGGCTTCACCCTCCGCAGCATTCAGTTCGTCGCCAACACGCTCGAGTACCTGGACTCGAGCATGTTCATCAACTCGCAATTCCTGTTCGATCTGAACCTCTCGCAGAACAAGATCACCGTGCTGCCGGACAACACGTTCACGTTCCTAACCAACCTCACCAACCTGGATCTCAGCTTTAACCCCCTGGTTACCAGCAACCTGCGCGAGGTCTTCATCCACACGCCCCGCGTCCGGCGGCTGAACATCCAGAGCATGGGCCTCTACGTCCTGCCGCCCCTCAACCTGCCCTTCCTCTCGGAGCTGGACGTCAGTGGCAACCACCTGCAGGAGATCTCCTCCCTGCACGCCATGCGGATGCTGAGATTCCTGGACATGTCCCGCAACAAGGTGACCAACATAAGCAGCGTGGTGGACCACCTCCCCAGCTGCCTGCGGGTGCTCGACCTCGCCCACAACCCCATCCGCCGGATAACCGTGCACGACATGATCGGCCTGCGGCACCTCAGCGAGCTCAACATCCTCGACGTGAAGGTGACCAATCCGATCGGGTTCTCGAAGCTAAGGAGCCTCCGCCGGCTGCACGTGTCTTCGGCCTCGAATCTGGGGGAAATCGTCTCCCGCATCCCGGGACTCCAGGAACTCCGGGTGCACGTGGTGGAGCCGAACATCGGCAGCGGCCTCCTCTCGAAGCTGCTCAACAACACCAAGCTCAGCATGGTGGAGCTGTACGGCACCAATGTGCAGACGATAAGCAGCGACGCCCTCGACGGCCTGGCGCGCAGTCACAAGCTCACGGTCCGGATACGGAACACCAAGATCTCCGACCTGCCCCCGGGCATCTTCTACACCCTGCGCTCGGTGCCGCACCTCTCGATCGACATCTCGGACAACCGAATAAACGCGCTCGCGGCGGACAGCTTCTACCCGAACAAGACCTACTGGGACACGGTGGGCACGCGGAGCATCATGGGCGGCCTGGACACATCGAACAACCCCCTGGAGTGCGAGTGCGGCCTCGTCTGGTTCGGCCACTGGCTGAGGAGATGGCTGCGGGAGACGGCACAGATTCAAGTCATTCCCAAGGACGACATGAGGCGGATGGTACAGGTGAGTGAAGAGGGATTTACGGGGGATTTTTGTAGTTTTGCTAGAGAGCCGAGACGAGCTTGTGAGAGACGGGAGTTTAAAGAGGGTGTTTCTTTCTCTTTTCAGCGTGCCCGAGCGAATACCTGCCACGACCCAACCACCGGTAAGAAACTGCCAATACTCAAGATATTCCCCGAAGACTTACTCTGCCAAGCGAGTGCGCTAAGCAGTTCCAGCGAGAAGCTGTTTCTACTCTCATTTGCCGCTACAGTACTGCCCATTTTCATGGTGTCACTCCGATTTCTTTCGTAATTGTAAATAAATCTCTCTCACTCACACAGACACACACGGAACTCAAGTCCTCCTCCAATTGTTTCTTCTTTTCACTCACACAACACGGGGGAAAACAAATCGGAAATACTGTACCATAAAACGCGTTGAGAAAAAGGCTGTCATATACACTTGCCGGAGTGATATACTGTAAATAGACTTTTGTACATAAATTGAAAGAAAATAACTCAAACACCAGTAACCAGAGGTGACAATGTTTGACATTTGAAAGCCACTTCAAGTGGTTGCTGGATGAACTTCATTTTGCTGTCAGCCACGAGGGGTAGGGTTTTTTTTTTTCGTTTTGTAAGGGCTACGATTCCTAGAGCATCATTAAGTTTTAAGCAAATGCAAATGGTGGAGATGGAAGAATAAGAAAAGATTAAGAAACAGAATTCTAGAGTAAACAATGTAAATACCAACACGAAAATTAGGTGGATATGTTTTTCTAGGCCGCAGTGTAGATATCTCACGAGATATCCTGCTAGAGGTTTGAGTTGAAGTTATTTTTTCGATTAATTTTCGTTTGAATAGGAAAATATTAAGTGCACTGAACAAGTAGAGAAATAAATGCATATACAAACCATTATATGAAATGTTTAAGGAAATATATACACATAGTCAAAGTCTAGTCGAAGGCCTTTGTTTGAGAGGAACTTGTTTGATTTTTTAAGGAACCTTGGATTTTTCTTTTTTTGAATATAGTTGATGAGATGAAGTGGGGGTTCGGGAGACGCGAAATTGGGTGTTTGTTCGAGAAAAATGTTGGCAACAAATTCAATTTTTGGAATTGGGACAAAAGAAGCAACTGAGGAGATTGAGGCCAAACAAACAAATGCACCATGTTCCGAAAACTGTGCGTTAACGTCATTTTTTCTCTGTAAACTTTGATGCAGGCATTGAAAAACGAACATTTTGAGACCTTGTTTGTGACCCTAGTTCTAAAGACTTGCACGCTTTAACCATGAATTGTCATCAGAGGGGTCAAAAAAAGTAATTCATTTTGAAAAATACGACATATCTCAGAAACGACGATTTTTGTTTAACTTTTACGCTGGGATACATTGAATGAATGAATTGAATACTCAGGCCTTGAGCCCTTTTTTGTGGTTTTGGCCCATGCCTTGTTTTGATAGCTTTGTTTTTGTAACAGAAAACCAATTCATTTTTGAAGAATGCACCATATCTCGAAAACGGTGCGTCTAACCTCGATTTTTCTTCGGCGAACCTCCGTCTCTTCTATAAAACTTTATGCAGGCATTGAATTCGACGCTGAGTCTTCATTTGTGAACCTAGATCTAGAGACTTGCACGCCACAGCTATAAATTGAAGGAGGTCGAAATTTTAGAAATGCGCCATATCTCGAAAACAGTACTTGCTTCGATTTTTCTTCGGTTAACTTCCTTTCCTTCCATAGAATTCAAGGGAAGCGTTAAATCCCAACATTTTGAGCCATTATTTCTGAGAGTAGGTCTTAAGACTTACACGTTACAGCAACGAATTGCTACAAGAAACGTCAAAAAAAGCAATTTATTTTGAAAAATTTCCCATATCTCGGAAACGGTGCATCTGACATCGAACTCCTTTCTGTTGTCTTTCATCAATCGATGCTGGCGATGTATGAGAAGTTTTTTTAGCCCTCATTTGTGGCCCAAGATTTGATGGTTTTTGAGCTATAGCCATGAATTTGGAAATTTCTTTTGAAAAATGCACCGTATTTCGAAAACGGCTAGTATGACGTAGATTTCTGTTTCGTTAAAATTTACACCATTCATTGCCACCAGAAGCGTGGGAAAGGCGATTAATTTTGAAAAATGTTTCATATTTCGAAAACGGTGACGTAGATTTTTTCGTCACGATGCTGGCGTCTACTTTCTGCTAACATTTACCGATCGATCCTTGTGTTGAATACGAAAGCCTTGAGCCCTCATTTGTTGTCCTAGGTGGTAATGGTTTTCGAGCTATAGCCAGAAATCGGGATCAGAAAGGTCGCAAAGGCAACTCATTTTGAAAAATGTGACATATTTCCAAAAATTGCGTCGATTTCCTCCATGTTAACTTTTGCCCCTCGATGCTTTGTGACTCTAGTCTATAACTAGGATCAGAAAGGTCAGAAAGGAAGAAGAAAGGCAATTTGTTTTGAAAAATGCGCAATAACTCGAAAACATTGCGAATTAAATTTTGTACTTTTAGTTCTCGTGGTCGCCGTGGCGTAGTGGGTAGGTGCGTCGACTCCTATGCTCGTGGTCTAAGGTTCGAATCTCGAAAAAACACCTAACAGCTTTTTTTCACAGCTCTACTTCTTTCGAATCACTGACAATGCTCATACTCTTTGAAACTGTGTAGAAATAGCTTCTCAATCTCGCCGTTCGGAGTCGGCATTAAACTGTAGATCCCCTCTACTCATGAGAGAATAATAGCACACATAACACTAGTGGTTGCTGAGAAGCTAGCCCCGGGGTCCACCTAGGACTGCTGCCGCAGCACCAATAAGAGAAGCCAAGAAATTCTTATTCAATGCGCCACATGAAATATTGTCCACGTCAACCAAGTTCACCCTCCATTGCTCTCGCCTGATCACATCCTCAACCTCATCAACTATTGTTCCACAAATCTCTATCGAACTGACCCCAAAAAAAAAATTGAATTGAATTAAATCCGTCTATAGTTAGAGATTCTTACACAAAGTGTCATAGAATAACACATGTTTTTCTTTACAAGAAAAATATAATTAATTTAAAAGAATATTTGAAAAAAAAGGACAATCGTGATATTAATTGTAGAATCGTTATTTGTCATCAAAGCAAACTGAACACAAAACCGATACCAACAAGAAACACCAAACAAATATGATCCACAAGACAGAAAATAATGAATACCATTTTCTACTGAGTTTTTGTACGTACGTGTGACCAGAATTAAGTTTAGAACGAGTTTTTTTTTCTTTTCCTTAAGTTTAGCATTTTAACTCGTATTCCAAACAAAAAAAGAAACACTTTTTGTAACCAAAAATACATTAGTTAAGCATGCAAAGAGAAAAAAAAAACGAAAACATAAGCATAAGAAATTCTACAGCAACAAAAACTACTTAAATATGTAACAGATTTAACGAGAAATTACTTCCTTGAGGACAAAAAAAAAGAAACACTCATTCATTAGCAAGAAAAACAAAAATAGCCCACTACTACAAATTACTAACAAGAAAAACAAACGAATATATATGTAAACTTAAGTAAATGTTCATTTACCTAAGAATAAAAATTTAAGTATAAATATAGAATATATATATAAAATTATGAAATGTATTGCAATTAATTTAAATTAATTTAGAGCATAAAACACAAGGTGAATAATGATAGAAATAAAATTAAATTAAATTTTAACAACAACAACCAAGAAAACAAGAAAAAAAATAAATAACAAGAATATTTTTAACAAAACGAAGAGAAAAACAATAAAACGTGAAAATTAAAGAAAATTAATTCAAAAGTGAATTGTTTTATTTTTTTATTCTTTCAGGGTTTTTTTGTCTCACATGGGTTGGGCAAAATTAGAGTTAAATCATCTCCTGAAATGTCGTGCATTTCTGACGAAGAAAGCTTCACGACTGGATGGCGCAGTTAGTTAAGTGTTTGACCTAGGCTAGAGGGGTCCCTGGTTCGAGTCCCAGTGAAAGCAATATTAACACGCTTTATCCGGTTTTCAAACCTGGTCCAGTTTAACGGCACGAGGCAGATATCGACTGGATGGCGCAGTTGGTTAAGTGCCTGCCCTAAGTCAGAGGGGTCTCAGGTTCGAATCCCAGTGAAGGAAAAGTTAACACGCTTTTATCCGGTTTTTCAAATCTGGTCCAGTCACCATTTTCCGTTGGGTTCAAATTAACGCCACTATTACCGGAGCGATCGATCAGTGGTAGTAGTCTGACTGTTGGTATCACAACATGGTCTAAGTGTGCTGGTGAATTCACTAGCAACCCCCTGCTCTAACCTAACCTAAGCTCCACGACAAATTGTTTCTCGCCCTCCTTCCTCGTCTTGCCATTACCTTCCCTGAGATGCATCGTTATCCACCTCCATTCCAGCAAAGAAATCTCCGAGAGATTAATCAAACAACGCAAAGGAAAAGTCAAACCATAAAAGTTCATCCACCTGAACAGGAAAAAAAAAATCAAAGCCCTCAAAGACCAGATTCTGTTTGCCCCCACCGTTCACTTATCAGATAATTAAGATTATTCAGAAATCGAGTTCACAATCTGTCCACAAGCAAGAAAAAGAGAAAAAAAAAGAAGGGGTCCCATTCCGTTTACATTGTCACCATCGTTCAGCTTCCAGTTCAAACAACAACAAAAGCAAGGAGGAGAAGCAGAAAAAAATCCTTTTTAGCTGACGATAATCACCCTCAGCTCCATCACGGGCAATGCCGCTCAATTTTGTCATCCTCATGGGGCAATTTAAATCCGACTAAGAAAAGAGAAAGGAAAAAAAACAACGAACGACAGACGCTGACGGGAGCAGTGAAGGAAGACCAGGAAAAAAGGAGAAAAATCTCTTCCGTTTACTCTTTCCGTGCTCCTTGATCCTTTTATCCCCCTTGTCAGTGGAATATCATTTAGGAGGACAATGTCGCATCCTTGTTCTCGCCACCACTGTCGCCGTTGTCATCGCCGCCAACGTCACTCTCCGACTCCGGCTCTGACTTGGGGCTATATGGCGAAGGAGCAATGTTATGTCCTGATTTTGAAATCGCCTAGGCGCGTCTGAGTTGATGTTTTATGATTCCTTTCATTCTTTTCCTTCCATTCCGTCGCTCCTGATACCTAATTGTTTTAGGATGAATGGAGTCCTGAAGACAGAGCGCGAAAGGGATGACTATTTCGAGCGAATAGAGGATGTCCTTCGGATTTATGGCGCTCAAAACTTTGTGTCGGATACGAGAGGACACTAAACCATCCTTTTTACGACTGAGCATAGAATTGTGTGGAAGTTGACTCTATTTTTGAACTTCTCAACTTTTGGGTAACCCTCTCTCTCACATCGCTCCCGATTCCCAAGGATCAATGAAACTTGACAGATTATGGAACGGAAATGGGCCACAACTATAATTAGAACTTTTTCGACCTTTGAATGGCTTGTTTAGGAGGGAGAGTCTGCCCCAGACACTGATAGGACTTCCCACCAGAGTTCGATATCATTTTAGGTTTTATTTGTAAATTGACACTTACGGTCTGTCCGGGGGGCGGAAAAATCCCGCCCATCCTTCGGGGGCGAATTTATGTGGTTTCCCACTGCCGGGGAATAATATTTTTCGATATCCCCCTAAGGGTAATGGGAGCATTCATTCGAGACTGTGTGCGAGTGTGATCCATAAAAAGGACTAAGAGTGTCATTTAAAGGATTAGGGTTTTGTTTTCCCCCACAATTGTATGCGAAGGAGCTACCCCTGGTGGGTTTCAATTTAGAGTGTGCCTGTGTGTTGAGCTACTTTGCACTTTTGGATATTACTTACGGGACCAGAGGACTAATCGCATTTCTTATCCAGGTGGACTTTCTTTCGCTTCCTTTTGTTTGCACGGCCTTCGAGGGCAGGAGGCTAGTGAAAACGTGAATCCTGGCTCGAACACAATTAGAGGATACACCTTCAGTCCGACAATGGGACAAGGAATGAACCGTGTCGTGTTTGCTTTGGTTTTTGTTTGAAAAGGACTACGACTAGTGATAGACCCGAATTTGGTGTAAGCTCTGCAAGGGATTAGATTTGCTTGAATGGCCTTTGGGATGGGATAATTGCGAGTGAATATGAATGACACACGTTTCAGCAAATTCGTGTCTTGATATGGTCTACACGTGCCGTGGATAATCGGGGTGAGTACACGATGAATGAAGTTTTGCTCGAGAAAGACGGGCAGTTGCTTCAATCGAAGGATAGACCACGTTCTCTTGGCGGGAAATGAGATTTCGTCTTATGAGAGAGTGAAGCGAGGTTCAACGGTAGGATAGGTTAGACCATGTTGGTCCGTTATGATACCCACAGTCAGACTGCTACCACTGATCGACCGCTCCAGTGGGTGCGACGCTAATTTGATCCCAATGGCAAATGGTGACTGGACCAGATTTGAAAAACCGGATAAAATCGTGTTAACTTTGCTTTCACTGGGATTCGAACCTGGGACTATCTAACTTAGGACAGGCACTTGACCATCTGCGCTACCCAGTCGATATCTGGCTCATGCAGTTAAACTGGATCAGATTTGAAAAACCGGATTCGACCCTGGGACCGCTCTGACTGGGCAGGCACTTAACCAACTGCCCCATCCAGTCGTCGAGGGTCAACGGTAGCTCCTCATTTTAAGGACTCCCCCTCCAGCAAGGAATCGGTAAGGCCCTTTAAAGAGCCGTCCATTTTCAGATCCACTCCCTTTCAATCACCCTTTTTTAAATACAGCCTGCGCCATCTAGTGGTTTCTTTTTAAATCATAGGTTATTTTAACGCTGACAGCTTTTTCCTGATCGAAATCTTGACAGAAAGTCAGTATCATACCACCTTACGCATGAACAACGTTGAGAAATATTGAAAACTTCTTGCCAAAGTGAGTGTTGTGTAGTCCAAAAAGGTCGTTTTTTGAAAAGAAGTTTTGGCCGAAATGAAGCATCCATCGCGACTGCTGTACGCAAGTTTGTGCAAAAAGCTCGTGAGACTGGTATGCCAGTGGACAACACCCATGGTCGTCGTCGTCGTACGGTGCGCACAGATGATGAATGTGGCTGTAGTGGCCGAGAGTGTTAGACTCAATTTAAATTGTGTTATCAGCCGTCGTGGCGATGTCAATTGGCCGCTTCGGAGCTGCGATTTGACCCCCTTGAACGTTTTTTTTGTGAGGATCCGTGAAGGACCGATGTTATGCCAACGATCCGGAAGCGATTCAGGCACTTAAGGCCGATTTCATCCAAGCAACCCGTGAGCTACAGCCCACGAGCATCAACTCACTATCGATCTCAACAGCTCAGCATTTCACGCCCTAGCGCGAGAAGAATTCTGGACAAAGACCTCGGATTCTTCGCTTACAAGGTCCAATTGACTCGGCAAGTGAAGGCGCGCGACCATCCGCTTCGCAGTTTGGGCCTGGACTTGCAGCTTGAATTGCACAATGATTTTGGGTGAAAAATCATCTTTTCTGGAGAGGCTGATTTTCAAACAAAATGTCCTCATCTGGGGCTCGGAAAGCCTGCACGCTATTGCCGAGAACCCAATGCATCCACAGAGAGTGACTGTTTTTTGCGGATTGTGGAGTGGTGCCATCATTGGACCATTTTTCTTCAAAAATGAGGCTGGGAACAACATTTCGGTCAACGGTGGGCATTACAGAGCCACCTTAACCGAGGCAGCCACTTTAACGAAGTTGTATCGTATTAATTAATGGGAATGTTTGTTCTTACTAATGAAGCCATAAAATATGGGAAAAAAATAAACTTTCTTCATTTTATGGCTTTTTTAAAAAGAAACTTGTATTTGGCCCACTCCGCAACCCTGTCAGTCGCTCTATGATTTTTCGCATCCATTCCACTTTCTAAATTCCGTCAGAAACCATTGGTTTCACTGCAGCCTTCCAGCTAGAAAAGGATCCCATAGTTTTCCACTAGACTACATTCCTATTTCTCCACGCAACGCCGCGGATTTGCCCTCCTCACAAAATGCGTGTGAATTTGGCGATTTGCTGGTCCGAACAAAGCCAGCACCCGTTCAGACGCCAGCACGTCTCACCAAACCGGCGTTCTTTCCTTTGATGCCAGAAAATCAGCCAAACCAGCCTTCCCTCACATTCCATTCCATCCTCGATCCTTTCAAGTCGCCACTTGAGCTGAGATATCCCTTCAATTCTCTGCTAGGGACAAGCTTACACGCGAGCCAGCGAGCTCTCTTCCCAAAGAGGCGACTGTTCAGATTTTAAATTCATTCAGGTGCCCCGCTGTGGACGATGGATGCGCGTGCGAATACCTGTTTCCACTTGTATCCTGAAGCGTGGAATTTTTTTCTGAAATATTACACACAATTCCCTTTTCGATGAATCCGCGCCGTTGTTGGCTCCTGCAATCCCTCCTCATTCAGTGCACGGGAGTGGTGCTTGCGGTTGAGGTGCCTCGAGGCGGGAATTACGATTCAACACAGGGTTCACTTACATTAATAGCCTGCCCCCCCTCGGAGTCTCCGCGAGGATTGGGGTACAGTCCTTAAAAGAGGAAAAAAAAAAGGAGCCAGGCACACCAGCATCGACCGACAGACCGGAAGGTGAACCCTTTTAAGGAAATGATATACAAAACACTCGGTTGTTCGGAAATCTATGGGGAATTTCCGAGCGAAATTAATGGGCAGCCGCCACTTTGGAAGCCAACCGTTCGCCATCCATCCACACACACACACACACACACGGACGCACGGACGCCGCACACAGCGCTTTGGATGAATTTATGCATTCGCATTCGGCTCGAATGTGCGCACGAGGAATTCGCTGGACGAGATACACACACGTTGTGTGTGCGAAGGGAACTAGAGGACTCGTTCGTGTACGAGGTTGGGAGCGGATTTAAATGTTTCCTGTTGAGGGCGGTTGAGTAGATTAGGTGATGGAATTGTTTCTAAGGCCGTAGGTGATGGTGGACATGTAAATGGTTGGTTGTCATCTTGTGTTTCAGCTGATTGCGGATACTTCGCTTGAATATGTCGATTTAAGTGGATTTATCACGGTGACTGGTCATTTTCGAGCAGGGAATGTTGTTGCGCTTGAGTGGAGGGGGGGGGGAGAGCTTAGAGGGCTCTGGAGGCCGACAACTGTTGTGCATCGAACATGAATTGGGCAACAAATCATTTCCTGGGAGGGAATTTATTGGAGACTTTGACCTTGTCTGTGGTGCCTAATGGACGTCCACCCCATCCCTCGAAACATAAGCCATTCTTCAATTACCATACGAGTACAGCAATCATGCATCATCGTGTACGACACAATAACAGGGTCGTTCATCACAAATTCACCCACAGGCAGACGCACAAACCCACGAACGCACGAGCGCACCCTGCCCCAGTTAGTGTCCATCCCGTCCAACCCCTCTAATTAAAGATCCATTAGGTAGTCACAAGTAGCAACTCCCCACAATGGAAGGATAATAAATCTCCAGGAAGGTATATTAAACCACTTCATGATGTACGTCACCGCAACTTCGCACTCCATTACCTGCGAAGGGGCTGCTCTCCTCTCCTGTGTGCGTGTGTTTGTGTGTGTGGTGCAGGGTTGCTATCAATGCAAGAATCTATGACTTCGGTGTATCCCCATGGGGATTGCATGTAACGCACGAAATTATGCGCGCCAGGAAGCCACCAGTCGACTTCATCAATCACCAACTTGGAAGCAGGCACCTGCCTGCATGTCCCTCGGAAGCGCGCACAGGAAGCAGCTAAATCGACGAAGAAGAAAAACGAATTAGGACAAGTAACATGCCACAACTATCAGGCACGCGGAATGGAAAGAATGAGTACGCATCCTGCAAGACAGGAGCCACTGCCGGTGATGGTAATTACCCACAGGGGCTAACATGTGAATTGCGTGATGATGATTTCAGCTTTTGTTCCTTCAAGAGACGACGACGACGAGGACGACGACGACGATGGTGGCCGACCGACTCAGTGAATCAATTAAAAATCCTCTTCCACATCCGCTCACCGCCGCCGTCGCCACTGTGCTAATCCACTCAGCAGGGATGACGATGACGCAGGTGATTCTCCGATGGAAGAGAGCCAAGGAAAACTTAATTTTCCTGTCCATCAAACTTTCTGCCAATGGGCAGAGCGAATTGAGGCCATCAGAGTGATGGCGGCTAGAGTCTGAGGATGGGGATGAGGGATCAGGGATCAGAGTCCTCGGGATTTGGATTTGTAACGCCTCTGCACTTAAGCTTTGAAATTAATTCCACAATCGTCTCCTTGACGGATCCGTTGAGACTTCTCTACCTGGGAGCCTTTTTGCCGCTAAATCACTTTGGGGATTAACTTTTATGGAAATCTTCAAGCAAACAGACGCCCGGTGCAACACCACCCCCCAGCTGCACAATTTCAGAGTCATCAGAGAAGGAGAGGGCCACCATTTCATCTCAACAAAGAGGGAGAGGGCCACAATTTCAGAGTCATCAGAGAGGGAGAGCCAGAGGCCAGCAAAGCGCCACAATTTTAGACTCATCAGAGAGGGAGAGGGTGTACCTTCCACGAAGCGCCACGATTTCAGATCTACCAGAGAGGGAGGATAGAACGAAGCGCCACAATTTCAGATCCAATCGAGAGAGAGAGAGGATACAACAAAGCGCCACAATTCCGAACTCATCAGAGAGGGAGAGAAGTAGACTTCCACGAATCGCCAGATTAAGTAGCGTCCAGGGTGAACTTGGCTTTGATTGAAGCACCCGGACCCATTGAAGACTGGTTAATGTTAAAAATGAGATTAACAATGCTAATCATGGCTGAGCCGATTACGGTGGGCTGATTTCTCGTAATTATGCGACGAGCCGACGCACGGGCTGGCGGGGAATGTAACGTGGGGGTGTTTTTCAAACAAATTTTCGAGTGAAATTAGGTGTAAAATATGATTTAGATTAACGACGAGCACCTAAGACGGGCTCCACTCGTCATGAGGGAGGGCGAAGGTGCTGTGTGTGTCGTTGCCAATGACACTCGGGGTAATTGGATGAGTTAATTACACTCTAAGTGCCTAAGATGATGAAATATTGCACATCAAGGAGTAATCCTTGATATCTGCTGGAGATGGGAAATGTTGGGATTTTTCTCTGAATCCGCTTAAGGTTCAGCGGTCTAATGAGGGCCAGTGGAGGGAGAGTGAGTAGAGAAGGAGAGATTCTTACACGAAACCTCAATTTCGATAACAGACATTCTTTGGCATCCGATAACAGACGGTTTCGGGGACCCGATAACAGACAGTTTCGATAACAGACAGTTTCGATAACAGTCAGTTTCGATAACAGTCAGTTTCGATAACAGACAGTTTGGAGTACCCGATAACAGACAGTTTCGGGGACCCAATAACAGACAGTTTCGGAGACCTGATAACAGGCAGTTTCAGGGACCCGATAACAGACAGTTTCGGGGACCCGATAACAGGCAGTTTCGGGGACCCGATAACAGGCAGTTTCGGGGACCCGATAACAGGCATTTTCGGGGATCTGATAACAGACAGTTTTGGGGAACCGATAATAGACAGTTTCGGGGATCCGATAACAGACAGTTTCGGGGAACCGATAATATACAGTTTCGGGGATCCGATGACAGACAGTTTCGGGGAACCGATAATAGACAGTTTCGGGGATCCGATGACAGACAGTTTCGGGGACCCGATAACAGACAGTTTCGATAACAGACAGTTTCGGGGACCCGGTAACAGACAGTTTCGGGGACCCGGTAACAGGCAGTTTCGGGGACCCGGTAACAGACAGTTTCGGGGACCCGGTAACAGGCAGTTTCGGGGACCCGATAACAGGCAGTTTCGGGGATCCGATAACAGACAGTTTCGGGGAACCGATAATAGACAGTTTCGGGGATCCGATGACAGACAGTTTCGGGGACCCGATAACAGACAGTTTCGATAACAGACAGTTTCGGGGACCCGGTAACAGACAGTTTCGGGGACCCGGTAACAGGCAGTTTCGGGGACCCGGTAACAGACAGTTTCGGGGACTCGGTAACAGGCAGTTTCGGGGACCCGATAACAGACAGTTTCGGGGACCCGATAGCAGACAGTTTCGATAACAGACAGTTTCTATAACAGACATTTTCGGGGACCCGAAATCAGACGGTTTCTGGAACCCGATAACAGTCATATACTCGTCAACTTGGTCATTACCCGTAGCGTGCCCACGGGAACGTAGATAACCGAGTAATCGATGAGATGGCTGTTTCCCGCATAAAATCAAGATCCCTAAATACACCCTGTTCAACCAACACCCCGTCGTCTCCCCAAAGGCTTCGTCTTCGAAGCATGAATACCCTGCCCCAATTCACTGTCAATAAACACCCCACTCAGTCAGTTGCACATTCACGCAACATACCATTGAAAGCTTCACCTGTCTTTGGCAGTTAGCCAAATCTCAACCCTTTGCATGCCATTTCCGTGTGTTAGCCCATCTTACTGCTTCACTTTACCCCCACCCAGTCACTCCTATGTCTGCTGTCTGTTCCAGTTTGATTGACACAAAGCAAAACAATTGCCGGCAGTCGAGCGAGCACTCGTACTTGGCCCCCTGCGCCACCGCCGTAACCGCCCTTTGGGTTGGTTCAAAAGAAGCAATTTGCTGCCCCTATTAATAACTGTCATATTAAGCTAGAGTGGCAAATTAATTTCGCCCCAACAATAAAAACGAGAACAGAAAAAGAGTAAAAAAAAGGATATATAATCCTTGAATGCAATTTCCGCTCCGGAATGAGTTATGACTCCTTCCGCACACACACACGATGGGTATCGAATCGGCTAAGTGACCGTCACTTGACGATATCATGAATTATTTGTCTATAATTAAGTGACAGTCGGAGAGCGAGGATGTCCTGGGAAGGGACTGGCCGACAGTTAGAAGTGAAATTTATTGTTGCGAGATTTCAAGAAACTTGTGCAGGCCTAATTGAAATAACTTTGGTTTGGCAAGGGCTCTCTCGCTCGCTCGCTCCGTAATTGATTTTGTTGCTGCGGTTAAATTGCGTGTTTACATCCGACAAAGCAAACGGAGGGAAATACTTACACACCGGGGTGGTGTGTCCTGCACCAGGGACGGTAATCGATGGTTATTTACCGCGCGCGCTCTTTGATGGCTCAACTGCGGTGGTGATGATGATGATGATGGTAATTATGGAGGTATCAGCGATATCAGACGGAAGGATAATATCAAAGGTTACACCCCATGGGGGTGGAGTACAAATAAATTCCTTCTGGTTACCAACAACCTGGTGTGGCATAAACCACTTAAGGGAGCAAGTAAACAGTCGGTTTCATTGAGGAAGGGAACGTGCTCTGGGGGAGAGGGAACAGAACATGCAGCGGATGAATTTGGTTTGATTTTGAACTGAAAACTTAAACGGACTGACTTCCCCAGTGACAAACGTCCAAAGCCAAGCATCTCCACACCTCCTCAGTTTCATCGGCCCACCCTCTGGTTTAAAAATTAAATCTCCCCCATCCTCCTGCAGCCCTTTGCAATGCACTCTCATTAGACTCATTAAGAATTCATTAATTAGCTTCGTTTCCCCGGGATGGGACGACCAGAGTCGCACTCCTTTATGATCCCCCATCAGGATCTCAGTGACAAAGTAGCACTCGCGCGCACATCCTCCCTCCCGTTGGTGTTACTGCATACTTTCCAAGCAAAGCAAACATGAAACCGAGCCGGTTCATGAGCTCAAAACAGGACTTCACGTCGAAGTTTCCACATCCTCTCCGCTCATAGAAGGGATGACAAAACTAACAAACACAGAGGACGAGGGAAAAAATGAGAAGCAACCCCCCAACAACCGAGGGAGGATGGTAAACATTCTTAATTACAACCCCTCATTAATTTTTAATAATTTCATAATTTCCACTTATTCGACAGGGGCCCGATGAGCGATGGAACGAAGTGCTCGAAGGGGAGGACCTTAGCGATGGAACGAAGTGCTCGAAGGGGAGGACTTTAGTTTCTCAACACACACCTTGTGTGTGCATGGGTGTGGCCGTCGTTGTAATTTGATCACAGTCCGCCGCAGGCAGGATGGACAACTCCACACACTACGGTCGTGCTAACATGGTGCCAATGAAAATTTCATAACGAGATCTCATTTGGTATTAATCGCATGGTGAAGGAGAATACCCCCATCGCTGTGGCTGCCTTGAAGACAAAGTTGCACCTTGATTGGGACGAGGACTAGATAGATGATGGGAGTGAGTGTCAGAGCTCATCATTACCAGCTTTCTGCAGTGCACCTGTCCTGCTGTCGTCTGATGAAGTAATTTTACAATCAATTTGAGATTAATTTATGTTGCATATTTTAGGGGGCTACAGGAAAAGACGACAGTGTCGATAGACTTGGTGGTGGCAAGGCGTGAAAACCATCTCGGTAAAGGTGGAGCAGGTTGGGAGGATTCATTTAGGAAAGTGGGGATACAGTCTGGGCCTCAAAAACTCTCCCGAATGTCCTTAAAAATCTATCCCAATCAGAAAACTCATTTAACCTCGATCGCCTCCAAGGACCAACGTTCAAAAAAAAAGCTTAAAAAAAGACAAGAATCTCCACACCTCCTCAACTTCATCGGCCCACCCTCTGATATAAAAATCAAAAATTTTTCAAAAAAAAGCTTTAAAAAAAACGCTTAAAGCTTTTTCAAAAAAAATATTTTTAAAAAAAAACCCAAGAATCTCTACACTTTCGAAGCTTCATCGATGGGCCGATGGAAAAATTAAAGATTTTTCAAAAAAAAGCTTTTTCAAAAAAGCTTTTTCCAAGCCCAAGGATCTCTACACTTCCTTAGGCTCATCGGCCTATCCTCTGATGTAAGATTTTTACAAAAAAAAAAGTTTTCCCAAAAAAAAGCTTTTGCAGAAAAAGCTCATTTCATCGCTGATGATGTCTGGGAAGAGGATGATGGGGAAAAAAATCAAGAACAAATCCATTAACGTCCTTTCAAAGGCATAAAGTCCACCACACACATTCGCACACAATTTCGTTGATCTCAGCCAACATCCTCATCATCATCAATCCATTGATGCACTCCCACTCCCTCTGCAACTGAGTGCATCAAGGAATACATCACAGGACATCAAAGTGAAGGAAAGGGCAGAGCAACAAAACGAAACAAAGCAAACAAAAAAAAAATAACCATCCATCCATCGACCCGAACACAAGCTCACAAGAGAAACTTAACATCAGACACGAACACGTCTTTAATGTCCTTCTTCCGATGTGCGGTACAAAACAGGAACATAAAACATCCTTAACCTAACCGAAAAGGGGAAATGCATCTAAGGAGCAGGTTTTTTTTTTCAAATTACAAAAATGAAAGACGAACCATGCAGTGAAGCGACCAAAACGCTGGCCTGGAGTGTCCTAAGTGCGCAAAGGAAGCAAAATGAAATTGAAAAGCACCACCACCACCCCCGCCGGAACAGGACGAACGAGGATAATAAAATCGGGACTAGTGCAAAAAAGTGAAGAAGAAAAAAAAGGAGTAACAGACGAACTTCTCGCCAGACGGTTATTTCCTGACGGCGGCGCGCACCACCCCACAATCCTGTGTTTCAGTGCGCTCGCCTCTCGTTTCGCGCTGGCTGCCGGAAATTGCTTGTAATTAGATTGCAATTATCGCTACGAACATGAAGTCATTTTCATCATATTACCGTTAGGTGGAAAAAGAGAGGAAGCGAATTGAGTGTAAAAGTTCGGGGTGTAAAATTTGCGAGGCGAGACGGCAGAAAGATTCAAAATTGGAACCAGAACCGGGAGCAGGACCTTTGTGAAACGAGCAAAGTGAGTTCACTTAACTTTTTCCCCAGTCAAATGTCGACGGGATGTGTCACGGATGTGATCGACATCGAAGGGCTTGACGGTGGGTGTTTGTGTGTGGGGTTCCGTGGTGTTCTTATTTTTTTCCAATATTGATGAGGCACTTTTAAAAGGACATTAAGTGATGGTGGGATGGTCTATTTGGTGGATATGGCGAGTTTATTGATAACGCCCCTGACAGACAGGGTGCAGGATATTGCAGCGAATGCTGACAGGATGAGATGAGAAGAAATTGTTCATTTCATTATCGCCGCAGGACAGACAGGATGTTGTTTAAATTTTGTCTGGAAATCGTAAAGACGGAAATTTATGATTCCAAAATGGGGGCGTGGTGGTCATTTGAAGTTATGTGATAAGGTGTGATGGGGACAATGAGGAGGATACAGTCAAGCAGGTGCTTAAATCATGCACAAACCAGTCAAGAAGGTGCTTAACTGATGCAGTGACCCATGAAATAGAAGTTATAAAAATGGGCTCCCGCAAGGTTGGCAACTGTCATGCGAACTTTTTACAAAAAGTTTGATATAAGCAACTGAGCCGACTTAGGGACGTTTTCCAATTGAGCTACGGATTCAAAAACGTTCGCAATCTTGAGCATCGAGGGGAATTATGAAAGTGGACTCCCACAAGGTTGCCAACTGTCATGCGGGCTTTTTAAAAAAAAGTTTGATATGAAAAATCGGGTCGGCTCAACGAGGGTTTCAACTGAGCTACGGATTAAAAAACGTTGGCGATCCCACGCATCGCGAGAAATCATGGAATTGGACTCCCGCAAGGTTGGCAACTGCCACTCGGACTTTTTACGAAAAGTTTGATGTGAGCAATTGAACCGACTGAGGGAAGTTTTTCAACTGAGCTAGGGATTCAAAAACGTTGGCAATCCGGCGCATCGCGAGAAATTATGAAAGTAGACTCCCGCAGGGTTGCCAACTGTCATGTGGACTTTCTACAAAAAGTTTGAAGGAAGCTATTAATCCGACTCAGGGAAGTCTTTGAACTGAGGTAGGGATCCAGAAACGTTGGAAATCCCGGGCATCGCGAGGTGTTACGAAAGTGGCCCTCCTCAAGGTTGCCAACTGTCAAGCGGACTTTTTAAAAAAAGATTGATATGAAAAATCGGTCGGTTCAAAGAGGGTTTCAATTGATCCCACGCATCGCTGGAAATCATGAAAATGGACTCCCGCAAGGTTGCCAACTCTCATGTGGGCTTTTAACAAACATTTTTTAATGGAAAATTGGGTCGATTCAAAGATGGTTTTTAACCGAGCTACGGACTAGAAAACGTTCACAATCTAACGCATCACGAGAGCAGACTTACAGGTCAGTCCAGACTCCCCAAAGATCTGAGATGGAAAGCCCTAGTTCCCCTGTGTGCCTGAAAATCGTAAAGTTTGGACCAAATATCCTAAGACAGCGACCGAAACCATAAATTTCTTTCCCAACGTCGGCTTCTTCGTCTCCAACTCAAAACTCATAAGTCAATGGCCATCCAACTGCGGAGTCCTCGAAGCCATTTGCTTTTCGTCTCTCCACTCTGTCCAAGCAAATATGTCTTAAAGCCAAACATGAAAGCATTCCAAGGTGTTAATTGCTTTAAAATTCCATTAACTGCCAAACTGTGACGACTTACTGCACAGTCTGCTGACTCCTTGTCTGTAGGACTTCAAATTTCACATTGACTCAGTCCGCCCCACCCCAGCCACATTGTTGTAAACAAAAACACTAACCCTAGCTAAATCATCAATGAAATGAGTTCCTCAAACTCTCTCATCACCCACTCTCGCAGCTACAGCACAGCCGCAAGAATAACAACCACTTTGGAACTCTAGAACGACGTCTGACGTCCAAATAAAAACACCATTTATACACCACCCGTTTCCCCCTTCACCCACACACACCCCATTGGGGACGTTCTTGACTTTCTTCTCGTTGGTCTACTTCTGTTCGTGTGAAAGGAAAACATCCTCATTTCGTTATTCACACTGCTGTCCGCCAAGTTACGTTACAGCGGGAGGGGGGAGTATAAGAAAACAAGCAGTCAACACAACACCAGAGTGTACTGTGTTCGTCAAGTGGAAAATATCCCTTTCTGGCCAGGAGTCCCCCAACGCCCAGCCTCGCTCCTATCTCATAATTCGAAATGATGCCTCTAGGGCACTTCTACCCGATGATGGAGCATCACTAGTATCTTCACACTGGCTACAGCCGTGAGTTTATTTGATCTCCCTCTCCCGGCGCTCGCACACAGGCACACACACACGGTTTGGGGGCAGAAACATGTGTAAACATTAAGGACCTGCAAATAATTCTCGCAAAGAAACGGGCGAGCAGTCACATAGCGAGACGCTCCAGGACTGCTTGCCATCACCACTCCGGGGTCTTGATATTAGAAACGTGACGTTTTAGTTGTCTTATATCAAATTACTCCACACACACACACACAGACTCCGTCAGACAGACAATGAGAGGGAGATGGAGATGGAGAAGCCTTTAATCAGAACGAATGCACACACATCGGAAGGATTCAATGACTAGCCGAAAGGGTTAGGCGGGCCGTCTCACAGGGGACTCGAGGGATGTAATAAGCGTTGAAAGGATTTTGAACCATTTAAAGGGTTCGTTCCTGCCGTTAACTTTATGTCATGCCAAGAGGATGGACCAGCCAAATAAATCACATTCCATCGTCAGCAGGAAAAAAGAGAAAAAAGCGAACACATTCAAAAAATGTGTAGAAAGTCATTGCATCCGACGAAGGACATCTCTCCCGAAAGGTACAACATAAATTTTATTGACACTTGGTGAGAGAGATGTAAGTGCTTGAGAGCACAGTGACTGACTGACGAACCGCCCCGCCGCCCGAAGAGAGGGAGCGAGAGCCGGAGACACGGTCGCCGAGATCTCTGAATGACATGACCTAACTCTGTAGTTGATTGCCAGGAAGGATAATAAATCGCGGAGGAGAATAAAATGAAAAGAAAAACACAGCTAAACACTAGAGTGCCGGTGGATACGCATCAAAATGCCCGGATGCCTGCAGTCGAGTTGGGGAGATGCAAAGTAGCACTCAAATTTATGGACAACCGAGGGCAAATGGAAAACGAAATGAAATGAGATGAGAATTCGAAATAAGCATCGCCTCACAGTTGGCGCATCGGTGTGCGGGGCATAAAGGCGTATCTTTTTTTCATTTTACAATCGGAATAGTGCCATCACGGCGGGTATTTAGGACGGACGGAGCGGTGTGCTTCGCTTTTATGACAGACCGTGGGTTGAGACGGACATGGGACTTAAAAATTTTGTTTTTTTTTTCCTTTTCCACCGGCGGAGGCCATCAAATCTTTTCAATATACACTTTCATTTCCACTTCCACTTTGGGTGTGAATGCTGTTGATGGATCGTTTCGTTGAATCAAACTGAAATGCAACAGAGTTGAGCACAGGGGGGGTGGCTGTTTTCCAAGCTCGTTCATCATCGGGGCTGACAGGCGGACGTGGGGAAACGAATTTCTGGAGAAATTTTGTACCAAATTCTCGGGGGACTCCGATCCAAATGCGGGATAAACGGGCAGGCAAATTTGGTACTTAATTTAGGGAGATTTTGAGAACACAAAGAGGAGCTTTGGACGTCGTTGACTGATCAGATTTGGGTTTCTGACTTTTTGGGCCTGTGATCAAAATATTGTACCAAAAAGTGGACACCTGTGGATCCCCTGGCGATTTTTGGCTCAATCTACTCTGAATTTGATGCACAATTTAGGGCGCAAATTTTAGACGCCGTCCACTCAATTTTTGTCCTTCTGACTTTTTGGGCCTGTGATCAGAAAATTGTACCAAAAAGTTGACACCTGTTGATCCCCTGGCGATTTTTGGCCCAATTTACTTTGAATTTGATCTAAAATTTGGGACCCAAATTTTTGGGTTTCTGACTTTTTGGGCCTGTGGTCAGAAAATTGTACCAAAATGTGTTCGCCTGTGGATCCCTGGCAATTTTTAGCTTCACTTCTCCGAATTTGATCCTAAATTTGGGATCCAAATTTAGACGCCGTCCGCTCAATTTCTGTCTTTCTGACTTTTTGGACCTGTGATCAGAAAATTGTACCAAAAAGTGTTCCCCTCATTATCCCCTGGCGATTTTTGGCTTAATCTACTCTGAATTTAATGCACAATTTAGGGCGCAGACTTTAGACGCCGTCCACTCCAAAATTCTGTCCTTCTGACTTTTTGGGCCTGTGGTTAGAAAATTGTACCAAAATGTGTTCGCCTGTGGATTCCTGCCAATTTTTGGCTTCACTTCTCCGAATTTCATCCTAAATTTGGGATCCAAATTTAGACGCCGTCCGCTCAATTTCTGTCTTTCTGACTTTTTGGGCCTTTGATCAGAAATTTGTACCAAAATGTATTCACCTGTGGATTCCTGACACTTTTTGGCTCAGTCCACTCCGAATTTTGGTACATTTTCCACAGAAAACTTGTGCATTTTTACCCTCTCTAGGATTCAAGGATCCCTGTGGCTATTTACACAACCCTCGACATTTTCTAAAGCGTCGCGAGGCACGTCGCGAGGCAGAAAAAAAACTGTGTCCCAACACACGTATTCACAATTTCTACAGAATCAGAATCACCTCATCAATCTCCTCTTCACCAGCGCACACAACATCAGTCGCGAAAGAAAAGAGCTTCATCAAGACTCGCGCGATAATTAATTCCTTTTCGTCATTCGAAAGGACACATAAAGCCAACACTCACTCAACTAAAAGCCCGTCTGCTGTCATTTAGCAAAAAAAAATAAGTTGTCGTGTCACAACATCACCGTAAACGAAGAACACCCTTTTCACTGTTCGCACTCATCCATTAGAACGCTCGTTTAGATCAAAGGATAACCCCAATGCGCTACGCTAAACGCTTCCTGTCCCAACATCGTTGTGCACATTCATTGTTCATTGCTGGCGTGTTTCAGTCAACACCGTGGATCGCAGTATATTTCGCTTCGAACAAGGACGCGACCGGGCCAACGACGACGATGGCGACGTTTCAAACTCTTCCCCTCCCTCTCTCCCGTATGTAAATAGGTTTTTGGCCCGCTCGAATGTGTGACGGTGGTCTATCATCACCTGGTCACTAGTCCGGGGTAGAGCCAGTCGGTCGGCGAGGGACCGACGAAAAGGGAATCCAGGTAAACATCAACACTTGCATCAAAACAAAATTCTGTGCCCTCTGGGTGAGGCGCAAGTTTATTCGCGTACGAAAAAAAAAGAAAGCAAACAAGCACAGAGAACACCATGAATCCCTACCAGTACACGGCAGCGGATAGGATAGTGGTTTCGCGTTGTCATGGTAATGGCATTCGAAATTAACGAGGTGCAAAACGAGAACTGCCAGCACACAGTACATTTTACCACTCAGACCGCGGGTAGGGACCAACTGGAGGCGGGCGGAAAAAAAGGGAAAATCGTCGCAAATGAATCCTCACACACAGCCAGAGCCAAAAGTGTATACAATTCTGCTAAATATTAATTAAAACTGCAACACAAAAGCGACGAATAAATATTTCCTACTGCATGTCATTTCTGGTGCCCGACCACACGAGGAAGCCATTTCGCAAACCAACTAGGCCAGTCCCTTTGACCATTTGGAAGTCGATGTAGCTGCGAAGGAGCAAAAAATGCTGGCTAAAGGAACAGACTTTCGAATTTGGGGTGGAACTTGTTTCCATTGAAATGGTCGTGAATGTGGACCCGATTTTTTTGTGCGCAGAGTCATTGCTGAGGGATCACGAACATGGACCCGACTTTATGTTGAGGGAAGTGTCATTGCTGAGGGTCATGAAAAAAGTGAGTCAGCTCAGATAGAAATTGGATTTCAAATCGACGGGAGATGGCGAAGAGAATGAGACGGCGATTTAACTTTTTGGAGGATACCACAGGCGTCACAATTTGCTTCAAGATGGACCACGATTTTTGGCCGTCAACTGATTCTGATTCACAGCAGCTTATGTCTTTACTTAAGAATCCAAGCCCGTGCGCGATAAAAATAAAGCGGGAGGCAAATACAAACCCCTTTTAATTGGAATGCCTCAGGAGTACCCCTTTTGGTCCCCATCTGTCTTTGCTTAAGAGTCTAAACCCGTACGCTACCCGATAAAAATAAAACGGCAAGCAACTACAAACCCCTTTTAATTGGAATGCCTCAGGAGTACCCTTTTGGTCCCCATCTCTTCCACAACAAATAAAATGAACTAAAATCACTCTTCCTTATCAAATCTCCCACCCTACACCACATCACTGAATACTGCTACAAAATTGACTTCCTTAAAGTCAAACTTGGGCCACCCCCAAACCCCCATTCAACTTTAAGGATCCATGTGTGCATAGGAGACGAACAGAGAGACAAAGGCAGGCAGGCCAGCCAGCTACAAGCGAATGAATAGAATGAATAGGAAACAAGAAAAATTAACAAATACAAATTGTTATCGTTCTTTCACGGCTATTAAAGGCGGCAAACATAAATCCCACTTCTGAAGACAACAAAACAAAACCACCATCGCCACCGCTGCCGACTCCTTTTGAGAATGAAAATTTATATCCAACACCAGTTGGGGGGCTAGGGAGACGAATGTAAAACCAAATCACACGCCCATAATGAGTCTCGTGAGTCCAATAAACAACTTCCACTGCAAACAATAAATTCCCAATCTCATCACTCTTTCAAATGTTATACATGAACAAAGCCCCCAGTAGACCATGGACCGCCCCTATTTCCAGCAATTACTTGAAACAAAATTTCCAATTAAATTTAAGTAGGTGATGCCGGGATGCGCCGCAACAATTCTTTCGAACCATATCACCAACATTCACCACCGCCACCGCCATCCGCCTCCTTGCAGTCTTCATCATCGAAGCGTAGGGGGCTAACCACCGCCCACTCAAGGCAGCAAGAACAACAGTCAGACAAACGGAAGACACTGGAATTGTTTATTCCATTCAGGACGCTCAAGTGTCACTTTGCTGAATAAATATTACAAGGAGAGAGCCCCTCCGACGGAAGTAGCGGCAGCCTAGGATTTATCGCTGACATTTCGCCCGAACGCCCATAAATTTTCCTCCTCCAAAGAAACAGAGATGAGCATCATCGGCATCGACTGGAATTAATGGTGTGAAAAAGAAGACCGACCTGGCGAACGATGAAGGAACGAATCATAGTGATAGGCGACTGGGTGGTGCTGGGGAATGAGTCGGATTCGGCTCCGAAATCCTTGCCATTCAAACCAAAGGAAAATCGGAACTAATTCTCTAAATTACGAATCAGAAGTTAGTAAATCTTTTTCGCCTAATGACTCAACGGAATTACTTTGCACGGGCCCAGCAAGAGGACTGCTCTGTCTGTTGTATTGCTGGCTGCTGGCTGCTGACTACTGTGGATGGGATAAAAAGTTCGACTGTCCCGGAGCGGCTTCGGTATGTGGAAAGTAATATGGTGACTTACCGACTTGTGTGCTAGTCGAACGATTATTATTCGCCCAAATGGCGCACACACCACCATCAGGTAATTGTTGGGAACTTTGCTCGGCCATGGGAGAGGAATAGAAATCTTCAGATTAACACCGTTGTTTGGACCGTCGGCGATGGAGTGAGGCGAAAAAATTAACCAACCAAATGAGAGAAAGGCGATAATCGAAGAGAGACAGGTTAGTTTTTGGAGCATAAGCCACAATCGGAGAGAGAGAGAGTTGGTTTTCAGAGAATTGGATATGAACCAAGCAAATGGAGCCTAGGTGACAATCCGAGAGGGACAGCAGGTTTTGAAGCATAGACAACAATCGGAGAGAGTTGGTTTGGTTGTTGGATATGAACCAAGAAAATGGAGCATAGATGACAATTCGAGAGAGACAGTATGGTTTTTGGACCATAGACGACAATCCGAGAGAGAGAGGATGGTTTTTGAAGCATAGGCAACAATCGGAGAGAGAGAGTTGGTTTGTAGAGAGCTGCTTTCGTTATTGAATATGAACCAAGCAAATGAAGCATAGATGAATATCCGAGAGAGTTGGTTTTTGGAGCATGGACGACAATCGGAGAGAGAGAGAGTTGGTTTGATTATTGGATATGAACCGAGCAAATGGAGAGAGAGTTGGTTTTGGAAGTTTGACTGTTGATTATGAACCAAGCAAATGGAGCATAGATGATAATCCGAGACAGGACAGGATAGTTTTTGAAGCATAGACGACAGTCGGAGAGAGAGTTGGTATTGAAAGAGTTAGTTCTGGGAGAGTTGGTTCTGGGGGATTTGGTTCTGGGAGAGTTGGTTTGGTTTGACCGCAAAATGCCGCTGAAGACTTGTGTAATATGGGGGCTGTCTTGATGGTGATCGAAATTGTTGTACGAAAAAAAGGAAATCGACGTACGTGACTGGCAGAAGGAAATTTGAGAGCAGGCACACGTTCATATTTTGCTCTGCGTCGCTGTAAAGAAAAAAAGGGCCTGAACCTAGAAATGTTGACATCTCAGGGACCATTGTTCCAAAATTGTACCAAAAAGTGTTGAGTTGTTATTCGCTGACATTTTTTGGATCAACCTGCTCCGAATTTGACGCATGATTTAGGACGCAGACTTTAGACGCCGTTCACTCAATTTCTGTCCTTCTGACTTTTTGGGCCTGTGATCAGAAAATTGTGCCAAAAAGTGGTCATCTGGCAAATTTTTGCTCAATCTACTCCAAATTTGATGCACATTTTATGACGCAGATTTTAGACGCCGCTGACTTATCACTTTTTTTGTATCCGTGATTAAAAAAATTGTACCAAAAACTGTCCCCCTGTTACTCCCTGTAAATTTTCCTCTGTTCCAAATTCTTCCAAATTGAATCCGATAACTTTTTGGCCCCACTACCGTGCGAAGAAAAATCTCAGGTACACAAGTTCAATTTCGAACCGGACCCGACCTATTACAATTGTAGAACACACTTTGGGAAGATTTATTCTTTATTAGTCACAGACTCGCTTCAAAATTTGTTCGCCTTTTCTCTTGCTGCTCCGTCTGCACTGCAAGAGCCCGATAACAGCTGCCACCGACGTCGTTAGTGCCAGTCGAATTGGAAAAAGCAAAACAAAAAAAAGCACATCCAGGAGTAGGTAACTATCGTTACCCGATGAATTTTCATTGACTAAGCCATGCCGAAGAAGAATTCCTGCCGTGCGAGGCACATTGGCTATCGGTGGTGCCAATAAATTAAACCCCAGGACCTGTAGAAATCCACTACACCGACCGTGTGGCTGGGCAAAATCCCCGTCGATGTTCGGCCATGGCTGGTGTGGTGGTAGTCATGGTGTCCAACTCGAACAATCGTTGAGCTCGGAGAGCTTGTTTCGCTGCGAAACGAACAAGCGAATGGACGACAATACACGGCGGCGGTGCTGGTGCGGTGGAGACGCGACCGTAGACGAAACGGGTGCAACTTATTTTTCTGCTGCACAACTGAGGCCATAGTTTCGATAATTTACACGAATTTGCTCCACTACAGGTAGACAAGTGGCCGTAAATCACTGGAAATTTGTGTGTGCCTCGGGAGTTCGTCCTTGTCGGTGACCGGCGCACATCGGTCGGGGATACGCGCTTGAAAGGGATAAGCAAAAGGAATATTAATTCTTTTTTTTTTGCGCTGAGGATCCTTGAAATCCTCGTGATTCTTGTATAGGACTTTCATTGTTTTCTTTCTCGTCGTTTCGTCCTGCAATTGGCAAGGATTTTTCTTGAATGGACGAACAATGAATAATAACTGACGAGGAGGAATACCACGTAGCCGCTGTCGGAAGGAGGGGAAATAAACTTTCTTTTCCTTCGCGCACAAAAACTCTAAGTGAACTAAAGGAGGAAGTCATTGAAAGGAAATGATGGAACCAAGCTCGTAATAAAATTAGGAATCGCTGAAATAGAAGAACGCGAAAGGGAGCGTGAGAGAGGGGAGAGGGAAACTTAAGAAATGCGCGCTTGGGAAGGAGTGAACTGGAAAATGACATCTCCTTACAATGGTAATGGACTGCGGAACATTGAGCAGCACGTAGGTACCTTCCGCCAGTGGATTCCGCTGAAAGCATCAACTAATGAAAGGGGATTAAGATTAAGACAGGCACTACACGCAAAAATTTGATCAACTTTTTGGTTCATTTTCCGGTCGATTTGATGGACTGTCAGAGGGGGAGATGCCGTCTTCGAGTCGAAGACGAGTGTTAATCAAACTCAATGATCCCTGAAAATGTCAATTTGCTTCTCCTAATCCCTTGTGATTTGCTACACGCTCTCGCCAAGCGGAGTGCACCCCCGATGGTTAAGTAGTTTAATTAGTTTCAATATCACAGGCCCGTGAGAGACACTCCCCACCCAACAGCCGTGACAGGGTCTACAATGGGATGTCTGTGCATCTTACAAATTGACATTTACCGCTCTGAGGTACGCACGCATCTAACAAGCACGTAACGTAACACGCGAAATAGATTCCGATTACACACGCTCACCCCCACCCCATCCCCGAAGCAAAATAAATTTTCAAAACGACGAGACTGTACACGTCGGCACGTAGCACCTACACGACCGCCGCCGTTGCCGCCGCCATTGACTATTCATCTTGACGGGGGAAATCAAATGTCACCCGGCACACAGCATTGATCGTAATTATCCAAACGGATTAGCGTAATTGGCAGGCAGGCAGTAGCTATGTGCAACTGCCAATAAATCTCGACAAACATCTCTCTGGCCCTCGGCAAAGAGCCGAGCGTTGCATCCTTGTTAATTGGGCGAAATAAATTTTCCAGTGCGATGTTTGCGGAAAGGCACCAGAAAGGGAGGACAAACAGCGGGAAGGATCCAGAGTATCTATGCCGGCGTATCCGGCGAAAATCACAGCAACTCTGGCGGTGAATGATGCACTGTCAGCGGAGCCAGCGGAAGTATCCTTATTAGACCAGCGGGTCTGTTCAGATGTGACTGGGGGGGACATATGAGGACAGACACAGAAGCAAGAAGCGGAATGCGATTTCAATTTCGCGGTTTCGCCAGTGGGGACCAGCCATTTTGGTGGACTCCAGAACTGTGGGGGTCATCGAACGCGGACGGAATGACAGACGAACTTTGAATGGCACAAAGGGACGGGGTTTGAATGGCAGATTTTGGGATTTATGACCAAGCCAGCAGCTTCCAGTCTTTTTTTGAATGAGATTTGGAAAATGAATGGCGTTCAGATTCACACCCCACCCGTACACCACCACAGTTTCATCACCGGCAACCGCACAGGATCAATCAGCTCCGAACTATATCCTTGTGCGGGACAACGTGCAATTAATTTCATCGCCCCCATCGCGGTCAGCAGCAGTGACCCAGCACCACCGTCGGAACCAATAATGGAAATGCTAATTACAGCAGAGGCACCTGATGCGGGGAGACGACTTTGCGTTCCTCTGAAAGACTAGCGTTACCGCACTACACCGGCTCGGCGTGTTTAGAGTGAAGCCTACCTACCTCCGTCCAAAAATTGAAATTATTCACTCGTGTGTTCACCGGCAGATGGGATTGGCCGGGGAATCGACGAGCGGGATGGGGTGTTTGAGTGGGAGTTGAAAGGACCTTGCCGACCTGCTAATGGCATTTATCGGAGAGGAAACCAATCGGCTTTGATTTTCCAGGGAATCAACCACACCAATCGCCGTCGAAATGCCTTCGCTCGTTTCTCCGTGCTCGTCCCTCCTTGACCCCATCACGTGGCGGTTCGTTGGTCTCACATCGTGACTGTGGGAACGGGTGTAGTCAGGCGACGTAGACACACAACAGGCGCTTGTAATTATATGCCACTGTCCTGTGCCTGGCCTGGGTCCTCCTGACTCCTCCTGACTCCTCCTGGCTCCTCCTGACTCCTGGCTCCTCCTGGCTCCTCCTGACACCTCCAAGCTCCCCCTGACTCCTCCTGGCCCCACCTTGCAACCGCCTGAAATCAAGGAGAAGATCGTTGAAGATCTACTTTAGAGGTTGACTGCGCAGAGAGGATTCGTTCCAACAACTCTTCCCAGTCCAAGTGGTAGGCAGTCTCCAAATAGCATTAAGGACATGTTTGATTTCCCGCTTCACAAGGCGTCTGACATCCACTCGGATAATTGCTCGAGAGGAAAACACAACATATCTGCTGGTGGCAGAGACAGAGAGACCGAGAGAGAGTGTGAGAGAGAGAATGAGCATGTTCCTTATTGGATTTATGCGGCAAAACAAATGTTTGATTTTTTGTATCCTTTGAGAGGCAATCCTTATGAACTGCTCGTTTGAGTTGACACACATCGTGCCATCACTATTTTTATATTCCGGAGACACATTGGGTGAGAGACTCAAAAGCGAGGAGATGGGGTGAATCGTTTGCCGTACGGTTTGTTTAATAAACTCGCTCTGTGTGTTGTCCTTTTTTCGGAGGGACGTGATGCTATGAAGGAATTTAAATGGGAGAGGTCCTTTTGAGGGTTCTTCTCGTGCCGACGGGATCAAGGAGCACGAACTGAGAGATGCAGGGAAAACAGACACAACCGAAATGAGTTTTCCACTGTGGACTTTCGGTTCGAATCACCAGCAACAGCAACAGCAACAGCAACGGCAGCAGCGACTACGGCACGTAAAAGGATGTTCATGCGGTTCTTTGACGACGGCGAATGCAAGTTGAATGCGAGTCCTTTGGTTTTATTGGAAAAGAATGGTTATGAGGAGCACGAGTCTCATTACATGGACAACTTGTCAGAGATTGGGAATGGGAGCGAATTTGAAGCTGTAATTGGAAGGAGGGTGATCCTTGGGAATCGATTGGTAAATTGGATGAACAGGGAGGAGGTCGGGGAACTCGTGGAGAAGATTTTGTGGAGACAACAAATGAGCATAAAATAGCTCAGACGTTGGAGATGTGACATTTACAACTGACGGCATTTTCGACCAAGGACAACGGACAAGACCACAAATCGCCCCAAGACAAGGCACGAAACCTCTAATTGGAAACGACGGGGTAGACGGATAATGCTCAAATAATGCGATCAACGACAAGAATTCGAACAGAAGGGCCCCCAAGTCCGAGTAAAATGGTGTTCCACAAGGTTCTACTCTCCGCCCACTACTTTTTGACAAACCTACAGAAAGTGTACTCGTATGTCGAACTCAACACTGTGAAGGTCATTTAATCGCGTAGGGAGAAGCGAGAATCGGAAAAGATGGTGGGCCACATGGTTCCACTATCGGCCCACTACTTTTTCACAGAGCTACGGAAAGTTTAGGTCGAACCCAATACTGTGAGGATCATTTAATCGGGTAAGGAGAAGCGAGAAGCGGAATAGAAGGAGGAACGAACATTAGAATAGATGGGGTTCCACATGGTTCCACTTTCGGACCACTACTTTTTCACAAAACTACAGATAATTTACGTCAAACTCAATATTGTGAGGGTCATTTAATCGCGTTAGATAAAAAGAGCTTCGGAATAGATGGGGTTCCACAAGGTTCCAGTCTCGGACCATTACTTTTCGCGCAATTTCAGAAGATCTATTTCTAACTCGATATTGAGAGAGTCATTTAAGCGTGTTGGATAAAACGAGCAGCGGAATAGATGGGGTTCCACATGGTTCCACTCTCGGTCCACTACTTTTCCACAAAACTACAGAAAGTCTATATCGAACTTAACCATGTCAGGGTCATTTAATCGCGTAAGGAGAAGCTTAAATCGGAATAGATGGAGTTCCACATGGTTCCACTCTCGGTCCACTACTTTTCACACAATTAAACAAGGTCTATGTCGAACTCAACACTGTGAGGGTCATTTAATCGCGTAAGAAGAAGCGAGAATCGGAATAGATGTCATTTTGCTTGGGATGTGCAGAGGATTTTATGGAGACAGCAAATTAACTTTAAACAGCTTACCCATTGGAGATGTGACATTTAAAACTGACCGCTTTTTCAACCGACGAGATACCCCAAAACGCCCAAGACAATCACCCTGAATCTAGATCAGAGTCCTATCAATCTGCCCCAATGACAGAGGCAAGATTCCCTACAAAATTGGATCCCCGTGACTGTGATGCGTGCACGAAATAATGAAAATTCACCTTTTTCACACCCGTCCTGCCACCCCAGCCAGCGAAGGTATCCCTTTTATTTGCAATTCATTGAGACACCCACAAGGATGTTCATCTAATTATTTTTATGCCCCACATACACATGCTCATCATCACTCCCACCCACTCGCACGCACGCACTCCCGGTTGCATTATGTCCCTCCGGCTGACAACAAAAACGATGAGGCTACAAAAAGAAAAAACAACAAACCCACCGTCAGGCGTTGAAGCATAAACAGAAAACGAAAGAGGAAGAAAGAAGGTGAACAAAAAAAAAAAGGAGAAACATAAATCCAAACAAACTTTGAAGGATTTATTGTCCTTTAATTTGCTTTGTCTACATCGATTAATGGGGTGCGATAGCAGGCAAATAACGAGTCAAAGAGTCAAAGCAAATGAGAGGGCGGCAAACGACGAAGAGGGATGCGATGAGACGATTGCAGGTTAAGATGATCGGATGTAAGAGTGTAAGGAGCACCCTCAAGAGCATAAGCAACAAAGTCCCACCCAACTGCTGCTGCTTTTTCTCGAGGACCCTTCAATCTCAAGTAATTTAAATGCAAATTCTCCCTACTCTTTCCTCCTTTCATCGCCGCCCCCGTTCAGTCTATTGTTTCAACGTAAAGGTCGAAAGGAGGGGATATAAATCTTTTGAAGCAAAGAGATGGACGGCATATTGATGAACAGAAAGAATATCAGGAGGCGAGGGTGTGCAGTGTTTGGTCTGGGGGGAGGAGAAATATTTATGTTTTGGATCACATTTGTGTTTTGATTGGAGGTAAGTACTTGTCAGGGGAGAGTTCGTTCACAAGCTGCTTTGGAATGTCCTTTGGACATACGGAGGAGGAGAAAAGGATTCTGATTTGCTACGGGTTACGAGCAGACTTTGTCATCGCAATTCAGTCAAATGGCATACAGAGGACAAGGATTACACAAGACGATGACGATAGATTTGCTTAACATCTAGGTACGGAATTTGCAATTGGAAACGACGGGGTAGAGGGTAATGCTCAAAAAATATGATCAACGACAAGAATTCAAGCAGAAGAGCCGCCAAGTTCGAATAAAATGGTGTTCCACAAGGTGCCACTCTCGGACCACTACTTTTTCACACAACTAAACAAAGTCTATGTCGAGCTCAACACTGTGAGGGTCATTTAGTCGCGTAAGGAGAAGCGAGAACCGGAATAGATGGAGTTCCACATGGTTCCACTGTCGGCCCACTACTTTTTGACAAACCTACAGAAAGTTTACTCGTATGTCGAACTTAACACTGTGAAGGTCATTTAATCGCGTAGGGAGAAGCGAGAATCGGAAAAGATGGTGAACCACATGGTTCCACTCTCGGTCCACTACTTTTCACGCAACTACAGAAGGTCTCTGTCGAGCTCAATACTGTGAGAATCATTTAATCGCGTAAGGAGAAGCGAGAATCGGAATAGATGGAGGAGCGAAAATCGGAATAGATGGTGTTCCACAAGGTTCCACTCTCGGCCCACTACTTTTTCACAAAACTACAGAAAGTCGACTCGTTTGTCGAACTCAGTACTGTGAGGGTCATTCAACCGCGCAAGGAGAACCGAGAATTGGGATAGATGGTGGGCCACATGGTTCCACTCTTGGGCCACTACTTTTTACACAACTTCAGATGCTCTATCGCATAAGACGAATAGGAAATCGACAAGAGGCTTTAAGAAAGACCCAGACAATGGAAGGATAATCTTAAATTACGGCTCAGATGGGAACACTCGAACGGCACTTGCTTACGACTGATTTGATGTAATTTTTGGTATTTCTCTATCCTTATCCAAACTTCAAAAACTTCCAAATATCCGCCAAGTTATTTAAATTGAAGCAAATTGCTGTTCAAATCACCTTTGTAGGGACCACACTCAAAGCCTAAAACAGACACAATGAGCCCGCATGCAATAACATCCAATAAAATGAAAGGCAAGGCCCCCCCCGAAACCGCATTCATTCGCCCATGCAACTGCACTAATCCTACTTCATCCCACAACAGCCGACTCATGTTGTGTCGCCTCTGCAGAGTTGAACAACACCATGCCACCACTCAACGCTTCCCCATGTTTTTAGCATTTTTCCTTGGCTCGTTAAAGTTCCTTCGTTGACTAGGACTAGGACCAAACGAACCACGAACCACAATAGAATTTTGCCAACTTCAGCCCAACCCCGTATCATACCGGGGAGTTGCGTGTTGAACACAAGTTAAGTCGGTGTTTAATATGTGTTCAAAGGCTTAATTGATTTTGCCAAGGCGGCTTGTTACGAGCCCCTTTCTTGTCGACCCATACCGTGCCCACTCGTCGGTTATGTAGTTACATTCCCCTGGTGGGATACTTTTTACCAGCTGAAGTGGCTTTTTCGCTAACCCCTCCCAGACCACCCACCGCTACTGCCTTCAGGGACTAAAAATAAATCCGACTATGTGCAGAGGGTGCTCCTTCATTCATTGTTGAGAAAAAGGGCTGAAGTGTCCTGGCTCACAACCGAGCGAGAGCGAGATGGTGAACAACAGATTTGGCTGCTCAACACAATTCAAACAAACAGCACAGGTCCTGACGAAAGTGTGCATGTGTGATGGTTCGCATTCGAAGTCGCTGTTGTTCAACGTGTTTACCCCCGATGAATAAGGCTCTTTGCACAAAAATCCTTTTCCAGGTGAATGTGGAACAGGAAAAGAAGGCGTAGAAGCCGCCTTTGTTTCGAACGTCAATCGAATGTGAGTGGAAACCTGCCGGAGTGACGTGTATTGTGTGCCCTGCCGGAGAAACTTTTGAATGGAAATTGATTTTTGAAGATCCCGAGCGTTTGTTGTGTCAAGGCCTGCCGAAGAGGAGATCACGACATCCTTTCAACCGCCTCAAATCATATCACCTTTCCCCGTCACCGCACCCAACCTCGGGGAAATCCTTTTCAGTCGTGACCCTTCAGCTGAACCAGTGCGTGTAGGCAAGACGCACATTCCATTTGCATGGGCGTTGTGGATGGTTACCTTGCCAGCCACCCATCATCGTGCGCACACTTGAAACGTCCTGTATAATGCTCAAGGATTACCGCACTTAGTTACGGCAACTAATTGAAGTAATTACAACACAAGAACCATTTGCCAAATCCGAGAGACACATCCGAGAGGGCATATCGTTCCGAAGGATACGCAGAGAACAACCAACCGGCAGCGCTACCTCCCCACCCGCACTCGCATTCACTTGTGACTCGGTCAGGGGAGCTGGCTATTAAAATAAGGATTTCAGGTTGTCCCTAGAGACGAGTGTGTGCAAATATCCCCGCACACATCCATGCGGACGTGTGTTAAGTGACACCCCCGCCACCGCACCACGACGACTGGAAGGCGAGAAATTATGATGATGATGTGAATGCTGGTCGCCACACACATTTGGCCCGATGGACAGAAAGTCGGGGCGAAGATTGAGGCGACCAATCTACCGACCGAGCAGACCGAGAGCGCCATGCGGCGCAGTTGCCCATTGGTGAGGTTCTTAAATGCAAATAATCAAGTTAGTTTCGGCCCGATTGGGATTTATCGCCGCAATATCCTTATCAGCAATTTATGGTGAATGCGTGTAATAGATCTTGTGGCGATTGTAATTTACGTGCAGAGGTGTGGCGGCGACCGATGATGGGTCTGCACTTTGAATGGTCACGGCTGTGAGGCAGTGAATCGGATAACTGGGGAGAATTTACCAGCCGATTTGAGGTTTAATAAGAAATTAGTTAACAAGGAACTGCTTGAGACGAGGACAACCAATTGGGGTCCTTGGGAATTCGGTGAGATGCAACTACATGGACGGTCGAATGAAGATTTGATGAGATTCAGATGTCTGCAGAGATTAACAAGGACGGGAGTTGTAAGGAGGGACACATCATTTCTTCGGATCAGAATTTGTACAAATTTTTGAACTTTTTGAGCTTTTCGAACTTTCAGAGCTTTTCAGAACTTTCAGAGCTTTTCTGCTAATTCTGTCGGAACTTCTTCTTCTTCGTAGAGCGCTACAGTCCGAGGTGGACCTAGGCCTCACCCAACACGCCTCTCCAGCCATTTCTGTCAAAACTACGGACAAAAACTCAAAAGACCAAAAATTTGGCCTAAATTTCGACCCGTTCAAAAAAATGTGTGTGGTCAAAAAACTTAAAGACAATTTTTCAGACGAGAGATCCTCCGATAACGTCAGAAAAATGTATTCTTTTGGTCACCATCTCCGAATTCTGATCAGAATTTTTACAAATTTTGAACTTTTTGGACTTTTCGAACTTTCAGAGCTTTTTCCGGCAGTCAGAGGTCTTCAATACTTCATTCTTTAGTCAGGTTTTTGAGCTGCTAATTCTGTCGGACCAATGGACAAAAACTCAAAAGACCAAAAATTTGGCCGAAATTTGGAACTAATCAAAAAATTGTATGTGTGGTCAAAAAGATTTAAGACAAAAAATGTAAAAACAGTCTCTTTTCTTCTGCCAGCGAAAATGTATTATTTTGGTCACGATCTGCAAGTATCAGAGAAGTGGCCAAAATTTGAAAAATTTTGAACTTTTTGAACTTTCGCCAAATTTTCGACAGTCAAAGTTCTTCACTATTGTATTGGTTAGTTAGGTTTATGAGCTCTAATTTTATTGAAAAATCGATGGACAAAAACACTGCAAACCAAAAATTTGACATAAATTTTGACCTGTTCCAAATATGCTGTGTTTGGTCAAAAAACTCCAAGACAAATGGGAAGCAGTTTTTCAGAATCTCTCCAAAATCAAGGAGAGACAAAGTCAAGAAAAGAAAATTGGTCCCGATTTGTTACAAAAGTCAGAATTGATCAGAATTTATACAAATTTTTAAGTTTTTGAACTTTCAGCAGATTTTCGACGCCCAAAGTGCTTCAATTTTGTGTTGTTTAGTCAGGCTTTTGATCTCCAATTCTATCAGAACGATGGGCAAAAAATCAAGGAGCAAAAATTAGGCCTTGTTGTGCTCAAAAACGTCAAACTCAATTTTTCAGTAAAGATAACCTGAAAGAAAATGTGTTCCTTTGATCACCGTCTGCAAATGTCACAGAAATGATCAGAAATTCAAAAATGTCTGCCTCAAATTTTGAACAAAATGTTGCTCTACTTTTCATCAAGAATTCAAAAGAATCAATGTCAGAGATCTTGGTCTTTAGGCCTTAAGCCCTTTTCACGAAGCCTTACACTCGCTCCCTTTTCAGGACAATGGCCTTAATTCAGTTTTATCTGAGCCTCATCAAAAACCAATTAATTAAGAGCTTTTAAGGATCATGTTGCATGTCATTTTCCTGAATAAAAACAATCACAGTAGAAATTCCGAATATTTTATCCGAAAAAAATGCATTATTGTGCATCGAACTCAAATGTCCTTTGTGCCAAAGCAAACCTGACAAACAAAGAGACCCTAACAACTGACAGTAATTCATTGAACTCCCGCCTGGAATTCAAGAGCCCCATTGTACCTTCCCTCCCGGTCAGAAAAACATCGCCGACCACCTGGCCGGTCGACAGAAACGATGCGCCAATTCATATTACGGAAAATCGTTTGTTTGTTGCCATCGAATGAAATTAAAATGTCAATTAGGTTAATCGCTTAAAAAAGATGAAGCGAAAAAAGGGAACAAAACCAAAGCAAACACTCAGCCATGTATGAACGCACGGTGAACTGTTTACAATCATTATGGTCTGGCTGGACACGGTGGCGTGGAGTGGGAGTGCTGCCAGGTGGGACTGTTTTTATGCCAAATTCGATCAGAATCGAGCGCGTGCACAATCACCATTCGATGGTAATGAGCTTGTGCAAGCCAATAAATAAGTGGCCTTGTTTCGAAATGCAGGTTAATGAGCCGGAATCAGCCGGTAACACGGAATAAGCGCTGCCGCTTACGCGAGTTTGTTTACTTAAGCGTTAGTCAATTCCAATTATGGCCAACAAAAAAACGTTATCATTTTCAGACGCAATCTGTGGTAAGCTTCAGAGATCAACACCACACGAGGATGTGTGCTCAGATGGTGGTGTCTTGCAAACGACGAATGCCTCTTTGGTCTAATCTAATCGGATCAATTATAAACCATGATATGACCGGCATGCACCCCACAGCAAAGCTCTGACCAAACAGACCCATAAACTGGCCGATTAATGGGCTAACAAAAGCTTCAAAGCGCATTATCGGTCATCCCACACACATGCCGCATGGACATAAACCAATCCTGTCACCATCACAAAGTCTAATTTGTCAAACAAACGGAAACGCCTTCGCCGACGATGAAATGTGTACCCAAGGATGGGGCGCCCCAATTAGGCGTGCATATTAACATCAATTAAATCGACTGCTCGGGTCTTAGCGGCATTCATTCATTCCTCAGCCTCATCGATGGGAGATGCTCTCAGGCGTTATCCTTAAATTGCTTTAAACTCGGCACACAATCACCTCCGCATGTACACACTTGTGTGCGTTAAATTGAATGTTCGAGGCAAAAAAGACGGCAAACAGGATCCGGGTTCATTGAGAAGTGGCCTTAAACTGCCAAAGAGAGAGCCCTGTTTTTGGCCAATTAAACACCTGCGACACATGTGCACCCAGAGGAGGGGACACACGATAATATTTCGATGGTTCTTCAATGCACCTGTGCCCGACTCCAACTTGGCAACAGTGTCTCGTTCGTTGGACAACAAACGAATTGAGGTGTCCCTTTGGGAGCATCCCTCTTGTTCATGCATGTTCGAGTGGTGCTCGGGTAGTAACTTTTATTTGTGGCAGCCACTGAAGCCATCCATTGAATTGGCTTTTCTTTTTCAGCTGTTGTTCGGCTGTTTGGTTGGTTGTCCTGGCAGGCGAAAGGACGACTATGAATACGAAATGTTATTTAGAATTTTCTCCCTCGAAGTTTTGGGAGCTCTCTGGGTATCGAGTGAATTGGTGGCATGTCATTCAGCATTTTTTACACTGAAAAAAAAGTTTGCCTAAACTAAACACGAAAAGATGATAAACGTCATCTTGTGTCAAACGTCATCTTGTGTTAAACGTCATCTTGAGTCAAACTTCTTTTCGTTTTCCGGGATGAAAGTCCCAAGGGAGGCTAAGTTTTAGGGAAAGAATCTGCTGTTTTGCTTGAATATCAGAGCAAAGAGGAGACTTTTTAGAAGTCTCTCGTACTCCTGAGCCCTCAAATTTTTAACAGAATCCCAAATAATAAACAAAACTCACGTCAAATTCTCAAATCTTCAACAGAATCTTAAAAAACGAACAAGTCTGACGTCAAATTCTGAAACTTGAGAAAAGAAACAATTTCCCTTTTTGAAATTCCTCTCCGTGTACCTGAACTCTCTGCAGGCACCTGTCAGCCATTTGGAATGTTATTAAATTTTCCCCCTGAGGAATCCCATTTTCCGATGCAACAACAAGGGAAGTTCCATAACTTCACTTTGATGCAAAAAGGAACCACTTCTCTTTTAATCCTTTTCCAACACCGTACCCATCCTTACACCTCTCCATGCACAACTTTGTGCCAAGAGAAGTGTCAAAAATACTTCCTCTCATGCAAAGTTTGGTCCATGCGGAAGAAGGTGAAACACTTTTGCAATGTTTTTGTGTGCACAAGAGACTTAAGGACGAGTGAATAAGCCATGACAAGACAAACGTATGGACAACCACAAGGTTGCTTTGTAACACCCAGTCTATTTGTCAGTGAAAAACATCATTTTGAGGGCGATCACCCTCGCCACAAAACATGGCTTTAAATAAACTGCTTGTTTTTCCTTTAAACCACTCACACTCCCTCACATGTTGTGACAAAGAGGGCGCGTAAATCGCACAATCAAATCTACAGAAAAGTGAAACCAAACAACAACGAAAAACTGAGGTAACATTCCCCCTGTTCACTGCAGTTGCTCTGTTTTTGTCGGTCTTGTTGCACAACTTTTCACCAGCAGCCGTTTATTGTTTTTTTTTTTTCTACTGTTTTTTCATATTTTCCTGAAAGTGTGCCGTGTCCGCTGGAGGGTTCCGAGGCGGAAATCCTTTTGGTTGGACGGTGAAGGTTCCTTTTTTAATTCATTCATTTATTTTTGCTCTCTCTCTCAACGGTAAAGGTAAGTCAGTGAAAGGCTTCGTTGCGCGGAAATCTCTTTGAAATTGAGCATAGTCTCCTGCGCTCTTGGTTACGAGTTAAGTTAATTAGGTTCAATCAGATTTTTTTTTGGGGAGGCTTTGTGAAGCGAAGTGGCTGAGGTAATAACAACTATGGCTGTTTTCAGTAGACTTGAAATAATGTCTCGGTTTCATTCGTGCATCAGGAGAATGGGGGGGATGGCGTGAAAAGGAGGAAACAGCTTCGGAGAGACGGACAGTGGTTAAGGTCAGGAAACTTCTGGCAATCATCGGCATCCTCTCCTCCTTAAGAGAAGCGTGGACTTGGGTCATGAATAGCAGACTTCTGTAGCATTCGCTTTCTTCTGCTAGATGACCCTCAGTCATTTAAGATCCTCCTCATCTTCCGGTGCGAGGTTGAATACGTAGATCGAGATTCATGTCGCTCCCTTTAAAGAAGGCAAAAGTTAACGAACTTAACGAAAGCGAGTGACGCGGTTACTATCGCCGCAGTGCATCATTTTTGTGGATTTCCTTGGTGGCGAAGTTTCCGTATGACATTTTTATTTCACTTCCGCGTGAGTAGGCAAAGTGAACGAACTTAACGAAACTGAGTGATGCAGGTACTAAGGTCGCAGTGCATCATTTTTGTGTATTCTCTCGGTGGCAATGTTTCCGTATGGCACTTCCGTACGCACATAGAGCTTCATTTCGCTCCCGTGTGAGTAGGCAAAATTGAACAAAATTAACGAAACTGCGTTTTTTTTTTTTTTTTTTTCTCGAGGGTAGGTGAAAATCTTCAAAAGACACTATGGGGACCGTTCCCTCATAGCGAAAGGGATTTTTACCCAGTAAAAACACCTCCCTTAAAATAAAATATATTTATACTACTTAGACCGCAATACACGCGGTTGAAAAAACGAAACTTAACGAAACTGAGTGACGCGGTTACTATGGCCGAAGTGTTTTGTTTTTGTGTATTCCGTCGATGGCGCAGTTCCCGTATGACACTTTCATACGTAGCTAGCGCTTCATTTCACCCCCGCGTGGGTAGGCGGAACGAACTTAACGAAACTGAAAGACGCGGTTACTATAGTCGCAGTGTATCATTTTTTTGCATTGACTCGGTGGCGGAGTTTTCGTATGACATTTTTATTTCGCTTCCGCGTGAGTAGGCAAAGTGAACGAACTTAACGAAACTGAGTGACGCAGGTACTAAGGACGCAGTGTACCATTTTTGTGTATTCCCTCGGTGGCAACATATTTGTATGACGCTTTGATGCGTAGATAGCGCTTCATATCGCTCCCGCGCGGGTAGGAAAAAGTGAACGAACTTAACGAAACTAAGTGAAGCGTACTATTTTTGTATATTCGCTCAGATACTTCAGTACTCTAAAGTCTCCTGAGGTTCATTACAGTTCTCCCTTTAGGCGGTTTATCTACAAACGCCTGACTAAACTTCAATTAGTGATTGAACATTCCCATAACCATTCCAGAAGTCTCCCCCGTCGCATCTGCTAACTCAGAGTTATGAACCGACATAATTGCAAAACGTCCTTTTAATCGCTGTGTTTGAACAAGACCAGACTACCGTAGGAACAGCTCAACACAATTAATTTCTTACTCTCGCTCTGATTGTCCCCCAGTTAATCCTATTCACTATCCCCCTCCCCCTGCCCATCGTCTTCAAAATAAATGTAAATCCAACCCCAAAGTACACTCAAATTAAAGTTAACCTCCCGCATAATGGATTCCAACCGTTCGCTCTCGACTCGGTTCGGCTTGTAATTACTTCTGCTAATCACCGTGTCCTCAGAAATGTTCTTAATCCTTCATTTCGATTGCGAAGCAAAACACCGACCAGGATAATGCGAAAAATATGGAAATTCTTGAGCAAAAGAAAAAAGAAATTAATAAGCAAAATCTAATTTATTGTCCGAAAAAACACGAACCCATCGGCGGTGCAAAAGGACAACACGACAGTCAACCGTCGAACCTCAACTGGCAGCAATTGTTGCCGCATCGCTGCTGTCGTGACCATCAACAATTACACCGCCCCGACGGATGGTTAAAAAACCCCCACGTTCATCCTTCAATTAGCCTAATCCTGCGTACTTTTGTTGCCCTGATTGGGTTCATTTGCTGCCGCAATGTCATTTTTATGAGTACACCCCCTTTTTTGCACTACACTGTGAATCGGATTCTATTTAGGGATTAATTCGATGAAATCGCTTCCTGTCCAGGTGCTGGCTGAACAGAGAGACATGCCGTGCGTCTCATTGTGGGCTGTGTAGTGACGGAATGCGAAGAAAGGACATCGGTGGGGCTAATGAAGGGATAAATGTATAATCTCCGTTGTTTTGATTGCTCTTTTTGAATATTAATTGAAAACTTTTTCGTCTGCTCGAGAGAGTTCGTCTGTTTTCTCCTTCGCAATGCACTTCCTGTCCGTTGGTGCAGTGGAGCAGGGTTTGATAACAAGTGTCTCATTGAACGGGCTTTTGTCTGCATTTCGGTGTATAATTAAAACAGGAGCGGAGACAATACTCAGAAGTGGCCACAACGAGGACTTCAAGGAAGAAGTTGGCTGCCAGTGGCTTTGGGAGGGGGTTTAATTGCCATTCGCAAGGATTCTGCAGGCCATTTAATTGCCACTTGAGGTCGGATAATGGGAAATAAGGAGAAATTATAGGTCTTGTTCGGGGAGAATGGAAATGGGAGTGAAGAAAACGAGAAGAGGTTGAGAGAGGCCCATGAACTTTGAGCAGAAGCGGACTGATAGCTGAGAGAAGTCAATACCTAAAAAAATCAATAGACTCTCCTTAGCGGTGGAGGAGGCAGCCGACGCCGTGGTAAGCACGTTGACCCTGGATCCGGTAGTCCTTCGTCGGAAGTGGTAAATCCGTTGAGACTCCGGCTCTGACGGTTCTTGTTTCAAATACGAGTCAACACAAAAACTCTCACGACACCACCTCTCTGAGATGAATTGTTGTGCTCAGAATAGTAAAAATTGTGTGGGAGAATGTGGTATATTTCGTAATCTCTCGAAAACATAGAAACATAGAAAACATAGAACAGTTCGAAATATACTCTGAAAGGACACATTGGCTACTCGCTTGGAACCCTCTTCAACGTAGAGATTGTAACGAGCTTTCTCACGACGAATTTGGTCGCCGATAGAAACATAGAAAACATAGAACAATTGGAAATGTTCTCTGAAAGGACATTTTTCACACCGTCGACATATCTTCGACTTCCTTGGCAGTCAAGGAAAACATGGAAAAAATAGAAATATGCTCTAAAACGACATTTTTTCCTACCGTCGACTTCTCTTCGTATGCCTTAGCAGTCAAGGAAAACATAGAATTCATAGAACAATTAAAAGTTTGCTCTCAAACGACATTTTTTCTTACTGTCGACCTGCCTTTGTATATCTTAGCAATCAAGGAGAACATAGAAAACATAGAAGTCCTACAAAAACATAGAGAACTCAGAAAAATTAACAATGTGCTTTCAAACGAAATTTTTTCCAACCGTCGTCTTGCCTTCGTATGTCTTAGCTATCAAGGAAAACATAGAAAACATAGAAATCATAGAAAACGTAGAAAACACAGAAAAATTAAAAATGTGCTCTCAAATGACATTTTTTCCCACCGCCGACTTCCTTTCGTGTTCCTTAACAATCAAAGAAAACATAGAAAACATCGAAAAACAAGAAATTTGCTCTAAAATTACATCTTTTCCCCCCGTCGCCTTCGCCGTCTTTCCATAAGTTCAAACCTAAACAACTCAAGGTTCGAAATCTCTGATTAGATGACAGAAATCCAGAAAAGAAAGAACAAACAAATGAAGCAGAAATCCACCCACCGACTGAGCAGTCCCCCAGTCTCCAACTCCCAAACTGACATTTATTTGTTTGCCATCCCCAGCAGCGGCACTGAGTACGCCCCAGAGACGCACTGGCCACGCTAGCAGTCACTCAAAATCCCAGATTACCCATCAGTGATTAGCTTGTTTCGTGTTATTCGAAAAGAGCAAACTCCAGCCCACTCCGTCACGCCTTCTAGCGCTCCCGCCCTCAAGGGTGCACCGCAAATACTGTCCTTTCGCACTAAACAAGCACACACCGTGACTGCCTTAAAACTGCATGAATAATTTATGGACCGGGGCAACTCAATTTCCTAATGAACTGCCAAACCCGGACGGGGAACAATTCAATTGTATCTCGCGCACCGTCGAGACAAGATGACTGCTGGCAAAAGACTCATCATCCTGCTGCTCCTGCTTCAACTTCGCTACATCCCGGTGACAGGCCACCTTAATCGAATCCTCGACTTCTGGGAACCAAATGACGTCTATGTCATCTTAAATTCCACCGCCACAGACGGCTACCTCGGTGAGCGCGCTCTGCGGAGCATGGCATATACTCGTTACGTGAGTGTTCGCGGTGATTTCTCCCGCTTCATCCAGCAGAACCCGATTCGGTCCGTATTCCCGGATAACTTTGTCCTCGTCCTGCTCACCGACGACTGCTGCCGCAGTGTGGTTCCAGTTCTGCGGGATCAGCTGTCGCAGGGGATTATCGTTAACCGATCGAAAGTCATTGTCACCACAGGGACGCACATCGAAGCAACATCCGTTGCAGGAGTTTTCCGCGAACTCTGGAAGATGGGACTCTTGAATGTGTTCCTCCTTGACACCTCGTTCATATTCGGCTTCAATCCATTCACCAGCGATTTCCTCATCCGACTGCCGGCGTCGGATTACCGCCGTCTCGTTTCAATTGACCGGGCTGCCAACCTGCACGGAGCTCTGCTTCGAGTGCCGCAGATTGAAGTGTACCCGGGGTATCAGAACATCACTTGGCACGGGCGGCAGCTGATGATTGGCGAGAACTTTTTCATGGAGGCCCCCATGGGGGAGTACTTCAACGCCACCTTGCGCGCGTTCCCCCCGGAAGAGATCAACTTCGGATTCGAGTTTTTCAGCAACGCCACCTCGTCCATCGTCCACCCGGGCATCGGCGAGGAACTGGTAGCTGGTCGGGCGGAGGCATCACTCATACCGCGAGGCTATTCCACGTCAAACTACTTTGACTTCCTGTCACCGCTTCACTTACGCGACTGTGTCCTCCTGGTCCCGAAGTCTGGACAAATCCCCCAGTACACCATCGTGGCATCGGTGGCGTTCAGCTGGGTCGGGATCTCCAGCATCATCATCCTCGTGTCCATTGTCCTCTTCACGGTCTTCATAAAGCACGTCCTCGCCGCGAACATCAGCATGGTGCGATTTTTTTTCGAACTCGGCTCCGTGTTCTTCGGTCAACCCTTCAGCTTCACCATCCGAACGATGTCCATGCGGCTGGTCATCGCCTGCTGGCTGCTGACGTGCATCTCGCTGGGTACCCTCTTCAACGCAGAGATTGTAACGAGCTTTCTCACCACGAAGTTCGTCGCCGATGTGGACTCGCCATTCGATGCGATTCGAGGTGACGGCTTCACTGTGTACACATTCGACGATTTTGTCTACTTCTTGAGGGGGTAAGTACTTGGAGTTTGGCGTGAGGATGTGGGTCGGATTTTGTATTTCTTTTTTTTTTTTGCAGGAATTCAAAGGAACTCTTCCCATCGGAGGAGGTCTTTCAGCAGCTGATGCGGAAGCTTAAGGGCGTGCCGAGGGATGAGTTCTTCGATCGGGTCATGCACCCAAATGGACGGGATATGTTCCTGGTCATGGCCATGGGGGCTAATCTCGTCGAGAAGACCAAGTACCTGACGGGACAGACGTACACTTATCACTGCACCAAGCCAATATGTGAGTAGTGACAAGGGTGTAGGGCACTCTGGCGCCCAATCGGGAGCCAGCTCAAATATGCACCCTATCCCGCTCCCCCTCCACCTCCCTCCACCCCCTACACCCGTGTGTTTTTAAGTATCACTTGCGGAAGCGGAAAAATCCAATTGACTTCCGCAAACACCACCGATTCGGGTTTTTGTTGAATTTTCAATTACACCGCTCGAAATCGAAACGGATTTGGCACGGTGGCTGTGCCAGAAACAACCACCGAAACGGGCACGCCACCCCACACACAGCCACCATCGCCTCATTTGCTCTGTTCCTCTGTGGCGCCCTCTGCCTCTTTCCACGCCTCATCTGCTCTGTTCCTCTGTGGCCCCCTCTGGCTCGCCCTACGCCTCATCTCCTCTGCTCCTCTGTGGCGCCCTCTGCCTCCCTCCACGCCTCATCCCCTCTGATCCTATGTGGCGCCCTCTACCTCCTTCCACGCCTCATCTGCTCTGATCCTATGTGGCGCCCTCTGGCTCCCCCAACCATTCGATTCCTCAGTGGCGCCCTCTACCTCCCCCACGCTTCATCTCCTCTGATCCTATGTGGCCCATTCTGTGGCTCCCTCTGCCACCCTCCGCCTCCCACTAATCCCCCCCCCCCTCACGATCTACATTCTTGTACAAGTTTTAATTAAAAACCAACAAAATAAACTTTTTTTTTTGCGCCCATTAATCCCCTCCCGCCAAACACTCCGTTTCAGTTATCAGCCTCACAGCGAACATTGTGCCCCGCGGCTCTATCATCTACAATCACTTCAACGACTTCAACTATCGCATTTTCGAGGCCGGCCTGATGCAGTACTGGAAGACCCTTGAGTTGCTGCACGAAATAAAGTTTGGCAGCGGCAACGAGGCACACCAGCAGTCCCTAACAATCGAGGACTTGTATTCCGCTTTTCTGGTGCTCGGCCTTGGCTACGCCCTGGCAGTTGCCGTCTTTGCCGCAGAGATGCTTGCTGCACACGCCCGCGAATGGACAAAGTTTTCGCTGAGCCACGCTAAATGGACGCGGGTAATGGCGCCATCTATTGGCAATCAATCGTGTGAATTAATTTAGAACTCTTCTCCCCTCCCCGAAGAGAAATATAGTGAATACAGGGGTGGCTGGCGGGAGAGGGGATTAAATAGAAAATCAGGTCGTTTTAATTAAATCATCGCAAGGAGACCACGGGTAAGCTCAGGGTTGGTGGGGGGAGGGGGGAGAATTAATTGAATCGAAGTCAACTGGAAGTAGGGACACGGTTCAATAGTGACAGAGAGAGAGACGGGATGCAGAGATCTGCGAGAAATCATCGGCAATGACTGCGACAAGGACGAGGACGACGCTTGTGAGAGTAAACAACTGCTTTTCTCGCCAGCCCTGCGGTAGGTGAACCCCCCCGACCGAGTTCGAAGGGAAAACTTCACCCAAACCACGAGACACATAATAAAATGAAATTTAATTACACAGTTGTAGACCGACTGGCAAGGTAACCGTGCTGGCAACCACGACCACCGCCAGGCCATGTCTCCCGCGGGAGAGGTGTCTCCGTGCGGTTAGTCGGTTCATTTCTGCTCTGCTCTGCTCCTTCATTTTCCACACGAAGTCCTCGAAATTAATCCTTTTTTTTTCATCTCTCTCTCTCTCTGTCTGCTTTTCGTTGTTCTTTCCTCGACGGAGGACGAGGCACTTCCTTGGGGAGTGTAATGAAGCCACCGGGAGATGAAGAATTTAAAGATGTTGCAACTTTTTAATGAGGTCGACATTAGAATTCTTTTTTTCGCCCGAGCACACGCTCTTTGCGACACGACCACCACCATTGCCGGGATGACGGGAGCTGTAGTCGAGAACAAACACCAAAACTATTAGCCGAGTGTGTCGCGCTACGTTGTGTCCTGTTTCCGCAGCAGTAACACAGGAAGTCGGTGCTGCCTTGCCTGCTCCGTGGACGGGGTTATGTCGTCTAATTAACTTTATCTCAGTGCCCCCGACAAAGGAGGAGACATCCTCTCAAGCATTCGCTGCGCATTCCTTATCCAGCGTCTGCGTCTTCTGCTGCTGCTGATGCTTCGCGTCTCCCGGAATTCTTTTGTGCATGTTTGCTCGGTGATGTCGCTGTTTCCGGGAATGGGTTTTCTGCTGAAACTCGAGCTGGATGCAAGTTTGTCACTGACGGAGGATTCTCTCCTCCTCCTTCGCCTTCGTTCCGTATTTTATTTTACTTCGCGCGATAATTAACATGAGGAGAGAGAGAAGAGGGAGAGGAGATGGAATTGAAATTTATGCGGCAGGATAAGTCCTTTCGCCAGCGAGTGGCACGGCCTTCGCTTGAAGTGCGAAGATCTGACGGGTAAGTGACAGCGGAATGCCACGAGTGGCCCCACCGAATGGGTGCTTTAAATGGCAGGGAACTTTAAGGGAATAGTCTGAAAAGGGGATATCTCAGAGCAGAGCAACAAGGAAATAGGGCTGTCGCCAAAAGAAGGAGCAGAAATATCTAAAAATCAAGAGACTCACTCACCACTGCTGCGTCTTCACAGCATCATCCAGCAACAGGCGGCACACTCGAAGCAAGAGTACACACATTGAGCCCACTCAAGCCTGGACATGGCATAACCTAGAGACTCTGATGGGCTCTTGCTCTAGAAATAGATCAGAAACTTTATTGAGCACAGATTATTATTGTTATTAACAGAATTGCATTCTTCACGGCAATTGCCGGAAGGCACCTATTCTTGATATATATCAAGAATTAGGCTCTGATGCTGATGTTGCCAGACGTGACTGAAAATAAACGAAAAGTGCATTAAACAAGAGAATATCAGAAAAAAGCCGAGAAACCCCGAGGAAACCCCGAGGAAACCCGAGAAACCCCGAGGAAACCCCGAGGAAACCCGAGAAAACTCGAGAAAACTCGAGAAAAACCCGAGAAAACTCGAGAAAACTCGAGAAAACTCGAGTAAACTCGAAAAACTCGAAAAAACTCGAGAGAATTCGAGAAAACTCGAGAAAATTCGAGAAAACTCGAGAAAACTAGAAAAAATCCGCGAAAACCCGAGAAAAGTCGATAAAGCTCGAGAAAAACCCGAGAAAACCCGAAAAAACGCTAAAAAAAAAACTAAAGAAACCCGGTTGTCTTTTCAGACAAAGCGTCAATGAGAAAGTTTTGTAATCTCGAGAGAGCCTATGCAGGAGAGGAACAATCAAATCCTAACCGAATTCAAGTGAAACATCGCATAGAAACTTGCTCGTCCTCCGAGCTGTCGCACCGGTGGCTCTGAAAACCAAGAGAATATTCATAACCTAGCCCTACGCCCTTCAACAAGCCCCATCCGTAGCCGACAAGGACCCCCAGAAGCGCCCTAATTCGCCAACCAACCTCTCAGCACACAACGTAGAGGTAGAAACCAAGGCCAGAGGTCGGCTGCGACCTGCAAAAGAAAGTTACATTTCATGGCTGAAAAATAAGGCGACACCAATATACCCCGACGCTAACCCAAACGGACCCCCCTACACCTAGCCTCCCGATGACACCTGAAGTCCACTTGCCACAGCGAAGCCTACTGCTTCCCGACGACCACCGCAAACGATAGCCAAAAGGGTACTCACTTTGGTGACCACAGGAGAGGAATAGAGCTGCTCCAACGCTGGCCGGCTTGATGTCTGTCAGACTGAAGACCTACCTGCTTCGCTTGTCCAGCGGTGGGAGTCCTGGCACACACACACACACTTCACTCGCGACACTCTCAACGCACTGATGTGGGGGGAAACACCCGCGAGGGACATTCAAGAGCGATTGAGGAGACAAACACTTCACTCGCGACACTCCCGACGGCCTGATGCACTCGTGATCGGTGGGGATTTTAGAGCAAAACACCCGCGAGGGACATTCAAAGCGATTGAGGAGAGAAACACTTCACTCGCGACACTCCCGACACTCCCGACGGCTTGATGCACTCGTGATCGGTGGGGATTTTAGAGCAAAACACCCGCGAGGGACATTCAAAGCGATTGAGGAGAGAAACACTTCACTCGCGACACTCCCGACACTCCCGACGGCTTGATGCACTCGTGATCGGTGGGGATTTTAGAGCAAAACACCCGCGAGGGACATTCAAAGCGATTGAGGAGAGAAACACTTCACTCGCGACACTCCCGACGGCTTGATGCACTCGCGACACTCCCGACGGCAGGTTGCACGAGCGATCGGTGGGGATTTTAGAGCAAAACACCCGCGAGGGACATTCAAAAGCGATTTTAGGCAAACAAATCCGAAAACCGACACTCCCGACAAAACACTAGGAATTTAAACTTTCGAGTCGAACGGATTGCAAGAATTTAAGGAAAAAACACCCGCGAGGGACTACAATTTACGGTAATGCAGACACACAAACGCGAAAACCCGATAAAACACAAAAAAAAAATGCACACAAAAACTGTTTTTGAGTCCATTTAAATGTTTTCCTACAGGAAACACCGAAATCATCTCACTTTCGTATAATTTCCGCCATCACAACACCAGCTGCATCTGAAAACCGAAAAAAAACGAAGCATTTGCATCACGAACCAACAAAATACGTCAAAAACTACTCACATCTGCAAAAGTCAAAAGGGTGGCGAAGGCACGCATTACCGTTACAAACTGCTCAGCGAAGTCCCATCCACACACAAGCGCATTTGCCGATGCATATTTGGCTGACATTTTCTTTGTCGCTCACCCCTGTGCACGGCTGTACGTTGTCTCACTCACACCGTCTGTGAGAGCGCGCCGGAAGAAACAAAAAAAAAGTCACTTTTTCCGATTTTATCCGCGCACTGAACTTAACCACACAACACCTCACAAACTACTGACCCTGCGAGTTTGACTTAAGCCCCTTTGCCACTGCGGACGTATAAACCTCTCAGAGTTCAACTTGTCAAAGACCGACTGCAGGAAATTCTCAAAAAGTGATGCCTAACCACAAGTGTTTCATGGAAATTTTTACAAGGATTTTTAAGGAAATTTTAAAAATCGCCCGTTTTCAGCTCGGAAAAATTGAAAATCCGCTGCTAACAACTATTTTTCGAATTTTGGAGCTGCTCTGAACGACTTTTTCTGCGGTTTTTCTCGCAAAATGATGAAAAATATTTCCTTAGCCAAGGCACCCAACTTCCGTGTAAACCACTTGTTCTTGCACTTCCGCCGCCTCTAATGGATTCAAGTGACGTCACGGAAAATGAAAAATCCGATTTTCTCAATTTTTCAAGGATTTCCAATCAGATTTTCAATCGAAATGTCCTTAATTATCCTTTTCACACTCAGCCCCACCCATTTGGGGTGAAATTTCGTCCAAAACACGGAGAAAATCGACTTTTCAGAAAACGGCATGGTCCACGCGAAAAAATGCAGTAAAGTCACAACACAACTGGGTTGCATTTTTTTTGCCAAAAATGAACGACTTTTTTCCGAAGTGGATTTTATTAATGCAAACTTTTCCGAAACGAATTTCTCGGGATCTAGGACGAATTGAAGGATGCGGGTTACATCACTGGATAGGAAATTAAAAGCAGAATCCAAATAAGACACACATTTTTTAACGGGAGTGCCGTGGTTGGTTTGCTGGACGAAAAATGCCGAGTCGTTTCTTTCAAGAAAGGGTCTATCGCCACATTTCTACTCTAGCCAAGCAACCACGTAACTCCCGCTTATAGATCGTTCAGCATTTCGATTCTACATTCAATTTCCTATCCAGTGATGTAAGTCGCATCCTTCAGTTCGTCCTGAGTCCTGCGAAATTCGACTCAGAAAAAACCACCTACCCCCAGATCGTTCCTCTCAAGAAAAGGTCTATCGCCGCATTTCGACTCTAGCCAAGCAACCACGTCACCCCCGCTAACAGATCGTGTCACATTTCGATTCTACATTCAATTTCCTATCCAGTGATGTAAGTCGCATCCTTCAGTTCGTCCTGAGTCCTGCGAAATTCGACTCAGAAAAAACCACCTACCCCCAGATCGTTCCTCTCAAGAAAGGGTCTATCGCCGCATTTCGACTCTAGCCAAGCAACCACGTCACCCCCACTAACAGATCGTATCACATTTCGATTCTACATTCAATTTCCTATCCAGTGATGTAAGTCGCATCCTTCAGTTCGTCCTGGGTCCTGCGAAATTCGACTCAGAAAAAACCACCTACCCCCAGATCGTTCCTCTCAAGAAAGGGTCTATCGCCACATCTCGACTCTAGCCAAGCAACCACGTCACCCCCGCTAACAGATCGTTCAGCATTTCGATTCTACATTCAATTTCCTATCCAGTGATGTAAGTCGCATCCTTCAGTTCGTCCTGAGTCCTGCGAAATTCGACTCAGAAAAAACCACCTACCCCCAGATCGTTCCTCTCAAGAAAGGGTCTATCGCCACATTTCGACTCTAGCCAAGCAACCACGTCACCCCCGCTAACAGATCGTTCAACATTTCGATTCTACATTCAATTTCCTATCCAGTGATGTAAGTCGCATCCTTCAGTTCGTCCTGAGTCCTGCGAAATTCGACTCAGAAAAAACCACCTACCCCCAGATCGTTCCTCTCAAGAAAAGGTCTATCGCCGCATTTCGACTCTAGCCAAGCAACCACGTCACTCCCGCTTATAGATCGTTCAACATTTCGATTCTACATTCAATTTCCTATCCAGTGATGTAAGTCGCATCCTTCAGTTCGTCCTGAGTCCTGCGAAATTCTACTCAGAAAAAACCACCTACCCCCAGATCGTTCCTCTCAAGAAAAGGTCTATCGCCGCATTTCGACTCTAGCCAAGCAACCACGTCACCCCCGCTAACAGATCGTGTCACATTTCGATTCTACATTCAATTTCCTATCCAGTGATGTAAGTCGCATCCTTCAGTTCGTCCTGAGTTCTGCGAAATTCGACTCAGAAAAAACCACCTACCCCCAGATCGTTCCTCTCAAGAAAGGGTCTATCGCCACATTTCGACTCTAGCCAAGCAACCACGTCACCCCCGCTAACAGATCGTTCAGCATTTCGATTCTACATTCAATTTCCTATCCAGTGATGTAAGTCGCATCCTTCAGTTCGTCCTGAGTCCTGCGAAATTCGACTCAGAAAAAACCACCTACCCCCAGATCGTTCCTCTCAAGAAAGGGTCTATCGCCGCATTTCGACTCTAGCCAAGCAACCACGTCACTCCCGCTTATAGATCGTTCAACATTTGGATTCTACATTCAATTTCCTATCCAGTGATGTAAGTCGCATCCTTCAGTTCGTCCTGAGTCCTGCGAAATTCGACTCAGAAAAAACCACCTACCCCCAGATCGTTCCTCTCAAGAAAGGGTCTATCGCCGCATTTCGACTCTAGCCAAGCAACCACGTCACCCCCGCTAACAGATCGTGTCACATTTCGATTCTACATTCAATTTCCTATCCAGTGATGTAAGTCGCATCCTTCAGTTCGTCCTGAGTCCTGCGAAATTCGACTCAGAAAAAACCACCTACCCCCAGATCGTTCCTCTCAAGAAAGGGTCTATCGCCGCATTTCGACTCTAGCCAAGCAACCACGTCACTCCCGCTTATAGATCGTTCAACATTTCGATTCTACATTCAATTTCCTATCCAGTGATGTAAGTCGCATCCTTCAGTTCGTCCTGAGTCCTGCGAAATTCGACTCAGAAAAAACCACCTACCCCCAGATCGTTCCTCTCAAGAAAAGGTCTATCGCCGCATTTCGACTCTAGCCAAGCAACCACGTCACCCCCGCTAACAGATCGTGTCACATTTCGATTCTACATTCAATTTCCTATCCAGTGATGTAAGTCGCATCCTTCAGTTCGTCCTGAGTCCTGCGAAATTCGACTCAGAAAAAACCACCTACCCCCAGATCGTTCCTCTCAAGAAAGGGTCTATCGCCACATTTCGACTCTAGCCAAGCAACCACGTCACCCCCGCTAACAGATCGTTCAGCATTTCGATTCTACATTCAATTTCCTATCCAGTGATGTAAGTCGCATCCTTCAGTTCGTCCTGAGTCCTGCGAAATTCGACTCAGAAAAAACCACCTACCCCCAGATCGTTCCTCTCAAGAAAGGGTCTATCGCCGCATTTCGACTCTAGCCAAGCAACCACGTCACCCCCGCTAACAGATCGTGTCACATTTCGATTCTACATTCAATTTCCTATCCAGTGATGTAAGTCGCATCCTTCAGTTCGTCCTGAGTCCTGCGAAATTCGACTCAGAAAAAACCACCTACCCCCAGATCGTTCCTCTCAAGAAAGGGTTTATCGCCACATTTCGACTCTAGCCAAGCAACCACGTCACCCCCGCTAACAGATCGTGTCACATTTCGATTCTACATTCAATTTCCTATCCAGTGATGTAAGTCGCATCCTTCAGTTCGTCCTGAGTCCTGCGAAATTCTACTCAGAAAAAACCACCTACCCCCAGATCGTTCCTCTCAAGAAAGGGTCTATCGCCGCATTTCGACTCTAGCCAAGCAACCACGTCACTCCCGCTTATAGATCGTTCAACATTTCGATTCTACATTCAATTTCCTATCCAGTGATGTAAGTCGCATCCTTCAGTTCGTCCTGAGTCCTGCGAAATTCGACTCAGAAAAAACCACCTACCCCCAGATCGTTCCTCTCAAGAAAGGGTCTATCGCCGCATTTCGACTCTAGCCAAGCAACCACGTCACCCCCGCTAACAGATCGTGTCACATTTCGATTCTACATTCAATTTCCTATCCAGTGATGTAAGTCGCATCCTTCAGTTCGTCCTGAGTCCTGCGAAATTCGACTCAGAAAAAACCACCTACCCCCAGATCGTTCCTCTCAAGAAAGGGTCTATCGCCACATTTCGACTCTAGCCAAGCAACCACGTCACCCCCGCTAACAGATCGTGTCACATTTCGATTCTACATTCAATTTCCTATCCAGTGATGTAAGTCGCATCCTTCAGTTCGTCCTGAGTCCTGCGAAATTCGACTCAGAAAAAACCACCTACCCCCAGATCGTTCCTCTCAAGAAAAGGTCTATCGCCGCATTTCGACTCTAGCCAAGCAACCACGTCACCCCCGCTAACAGATCGTGTCACATTTCGATTCTACATTCAATTTCCTATCCAGTGATGTAAGTCGCATCCTTCAGTTCGTCCTGAGTCCTGCGAAATTCGACTCAGAAAAAACCACCTACCCCCAGATCGTTCCTCTCAAGAAAGGGTCTATCGCCGCATTTCGACTCTAGCCAAGCAACCACGTCACCCCCGCTAACAGATCGTGTCACATTTCGATTCTACATTCAATTTCCTATCCAGTGATGTAAGTCGCATCCTTCAGTTCGTCCTGAGTCCTGCGAAATTCGACTCAGAAAAAACCACCTACCCCCAGATCGTTCCTCTCAAGAAAGGGTCTATCGCCGCATTTCGACTCTAGCCAAGCAACCACGTCACCCCCGCTAACAGATCGTGTCACATTTCGATTCTACATTCAATTTCCTATCCAGTGATGTAAGTCGCATCCTTCAGTTCGTCCTGAGTCCTGCGAAATTCGACTCAGAAAAAACCACCTACCCCCAGATCGTTCCTCTCAAGAAAGGGTCTATCGCCGCATTTCGACTCTAGCCAAGCAACCACGTCACCCCCGCTAACAGATCGTTCAGCATTTCGATTCTACATTCAATTTCCTATCCAGTGATGTAAGTCGCATCCTTCAGTTCGTCCTGAGTCCTGCGAAATTCGACTCAGAAAAAACCACCTACCCCCAGATCATTCCTCTCAAGAAAGGGTCTATCGCCACATTTCGACTCTAGCCAAGCAACCACGTCACCCCCGCTAACAGATCGTGTCACATTTCGATTCTACATTCAATTTCCTATCCAGTGATGTAAGTCGCATCCTTCAGTTCGTCCTGAGTCCTGCGAAATTCGACTCAGAAAAAACCACCTACCCCCAGATCGTTCCTCTCAAGAAAGGGTCTATCGACACATTTCGACTCTAGCCAAGCAACCACGTCACCCTCGCTAACAGATCGTGTCACATTTCGATTCTACATTCAATTTCCTATCCAGTGATGTAAGTCGCATCCTTCAGTTCGTCCTGAGTCCTGCGAAATTCGACTCAGAAAAAACCAAGTACCCCCAGATCGTTCCTCTCAAGAAAGGGTCTATCGCCGCATTTCGACTCTAGCCAAGCAACCACGTCACCCCCGCTAACAGATCGTGTCACATTTCGATTCTACATTCAATTTCCTATCCAGTGATGTAAGTCGCATCCTTCAGTTCGTCCTGAGTCCTGCGAAATTCGACTCAGAAAAAACCACCTACCCCCAGATCGTTCCTCTCAAGAAAGGGTCTATCGACACATTTCGACTCTAGCCAAGCAACCACGTCACCCCCGCTAACAGATCGTGTCACATTTCGATTCTACATTCAATTTCCTATCCAGTGATGTAAGTCGCATCCTTCAGTTCGTCCTGAGTCCTGCGAAATTCGACTCAGAAAAAACCACCTACCCCCAGATCGTTCCTCTCAAGAAAGGGTCTATCGCCACATTTCGACTCTAGCCAAGCAACCACGTCACCCCCGCTAACAGATCGTGTCACATTTCGATTCTACATTCAATTTCCTATCCAGTGATGTAAGTCGCATCCTTCAGTTCGTCCTGAGTCCTGCGAAATTCTACTCAGAAAAAACCACCTACCCCCAGATCGTTCCTCTCAAGAAAGGGTCTATCGACACATTTCGACTCTAGCCAAGCAACCACGTCACCCTCGCTAACAGATCGTTCAGCATTTCGATTCTACATTCAATTTCCTATCCAGTGATGTAAGTCGCATCCTTCAGTTCGTCCTGAGTCCTGCGAAATTCGACTCAGAAAAAACCACCTACCCCCAGATCGTTCCTCTCAAGAAAGGGTCTATCGCCACATTTCGACTCTAGCCAAGCAACCACGTCACCCCCGCTAACAGATCGTGTCACATTTCGATTCTACATTCAATTTCCTATCCAGTGATGTAAGTCGCATCCTTCAGTTCGTCCTGAGTCCTGCGAAATTCTACTCAGAAAAAACCACCTACCCCCAGATCGTTCCTCTCAAGAAAGGGTCTATCGCCACATTTCGACTCTAGCCAAGCAACCACGTCACTCCCGCTTATAGATCGTTCAGCATTTCGATTCTACATTCAATTTCCTATCCAGTGATGTAAGTCGCATCCTTCAGTTCGTCCTGAGTCCTGCGAAATTCGACTCAGAAAAAACCACCTACCCCCAGATCGTTCCTCTCAAGAAAGGGTTTATCGCCACATTTCGACTCTAGCCAAGCAACCACGTCACCCCCGCTAACAGATCGTGTCACATTTCGATTCTACATTCAATTTCCTATCCAGTGATGTAAGTCGCATCCTTCAGTTCGTCCTGAGTCCTGCGAAATTCGACTCAGAAAAAACCACCTACCCCCAGATCGTTCCTCTCAAGAAAGGGTTTATCGCCACATTTCGACTCTAGCCAAGCAACCACGTCACCCCCGCTAACAGATCGTGTCACATTTCGATTCTACATTAAATTTCCTATCCAGTGATGTAAGTCGCATCCTTCAGTTCGTCCTGAGTCCTGCGAAATTCGACTCAGAAAAAACCACCTACCCCCAGATCGTTCCTCTCAAGAAAGGGTCTATCGCCACATTTCGACTCTAGCCAAGCAACCACGTCACCCCCGCTAACAGATCGTTCAGCATTTCGATTCTACATTCAATTTCCTATCCAGTGATGTAAGTCGCATCCTTCAGTTCGTCCTGAGTCCTGCGAAATTCGACTCAGAAAAAACCACCTACCCCCAGATCGTTCCTCTCAAGAAAGGGTCTATCGCCACATTTCGACTCTAGCCAAGCAACCACGTCACCCCCGCTAACAGATCGTTCAGCATTTCGATTCTACATTCAATTTCCTATCCAGTGATGTAAGTCGCATCCTTCAGTTCGTCCTGAGTCCTGCGAAATTCGACTCAGAAAAAACCACCTACCCCCAGATCGTTCCTCTCAAGAAAGGGTCTATCGCCACATTTCGACTCTAGCCAAGCAACCACGTCACCCCCGCTAACAGATCGTGTCACATTTCGATTCTACATTCAATTTCCTATCCAGTGATGTAAGTCGCATCCTTCAGTTCGTCCTGAGTCCTGCGAAATTCGACTCAGAAAAAACCACCTACCCCCAGATCGTTCCTCTCAAGAAAGGGTCTATCGCCACATTTCGACTCTAGCCAAGCAACCACGTCACCCCCGCTAACAGATCGTTCAGCATTTCGATTCTACATTCAATTTCCTATCCAGTGATGTAAGTCGCATCCTTCAGTTCGTCCTGAGTCCTGCGAAATTCGACTCAGAAAAAACCACCTACCCCCAGATCGTTCCTCTCAAGAAAGGGTCTATCGCCACATTTCGACTCTAGCCAAGCAACCACGTCACCCCCGCTAACAGATCGTGTCACATTTCGATTCTACATTCAATTTCCTATCCAGTGATGTAAGTCGCATCCTTCAGTTCGTCCTGAGTCCTGCGAAATTCTACTCAGAAAAAACCACCTACCCCCAGATCGTTCCTCTCAAGAAAGGGTCTATCGACACATTTCGACTCTAGCCAAGCAACCACGTCACCCTCGCTAACAGATCGTGTCACATTTCGATTCTACATTCAATTTCCTATCCAGTGATGTAAGTCGCATCCTTCAGTTCGTCCTGAGTCCTGCGAAATTCTACTCAGAAAAAACCACCTACCCCCAGATCGTTCCTCTCAAGAAAGGGTCTATCGCCGCATTTCGACTCTAGCCAAGCAACCACGTCACCCCCGCTAACAGATCGTGTCACATTTCGATTCTACATTCAATTTCCTATCCAGTGATGTAAGTCGCATCCTTCAGTTCGTCCTGAGTCCTGCGAAATTCGACTCAGAAAAAACCACCTACCCCCAGATCGTTCCTCTCAAGAAAGGGTCTATCACCACATTTCGACTCTAGCCAAGCAACCACGTCACCCCCGCTAACAGATCGTGTCACATTTCGATTCTACATTCAATTTCCTATCCAGTGATGTAAGTCGCATCCTTCAGTTCGTCCTGAGTCCTGCGAAATTCTACTCAGAAAAAACCACCTACCCCCAGATCGTTCCTCTCAAGAAAGGGTCTATCGACACATTTCGACTCTAGCCAAGCAACCACGTCACCCTCGCTAACAGATCGTGTCACATTTCGATTCTACATTCAATTTCCTATCCAGTGATGTAAGTCGCATCCTTCAGTTCGTCCTGAGTCCTGCGAAATTCGACTCAGAAAAAACCAAGTACCCCCAGATCGTTCCTCTCAAAAAAGGGTCTATCGCCGCATTTCGACTCTAGCCAAGCAACCACGTCACCCCCGCTAACAGATCGTGTCACATTTCGATTCTACATTCAATTTCCTATCCAGTGATGTAAGTCGCATCCTTCAGTTCGTCCTGAGTCCTGCGAAATTCGACTCAGAAAAAACCACCTACCCCCAGATCGTTCCTCTCAAGAAAGGGTCTATCGCCGCATTTCGACTCTAGCCAAGCAACCACGTCACTCCCGCTTATAGATCGTTCAGCATTTCGATTCTACATTCAATTTCCTATCCAGTGATGTAAGTCGCATCCTTCAGTTCGTCCTGAGTCCTGCGAAATTCGACTCAGAAAAAACCACCTACCCCCAGATCGTTCCTCTCAAGAAAAGGTCTATCGCCGCATTTCGACTCTAGCCAAGCAACCACGTCACCCCCGCTAACAGATCGTGTCACATTTCGATTCTACATTCAATTTCCTATCCAGTGATGTAAGTCGCATCCTTCAGTTCGTCCTGAGTCCTGCGAAATTCGACTCAGAAAAAACCACCTACCCCCAGATCGTTCCTCTCAAGAAAGGGTCTATCGCCAAATTTCGACTCTATCCAAGCAACCACGTCACCCCCGCTAACAGATCGTGTCACATTTCGATTCTACATTCAATTTCCTATCCAGTGATGTAAGTCGCATCCTTCAGTTCGTCCTGAGTCCTGCGAAATTCGACTCAGAAAAAACCACCTACCCCCAGATCGTTCCTCTCAAGAAAGGGTCTATCGCCAAATTTCGACTCTATCCAAGCAACCACGTCACCCCCGCTAACAGATCGTGTCACATTTCGATTCTACATTCAATTTCCTATCCAGTGATGTAACCCGCATCCTTCAATTCGTCCTAGATCCCGAGAAATTCGTTTCGGAAAAGTTTGCATTAATAAAATCCACTTCGGAAAAAAGTCGTTCATTTTTGGCAAAAAAAATGCAACCCAGTTGTGTTGTGACTTTACTGCATTTTTTCGCGTGGACCATGCCGTTTTCTGAAAAGTCGATTTTCTCCGTGTTTTGGACGAAATTTCACCCCAAATGGGTGGGGCTGAGTGTGAAAAGGATAATTAAGGACATTTCGATTGAAAATCTGATTGGAAATCCTTGAAAAATTGAGAAAATCGGATTTTTCATTTTCCGTGACGTCACTTGAATCCATTAGAGGCGGCGGAAGTGCAAGAACAAGTGGTTTACACGGAAGTTGGGTGCCTTGGCTAAGGAAATATTTTTCATCATTTTGCGAGAAAAACCGCAGAAAAAGTCGTTCAGAGCAGCTCCAAAATTCGAAAAATAGTTGTTAGCAGCGGATTTTCAATTTTTCCGAGCTGAAAACGGGCGATTTTTAAAATTTCCTTAAAAATCCTTGTAAAAATTTCCATGAAACACTTGTGGTTAGGCATCACTTTTTGAGAATTTCCTGCAGTCGGTCTTTGACAAGTTGAACTCTGAGAGGTTTATACGTCCGCAGTGGCAAAGGGGCTTAAGTCAAACTCGCAGGGTCAGTAGTTTGTGAGGTGTTGTGTGGTTAAGTTCAGTGCGCGGATAAAATCGGAAAAAGTGACTTTTTTTTTGTTTCTTCCGGCGCGCTCTCACAGACGGTGTGAGTGAGACAACGTACAGCCGTGCACAGGGGTGAGCGACAAAGAAAATGTCAGCCAAATATGCATCGGCAAATGCGCTTGTGTGTGGATGGGACTTCGCTGAGCAGTTTGTAACGGTAATGCGTGCCTTCGCCACCCTTTTGACTTTTGCAGATGTGAGTAGTTTTTGACGTATTTTGTTGGTTCGTGATGCAAATGCTTCGTTTTTTTTCGGTTTTCAGATGCAGCTGGTGTTGTGATGGCGGAAATTATACGAAAGTGAGATGATTTCGGTGTTTCCTGTAGGAAAACATTTAAATGGACTCAAAAACAGTTTTTGTGTGCATTTTTTTTTTGTGTTTTATCGGGTTTTCGCGTTTGTGTGTCTGCATTACCGTAAATTGTAGTCCCTCGCGGGTGTTTTTTCCTTAAATTCTTGCAATCCGTTCGACTCGAAAGTTTAAATTCCTAGTGTTTTGTCGGGAGTGTCGGTTTTCGGATTTGTTTGCCTAAAATCGCTTTTGAATGTCCCTCGCGGGTGTTTTGCTCTAAAATCCCCACCGATCACGAGTGCATCAAGCCGTCGGGAGTGTCGGGAGTGTCGCGAGTGAAGTGTTTCTCTCCTCAATCGCTTTGAATGTCCCTCGCGGGTGTTTTGCTCCAAAATCCCCACCGATCACGGGTGCATCAGGCCGTCGGGAGTGTCGCGAGTGAAGTGTTTCTCTCCTCAATCGCTTTGAATGTCCCTCGCGGGTGTTTTGCTCTAAAATCCCCACCGATCACGGGTGCATCAGGCCGTCGGGAGTGTCGCGAGTGAAGTGTTTCTCTCCTCAATCGCTTTGAATGTCCCTCGCGGGTGTTTTGCTCTAAAATCCCCACCGATCACGAGTGCATCAAGCCGTCGGGAGTGTCGGGAGTGTCGCGAGTGAAGTGTTTCTCTCCTCAATCGCTTTGAATGTCCCTCGCGGGTGTTTTGCTCTAAAATCCCCACCGATCACGAGTGCATCAGGCCGTCGGGAGTGTCGCGAGTGAAGTGTTTGTCTCCTCAATCGCTCTTGAATGTCCCTCGCGGGTGTTTCCCCCCACATCAGTGCGTTGAGAGTGTCGCGAGTGAAGTGTGTGTGTGTGTGCCAGGACTCCCACCGCTGGACAAGCGAAGCAGGTAGGTCTTCAGTCTGACAGACATCAAGCCGGCCAGCGTTGGAGCAGCTCTATTCCTCTCCTGTGGTCACCAAAGTGAGTACCCTTTTGGCTATCGTTTGCGGTGGTCGTCGGGAAGCAGTAGGCTTCGCTGTGGCAAGTGGACTTCAGGTGTCATCGGGAGGCTAGGTGTAGGGGGGTCCGTTTGGGTTAGCGTCGGGGTATATTGGTGTCGCCTTATTTTTCAGCCATGAAATGTAACTTTCTTTTGCAGGTCGCAGCCGACCTCTGGCCTTGGTTTCTACCTCTACGTTGTGTGCTGAGAGGTTGGTTGGCGAATTAGGGCGCTTCTGGGGGTCCTTGTCGGCTACGGATGGGGCTTGTTGAAGGGCGTAGGGCTAGGTTATGAATATTCTCTTGGTTTTCAGAGCCACCGGTGCGACAGCTCGGAGGACGAGCAAGTTTCTATGCGATGTTTCACTTGAATTCGGTTAGGAATTTGATTGTTCCTCTCCTGCATAGGCTCTCTCGAGATTACAAAACTTTCTCATTGACGCTTTGTCTGAAAAGACAACCGGGTTTCTCTATTTTTTTTCAGCCTTTCTCTTCCTATTTGCGCAGTTTGATGCGATGTATTTCAAATTAAATTCCTTAACTATTTTGTCTGTCTTTTAGTTACAATTCGGTCAAGGATTCAACAGGGGAGATGTCGTTTGTCTGCTGAGTGCAGTCGATGCCTATTCATCCACCTCCTTGCATGAGGCAGTCGTAATGTGCTGCCCTAACTCTTGACGAAGTTCCTGTCCATGCACACAAGGGTGCACTCGACTTGACTCCGGAGAAGGAGCTCAGCATCCCTGCACTGGCTCCTCAGACAATTTAATTTAAAATGCACTTAAAAACATGCCATGGCAATGCCCCCGTCCGGTCCCCGTGCTCATCTCAAAACTCAAACAGAAATACACACTCGCCCGCCCGCATTCCCCGGGGAGGGACATAATTAAATTAATTAGTATCTAATTCCTTCATTAGGACTCATTGAGAGCATTCATTACCACCTACTTTTGCTGGTGCCGCTGCTGTCCACTTGTGCCTCGTTCGAGGAGAATTTAGAAAACAATTAGCTCTTGATGGCATGCAAATCTTTGGTCCGTTTGTACAGGCCGTTCACCCCTGATCCCCCTCCCCCCCGTCACACCGTGAGGGCCCAGAGAAAGATGAATAATTTCCATGGAAAATTACAAATGTACTCCGGGCGACGAGGGAAAACAAGAATCCTCGGGACATTTTAATAATTCAGGATAATTACGTGAATTGCTTTTTTGTGTTCGTCTCTTCTCGCTGTTCGGCTGCTTGTAGTCGCCTTGGCCTCGATTCTTTTTGCTCGCGCAGGGCCTTCAGCTCGCTGCAGTTGAGGTTGAACCCTCGTTAATTGCCCAAAATTAGGGATAAGCAGTTTTCTTTTCTCCGTCCGACTGTTTGTGTCCTTGTTTGCTTCTGTGTGTGCAGGGGGATAATAACTGTCTTGGGAGGGAATGGAAGGGGAATGGGAATGGAACGCGATACGAGGTTGGCCGCGATTTAAATTCAATCGAAAAACTTTCGCTGAAACTTTTCAATTAAGACGCAGTGTTGGTACGGAGCGGAGTTAATTGAAGGCAAGCGCGAGGGGGCTTAAGTTGCGCCCGAGTTCTGAGGTGAGATTTGAAACTTTCACCGGCGTCGTGTTGCTCGGGGATGGATACCTTCCGATGCAGAAGGGAGCAGCTTCATAATGAAAAGCGATCGAGGGGGACGAACAACTTCGGGAATACACAAGGTGTTCCACTTCAGGTGAAGTGTTTCACTCTCGCTTTGTGAAGACCGTTAGATTGATGGCCTCGAAAGGATTATCCGACGGGGTTGGAAGAGATTTTCCCGGCACTTAAGCGGGTAATTGCTGTTTGAAGCAGTCTACGGTTGATTGCTCGCTTTAGTTCGCCTTGCATTGTTCAGTGATCTGATAGGGGGTCCTATGCTTTTTATTCCGAAGCATTTATGGACTAAAATTGGTCTTGTGTCTTGTCGCGGCCTCCTCCCGGGCTTTGATTGCTTACCTTTGCTCGCCTTGACAGTGATCTGACGGGGGTCCTATGCTTTTTCTTCCCAAGCACTTTGTGGCCTAGAATTGGTCTTGTGTCTTGGCGTTGCCTTCTTTTGGATTTAGATCGCTCGCCTTTGCTCGCCTTGTTCAGTGATCTAAAGCGGGTCCCGTGCTTTTTCTTCCCAAGCACTTTGTGGGCTAAAATTGGCCTTGTTGATCTGATGTTGGTCCCGTGCTTTTTCTTCCCAAGCACTTTGTGGCCCAAAATTAGTCTTGTGTCTTGTTGGGGCCCCCTCCCGGGCTTTGATTGCTTTCCTTTGACCGACTTGACAGTGATCTGACGGGGGTCCCGTGCTTTTTCTTCCCAAGCACTTTGTGGCCTAGAATTGGTCTTGTGCCTTGGCGTTGCCTCCTTTTGGATTTAGATCGCTTGCCTTTGCTGGCCTTGACAGTGATCTAATAAGGGGTCCTATGCTTTTTCTTCCCAAGCCCATGCGCCTTGTTCAGTGATCTGACGAGGGTCCTATGCTTTTTCTTCCCAAGCACACTGCGGCCTAGATTTAGGTCAGATCTTGGGTCTTATCGCGGCTTCCTTCACTCATTTCCCATCATTCTCTGAACTCCCCGCCTTGTTGTCCGCCACGCCCTGCCCTCTGTCAGTCCCTAACAGTCTCCCCCAAGCTACCCCTCCCCAAAAAACAACTCCGAACTCCTTCATTACTCTCTACTCAATTTTTTTATTAATTAAACGTTAAAATTACAATTTATTCTCTACTTAACGGTCTAGATACAAAAAAAAAAAAAAAAAAAATAAACACGCACTTAACTAGGCTGAGTATAGGTTTCCAACTGCGTCTAGAGCTACACCCCCACGGGGTTATCCTTATCGGCTAGGCTTACGCGACTCCTTCCCTCGAACGCTTTGTCCCCAAGTCGGTCCCAGGTTCGAACCCCTTCTGGGGGCAACCTCGGAACAAAATGGACAAAGTCCTGCTTACGTCTAATCGTCCATCAATTTCCTCCAGCTCCCCCTAGACTGTCACGTGCAAGCCGCTCTTGACGACGGCCTCGGATGGGGTTGTGAGCGAGAACCGCCTGGCCTCGGGTGGTGACTTCACGACGGTGTGCGGGCGGAACGTCCGTATGCCGGAGTTCGAGCGGACGGGCAGGAGGGTGACGAGTTTTGGCATTTCCGTGGTGCTCGTTGCTGCCAGAGGGATCTGCGAGGACTTCAGCATCTCCTCGTACTTGTTCGGGTCGATCACCTCGACCTCTGCCTCGCCCTCGATGACCTCGGGCAGCAGAAGTGGGTCCAGTGGTCTGTAGGTCGACTCGAGGGCGTCTCGGATCAGCGGGTAGTCGTCCCGAGCGGGAGGCTGCGTCGACGTCGATGTGGTCGACACGGTCGTGGTTGTCGTTGGCGTCGTTGTGGTGGGCTTGGACTTGGTGTCGTTCTTGTGGCTGATCTTGTGCTTGTTGTGGGAGAAGTTCGGCAGCTTGGTCGGCATGTTGGGCGTGATGCCGAGCTTGGAGGCGAGCGTGTCGAAGATCAACGAGATGTCCTGGATGTTGGTGGCGTTGTTGATCCTGGTCTTGATGTCGTTGAGGGTCAGGTTCTCGGTCTTCTCGATGTCCTCGGAGACCCAGGCCTGGAGGGTTTTGTTGAACACCCTCCTCATTGATCCCGTGTGGCCGTAGGTGTTGGGGGAGCTTCCGTTCACGAACTCCCACTTGGACTGGCTGGGGAACAGGACCGAGTCGTCCATGATGGCCGAGGGGTTTTGCGGCCTCGAGGGTCGTACACGGTTTCTCTTGGTTGTCGGTGGCCTGAGGGTCGTGGTGGTTGACGTGGACGTGGTCGTGGTTGATGTGGACGAGGAGGACGTGGAGCTGGTCGATGGCAAGGCGGCCGTTGTCGTCGAGCCACGGTTGCGTTGCAAGATGATCTCTTTGAGGTTCATGAAGTTCGGCTTTTCTGCGGAGTCCGCTTCGATGCGGGACTCCAGCTTGAGGTTGGCCTGGTCCGTCTCGTTCTTCTCCTCGTTGGGCAGCTTGAGCAGGTCCATCAGGAACTCTCCGATTTGATGCGTCAGCTCGGAGGTCTTCGAGCCTTTGCCGGGTTTCACTGAAGTCGTGGCAACTGTCGTTGTCGTCGTCGTCGTTGTCTTGGGGGTTGTTTTGGGCGTCGTGGTTGTTGTGGTCGTCGGCGCAGTAGTGGTCTTGTGCGTTTCGCTGTCGTGCTTCTTCACGATGACCCCGCCTCCCAGGTGCTCGAACCTCTCGCCGTCAGTTTCGATTTCGAAGGGGATCTTGCCGTTGGTGCCGAGAGTCGGGTTCAGCGGCTTGAAAGCCGGAATCAGGACGTCGTCGATCAGGGGCACTGGCAGGGGGTGAGGTTTGACGTGAGCTGCGCCCAGCGGCTCTATCCCGTCGATGCCGGGCATGAAGACTGGCCCGCTGAAGCCGTGGTAGTAGACCATGTCTGGAGCGCTGATGTCCTCTCGGGTCTCCGGTGTGTTGAAGTTCGGCTTGTTGAAGAATCCCGAGGGATAAGGCTCGTGTCCAGACGACGCTTGGACCATTGGTGGCTTCAGAGGCTCATCGGGGACCGTGGAGCCGTTGGACGCTTCCGTTTGCGTGGTGGTGTGCTGCGGGGCTTCAGGCATTTCTGAGCCAGGTCCTCGAATCGGCTTCCAAGGCTGGGTGTCCAGCACTGGGGCGGATGTGAAGAGGTTCGCGTCGAGTTTCGGCAGCACCACGGTCGTCGTTGATGGACTGTTGGTCGAGGGATATGTTGGAGAGGATGGAGGTGGTGGTGGTGGTGGGGTAGTTGTTGTGGTTGTTGTGGTGGAGGTGGTCGTTGTGCTCGGGGTTGTCGGCTTGGGTGTCGTGGTGGTGGTTGTGGTTGATGTCGATGTCGTGGTCGTTGTCGTCGTCGACGTGGTCGATGTGCTGGTGGTCGTGGGCTCTTCGCCTGCCGGCTTGGCAGAGACCTTGTCAATCGTGGGCTTCTTGGGCTTCACTCTCAAGGAGAATGGTGTCACCGCCTTGGGGATGCTGGTGTATGCTTTCGTGGGTGAAGCCTTCTTCCGCGTGATGTCCGCGTCCGTCTTGGTGATCTCGAAGGAGCCCTCGAACGAGCCCTGGATGACTGGAGCGTTCTCCACGTCGATGTCGGGTTCGTCGTCCGGACTGTGCGGCTTCGCGGACTTCGTTTTCGGCGACACCGCCGGCAGGGTCTTCAACGTGGGCTTGTCCAGAATTCCTCCCTTCTTCAGAAGTCGCTTCTCCAGCTGCGTCTGGCTCGTTGGCGTCATCTGCTGAAAGGAAAGAGGTTCAATTTGAGCGTATTGAGAGAGTGGACTGTGGTGTGACTTACCGTGTCTCTGGAGAGCGATGCAGACTTGACGAGTTGCTCGTCGAGGATCCTCTTCACCTCCACCGACTCCGCGTCTATCCTCAAGGAACGATAGAGTGACTTGAGGGCTGTTGTCTCGAGGAAGAGTGATTCCTTGATGTACTCCTCCACGCTGTGGATGTTCCTGAAAGGGGATTCATTGAGATACAGACTCGTTGGCTGAAGAAAACGCCTCTAAACTCACTGCGGCAGCTTCCTGACGTCGAGGAATGTCCTGAAGTTCACCTTGATCAAGGGTCCGTCTCCGAATCCGGCAACATCGACTCGAATCGGCTGCAGTGCGTTGTCCGTCAGACTCCTCTCAACGAATCGCTTGTAGAACTCGATCTTCTGCTTGTAGGTCGTCGTGTGGTTGTACTTGAGCCCGGTGGTGAAGAGGTCTCCTTTCGCGATGCGAAATGATCCTTCGAATCCAATGACAGCTAAAAAGACACACAAAATGTAGTCAAAAACCCCTCAGACCCTCGCTCGAACGTACTGTCTTCCATGTTTGACTTCAGCGAGCTGAAGTAGAACGCCAGGCCGGCAATCGAGATGACCGCCAGTAGGACGATGAACGCCGCCGTCGACAGGATGATCGAGAACGACTTGGTTTTGCTGTGCGGATGGTGAGGTTTTGCTGAGAACGTTGACGGCGCCAGGTTCCTGCCGTCCCGCCACATGCCCCAAGTGCTGTAGGCACCGCCACCGCCACCGCCGCCGCCTCCATAATGACTGCCCAGGCTGTGGTCGTTTGTGAACGAGGGCTGCTTGTTCATGTGATAGTAGGCGCCCAGCGTCGAGCGTCGGCCCAGTGTGTTCTGGTACGAGTAGTCATTTGTCTGGAAAGAGAGAAGAGAAGGCTTTGAGAACCGAGGTACCGGAAACGAGATTCATTCATGGGAAGTTTCAAGTCACACCCTCAAGGCAGACTGATCCTCGCTGCAGCTGAATTATTCATGCAAAAACCTTTACCACAGCTAGTCACGAAGAGGAAAACAAGAATCACAGAAGAAAACAGCGAATAAATGAAGAAAAGGAACCGAGCAAGTGGCTGGAGTCTCCTGTGCACAGGGGTCTGAGTGAAGAAATACTCACGGCGAGCATCACGAGTACGTACGAGTACATCCATCCATCTTTCGCCCAGTCACCGCATATATTGTCCGTTCGATGAACTCGGTAAGTCTGCTTCTGCTCGCAGTCTCACCGCGGGCTGCCACTGCGGTTGATCTATAATTACCCACTGGACTCTGGGGCTTGTATATTTTCACACATGGATCTCGCGATTATCTTATTGAATTCTGATCTTGCTCGTGGCTGGCTGAGTGTTATGATATCCGATGGTTGAGCGCGATTGCCTTTTCGCAGAAAAGACAAAGCCGCTTGGAGTTACAGAAATGAAACCTTTTGAAATGACTACATTTGATGGTGTTTTGATACCGATCTTGTCCGCATATTCACTTGTTCATGCGGTTTTGAGGTACTGAGGGGTTTCTTAGTGGAACTTTAGCTTGTGGGCATGATTTCTATTCGCTCTACATCATTTCTCAGAGATCTTCTGTCAATGATCCTTTGCCAGCGATCATCTGCCAGTGAACCTTCGTGATCGTCTGCCAGTGATCCTCTGGCGGTGATCATCTGCTAGTGATCCGCTGCTAGTAATCGTCTGCCAGTGACCCCGAGTTAATGATCCTCTGTCAGTGATCCTCTGCCAGCGATCTTCTGGATCCTCTGCCAGTGATCCTCTTGCAGTGCCCCTTTGCGAGTGATCCTCTGCTAGGAATCCTCTGCTAGGAGTCCTCTGCCACTGATCATCTGCCGGTGATCTTCTGCTGGCGATCTTCCTGGCGGTGATCCTCTGCCAGTGATCCTCTGCCAAAAATCCTCTGCTAAAAATCCTTTGCCAGTGATCTTCTGCCAGCGATCCTCTGCCAGTGATCCTCTTTCAGTGCCCCTTTGCGAGTGATCCTCTGCTAGGAATCCTCTGCTAGGAGTCCTCTGCCACTGATCATCTGCTGGTGATCTTCTGCTGGCGATCTTCCTGGCGGTGATCCTCTGCCAAAAATCCTCTGCCAGTGATCCTCTGCTAAAAATCCTTTGCCAGTGATCTTCTGCCCGTGATCCTCTGCCAGCGATCTTCTGCCAGTGATCGTCTGCCGGTGATCCTCTGCCACTGAATCTCTGCCAGCGATCCTCTGCCAGTGATCCTCTGCCAGAGATCCTCTGCTAGTGATCCTCTGCCGGCGATCTTCTGGTGGTGATCCTCTGCTGGTGATCGTCTGCCAAAAATCCTTTGCCAGTGATCCTCTGCTAAAAATCCTTTGCCAGTGATTTTCTGCCAGCGATCCTCTGCCAGTGATCGTCTGCCAGTGACCCTCTGCCAGTGATCCTCTGCCAGCGATCCCCTATTGGATTCCCTTCCAATGATCTGCCGTGTCTTCTGTCACTGTCTCTAAATCAAACGTTAGATCGAAATTTGGCATAAATCATTCTGACGTGCGTGATCTGCTGTCATTTTCTAGGTCGATTCCCTCACTAATTAAGTAGAATTCCTCTCGTACGCATTGGTTAACGTTCTGTCAGAAAATAATAAAAATTCTCACCAAATTCAAGGCCCAGCGTGTCACCGCACAATCCAATCATTCCCGTCGACCTGTCAAACAGCAAACAAAACCAAAGACTTATGTCTCCATGCCTTTAGGCAGCTCTTCCGTTAGTTTCCACACGTAACTTCCTGTCATGGCCAATCTCCGGCGGCCGCAGGCCGTACTCCCATCTCGCCGACGGAATTAAACGCAAACGATCCGTTCTAATCACTTGACGACAGTTGTGACGACGATGACGACCGGTGACAACAATAGCCCCCACTCCGACTTGGTGCTCGTGCAAGTGCTCGCACACGTCACATCATGCGAGATACGTATCTTGTATCTATGACATCTTGCTAACCTCCAGTTACACCGGCCGACCGACCGACCAACTAACCGTTACGACATTCTGTTCGGTGTCACAATTAGACAGACAATCCCAGAGACAAACAGACACCACACAGCGACACCCAGTGACACAGTGGTGGAGTCAATTAGAAGGAATGCAAAGCAGACGCCAAACCTGGTGAGCGGCAGAGAGAAACGATTGTTTACTGGGACCAGATTTGGGCACCGTTACTCTGTTATTTTTGGGTGGAGAAAAACATCACGGTTGCGGAGACGGGGGGAAGGCAAGACACGTAAAAGGTGAATGCACCGAGTGAGGTCTGTGCCATCATCGTCTTTGGTGTTTCATTGTCACGTCAAAATTGCCAGCAGGTGATTCACCTAGACTCGGGACTGTTTGTGTGAGAGAGAGAGGGAGAGAGAGAGGTGTGAATTCAAGAAGAGAGAGAGAAGGGTCTTTAAGAGAGAGATCTTTGGAGACTTTTGCGTCTCCATTCGGATGGTGTGCGTGTGTGTGGAGAGGAATGCAACGCGTTTCGGTTGATATTCCTTTCAGATTCATTCGCATGAATTATTCAACGCCGCGGTGGTAGATATGGAAGCAGGTAACCACCGTCTGCTGAAGATTGACTTCTTCCTCTTTCCACTGTGCCCATGTACGGCAAGATGCGTTTCTACCTCCGTTGTCGTTAGTTTCATATTTCGTGCTGCAAATGCAGTTTTCGGTGGAAACAAAAATAATAGAACATCCGAGGCGAGTTAATTGGCCTGCACTTGATGGCTCCGCTTTCCGAGACGGTGAACCTCAACTGACTGGGTTCGGGTTACCTAATGGGAGTGTTGTAAGATTGAACTTTTGGGGTTCTAATTGAGTGCAGATGCATTGCATCAGAACACGTAAGAGGCGAGTGATTTACGAGAGCTGCAGCCAAACGAAAACAATTAAGGGTCGCTCTCTCATGTGGGGTCAGCGGGATTAATCGTCTGTGCGACTTTGAACCGTTTCTCTTGTGCAATACCGTTTGGGCAATTTTGATTGGGGAGAGAAGAGTGTGAGCGAGGTGTGCAGCTGCAAGGGGAAATTTCTCGATTTCACAGGAAATCAGCAGTGATTCCGTTTGAGGTTACAATTTGGATTGGACACCATTTTGATGCTGGTAGGAAAAAGAATTGTGAAAGATCTTAAATGTCGTGATTCCTGGATGATGCGAATTCAAATATATCTCAGAATTTCTGAAAATTTCTGAAAAAGTTTTCAAAAAGAAAGTGTAACCTCCAATTAAATCGGTAGCAATTCAGTTTGAGGTTACAATTTCCGTTGGAAACTACAATATTTTGGTGCCGGTAGGGTAACGGCCCGCAAGAGATATCAAATGTCATGATTCCTGGATGATGTAAATTCAAAAATATTTCAGAATTTCAGAAAACTGCTTAACAAGTTTTTAAATAGAAAGTGTAAGCTCCAATTGAATCGGCAGTGATTCTGTTTGAGGTTACAGCTTGAGTTGGAAACTATTTTAAGGACGGTATCGAAAGGAACTCTCAGAGATATCAAGTGTCGTGATTCCTGGATGATGTGGATTCAAAAATATCTCAGAATTTCAGAACATTTCTAAAGAAGTTTTGAAATCGAAAGCGTAACCTCCAATTGAATCGGCAGTAATTCTGTTTGAGGTTACAGCTTAAATTGGAAACCATTTTCATGCCGGCAGAGCCAGGAATTGTCAGAGATATCAAATGTCGTGATTCCTGGATGATGTAGATTCAAAAATATCATCAGGGTTTTGAAAATTTACGAGGAAGTTTTCAAAGAGAAAGTGTAACCTCCAATTGAATCACCGTTTTTGACAGTGCTCTGGCGTTTGGCTTGTCATCTTTGACACGGATTCATCGGATTTCATGGCCGACGGAGGCCAAGGGCCTTCATAAGCCGTCCTATTACACAAAACCACACCGCATCGCATGGTCCCATAATCCCAACTTGACCTCGTTACCAAAACAGCTCAAAAGTCTAACTTATCTCTCAGCCATTTGTCATCAGCAGATTACCCTTTCGGAAATCTCGTAAAACTCCCAAACCAGCTTCACCCAGCAGCGTCATTCCCCACACCACAACTGAAACATATTCTCCGCTCTGACCCATATCCCAGTGGTCACTCTAAAACTTTATCATTCAAATTAAGTTCATAAATCGAGTCGAAAACGAAAAAACAAAAAAACCCACGAACAAAACACGGTAGTCTTTGTCTCCAAAACCAGTCGGCATCTCCTCACCTGATTTGCATACGAATTCGTTCGACTCCAAAGCACTGCGACTCAACTCAGACCCAACTTAGGGCACAGAATGGCGAACCTGCTGTGTGATATCTGTTCACCAATTAAATCTGCCCTCCATTTATGCCGAGAGTGTGTGTATTTGTGAAGCAGAGCATGACGCTAAATGCCTTCAAAGGCAGCAAAACAAACCGAAAAATTAAAAGCAAAAAAAAAAGAAACAGAAAATCATCGTTTAGGGATCAGTGGTGTGCAATCAGAATTCGAGCAAAGCCATCTAGAGTGTTCCCATTGACCGATTCTGGGGAAAAGTTCTGCTGCGCCTGACCTCACAGAACACACTCTCCTCTCCCTCTCTCTCTCTCTCTCTATCTATCTCTCTCTCGTTAAGGACTCAATTCGGGTTGATAAACGTTTGGGGTTCATGCAAGCGAGTGGATATGTGCCACAGGGTCGACGTGTTGGCCCTGTATGCGTGTTCGTCGATTTCTAATAAATTTCCTCTGGTGGAGGAAGCACGAGTACGTGTAGTAAATTTCGCCCTCAATTCGCTCTCGTCCCTTTGTGCACTTTTGAGATGAAATAAACGTCGAAACGTCTTATTACCGCTTCCACTGCAATTCTCGGAGAGAAAAAAAAACCACCGACCGAGAGGTGGTTGTCTGGTTGTCTGACTGCTTGGCGGTGTGCTTAAAACAAATTGATCGCATGTCAGGCGGAGCTTAAGCTGAATGGTGAATATTTTCCAAGACTGAGGGCAGTGCGGGACCTTGAGGAGGAACATGAACGCGTACCAGTGGCGAGGGGTTTTGTCAGTTTATGAGTTTGCCAAATGGAATCAAGTCGTGAAGTGGGTTGTTGTTGTCTACTTAATTCCCTCCGGACGACGGGTTGAGTGGCAGAAGTAGCCCAACGTAAGTAGAGTTCAAACAGAAGGAGACCAACGTAAGCAGAGTTCAAACAGAAGGAGACCAACGTAAGCAGAGTTCAAACTCCGATGTCACTCTGTGGAGTGGGGATCAGGTGAAGGGCGGCTCCTCTTGGAGATTCTTCGAAAATCGCAATCAAAGTTACAAATGTGTGGCCTTGCCTCTATTTCTGTGGAGTGGAGATCAAACGAAGGGCGGCTCCTCTTGGAGATTCTTCGAAAATCGCAATCAAAGTTACAAATGTGTGGCCTTGTCTCCCTTTCTGTGGAGTGGGGATCAGACGAAGAGCGGTTCCTCTTGAATATTCTTCGAAAGTCACCATCAAAGTCAAAAAAGTGTTTTTTCAGAAGAAATTTCTTGAAATTTTTGACTCTCTCGGAGGCATCTGCCTCTCGACTTCTCCCAACCCACTAATGGACCACGCAGATTGCCCAAATCCATCGTATCCCCATCCCAGACAATCACGTCTCCCTCAAAACATGAGTCCAACAACAATCAGATGTGCTTATCTGATGACTCAAGATCAACTCACACTCAACTCCCTCCGAACACACGCTCTCCTCGAAGTCAATCAACAGAAACTTGGAAGTACTTCGCCAACGTATGGTCCCTTCCACTTGTGATTTGTTGGTCCAACAGAAACTTTCCCATCACCAACTCTCGAAGCTCCTCGAAGAACAGATTCATTTCAGGTCCTCTCTCTCTCTCCGCAATTTCCTTCGAGAGAACACTCTGCACACAGTCTGGTGCGGCAAATGCGACTTAAGTCGATTACTTAATTCCGGAAAAAGTTCCCCACGACGGATGCCTCTCGAATGGGAAGACTAAGCAATTTTCCCTTACATAACCCAAAACGAAGAAAAAAACTGACGAAATAATTACCTCAGATACATCACATCGCATCTGGGTGTGTGTGGTGTGGCTGATGGCATTTAGAACGCACATCACCGGTGCTGGTGGATTCTTTAAAGCACCTCGTCGACATGAGCTTGGATGGATATACGATGGTGATGATAGCATAACCCGAACAAGATGGAATTTGTCTTGTCTTCTCCCCCAGATGGCGCTGCTCAACCCAAGGTTCAATAACCGACGAACTACGACTACGACTATGAGACGAATTTTCGTTTAAGCACCTTATTCTCTTTCTCTTACTCACTGCTCTCATACATATGTATGCACACAAGAATGTATCTTTCAGATACGGCATAACTGTAGCAATCGCTGTGGATTAGAGGGGTTCTGTGCGTTTTTTTTTTCTGTGGAAGTTTTTTCCGCTTAGCAAGTGCTTGCGAAAAACTTTTCGCGTGATGATTAATTATTCACGCATGACGTGTGGGATTTGTTTGGCAAAGAATTCACGTTTACGAAGCACTTACCGAGGGGATCTCAAGTGAAATTTTTGTATCTGCGAGTGGGCCTGTGTGTGTGGGAGTGTGTTTTTGGGGGATTACACTGTTGGGCTGTACGCCAGGGGTCGTGTCTGGGAAAATTTAATTTTGCGTGTGGATTCTATAGATTCGCGAAATTTTAATGAATCTCACGGTGCGATGGTTCGGAAGACAACGAGAAGATAATTTGCGTCAAAAGGAGAAAAAGGGGGGGATTAGACGATATGATTGAATGTTTTCAGATGAACCAAGGAAGGGTGGATCTATTTAGACTGGCGGTGAATTTGACGGCTGACACCAATTGCGGGGAATTGCGAATCTTGGTGCCAAACATTGTCGTGGTTGTTGGAGAACTTGTCGCCTTCATCTACTCAACAAGACATAGATTATGATTTCATTGAACCAGCAGCATTCCTCTATCAATGAAAAACTTTAAAAAAAGTTGGGACCTATCTGAGGGGTGACCCTGTCACGACCATTTTTGGCTCTCCCCGTTGCTGTAAACTGGTGTCCGTAAAAATGTCTCAACTCATTTGCCTTCTTAAAAGACCTCTACCAATGGATACCTTCAAAAAAAATTGGGACCCATCTGAAGGGTGGCCCTGCTACGGTGTCTAAAACTGGTTCTTTTTGGTGTCTCGACGTTGCTGTAATTTTCTCCACGAAACTCCGCAAAAATGTCCAGTCAGTGACCCCCTTCAACAACCTTTTTCAATGGAAACCTTAAAAAAAGAGTTGGGACTAATCTGAGGAATGACCCTGCCACGATGTCTCAAACTGGTCAAAGTCTAGAATGTTTTCAGTCCTCGACGTTCCCTAAAAATGCCACTCAGATGCCCTCTTAAACGATCTCTTTGAAGAGAAACCTTAAAAAAGGTCAGGACCAATCTGCGGAATGGCCATGCCGCGATATCTAAAACCGGTTAAAGTCTTGACAATTTTTGGGTCTCGAAGTTGCCTTAATTTCCTCAAGTGGTCTCCGTAAAAATGCCATTCAGTTGCTCCCTAAAACTAGCCCTATCTATGGAAACCTTCAAAAAAAGTTAGGACCCATCTGATGGGTAACCCTTCTACGAGGTCTAAAACTGGTAATTTTTGGGGCCTCGACGTTGCTTTGATTTTCTCCACGAAACTCCACAAAAATGTCCACTCAGTAACACCCTTCAACAACCTTTTTCAATGAAAACCTCAAAAAAAGAGTTGGGACCAATCTGAGGAATGACCCTGCCACGATGTCTCAAACTGGTCAAAGTCTAGACCGTTTTCAGGCCTCGACGTTCCCTAAAAATGCCACTCAGGTGCCCTCTTAAAAGACCTCTATCAATGGAAACCTTCAAAAAAAGTTGGGACCCATCTGAGGAGTGACCCTAGGGTCGACGACCATTTTTAGGTCTCCCCGTTGCTTTAAACTGGTCCCCGTAAAAATGTCCACTGAGTTGCCCTCTAAAAAGATCCCCATCAATAGAAAGACTTGTTCAGGGGAATTTGAAAGACTTGTGCCAAACCATCCCATGGCCGTTGAAGAAGCTGTCGCCTTCATCTGCTCAACAAAACATCGATTCTGACTTCACCGAGCCAGCAAATATCCCACAAAGTTTGAGGGACCAACCCAATCGTTGTCGAGCCACCGCCGCAGTTCAACACAATTAAGAGCAAATTAAAAACCGAATAAATACCAAAACCTACCCACCAACTCCCCGGTTCCATAAATCCAAAGTTCATTTCCTGGCAACAAAAAAAAAAACCCCACAGAAAACAAACTTAACCATCAGCCAGACTACAATAACGAGTCCTTAAAACTTCACAAACTGTAACTTTAATTTAACGAAAAAGCGTTCCACAAAAACCAAATAAAACTCTCATTATAGCATAATTGAATTTCAAAGCAACACACACCCCCACACGGGCTCCGAAAAAATGGAGAAAAAATGTGTACAAAGACCGATCCTGTATCTCGAGTAACAAAAAGAAAGCTTGAGCTATTCGTTCCGAACTGAAAGAGCGGACCCGCTGTATAACATCCGTCCCCACCATCTCGCCCCCACCTCCATCCTGCTTAGTGTAATTGCATTCAACCCTAACCTCCAGAGAGCAGCGAGCTCCTTGACGATAAAAAGTAATATCCTCCGAACAGAAGAATACAAGCAGGAGCAACGAGCAACTCAACTCAGCTCAATTGAAAATGGTTGACGTGCAGGCCATCACTGGGTGGTTGTTCTAATAATCTTTAATGCACCTGACCACTATCCCTCGCCTGGTCGAGACGCGCCATCATCCACTGATTTGCCACTTCAGGAAAGAAAGTGGCAATTTTCTATGGGAAACTACTGAATTCTGGTCGTCGTCTCCTCCTTTCACCTGGACGTCCTTGGTTTGTTCCATTTCTTCTTCTTTTTTGTTGAATGCAAAAAGTGCTCTGCAATAATTTAATATTCTCTTAAGTCCTTCACTCTGCACTTGAATCCGTGCACTCCAGTTTGCCGGGCATTAATGTATTCACAATAAGTGCTTCTTCCTTCTGTGCACCATCTCGTTCGCATTACACCACGCCACACCACACCGCACCGCCACCGTCCCGTCGCGCTCTCGTGCGCCGTGATGGGGTTAGAAAGGACTCAAAAATTGGTTCAGACTCTCGGTCATGCTTCGGGTCATGCTATCGGAGAATCTCTTTAAAAACCCATCTTGCACCTGGAGCAGCATTTTTTCTTCTCTCTCCCGGTGAGGGTGTGTTTTTCTTCGTTTTTTTTTTAATTGAATTACCGAAGTTTGTGCCTGGCATACTGAGTTTCAGCAGCCCACATGTCTTATCCTTTCGCTGGCAGGAGGGGAAAGGGGGAAATAAGAGCCAACGGTTGGGAGTGGAACGTGTGAATTGAAAGGAAATCTGCGTCTAGATCGTGCCATATTCTCGAAAAGTGTTCGTTTCGTTAAATCCTTTGATGTTGGTTCACTGAGAAAGTTGCCAAAAACGATATTTTTCTCTCTCTCTCCGTTACTTTGGTTTTGAATTTTATTTGCCATCCATTCGTTTTGGTGCGATTTCTTCTGAGGAGGTGAACACATTTATTGAAATTTAATAGTCCTCTCTGAAGTCGGTGAAGGATGTGTCTGGAGCAATCAATAAAAAAACGAGAGACAGTTGGCGTAGTCGATTTGAAAAGGTCAAGGTGTTTACACATGGATGTCGAAAACCGGTTTAAGTCTTGACTGTTTTTGGGTCCCGACGTTGTTTTAATTTCCCCAACTAGTAGCGCAAAAATTCCCACTCTGGTGCCTTCTTAAATGATTCCTTTCAGGCGAAACCTTAAAAAAAGTCGGGACCAATCTGCAGAATGTCCCTGCTGTAATGTCTAATACTGGTCCAAGTCTAGACCGTTTTCAGCCCTCGACGCCCCGTAAAAATGTCCACTCTGTTGCCCTCTTAAATGACTTCTATCGAAAGGAACCGTAAAAAAAGTTGGGACCCATCTGAGTTGCTACGATGTCTAAAAATGGTTTAAGTCTAGGCCATTTTCGGGTCTCAACGTTGCTTTAATTTCTTCCACGAAACTTCGCTAAAATGTCCACTCAATGACCCCCTTAAACAACCTCTGCCAATGGAAACCTTTAAAAAAAGTCGGGACCAATCTGCGGAATGACCACGCCACGATGTCTAAAACAGACTCAAGTCTCGACCGTTTTCGGGTCTCCACGTTCCGCGAAAATGTCCACTCAGTTGCCATCTAAAACGACCTCTGCCAACGGAAACCTTAAAAAAAAGTTGGGACCCATCTGAAGATTGACCCTGACATGACCATTTCTGGGTCTCCCGGTTGCTTTAAACTGATCTCCGTAAAAAATATCCAGCCAGTTGCCCTCTAAAACGACCTTTATCTATGGAAATCTTATAAAAAAGTTGGGACCCATCTGAGGAGTGACCCTGGTACGACCATTTTTTGATCTCTTCGTTGCTTTAAGCTGGTCTCCGTAAAAATGTCCGCTCAGTTGCCCCCTTAAACGATATCTGCCAATGGAAACCTCAAAAAAAAGTTTGGACCCACCCGAGGAGTGACCCTGCCACGATGTCTAAATCTGGTTCAAGTCGAGACTGTTTTCGACCCTCAATGTTGCTTTAATTTCTTAACGAAACTCCGCAAAAATGTCCATTCAGTTGCCTCTTACACGACCTATTCCAATGAAAACCTTAAAAAGAGTTGGGACCCATCTGAGGTGTGACCATTGCACGACCATTTTTGGGTCTCCTTGTTGCTTCAAACTGGTCTCCGTAAAAATGTCCTGTCAGTTGCTCCTTAAAACGACCACTGTTAATCGAAAGCTTAAAAAAAGTGGGGACCCATCAGGCGAGTAACCCTGTCACGATGTCTAAATCTGCTTCAATTCTAAACCATTTATGGGCCTCGACGTTGCCTTAATTTTCGTCACGAAACTCCGCAAAAATGTCCACTCAGTGACCCTCTCAAACAACCTCTATCAATGGAAACTTTGAAAAAAAAAGTTGGGACCAGTCTGAGAAATTACCTTGCCACGATGTCTAAAACTGGTTCAGGTCTAGACTGTTTTCGGGCCTCGCCGTACCTTTAATTTCCACTCAACTGCCCTCTTAAACAACGAATCTAAAGAGAAACCTTTTAAAAAAAAAGTTGGGACCAATTCAGGGAATGACCAGCCACTTCTTAGACTTTGATGGGCCCACTCAAAAGACTGTAAACCGAAGTTCCATTCGTTTTTTCGGCAGCATGTGCAACGCTCATGCTCTCCTTTGCAATTTTTCAGCTCACCTCCAGCACAGACACGGACGTTCACGTTTATTTCATTTCAATTCTCCAATTCTCTTAGGCAGTCCTTAAACCTGCCCAAACACGGTTCGCTTGATAAACTTTTATTTTATTTTCTCAGCTCGTTTACGAGTCTGCACACCTTTTCAGAGCGTATCCCTCTTTGCCTAGGCCAGGGTATATGCCATGCATTTTTTATTATGTCCCGTCTCGCGGAAACCAATGAAAACCTTAATCCACTTGAATGCAGGATGCAGGCTAGTCCGGGGGTTTTCTTCTCTCGACTTCATTTCATTTTGTTCCTTTGCCGCAATGCCACCCAAAACTATTGCCACTGCCACTACGACCGGTACTCGGCATCCTCCTGGTCGTAGTTGTCGTCATCGTCACAGACTCCACACGGTGGGGGTATACGAATCAGATGCAGACGAGAAGGAGCGAGTTGAGAAAAATGCCAGGTTGACTTTTAGTGAATTGCATCCTCCAGTGGTGCCTCAGTTTTGAGCCAACGACAACAATGGGGTGTACCATAACCTCGGTGAGGTGAAGGATAACATCCCGCCGTCAGTTCACGGCCCAACCGGTAACTGGTTACCCGTACTCCATCACACCGTTGTGGCAGAAAGGAATGCTGCAGGAGTTTTCCATTCTCATCGTCTGATATGAAGTTGTTGGCGATGACTGGCGGAGGCAATCCTCGATGTAGACACAAAATCCTTTCATTCCCATGGAAAACACGAACACGTAGGGGTTTTAAAACTTTACAGCACTTCTCGTTTTGGCAGGCAGATCCGCTCCTTTAAAGGCGTTCAGTGTGCAGTGACTGACGTTTCTTCCAGTTTGTCTGGCGTTCATCGTGTATCCAGAGTGAATTCTAAGCATCTAGGTCCTGCAACGTCCTCGTTCACCGTTTGGCATGAACTTTGAGCGACTGTTGACCATCCCTGTTGATCGGCGATCAAGAGACGTCCAGAAAAACAATCACAGCACCCACAAAGCTCAATCTGTTGCCTTAACGGCGTTATTTGTCTACCGCTGCCATTAGCATCCACCTCAAATGGCAGTAAAAATCACAGCATCATAAGGCTTTGCTGTGAAACATTACCCCGTTAAGGTGGTAATCAGCAGAGTCCATCCCACCGCGCCCCGCTCATCAATCCACGCCAGGTGTAGATGCTGGCTGCTGCCCACCCCAAAGCAAAAAAACCGCCCCCTCTCTCGCACAGTAACCCATTCACTCGCCCACTTATCTCATCCGCAAAGCAAATTACATAACGAATCCCAGCGCGCAGTGTAAGTCAACCATTTTAACAAAGTATCCTTCTCCGGCATTCCGCACAGACGAACCGTCAAAATAAATAATTTCTGTTGAAATTCTCAAAATCCTCGTTCGAAATCCCCGTCTCTGCCGGGGTGTTGCCCATTCAAACTTCACCCCTTCCCCGAACAGCGCCCCGATTCGACGAACAAGGACAGCAAACATACCGCCCTAAAGATCTCATTATGTTGAGGGTTTTTACGATTCAATGAAGTAGTCCCAGTCCCAGTTTGGAGAATTTCATCCTCCCCCTCCTCATCCTCCTCTTCTTCCTCGTCGTCGTCGTTTTCACCTCTGCAGCTGACTGTGAAACATCAATTCACGGATACATAGTCGGTGCGAGTCCATAAAGCCACGAAGTACGAGCAGAAGACGAAGAAGCAGGCAGATAAGAGAGATGGCGAAAATGTAGAAGAATCAAGGGGTTGTGTCGCGTCGTAAGAGTGCTTAGGGAGTGTGCTGCATGAAGATGAAATCACCCAGATAAGTAACAAAGACTTCTACAGAAAGACGAAAATAATGAACAGGACAAACCGGGAGAGAGAGAGAGAGAGAAGAGGATTCCCGAAACTAGAACCAGAACCAGTGCCTCCTCCTGGCACACCACATCTGCTCCAAGTGATTGTGCACCAAAGCTGCCGATGGAGGAGAATGAACCCAGCGACGACGACGAGTCGGAAGAGTTCATACGTTCGTATGCTCGTTTCAGCCAAACTGGATGGGACAGTGGGGAGTTGTTATTCTAGGGCAAGCTGGAATGCAGTATGATTGGATTTTTGTACGGGACGAGAAGTTTCGAGTGTCATGTAACCACGGGAATGGCGTCAATCGATTAACTTACTCAGACCTTCGCAGACTCACCTGAGCTCACAGCTCGCACTTGACGTCTGACAATGGCATCTCAGCTAACGCGTTGTTTGCCGAGATCAGCCCCGCAAACACTGACCCAGACAGCAAACAGGAGGTCAGACTATTTGCATGTTTGCTCAGATGCACTGTCAAGCTATTGTTCTAACATTTCCCATCAGACCCTGTCGCATATAAAAGCTCCACCAGTTCCTACATCATTCAGTTCACCGAAGCTTCCTAAGCATCTACAAGAACGCTAGACAACCGACGCATCCTCTAAAGCAACCATGAAGTTCTTTGCGGTCCTAATCGTCTGCCTGGCCCTGGCGGCATCGCCATGCCACAGCAACCCACTCATCTTCGACGTCATCGGCAAGGGCATCGAAACCGCGAGCGATATAGCCGGGGGCATCATCAACGGAGCCGGACAAGCCGCCTCTGGGGCGGCAAATGCAGCCAACGGTATCGCCCAAGCAGCCATTAACGTCGCCACCGAAGTGGGCAAGGGTGTCGTTCAGGCCGGAGAGGCCGGTCTGAGCGCTTTGAACACTTTGAGCGCTTCTGCCGCCAAGAACATCGGCCAAGCAGTGCAAAACATCAGGAACGCGGCCCTTAAAGCCACCATCCAGAGAGTCAAAGAAACAGTCGAGAAGATCAGCCAAGGTACACAGGCTGCGTTGGCTTCTGCCGAGCAGGCCGGAGAAAAGGTAAAGGCGCGCATCATCGATGTGGAAGACAAGTTGGAGGACAGACTTCAGACATGGGCCGACAACGCTAAGGAGAAGTTGGCCGATGCCGATGATGAGACCAAGCAGGCCGGCGAGAAACTCGTTGACGAACTCACCAACCAACGCACCGAGGAGCTGAAGGAGTGCACCGACAAGATCCTCTTACAATTGGAGGAGTTGCAGGAGCAGGCGAACGCCACTGCCAAGAAATACTACGCCCCAATGCAGGAGCTGATTGCGGAGATTGGCAAGTGTCAAAATCAATCGGTGACCAGGTGCTCCAGGGCTGTTGGCGAGAAACTCAAGCCACTCGCATCGGCACCGGGTGAATTGGCCGCATTGAAGCTTAAGATCGACAGGGCCGCCTTGACAAACATCCAGAGGAACGTCTGTGTCGCGAGGGTTTTGACCAGATTCAGGATTGAATCCAGGCACGTCGAGGAGAACCTGGACATCTTGATGAAGGGCGTCTCAACAACATCAACAACTGAAGCAGCCCCAGAAGAAGGATCATCACCGGACCCAACAACAACCGCCGAACCAGAGGAGGAAACCGCACCAGCAGAGGAAACCAATCCCGCGTCAGAGAAGGAAACCAATCCCGCGTCAGAGGATGAACTAAACCGCAATCCTACCGACGGCGATAACTTTGCCGACGACGAGTCCGACGAATAAGTCCTCAGACCACATTTCAAACCCCTTTCATTTCAAACTGCAAAAAAACGTTACTCCTAATAAATGGTTGAAGCTTTATCTAGTGTTCTCTGTTCACTTACCATTGCCCTGCAAGTCGACGACCTGTAGATGTCGCTGCCGGCGGACAAACTTTGAAAGTACTTCTTAGTCCCGTACACGGTATCCATGGTTCCGTCAGATATTGTCTAGTATTCAATCGAAAAATAAATTCGCGTAACTTTTGCACTTCAAACTAAACGCATTTGTTGTCCTTTGAAGGACACAAATCAGCAAACATTACGTCATCTACCGAGCGGGGGTTACACTACACTGCACTGCACTGCACTGAGCACAATTGCCACTTTTCCCTTTCGATGAAGCGGCGGGCAACGTTCTCCGTCCGATCCCACAGACTTAGCCGTTCACACACAAAGCGAGAGTTGAGATAAATTATAAATCCTTGTTCTCGATTTTCCGGTATATGCCGGCGGAAATTCGCTACGCTTCACAAAATCACAAACTTCCAACTCCAAGTGCGGAATCACTGTTACGTAGATGCAATTTTCTGGTCAAAGTTAGACGATGCCGATGCTCCTTGGGACGGTGAAAACCATCGATGGCCAGTTGAAAAACCGGACTATCCTGTTCCGAGTAGTTGTTTGGTTGGTTGGTCTCTTCTGGTTCTTCTTCTCGGGAGGAGACTCTGTTCGTGCACGCTGCTGCTCCGTGTGCCTGGCGCTAAGAACGTTTGATGGTTCTGTCCTCCGCAATTATTCTGCAAGAGACAAACAAAAAAAAGTGAGAAAAATCAAATAAGCGAGTGATTCAGAGTGCAGAGATGGGAAAGTATTTATGAGATGCATTTTAGAAGTGAAATGAACGAGCTCGGCACTAATTGCGGGTCTGTTGTTCAAATTGTGTGTGATTTTGATGAAACCGGAGAGATACAAATTGACATTTTTACGACGCAGTTTGGGTTGGAAAAGAAAACAAACAAAATTTCAGATTTATTCGATGGTTGCCACGAGATAGGGAAGAGATAGAGTGGCCACGAGAAAGTCTCGATGGCATGTGAATTTGAAAGTGAAAATGGATAGACCTTCGGATTGCGGTGATTATGGGTTTCCTCGACAAGAATTTTTGGTTTTCGTATGAATTTGCAGCTGAAATCTGATTGGTCCCGTTCTTTTTGCGTATTCCTTGTCGCCGATTATGGATTTCCTTTCGACTTCTGATGAAGCTTTCTTGTTTTCCGCATGAAAGTCTTCAATCCGTAGCTCAAACTACGAGAACAGAGAATTGGGAGTCGGTGGGTCCTGTTCTTTTTGCTTATTTCTTGCCGCCGATCATGGGTTTCTCTCTGTCTTTTGATGGAGAACTCTTGTCCTTCGCATGAATCTCATCTATTCTTGGCTGAAATTTCGAGAAAAGAGAACAGAGAAAGCAGGGGTCTGCTTGGTCCTGTTCTTTTTGTTTATTCACTATCGTCGGTTATGAGTTTCCTTTCCAAAAATTCCTGTCTTTCGTATGAAAGTCTTTCATTCGTAGGTCAAATTACGAAAACAGAGGATTGCGGGTCGTGTGGGTCCTGTTCTTTTTGCTAAAATTACGAGAACAAAGGTTTGAGGGTCTTCCAATCGCCGATTATGGGTTTTCTTTCTTAGAACTCCTGCCTTTCGTATGAATTTGTAGCCCAAATTACGAGAGCAGAGAAATTGGGATCTTCTTGGTCCTGTTCTTTTTGCTTGTTTCCTATCGCCGATTATGGGTTCCTTCTCCGAGAACTCCTGCCTTTCGTATGAAACTCTTCCATTCGTAGGTCAAATTACGAAAACGGAGGATGAGGGGTCGCGTGGGTCCTGTTATTTTTGCTCAAATTAGGATATCAAAGATTTCGGGTCTTCTTGGTCCTATTCTTTTTGTGTTTCCTTCCGTTGTTAGACGAAAAATTCTTGTTTTTGCAACGAATTTCTTCGATTCGTGGCTGAAATTTCGAGAACAGAGAATTTGGGGCCCTCTTGGTCCTGTTCTTTTTGCTCAAATTACAAGAACAGGGAATTGAGGGTCTTTTAAGTCCGGTTCTTTTTGCTTTTTCCTGGGTGGTTCCACAAGCTGGAAGCTAGGCCTCAATCTGCCAGCCTCTGCGGATAACAGAAACCGTCCATAGATGTCGCCACTTTCGAACGGCGTCCCAGTGATCAAGAGCAAGCTGGGAAATCAACGAAAACTTGTTGTGATTGTATCCAGCGTCCGTATCTCATCCGTAGCTGACCTTCCTGGCCGCGGTGTGCGGCATCCATTCTGACATACGACTAATTATGCAAAACCATTTCGAGTGCCGAACAGAAATTAATTTAACCCGCCACTCCAGCAGCTCGAATGCAGAAGAAGAAACATCAACAACTCCTGACATTTCCGACATTTCTGTCATGTTTACCCTCGATAAGGCTCGGTCTCGATTTATCTTTACCTCTTCCCCAACCAAACAAACCAAAATATCATAATAACCCGAATGGGAAAGTTCAATGGAGAATAAATCAATTGCGCACTTTATCCTCCCAACAATGTCTCCCTCCCTGGCCGTCGCTCACGTCGCCACCAACCGGCCAAACAAGACCGGTCCGAAGATAACAATCCCTCCTCCATCCCAGTGCCTCCTCCAGTGCCACCGCCGCAGACACAATCAGGGCCATATGGCTGGTGTTCGGTTTCGTATAAAACTTTCCAAGAATTTTCATTTTTTCCCCGAAAAAAAAAAAGAAAAAACCGAAAATTAAATAATTCAATGGGAAGTCGTTGGGTATACTCGCGACAAGACGAAGAAAAACCGTTAATTGAGGTAAAAATTCAATTTTTACTTTCATTTATGAGAGCAATGCGCGCGATATGGCGAGCCACCTCTCTCTCCCCGCCAAAGAGACAAAACGGCAGAGGGAAAAAAAGAAAAAAAAATAAATTAAGTATCAAAGTATCTTTTGGTCGGCATGAAACTTTCCATTTCGTTTATTTGTTTCGGCCCTGGAGAAAGAAGCTCCAGCCAGCGACAACTTTTCTCCACCGTCATCCTCTGTCTCCCTCTCTCGATGATTTTCACAGCCACCATCCGACGAGATACACTTCGAAAGATGACACATGAAAGTCTGCGTGTGTGTGCGGTTGAGGAATTCTGATTGAATAAGAAAAAACTCTCGGCGTCGTAATGACAATCTTGTAATGGGTCTCGGTGGGGTGTGAACATCGGCATTTCATGAATACAATCGAATGGAGCGACGGGATGCGGCAACTCGGGCGCGCACAATTGTGGGAAAGAAAAGTTTTTTTGAAGAAGTTCTTGGTGGTCAAACACAAACACCCAGTCCATTGGGGATGCTGGCGATTATCTCGGAGGCGTTATGCCTTCGCCGCACGTCTCACCCACCAGAGTGGACGGAAGTTGGAACAAGGACAACTTTGCAAAGTTTCTTTTGCTGTGTAAAAATAACTGCTGTGTCAGTGATTGGCCGTAATGGCTGCTGCTGCTCATATGGGGATACGCAAGAGATTCCAAGGAAGTTTGTCACTTCCGCCCACGTATCTCTGGGCTGTGTTTGCGGTGGGCATTCACGAGCTAGTTGGTGACGACGAATTTGGAAAATCCAAGGTGTGCGGTGAGAGAACATGAAACCGAAACCGAATGATACACAAGATGCCACAAGACGCCACAAGAAAGTGTTACAAATCGGTTGTGTTACGTTCGGGTTTTGATGGGAAAGCAATTGAATCGGTGTAGGGTGACGCTTTAAGCCGGAGATAGTTGGTAATTGTTAGCTAATAATACGACTGGATGGCGCAGTTGGTTAAGTGCCTGCCCTGAGTTAGTGGGGTCCCAGGTTCGAATCCCAGTGAAAGCAAAGTTAACGCGCTTTTATCCGGTTTTTCAAATCTAGTCCGGTTTAACGGCACGAGGCAGGTATCGACTGGATGGCGTAGTTGGTTAAGTGCCTGGCCTAAGCTAGAGAGGTCCCAGGTTCGAATCCCACTGAAAGCAAAGTCAACACGCTTTTGTCCCGTTTGTCAAATCTGGTCCAGTTTAACGGCACGAGGCAGATATCTGACTGGATGGCGCAGTTGGTTAAGTGCCTGCCCTGAGTTAGTGGGGTCCCAGGTTCGAATCCCAGTGAAAGCAAAGTTAACGCGCTTTTATCCGGTTTTTCAAATCTAGTCCGGTTTAACGGCACGAGGCAGGTATCGACTGGATGGCGTAGTTGGTTAAGTGCCTGGCCTAAGCTAGAGAGGTCCCAGGTTCGAATCCCACTGAAAGCAAAGTCAACACGCTTTTGTCCCGTTTGTCAAATCTGGTCCAGTTTAACGGCACGAGGCAGATATCTGACTGGATGGCGCAGTTGGTTAAGTGCCTGCCCTAAGTTAGAGGGGTCCCAGGTTCGAACCCCAGTGAAAACAAAGTTAACACGCTTTTATCCGGTTTTTCAAATCTGGTTCAGTTGGGATCAACTGTCTGTCTGTGGATACCAACATGGTCAAAGTGTGCTGGCGAATTCACTAGCAGCCCCGTAACCTAGTTAACAATGTGGGCCAAAGCAGAGTCTCCTGAGGCGACTCATGTTTCCGATTGTCTCAGATGAAAAACGCTGAACCGTCACGTGCAACCACATGCGACACACTCCGACCGATTTCAACTCACGTGTGTGGGCAGATTGAACTTCTCAATTCACTTCAAAGCAGCCCCTAAACCAATCAAAAGGTGTCTCATCTCCCCCATCCACTTAAACGTCTAATTTTCTCAGATTTCCCGAAATAGAACACACTCGTGTCTCGTGGCAATGCAATGACCTGCCAGATATACGGAGATACAGAGCATCTCGCCTCGATGGTGTTGTCGTCTCTAATTGCACGAAAGCTACACCAATGCCGCCTTGGGGGAGTTCCATTCCGCTTGGTTTCACCCGAAATAACTTCTGATTCATTGACCTCACGAGATGCTGCTCTCCTCCTCCTGCTCTGCTCTGGTCATTCTGCGATAAATCGATGCCACAGAACACACAGCACAAGAAGCAGTCGTTAGTTTTTGTTGTTCGTTGGGCAGGTTTTTTGGGATTGAATGTGGGTCAAGATGTCAGTCGTGAGATAATGACGGCAACCCCACCGCCCACCATTCTATAAATTTCCATAACGTGGGAGCGCGTCCGTCAAATTTCTTCGAGTGACCATGATGATTGAGTACCTCCGACCCAATCGAGTCGCAATCTTCAATCGGTTTCCCACTTCAAAGACTTGCCAATCTCTCGACACATGTGCGCACGTTCAAGTCAAACACCGCCATAATGGCCATCAGCTGAATCGCCGATGAAGCGTTGACCCACATCGAGGAAATGAGGTTCAATTGGGAGAGTGCTTGGGATGATTCACACTTTGGTGCGGTAATTGTCTTCCTCCACTCCTTGTCATTGATCGAGGGGGTACCTGTTCTGGTCGTGTATCGCACAAGGAATTCCACGGCATTCCATGGCTTGGCATCTGAAAGTTATGTAAATGGGAGTGGCGAGCGCGTCTTGTAAGTTTCTCCCAGATGATGGCATCTCAGCAGCAGCAGCAGAACTCGTTTGAGAACATCCACGCATCAATAGCGAACGAACTGTGATGTCCAAAAGTAAAAGTTACGAAAATTAATTGATTTGTCTGCGGCAGGTTGTCGCGGTGCGGTGGCGGCTGCGGATGAGCGATAACATCGTCTGACCCCGATTCTCTTGACGTTGTAAAAAAATACATTTTTGGGTTATCCATGATGATGGATGGATGGAGAAGAGCGACGGTGACTTTTGGCCCACTTGCCGGGGGACGACGGTGACTTATGTCCCACTAGCGGGGGACGACGCACGGTGACTTCTGTTCCACATGCGAGGGACGACGGTGATTTCTGTCCCGCTTGAGGGGGACGACGGTGGCTTCTGCCTCACTTGCGGAGGACGACGGTGACTTCTGTCTCACTTGCGAGGGACGACGGTGATTTCTGTCCCACTTGCTGGGAATGACGGTGACGGTGTGGAGGGGGGGATCTTGAAAAATATGTCCATTTCGGGGTTGACTGGCAAAGAAATTCCCGCTCAAAGTAAAACACAAAGAATTTGTGCAGAAAAACAAAAGAAAAACTTGAAAAAAAAAAATGTTTCTAGGACAGGCTACATTTCTGACCTGGAAACCTCAAAGGAAACCACGAATGTAGTCGTTGTGCGACTGTGGCTGGCCGCTCTTCTCTGTCATCGTCAGCAGAGTGAATGCCGGTCGCGCTGACAGCCGACAATCGTGACCGCAGCACTAAAGTTGCCATAGCTACGTGACATGAATTTCGTGGCCAAAAGCCACAACAAAAGACAGTCGTGAGGAGCACACAAAAAGTGCATGCAATTCACAATCTTTTATCCATCGTCTCTCCTCTCTCTGTCCCTCCCCCCGAGTGGACGCAAATGCAAAATGAATTTCAAGTTCGCGCAAGGCGCGTGTGTGTGGGGTATGGCTGGCTGACAAAACAAGGTTAATTGCAATCTGTCAGATGTACAGCCGTGTAAACAGTAGCTGTTTGTCATACAGATTGCAGTTCACTTGGTAAATAGTGGATCTTAACCGTGCTCTGCTCTGCTGTGCTGTGCAATGCTGTGCTTACTCATCTGCCGTGTATCTGGGAGTAATTTCCTCAACCAATTGAACAAACAGATTTCGCTTATCAAACGGAGGAGGAGGCATCGGGAGAAAATCTGTAACCAAAGAAATAGTGTGCATCTTAATCGGCTTACGGAGGATAAACCAGTAGCCTCGTCTCGACGTTTGCAGTTCACAATCAACCGCGTTGCCATTTTGTCAGTTCGAACACACGCCGAGTGTGTGTGTTTGGTAAGTGAAATCTTAAAGATCTTCACTTCATTCCACTTAATGATGACAGATGGATTCGAAACACAGAAAAACTTGTCCAAAAACACAGCGCACACATCCACATCCACTCTGCTGCCGACCATTGAAGCCCGATCTCTGACTGTGCACGCCCGAGAGTGTATCTCTTCGGAGAAAGTGAGGCTAATGCTGATGCCGATGATGATGATGATGATGACGACGACGGTGATGATGATGATTGCGGAGTTTAAATCTTAAAATGAGATTATAAGTGGAATGCAATTTTGCTTTTTAAAGTCGGATATTTAGACATTAAACTGTCCACCGGCGGCTGTGAGTGAATTCGAGGGGTGTGGCGGTGCTTTTGCATGAATTTCGCACTCACTGACCAGAGAGATGACATTTAGATATACGGTTATGTTATGAGATGTCCAACACTTTGACTGCGGAGGGGTGCGTCTGAGAGAGGAGAGGACAGAGATATGAGACTTGATAAGGAAGCGGAGGTATTTTAGAAATCGGAGGTAATTAATTTTAGTACAAAACTTTTGCACGGAGTGGGTCAGTAGGGGAACAAGTTGAGGAAAGTGAAACCAGATTGTCGGGGAGTGGTTTATGAAATACATTTTTTCTGGTAAAAGTCGCTTGTAAATGATATTCGAGGTGACAGAGATCAACTGAGTGAAAAATGCGTAACGAGTTTATGGACCACTTTGCAGTTGAGGATGTTTGGACAGAAAGTTGTTGGCTGTCAGAATTTCAAGGGGATTCGAGCGTGAAATTTGAGCAGAAATTTGGGGCATCGTGGTCGTTTATGATCCTCAGAAGACATGACTCTTGTTCGTCTTGCGAACTGCTGTTTTTTGGGCTCAAAAGGCAATTGAATAGCAAAACCAAGTTGACTCTGTATAAGACCTTGACCATCCGAGTCCTGCTTTACAGCGCAGAAGCATGGACAATATCCCAAGCGGATGAAGAGACTCTTGGTCTTTTCGAGAGAAAAGTCCTGTGCGCGATCTTTTATTCTGTTTGCATTTGAAGGAGAAGGTTCATCCACGAACTGTATGAGCTGTACAGCGACATGAATCTTGCCAGGCGTCTACGGACCCAACGCCTAAGATGGCTAGACCATGTAGAGCATATGGACAACTTACCTCCGGCCCGAACAGTCTTCGACGCTGAACCTGTGGGCGATGGAACAGAGAAAGTCCACGTACATGGTGGCGCACACAAGTCGAGGGGAACGTCAGCCGGCTTGGTGTGTGAAGCTGGAGACAGCTGGCGAAAGATCGTGCTGGTTGGAAAGGCATTTTGGGTTAGGCCCACGTCCACCTCAGACTGTAGCTCCCTAAGAAGAAGAAAAGAATTGTTTATGGACCGCTCTTCATGTAATTCTGCTCATAAAAATGGTGTTCCACAGGGTTGACCAAGGAGGCCTTTGCTCTAACTCTGCTCAAAAAAATGGTGTTCCACAGGGTTGACCAAAGAGGCCTTTGCTTTAACTCTGCTCAAAAAAATGGGGTTCCTCAGGGTTGACCAAAGAGGCCTTTGCTCTTACTCTGCTCAAAAAAATGGGGTTCCTCAGGGTTGACCAAGGAGGCCTTTGCTCTAAATCTGCTAAAAAAAATGGGGTTCCTCAGGGTTGACATTTATTGTTTATGGGCCGCTCTTCACGTGATTCTGCTGTTTGAGTCGAGGGGGACCTCGGCCGGCTTGCTGTTTGAAACTGGAGACAGCTGGCGAGAGATCGTGAAGACTGGAGAAGAGAGACTGGATGTTAGGTGAGACCCAGGTCCACCTCGGACTGTAGCGCCCTAAGAAGAAGAAAAATAAAAACTGAAAACCTTAAGACAGTAGGACTGACAGAATGATTTGAAGTTTAACACGTTGAGTGCCACATGAGACCACTTTGGTCTCACACGAATTTCCGCTTGCTGTGCCGCGTGAGACCAGAGTGTAATCCGTGGCCTGTAGGGGCGGTTTTTCCGATTGTATGGTGGCACTCAACTTGTTAATCGAGTGAAGGCTCTCATTGAAGTCAATTTAGGAAAGGTTACCCAGAATTGAGCGAAGTCTTCAATGCTCCACGATATCCCCTACAAATGCCCCCTCTTCTTTCAGAAATTTTGCTCGAATAGACCATCTTCAACAGCACAAGCCTGCGGCATGATTCGTTCCTCACTTTAAGCCAACCACTCACCAGCCAGTCTTAGTTCTTCAAGCATACCACTCATCATTTGCGTCATCAGAGAGGTCAGCAGCAGGTCTTCATTGATCAAATTAACCACTCATCGTTTGCGTCAGTAGCGAATCACCCCGCAAGTCTTCCTTCTCCAAGCTAACCACTCATCATTTGCGTCACTAGTGAATCAAGCCGGAAGCCTTCATCCCACAAAAAATATAATTCCCGTCTCGCGACATCGTTTTGAACTAACATCTCACTCTCCCGTTCCGTCTAATCTCTTCGTCGTCCCCACAGCTCAATTTTCTCTAAAAAATTGGGCCTAAATCAACCTGCCTCTACTCATAAAACTCATTACTCGTCCACCCAACGCCAACAACAAAACTGTCTCATCGAAAATTGCCATCAATTCCGAATGACTTAAAGCGAAAGATTAAATTTCTCCCCCTCCCCCCTCCTCCCTTCCTACACGCACACCGATAGTAGCAAAGTATCAAACTTCATTCTTGATTAAAACACGAAACAATGAAGAAAAACAAGAACTTGTCTCCCATTTCCGCGCCGCCATCGCCTAATCAAGTCCACACCCGATTTGCATAGTTACGCATCACAGCCTTGCCCCGAGCGCATATTAGCCATTCAAAGAGCGAGCGCCTCCTCTCCGATGTATACCGACTCAAACTTAATCATTATTACATTCTGTCCCCCTGGATAGACATCAATGCTGTCAAGGAGAGATATCATCTCGTCCTCCTCTCCTTTCGTCCTTCGATGTGTTCAGTCAACTCGTAGCCGCAAGTTCTTAATTTCAGTGAAATTCGTCCCGAGGTAAAGATTTTCCATCACCACCACCACCGTTGCCTGCCACGCCATCCCACACATTCCATTCATCATCTGCCTCTTTGCTCCTCGCTGTGTTTTCGCAGATGCATCCTTGTATCGACCGGCGACAGATGAAAAAGTAATTGAGACCTTCAGTCGTCTCGTCTAATGAGTGTTACGCCTTCAGGCTGCTGTTCCCTTGAATCCTTTGTTTTCGTAGCAAATTTTTTTTTAAAGTCCGCGCATTAAATTCAGTCAGACCGAGTGTAAACAGTTTCGCGGAATTAATTAGAATTAAATCTTTTGTTAGGGTTCCTCAAAAATGTTGCTCTTTAAAACCCAAATCCGGTGGTGGGAGGCAGGGGTTAAGGTTAAGGTTAAATGAGATGTGGCTGAAGTTTGCGCTCAGATATGATTCAGCTCGCTGTTTGCTGTTTAATTAAATATTCTTTTTGAAATGTCACGGCACTGTTGTGTTTGATGCTTCAACCCTGCGGTACGGAACTTGTGCAAATTCAGTGAATTTCATGGCAAAAGGGATGACAAGGGTGTTGTAGTTTGTTTTTTGAAATGCAAACAGTCGTTGGGAAGAAAGGATACTCATTTTCAGAGAAGTGTGCAGCTTCTACAGGGTGTTTGAATTACGTCAAAACAGTTTTTTGGTCCACAGTTTTTCTGAGAGAGTGTCTAATTCCTAAGTCTCGTCTTTAGATATTCTCATCCTTGCCTTGTCAAGTGAGTGCTTTCTGTGGGAACTGCTCAAAATCACGGATTTCCAGAACCCCTTCGATATGCCACCACTGCCCAATTCATCCGTTTCAGATCAATGACCTCTTAATCCATTCAACTCCCCGTCCATTCACACTCACCCATCGGCGTCGGCGTTAGCGAATCAATATTTAACGCGTCTAATTATCCCAAACGAAAGTAAAAATCGAGAGCATTGCATAATCCCCCGCTTAAACTCCATTTTTCATATTTTTTTCTAAACAAAAACCCCCATTTTGAAAATTTTTCAAAAGTCAACAACACTCTAATGTATTCAATTATATCAAACAGTTTGGTAATTAAGAGTTATTTGTCACTCCACTGGGTTCCTATGCAAATCAGCCGCGGGTTTGAGGCAATTTTTTGTTGGGAAATCAATTAATTAACAGTTAGGCAGCATGAATATATGTAAATTTGATTAACGGGCGTTATTCATTCTATTCCGAGCGCATTTATGCGAAATTCTGGGTCGATGGCAAAGCAGACGAAGAAAAAGACAGAATGTGTGTGCCATTCGTGGACATTAATCATTCGACTTGCTCCAGATTCGCTGGGCAATTTGAAGATTGAACCATCGCCACGACCTCTCCCGAATGAAGCTCGCACTCCAATCAGTTGTTGGCCCAGAAAGCCACGTCAAGGGTCGCATAAGAGAGATCAAAACAAATCAAAGAAACCGAATCCGAATCACATGCCTCTCCTTCTCTCTCTCTCTCAGTCGGTCTCGTTGTAAATCACTTGAGTGTACACATGGTTGTCTGACTTAACAGTCCTATTCATCATTGCACCTTCGTCTTGGTGCGCAGAGAGTCGCCATCATAAATATGGCAAAAGCCGTACCCATAACAGAACTACTTCACAAATCAAAGATACAGCCCGTCCGTAGATAGTTTTTCCTTTTCAATTCCATTTACGGTGTAACCCTGTGAGCACAGCACAGCAAGAACTAGACAAACATCTAAGCAACCTCCCCGGCGATGGATGTCGGCTGTGGATTGGGAGCAGAGATCGGTGGGGGGACGACCGTTTTTCCGTTAATCTTTTGTTTGCACTTCCAAAAGAGCTAGAAGCCATGCCGTTGCGCTGTGCCCTCTTCCAGATTTCCCGTGCCATTGATGCACCACCACAAGACACATCATATCCATCGCCGTCATTAGTGTTCGCCATCGCTGCGCGATGTAACAACGTCGTGTCAGATGAATTGTTTCTTCTATTCTTCTCTGGACATTCTTCCATTCGTGATGACGAACGAAACGAAGAGGAAAAATGCACAAAAACGACAAACACAACGGCAACGATGGATTGGCTTGGGGTTTTGCTGTTTTGTGAAATGAGATTTTTATTGTAATCAACCTCGTGGCGGCTCGATCGATCGCGGATAGCTGCTCTTCTGATCGATGGACGATCGGCATGGGACGGTAATTGAGTTTATGAGATGATGATGATCACTGGGTTTCTAGTTTGCGACCCTCTTTGATGGAGTTTGCGGCTTAAATTAACTTTTCGTTGGACATTGATTGCACGGAAATGTTGCATGAGGTGTTTTGATTGATTCGCAACATTGTGTGGCTATTTGGGTCGCAATTGTGGTGCTGGAGGTGTGTTGTGGCAGCAGGGATCTTCCTGGAATTGTCTGCGGTTGCATGACTTTCGAGATTCCGCAAGAATTTGGGTACTTTCTCCGCACATTTGTATGCCAGATACTCGTTCATTAAGGCATTCCCATTCCAAGTCTCTCCGTGGTCGCATTTGAACGTCGAACCAAATGGACGTCCAATTCAATGCCCAATCATTAACCCAGCACTCATTTCAACTTTCATCTCCATCACCCTTCAGCAGAATTTTAGAGGAAACCCATTTGGCCACTGATCGTCTCATCAATTTCACAAGGAAGCCGTCTAGTTGCAATTAAAAATTTCAGTACAACTCTCTAACATCATTAGTTCCCAACCATGACCTCCACTCCGACCATCCGACCATTCGACCATCCGACAGAACCCCAATTCGTGAAGAAAAAAAGTTTCTAATTGAACCATACTCCTCCTCTGCGCGGTGAAAACTACACACCGTTTCGATTTCAGCAGCGAAATTTTCACCGCAAAACTTCTAATCCATCAATCAGTCGCATCCGCACACAAGTTTCGAAATATAATTTCGCGGACCAATCAAATTCCGCATTCTGACACCAATTCGAAAATTGTTGTGCGAAAATTAAAGTGAAATTTTTGACAGTTCATTTCCGCAGACAATTAATCGTTGTGCCCGATGGGGTGCCCTAATGGGTGGCAATTAATCACGAGATCAATGTCAATCCTTCTTCTCTCCGTTGCCCATCGCGCCATCTATTGGCGGCTGGGACAAATTGAAATTGATTTTCAAATCAATAAGTGTATCGACATTAATTGGAGCGCGGGGCGCGTGTTCTCGTTCACGATTCAAGAGCAAGAAACACACAGTCATCCGAAGAACACCATAAATCTATGGGTTTCTGCATGAGTTGGTCATGCTGGTGCTGGGGCTGCACAAAGACGATGGTGGTTATAATGCAGCGCGTAATGCTTTGGCCAATTTCCTCCGTGGAATACCCAAGCAGGGGGCTCAAAGTGTATGCAAATCGATGGCGAACAACGGAGAAAGACTGTCAGAGAATGGAAGCGAATTGGGTGGATGGGAGACAAAGAGAGAGAGAAAGAAAAATAAGGTCACCACAATTATTGACGCCGCCGCGTGTAATTTGCATAAAGCTCGGGCATCATTCTATCTCTCAATCATCATCATCATCATCATCATTTTGTGCTATCTCTCTTCACTGGCAGCTCCATCGGTCTTAGTCTCGGAAACAGCACAAGGTACGTAATTGGGACTACTTGGAAGTGCTCGTACTTCTGTGCGACTTTAAGTTGCCTGCAGACACTTCTTTCAAAGTGATCATTTTGGAGGCATGATTGTGCACAGAAAAATCGCACACAAAGTGCTGTTTTATTATATTTTTGCTGTTCGCCCCGCACCCTCCACCCGCTCTGTTTGGGCGCGGTGCGACGGTGCCGTGAAGTGGCAACGGATGAAGAACCTTAAGTAGACACATGAAGACGTTACAGCGTTGTGCTCGTGGTGGCCTTATGTCTCTTGGGCGTGGGCAAATTATGGCTGGTATTTATGTCATATGCACCGAGAAAACAAAAGAAAAAAGGCGGTTGTGTAATGGATAACGGTGGGAGAGCGTTGGACATGTTGACAGTGAACTTCGCTTGGGTTTTCGAAATTTGCATTTTACACTCCCGATTGAGTTGGTAACCGATTCAGCTGTTTCCCGTTTGGGACGCCATAAGAAGAAGGCATTGAAATCGCTGAGGATGTGGCCAAGTATGGTCTGCAGCAAAATTCCACTGCATGCAGTAAAGACTATCGGGGAGAGCTATGTCCAGAAAACCTGTTGCGTTGTGCTGGCAAACACTTGACCCACCATTTGAAGCGTGTTTGAGGTCGAAAAGGAACTTTTAATGGTGTAGAGAATTTTAACTACTTTACAAGTGAAGCCCCGCACCAAAGCAGACAGTTACAATTATCGGTCAAGGCTATGCCCAAAAAGCCTGTTCCTATGTGTTGGCAACTCCTGGCTCATTTCAAGCGAGGTAGTGGCCATATTTTTTCTGCAGCAAAATATCACTGCATGCAGTAAAAACTATCAGGCTGGTCTAAGCCCAGAAAACCTGTTGCGTTATGCTGGCAACATCTGGCCCATCATTTGAAGCGTGTTCCTCCAATTCCTCCAAATGCTCAACCACCTCTGTTGTTAATTCTCATGCATTCAAGCACCAAGCCAACTCTCAAATAACAGAGCGCCACCAATTTCTTTGTTTCTCGACGACTGCTTTATATCCTCAAGACCAGTCGACTGCCCAATCACATCTCCACCTCCCCGCCCCACTCGCACCTTCTCTCGCTCCGAAGCTCGAAGGCATAATGTTCAATTTGGAAGCATATGTACTTCATCGCGAATCGAAAATTGACAAAACGTGTTACACCCCAGCAGCAGTCGACAATAGGTGGAGGGGGTCAACACACATGCCCCCCAGCACTCGAAAAATCTAAAATGCAAATCAATCACTCCCAAGCACCACCACAGTCCAGTCCATCCCGACGAAAGACTTCATTCATTGCAACGACAGACAGCAGACAACGGACAACTACGGTGACTACTTCCATCTGACGACGGCAACAAGAGATAACTTGATTAATTATCCGCAGCGAAAGCGGTCGCCTGCATTTACCCACGAACCGAGGGAGTTCATAAGTCACTGGTGTGCCAGCAGCAAGCGCACACATTCATGGGAAACGAAAATTTCTTCCTGAAAACCCCCAACGCAACCTGCGTCGCTCCATTGCCACGGAAATCATCGAACAGCGTCAAAACGAAGGAAAAAACCGGATTGAAAGCTTGTACTTGGGTCGACAATCAAAGAAGTGCCAGAAAATGGTGAAAAAAGTGGGAAAAAAAACAACAAACCTTGAACTGGGCCATGCGAAGAAGACCGCGGGGACAGTTGCTGAAGACCCATAATGTCATTAACACGCACATCGTCGCCGCCACCGCCTCTCGGCCACTTGTTCGCGCTTAATTACCCCAGGCGGCAACAAGAAGAGACAAACAAAAAATGAGCATACACTCATGTACCCTAGCGTGTTCAATCTCGCGGAGAGGGTTCGCGGAGAAGGTCTTCGGCTTAATCGTCTTAAGAATTCTGTTGGGTTCGTCTTTGAAAAACGCTTCTGATTGTAAGCCACTGTGGAGTCCGCAAATAATCGCGAGCCATTGTGATGACTGATGGATCAAAGATTGCCAGGAAATCGATTGTCAAATCGTCTTTGACACTAATTCTCTGCTGTGAATCCCACCATGAGTTTGCCAAGAGAGTCAGCCAGACCACGGGCAGAGAGCGACGGGGGCAACAGTTTTGTTGGTGAAATGTGAAAGTAAATTGAATGGGCTTGTGCGCTTGCGTGTGTCAGTGACCGAAAGAGCTGTGCGATCGTCGAGGGCTAGCCATGATTCAAATGGTAGGCATGCGCGATATGCAAACATCGATCGGGCCCAAGCCAGCGGTTGATTCTTCTGATGAAAGTAACTAGTCCGAGGAGCCGGGGCATGGATTGGATTTGGTGTTGCGCGGCGGCGGAGTGGTTTTATGACTCAAGGTTCGGGGAATTTAAATGAAAATGAGTTTTGGGTTAGATTGGATAATAAAAAGAGGTTCTTTCTTGCGTTCGAAGCGGGTTTTCTGCCTCGCTCGCATCTAGGAGCTTTCTTTTCGTGTGTACACTTACGTTTTCTTAATTGAATCGCTGCCCAAGAGAAACCACAGCATGGAGAAGCGAAATACTCGGGCGAAGAACGTTGCGAAAATGTATTCAAAGGTCGGCGGAGAATAGTAATTCACTTTCTAGACATGAATTTGATATTCGGGATGCTTACTAGAACATGACAAGTTTTAGTGAATTCGTACCGAATTTAGAATGGACTTGTGGTGGGTTTCACTTCCTCGGTTGAGAAAGGAATTTGTGAAACCTCTCTCCATTCAACGAATTGGATTCTGATGCAAATCAAATCCCATCTCAGGATTCAAATGAATTCCTCGTATCGATTTCGATTCATAACCTTGCTGCGGGCTTTCCTCATTCATCTGAGCTGCATGCAGGTTGCGGGTAAGAAACAAACGTTTCATAAATCGGATCCGGTTCCAAGAAATCTATCGATTTCAACTATTTTTCTGTTCGAGCCACTGTTCTCAAAACATTCGAGAATTTCCAGGAACTCCCATGTTGGTCTGGCAACGGTAAGGCCTCCGTCTTCCTGAGGTCGGAAAAATGCGATAATCGACCTCAGGCATGAAAACACATTCCAGGAAACCTCAGCGTTCCCAACCGACTATTCTTGGAAACGACGGCTTCGAAAACATTCGAATATGAAGCCTACTGGACTGTGAAAAGGTCGGTTGAGGCCCTGGACCCTGGGTGTACTAGGCGTTCCCAATCGACTATTCTTGGAAACGACTTTGGGAAACCTTTAAACATGAAGCCTGCTGGACTGTGGGGAGATTGGTTGAGGCCATGGCCACGGCGTTCCTAGCCGACGATTCGTGGGAACGACTTTGGAAAACCTTTGAAAACAGCCTACTTGACTGTGGGGAGGTTGGTTGAGACCATGGACCCTGGATGCTGGACCAGGGTGGACCAGGCGTTCCCAGCCGACGATTCGTGGGAACGACTTTCGAAAACGTTTGAATATGAAGCCTACTGGACTGTGGGGAGGTTGGTTGAGGCCCTGGACCCTGGACCAAAAGCCGGACGAAGCATGAGATTAGAGCTGATTCTGCTACGAATCCTCTTCGTCCTCTCAAGTCTCAGAAGCGCCGCTACCTCCTCTCCAGTCTTCGTAGCCGGCAGTCTAAAGCTGCCCTTTCGCGGCCAATTAATTGAATTCAATCACGTTGTGACACCTGGTGAAGTCTGATTGATGAAAATCGAAGTAAGCATGGTGATTGTCATGCGGCTTGATGCGTCTAAAGCTTTGATTGATGGAATTATTTGATTGTCTTTTGTGTCGCGGGAGGGGAAGCATGTATCTCGGTAGCGGAGAACTCACAAAAACTTAAAATTTGACGTCAATCGATTGATACGCGTTGATTGACGTCAATCGGTTGACCGTGTAAAGGGCTGGCTTCTCAGCAACAACTCGAGTCGTGCGTGCTTTTGTTCTCTCACGAGTAGAGGAGACGTACGGTTTAATGCCGACTCCGAACGGCGAGATTGAGAAGGTTTTTCTAGACAGTCACACTTTTTGATTGGCAGTGACTCAAAAGAGGTGGAGCCGTGAAAAAATGAAAGGCGTTTTTTCGGAATTCGAACCTAGACTTCGAGCGTATAAATCCAGGATGGACCTACGCCTCAACCTGGACCCTGAACTAGGGTGGAGCTGGGCCTCAACCTGCACCCTGAATCAGGGTGGACCTGGGCCTCAACCAACCTCCTCACGGTCCAGTAGGCCAGGTTGGGTGAATCAAAATTTTGAGCAGGGTTCCTCCATTCGATTGAAACGACGCTACGGGCAAAATGTCTAAACATCTCCTGGAAATCGAAAAGAAAACCCAAACTCATCTTCATCTCCCCCCATCCCCCAGCGTGTAAATTCAATTTTTCATGCGAAAATTCCTCCGCAGCGGAGGAGTTCCCAGAATGTGCTGCCTCACTCCGAGCAGGGAATATCCCATTTCTCGACATAAGTGCACAAAATCCCTCCCGTTCACGAGTCCTTTTTTGTTTGTGGCACCTCAGCACCTTCTGGTGCGGTTGCATCGTGTCGTCTCCCTCCGATCGTCTTCGTGCGTTGGGATAGTTTCCCCTTCTTTTTTCGCACCTTCATCCTTGGGTAACACGACCATTTATCAATTCCCCCTCCCATAGAACGTGTGCTCAAGCGACTGTGAGGTGACTATAATCACACGTCGCTCCCTCCACTCCCTCCAGGAGGCAGGTAGAGGAAAAACCTGATCCCCAGGAGAGTACATAAAGAGGATGGGATACAGATACTTCCGTGCAACATAATCATTCATGGATAATCCGCTTGATTAGAGGAGTGTGATGGAGCTCGACTTTGAGCTGGAGCGACTGCCTGCCTGTCTGGCTGCATTCGCCGCTGCCCCTAATGGTAAGTGATGAATGGTGAGTACTTACACTTGATGGTAAACTGCAGTTGAGATCCTGGCTCGGTATCCTGTTGCTGCAATGTCTTGACTGGTGCCTTCTTGTTCACACGTCACGATGCGGTTGCCTTCCTTTTTTCCGTGTTTCTCTTAACTAACTTCTCAGGATCAAACCCCGGCGGAATGGATGTGAACAAAAAAAAAAAGAAGTTTGCACTTTAAAACTTTTCCCCGTCTCCTACGAGTGTATCTCGAACGTAGATACTAAATTTTTTGTTTGATTTGAAGTTCTTCTCCGGAAACTTTTTCGTCTCTCTCAGACAACGCTTGAGCGCACTAGAGCATGTGTTTGGAAAATACACCGTGATACACAAGAACACAAAAAACTCGAGCAAAAAGTGGGCAAAAAAACTATCGAATGCACGATAGGTAACCGCTGAGGACGACCGAAAATGATAAATCGGCTTGCAATCCTTGCACACATGCACGAGTTCAACCGATAGGATTTCTCTTACACCACACACACACACACACTGTCTGTCTGCTGTCTTCTGGTTGGAGCGCAGAGAAATTCTTTGAGGTCTTCTTGCGGTCGAAGACTTCTGTTAACTATCCACACTTTGGTTTGGTCCGCATTGAAGATCATGGCCATGAAAGAACCGGATACGTTTGTTGGCTGGTGGAAGGAAAAAACGAAGAAAAGAAATGCTTCTTGTGTTGTGTTGCTTCTTCTCGGCGCACACGACGATGGGAGTGATAATGGAACGGAGGAAAAAAGATTCAAGAAGTCTGTGGAGACTAAGAGAGCGAGTTGGAGTCACGTAGATTTTTAACGTCGAAGAGATAAGCAATCGTGATCACGTTTGATTTGAATGTTTTTTAAGAGAATTTATGGGCTTAGAGAAACCCTTCTGAGGACCCTCTGGGAACGATGGATTGAGAGACAGGTGCACTTTATTGCGGGGCGAAGTTGGACTGGAATTTATTCCTCTTTTGAACTTAATGCAGTTGGCAGAGGCTGTTGGATTTATATCTTTTCTGTTTCGCCTCTAAGTTTGGTTTGCGATGGTGTGGTAGCCCTAAGCGCCACGATTGAATGTGCACGTTGTCTTTGATGTTCAAGTGGGAAATTGGGGATGACAGGTGACAGGTTAAACTTGAGTTTAGGGAAACCCTGATGGACGACAGGTTGACTTTCGACAATCGTCGATACTTCGGCTACACAGGGAGGCAAGCTCCTAAGCAGTGCTATGGAACTGTGGTGTCAAGCAGCAGCAAGCAACGACAGCGGAGCTGATTCTAGGTTCACTCCAAGTCGCCAAAAGCCGGCCGATAAGCAAGACAGCGGAGCTGATTCTGGGTTCCCTCCACTTCGCCAAAAGCCGGACGATAAGCAAGACAGCGGAGCTGATTCTGGGTTCCCTCCACGTCGCAAAAAGCCGGACGATAAGCAAGACAGCGAAGCTGATTCTGAGTTCCCTCCACTTCGCCAAAAGCCGGACGATAAGCAAGACAGCGGAGCTGATTTTGGGTTCCCTCCACGTCGTTTATTTGTCACGGTACCAAAAGCCGGACGATAAACATGCGATCAAAGCTGATTCTACTAAATATCCTCTTCCGACTCTCGGTCTCAGAAGCTCCACCATCTCTTCTCCAGTCTTCATAGCCTGCACTCTAAAGCGGTCCTTTCCCAGCCCATCAATTGAATTTAATCACTTCCATGTACTTGTGACCCCTGCTGAACTCTGATTGACGAAAATCGAAGTAAGCATGGTGATTGTCATGCTGCTTGATGTGTCTAAAGCTCTGATTGATGGAATTATTTGATAGTCTTTTGTGTCGCAGGAGGGGGAACATGTCTCTCGGTAGCGAAAAACTCACAAAAACTAAAAATTTGACGGCAGTTGATAGATACGCGGTGATTGACGTCAATCGATTGACCGTGTAAAGGGCTGGCTTCTCAGCAGACACTCCTGTCGTGCGTGCTATTGTTCTCTCACGAGTAAAGGAGACCTACGGTTTAATGCCGACTCCGAACGGCGAGATTGAGAAGGTTTTTCTAGACAGTCACACTCTTTGATTGTCAGTGACTCGAAAGAGGTGAAGCCGTGAAAAAAATGAAAGGCGTTTTTTTCGAGATTCGAACTTAGATTTCAAGCGCAGGAGCCGACGCACCTACTCACTGCGCCACGGCGCCCACAAGAACATTTTTAAAAACAAAAGTTTGTAGCGTAAATTTTTAAAAAATTCTTAAAAACAGCAGTTCATCTGGCAACCCTATCATTTCATCGTAATTCATCTCTTTCCTTGCCAGATGTCTCCGTTTCAGAGACCCCCCATAAATCACCTCTCTTCCATCACCAAATCGTGCCTCTCCTCTTCCATTTTCATTCTCCTTTCCACCACACATTTCGCTTGTCTCCATCCGAGTTCAATCACAGACCCTTTCACAGTTTGTTTGATCAACCTGCGTGCGCAACAATTGACTCACTACCTGTTTGTCCCGCTGAGTTGAGTGTGCATGTTTCTTCCATCCTCCTCCTCCATTCCATCTCTTCGCTGCGTCGCTCTCCTTTGTGCTTTGTCCAAACGAATGATTACCCATGACTCCCTCCCATCACGCGCTTGCCATCATCAATGGGCCCGTCTTGTTTTCCCAAACACTTATTTGAATACGCTTGCGCGAGCGAAGTGGATGTGCAGCGTCGTCACTCGTGGCTCGTGTGTCTTCCTCGAAAACTCATCAGCATTTTCATGTGATTTCCGTTTCACTTTCAGGGAACAATCAAATATTTACCAAACCGAGATATCACCCGATAAACATCGTGAGAGCCCCAGACACTTGCTGGTTCTCACTGCTCACTCCTCGTCCAATTAACAGATTAAGAACTTCTAGTTGAAAATTCGGGGAAGAGGTAGACCAGCTTCGCTAAAAAAAAAAAAATCCAGACAAAGTCCTAGAAGGGACATGATTAAAATTTAAGTGCCCTCTGCGAAGAGCGAGGAGGAAAAATAGAAAACAAACAGAGGACGGATGAAAGCTAATCTCGGAAGCACTTTAAATTTTAACATTTCCACCATTCTCCCGTCCCTTTGCAACCCTTCCGCACAGCTGTTGGATTGAATTGAGTGCAGAGCCCTACTTAAGTCGATCTCAGACAGAGTTTCATTAATTCCCGACGATCGCTTGTCATTGTCCGTATTAAATTTTCACAGCACAAACAGGGATACGCCCCTCGGCCCCCATTGCAGGCCACTAAACTGTGCATTCATTGCAGCATCCTCATTGACAAACGGATAAAGGAGTGAAATGCTCGGCATTCGCTTGTATAAATGCATAATTCCTCATGTGAGTGTACAAAAGGAAACTTAATATGGTTTCCAAGAGACACCGCTGTCCCGTTGGAGGATGATATTCATCGCGGGAGTCCTTTGTGCAAATTTTTTCGTTCCGCTCTTTTAACATTTTCAGACATCATCAGAGGGATATCTCTCGGGTGTGAGATGGTGCAACGGTGGGGGCTGCGAAATTCGATTCAGTCGAAAAATTCACGATGAAATTGAGGCGGCAGCTAATTTTTGTTCTGGCAGCTGACAGCCGTCGGTGGATTTTAACTCGATTTCCTGGTAAAATTTTGTAAACGGAGAAATTTTGTAAGAGAGTTTTTTGTGCGATTTCCTTTTATGTGACTCTTCATTTTCGTCGCTGACTGTTTGTATGTTACTTTTCAGTTCTTCTGAGTTCACCCGCCTGTTGTATTTTAACTCGATTTCCTGGTCAAAATTTGTGCAAACGGTCGCTTTATTTTCATGTGACTCTTCATTTTCGTAGCTGACTGTTCGTATGTTATTTTGTTCCATTGAGTTCACCCGCTTGTTGTATTTTAACACGATTTCCTAGTCAAAGTTAGGGAAAACGGGAGAAGTTGTTAAGAGAGTTTTTTGTGTCGATTTCTTTTCAAGTGACTTCATTTTCGTCGCTGACTGTTTGCATGTTATTTTTCTGTTCCATTGAGTTCACTCGCTTGTTGTACACCCCAGCAGCTGGACGTACATAATGAACACCATCTCCCAATCACCTCAACCCATCGCACCGCATACGGCTCTCAATATCAGCGATGGACATCTCCCAACCCGCCATGAGCTGCAGACGGCAAGGGTAAAACAACAACACGCGCATCGGGCGCCACGGAAAATAAGGAGCAGCAACAGCGTCAGGAGCAGCGAAAATCATCAGCTTCAGACGTGTGTTTACACCGCAGAGAGGCAGAGCTTAATTAAAATATCGTGCAACAGAAGTGAAAGCCGCCTACAAAGAGCCACTCACATCCCCTTTGCGAATTTATTAAAATATCTTATTGAGGACAAAGCGGCAGCGAGGCCGAAAATGAGATCAAATAGAACGACATCCGGGGGCGGAGAGGGAGATGAAAATAATATAAATGAGAGACATGATTACATTGTGCTCGAACTCGAACGTACGAGCATAATCAATTGGATTGGACGTCGATGATGATCCCGATGAAAACGCATTTCAGCGCTTAACTGAACGTTTAATTTACAGATCGGGACTGATTACACGGGACTTAAGCCTCCGTCGGGAAGTGACAAGCAATTCTGGGCGTTGTCATGTTCTTGACCACACAAACAGCCTTCAGTTCAAGACAGAGCTCGGCCCAGTGGGCGGCGGGACACAATTAAACAAAAACTCATTCCCACCGCCCTCTCTCTGCGGATGATGAAAATTGAAAAAAGCGAACATATGGACGCCGCTTCTGGTCTCTATTTATCCGAAATCATTGAATATAATTTAATTCTTTTTTCAATTTACGGGAAATGGAATTGACAGCCACGCTCGGAGGCCAGTGGCGGCGGGTGGTCGATTTTTTGTGTCTCCTTTCTCTGCCCGATTTTATCCATTTCGCGAGGGTTTCGCCGCTCGGCCTTAGGGGAGATGTGTGAAAGTGGTTTAAGTGGCTCCAGGTGGGCGCATCGGCTCGTTGTCTCTCTCTCTGATTGACTATTCATTATTTAATGGAAAATGCATAGGTTTGCATGCGCGCAGGTTGACCGAGCATCGCGAGCACCCGCTCCGGTCCGCAGATGGAATTCGAACGTGGATATGATTCTTAATTGGATTTATTGCTTTGGTAATCAGCTGAAGTGAATTGTGACAATTTATTAATTGATTTCTGCTTTTTTCCACTCTCGTCTCTCCTCGTGTCCCAGTCGTTATTCATAAGCAGAGGACTTTTTCCATTAATTTTTGAGTGGGTCCTTAAAGTTTTTGACGGGGAAAAAAAGATGGAACTGAGCCGTGCGAGGTTTTCATGAGAAATTAATGGAAACATTCGCGGGTCGGGTGGATGTGGTTCGTGCGGTTTTGGGTTTTTTGATGTTTTTTCTGCACCAAATTCCGGAGTGAATCAGTTTTTTTTGTGTCGGGGTCGACGTGCAGTTGGATGAAAGAGTAAATTTACAAATAAACGCAACTGAGTGCGAATGGGAAAATTTAGTCCTGTGGTGGGTCGGGGTGCATTAGAGATGCATCGGATTGATTTCGGGTTAATTTGAGTGAGAGGTTTTTGTTAATTGGTACAGGGAATGAAGAGCTTTTCATTTCAGAGCTGGTGAGTCTTTCATTGGCAAACCAACTGCTGTGCTCTACGTTGAAGAATGCGCTGCCTTTCAGATTAGTTCCATGGCTTTACAGTGGACTTATGTGGGCCTATGCTTTTTCAGTAGAAGCCACAACAACCCCTCCTATTCTAGCTGCTTCCAGTTATCCAAAGCAAGTCTCTTTACGCCCGGAACACGTGCTCTGCCTACTTATTCCTATTCTGCCACAAGGCGCCAGGGTGTCTTCTTAAGCCCGCCTACCTTTCGTTGGACGTAGGTAGGTCTTCGCAGAGCATTCTCACCCTCATTAGCCTCAGCCACTTTAGTGACAACTTCTTAGCTGGTTTTTAGCGTCTTCTTCTTCTTCCTTTTTTCTTCATCGTTTTCTTCTTCTTCTTCCTTTTCTTCTTCTTCTTCTTATGGCGCTACAGTCCGTGGTGGCTCTGCCCTTAACAAACAAACCTCTCCTCTCTTGCCAGCTGTCGCGAATTTTGCACGCTAAGTTGGCTGGGGACCACTTGGTGGCGCCACATTCAACGTGGACGTCCTCTCTTGCATGACAACTTCTTGGCTCCGTCTTCTTCTTCTTCATTCTCTTCTTCTTTTTCTGTGGCGCTACAGCCCGAAGTAGACGTTGGCCTCCACCATCAAACCCCTTCAACAAGCACGATGAAGCGCGTCAAAATTAGTTTCGGTCCCTCTCCCCTTGGTGGCGCCACCTTCGACGTGGACGTCCTCTGTTGCGTGACACCTTCTTAGCTCCTTCTTCTTTTTCTTGTGGCGCTAAAGTCCGGAGTGGACCTGGGCCTCAACCAACTGTTGCCAATTGGGCCTGCCTAGTTGGTTGAGATTCCTCTCCACTTGAATGCGCCACCTTAGGCCTGGCCATCTTCTGTTCTTAGCTTCTTTTTCTTCTTGTGGCGCTTAAGTCCAGAGTGGACCTGAAATTTAACTAACAAACCTCTCCTGAAAGAAAGATAAATAACGCCAAGTTAGTTCCGGTCCCTCTCCACTTGGTGGCGCCACCTTAGACGTCAACGTCCACTTTTGCTTGACAACTTCTTAGATTCTTAGCCCGGCGTGAACCCGAGCCTCAATCAATTGTCGCCAATGACACCCGCCAAGTTGGTTGAGGTCCCTCTCCACTTGGGGGCGCCACCTTCGACATGGACGTGCTCTGTTTCGTGACAACTTCTGAGCTTCCTTTTCTCATTGTGACGCTACAGTTCGGGGTTGAACAGGGCCCCAACCAGGGAACCTCTCCCGCAAGCACGATCAAGCGCACCAAGTTAGTTGAGGTCTCTACTTAAGGAGCCTTCGTAGCTTTTTCTCCTTCTTGTGGCGCTACAGTCCGGCGTGAACCTTGGCCTCAACCAAAAACCTCTCCATCTACACGATCTTTTGCCAACTGTCGCCAATTCCGCCAAGTTGGTTGTCGTCCCCCTCCACTTGAGGGCGCCATCATCGACGTAAACGTCCTCTGTTGCATGACAACCTGTCAGCCATTTGCGTAAAACTTCGGCAACAACTTAAGACCCACGAAGCACCTGCTTGTTTAGCAAATGAGTTGTTCAAACAGCAACATCTTGTCGACAACAATTTTGCGGCATATCTCAAGGATGACAAGCAATTTCACTTGAAAGACCTTGTAAGTCTCAAGTTTTCCCCACACGCGATTCATACACAAAGTAGTTTTTGCCTCCTCCAGATGCATTCTCAGTTCAAAGTCATAATCTCGTTCATCCATTTTTAACTGGTGCTCCTCGGTGAAGCCGAAACAGAGAGCGAAAAGTTTTCCGTTTAAGGCGTACGTTTGAGCTGTCGTAGCCAAACAAACGAACGGCAGCTGTCATCACGCAACAACATCCTTTGTGTCCTGACGTATCCCATCCCGCTCCTTGACGCCGCAGTGTGGATGGCTTGAGCATATGAAAACTTAACAATTTACTTACCATTAATGTGGTTGAGTGGGTTGGCACGTAGCACAAGTGCAAGTGTTTGCCGCGCTCTTCCTTCCTGGCCTCAGTCTGGCATCCTCCGCCGCCGCCTTGGATTCACTTTTTTGCGATGACGATTGTACCGATGCCAGGATTGTTTGTTCGCCCTTTAGCCCGTCGCAGTCGCCGACAATGACATTTCCTGCTCTGTGACAAGTTTTCGAGTCTTGTCGGATTCTTCCTCGTGTCGGGGGGAAGTTGGAACAGGAAGAGGTTCCTCATTCGCTCATTTGAGTGGTGTTTCTCGGGCATGTATGCATGATTGCTTGTAGGAGTGCATGCATGCGGTTAGGAACTGCTTCACTGCTCCTCTCTCCTTCACGGTTTTTGTAGCTCCACAGGGAGTGCATGTGCATAGGTGCGAGGGTATTTGCCGTGCATTACGTGAACAGGAATCGGGAAACAGTTTGTGCTCCTGTCAAAGGTAAAAGTTACACTTGTCAACTCTGTTGGCGGTGCGGTGGGACGCAAAGTGGATGCAAAGACTTGGAAGCAGCGAACATCAGCGCATGGATTGACACGGGGTGTCAGACGTGACTTTGCTCCACCACCTTGAAGTTTTGTATCCGTGTTTGTGCCTTTTTCTTTGTAATTCGATCGAAATTCATGTAAATTGCTTGTGTGGCAATACGGTGGGGTCGGGGTGGGAGTGGCACTGGATCGATCCTGCTTGTAAATAAGAAATTAATGTGATTCATGGCGTGGGGAGAACCGATGGGGTGAGAACCGATGGGGGACTGCTGCTGAGGCTGTCGATGAAAATCCATCTCATGAATTTCGAATTATGGAGAGCGTAATGTTCTCCCCTCAAAACACGGGTGGATTTGGAATCAATTAAAATGGGGCTATGCGCTGCTCGAGGCGTGGGTGAATGGCATTTGTTCTTGTTCAGGGAAGTAGTCAGTTGCGGTTCGACTGTGGGCGTTGGGTGACTGAACGAAAATGAATCAGTCCAAAGAGTGGGCGCTTTAATGTCAAAGAAACGACTCTACACCCACGTATTTCGGGAATGGAAACCAGCTTTAGTTTGCAAAGCATCCTTTCCTGTCTCCATTCTTGGACCAACAAAACGTGGCCTGCTTGTGGAGATATCCCACGCCATAAATGGTTTCTTTTTCTTCGTCTTCAGTTGGCGTCTTCAGGCCGAGGTGGACCTGGGCCTCAGTCAGCAATGCCCTCCATCCTCCAGTCTTGTGCTAGTTGCTTCCAGCGACGCATATTCAGCTGATTGAGGTCCCTTTCTAGCTGTATTCACTACTGTCGGCGTGGCCTTCCTTTATCGCGTTGTCCGTCGAGTTTTGAGTCGAAGACTTTCCGGGCTGAAGCGTCACTCTCCTTGACGTAGCCGTCTACCACGCGAGACTCGAACTCGTTTGACCAGAACGACGTCGCTGTACAGTCCGTAATGTTCGCGTTGTTCTTAGAGGTTGGAGCCGAAGTCATTTCGGGCCACAGTTTAGGGTCCATTTGCTCTACATGATCTAACAATCTGAGGCACGAGACTCGAACTTGTTTTAACAAATCGGGTAGAGCCCGTAAAGTTCGCCTTCTGCCTTGAGGTTACGGCCAAAGACTTTCCGGGCCGGAGCGTTGGTGTTCAGTCGACCCACATTGCCTAGTCATCTGAGGAGCGAGACTCGAGCTCGTTAGACCAGATCGATTTCGCCGCACAGGCCTTAAAGCTCGAGTTGTCAGGTTGGAGCCAAAGACTGTCCGGAGCGGAGCGTCCGTTTCCATGAGCTAGCCATCTGAGATGCGAGACTCGAACTCGATACACCAGACCGATGTCGCTGTACAGCCCGTAAAGTTCATATTGTGCCTCGGTGTTGAAGCCAAAAGACTTTTCTGGTCGAAGTCTTTGTGTTCATTAACTCTGCATGAAGTAGTCATATGAGGCGCGAGACTCGATCTCGTTTGAAGAGGTCTATTTCGCTGTAGAGCCCATAAAGTTCGCGTTGTGCCTCGGGGTTGGAGCCAAAAGACTTTCCGGGACGGACGGAGTTTGTGTTCATTCATTTTACATAACCTAGCCGTTTTGGACGCGAGGCTCGAACTCATTTGACCAGATCAATGTCGCTGTAGAGCCTCTAAAGTTCGCGGCGTGCTTCGGGATTGGAGTCAAAGACTTTCTGTTGATGTCCCTCCATGGCATGACATAGCCATCTGAGATGCAAGACTCGAACTCGTTGGACCAGATCGATGTCGCCGTAAAGCCCGTAAAGTTGGTCGTTCAGTCTCCTCCTCGGAACACCGGGCATGTAATCCGAAGGACCTTCCTCTTGACCAAGAATCTCCTCGTCCTCTTTGTGTCTATGTTTCTGACCCATACACCAGGACTGGAGATATCTTTGTTCTTCATGAGAGGGTCTTATATCTCGATTGCCTTCGATTGGCAAGAGCGTTCCTTCGTTTTTCCTCCATTTCCTCGTGTCATAGCTTGAGCTTACGTTCAGAGTTGTCGCTCTTTAGACTAACTGATACCACAAACTTACCCATGATCGGTGTCACCTTGGATTCCACCAGCTCCCTGTACAAACCATTCCTTCGTTTCCAAAGGCTTCCCCAGCCAAGCTGCCTATACAAGCCGTTCCCCATCGTCGTAACCATTCAATAAAACACATCGCAACTAACTTATACATTTATTTTCGTGAATTCGTTTCGCCTACGTTTATCTATTTCATAGTTAGGTGCATCTTTCGCTTGCTTTCCAATTACAACATTTACTCTACTTAATTTAAGAACCGTACGCCAGTTCGCTCGTGTTTTCAGGGAGGGGTTTGAACAAAAATAAAATCAAAAAAAAAAAAAAACAAAAAAAGTCTTAAAGAAATAAATGCATCTTCAGAAAGGACATTCCAGTTGGTGTACCGGCCGAGCAACCGTGTCTCCGCCGCACAAGTGAAATGTCCCTTCCCAAGAGTCTCTCGCTGTCTAGTGGGGTGTCTCTGTGTGTGTTTGTGGAATTCCAACCTCGAATTCCCTGTTTTAAACCAAAAAAAAAAAACAATAATAAATTAATAAAATTTTAAATAAATTTGTGTGGTGTGTTGTAGGAGCGGTCTTCCATCGGATCGGGTTCTTCGTTTCATTCCTCCTCATTATATCCCTTGTCTATCGCCTCGAGGATAAATCGCAATGTATGCCCCGCATGTGGCACCCAATCGAACCAGCCTGCACTCGATTGCTTTTGCCGCTGGCTTCGGGGCATACCTCCAGGCGTTGGTCGTTTTCCTGTTTTACTGGCAGTGGCGGTGGCATCGTCGTCGCCAGTTGCCGATGCTGGGGCATCGGTATCAACAAAATCGGAATCGTCCGATAGGGAACGTCCACCACCGAGATAGTCAATGTAGTCATAGTCGCTTACCAAGGGATTAACTTTGGAGTAATAAATTGCGGCAAATGTTGAATAAATAATTAAAAGGGCCGTTCCAACCTGCAGTCACAGGACGCGAGACCAAACCGGGATGTTGTTTACATTTTTTTTTTGTAGAGAATGTGTATGTGCAGCAGGCGTTGTCGTCGTCATCCAAGTGTGCATTTTATAGCAATCCAAAGAGGTCCCGAGGAGAACGTTGAAAAAATGAAACAAGAAGCCGAAAAAGAAATAAAGGACATGTATGAATAAAAATGGAAAATTGTATTATAGAATTTATAGCATTAAAATAAAGGATGTCACAGCACATTCCACATTAAGGACCCCACAAATTTATGGGGATAATAAAAGTATATATGCACAGACGGCTGTGCAGCGCCAGCAGGCGGCTGGCTGCTACCCACAGATGGGAGTTAGTTGCGGCAGTTTGCTAAAAGGATGCATATTTTTTCTCTGCTCTTTTTTTGGGACGGGAATTGTGAACAGGACAATTGATGAATTTCACCGAACGTTGCGAAGATAGTCGAATTGGATTGTAAAAGGGAATTCCTCCGGGGGGATAGGCATGACACACAGAACTGGATACAAGGGAAGATGGAGGAGGATGGGTGGGGAGGAGGAGAAGGATTTCGAGAATTCTTTGACATGAATTACTGAAGGGAATAGGGGATACATGGATATGCAATGTTGCATGACGTTCCCCAGTGAAGAGGAGGAATGAATGCATGGATGACGAATTGTGCATGGATTGCTAAGCGATACAATTCCGATTGGTGGATATCTTCTGGGTGAATGCCGAAGAAGGTTAAACTGATCGAACGCGCTGCTGATAGTGTGTCAAAGGCATAGCACGGTTGCTGACGGAATTTTTCGCTGTTTGAGCTCAGACAGCTGACTGTATTTGAATGGGGTATTCAAACGCGACTCTGAAGCAGTGGGACAACGCAACAGAAGGCGTCCGCGTATAAGGTGGCTCTCCCAAGTGGAGAGGGACCACATCAAACTTGGCGTGCTTGATCAAGCTTGCTGGAGAGTTTTGTTGGTTGAGGTCCACATCCACTCCGGATTGTAGCGTCACGAGAAAAGCTAAAAAGTTGTCACGCAACAGAAGACGTTCACGTCAAAGGTGGTACCCCTAAGTGGAGAGAAACCTCAACCAACTTATCGTGCTTGATCATGCTTGCTGGAGAGTACTGTTAGTTCAGGCCAGGTCCACCCTGGATTGTAGTGCCACAAGAAGAAGAAGAAGGAGCTAAGAGGTTGTCATGTAATAGAAGACGTCCTCGTCTAAGGTGCCGCCCCCAAGTGGAGAGGGACCTCAACTCACTTGGCGTGCTTGATCATGCTCGTTGAAGAGTCTTGTCGGTTGAGGCCCAGGTCCACCCCGGATTGTAGCGCCACAAGAAAATGAAGAAGAGGCTAAGGAGTTGTCACGCAACAGAGGACGTCCACGTAGAAGGTGGCACCCCCAAATGGAGAGGGACCTCAACCCATTTGGCGTGCTTGATCATGCGTGCTGAAGAGTCTTGTTGGTTGAGGCCCAAGTCCATCTCGAACTGTAGCGCCACCGTCTCCTAGGCCATGAAAAGCTGAAAAAGAAGCTAGAAAGACTGTAGTTTGTCTTCATCACAAGCGTCTAAGTCGACGACGAAGAATACACTGGATCATGCTCAATCCACGTCTCCTTCTTCACAAAAATCATTCGATTTCGTGGGGAGCGTCATATGAGGAGGCAGTGTTGGTTGGCTTCCCGCGGCCTGTAGTCCCATCAGAAGAAGAAGAAGAATCTAAGAAGTTGTCACGCAGCAGAGGACGTCCATGTCTAAAGTGACGCACCCAAGTGGAGAGGGACTTCATGCTTGCCGGAGAGGTTTTCTGGTTGAGGCCTAGGTCCACCCTGGATTGTAGCGCCACTAGAAAAAGAAGAAGGAGCTAAGAAGTTGTCACGCAACACAGGACATCCACGTTTGAGGTGGCGCCCCCTAAGCGAAGAGGGACCTCAACTAACTTGGCGTGCTTGATCATGCTCATTGACGAGTCTTGTTGGTTGAGGCCCAGGTCTACCCCGGATTGTAGCGCCAAAAGAAAAAGAAGAAGAAGCTAAGAAGTTGTAGCAGAAGAACAACAGAAGACGTCCACGTCTAAGGTGGCGCCCCCAAGTAAAGAGGGAACTCAACGAACTTGGCGTGCTTGATCATGCTCGTTGGAGGGTCTTGTTGGTTGGGCCCAGAGATTGTAGTGCCGCAAGAAAAAGAAGAAGGAGCTAAGAACTTGTCTCGTAACAGAAGACGTTCACGTCGAAGGTGGCGCCCCCAAGTGGCGATGGTCCTTAAGCAGCTTGGCGTGATTGCTGGAGGGAGAGGATGAGGCCCAGGCTCACCTCATCTTAAGCCGACTTTACATATGATATCACATCATCCTGATCCATCAAAGGCCTGTCAACGAAAAAATACGAAGCTCCACGGCTGAGTTGATGTCCCTGACTTATATCCCACCAAATCAGAGCATGTCATGTATTCAACGGCGCATCGTTCCACTGCACTTGGTAATCCAATTGGTAAAAAAATCTTAATTAAATGCAGACGACAATGGACTGAATTGAAAAAAAAAACGAAGAGTATCCCTCTGACGTGGTGGTTCCATCCCACCTGTTTCGAACATCAGTATCGTTTTATTGAAATAAATGTGAAATGGTTTTTGCAAAAGACCCCACCCCACCCTCCTCCGTGCAGCGCACAAGGATCTCCACCACACAATGCGCTCGAATTTGCGTGTCTCCCGCTTCGGGTCGTGGCAGGGTGGTGGATATGAACAGGATGTGTGATTGGCGCGCACGATACAGAACAGGACCAGAAATTTTCACTGATTTCCCATGAATTTTTATTTCACTGGAAGAGGGAGAGCGAAAAAAACAACCCCATCGACTGGCGAAATGAAAGATTTTTTCCAACAAATCTGTGCGAGGCAGGTGGAAAATTTTATTCAGTTTTTGTTGTTCGCCGAGCTCTGATCCTTTCCCGCCTCTCATCCAATTTGGTAGGGGAATTAATTGTAAGTTAATACTTTGAGTAATGGCCTCTTTGTTTCGAGTATTTATCTCGAACTGAGAAGTGGAGCGCCGCATTACCGACGTCGTCGTCGTCAGTGGGCTTTGGGGGGCGTGCCTAGCTGCGGTGGGACAGGAATGAAAGGGGGAGTCCTGGAGAGTGCTAGTTAATTGGGGTCATGACGACGTGATATGACGAATTCAGAGCATTTTTTAGAGAGGTGGTGCATTCCAAAGCCAACTAGGCTTCAGTGGACATTGTCCGGAATGCGATGGACTCCAAAAATGAACGGGAGTAATTGAAAGGATGTGTGATGGATCGAAGAGTCGGCATTTTTTTCTGTGTTCACCTGTGGCCTAGATTGTTGTCAAGTTCGATTTTCCAGTGAAAATATTGGATTTGTGATGGAATTTCTGTGTTTTCATTCGGAATATGCATCAGGCATCCACTAGATCCCTTCACTCTCTCTCGCTCTGTGCAGCACGAATGCCCACTCGGAAGCTATTCGATAACCACACATGCCTGACGCGACTAAGCCGGACCCTTCCCTCCCCCCCCCCCTTGATTACGCACATTTCAAACCATCCCCCGCTTCAAATACCCCATTCAATGGAGCTGCCAACAGATGAATCCGTTTGCAAAAATCTCAGAAGCAAATATTTTTCCTCTTCTCGGCAAACAACAAACCAGACCAGTCTGGACGGGACCACAATATCCCGGAAGTAATCACAATGAATCCTTGCCGCCCAATCTACTAACCAAATCCGGGACACACTGTCCAACTCGAAATCCCATTCGAAGCACAACCCCTGCCCACTCCGACCATGCGAGTGGGCTGCGGATGCTGTCAGTTTTATCGGTTTGCAGTGTGCCCTCCCCTCTCTCTGGGATCAAGGTATCCATAATGATTTCTGGACATTAACTTTTCTGTGGAGCGTGCACAGTCAAATGGTTGGTCCTAGCTCCGGACCGAAGCCAATTGGCTTTTCAATATTTCACGGAATTATTCATTAGATGCCGAAGCAGAGGCCACCACCAATGGGCAAGAGGATTACGTGTTCGTTCTGTGGGAAGATGCAGCACTGCACTGCACTGCATCGGTCCGGATGCGTTCGGACTGTGTTTTGCATGCATCCGAGTGGGGGTTGGGATTCTTAATTTAAATTCAAGCGGATTACACGAGTGTTCTGTGGCAGACTGTTGAAAGCGAGATCTTACCTGAAATACGGCCCAGAATTTATAGGAACCCTCGGTGATTATGAAGTCATAGTAGCCTTTTAGGGGATCACCCTTAATGTAGCGTCCTTCCGCAACGGCAGTTGACGAGGGCGAGGTCGAATCGGATTCGGATGATTCTAAATCTGAATCCGATTCCAGTTCCGCATCTGATGAGCTTTCCGTTTCGGGGGAGCTAGTTGTTGCTGTCGCTTGTCCGGTGACGGCAGCTTCGTCCAATGATGACCGTCGCGAACGATATTCGTCCTTTGCCTGTTGCTGCTCTTCGCCGCCCTCCTCCTCGTCCTCATCCACATCGGCGTTGGTTGGTGGAGCTTTGGTGGTTGTGGTCTTCCTTTTTTTGGCCTTCGGACGGGGATTCTTGGTCGTTTTTCCACTGGTTAGTGGTTTTTCCGTCGAACTGGTGGTTGTGGTTTCGTTGAGTTGTGGTTCTCCCAGGAATATGCCCTCTCCGTTCTTGCGGTAGCGGTCTTCGATGGACTTCCAGGCGGAGTTCATTGCTCGGAAGATGTCGTAGAATGTCTTGGCTTTTTGCACGAAACCCATGATTCCTTGTGAGTCTTCCTCTTCCTTGCGCTGCGGTGGGGTACGGTATCGATTGGGGAAGCTTGGTCTGGAAAGAAAAATTAAAGAAGTTGAGAAAGTTGTCAAATGGAAGGGGAATAAGAGAAGAATTGCTTTAAGGAGAAGAAATAAATGAAAAGCTGCTTTAAATGGGACCCGCGCTTTAAATAGGACCCATGCTTTAAGTGACACCCATGAGACCTATACTGCACCCTCTAACCGCCTGTCAAATCAAACCCATCTGTCAACTTCTATTAGCACAGTGATTCCTTGAACTCACAGAGTCATACCCAAGCACTCCCCGGCGACATATGCTGAGCTACAAGCACCTCCGTTGCAGTGACATTCATTGCATATGCAGCGGATTTTCACTGCACACGAGAAAACACGAAAAAAAGACGGAGAAGATCCCGGATCACCACACACAACCACCGCGCCATGCTGTCACTACTGCTACAACTGACAGCAGCCGTACAGGATGTTTATTGCGCATTTCGAATGCGAACTTCCTTCTCTCGTCCTTCGCGGTGTTCGCGTCGTAACCCTTTTAGTTACTTAAAACTACAATTACACCCCCACCCCGATCCGGAGAGGGAAAATATGTGCACAGTGGCAGTGAATCGTCGTCGTCGTTGAAGAAAGTTGTTCTTCGTTCGGTAATCCTTCAAACATCGTCTCAGTCGGTGGCGTGTTGTGAGAAGTATCTTCTCAATCAGCAGCACATTTGTGCATGGAAGTGCAAAATTCCTCCTCTGCTGAGCGAACATTCAGCAGCTGCAGCGGGAATGGCAAACCATCCTCTCAACCACCGTCGCCACCGCATCCACCCTCAGCATCGTTCTCCCCGGCTGTGGAGTGAAAATGGCTTAAAACTCATTCACTTGGCAATTCTGCTTGATAATTTGATGATGCGATCATTGGTATCGCGCACTCCTTGGTCTAGGTCCTGCCATATTCACCGGGATGATGCTGCTTCTGCTTCTGGTGCTGCTCCTGATGGTGATGATGATAATGGAAGGACGGTGCAGGTTCCAAAGGAACCACGAACTCTGGGGTTCAGAGTGAGTGGCAATGGCGATGGGAATGTATCCCACGTAATGTAGGCCATGCTCATTAGCAAGTGCGCGTTGTCGTCGTCGTCCTCATCATCGTCTTCTTTCTCGCAGTCGGAATGGGAGGTGCACGGGTTTTCTTGGCAACAATCATCATAAGGAAAATGCAAATTTCCCTTTGGTTTTATGAATTTTCGTAATTCTCCGAGTCTCCGAGTTGTTGCTTCTTCCGTGGTACACTTTCCCATCTCGGCGGGATCTAGAGTGTGTGTGTGTGTGGAAGAAGCGTTGGCATGGCAGCACGAGCAGAAGGTCCTTGTGGTGCGTGCGGTTTGTGCGCACGCAGGGGGAAGTGTAAATGACTGTAGGTGTACGTATTTTCATTTGTTCGACCACATGTTTGCTGTGCTTGAGAAAATCTAAGCCGAATGGGGTCTTCCTATGCCCCCGATGCTGGCTGTTCCCTCTGCTGGCTGTTCCCTCTGCTGGCTGTTCCCTCTGCTGGCTGTTCCATCTGCTGGCTGGTGCTGGTGCTCCCGGTGGTGGTGGTGGTGAGGGTGCCTCTCTCTCAGTCTCTGACAAATGAATGTTGTTGCAATCGTGGTGCTATGAGATAAATGGATGTAATCCAGTACACGTAGAGAATGATAGAATGAGAAATGTGCGAGGAGAAAGAAAAACACTAGAATATTCCCTCTGCAGTGGTGTGGTGTGAATATGTGCGCACACCCGAGAGAACAGATGTGAAAATTCTTCATGCGAAAGTTCTTGCTTTAATTTGACTCTACCCGTAAGGTGTAATTATCGATGGGTTTTGTTTCTTTTGAGACCGAATTTCAGGCGGCTGTTGAACTGCTGATCGATTATCTTCTTTTTGGAACAACTTGTTAAGGGGTTTTGTGGGGTGTCTTCTTTTTCATCCCCTATTCTGTCTTCTTGATCTTCTTGTGGCACTACACTTTGGGGTGGACCTGGACCTCAACCAACAAGACTGCCCAACAAGCATGATCAAGCGCGCCAAGTTGTTTGAGTTCCCTTTCCGCTAGGAGGCGCCACCTTAGACGTGAACGTCTTCTGTTGCGAGACAAGTTCTTAGCTCCTTCTTCTTCTTCTAGTGGCGCTGCAGTCTGGGTTGAATCTGGACCTCAACCAACAAACCTCTCCAGCGAGAATGATCAAGCACGCCAAGTTGGTTGAGTTGCCCCTCCAATTTGGGTCGCAACCTTAGACGTGGACGTCTTCTGTTGCGTGTCACCTTCTTAGCTCCTTCTTCTTTTTCCTGTTGCGCTACAGTCCGAAGTGGACCTGGATCTCAACCAACAAGACTCTCAAGCAGGCATGATCAAGCACGCCGAGTTGGATGAGTTCCCTCTCCGCTTGGGGGCGCCACCTTCGACGTGAACGTCTTCTGTTGCGTGACAACTGCTTAACTTCTTCTTCCTTTTCTTGTGGTGCTTCAATCTGGGGTAGACCTGGACCTCAGCCAACAAGCCTCTCCAGCAGGCATGATCAAGCACGCCAAGTTGGTTGAGATCCCTCTCCACTTGAGGGCACCGCCTTAAATGTGGACGTCTTCTGTTGCGAGACAAGTTCTTAGCTCGTTCTTCTTCATCTAGAGGCACTACAGTCTGGGATGGATTTGGGGCCCAACAAACAAGACCCTACATCAAGCATGATCAAGCACAGCAAGAGTGTTGAGGTCTCTCTCTACTAAGTTGCGCCACCTTCGCCGTGAACGTTCTTTGTCGCGTTGTCTCAGTGGTTCAGAGTCTCTTCTGTCGACTGCCCCAACTAAAGTCCAATCATATTTCCTTTCCACGTCACGGCTTCCCAACAAAAATTCCACACCTCTCCAGCAACTCCCATTCCAAGAAATGTGATAATAATGATCCTCTTGTCCCTTGCAAGCCAACACCTCTGTGCTGCGCTGGGGGAAATGCTTTTGAATTTCATATAACATCTCTCAGAAATTAATTAATTCTCACGATGACATGTGAAATAATAAATGACGAACATTCCTTTTCGGTTCTGGTGGAGGGATATCTCAGGAATTTCCAGTTCTCAAATCTAGAACTGCTCTGCACACATTGCAGTGCGGTCTGGAGGTGATGATGTATGCACATGCCTGAGTATCCTATCCATTCTGCAACGTCACACTGTGGTGACAATAAACGAATGTTTAGTTTTAATTTTGAATTGCAGACAGGAGACAGAGGGAGAGAGGGAGCAGTGGGATTCATGAAATGGTTCCTAATTCGTTTTGGAACATACTCCCTCTCGGTGACCTGTGAAAATTTAAGTTTATCTGCTTAGGACGTCGTTTTCGATTGAAAATCCATCCTGCCTCCGACTCCCCGACTCGGCCTGAAGGCAAACGAGAACATTGAGTTTCCATTTGAATAATCCCCGAGCATATTTCCAAGGAAACAACTCCAAAAAAAGGTACAAATATGAGACATTGCTTCAATGGGCCTTCATCCTTCATTACAGACCGATGTGTTGACTGGCGTCAGTTTGAGGTGGGTAGGCCTTTGGGTAAATGAGGGGATTTTTGCTTGAACTTGTGAAACGTATCCACTGCATGTGGTCTTGGCCAACGTTGGGATGGGGTCTTTAATTAAGGGACGACCTTTTTTTTTTCTGTTGGACTGCTGAGGATGAGTGAACGGTAACAGATAGTAGTTGAAGCGTTCCCTGATGAGGGATAATTGGGATTTGGGTCTGATGGGGATGTGAATTTGAAGAGTCTTCAAAGATGACAAGAGAAGGTGTCTTAATGGATTTCTGAATTGCAGAGGACTTAACTTAATTTGACGGCTGAGCAATGGTTTGTAAAGGAAGGTGCTTCGAGTGAGGAGTTTGAAGGTTTTTCGAAAGGATATGACGCGATAACGGGGAAGATTAGTGCAAACTGTCATTTTTGAAGAGATTCAAACCGCTGAAGCAACTCCTAATTCGGACCACTATATTAGATATTTCTCGCGGAGAGTCAAGCCGCTAAGGGAACTCGTCCTACGGATCAATATCTTTGACATTTCAGCAAACCGCTGAACCAACTTCTTCTCGAGATCACATTTGACATTTCTAGCGGAACACCAAACCACCGAAGCAATTTCTTCTCCCGATCGATGTCTTTGACATTTCTAGCGGGGAGTCCAACCGCCGATCTAACTCCTTCTCCCAATCAATGTCTTTGACATTTCTAGCGGGGAGTCAAACCGCCGATCCAACTTCTTCTCCCGATCGATGTCTTTGACATTTCTAGCGGAGAGTTAAACCGCTCAAGCAGATAATTGACATTTCGATCAAAAAATGGAACAAGGAACCGTTTCTTCAGATCAATATACTTGACAGATCAGAGTCTCTCAGACAAAGTCTCAAATACCGTGAAGCAACTTTTTCTTTGACAGTTCTAGCAGCGACTCAAGCCACTGAAGCAGCATCAAGACACAGCCCTCTGGTTGGCAATAACCTCCATAGGCACTCAAGGTCACAATCGCCATAAATCACTTGATCCCCGATCCCTTCCGCTGCAGCGATTCGGATGCCGTCCTTAGCGCATTCTTGCGGGTACCCTCACATCCCGTATCACAGCGTTCATAACTCAATCAATTGTCTCCGCAGTCAAGTCTGATAAACCCCCGATTTGGGCCCACAAATGAATTGCTCCTTTATCCAGGTCTCCTTATCCCTTATTCACACGTTGTCCTTGTCCCTCAATCGACTATAAATTCTTCAAAATTAGAAGCCACCTCGAACGGCATGAATTTTTGATTTTATCCACAAAACGTTCCTTAAATTTCCACCTCTGCTCAGTCTCTGCTTAAAGTAACAAAAAGCAACAAAATTCCCATCACGCGTCAAAGGGGAGTAAGAAATCAATTGCCTCGAGGTGTTTATCCCTGTCAGAAGCGCACCTCTGTCATTCATTCACATCCGCGCACTCCTTTTGTGTTGCCTTGCAGCCGCCAGCAGCCAGCAGCACAGACACGCACGCACACACCCCCGCCTGCATACATAATCTCCTCTCGTCTATAAATTGTTTGCTGGCTTCCTTTATTTTATTTATTAATGGCCGCCAGGATATAAGCTGAATAAAACGTTACGCATCCATTGAATTTCAATAAGCCGCAAAAGAATTGAAAAGACCCACCACCAAGACACGAGCGAAACACTCGCCCCCGAAAACGATGATATCCTTCGGCTTGTTTGCAAAAAAGAAAATGACTACGAGTGGCATTGTGTACGTAAATAAAAAGCAAACCCACACACACACGCGAGGAATTTACTCAAACCGCCATAATCCACCTCCGTTCCGCTCCAAACACAACAGGATCAAGGAAGCACGAAGACTGTTATACGCCAATAAAATTATTATATTTTCTCACCAACGCGTGTCTGTGTGTTTGTCTTCCGTCGACCCGATCACCTGTGCAAGGGGCTCCTCATTTCGAGGGGGGAAAGCCGCTGCTTTGCTGTTTCGCATTGTTCGTTGTGCGGCAGGCTTTTCGGGGAGGGGGGGACTCGCAAAAAAAGAAGTTGTTTGCACGTCGTCGTCGTCGTCGTCGTGGAGGATGCAAGCCCTTCACATGTTCGCCTCACACGTACGGCTGGCTCGATTAATGTTCAGGATTACACGACGATGCGGTATTTTTTTGTATCCTTTTACATGCTTCCGAGCTATGGATGTTGAGGAGGATATGGAGGATGTGAGGGAGAGACTTGGAGACTGTTGTTTTTTTTTTTTGGATAACATTTAACGCAAAAAGTCCTTCTTTTTTGCTCCGCTCCAGCCTAAGGCGTTCGCTTTTCTTGCAAACACCACGAAAGTGAGTGGGGAGGGGGTGGCACGTTAATCTCTTTTTCGTTGTGGCTTCGCGGAGAACTTCTCGTCTTCCTCCTCCTGCTCCTCCTTTTGCTCCTGCTACTGCTCCTTCTGCTCCTGCTCCTGCTCCTGCTGCTGCTCCTTCCCCTACCCCTGCCCCTGCTCCTGCTCCTGGTCCTGCTCCTGTCCTGTCCTCCTGCTTCTGCTCCTGTTCCTGTTCCTGCCCTTCTCCTGCCTCTGCTCCTGCTCCTGCTCCTGCTTCTGCTCCTGCTCCTGCTCCTGCTCCTGCTCCTGCTCCTGCTCCTGCTCCTGCTTCTGCTCCTGCTCCTGCTCCTGCTCCTGCTCCTGCTCCTGCTCCTGCTCCTGCTCCTGCTCCTGCTCCTGCTCCTGCTCCTGCTCCTGCTCCTGCTCCTGCTCCTGCTCCTGCTCCTGCTCCTGCTCCTGCTCCTGCTCCTGCTCCTGCTCCTGCTCCTGCTCCTGCTCCTGCTCCTGCTCCTGCTCCTGCTCCTGCTCCTGCTCCTGCTCCTGCTCCTGCTCCTGCTCCTGCTCCTGCTCCTCCTCCTGCTCCTCCTCCTGCTCCTGCTCCTGCTCCTGCTCCTGCTCCTGCTCCTGCTCCTGCTCCTGCTCCTGCTCCTGCTCCTGCTCCCGCTCCTGCTCCTGCTCCTATTCCTGCTTCTGTTCCTGCTCCTCCTCATCCTCCTCCCCTTCCTCGCCCACCTCCTCCCTCCCTCACCCTTCTCCTCCCCCTTCCTTCCCCTCCTCCTCCACCCCATCATCACTGAAGGATAATAGGGAATTGAGTGTAACGGCATTATTATCATTTGGGATTTGTTTACCAAGTGAAACACTACCCAAGACTCGAAGGCAAACAGGAAACTTTCTCCTCCGCTGAGTGGTGCGAGTTTCGCTCCCCGAGCGCGTCAAATTTCCCGGGGATTATGGGATGATACGTGGCATTTGTTTGCCGAAGGAAGTCAAGACAAATCATAAAAGTTGCCCCCGAAGATAGACTTCAGTTCTTCCTCTCCGCTCCCGATCCGACTCCCTGGCACTTAATTAACAAAAGTGCAACAAAGCCCGGTCTGCCATCGAAGCAATCTCGCATTACACGCCAATTAAAAGCCATTTCAAGTTTGGCACTTCTCAGTCTGCACACAACGCACGCCGCCGCCGCCACCGCCGTCGCCGCCATCCACCTGAATCGTCGCATCTGCGGTGTGGAGGAGGCGGCCCCCGTTGTTGGCTCGTCGTCGAGACAAACAAAGCATCAAGGATGTGAATGTGTACAATTTGGGATGCTGAAATTCGATTCGAATTGTGTGTCGCACATCAATCGCACAAAGCACAGCACACATGCTCGCCGTTTTGAAATTGATTTTCCACTAACACGCTTCCTGCAGTCGATCCTCGTCTCCCCCCACTCCTCGTTCCTTAACTCGACACCGATTATCCGTCTCATATCTAGATTTAGATACGTCTGTCTGTCTGTGTGAACGAACGTATTGCCCAATTGATGCAAATTGTGTTTTTCACCAGCAGAAAAATTGTGCACATTCAGGGATGTCTGCAAGTGAGCAGCAGCGAATACGTTCGAAGGATGCAAATGCAGATGCATACATCCGTTTGAGGAGAACCAAGTTGAATGGGGGGAGGGGGTTGTGTCTCCTTCGATGTAAAATGCCAATTATGGCGCCCCCTGCTTAAGCTCTTTGCTCAGCAACTGCAGACATCCTGGATGCCGATGTGTGCCTTCAGTGAACATGACTCGGTATCTATTGCGTTAAGTGTGTGCTGTCATAATTACGGATGCATTAAGTCAACGTTTTCGAATGGAATATCGTTTTCTGATTGACTTCGGATACACTCTCTCGTGTGTGTGTGTGTGCTTGCATGAGTCTGTTAAAATTGATGCGAGTTAGACTGAAGCGTATAATCGTTTCGTAACGACTTCCAACTGAATGATTTAAAGATCCCCTTCAAATTGACAAACGTTCTTGATCAAATGAGCAGTCAATATGGCATCTCATTGCACTCAGAGTTATTGAGTTTTCGAAATGAATCTGATGCCTGTCAGAGTGCATTGATTTGGATGAGGGATCTGGACCGAAAGGAAGTCTCTGGGATAGATGCCAAAACGTACTGGATGGTGCAGTTGGTTAAATGCCTGACCTGAGTTAGAGGGGCCCAGGTTCGAATCCCAGTGGAAGTAAAGTTAACACGCTCTTATCCGGTTTTTCGAATCTGGTCCAGTTTAACGGCACGAGGCAGATATCGACTGGATGGCGCAGTTGGTTAAGTGTCTACCTTAAGTCAGAGGAGTTCGAGGTTCGAACCCCAGTGAAAGCAAAGTTAACACGCTTTTGTCCGGTTTTTCGAATCTGGTCCAGTTTAACGGCACGAAGCAGATATCAACTGGATGGCGCAGACGGTCAAGTGCCTGCCAAGTTAGAGGGGTCCGAGGTTCGAACCCCAGTGAAAGTAAGGTTAACACGCTTTTATTCGGTTTTTCAAATCTGGTCCAGTGTAACCGCACGAGGCAGATATCAATTGGATAGCGCAGATGGTTAAGTGCCCGCCCTGAGTTAGAGGGTCCCAGGTTCGAATCCCAGTGAAAGCAACGTTTTGATGAGAAAGCAATTGAATCGGTGTAGGGTGACGCTTTAAGCCGGAGATAGTTGGTAATTGTTAGCTAATAATACGACTGGATAGCGCAGTTGGTTAAGTGTCTGTCCTAAGTCAGAGGGGTCCCAGGTTCGAATCTCAGTGGAAGCAAAGTTAACACGGTTTCATCCGGTTTTTCAAATCTAGTCCAGTTTAATGGCACGAGGCAGATATCGGCTGGATGGCGCAGTTGGTTAAGCGCCTGCCCTAAGTCAGAGGGGTTCGAGGTTCGATCCCCAGTGAAAGCAAAGTTAACACGCTTTTGTCCGGTTTTTCAAATCTGGTCCAGTTTAACGACACGAGGCAGATATCGACTAGATGGCGCAGTTGATCAAGTGCCTGCCCTGAGTTAGAGGGGTCCCAGGTTCGAATCCCAATGAAAGCAAAGTTTTTCCGATTTTTCAAATCTGGTCCAGTAACCGGTGACTGGTGCCGTTGGGATCAAATTAACGTCACTATCACTGGAGCGATCGATCAGTGGCGGTGGTCTGACTGTGGGTATCACAATGGACCAACATGGTCTAAGTGTGCTGGTGAATTCGCTAGCAGCCCCCTAACCTAACCTAACCTACGACAGATACCACTTCACATGCCTGCGCTTTGAAAAGCTTGAACTTCACACACCTTCACCTTCTTCGTGTGCAACAGTTTGCAGAGAAGCACCGATGCAGCCAGCCATCCATCTGGACAAAGCACTGCAAAAAGGAGACCCCCGAGTTATCTCGTCGGAGACATCATTAACTTTATGATCCCACCGTCTGCACCCTTTCATTTGACACCTCAGCTGACGCTGATACTATTTCCTCGACGCTCGCCTTTCATTTCTCCCCTCATTTGCATCGCCGTCTTATTAGCACAGTTAACAAGGACACTTTCCCTCGTCTGTGCGACTTTTTCTTGTGGACTCCAGATGCGGATAAGAAGTGTTTACGGTTTATTCAGTACAAAATCCACCTCCTGCCGCTGTTAACACACACACACACTTTCGAGAGCGGAGATGCTTTGGCAGACTCACAAGTGAAAGGGTGTGGCACACAGCCAAGCCGTCAGACGGTGAACAGAGAGGCGCTGCTAATGCTCCTAAACATGAGGATTTATTAGCCTCAATTTATGACTGAAGAGCGCGTTTTGTGTCTGTCCTTTTTGCCGTGCAGTGGAATGAAAGAAACGACGAGACTCGACATTTGCTTGTGGATTTCATTAACCCCCTTTGAGTTTGGGAATAATTATAATGGCTGATGATAAGCTGGCTGACGTACGCTGATCCCTGATAGCAGTTACATCCGAGGGGGGGCTTCGCTCCTTATCTGGTCGGGAGCACGTGGGAGCATATGAACCCAAACTCAACTTAATTTCCACTTAATCTGCGAGGAGATTGCTCGTGAATGAATGGATAATGAAACTGAAGTGAAATGTCAGTTAGCTCGGTGTCGGCATGAACTCTATATCGGCGTGAACTCTGTATCGGCAGCTTGAGTGTCTTCTCTGAATGGCGACAGGGATTAAATAAAAAGACGCACAATTTTGCGGCGGATAAACCGCTCGCTGGGAATGTAAACGCGAGTTCTCAGCTGAAAAAGGACGAAAATCTTTTGTCGGTTGGGGTGAGTTAAGCTTCACTTCACTCCGACATCGAATGCTTATCGAGGCAAGACGGTAAACAGCTTGAATAAATGGACCATCACCTCAACCCAGTATTTAAGTCTCACTCACCTATTTGCCACGCCGTTCTTGGATTCCTCTCCCTGATTGAGACCGTCTTCCTGACTCGGCGGGGTGGTTGCGTAGTACTTCTGTCGGTAGTAACCATCGGGCTGCTCTTGTTCCTCTGCACTTTTGTATCCCCCGCCACGACTGGGATAGAATTGTCGACCTTCGAAGTGTCCATCCTCGTACTCCTCGTAAGAGATTGAGCCCACACCCGCTGGACTTCCGTACTCGTCCGCACTCTCCCTCGACTGAACCCCATCACTGAACGTCGGTTCTTCGTCATCAGCTTCAGGATCAAGAGTGCGACTTGCTGACTCTATGACAACCGGTGCCTGCTCCTCGTAAGTGCCCCAATTCGTGGTGATGACTTTGCCGCCTTCTGCCGGTGGGGACACATCTTCTCTGCGATATCGAAGGCCCTCTCTGTCATTGTTATCCTCCTCGTTATCCCTGTGCCGGAGGTATAGTTCACCTTTTTTCGATACGGCAGCGCTGTTTTCCGCATTCGGGTTCTGCAGGAATTTCAATCTAAACCACGACTCTGGGGGGTTTTCGCTGCTCAGCGACACCGACTCAGTCTTGGTGTTCAAGTCAACAGTCGACACCGACGATGCACACGCAATATCGAGCAGAACTGCCGAGGAGAATGCAAGGACCATCAACCAGGAAATTGCGTTCCTCGGGTGATGTGACCGGGGGCTAGGATGCTGCTGCTTTCGTGTCATATTTCTGAAATCTCCTCGAATACACTGAACCTGATGATGACTTAATCCGATAGATACTATCTCTTATTTGTTTGTGCTCACTTTCTCGAAACACACTTCACTTCACTTCACTTCCTTTCACTTCACTTCTGTGAGGACAATGTCTTGTATCCACCTGCACTTGATCACCTTTACGTTGCGAACTTGTTCAGAGCAACCTCGATTTGTTTATGAATCGGATCGTATGGTCTAGATGCTACAAAACCATTGTGAAGTCTTTTTCGACTTTTTCCGACTTTTTACTCATGTGAAATACAATCGTTGACTGACTGTTCGTTATATTTCATGTCGTCGTGAACTTGGCCATCGTGGTCTGTTTGCACTCGTTCGGATGTATCTGTGCCTGTATCTGTTCATCATCTCGTGTGATATCAATTAGAGCCTTTCGTGTTCTTTCGTTCGTCGTGGTCTACATTTGAGAGTGAGTCTATGGATAACGGTTGATACATATCCCAAAATTAGTATGTACTCATATTTCCCCTCTTTGACTGATTGACCAACATTCAATCGGGTTCCCCTGAAACAATGATTGCAAAGTGAGTTCACAGAATTTTTGTGTCTATTGTAGGACATAATTGAGTCTAATGAACTTTCGGCGGATCCCAGAATATACGCCCTCAATTTACACCATGTAATCGCTGTTAACTGCTTCGGAATCGGAAGGAGTTGGATTTTGTTGTTTACTGAAGAATTATGGGGGCAGAGATTCTTTTGAGGGAATTTCAAAACACTTTTTCTAGCGAAAGTACGTGGGTAGAGTATTCTTTTTTTTTTGTTCCTCAAATATTTGCTCAGTGGTGTATAGGCAAGTAAATTGTCGGAATGACTCAGTTTAATTTGGGCTCGGCTTGGGTTTTTTTTGGGAATTTTTTAAAAGTGCGCGATGAAAGGGTTTTCAATGAAAAAGTGGCAAGTGTGCCGTAACAGGGTTGAGACATTTCATCGATTTTTGAGTTGGTTGATGATTGACGACTGATGACTGATGAATTTTGATTGATGATTTCTGATTGACAACTTTTGATGGATGATTTATAACGATTGAACTGAAGACATTGTCGCACTTTGCGTTTGATTGATATATTCTTACTGATGACTCTTGATTGAGTAATTTTGGCTGATGAATTCAGACAGATTTTTTTAATTGATAATCTCTGTTGATTGAATTGGAGACAGTTTCGAACTTTAAATTTGATTGGTGATTTCTCATTGATGACTCTTGATTGATGATGTTTGACTGATGACTTCTGACTGATAATTTCTGATTGATGATATCTGATGATAGACCCGATGACAGTATCGCTATAAGTTTGATAATTTTAAACTTATGACTTTTGTTTGATGAATTTTGACTGATGAATTCAGATGGATTATTTTTGATTGATCATTTCTATTCATTGAACTGAAGCCAGTTTTGAACTTTTAGTTTTATTGATGATTTATATTTGATGACTCTTGATTGATGAATTTTGACTGATGATTCCTGATTGATCAGTTTTGATTAATGATGCCTGATGATTGACCCGGAGACAGTATCGCTCTATAAGTTTGATTGATAATTTCTAATTGATGACTTTGATTGATTGATGAACTTTTACTGATGATTTATGATTGAGCATTTTTGATTGACCATTTTTGATTAATTACTTCTGATCATTTAAATTAAGGCAGTTTCGCACTTTAAGATTGATAGATAATTTTAAATTGATTACTTTTTATTGGTGATGTTTGACTGATGACTTCAGATTGATGGTTTGGATTGACCATTTTTGACTCATGATTTTTTGTGGATAATTTTTGAGTGATGATTCTGATGACTTAACTGGAGACAGTTTCGCACTTTAAAATCAATTGATAATTTTATTCATAGATTGATAATGTTTGACTGATAGCTCCTGATTGATGATTTTTGACTGATCATTTTTGATTGATGATTTTCTGTGTATAATTTTTGAGTGATAAACTGGAGACAGTTCGGCACTTTGAGTTTGATTGATGGTTTTTGATTGATCAATTTTTTTTATGATTGATGACTTGTGATGATTGAGCTCGACACAATTTCGCACTTTAAGTTTCCGGACACTAAATGAACAGTGATTAGCTAGAAGGAACTGCTGTTTTTTTGTCAAGAAGTCATGGTGCCTCTCGCCTATCACCCGATCAATCTTAACTCCTTCTGTAGCAAAACCAGAAAACGAGTCATCAACAGCTCTCAGTGTTCGAAATGGAAACCCTTGAATTTTTATCTCATCTCATTTTCAGTGACTCGCATGTTCCGCGGGGGCAATGCGTACGTGAGAGATCTCCAGGCCACTCGATCCTCCGCCACCGACTCTAACTCATCAGGAGCTATGCCCAAGCGCAACCAGAAGAGTTTTTGGACTTTTTTTTTTAAATTTACGCGTGCAAAATGGATTCTGAATACCCTTAAGTGTCTGAGTTAAAGACACAGCACGGGCCGAAGCTATAGAGGCAGAGAGGGAGAGGAGCTACCTGTGCACATTGTCTCTAAATGCCTGGTCCCAATAATGCAGCAACTGACGTACAAGACCACCTCTGACGTTGATTGATGCCTGATTCATTCTCCCCACTGTCCACTCCTGACGCGAATTGCTATGCCCTAGCGCTACAGGTGCTTAAGGGTTGGCAAATCTCCATTCAGACCTAGATCCACTGCCCTACCGCTCAAAGTTCTAAAACCAATAGTCAGTCACCCCCCCCCCCATGAATTGAAACTGAAGTACCAGTTGAATATCGTTAAGTGCGAATACCCCACGTCCGTTAAGTACCACCTCAAGTGAATTATCGAAGACTAATCGAGTAAACGAGTTCGGTTAGCTAAGTGCCCCATCAACTGTATAGTTCGAGGTGGTATTCATAAGAAAAAAACCCACAACCGCAACTCAACTAACATCGCCTCAAGTGTTTCAAACAAAAGCAAACAAAAGCCCGTACAAATACTCGTACTTATTCGCTTAGCAACGCTCCCAGACGTTATTTACCCTCGGTTTTGTTAATTTTATTACCTTCCCCCGTGGCTCCTTAACAACCACCGGAATACTTCAAATCGCTGCTCCCTGGCCTCCCCATGCCAGTTACGACCCGAATACAATACAAGTTTTTGTTTTTTTTTTTTTTTCTGTTCCATTCTCAGCTCGGCATTCGCCACTACATTTTGCAATTCACCAAACGGAGAAATCATTTTGTGAATTCTAATTAAAAAGTTTTTCAATTATCCTGGAAAATAGGCAGATTTTGGTAACCCCCAACCCACCCCCCACCAAACACACAGCGGAACCGCAGGACCTCACCGAGGGAGGGACAGGCGAAACTTAAATCAGATTGATATCTAAATGAGCCAGAGATCGGGTCTTTAAAGTGGTTAGGGACAGTTTCAACTGAATCGAGTTCAAACACAAAGTCAGAGATCCCCTTTTGCAAATTTGGGTTGGACCCATGTGTGTGCACGGCTAGTCGTCCTATTTGCGCAATTGGTTGTGGCAAACTATCAGATGTACATTATCTCTGATCGGCCGCAATGTTTGGCCGAATTCCCAAAAGATTGAAAACAGAAATCAAAATTCACTGCTGACCCTTTTTGGAACAGCAGTTGATAGTCAACCCCCCACCCGCCCTGCCTGAGAGGAGGACAAATAAATAAATGGAAAGGGAATCGGTATCGTCATCAGACAAACACACCCGAGTGGCGGCACACTGCCTGCATGGCACAGAGATTCCCAAGCAAAACATGGTCCATTGTGTTTGTCGGTAATATCCTGGGTATTTTAATTTTGCTTATCCAATAAGTTATCCTTTCTCGCATCGTTGCAGTAAATAATTGCTCCCTTAAGAGCGCTCTCTGCTAGATGAGATGATACTCTTGCATGTGACTGCACTTTACATACGAGCATGCACGCACTGATGCATGTGCTTGCTTAGGATTTCGGTGTTCATTTGCGGAGGGATATCGGGTGGGCTTTCAAAAATGAACTCGAGAGAGATGGAAACGTCTGGCATGGCTTGCCCTAATCTAAATGGAATCGCAGTCGTAGCTGGGATTTAAGGCAGGCATAGGCCGAGGTGGTGTTGTTTATGGAGTTCATCTTACAAATTGTGAGCTCCTTAGGCCTAGTCAAAGCATTCACTCCTTTGACTTTCAAAAACTGTTTGCGAAGAGAGAGATTGGAATGCGGTTGGCTTAGAATGAGATTTCCGGGGATCTGTTTGCAGTTAGGGACACGCTCAGTGATGCACATCCATTTCGACTGTATAAACAAGTCGGTCCCAACTTTTTTTGCACCCAAAATTAGTGGATATCATGCTTGTTGATGTTCCATTTGACGAGAGAGTGAGTGGGAGGAACCTTTCACCTCATCCAAAAACAGTGCCAAACAAACATTTTACCCAAATCTCCCCTACCTGTTTTCCAAATCCATTCAGTCCGGCAGTGACCATCGGTTGAATCGAAGCACACACTGTTTATGGTTCACCTCTCCTGCTCCGCCATTTCGATGTCGATCTCACACTCATTGGCAAAAACAGTTTATCCCTCGGATGTTCAATTAAAATTCAATCTGCATTCCCAGACATTCGGTGCGGTTTCCACAACTCTCCCTCGCACACACACACATGAGGCCCTTTGAAGTGAAAACCATTTAGTGTACACTGCCGGTCCTGGCGACTGAAAGTGGTCATAGCTGGAGTGGAGTCACTGATGGATGGAATCACGATTTTAACTTACAACAGTTGAGGAGCATTCACAACAACAAAAACAGCAAACACGAAAAAAGAGACCAGGAGAGAGATCCGGAACCGACGGGACAGGAGGAATTAAAATCGAAATGCAGAAGGATACACGAACCAAGGGGCGGCAGCAGCAAAAAAAAAAGAATCAAGTCCTCGGTAACGCTTTTTTTGCTCCCCTTCAACAGTTCACTTGCAGGGGCGCCTATGGCCGGATAGAAGGACTGCGTTGTGTGTGGATGTGTGTTTTTTTTCTGCTAGTCAGTCAAATCGATTTGTCCTCTCGCAGTGAGATAGTATCATCATCTTTGTCATTCGAGCAGACACAGTGGCAGATTGGTAACTGCGTTCAGTTCGGGATCGACAGCTAGAGGGTTACTTTGCCCTACTCTTTGGTCGGGTATAATTCAATCTATAGTTTTGTTTTGCATACACACATGCACACACGGATGGATGTGCGAGGGAGGGAGCATATGGAAGTGTAATACTCTAGTTTTCCGATTTTGTTTGATGGGGATGTGGTGTGTACATGTACTTGTGGGTTTTACACGGCTGCAGATGGGAGGGAACAGAATTTTGTGGGGAAACTGGGACTTGAAAGTTCACAACTTCATTAAGATTTCCTTAGAGTTCTAGTTATCAGCGGCAAGTACAAATCGATTGGGGGCTTTCCTTTCTTTGGTGGCGGTCTTTAAAATGAGATGGAACCCCTATTTTAGTCCAAAAGTTCTTGTCGAAGGCAAAAGAGGAGTAAAGCAGCGTCTGTTTGATGGATAATTAGAAGAAGAGTTGCCAGTCCCAACTATTCCCATTTTAAAAATCGAACTTCTGAAGCCCAGGCCATCAGGAGAAAGTGTCTAGTTTTCGAACAATTTGATGAGTGATTACGAGGAGAGTTGTTAGTTCCAATTGTTTTTATTTTAAAGTTGTATCTCTGAAGCCTTGGTTCACATAAGAAGCACGTTGCATTAATATCCTTGGATTTGTTGGAAGTTTGTCTGTTGTTTGGAGAGTTGTTAGTCCCAACTATTACAATTTTTGAAGTTGTATCTCTGAAGAAAGCGTCTAGTTTCCACACAAAAAAGCTAAATGCGCCAAAATTGTTAAAAATAGGGACCAAACCCCAAGACTATCCTATGGATGTATACCGCTATTGTCACACCCATCCTTACGTTAGACAGCGTAGTCTGGTGGCAGGCAGCATTGGAAGCCATTAATCTTAAGGCATTGACAAAAATACAGAGACAGATTGGCAGTATCAGAAGTCGAGAGTGACTATAGACACCAATTGCTCGACTTTGAGAGAATCTTCAACTGCCAATTCCCCACCAGAGAGGAGTGTACGACAAATGAACCCATCAGTAACTCGACCATGAAGGTATACACCGATGAGTTAAAGATGGAAGCAGTTACAGGCGCGGGCATTTTCTTTGATGAGCTAAACTCGCACTGCTCAGTCAGACTCTCTGACTACGGCATTGTTCTTCAAGCGGAGGTCTTGGGGGTCAAAGAAGCGGCCAGAATGATATCGATGATGGCAATACCACCAGCTGAGAGTTATTAGTCCCAACTGTTTCCATTTTTTAAGTTGTATCACCGAGGCCCAGATTCACATAAGGAGTACGTCGCATGAGGATGCTTGGATCTGTCGGAAGATGGTCGGTCCATTTAATCAGAAGAAAAATCGTCCTAGCTGAGCCTTAAAGTTCAACTCCATTGTGCGTACTTTCACTTACATTCCTATGATTCCACCTGCAAAATGAAGCCAATTCGTTTCTCAAACTTTTTTTTTTTTACTTCGGTTCTAGTTCTATCCACGATGCCAGGAGTTATCTGCGTTACTTTGCTTTCTCTCACTCTCTCTCCCTCAGTCGCCCTCTCTCCTTCAGTCGCCCTATCTCCCTCAGTCGCCGTCTGTCCTTCAGTCGTCCAATCTCCCTCAGTCGCTCTCTGTCCCTCAGTCGGCATTTCTCCTCAATCTCTCTCTCTCCTTCAGTCTCTCCCTCTCTCTCTCTTTCCTTCGAAAGAAAAGAAGGCGTGAAAGAAAAAAGAATGCAACGAAGTGACGAGGTTAAAAATGTTCACCAACACTGACTGATGGAGAATCTTATGCTGTCCTGGCGAAAGGATAACGAGGAGAATTTCTTATCATGGCCACTTTTATAAACTTCACCTTCGTCACAAAACGAACGCGTATCTTTCACTCTCTCACTTCCTAGTGGAGGACAGGCGGCTGGGTCCAAGGACTTGAAGGCGACTTAACCGGAAAGCCATTGAATTGCCTGTTGCCTTCTTTTTTTCGTACAATTTCCAGATTTTATAGGTTTTTGGTGAAAGAGAAAGAGCTATGCCCAGCTCCTGATGAGTAAGAGTCGATGGCGGAGGATCGAGTGGCCTGAAGATCTCTCATGCGTGCATTGCTCCCGCGACCTCTTTAGTGGAACATGCGGGTCATTGAAGATGAGGTGAGATGAGATGAGATGTCTAGATCAAGACTAGATGGGCGACGACATGGTCAAGGTACAATTGAGTTGTGGGCTAATTATCACCCCCAGGGGGAGATCTCAAGCAGATGTCGTTAGGCGACCCTTTTGTTCGGCTTTTGCTAGAAATTCTGGAGGCTAATGGTATACAAATTATAGTCTGAGGTGAAATAGGGCCGACAGTCCTTAATGCAACCCTCTCAACCCCTATTCAATTCCAATGCCCCCACAACAGCCCGTTCACTTACCTCACTTTTCATTTAGAAATCATCTCACGTTCCAGTTGCCTCCCAGTCTTTAACTTGTTAATCAATCAAAAACTCAGTCAAGTGACAATTTGTAGCGTTTTCTCTACAAGGTGACCGACCACTCCCATCCATCGATTAAGATCAAATCATTGTTTAGAACATAAAAACTCCCGCTAACTCTCGAAAAAAAAAAAAAACAATCCCGTTGTAGCATGATCCTCTTCCTTATTGTCACCCAAAGAAAGCAAATATTTGTCTTTTCTTTAGACTATGGACTAATTTGTTCAACAGTTCTCCACGTTCGTCATCCGATACATATCAATTTGCCTCGATAATGCGACACACGTCACCAGCCGCCTCACGATTAACCCAGATCTCGCAAGTGCCGTGCGCCTAATCATTGACTTCCATTCATCTGTCAACCGTACGAAACAGAGTCATCAACATTTCCCAACCCTCCTCCTCCCCGCCAGGCGTCGGTTCGCTCCAAAAGACTGTCTAAATTAGCGTCCCATCAATAATGAACCAATAAAAATGTTGAATGAATAACAGTTAGAGACAAGGCAGCAACAGGCGGGCCGAAGATTCTATGCTCGTCGAGAAGGGGCTTGTGTGGCCAACTCATTTGGATCGGCCACGAGTCGAACATGAGCGCAGCATGATTTTGAAATTAACTCTCTCTATCCCCCCGAGCCGAGGTGCATAAATGTGAGAATCCTCTGCGGAATTTAGGCCAGCCACCGTCGGGGTATGTAAGCAGTCTTGGAGTGTGCCCTCCCGAAAACAACGCATGAATCATGTGCGTGTGTGTGCTTGTCGCCTCGCTCTGTCTCTGGGGAGCCATAAGCCGACACTGCTTAAGTTGGCAAGGCAGCATTTGTAAATCTCTTTCCGGGGGATCACACGAGAGGCGGGAAAAGGATTATCCGGATATACAAACGGGATAATGATGTCAGACGTTTTGTCTGACTAAAGTGCTCCACTTTATCACTTCTGACGGTTGCCTGCTGATGGAGTGTCTTTTTCACGGAACTTCAAGTCCCGGCAGATTCAATTTTGAAATCATTATGAGCTCGAAGTGGGGGCGCCGCCCGCTCATTTCAAACGTCACATTTTGACTTTCGGTTGTGTTTTCACTTAAAGTTGCAAAATTATCACAACACAACGCGCGTCAAAGGGCTGCGCGTAGTGCGGGTGGTGGTGGCGGTTTGTGTTGAGGTTATTTTTCGGGGATTTAATTGATTTTGGTTTCACTTTTTGAACAGCTCCGCAGATAGAACGACGACATTATTCAAATTATTCCCTCTTTTTCTGGTCCAGACGAAGGAGGGGGAGTGGCGGAAAAGACAAACAATGCGGGAGGCAGTGGAGGCTGTTTGAATGGTAAACGTTCGTGGGAAATTAGAGGATTGTAGGGATGAAATTTAATTACTAAATTTGAATCCGATTGAAGTTTGGCCAAGTTGTTCGTTGGTTGCGTAGTTACACGAAAACTTTCAGACATCGGGTGGGAGGTTTGCTTAATTTGTTGTGAGAGGGAAGTTTACACAAAAATGTCCATTGAAAGACTTAAAATAGGCTCGGTTTTTTGATGATAAAATGGTCTGTCAAAGATAAGGTACGTGGACTTGGGCGAAATTCGAAGATGTCTTTGGAATGCGTGGGGAATGACCTCAATACAACTCAATGACCTGAAGCATGAGCTCTCGGTTTCTATTTATACGGAAGGTCTGTTCTAAATTTACACAAAATGCCATCTAAAGCCTCGAACAGATGTGCAGCAAAAATTTATGCGTGCAGCAATGCACAACGGAAGAGACGTGCAGTAAATCTTAACATTGTGTCGCATTCGTTTGCTGTCATTGCAAATAGTTTTCCTTCACGCAGAAAGAAAAATGTCAACTAAAGCCTTGAACAGTTGTGCAGCAATATTTGATGCATGCAGCAATGCACAACGAACCAGACATGCAGTATATTTTGACATCTCGTCGCATACTTCATACGGACTTCATAAATTCGTGGCCGTACAGTGCACACGTGTGTTCACTTAAATATGAAACCATGTTCCAAATTTTTACTGCACGCATTTGCTGCACGTCTGTTTCAAACATAAAATACCATTGATTCGCACAAAATGTCATCTAAAGTCTCAAACAGATATACAGCAATAATTTGCCTGCCCCAAGTTCGAGTCCCAGTGAAATCGAATGTGGTCCAGTCATCATTTGCCGTCGGTATTAAAGTAACGGCACTGGAGTAGGTTGCTACCTGTCAGTACAATGGACCAGTTTTGAGTCTGAGTGCTCCAGCAGTGTTTCAAAAATCCTACGAAAAAAAAAATAAAAAAATCCGGTGACAATAACCTCTTGCTAGTTGTGAACTTCGCCGTTAATCATAAGGGCTCAACTGTCTCTCTGCCAAGTGCCCGCCCTAACCTTGAAGAATCTTCCGCCTAAGGTACTCAAAATGTATACGGCTTGTAGATATCGTTATCAAAAGTGTCTTGACAGCCGACTTATTCGAACACTTTTTCCGAAAACTATTGACGTACCTGTTTACCCACATAATTTTCGTCTTAGGACCTTTCAAATGTCAAGCCCACCAACTATTCTTAACTCCCAATCGACATTAATACCCCTAAGCATTTTTTGTTCGAACATAAAACAATTTACTGGACACCCCACCAAAGCAAACTCCCACCAAAACGTGAATGAACGTGCAGCAAATTTTGACTTCTCGTCCCATTAGTGTGCTGTATTTGTAAGAAGTTTCCATCTATGCAGAAAGTCTCTTCTAAATTTACACAAAAATTTAATCTAAAACCTTGAACAGATGTGCAGCAAAAGTTGATGCATGCAGCAATGCATAACAAAACGAACGTAAAGCAAATTTTGACATCTCGTCGCATTCGTTTGCTGTCATTGTAAAATGTTTCCATTTATGCAGAAAGTCTCGTCTAAATTTACACAAAATCTTAAGCATTGAACAGATGTGCAGCAAAACTGCATGCAGTGATGCGTACAGTAATGCACAATGAACCGAACGTATCAACTTGCTGATCTACTACACATGGATTGCACCAACGCGCGGCCATGCAGGACAAACGTGTGTCCACTTAAGTATGAAGTCATGTTCTCCATTTTTACTGCACGCATTTTGCTGCACGTCTGCAAAGACCATTGAGCTCTGCAAATGTCAAGACTCACTCAAATGGAAATGGAAGTGGGCCTTTTATGCACCGAACTACAGCCCTCACAGGTACAACTTTTGCACACAAATCCACAAGCCAAGAGAGCTTCTTCAAAGAGCCCACCTGCCAGCAGACTGCATCCATCCAAATTTCATGTTCACACATGGATTTTCCCACAGGCAGCCTTCGTTCAATTATTTAATTCGCATGCGAAAGTTTTTCAATTTGCCAGGCAACAATTTGTAAATTTTTCATTTCAAGCAGCAGTTCGGTCTTAAAAACGAGATTCCATGGCACCTTATACGCACCTCGCCTGCAGAACGAAAAACATTAAAATAATCTCGAAAAAGTGAACAGCAAACAACTGCAGCAGTCCTCCAGCTCGTTCGAATTGAGCGATTGTGGCCAATTCCATAAACATTGAAACCAAGAGCTCCTCTTCCCCATTCAATCCGAACTGAAAAAAAGAAAAACACACACGGCCCAACTCCAGACCAACAACCACACGAGGAGGCAACCACTAAGACCACATACAACATTCAACATACCGCAGAGCAGCAGTTGAAATTTCATCTTCAACCAGGCCACTTCAACTCCCTCTCTCTCGCTCATTTTGGTCTACAATTTTTCCTTCGCCTCATGCCCGGCCCCCACATGCACACACGTCCTCATGTACATATTTCGTTCGTTTTACCGCGCCACACTCCATTTCCGCTTTCTGCTCTCCATGACTCACTCTTGTGGTTGTGCGCTGGAGAGCGAGCTCGTTGGGTAGTTTTCGGCGCAAAGAAGGAACACTAAGCACCGGGCGATGGTGTGGAGCACCAGATAAGGGTATAGAATGTATGGGATAACATACCCCGATGGTTTCCAGTGGTTACTGGTTCAATCGCCACTGTTTATGCGCGTGGTATCCCCATACAGACGGACTGACAAGAAGGTCTTCACTCTCGTCGGTTTCTGCAAATCATTCAAAGGATTTCGCTTTATGAACTTCACCTAGATGACACAATAATGGGTGCCCGGAGTAGTCGTCCCACAACACGGACACAATTCTTTCCTCGCACATTGTCTGCCCGGAGAGATGCACTCTTCCCCTGAATGCCATCGAATCATTTAGCATACACAACGAATTTCCTCCTCCTTCGCACGCCGCGCTGTGCATGCCTTAGACCGAGGATGTGATGGAATGCTCTCGGTAAAAGCTTTCCCAACTAAATAAGCAGTACGATGTGAGAAAATCCACCGCCACGACACAGACCCGCTTTTAGCTGACTGCATCAATTCGGTCGGTGTCCGTGGCCGTGGAGGAGGGGTGGAGGATTCGTCCACCACTGAAACCCTTGCAATTATGAACCAAACCCGGGGTAAACTGTAGAGATTTAAGTTTTCCCCCCCAAAAGAGTTGAATTTCTGATTACGGGCGTAATCAAGTTTTTCTTTCCCCATCCTCGCTTTCCGTTATTAGTCTTGTATCAGCTGGTCGTCGTTGTGAACATGAGTGGGATTCTCCTTTTGGATGGCAAATAGGAGCGAGTCTTGAGTGGGATTCCCTTTTTGTGATGGGAAATGGGAGCGAGTGTGTAGGACCTTCGAGAGATGTGGAACAGAATTTTGGGTTTTTGGACGCAGTTTTGGACCCTTTTTTGGCTTTAAATTTTGAACTAACGACAAGATGGCAAATGGAGTCTGAAGGACACAAGAATTCTAAGCATGGATTGCATAAACGCGCGGCCGTGCAGGGCACAAGTGTGTCTGAAGGATACAGGAATTCTGAGCAATTCGAGACTCGTTTAGGTGGTCCGACTTTTGAGCAGTCAATTTCTAACCTAAACCGAACCAAAGACCACATAACTGGCTAATAAATGTCCCATTTTACTGCCCAACCACCACGGTCTATGGCATAAAAGACAAAACCTATTAACTCTCGATAAGAACATAGTTTTACGCACATTTGCCGTTTGAACAACAGCGCGACAGAATACGAGTAGAAAAACACGCACAAACATTCTAATTAGAACGAAAGCATTTTCACTCACGACTCGACCCGATTCGTGGACACAAAAAAAAAATAAAAGAGGACCGCGATTTCCATCTCCACTCCATCTGTGGTTCACGCATGAGCCTTATAGATATGATCTTGTCACTAATTACTAGTCCGTACTAATTAATAACGATAGCATTTGACAGTTAATACTTTGAATTAGCGTCAGAACAAGTTGTTCAAAAACAGACGCGCCACGCCGACGTCGATTTTATGCGTGGCAAGGCGACACACACAATGACCTGGTGGAGAGAGAGAGAGCAATGGGCTCTTGAAAGGACCACGTGGTGTGCGTGTTTCGTGGTAAGTTGTAATTTAAATTAAATGCCAACATTTTAATTGTTTCGCCTTTTTGTTTATTCATGACATATCCAAACACAATTGTGTGTGTGCACAGTTCAGTTCTCGTTAAATTTGTTTATGCGCGCTCATAATCCAACAGTGGTCCTAGTTGTTGTGGCATTTGGTTCTGATATTTGCTGTGGCTGTGGCCGCCACACGCAGTTAAGGAGTCCTCATGTTGTGCTGATGGCAACAAATGCTGATTCACTTTCCCAGTGCCTAATTAATAACACTGTTACGAACGATTACACACATTAAATCGATTGGGGATAAATAAATTATTGACTATTTACTGTTAATTGTGTGACATTAAAACAAAGAACTTTGAGTACGAAACATTACAATCCACACTCTCTCGCACTCTAATGGCGCTGTGGCGTGGTGACAATCTTTTTGTTGCCGATATCCCATATGTGCGGGCAGGGGCAGGGGGTGGCTTTTGTTTTGTGTGCGTAAATAATCATAAAAGGCGGTGAATCGAAATTAATTGGTTAACCAGGACCAGGAGTGGTTTGTTTGTTGAGAAGTTTATTCCGCAGGATTGAAGCATGGTTCATTGGTTTCTCTCACGTAGGTTGGGTTAGGAAAATGGTACTTAATCTGTTTAGACTGTTTACATTTTCTGAGAGCCCTATAGCCACTTCTGCATCAGAAATCAACAAAATTTTGAAAATCGAAAAAATGTACATTTTTCACTGAAAAAAAGCCTTCAATTGTGTATGCCCTCTGGATCGAATTTTCTGCTTAATTCTGGTAATATTTTGAATGAGTCGAAATTTTCATGAAAGTCTTTTGTTTGAATACTGCATGCAGTAATGCATGCATTGATGCATGCAGCAAACCACAGCGAGACAGACGTGCAGTAAATTTTGACATCTCGTCGCACTGTGAAAAGTGACAATTGATTTCGTGGAACAAACTCTCTTTGAGTAAAGGAAAAAAGGAGTAATAGATTAAAGAAAAAACTACTATTTTGTTGTTGCATTTGAACTCAATCAATGTCTCGTCCATTTTATGTTTTTGCAGTCGGATCCAAATTGCAAACCGTCACTTGCATGAAACGCCAAATTCAAAAATTAACTTGCTAACTAACTTGCTGATCTATTACATTTTGATTGCATCAAAATTGGTGGCCATGCAGTAAATTCATGTGTCCACTTGCGTATAAAACCATGTTGTCTAATTTTACTGAACGCATTTAGCTGCACGTCTGTTTCCAGCATAAGAGTTCCAGAAACATTTCGTTTCCTTTCTCAAGTTGCTTATCTAGTACCTATGGGCTGCATCAACCTTAAAAACAAACATGCAGTCTTTCATATAAATCCACGTTCTTTAATTTTACTGCACGTATTTTGCTGGACGTCTTTTTCAAGCATAAGAGTCCCAGAATCATTTTGTTTCCCTTCTCAAGTTGCTAATCTAGTACCTTTGGATTGCATCAACATTAGAAACAAATTGCATCAATGCGTGGTCGTGCACTTAACTAATGTTTTCCAGGTCATCTGCTTTAATTTTACTGCACGCATTTTGCTGCAAGTCTGTTTCAAACAAAAGACTTCCACAATCATTTCGTATCCCTTCTTAAGTTGGTCAGTTGTCTCTCTCCCTCTCTCTCTCGTCAAACATTCTCCAAAATCCGATTAATTACAAGCACATCAAAGCCATTTCGTGAATTTTTCAGCTTTCGAGCTCTCCATTCATTCACATTGAATCCTTTTTTGCGTTTTTTTTTTGTTGTTGCACTGACGTGTGTGTGTCCAAATTGAAACAATAAATTGAAGCATCCTCATCGCCAGGAGAGCATATCCGGGAATGTTGTGTTGTCAATTGAGAGACGACATAACAACACACACCGAGAAGGACTTATCATTTTAATATCCAAATTGAAAGGATCCTCCACACAGTATTTGCAACTTTTGTACTCTCCTCATAAAGTATCATTCCCTATCCCGTCGAACCAGAGCGGACCCGACCAGACCCCAGACCGTGCTTCCTCCCAAGAGCGCCACTCGAATTCTCCCGCACAGTAAGTGCACTTAAAAAAACATTTTTTTTTGTGAATGGGCATGGGGATGGTGGGTCGAAAATAAAAATACATCTGTAGCCCCTCGCTCTCCCTCTGTGAACAGTGTATGCACTGATCCCCAAGGACCTCCTGACGGAGCATAGGTCGAAGGAGAGGGAGAGAGAGAGGAGGCCTCACTGTGCTCTGTAGGTGTACGAGTATTGCTATGTTACTGCTGATGTTGGTTTTGCGGTGAAACTTTTACATTAGTAATAAATGTCAACCGCGAACATTTCTGAATTGCTGAGCACCGGTTTGAGTGAGTGTGTGTGAGTGTGTTGAGGGAGGAGTCCCCGAAGACTCGCAGGGAGAGGGACAGGGACATTTCGACCGCATCCTCTCAAAGACCCCGTCAGGATGTGGTGCGGTCCACGGGATATGGTTGTTTGCATACTCGTATGCGGGTTGGTGGGTAATTTATGCAGCTTTCAAATAAAATTATGGACTATTTATTCAATTTATTCAATTGGGCATACGGTTTGTCTTGTTTTTACGAATTTAAGTCGATGACTGCCTGCTGTTTGTGTGTCATTTTTTAATTTTTGTTTTTTTTGGTTTGTGACGCGTATCTCGTGTTGGTCTTTATGCGGCTAAATAAATAAATGTTGGAGGGTATTAATTTATCGGTACAACTATCGCACTGCAGTTTACAGTTGCCTCGGGTATGTAGCTTTCCTTCGGGAAGAGAAGGTGTATCAGGAGGTGACGAAAATCCCTGAGGCACTGCATTTCTCTGTAAATGCTGTCCTTTCGTCAGATTTGAAGGTTCTCTTAGGTTCGCCCAAGTCCTCTCTCATCAGACCTGCAGATCCTGCTTTGTTAGTCCAAGTCCTTCCTCGTCAGACCTGCAGGTCCTCCTTCGTTAGTCCAAGTCCTTCTTCGTCAGACCTGCAGGTCCTCCTTCGTTAGTCCAAGTCCTTCTTCGTCAGACCTGCAGGTCCTCCTTCGTTAGTCCAAGTCCTTCCTCGTCAGACCTGCAGGTCCTACTTCGTCAGTCCAAGTTCTTCCTCGTCAGACCTGCAGATCCTCCTTCGTTAGTCCAACTTCTGAAGGCTCTCCTTGATAAGTCCAAGTCCATCTCAACTTCTTCTTCTTAGGGCGCTACAATCCGAGGTGAACCTGTGCCTCACCCTGCACGCCTCTCCAGCCAGCGAGAGATTCGCTTTCTCCAGTTTCACACACCAAGCTGGCGGAGGTCCCCCTCGACTTGTGTGCGCCACCCTGTACGTGGACCTCCTCTGTTGCGTTGTCCAACAGGCTCAGAGTCGAAGACTAGGCTCGCGCATTTTCAGAAAGGTCCAGAAAGGGCTTAGTTTAGTTCGCATCTGTTTATTGCACTAGTTCTTTTTTCTAGTTCATTTAGTTCATTTTACTTTACTGCTCAGGAAAGGTGCGAGGTGCGATTTTCGTCGGTTGGCCATACATACATTCGTGGACATGCATTTTTCAAATTCCCTCCACATACACTACCAGTAACGCAACGATGCTCGATGCGCTTGTGGTGTGGAAGTTAAACAACAACAGCCCTGATGTGCACAATGCCTTTGTACACACAAAGCAAAGCAATCAATTTAGTTCAGGTTAGTTCAATTTAGCTCAGTTAAGTTCGATTTAGTTCAGTTTAGTTCGATTTAATTTAGTTTAGTTCGATTTAGTTCAGTTTAGTTCAATTTAGTTCAGTTATTCATACCGAATTACATGTCTGCAGAGTAAGGTATACTTCAGTTTGTTGCACTACTGAACTAAATGAACTAAAATCAAACGACATTGTGAACAAGTTCACTTGTTACAGCTCGATTTTGAACTACTTCAAATGACATTGTGAACTAGTTCACTTATTAGGGCTCTTTTTTCACAATTTCATTTGAACTAGTTCACTTGTTAGAGCTCTAACATTGTGAACTAGTTCACTTAGTTCACTTCCTAGAGCTTCCTTCTTTGAACTTCCTTTTTTGAACTAATTCGTTCGTGAACTACACAAGCCTAGTCTCAACAGAACCACCACTCGTCACTACTTTCACGCATAGGCACCTGATTCCTTTCAAGACTTGAGCAGGATGCCATCGCCTCCTCAGTTTTGGCTGCAATCGGCACATCCCGACTTGTATTTTCCTGCAGAACACCCCATCACCTCTGATCTCCACCAAAAATTCATTAGCCTCATCGTTTCCATCCCGAAATCCCTAATCAGCTCGACACTCCCAACACACCACACAGCAGCACCAACAGCACAGTGGCTTGAGTTGAAAAGTTGAACCAATTAGTATCCATCCCGAGATTGCAATCTCTTCTCGCCTCGTCCTAATCTCGTGTAATCACACAGATTTTCAATTAATTTCCCTGAATAATCTCCCACAAATCTAAACGCTTCTTTGCTCGTATTCTTAGCCATCACATCTCCCTGTGATGCCGTCAACGCTATCAACCAACCAACCCCCGCCCGCCTTAAAGACAGCACAGCTCGATGAACTCTCTCTCTCTCTGTCTCTCTGTGACTTGACCACTTAATTATCTGCACAAATCGAGATAATCCGCAAGCACACACACAGACATCGTCTGGGGAAAAAAAGAACCATGCCAAGGACCTCGCAATCGTCTGTGTATTCAAATGAATCGATGGACACCGCACCGCACCGGAATACAATTAAATATGCGCCTCCACCAGTGATTCATTCCACACCGTAGGTGAAGACTTGATCACGTAAAGGATGACCTACGTGATGCCACCGTGCGTCCGTCGTCGCTGTGAATGTGTGTGTGTTTCATGCGAAATTACAGAGATTTTCCTTGAGTGGCAGTGGACTTTATTTTCCGCCACCACACATCCGAAACGTAATCCACAATTTTATTTATAATTTCTGTATAACGGTTACCTTCATGCGACTGCCATATGCGAGTGCGGGTGCGGGCGTCGGGGGAACGAACGAAAGTTAATTAGTGGGCCGACTTGGTAAACTCACATATACACCAATTAATCAGTTGGATACCCTTCTTGAGCGGATATAAGTGCCCGACCGGTGGACCTGGACCAGCCCACAAGCCACCCCCTCAACACACCCGACGAGTATATGGCGAGTGAATTAATTATTAATAATTATGAAGTGCTGAGATTTAATTATCAGATGCGAAAAAATATTTATCATTTAAGCTGGAAAGTTTTAATCGGGGCACAACTTACACAGGGATCGAGGGATGGACGGATGGAAGGGTTGGGTGGGGAGGGTGGATGGTTGGGATTACACGAAGGATTTACGGTTGTGTCGATGGTGGGGATTTGCTTGGTTGTTGTGCCTTTATGACGTTATCTCATCAGCATAACGAGCAAGGATTCGTTTTATATTTATGGCATAAGACAGCGAGCTGAGGGGGGGTAAGGAACTTCTTGTGAGGAGGCAACCTCAAGGAGGAGTTCGTTGAAATCCTTATTTTAAGTACTGCACCCAACAGGTTTGACAGCTTCTTCTTCGACGTCGTTATGAGGTGACTAGCTGAAGAGTTATACTTGGTGGCGTGATGAAGGGTTAAGTAGTCATTTGTTAACTGGCCACTTGTCCCAGTTTGCATTAGTTATTCATTCGAGAGATGATGGGCGGACGAATGACCTAGATTTCTTGAGTCTTTGGATTTTTCTGCTTCGGGAGGGAATCTTCTGATTTTGGAGAGAATTTGAAGGCATCTTTTTTTTTTGAAAAGTTCAAGGATTTTTCAAAGATGTGACTGACGCTTTTGAGGTGTCGTCTTTTTGATAAGTGTCATTTTCAGGGACGTTTCAAAGCTGTGACGTTTGAGGCGTAGTTTTTTTTTTTTTGAAAATTGACCATTTTGGCGACATTTTAAAGATTCGACTTCTTCTTCTCACGGATCTACAGTCTGGGGTGGATTTGATCTTGCCCTCTACAGCAACCACCTTATTCACGAAGACATAGTCTGGGGAGAACTTTTGCCTCACTTCTACAGCAGCCACTAGTATCGCGCGTGCTATTGTTCTCTCACGAGCGCGATTGAGAAGCTTTTTGTAGACAGTAAGGGTCTTTAAGCATTGCCAGTGATTCGAAAGAAGTGGAGCCGTGAAATTTGAAAATTATTTGGACCTAGACCGAGAGTCTAGTGCGTAGAAGTCGATTAACATTCCCCTAGGCCACGGCGTCCACGATTTCTTCTTCATCTTCTGCCTCTTCTGCTGTTTCTTCTTCTTTTTCCACTTCGTCTACTTCTTGTTTTTATCTTCTTCTTCTTGTTCTTCTTCTTCTTCATCTTCTGCTCTTCTGCTTCCTCTTCCTCTTCTTCTTCTTCATCTCCTGCCCCTTCTTCTTCTTCTTCTTCTTCTCCTTTATTTTCATCTTCATGTTCATCTTCATCTTCTTCATCTTCTGCCTCCTTTGCTTCTTCCTCCCCTTCTTCTTCCCCTTCGTCTTCTTCTTCTGCTTCACCTTCTCCTTCTTTTTCTTCTTCTTCTCCTTCATCATCTGCGTCTTCTGCCTCTTCTTCTTCCTCTTCTCTTATTTTTTTTTCTTCTTCTTCATCTTAATCTACTGCCTCTTCCCCTTCTTCTTCCCTTTCCTCTTCTTCCCTTTCTTCTTTTTCCTGCTTGTTTTTATTCTTCTTATTTTTGTTACTCTTCTTGCGGCGCTACAGTCCGACGAGGACCTAGCCCTCGAGCAACAAGTCTCACCAAGTAAGACGATCTTTCAATGTCTGTCGCACCCCGAGTTGGTTGAGGTCCCTCTCCGCTAGAGTGCGCCACCTTCAAAGTGGACGTCCTCTGTTGCGCTGTCCTAAAGGCGAAGAAACGCCTTCAGTACACAAACTGAACTCGAACTCTGTGCCTATTTCCACTCGTGGTTTACGTACAGCGCCACCAAGTGTCGAATAGAAGAATCGAGTTCCGGTCCAAAACTGACGTGAAAGGCGTCTTAATGCTGCTCATCAGATCTTTTTAACAACAGCGCCATCCAGCCTCCTCAAATCTTGCTCGTCTATCAAATCTTCCTACAAATTCGTAGCGTAGAAACTCAAGTTTGACTCCCAAGCAACCATCCACTCACTCCCAAGCCCCATTCATGAAATCTCGTCTGCACGTGATGATCATCCGCAAACACATCGCTCTCACGCACTTCACTTCAATGCAGCGCTCCAATTCCATCAAGAGTACACCGCACGCAAGTAAAAGCAATACTTTCCGGTTCCAAAAAGTGAAACAGACCCACCCCCGACTCGTCCGTCCAGCTGCATCCTCCCAACCGCCAAAGCATCCTAATCTCCTCAACATCATCACCGCCATCCTGCGGTTCTAACTGGTTGATCAAATAAAACGACCATCAAAAATAAATTAGCTTCTCTCGCGCGCTCAAAGAATTTTCTACTGACCCCATTCCGGCGGGGCAGGAAGAGCCCCGAACTGTGTCCATCAATTCGACTGCGGGTCGGTTCGTTATGTGCCAAATCGATAATCAAATAACGTTGATAAATAATTAATTTCGATCTCATTCCGTTGCGCTCCAGAGAGAGGTGCGAGTGGTGGGGATGGACATCACAGTGGGTCAGCAGACAACACGAAGCCATGCATCCAGATTCCATTCATCCGCAATTAACACCTTCCATCTCCACACTCTGGTGGGCTGGAGAAACCGAGACGCTAGATAAGGTACACATCCGAAGGGTTGCTAATTACGGAGTGTGTGTCTGTGTGGATTCTGGAACAGAATCCGTGGCCATTTAGCACTGATTTAGTTACAGAATGTGGGCCAGAAGCGTGTGTGTTTATGTGGACCACACCAACACCACTCCGTGGGGGAAAATGGTGGGGGAAAACAAAAATGTTCGTCGCTAAGAAAAAGTGCCGTCCATGCCCGTCGAGGAGCTATTGATTACCACCGAACTGATTTAGTAAAGTCGCACAAGTCACAATGACAAGACCCTAACAAGAGACCCCAAGCACGGAGTACTAGAGACAGAAAGGAAAAGGATATCGTTTTTTGTTTGAATTCACTTTTGTTCGCTGTTGTGTTGTTGTGGACTCCTTGAAATTCGTGGGAAAAGTGAAAATCCCCAATCGGACTTGAATCAATTCCAGAGAACACGCGGTCCCTTGTGTGTTTAGCCATGATTACGAGAGTGTGTGCGTTGAGTTTGCTCCTGCTCGTCGTGGGGAATCGCGGAGTGGATGGCTACTCCCAGGTGGCGATAGCCGGCTCAGGCCCCGGCAGCGACAACGGCCCGAAGGTGTTCAAGGCTCTAAACATGGATCTGATCTATCCAAAGACGTAAGTTCAAGAGCGCTCCGTCTCAGCTCACAAATCACTCGATTCTTCTCCTTCCCAGCTTCAATTCGAGTGTGAACATCGCCCCGACAACGGGCGCCCCACCACCGCCGGAGATTGTTGAATCTTTATCGGCCACCGCAGACGGACATTTAGCACCCGAACGCAGTCCATCAGGAGTGTCATCAGCACAACCACCGGTGGCAGTGGTAACTGCCGAGCAGCCACTTAACCATTACACCGCATCATCATCATCACCACCACCACCACCGCCGCCACTGCCAGCGTTCTTTGTGACTCCTGCTAACGACGATGCCGACGAGAGGAGTGAGGCCACATCACCACCATCGGCAACGGCAAGTGGACGTGCTGTTGACTATCGGCCGGCTTATCCCTTTTCACAGCTATTAACACCGAACAGTAAAGGTTACAGACCATCGGCCGAGTCGTATCCAGTGCGCTCACGACCGGTGTCCAGGCCGAACACTGGCGCAGTACGACGTGTTGTTTATCCAAGCTATCAAGCGTCGAGGACACCCAGCCGTGCCGAAATTGATAAACTAAGCGGAAAAGGTAATAATCAGCTGTTGTTGTTGTTGTTCTGTTGCTTGTGTGTGTGTGTGTGCGAGTGGGGATACTCAAGCAGTCTCCGGTGAATGAATGGAGACCTTTTTTTTTGTTTGCGGGTGACTTGTGATGAGTGTTCAACGAGTGTAAAGAGTTTATGTTTCCTCGCAGCGGACGCTGAAGGATCTTCCTGAAAACTTACGGAGACGTCTGTGCGTTTGTACGTCGCTAGCAACACCGATGGTTGCTAAGGGCCCACCGCAAGCCACTCTAATCCATTTCCAAAGCGCTTCCTACTAACACCACTCCACTTCTGTACCGCAGTCTATCCAAATTTCTCCTCCGCGCACTAACACCTCTCCACTTCTGTACCAAATTTCTCCTCCGCGCTGTGCACGCCCTCTCCAGGAAAACCAACCTTTTCCAGAAACACTTTTAAGTTTTGTTTAATTTTGTGTCTAGGCCCATCTCCCGACCAACCCGCAGCCATGTCCACGCCTCCAAACTCCCGCCCCATCGGACAGACACTCACTCCACCCAAAGACTCCACCATCGAATCCACTGAATCCCCGCCAACAAGTAGTGCCCATTCCATTGAATCCCTGCCACCAGCCCGACGCCGACTGGTGGCAACTGCCACATCCCGAGACATCGAAGTGGTGAACTACGGTCGCGCCTTCAATTTGCCCGAGTCATCGTTGATTGGCAAGTTTTTTGAAGCATTTTCAGAGGCCAAGGCCGCAGAGGCACGCGCCGACTCGTACAGCTACTTCTACATCTCCCAGTCGCTGTACTACGGTCCGCTGTACTTCTCCGTCTGGTTGAGTTTCTATATCCTGTGGTTGTTCTATAAGTCCATAGCCAAGCATGTGGTAAGAATTGATCAGCGCGCGCTGGCCGCGACCGCGCTCCCACCGGACGGTTGTATATGTATCCCCTCTGTATTTTTTTCAGTCCGAGCTCCCAGACAATTACAAGTACCGCGTGCCGCCGAGGAGCTTTGGAGACCCAAGCCAAGCGGAGGTGAGAGAGATAATTGACAAGCTAACGGTGGCCGTCATGTACGGCATCGAGCGGTACAAGGCGCAGCACATAGACTGATGTATGAATAGAATAAAGCGATATTTTGAAAACCGAACACTTTTGCTGTCTTATCCTTGTTAAGGGCGAGTACAACGCGCGTGACTCTCGTTCGGGCTCTGGCGGGCGGTGGCTTGGGGGCTTGTGTCTGGATTTGAATGTGTTCCGTTCCGTAGATCGCCTCGAATCATGCTTGCAACTTATGAATAATCAGTGTTTCGTTTCTCTTCATTTTAGGGTACTTTTCGGACCGCTTCACGCCTAGTGAAGCTGTTGCGTCATCAGCCTTCAAACGAAAGCCAGACCGCAAGCCCTCAAACTCCCGCCCCATTGGACAGCCCTCGAACAAGGTCCAGTCGTTCGTTTCGCCCAAAGATCTGTACTCCTTTCCACCGAACAGTAACACTAGATACCCCTCTCCGTCGGACCTGAGGCAAGCGTCTCCATCGGACACGGTCAGCAGTTATCTGCCGCCGCCAGCAGGACCAGCCGATGGGAGCAAGTTTGTGGGTCCGGTTAACCCCGATTTGCTGAAGCCCAGTGGTGGCGACGCGAAGGACATGGCAGGAGCCGGTTACCACTACGATCCTCCGCCAATGCCGAAGGAGGTTGCTCCAGCTGGATACCACTACGATCCCCCAGCGGTGCCGAAGGAAATTCCTCAAGCTGGGTACATCTATAACCCCCCAAAGGCCCCAGTGGATGCCCATCTGGACACAAGTGTCCCGGCCATGCCGGAGCCGATGAAGGACGACGGCGGGATGATGAGCATGGACGCTATGGACAGCATGGATACCGGGCCCGCGCCTGATGACGGAGGGATGATGGGAATGGACGATGATGGAGGACCACCAGTGGATCATGACCATCACGACATAGATCACGATGTCGGCGGCTATGTGGACGGCAAGGAGTATCCAACACCTCCGCCTGGTTACATGCCAGAACACGATCACGATCATGACCATGATCATGACCACGGCCATGATCATCACCCAGACATTGACTTCGCCCATGGTCCCTACTTCCACGACCACCATCATGACTACGATCACCACCATTACCCCGACATTGTCTACGACGACTACCACGATCACCACTTCCACCACGATCACCCAACAATGCCGCCGATGACAACCGAAGCCGCACCTCCACCACCGCCGCCACCAGCGCCAGAGATGCCCCGTGTCAAGAAGTACAGCTACTTCTACATCGGTCGCAAGCTCTGGTACATCCCCTTGTACTTCACAGTCTGGTTCACATTCTACGTCCTCTGGCTGATCTTGAAGTCGATCGCCAGACATAAGGTAAGTCGATTCCCTGCAGAGGATCACGCACATTTGTTGACATTTCTGACGTTCCCAGGCCAATCTCCCCAACCACTACGTCTCGCGCCGAAGTATCGAAGAGCTAAACCACCGCGAAGCCCGCGAGGCCATCGACAAGCTGACCGTGAAGGTGATGGATGGCATCGAGAGATTCAAGGAGAGGTTTGTGGGATAAATTTGAGGGAGATGAATAAAAGGAAAATTTATGTACAATCAGTTGGGAAGTTTTTCACTCAAAGTGTCTGCTGGTGCGTCTCTGCTAAGACGCAACCATGTTCAAAATGTTTTTCTGATGCGTCTAGGCTAAGTCGTCAATTATTGCAATCAAATGTTTATTGATGCGTCTACGCTAAGTTGTCAATTATTGCTACCAAATGTTTATTGATGCGTCTACGCTAAGGCGTCAATTATTGCAACCAAATGTCTATTGATGCGACCACGCTATGGCGTCCAATATTTCAACCATTTTCACCGCGCCATCAGCCGAAAAATAATTAAAAATGAATAAGTTGCTTAAAACCAAAACGATCTTACCGACAGATTCTACTACTAAATTCCACACGACATTACCGACATCGAAAAAGCCCTCTCTACTACCTGTCGGTAATTTATTCATTCTGTCAGCTCATCTGTCAGTGGGTAGGTGTTTAATTTCGGCGGTTCATTCAAAATTTTCAAATTGTCTCAAAATTCCTGTTTTTTTCGTTTTTTTTGCACAGAATTTAATTTCAAAAATTATTTTCAATCAAAACACACTTGAATTACTAATTTTATGTAAAGCTTTATTTTTGTTTCAAGCCACACACTCATCTAAACATTTTGTTGTGAAGAACTCTCATTTGATTTGAAATTCGCGAATCGAGATTCCGTCCTCTTTCAGTTGTTGCAGTTTGGGCAGTGTTGTTGGCGTGAACCGTAGGCCAGATGCTTCCATCTCGGCCAGTTCCTTTTTGTGTACTCTTTTCATATGAATTCGTTTGTTCGATCCATCGGCGAATGTTCGTTCGCAGAAATTGCATGAGTACGGCTTGATGCCGCTGTGAACGATGAGATGCTTCTTGAGTGCCGTCACTCGCTTGTACGAGTTACCGCACATGGGGCACTTGTGGGGCTTTCGATCCGAGTGCTTTATCATGTGCAGTCGGAGGCCGCGCAGCGTGGTCGACTGACTGCGGCATACCGTACAGATGTACGGTGTTTCACTGTGGATGTCCATGTGGATCTGCAAAAGCACACTTGTGGTCAAATGAATCGTAAATAAAGATGAAAGTACTTACAAGTAGGTTTGTTTTTGTTTGGAATCGTCGACTGCACTTGGAGCACTCGTAGGGGAACTCCCCGGTGTGACTGATTTGGTGGGCCTTCAGGCTGCTGATGGCCTTGAACACAGCGCCACACTCTTCGCACACGAACTTCCTCTCGCCGTCGTCCAGGTGAATTGTGCGAATGTGCGCCTTGAGCGTCTGCTTGTTGGAGTAGATCTTGCCGCAGGTGTCACATCGCACGGGTTTGTTGAACTCCGGGTCGTCGTGGAGTTTCACGTGCCGTTCGTAGGATTCCTTCTGCATGAACTTGCGTGTGCACTTGTCGCACGGGTACTTTGACTCGATGACGATTTTGTGCGTCAGCCGCAGGTGCAGACGAAGGTATCGTTCTTTAGTGAACCGCTTGTGGCAGATGTTGCACTCCTCCGGGTTGTCAAGTGGATTCTCTGCAGAGAATTCGTTTGTGTCAGATTTGGTCTGCTTCTTCTTCGTTGATTCGTTTTCCCTCGTCCGCTTGCGAACTTTTCGCTTCTCCTTGATCGAACTCTCCTCGGCGACTGCTTTGAGAGGGATGTTATCGTCATCCGAGCTGAAGCTGTGCGAACTGAAGATCGCTGGGGAGCAGACGATGCCATCATTTGACTCCGATTTGATGGACTTGAATGAATCGAGGTGTTCGATGCGCGGTGCAGCCTTCTCCTTCTCCAGGTTCGTCTGCAGGTCGACCAGAAACAGCTGAGTTTTCTCTGCCACGTCTCGAAATTTTATGAAGTTTATGAGGTACGCGTGACAAGCTGAGCAGATTTCCGTTGGAACTGAGTCCGCCTCCGTGATCTGAAAGAGGAGAAATGTTTGTTCGGTTGTGTGTAGTGTTTGCGGTGCTGGCTCACGGATATATGAAGGCAATCGCGTATAACATCGCCTAGGACGACGTCGTCTTCGGACTTGATGAACACACTGAACGAGCACTTCCGCTCTTCCCCGCACAAGCGGCAAAGGTCGTGGAGGGACTTATCCATGCCGGGATGTGAACTACAGAATTTTGTACTCCAATTTACTCGAGTTTAGTGGCATCTATTTTTAGATGAACTGAATATTTTAAGGGACCCCAAGGTATGTTGGTCAACAACAAATTCCCATCCGTAGGAATAAACAAATGAAGTGACAGCTATCGACGGGCAGTGCTGCCAAGTTGGCATTCCTTGAGTTTGCTGTACAATCATGGAAATGGATTGTAGTCAACTGCAAGCACATTCATTTCGTTTTAAGGGAATGTCTCCTCATGTTTGTCTGATTTGTTGTCAGAAATCAGTTAAACTAAATTTAATTAGTTGATTTCTGTTTGTTGTCCTGTGCTTAGTACTACCAATCAGTGACAACAGAGACTGGCAGCACAGTTGGTTCAACAAAAACAAACGTCATTCGTTTGCAGTGAAAGTGAATCAGAAACAAATAGTTTTCCTTGAGAAAATCATGCATCAGAGGTTCAAGAACTGGTGCAGACTATGCGCCAAGCAGGAGGGATGCACAAAAGACGTCCTGGACAAAGATGATACATCAACGGAGCTCCTCGCGACCATCGAACGCCACTTTTCCTTGCAGGTTTGCCGAACAACAAACATCTCCTTGAAGCATTTACATCCCCTCTTGTCATTTAGATCGACGCTAACGAGGAGGCTCCAACGACAATCTGCGACGAGTGCTACGAGTGGTTGGTGAAGCTGATAGAGTTCGAGGACATTGTCCTCCGGTCGCAATCGGCGTGGAGTGAGTGGAGCAATGCCCTGGAAGACGTCGACGATGAGAAGGAGTTTGAGTTTGAAGACAAACTGGTTGATCTGCCAGAGGCTATCATCGTCAGTTGTCCACATTGCGAGGAGACCTTCTCCACAGACACCGAGCTGCACAGGCACATCAAGACTCACGTTTCTTCAAAGCTTATGTGTGATATCTGCGGTACGGAGTTTGGAAAATCCTTCTCCCTGCGTAACCACAAGAAACTGGTGCACTCCAACGTCCGTCCGTTTGTTTGCGACGAATGCGGGAGGGCGTTCAAGAGATCCGGAGACTTAACCCGCCACAAGGAGTTCCACAGAGACGACACCCCCTTCGCCTGCAGCATTTGCGACAAGAAATTCAAGAGCAAATTGGTCGTCAAGGTACCCCGTGTTCCCACATCCTGACCAGATGATGACTGACTTCATTTTCAGATGCACGAGAAGAACCACGAAGCGCGGAAGTTTGTGTGTAACATTTGCGGGCAGGAATTGAAGAACAAGTACACCCTCCGTGGGCACATGCAGACGCACTCTGGGGAGATGCAGTTTCAGTGCAAGTACTGCGTCAAGAAGTTTCGGTATAAGAAGAACTTGAACTGCCACCTGCTGACGCACACGGGAGTGCAGCCGTTTGTGTGTGCCTTCTGCAATCAGGCGTTCTCGTTGCGATGGAACTGTCGGACGCATCAGAAGAAGATACATCCAGCGGAAGTGGCGCAATTTGAGATGGAAGGGAAACCGACGGTTGTGACCAATTTGGTCAAACAGAAATTTGCGTGAGTTGGATGGGGGATGTGGGGATGGACAAGGGAATCATGGGGGTCTCTTTTTTCAGATGTGGGAGGAGACAGAATACTGATTCGATGAGAGAGGCAGGGAGTCCAGTGGAGAACTAAGAAATGCAATGAACGACGACTTTAGATGGAGACAGAAGGCAGAACGGTAGGGAATCCAACAAACAACTCAAAAATGACCAGAATGCCGCCTTCAGAAGGAGACAGAACTGCAGGGAGTCCAATGTAAAACTAAAAACTGAAAAAATGCTGCCATCAGGACACAGACAGAACACAGATCCGCTTAGAGTTGCAGGGAGTCCCTTGGACAACTGAGAACTGACAAGAAAGTCGCCTTCAGAAGGAGACAGACCACAGAGCTGCAAGGGTTCAAAAAACAACTAAGAACGGACTAGAATGCCGTCTCCAGAAAGAGCAAGAAGATGAATCGGAAGGGAGTCCAATAAACAACGAAAAACTGGGAAAAAATACCGTCTTCAGGACACAGACAGAACACAGACGTGCTTCGAACGGCAGAGAGTCCAACTAGCAACTAAAACTGACTAGAAAGTGGCCTTCAAAAGGAGCCAGAAGACAGGATGGCGGGGAGTGAAAAATGAGAGACGACTGAAAAATGACCAGAATGCCGCCTTCAGAAGGAGACAGAATTACAGGGAGTCCAATAAACCACTAGAAACTGAAAAAATGCCGTCTTAAGGACACAAACGGAACACAGATCCGCTTCGAGTGGCATGGAGTCCCGCAGACAACTTAGAACGGACTAGAAAGTCGGCTTCAGAAGGATACAGAACACAGAACGACAGGGAGTTCCACAGACAACCAGAAACTGACCAGAAAGCCGCCTCCAAAAGGAGCCAAACTACAGAGGGTCCAAAACACAACAAAAAACTGCAAGAAATGTTGCCTTCAGGACACGGATAGAACACAGGTCCGCTTCGAGTGGCAAAGAGTCCAATGGACGACAGAGAACTGACTAGAATGCCGCCTTCAGAAGGAGAGAGAAGATAGAACGGAACGAAAGCCATTAAACAACAAAAATCTGAAAAAAAATGCCCCCTTCAGAAGGAGACACAACATAGATTCACCTCGAAAGGCATTGAATCCAACAAACACCAGAAAAGTGATCAGAACACCGTCTGCTGAAGAAAACTGACCAGACTGCCGCCTTCAGATGCAGACAGAACAGAGAACAGCGCGAAATCCAATCAACAACAAAAAACTGAAAAAAATTCCGCCTTCAGAAGCAGACGGAACACAGGCCATCTAAGAACGGCAGAGAGTGTAGTGAGCAACCGGAAAAATTACTAGAAAGAGTCATTCTGAAGAAAACTGACTAGAAAGTTGATATCTGAAGGAATCTGTTCAGAATGTCACTCAATTTGTGGTCGATGGTGGGGAAACTATGCCAGGGAGTCGTTCGATCGCAGCGGCAACACATTCAACTTCGAGGACAAGCAATCGTCGTCAAAATTCCATCACAAAGTGCAGCAAACCCGCACAACACATCCAATCATCTCCCAAAACTCCAATCAAAATGTACTAGATTAAGTCACAAAACACCACAAAATTATTGTTTTAAAATAAAAAATTATTTATTATACTTAAACCACTCTTCATCAACGAACGATACAAATTTAGGCAATGAACTCGTATGGAATTGGAGCCAAAGCGATGGGTTCCTCTAGTTTCTTGACGAAATGTGATTTCTTGGGTGGCGTTGGCTGACGTTTAAGATTCACCCAGACCTTCTTCTCCTTGGCATCCTTCAACAGACGTTCGTTCTCCTTGACGCGACGCAGGAAATCCTCACGGCACTTCGAGTGATGGACGTGCTCAATGCGAACATTGATCCTCTTTGGGATGATGCGTCCGCGAACGCGTTTGTTGACGATCACACCCACAGCATGGGGGGTTACATTGTACACACGTCCGGTTTTGCCGTGATAGGCTTTGTAGGGCATACCCTTTTGCACGGCTCCGTGTCCCTTGATGTCAACGATGTCGCCATTTTTGAAGACACGCATGTAGGTGGACAGAGGGATGACACCATGCTTGCGGAATGGACGAGAGAACATGTCCCTCGTGCCGCGACGATAACCCTTTGAGTTGGTCATGTTTGAAAATTATCCCTGGTGGAGAAAGAGGCACACAATTAAATAAGAACTTTGCGGAAAATTGGATTTATTCACTAACCTAGCTCGAAATGACGTCCACGCGGTAACGAAGTTGGGAAAAAAAGAAAGATGGTGCCCAAAGTGTTGCCATGTACAAAAGTTCGCAAGAAAACCGTCCGATCTTCGAAAGTCTTGTTGGAAATCCAGGGATGGTCGTGACATTTTTGTTCGAAGTGAGGTCTGTCTTCGAGAGGGGAACTTTTTCACCAGAAAAGGGAGTGACACTCCCGTTAGAATCAGCATAAGCGTCGAATTTAAAAGCAAATCCATTCACATTCCCGTTCGATTCATCATAGGCGTCAAATTTCAAAGCAATTCCACTCCACACCCGATGTATTCTTACCCCATTCGAAGCCAAAGCGAATCCCATTTTCGAATTCGAAACCCAACCACAACCACCTTCACCTCAAATCCATAATTTGACAGCTAACTCCAAACAGGGTAGTGAAAAATATTATTGAAGTACGTATTTATTGTTGAATCGACTCAGGGCCCCAGCAATTCCCATCAAAATTCAACAAATTCAGCCCCAAACGAATTATGTTCGGTTAGCGCATAAAACCCTCTGAGTAACTACAGCGTTTCCCATGAGCAGTACGTTGGAATCGATCAGGCGGGATTTTTTGTTTGAAAAGTCAGTGCACGAATCGATTATCTCTAAACAATTCCAAAGATGGTCAAACTCTGGAAGCGATGGTGTCGCCTGTGCGCGAAGGAGGACTCCAGCAACACAAACATCAACGTGTTCCTGAAAGACGAGGAGACGTCACCGCTGTCTGAAGTGATAAACAAATGTTTCTCGGTGAATGTAAGCGGAGTGGAGCGGTTGTTTACAAGGGATGAAAACTGTTTACCTATTTTTAGATTACCCACCAGGATGACTGGCCGCAGACGATATGCACGAGATGCCATCAGCTTGTCACAACCATAATAACCTTCTCGCAGCGAACGTCAAAGGTGCAGGCGATGTTCGCGGAGCTGTTCAATAATTCCAGCCTGGAGGAGATCGACGCGGGCCAGCTGAAGGCCCAGTTCGAGCTGCACGAGCTGGGGGACGTGGAGCTGGACCTGAAGCTCTTCGCAAACAGTCCCGCGGTGCAGTTGTTCGAGTCGAAACCGAGCATGAGCACGGAGATAGGCGAGCAGATGATCGACTTGGAGGAGCTGGACTACATCGACGAGGAGATGCTGAACCCGACAAACATCAAGACGGAGACTGCGGATGAGGACGGTCTTCAGGAGCACGATCCCGAGTGGAAGGACAAGCAGACATCGCCGGTGGACGATGACTCCGAGGAGAACGATTACACCGCACAGAAGAGCGAAGCAGAGTCCGACGAGTCATACGAAGAGCCGAAGAAGAAGCGAAGAGGCAGACCAAGAAAGTACGGGATAGCGAAAGTGAAGAGGGAAAAGGAAGTGTTCTCCTGTGAGGAGTGCAAGAAGGCCTTCGCCCGATACCCAAACTACCGGCATCACATGCAGTCAGAGCACGGCATCACCCTCGACCCACCACAGTTCCCCTGCACAAAATGCAACAAGACTTTTAACACAGCCCGGCGTCTGCAAGACCACGCCAACACCCACCTGCCCCTGGACCAGAAGCTGATAATCCCCTGCCCCTACTGCGAGAAGAAGTTCACAAAGGCTGTCGTCGTGCAGTCGCACATCCGCGCTGTGCACATGGGCGAGAAGCCGTTCGTGTGCGAGGAGTGTGGGAAGACGTACAAGACTTTCGGGTCCCTCAAGGAGCACAAGCTGACGCACACGGAGGAGAGGCCCTTCAAGTGTACCTGGTGCGACAAGCGGTTCAAGAATAAATCCCGACTAAAAGTGAGTCTGACCCGTTTGCCTGGGAAGTTTTTTGTTTAAGTGACTCTCTTTCAGACCCACGAGGACACCCACAACGACACAAACTACATCTGCACCATCTGCGGTCTTCAGCTGAACACGCGGCGGACGCTGAAGATGCACATGGTCGTCCACTCGGATCAGAAGCGTCACAAGTGCGATTACTGTGGCAACGAGTACAAGCGTGCCAAAGCCTTAAAGAATCACCTCATCCTGCACACGGGTCTGAAGCCGTACACGTGCAACTTCTGCGAGAAGAGCTTCGCCAACGGCTCCAACTGCCGCAGTCACAAGAAGAAGGCGCACCCGATTGAGCTGGCGGCCATGGAAGCAGCGGGCACCAAGAGTGTGACCACAAACATTCCAAAGTTGGAGCAGCTTCGAGCGGTGTAAGTGAAGGGGGAGACTCGGCATTTGAGGGGCATTTCATTTCTGTTTCTGTCCCAACAGGACGTCCAACAAGGCGGTGATTGTGCAGCCGTATGACAGGGACCAGGACTTTGGAGATGGCGTGACTGTGGTGTCCCTGGCTGACGATGGGGAGTCTCTCAGGGAGCAGGACTCCTCCACAGAGGAGGCGGGAAGCCATCAGCAGACGGAGCTGGTGCACGTTGTGTTCGGGTCGATGCCGGCGAGCTAAGACTTTGAGACACGGACACGGCGACACGACTTTTCACCCCCAGTTTACAAATTTAGTTTGAATTCAAATTGATTCTTTGATTCTATCGTTACGCAGTAGTTACCTTTTGTCTATGGCTATGTACGTATATGAGACGGAATAAAGTACATATACTATGTAAAGCAGGTTCCCTAGGGGGTTTCTCTTCGAAGGGGGGGCGACTGAGGACGTCTCAGGCGCCTTTGACGGTGTTGTCAGCGAAAGCGGAGCAGCACAACGTCACATTTGGTCGTTCGGTTTAAAGCAGGCTCCGGGGGTTCCGTTTCAAACGTGGGGCAACTGGAAGCGTCGTCGCTTCGTGTTGTCAACGGAAGAGCAGCAACCCCACGTCCGGTTCCCAAGGCTTCTTTTTAAATGCAGGGCGACCGAGAACGTCTAAGGCGCCTTGGACTTTGTTGTCAACAAAAGAGGAGCAGCACATCGTCATATTTGGACGTACAGTTTAAAGCAGGTTCCCCCGGGGGTTTCTTCTTCAAAGCGGGGCGACTGAGGAGGTCTCATGCGTCCTAGACTGTGTTGTCAGCGAAAGAGGAGGAGCACCACGCCGCTTTTGGTCGTACAATTCAAAGCAGGGTCCGGGGGCTTCCTTTTAAAAGCGTCGTAAGCCCCCAGCAGTGTGCAGTCAACGAAAGGGGAGCAGCCCACGTCGCATTTAGTCGACGGTTTCCGGGGTTTCCTTTCAAAGGCGAGGAGAACTTCTCATGCGCCGTGGACTGTGTTGTCAGCGAAGAAGGAACAGCGCCACATTTGGTTCCGGGGATATTCCTTTCAAAAGCGCCGTTTGCCGCCAGCAGTGTGCGGTCAACGAAAGAGCAACAGCCCCACGTCGCATTTGGTCGACGGTTTCCGGGGTTTCCTTTCAAAAGTGGGGCTCCTGGAAGCGTCGTCGTTTCGTGTTGTCAACAGAAGAGGAGCTGCACCGCTTCATTTGGTCGTACCGTTTAAAGCAGTTTCCCCGGGGGTTTCTTTTCAAAGGTTGAACGATTGAGATCGTCTCATGCGCCTTGGACTGTCTTCTCAGCGGAAGAGAAGCAGCGTTACTTCACAAAGCAGAGTTTAAAGCATTTAAAAGCAGGTTCCGTCCGTTTCCTTTCAAACGCTGGGCACCTGGAAGCGTCTTCTGTGTTGTCAACGAAAGAGCAAAGCAGCCCCACGTCACATTCGACCGCACTTTTTATCGAAAATCATTAAATTTCTGTCGTTTATGTAAATGAGTCGCTGACGACGGCGATGACCATCTCAGACGAAGTCAATTTCGTTAAAATTCCAATCAGATAACCGTCCTCATTTCTCCATCCTCCAAATCAGTTCGACAAATCGAACACACCCCGCGCATACCTCATTGCAGTACCACCCCAAGGCACTCGGAGCCTCACAACTGTTGCGTTCCCCGCTGCAAATTCCTTTGCCTACGCGCTGTGCTAACTGTCAAACTGTAAATGTCAAAATATTTCGAATGGAAGGAAAATTTGTTTTTCGAAATGTTTGCTCTTTGTAACTCGTATCCATTCGATTTCCCATAAAAATTCATTCATTCGCCACTCACATTAACTCAGCGTTTGTCCCCCCTCGTAAGTAGAGTGTCGCTTTCGCCCGCAAAATGAGAGTAAAACTTTCCCCCCCTTTCGCACATTTCATATTCGCATCGTAGACAAAAATCGACTCATCCCCCCCGCCGTCACCGCACGCCGTGCGCGCCACATAAGAATGTCCATCAAAATAGATCGCGCCTCAATTCAGAAACTTGGCCATGAAACTCAGGAGATTCGCCTCCGCACGCTCGAGCAGATCGAGAATAAAGTCGCACGTGCTCTGACCCACAACGAACGAATCGACTTCCGTCCGGGAGAACTGATCAAATACTTGATCCGATGGTTTGCCTTCCAGCCGTTGCAAGCCAAGGACATAGTCTTGAACTTGATCCTGAAGATCCTGAAGAGCCGCTACCGGGAGGAGGTGATCAACTACCTCGGCGTGGAGCGGCTGAGAAAGGAGCTGTGCAAGGTGAAGATGTTAGTCAAGAACGCGCCCGAGGTGCAGCTAGTCGGAGATATTTTGAATATGCTCGAGAATGAAGCGGAAGTTATCGAGATCAGTGACTCCCTGAGCGTCTCGGACACGTGTGACACCCTCTCGCTGGAGTCCGACTCGGACAGGGAGTCGATGAGCTACGAAATCGCGTGGTCGAAGGCCTCAGTGCCGGACTACAACTCCCTCAAGATAATCAGCGACATTCTGAAAGAGAGGAGCTCCTCAGAGGACCTCCACAACGCCCTCCAGCACTTGCAAATCACCATGGACGACTATCCGGCGGAGTACTTCCTCCAGCCGCCGCATATCTTCAAGAATCTGCTGGACCTGTTCGGATCGGACGAGTGCGCCTTCGAGGACCTCTCGGAGACGTTCATTTGCTTCAGCAAATCGCTGCTTGGCCGCCTGCGAACAAGGAGAAAAGCCGTGGCATTCTTCTCCATCAAGGAGCACGGAGTTCCCGTCAGATCGCAGCTCAGCGTATCGACGGTGTGCACGCAGCTGCTGGAGCTGTGCATGGCCTATCTCAAGTACAACCTGTTCAACATGGAAAAGGGGATCTTCAACGTGTTCCGGTTGATAATGGAGGTCTTTCGGATCATCGACATGCTCCCGAACGACGAGTCTCCGTCCATCGACTCGATATTCGACGAACTTCGCGGCATAGTCAAGAATCTGCGGGACTCCTTCGACAGGGACGACTTCCCCGTCATGAACAGGGTCAAGTACCTCCTCGTGCTGTTCACGATGAGGAAGATCCTGGTGAACGAGAAGTACACAAACCTCGAACCGGGCACTGAGCTCAAGGTCGCCCTTCTGGATCTCCCGCTGTCGAAAATCCTCCCCGAGCAGTACGCACAGATCTTGAAGATATTCGGAGAGCAGCAGCCACTCGACTCCGACATGCAGACCCTGCTGAAGTCGCCCGAAGTCCTCAGGCACTCCGTGGAGATCCTCAACAACCCGCGGTACTCCGACGCATGCATCATCGAGAACTGCTCCACAATCCTGGAGACATTTGCCATCCACGAGAGCATGGATCTGGTCGAGAAGATCTTCAGAAGCATCATCAAATCAGTGCCTCTGTACCCCGGCAACAAGGAGCTCAGACAGAATGCGGACAAGGCCCTCCTGCAGCTCTTCTCCCACCACAGCATGAAGGTGAAGGCGTTCGCGTACAGGGAGTCAGCCACCGCAATGAAGACGTACTTCGCCTGCCTCCTGAACGGGGAGAACGCATTTTTCGGGATAAACAACACAAAACTAGTCGAAGACCACATCCTGGGTCTCCCCCTGACCAGCGCGCTGCTGACAGAAGCCGCCTCCGTGGGATATCAGAGTCCTGCGCTCAAGCAGTTCGCAGAGGACATCATCTCGCTCCCCATCAAGGGACGCGCGATGCTCGGTGACGGCTGGACCAGCATTTTCGATCTAATTCTACCCAACATTCCACTCTACCAGTGCCTCACGGACTCAGACAAGATTCTGAACGAAACGCTTGCACTCCTCGATCCAGACGGGGTGTGTCTGCCGAAGTTGGACATCCTCCAGGGGAACCTGCGCTTCCTCTTCCACCCGAGTGCCAAGATCAGATCCGAGGCGTTGTCGCGCGTCATATACATCGTCACGTCGCACGAAAGTGCGTCTAGTCTGCTGCCGAACGTGATGGAAATCAGCGACATCATTCCAAACGACTGCTGCCTTCTCCAAGTGCCACGCGAGGTCGACCGCATATTTTGCGGCGCCCACTTCGACTCGTCCACAGTCGGAAGCCTGATGCAGATCCTGACGAGCGCCGACGTGGAGCCGCTCATCAGGAAGACAGTGTTGCTGCAGCTGAACGTGGTCGGCCAAGAGGAGGACCTGAACCGAGCCATATTCGAGGCGGGCGGCTGGATGGTGTGCCTGCAGTCGCTGGAGGCGGCTCTTCAAAAGCAGTCGCACTCAGACTACCCAGACGCAGTCATGCCCATCGTGGGAATCCTATCGAAGTTGCTCTTCTGCGACGCACAGTTTCGGCAGGAGCTGTCCAAGGAGGAGAACGTCCTGATCCTGCTCATCCGGTGTTTGTTTCTGTACGTCAACGACATCTCCCTGAAGCAGGACACCTCGCTGTGCCTCTTCCTGCTGCTCTTCAGTTCGTTTGTTGTCGGAAGCAGATCCCTTGCCGTGCCAAGTGTTCTGCAGAATCTCCACGTGCCAGTCAAGTGCCAGTCGCAGACGCTCGCTGCTGGCCCCAAAAGTGCCTTAGAGAGGTTGTACCTCGCCGAAGAGACCTCCTCAACCGATTCCAAAGCCATTCAGCGATTCACTCGAATGATCCTCGCGGACCTCAAGTTCGCGGGGGGACTGGAGAAGGCGAGGTTTTGCACAGAATACAGTCCTAGTCTCACGAAAACTGACCTCCGGCTCATCAAGTCGACGTCGATGTCGGAGAACATCGCCAAGTTCTTGAAGTACGCCTCGAACGCCACGGAGCACGAGAACATCGTGAACAGCATAACGTCCATGCGCCTGATCCAGTTGCTGTGCGGAGGGAATGTCATCAGCACGGAGCTGGTCACGAAAACGTTTCGCAGATTCATAACCAACCCCAGCCAGGTTGTGCTTCTGGAGAACATCGTAGAGCTCTTCTCAACGCTGGTGCAGGTCAACAATGAGGCCATCATTTCGTGGCTAATTGCGTCGCTAAGCGAGGAGCAGCCCCCTCTGCTTCACCTTCTCAGCAACGGGACGTAAGTAGACGTGAAATTCACCCCAGAATCCTTTCGCTCTAACAAATATCTTTGCTTGAACAGAGACACGCCCCTGAGTCTGTATCGGAAGGTCTGCGCCCTGCTCTCTGAGGTGTTCCAAAGAGCTCCGCTCACCACGCAGCCAGCCCACCTGGAGGCGGATGTATTTGAGGCGCTGATGTGCACCACGGAGGTGCACTTCACGAAGCGCGACTTGGACAGAACCCGGTGCGTGCTTGGCGTGCTGCAGGTTCTGTCGGGGAGAAGGTCGCTGCAAAAGAATCTCTCGAAGAAGCAAGTCTACGCCATCTGCAAGAAGCTCTTCCTCTTCACCATCGCCCTGAAGTCCTTCACGCAGACCGGGTCGGACCTGCAGAAGAACGCGCTGCTGATCATTTCGAGTCTGTCCTCCACGATAGAGGACTTCCAGTTGACCGGGAGCTACCTGAAGTATCTGTCGGGCTTGGGCGGACACAACGACTACCAGGTACGGACGCTCGCTTGGTGCATCCTCGCGAGGATCGCCAAGAGCGACGAGGGTGCGGACTCGCTTCTAATGGAACTAGCCTTCCTCCCCGGGGGCTTCCGCGCATGCTGCCTGAGCACACTCCTTGACACCACCGAAGTGGCCATGGTCCGGCAACTGGCTGGCCTGCTCTTCGCCGACCTGCTCAAGAACGTCACGCAGTTCGAGCCCATCAACCAGATCCTGGAAAAGCACGACTTCTACCGGATCGCGCACCGGTCCCTGCAGCACTTCTTCTCCGGGGAACTGCTGGCGCCGGGTGAGCGGGAGGAGATTACCACTTGTGATATAGTCAGAGCGTACTGCATGATCTGCATCCGGCTGATTGAGCTGAGGCCGGCCTTCTGCGCGGAGTTATGCGAGAAGCCGCTGATCACGAACCTGTACCATCTGGTGAAGAGTCCCCCTGCGCAGCAGGAGCCGCAGAAGTCCTTCACGTCGATGGTGGGAGAGATATGCAACCTCTACTCCCGCTTCAGCCGAAGTCACCTGTCATTCCTGCAGACGAGCCTGTGCCGAGACCACGAATTCCTCAGCTACTTGTGTACATTCCTGAGCACGTCGCATCCGCAGCAGTCACTCATGAGCATGCTGAACCTTCTCATGGTCCTGTCCAAAGACCAAACCGGATTTAACTACATCTGCGAGAGCTTCGCGGCGAACTCCATGAAAATAGTCAACCTAGTCACCGTCTCGTTAGACTCGTCCCTGAGCAACTCGCTTCTGCAGCCCACCTGCTTGGCGTTCATCACGTTTCTGCTCATCAAGTGCCAGCAGAAGCACACGGAGCACAACTGCTTCAGTGACACCCTGGAGACCACAACCATGCCGCCCTCGCAGAAGAAGTACGCCGCCGAAGTCCTGTTCCTGCAGATGAACAAGCTCATCGCGCACGATTTCCCATCGAATGCCACGCGGTTCGACATCTCCCCGAGTGCCTCGAAGGTGCTTCTTTGCGAGGCGATAGCGGTGCTGCTCAAGACGTCTGAGAAGGCCCGCCAGGTGGCCAAGAACATCAAATTTGTGGACAAGGTGCTGCAAATCTTCAACGCGCTCTTGGACAGTGTCAACGTGCCATGCACCACCTACGTGCGTCGATATGGGGAAGCCAAGAAGCTGGCCATCATCAAGCACCTGACGCTTCTGTGCGGGATAATCCAGAACTGGTTCTCCGCTGATGTCATCACCGACGAGCTGCAAGTGTCGCAAGTTGCGAATGTGTTCATCCGAACTTGGCCGTGGCTCAATCACTCGAACGACCTGCGCACGCTGTTCCTGAAGACACTGGCTTTCCTGAGCGAGAAGTCGGTCCCCATGTGCCGCCAGTTCTCGGTGCCAGTCGCAAGCAATTCCAGCACGATCCTGCAGATGCTCGTCAAGTTGCTGACTGGAGAGAGCAACAAGGTGAAGAGCATGGACTCCACTTCGGCGTCACTCATCAAGATCGGACTACGGACCGTCATGAACTGCTGCTGCTGCCAAGAAGGCCGATTGGCCCTCATCAAGCTCCACGTCTTGGACATCTTCGATTCCCTGCATCCGTTCAATCTGAAGTCGCCCAAGGCGAAGAACGACATTCTCATAGCCTGGCTCTCGTTTTGGGAGCTATTCTCTCGGTATCCGGAAGGCGCGACCAGCCGCAACCTGATCGGTCTCTGCACGGTCATCAACAAGTGCCACGATCCATCGCTGCGCCTGATCGGACTGAAGATACTCCGCAATATGACATTCCTACAAACAAACCGTACAACGCTGCTCGCCTCCGCCGACTTTCTCTATACCGTAAACAACGTTATCACAAACAGCGAATGCTACTCGGAGCGCCTGATAGTCTGCACCGCGATCTGGCGGCTAATATCGGGCGGCGCAAAGTACGCAGCGACCATTCGAAACACAAAGATGGCCAAGAAGTTGAGCTCGATCCTGGAGGAGATGAGCATCGGCGAGTCGGAGCACGCAGGCGCCTACGTCCAGGCCAAGGACCTGGCCAATGTCATCGAAATTATTCTCAGAATACTGAACAGCTAGCGGCGGCGTTTCGTTTTTTTTTTGTTTTGTTTCATGTAAATGTTCAACGCTCCAGTTCTCTTCTTGTGTCAATCTGTTAGATCTAAGTATTTACTCTTCGCTCATTTCAAAGAAACAGCTATCCCCGGTATTTTTTTACAACGACCTCTAACGTAAGCGCAGGATGATAAGATTATGAATCTAATAAAACGAAGTATTTCATTGTTAAGGGAGCTTTTTTTACGCGGCGGCTTTGGCAGTTGAGGAGGTTTTTTTACGCCAATCCCCCCGGAGTTGCGGAGGGGATTGGTTTGTGGCAGGAGATTTCGGAGTTGCTTGGATTTCGGCAGGAGCTGACCAAACTTAGGTGACATTTCTCTCCTTAAACAGCTTCTCATTGTTCGCTCGGTCAGTGGAAGATGGCCCGTTCCCGAACTATAACATGTCACCCAAAAGGAGCAGCCACGGGAATGCGCGCACGATCTATTGTTGTGTCTGTCAATTCGGTGCATTTTTAACGCCCCTTTGATCTGCTGTGCGCTGAAAATTTAACGCGTTTCCTCTGCATACACTTTTCCAGGGGGTCTCCCTCTCTCTCTCTCTCTCAATCGCGTCTCCATCTGCATCATTTTTCACGTTGCCCCCGAAACGAAGAGTGTGCCATGCCACAGAAGAGACCGATGAGGGGGGACCTGCTTGTGTAACTTGTATCTGTCTGGAGGTACGCCGTCGTGGAGATTGTCGAATGGTGGCTGTGGTTGTTTTTGTTGTCTTCTTCACATTCACATCAGAACACTTAGGCGCCCAGATAGAAACTCCAATAGACAGGTGAATGTTGTCGCTTCTACTTCTCCTGTTCTACTGTTCTGCTTGTGTCTGTGGAAAATTCTCTGGAATGGAAAAACTCGGTAAACAGCTACAAAATGAAAATCCACCGATGATCGTGGATTCATTTTCAAATTTGCACTTGAACCGATCTGTTGTGTGTGGAGGCTTTCATCTCGTGTGTCTCTTGATAAGCGGGCATCTTGTGTGATTCTTCAACCGTTCCTTCCTTCGAATCAGATACATTTTCATGGATACAAGTCGAATCGAGTGATTTTGTGAAGTGTACAAAGTATTGTTTTGGTTTTATCTTTGAGTTTCGAAAGGATTATTCAGAATGAATAGCTTCAGTTGGATAAGAGGGCTGACGTTGGTTGGATCCTTCCTGGTGAGTTGTTTGCTGTCACAAATTTATTCTGTCAAGGTTGGGGTCAACTGTTCGTTCCATTGAGCCGTTGATTTATGTCAAATGCTGGTGGAATCTGGGGCAGGTTTGATTTGAATTCCGGTGCAGCGTCGATCTTGTGCCCATTCTTGAGTATCGTATTTTGGGAGTGCATTAATTTTCGAATTTCGATTGATTTGCATTTGAATTCTCGGTGCCAGGTGTTGCCGATTAACTGTTCGGATCGAATGGCCTGACGGTGCTTTAGTTCGAGAGTCTGTTGCAGTTGAGTTAATTTTATGCGCCTCAACTTTATGTGGACTACTTCTTCGTTTTCGTTTGGGATGGTGGTTGATATGTCTGCGGTGTCATGTTTGCTTGATGGATATTTTTACTTCCTTATGGCGTTATGCCCTGCTGTCGTTAATTGCGCGCATAATTCGTTGACTGCACAAGAATGCTCCTCAAGGTAATAAAACTCCCTTCAAGTGAAGAGCTGAGAATGCATTTTGGCCTTCGATTGGAAGAGCTATTATGACATGAAATTGGATCATAAATTCCGTGCAATTATTTGGGGTTTAGTGTGCCAATTACGAGAGTACTAAACTGTTTTGTGGTGATTGTAGTCTCGTGTCGGACAAGGGTTCCTTTGCTGTTTCTTTTGGAGGGACTTCGAAAGAAAGCCTTTGCTACCACGAGACTATCCTACTCTGAGAAGATTTTTATTTTCTACAGCCTTCTTGTGGTGGACCTGGGACTCAACCAACAAGCCTCTTCAGCACGATCTTTTGCTAGCTGTCGCCATGTTGGTTGAGGTCCCTTTCCACTTGGGTACGTCACCTAAAGGGTCAACTACAATTGCCGTACGGACACTCCACTTGGGTGCGTCACCTTAGGGACCAACTACAATAACCTTGCGGACACTTAAGAGATCTGAGACTCCTTTTAACCGCTTCGCTTAGTTTCGTTAAGTTCGTTAAATTTTTCCTACTCAAGCGGGAACCAGGTTAGGTTAGGGGTCTGCTAGCAAATTCACCAGCACACTTAGACCATGTTGGTCCATTGTGATACCCACAGTCAGTCTACTACCACTGATCGACCGCTCCAGTGATAGTGCGCCGTTAATTTGATCCCAACGGCAAATGGTGACTGGACCACACTTGAAAAACCGGATAAACTTTGCTGGGATTCGAACCTGGGACCCCTTTAACTCCGGGCCGGCACTTAACCAATTGCCCTGTCAGTCGTCTTCGAGCCAATGAATCGTTCCCTACGTTTGCAAATGTCAGTTGATAGCTGAATTCTCCCTAAGGGGCCAACTATAATGGCCTTACGGAAACTTTGCCACCAAGCAAGTACACAAAAATGATACACCGCGACCGCAGCAACCGTTTCGCTTAATTTCGTTGAGTTCGTTCACGTTTGCCTACTTAGGCGGGAGCGCTCTCTACCTATGCAAATGGCAATAGACTCCAGAATTTTCTTTAAGTTTCTATAAGCAAATGCAGACACTTTGAAACTTGACGATGCTTCTAATTACTTTTCGTTTAGTTTTGGCAGAAGCTTAAGTTTTCGTACGGATATTTACCCTGTAGGCTTGGACGTCCCCTGTTTTGTTGTCTCACCGATTCAGAGCCGAAAAGTTTTGCTTCAGTGGTGCCAAATTTATTAGTTTCGTTGTCCCACTGGTTCAGAGTCGAAGGGCTTTCCTTTCAGTGGAGCCAATTTATTCCCCTGTCGCCGGAGTAACTTCTTCTTCTTCTTCTTGTTAGGGCGCTACAGTCCGCGGTGGACCTGGGCCTCCCTCAACATGCCTCTTCAGCCAGCACGATCTTTCGCCAGATGTCTCCAGTTTCGCACACCAAGCCGGCCGAGGTCCCTCTCGACTTGTGTGCGCCGCCTTGTACGTGGACGTCCACCGATTCAGAGTCGAAGAATTTTGCTTCAGTGGTGCCAAGCGATTCAGTTTTGTTGTCTTATTGGCTCAGAGTTGAAGAGTATAGCTTCAGTGGTGCCAAATTATTCAGTTTCGTTGTCGCATTGATTCAGAGTCGAAAGGTTTTGCTTCAGTGGCGCCAAATTAATCCGTTTCGTTGTCCCACTGGTTCAGAGTCGAGGGGTTTTCCATTCAGTGATGGCAAAAGCATCAGTTTCAGATCTATTCTGCTACCGCGTTACTCCATTCGATGTGAACGTGTTCTCTTGCGTTGTCCCACTGGTTCAAAGTCAAAGATTCTTCGGACCGTCGCCAAGTTGTCCATGCACTCTACAGGGCGTAACCATCTCACGGCGTTGTATCCGTAGACGCCTTGCTAGACTCATGTCGCTGTACAGCCCATACAAATCGTGGTTGAATCTCCTTCTCCAAATGCCATCAACGCAAACACGATCAAAGATCGCGCGCAGAACTTTTCTCCCGAAAAAACCAAGAGCTTCTTCATCCGCTTTCGATTTTGACCATGTCTCTGCATCGTAACCGCTGTTTCTTTGGACTCAAGAGGCAGTTGAGTAATAGAGGCTTCTCTCAAAAGACCAAGCTGACTTTGTATGAGACATCGTTCATCCCAGTCCTGCTTGGTCTTTCGAGAGAGGGGTCTAGTACTCAGCTACCTCTTGAGCTCAAAGAAAGAGCGGTTGGCAAGAGTTATTCTGCGTTTGAACTCTGCATCGATGTTGTTATCACAGAGCCGAGGTAGATGAAGCCACTAAGTGTGATGGTGTACAAATTTCATTTCAAATGAGATGTAACTGGTCCCCTTTCCAGTAGGGGTTAGAATATATCCGAGGTAAGGCATGCCTGTCGTAAGAGGCCACTAAAAACAAGATAACTGCCAAATGACCAACCTCCCTTCTCAAACTTCTAACCGATCTTTATCATTGATCTGTCCCATTAGGTCCCCCATCACCAATCCCGTTCGTGTACAGAGAATGCTAATGATTCCATGGCCTTAACCCAAATTTCCACCTCAAATCCCTGGTTCAAATGACAGTTTTTTTTTCACTTAACACAAAATCATCTCAAATGTAGTCATTAGCCGGAATCACTTGCAATTTAGTTCGGCCCGGAAACGAAGAGGAACAACCGAATATTCACACTCAACAACTCGTTCACAAGCAGTTACGAGCGTATCACCGACAATAACCATCAGAATGCGTCAAGCGGCTCATTATTTTGTCTCATTTATGCATACAACTGCGCGACAGTTGTGTGTTTCTACTTTTTGCCCGCCCCATCAATTATTTCAAGAATTCCACAATCTCTCACAGTCGAACCGTAAAATCAGCTCCAGTGACCCATTTCGAGCGACTCCTCAGAGAGAGAGACCACCTAAAGCAACGCAGGTTCTATTATCTCACTGCTGTAAAGTAAGCCATACGACAAGGTAAACCGGGCGCGAAACCGCAACAAGAGGCTGCCAACTGCCAACCAAAAAGTCAACATGGCACACTCCGCATGGCGATGGCGGTGCGACGAGTACACAAGCGCGCGCGCGCACCCGCCTGCCAGCGTCAACATCCATGGGCAGCCATCAAGTTGAACAAGTTCAAAACCATTTCGCCAGCATAATTTGGATGCGGAATACTGACTCTTAGAAATTTAACAGTTCTCTCCGTTGCATCTTTGGGCACAAACCAAGCGAACGTGGGCTTGCATGAAGCGCTGGCTGTGGGGCCTTAAACGTTTTCGGTGCCGATAACCATCGGCGTAAAGTGGCAGAGAACAACAAGAGTACTGTTGTCAAACGGAAATGTCTCCCTCTTTTGCCAATAACTACAAAAAGTGAAGTGAAGGAACTTCATTCAAAAAACGAAGAGGATCCCGAGACAGAAGGGAAAAGTCTAGAGTTCCATGGAAAGTGGTGTGTCTGCACGAAGTCATCAATTAAGAGGGGGACTGCCGCACCGACGTGTGTTCGGGTAGTGGAACCCAATCTTACCTTTTGCGGAAGTTCATTTGTGCTCTGAGATCTGCTTTGTATCTCCCGTTTGTAGATGGCTCATGTTCGTAATTGGAATCGGGTCCGAGGAGAATCGCGAGGGTAATCAGCATCTGGCAAGGGGTCATCCGCAGTGGGGTTTGCGTCTCTGATAGAGGATCAATTAATCTCCCATCAGAGCGAGGTTCGACTTTTGGCTAACGCACTTGATTACAACGCCTTTCACCCGTTGCTTGCACTCTCCCTGGTGTTCCCTGGTCCTCCCCTGCATCGTCAAATATGCACCAAGGGAGTTCTCTGCGCAACCGTCGGGTACAAGCTAATTCAGCTATCGAATGGGTTCATGCTTGGAACGTGGAAGAGAGTCTGTGATTACCGCCAATGGCGAGACAGAAATGTTACTCCACTTTTTCTAGTTCACTAACTTTAATGGAAATTGACTGATCGTTTGCCTTTTGATGTTGTTGCCTGTGTTAAGCTGCTGCTTGTTAAGCTGCTGTGCTGTTTTTTTTTTTGTTCTTTGAAGGGTATTGGTCTAATTTTGTGTTTATGAACATTGAGGTTAAGTAGAGCACTATTTTGTGCTGTTCTTTTACATTCTCATAGCAATTCTGCCTTTTGTGGGCACATTCTTTTTCGTTGACTCTGTCAATGATTATATGTCGAATAGTTACTCCGGCGGCAGGGGAATAAATCTAAAACTGATTGATTTGGCACCACTTAAAGGAAAACCCTTCGACTCTGAATCAGTGGGACAGTGGATGAATTTGGCACCACTGAAGCGAAATCCCTCAACTCTGAACCAGTGGAATAATGAAACGGATGAATTTGGCACCACTGAAGCAAAACCCTTCGACTCTGAAACGGTGGGACAACGAAACAGAGGACGTCCACGTCTGAAGGGCCAACTAAAATAGCCGTACGCAGACTTAAGCTTCTGTCAAAACTAAACGAAAAGTAACCAGAAGCATCGTCAAGTTTCAAAGTGGCTGCAATTGCTCATAGAATCTTAAGAAAGCAGTTTACTGACATTTGCACACGTAGACGGCGCTCCCGCGTAAGTAAGCAAAAGTTAACGAACTTAACGAAACTAAGCGAAGCGGTTTCTATGCTCACAGTGTACCATTTTTGTATACGATCGGTTGATTCTCTTACGTTTGCGTGCGATCATTATAGTTGGCCCTTAAGGTGGAGAGGGACTTCAACCAATTTGACATGCGAAATTGGCGAGAGCTAGCTAAAGATATTGACTGCTGGAGAGGCTTGTTGGTTGAGTCCCGGGTGCACTTCGGACTGTAGCTCCGCAAGAAAAGGAAGAAGAAGTGGAGAGGCTCGTTGGTTGAGGCCCAGGTCCTTGGACTGTAGCACCACAAGAAGAAGAAGAGCTTGAGTGGTTTGTTGGTCGAGGCTCAGGTCCATCGGGGGTTGTAGCGCAACAAGAAGAAGAAGAAAAAGAAGGAGCTGAAGAGCCTTGTTTGTTGAGGCGCAGATCCATTGCGACTGCAGCGCCACAAGAAGAAGAAGAAGGAGCTGGAGTGGTTTGTTGGTCGAGGCCCAGATCCATGGGAGGTTGTAGCGTCACAAGAAGAAGAAGAAGCTGGAGAGGCTTGTTGGTTGTGTCCTGGGTGGACTTCGGTCTGTAGCGGCGCAAAAAGAGGAAGAAGAAGTGGAGAGGCTCGTTGATTGAGGCCCAGGTCCTCGGACTGTAGCGCCACAAGAAGAAGCAGAAAGAGCTGAAGTGGTTTGTTGGACGAGGCCCAGATCCATCGGAGGAGAAGAAGAAGAAGAAGAAGAAGGAGCTGGAGAGGCTTGTTTGTTGAAATACGTACTGTATCATTTCAAAGCGGAAACAACTAAATTTCGGTTCGCCTGAATGCCTCTTTCCGACCCACACTTCATCATCATCGAACATCCCCATAAATCTCCGTCATGCCTTTCCCACTGCATCCGTGAAATTCTTAATTGAATCTTTTTTTCCTCTCCTCATTTGTGCCGCTGCACGTCATTATGCGCAGCAGCTTGACCGAAATGGCTCTTCACATGTCCAGTTCCTTCGAATTGGGTCACTGTTCCAGAGTCCCGCTGCAATCGCCACCGCGTCCGCTTTCATGGTCATTCATGCAGCTCGTATTAATCATTTTTCGCACAATATATTCACTTCTTTATTTTATACACAATTTTTTTGCATGGAATTCGCAAGAGGAAACCTTAATCGAACCGAGAGCCACCTTATAACACCCCTCGCACATTGTTGTCGGTCACCGCATCGATGCACATCAGTTGCATTCAAACGGTGTTTCTCAGTTGGTTGTCTATTTCATGATTCTTCGTCTCCCCTTCTTTCCCTTCGTCCGCCATCCTCCCGTGGATCCGTCGCGCGGATATGTGTCAATTAGTGAAAAACTTAAAGGAAAAAATGCAAATCCCCATCAACAGTTTTAATGTCATAATTAGAAGTTTAATAAGTTTTCTTTTTTTTTCCTACTCTCAACTCATCGGTCAATCCATTGGACATGGATGCGGATGCGGAGATGCGGAGAGATGGGAGATGCAGAGAGATGGGAGATTCCAAGATGCATCGCATGGCTGCTTAATTGCATCGCATTAGAGGAGAATTCAATTGATGACAAGTGCGCTGGAGCGCCTTGCTCTATTTCAGAAACTAAGTCAACAACTCCGAGGAATTCGATATGCGATACTGGACATTGGCACCCAAGTGGAAATGATGCAACAATCACGCTGCGAATTAAGTTGCATAACGGAAAGGAAGCGGTCAGTTACGACCGACGCTACACATGCTCTCGAGGAAATAGACCGGCTAGCTTGAAGACAACGCAAAGAAGTGGTTGAATTAAATCCACACCCCACCCCACACCCATCTTCCGTCTCGCTATTGTCTTGCAAACACACACACATACAGACACTTCCACTCCACTCCGGTGCGTTCCATTCTTGGACATGAGATGTCACTGAATGAATCGCTTGTCGCGAGGAAGAAAGGAAGGAAGGCGGTTGTGTGTGCTACGATTCCAGTGTAATTGTCCGATGTTTCGGTAACAGTTATTGGCGTTATGTCCATCATTATGGTCATCAATCAGATAACTCGAAGAGCGCCGTAGACCCGACTTAATGGTCGTGCAATTAATGCTTGGCTCAGTTTGAAGCAGCGTTCCCCGAGACATTCTATCGGCTGCAATCGAGATGCTTCTCCCCTGTCCGGCTAAGTGAAATGAGTGAGTAATTATGGTAATTTGCTCTCCGAATGCCGAAATAGGGTTAATGGTCTTGTGCTGTAGCGAAAAGATGCCGCTGCTGGTATGCAGGCGACAGTGGAATTCTCAAACGGGACAAGAATGTCGCAGCCGCCGCAGTGGAAAGTGTTGGGCAACGTTCTGGGCAAATCCATTCCATGGAAATTTGAAATATCACCGCAACTGTCCCCAACTTTCGTTTCATCCAATTTATTCGGTTCGACCGCATTCGGTTACAGTCGTCTCATTTGAATAAATTTCTTCCGCTTGTTGTACTTCAATTCCAAATCAGGTCAAAACTAATGTCTCAATGGAGAGCAGGCTCCGAGAACAGTGTGCGTCTGCGCGATCTGCAGCCGCCGTCTCCCATTCAAAATGTCGCCCGTCTCCGAATTCTATGGGCAACGAATTCAATTAATTGCATTGTCTCCCCTAGGGAGCGCACAACCTCTCTCTCTCTCTCTCCGCTCCTCATCTCTCGAGAACAATCCAGTTCTGTTCAATAATCATTTCAATAGATTTATCCAGATCAGATTCGGCAGGGCACTAATTTCCGGAAGAGAATGGCAACGAGTCTTGATCCAATTCGGTTGCATTCAGTTGCATTTGGTTGCCTCTCCCACTGCCCACCACGAGCCTGTCTGTACTTTCACCAATTCCTCGTGCATTGACTCGTACCTTCGTTTTGGTGATAAATGAACACCCAACCCTGGATGTTGGATCTTAGAGATATCACCCAGACGACAGACTTTGATGTGGAAGCGCTCGATGTCTGCTCTTTCTCCGGTTTGTTTGGGCACAAGAGGCGAAACAAAACCTCTCTCAATTTCTAACGTTTTGCTGTGTTCGTTCCTTTATCTCATGCATTCGTTCGTTCCATTCCAGGCAATCATCGGATGCAGCAGAGCCCAAGATTACGATGGTAAGTACTGATGGCGAGAGTGAGGTGTAAAGTTAAGGCAGAAACTAATTAACGGTAGCACTGCTACGCATTCTACACCATTCCCACTCGTATCGTTGTTTGAATTTAATTACCCCATGGAATATCTGGTATCTCCTGCAGTCGGTGACATACAGTGTTCGTTCTCAACGGCTCCGGGGTCAAGTGTTGATGATTTGATAACGGCCCGATTGAAACGTCCCGCTGGCTTCAAAGGCGCACCCCTCTTCGCTGACGATCGAAGTGTGAACCCAGAGACAGATCGCAACTGTGCAATCAAGCAAGATCTCAACGATCCCGCTGAGCTGGCATACAATCTGCGGATTACGGACTTCAGCCGGTGCGGCGTGCTAAAGCGAAATGTAAGTGTAAGCAGCGTCCACGCGAACAACTGGCCGTCTGAGGCAACAAATTGATTTATTTCCAGGGTTTTGTCCATGTGCGCATATGGTTTCCACAGTTTCCCGGGGTCGTGATGCAGTCGGATCAGGAGCTAATTATTATGTGCAAGCCACCGGAACCCACTGTAATCGAGAACAAAGCGGCGGGATTTGCCGGAAGCTTGTAAGTTGATCATTAAGTTGGCGCTGGGCATTAACTCTGGTGTGTGTGTGTTCAGCATCTTCCGTGCACATTTTTGAGACGGGTTTTGGCCCTTAAAGTTGTTTCGCTTTTTTGAGTGCTCTTTCGAACTCCATTGTGTGTGTGTTCAGCATCTTCCGTGCACATTTTTAAGGCGGTTTTAGCCCTTAAAGTTGTTCCGTTTTCCCGCTGCTACGTCCCAGTCATCCTCATTCTGTCTGCTTTGCATTTTCAGCCCACACGGAGCACGAGTGTCCGGAGTAGTCGAGGAGACTCCCGGTCGCCTGGAGTACGAAGTGGCGCTTTACAAAGAAGCCCCGCCCATCGCTCGCATCAGTGGAACCAACACCCCGGTCAGCACAACGAAAGACCCGCCTGCATCAAGTGAGCTACCAGTGGATCAGGCAGTTCCAATCGGAACCAAACTTCAACTTCGTGCACGTATCAGCGCTCAATCGGTGTGGAAATACGTCAAACTAATGGAGGTCACAGTGTCGCCCGATCCCGATGATCCACACGCGATGGGCGCGGTTTCCCTAGTCCGCGATGGCTGCCGCAATCGAGACTTTGCAACGATCATTCCCCACCAGCCGGCCCGCTATCGTGATCGCCACAACGAAGTGTTCCTAGACTTCGAGGCGTTCCTCCTGAGTTCGATGAAGGAGCGAGCGACACTCTGGATCCACTCACAGATCAAGGCCTGCATGGATCCCAGTGACTGCCAGCCGGACTTCTGCATGGATATCTACGAGCCATCCGGCCACGGAAGGAAGAGGAGAACAATTGATCTTCAGTCGAATAGGACGGAGTTCACGCGGTTCAAGGAGAACATTGAGTACACAGTGATCATGCCGGGGGAAATCGAGATGACACCGGAGCAGGAAACGTGCAGAAACGTCTTGGTAATCGCAGGCTTCCTGGGACTGCTGTTGTCAATCTCCGTAACTTTTGTAGGTTCAAAATACAAACTGTCCGACTCTCAAAGGCTAACCCGTCCCCATTTCAGATCTGCACGCTGGCAGCTCGACTTCAAATGGAGCAGAAGATAAAAATGAACCAAATGGGACCCGGGTACACGTCGGGCTATGCTGCACGCACAATGGTGCAGTGAGCGCGCAACAGGCAATCGGAACGAATTTAATAGAATAGGTTTCAACGTCTCTCAAGCGAGAGTGAGCATTTATCAGCAATCCTAAAAATAATGATCGTTCAGTAAGTAACTTGGGTTTAGGTTGTAAGTCTAATTTAAATTAGTTAAGGATAATGAATCGAATAAATGCGACTGATAGTGATGGTAATGCAGTGTCTTCTTAATTCAATGTGTACCCCTCGATTGGGGGGTTCAATACGAGCGTTTTGGGATCTTATTTGATGCTATTGCGGCCAATCAGCACCAGAGACGAGGAGAAAACCAAACTTATTCCAAGAATGCTCCATATCTCGAAAACTTTTTCGAGCGTGTGACGGTGATTTCGCTTTTTATTGACCTTTTGTTTTGCAAAAGATGCACATTCTATTGCTCAGCTTTAAGCCAAAATTTGGAAGGGATTTGACGGATAAACCAACAGTTTTTGAAAAATGAGTCATATCTCGAAAGCGGTTTCGAACGTCTGACGGCAATTTAGCTTTTCGTTAATCCTTTTTAAAAGGTGAACGCTTCTATTGCGTATTTTTTTCAACCATAATTTGTGACTTATACATATTCAAAAATTGGAAAGACATTTGTTGGAAAAAACCAACTATTTTTGAAAAACGCGCCATATCTCGAAAACGGTGTATCTCACGGCGATTTCGATTTCTATCAACCTTTTTTGCAAAGGTGCACGCTTCTATTGCGAAACTTTTAAGCCAATTTTGCGGCTCTTATAGCCGAAGTCATTTGACGGAAAATCTAAATTTTTTTAAAAATGCACCAAATCTCGAAAACGGTGCGTTTGACGACGATTTCACTTTTTAGTGACTTTTTTTTGCAATTGTTTTGAAATTTCCCCATCGGGTTAGGGGACAGAATATACCCGAGGTAGGCATGCCTGTCGTAAGAGGCGACTAAAATCCACAAAAAGCGACGACGGAAAAAAAACAGCCAAACAGCAAAAGCTGGCACTGATGGCCGAAGGACACCTGCAAAAGGAAGAGGATGAAAATCGCTAAAAAAAAAGGATGCAGAAGGAAAGACTGACCAACACGACTGGATGTTGGTTAAGTGCCTGCCCCAAGTTCGAGGGTCCCAGGTTCGAATCCCAGTGAAATCGAATTTGGTCCAGTCACCATTTGCCGTTGGGATCAAATTAACGGCACTGGAGTAGGTTTCTACCGACAGTACAATGGACCAGTTCTGAATTTGAGTGCTGCAGTAGTGTTTCAAAAATCCTCCGAAAAAAAAAACAAAAAAAGACTGACCAAAGGCAAAAAGATGAAGTTCGGTAGAAAAGGATGACTGTGAATTAAATCATACAACTTCCAACATTTTTCACTAAAAATTTTCATTTATTTATATGTTTTTCATTTTTCTGATTATTTGTTTTTGACGTCCTTGTCACGCTCACTACTCTTAACGTGTAACCCTCAACCGTAATTACCTTCTTACAAACTCTAAAAGCTACATTCAAATCATAACAGATTGCATAGGTAAACATTTCCTCATAAAAAAATACAGCAAATGATATAACTTCATATAATGAGTACGCACTTCTACATTCCCTACATTCTTTGGCTGTTACTCCTACAACAGAAGACCAACAGAGAAACCCAAAAGTATAACTCAACCGCTTACATCTTGAAAATCTACGCGTTAGTTCCTATGAGTATTTTACATTCTTCAATTGTCTCGTATGTGTACATGTAAAAAATGTCTCGCTTTATTCTCTTTAAGGTAAAAAATTATTAGTTTTTGCTTTTGTAAATATTTAACGTATTTTCTTATATCATTTGGTTTTCTTCTTTTGTTTAATAAAAATACAAAATAGTTATTTTATGTTTTGTTTTTTTGGTTTTTTTTTTCTTTCTTTTGGTTTCGTTTGTGCTATGATTTAATAATTGTACTTAAATAAAAAATATACAATGTTGTGTTTAGGTTAAATAAATATAAATATAGAGATTTTTTTTAAATTTAACTTAATTTTTAATGATTGTAGCGTTGTTGTTTCGTGATTTAAGTATTGCAGGTGTATACAGAGAGATTGTGCAGAGGTGTGTGATTGAATTGAGTATTGATTTCGTTAACCAAGTCGTGAGGTGGCCTAATCAATTTTAGGAGGGTTTCGAGATCTAAGACATCTCGTTAGAAGATAAACTAAGAGCTGTCTGGGAGAGGCACTATCGATGTGAAACAAAAAAAAAACTGATCTATAGATCAATGCCAAGAAAAATCACTCAAAAGGACTGACACATAACTCAACGAAAACAACTTTCGAAGCAGACTTGTAGTGTAAATGCACAATTTGAGGATTCGTGTGTTGGCTGAAAACAAAACTAATTTCCAGTTCAAAACCAGTCGCTACGTAAAAAGTGTGGGACTACCAGGTGTTCAAATCAACCATGAATCGTGTTTTTTGTTTTTTTTTTTTACAAAAATGCAGCCAAACCAGTGACCGCATCAATCCAAAAGATGTCTCATATAAATACAGCTATTCTATGTATACCATGCAGTTATAACTATGATAGAAGATGATTCCGAAAAATTGTATTTAGTATCGCTAGTGTATGTCTTTGATATTTTCTTCATTTATTCTATTTTCTTTTGGCTATTTTAGTTTTTTTCTTTTTCTTTCTTTTTATTCTTTATAAAATTGTCTTTGTAGAGAGAAATATTTGAGAGAGACTTTAAGAGAGAATAAAATCAAAAAATTAGCTATATTTACTTTATTCTGTTATGTATTCGGTTATCCATTTGTTTCTATGTTTTGTTTCTATTTTTATAGTGATAAGTAAAATTCAGTAATTGAGTTGTTTTTTGTTTTTGTTTTTGTTTTTCTTGTTTGTTGTTCTTTATAGCAAACTTTATGGTCCCAGTTTTTGGGTTGGACTTTAATGTATGTATTCATATGTTTTTTGTTTTTTTTTTATATATATTTCGGTATATGTTACAGTCAATGTGAAAAGTGCGACCTATTTTGTTGAGATTTTTCTTCTTTTTTTTCCTAAAGGAATTGCAATGCCAGTTGAAAAATGTCTTTTGTCTTTCTTCAGTTTGAAAGAATCTACTTGCATTCTATTCTATTTCCAATCACATTTTCTTATTTTTATTATTTTTGTGGGGGGTTCATTGTATTGAATGATTTAACAAAAGTTGTCACGCTGTTTTTAGGGAATTTAAGGACTGAACAGACATTTGTTCAGAGAGATCGATATTCTGACAAACAGTGCGTATGGCATCAAGTTCCTTTCTGCTATCTTTTGTAGCCTCGATCCTGACGTTCAATATGAAACGTTTGAGCCATCATTTGTGGCCCTAGTTCTACAGGTTTGGACGCTATGGCGATCAATCGGCACTAGAAACGAGAAAAAACACGAACTAATTAATGCGCCATATCTCGAAAACGATGTGTCTGGCGGTGACTTCGATTTTTATTAACCTTTTTTGCAAAGGTGCACACTTCTATTGCGAAACTTTTAAGCCAATTTTGAGGCTCTTATAGCCAAAATTTGTGAAGCCATCTGAAGGATGAACCAACTTTTTTTTTTTTTTAAATAATGCTACATCTCGAAAACAGTGTGCCTGGCATAAATTTCCTTTTTATAAACTTTTACCAACCGATACTAGCGTTCAATACGAGCGTCTGAAGCTCTCATTTGAGACCCTAGTTCTAATGGTTTGGACGCTATAGCAATGAATCGGCATCAGAAACGTTGAAAAAACTGACTTATTTTGAAAAATGCGCCATATCTCGAAAACGGCGTGTCTGACGGCGATTCCGCCGTTTGTCAAACCTTTTTGCAAAGGTACATGCTTTTATTGCGAAACTTTTAAGTCGATTGTGCGGTTCTTATAGCTGAAGTCATCTGAGGGAAAAACCAACCGTTTTTGAAATATGCGCCATATCTCGAAAACAGTGCGTCTGATGATTTCGTTTCTATCAACCCTTTTTTAAAGGTGCACGCTTCTATTGCGCATTTTTTAAACCGAAATTAGTGACTATTATTTATACACAAAAATTGTGCATTTGAGGGAAAAATATTTTTTTTTGAAAAATCCGCCATATCTCGAAAACGGTGCCTCTGGCATAAGTTTCCCTTTTGTTAATTTTTACCAACCGAGACTGGCATTCAATTCGAACGTCTTGAGCTCTCATTTGTGGCTCCAGGTCAAATGATTTCCGGGCTATGGCCATGAATTGGGATCAAAAAGGATCAGAAGAATTGAAATTTCCCCCTTCGGGTTAGGGGACAGAATATACCCGAGGTAGGCATGCCTGTCGTAAGAGGCGACTAAAATCCACAAAAAGAGATCGATCTTCCGACATTAACTTTAACAACAAAAAAGTGTATATTGAAAATGAATGGGATGTAAGAGAGAGAGAGAGAGGGAGGGAGATATAGGAGAGTGTTAATGAAAACTCTACATTTCTCGGTAGGAATGGTACAATTACAAAGACTCCATAAATAAATCAAATAAATATCATCAACTCTTTACTCGAACACACACACACACAAAAATATACATAGGAATCTAAATAAAAATACAAAATAGACACGTATGCATGTGCTCTTGTGAGTGTATATAAAATTGTTCTTTCTAACATAGAAACTAAAACTAAGTAAGTCACATGTTACAAGTGGGTGTGGGATATCCCATAAATTGACTACACTTCTTTTTTTTTTTCAATTTTCAATTTTAAATTTTTAATTTTTATGCCTAATCATAGTTAATATTCTTATTTATGTACGTACCAATAATAGTTTTTATTTTTATTCAAAATTTTGTTTCAATTGTGATTGCTTTTCTGGTGATGGGTGACTTTGGTCAGTCACTGTTCGAACAAAAATTGTATCAATAGTTCGTTTTGGTTTTGATAAGCCAATTTACACAGTAAGTTACTACCCCCTTCAGTTTCTTCTGGCGTAAGTTCATCGTGCTTTGGAAGATAGTCGTGTGGGGAATTGTGTTCCAACAGGACTTGGGTTGGGAATCGTCTGGGAATTATCTTCCAACGAGACTTTAGCCCGGAATCATGTGGGTATTATCTTCCAATGAGACTTGAGCCGGGAATTGTGTGGGAATTATGTTCCAACGAGACTAGAGTCGGATATCGTTTGCGAAGTATCTCCCAACAAGACTAGGGTCGTTTACTCCTTGAGTCGGTGTGAAATGAACTGTCAAAAAAGCAAATGAATTGCTAATGAATTTCCTGCGGAACAAAATGAGACAGAATTCGGGATGAAATCTGCTGCTTCTTGGGCGGAAACTCAGAAGAAACTCTCCTAGTTGTTCCACTACAACAGGCCGACGGTGATGCCAGCTCGACGACATGGACGCAGATTTATCCATGCTGCCCTAAAAACAAAAATCTCTGCTCGAATAACAACAAATTAAGCTCCGAAATTCGTGCAGTTCATCCTGCTCTAAAAACAATAAACTAAACTCTGCAGCCGTCAACTGCATTTTGAGGGAAAGGCGTGCAAAGTAAACCTCAAAAAACGTGGCATATCCCAAGGACGCCGCCACAAATCGTCTCCTAAGCAGCATTCCGTGACAAAATCAAAAGGGTCTACGTGTAAATTTGGCTCACAACATAAAACCTAGTTAAGAATGTACAAAAAAACACAAACAAATGAATAACAAGGACCGGTCCTACCCGGTCTTATGACTTATGACTTTCGACCCAGCTTCCGCACGATGAACTCTTTCAGCGGCTGATAGTATTGATATCTCAAGCTAATCATCTCAGGTAGATTGCGTATGCGTTCGAAAACTTCAGACTCTGATTCTAGTATCAACACAGCCGATATAGCCATTGTCACAACGACAAAAATGAAGGATGGTATGAATGCATGAAGCAACTTGAATTTTCGAACATTCTTTGCAGCGTTCTGCAGCCTGATCTTGTCCTGATGCGCTGAATTGCTGTTACTATTATTGGAAGTACTTGAATTGATGGCTGAGTTTGGTAGTGTGAATTGCTTTCCCCCAGCACCGTAGAGCATATGTTGTTTATTCGTTGTATGATGATGTAGACGCTGCGTTGGATCCGCATAGGGGTTCGTCAGACCGCTCTCTGTTGATGAATGCTCAACCGAGTCACGGAAGTAATAGTCGGGAAGGTCGGGCGCACCACCGCTGGCAATACTGCCGCCACCGGCACCAGCAACAACGATCCCATTTAAGCTATCTAAATTGGAACCGCTGCGCAGGCGTGCCGCCTCCTCAGAGACGGGCTCCAAACTGGGGGGGATTTGAATCCCGTCGTGAGGAATCGGACCGTAGATAATGTTACCTAAATGATCTGTGGTCGCGGCCATAGTACAGTTGCCCAACGGTTCAGACATGGTTGAACGCGGTAAACTGCTATAGCCTGTATCAATGATACGAGGAGAATAGGGGAATTTATAATCGCTCGATATATATGAGTTACGTAATAGTTTACGGATTTGTGCGAGATCGCCTTGCGGACTGGACGGTGTGGCGGGTACACTGCTAGCCTTTCGCTTGCTCGCTGTTGAGTTGGTCATCTTCTGTTCGCGCAGCGCATTGATGCTCTCGGTGAGGATTTCACGTTCGGTGCGACCGGTGTACTTGAATTTCGTGCCCCACGAGAAGAATCCTCCACCGGAAACCACTGAAGCATTTTGGCTGTTTGGAAGTCTGTAAAACAAGCGGATGGATGGATCTTTGGAAATTGAAAAGGAGTCTGACTGAACTTACGTGAAAAATAACATCTGCTCGATCGCACAGCGCCAGACGTACCGACAGGCCGCCCCAGATGGACACTTGAAGCCAATGGTGTGCTTTTTCTGAAAGACAAGAGACTGACGTCCGTGTTGCGGTTGAAGGAGCAGCTGCCACTTACCGGCTCCCGACTGGCGTCGGTGTAGCTCAAGTGCGCGATGAACATTTTGCCCTCAAAGTTCAGCTTGTGCACCTCGGACCACCGGAAATGCTGTGATCGTTTCCCGGATATGAATGTACTAATACCCGAGTGATTTATGCCGATGTATAGCTGCGATCCTCGGTGATCCTTTACAGGATGGGGATCGATGCCGTATGTCTCCAGGCCTCTGGCGATACCCATGAATTCATCCATTGCAACCGATGGATCTTGACCGGGTTCACGTTTTTTATGCAACTCCATGACTTTCTTCTCCAGCGCGTCCGTTTGTCGCAGGGCCAGGTTCATTGAGGACACATAATCACCCACGTGTTGTTCGCTGTCATAGTCTCCGAGTTCCTCTGCAAGGAAAAAAGGGTTTAGTTTGGAGCGGGGGAAGTGGATCTTTCTGAACCGAACCTTGCACAATGAGGGCTCCAAGAGCGGCGGCTTCACCCATCGAACAGTAAAGTCGTCCATGTCGCAAGTCCCTCTTCAGCTGTTGGTACAGCATGAGACGACCACTGCCGGTCAGTCTGAACGGATCGGCCGGGTAGAATTTGACACGAAAGGAGAACAGGATCGGATCAATGTCTGCAAAGAGATGAGGGAAGATAATGAATCACCGAGGGGAACACCGATTTTCGGACGAGGTTTGGTTCCTTCTGCTGCTACTGCACTGCGGCGAGTTTACCAAGCTCGCATGTCCCCCTTAAACGGCCTGCACACAAGAACACATGCTCTCTTTAACGCCTGACCCTGGAAGTATGTTATTTAAAAACGGACTAATTGCTTTCAAAACAAAGTTATATTCGTCATGCAATGGGATGCTTCGTAGCGACACCCCCTTGTATACATTCGCACACGTTCCCGTTCTCATTAATTCCCCAAAGCCGCCTCCCTCCGGGCCATATGCTGACCGGTTTGTTTGGTAAACAAAGCCGACACGAAATTACCACCAACTTGGAGGGAAAAACAAACACACAGCGCCCTTCCATTATTCACTTACCCTTCACTTGCTTAATTATCGACTTGGCCAGATCCAACCAGTGCTGCAGAAAATGTAGAAAAATTCTCAAGTCAAACTGTCTGTCACGGTCTATCGGAGAATGCACACAACATACCCTCTGCTTGCCGGTGTCCACATATCTGAGGCCAAAGTAGTCCTTCTCCTTAATCTCCAGTTGATCGCATAAATATTCTATGAGAAAGCTTCCCTTGTGGAAGGGCTGTATTTACGATTTGTCGCAGCGACACCCCGCGATTATCGGGCACAAAGAAAGAATTGAAAAATTGCATATTAGTCACTTCATATCGAGATCCCGGGCAATTAAAACGACAAATCCCTGACTGCTTCAACTCCAGCACACCAGCCACGTCGACGATGGACGGCAGAGAGCAAAGAACGTCGAAGAAATCCTGTGAAACTATTTCGCTTTCATTATTTCATCCTCTCACGCAATCCTTACAAAACGCAACCCAGTCGCGAAGTAATTAAAAAAACACAAGCGAGACTCCACATGAACGCGGGGGGACGACACAGCCTCGACTCCCGTCATGAAGTCATTTGCATTTCTGGGAGATGGCCGGGACGCAGACGGGTGAAATTCATGGCTAACGGAGGCAGAAGGACACTCCAACCACGAGTGTGTGTGTCGCGTTCGTCTTTGACTAAAAATCAATAGCAAAACAAAAAAGAATGAAATAAATGCCACTTACAGACTGTGTTCGCCTTCTGTTATAATTATCCCTTTTTGAACAATAACTGGTGTTGATGTGTGTGCGGGGATTGTAAACCAATTGTGCATGCAAACACACACACACACACACACACACGCTCGCTCGCTGGTATCCTTTCTGTTTTTCCTCATTGGGCTCGAAATGAAATATGAAATGTGGCACAGGCTCCCCCACGCCCTGCCGGTTTAGAACGGGGGAATCTTGCACATATAATTGAAATACGTACGTCCCCGAAATCCGCCCCGTCTCATCGAGGGCCGGAAGTGCAATAAAATATTACCGCATACGAACTCCATCGCATATTTATGATCTGACATTTCAGGATGTGTCTGTGCAAAAAGCGGTTCCTTGATTATTATAAGTGTTGCCATTTAAACGTTTCCCTTGAGGAAATGATGAGACACACGTCCAGTCATGTGTATGGACGGGAAGGGAAGAATGACACGACTTGTCCCAAATTTGGGTGGACAGTGGATAAGCTGAATGTTTGAGGTCAAGGTGAAGATTGGTTCTCTTTTTGTAACGAGCGGCGACTACGGAGTCGATTTGTGACCATGGTCATAACCGTGTGTATACTTCTTCTTCTTCTTCTTGTGGCCTTAGAGTCCTGGGTGGACCTAAGCCTCAACCAACAAGCCTCTCCAACTTCTTCTTCTTCCTCTTCTTGCGCCGCTAAAGTCCGGGTTGGACCTAAGGCTCAACGAACAAGCCTCTTCATCTAACACAATCTTTTGCTAGCTATTGCCAAATTGCGCAGGCCAAGTTGGTTGAGGTCCCTCTCCACCTTAAGGGCCAACTATAATGAGCGTACGAAAATTCAAGAGAACTGAAGCGACGGAGCGAATACAAAAGATGACACACTTTGGACATGGTAACTACTTTGCTCAGTTTCGTTAAGTTCGTTCAATTTTCTCTAATTACGCTGGAACAGAATAACGTTGCAAATGTCAGTTGACGGCTGAATTGTCCTTAAAGTGTCCATTATAATGGCCGTACGGAAATTTCGCTACCGAGCGAATACACAAAAATGATACACTGTGACTATACCCGCTTCGTTCAGTTTCGTCAAGTTCGTTCAGTTTGGACGATCTTTTGGAGCAAACAAAAATCAGTCCCTACGTATGGAAATCTCAATTGGCGCTGAAGTGGAATTGAATTCTCCTTAAGATTGGCCCATAATGGCCGTACAGAAATTTAGGAGAACTGAAGCAATCAAGCGAATACACAAAAATTATACAATGCGACCAAAGTAACCACTTCGTTCGGTTTCGTTAAGTTCGGTCACTTTTGCCTACTTACGCGGGATGACACAAATGTCAGTTGACAGCTGAATTCTCCTTAAGTTTCTATAAGCAGTTATGGACACTTCTGTATGAAGCTTCTGATTACTTTTCGTTTGGCTATGACATAAGCTTAAGTTTTTGTACACCCATTATGGTTGGCCCTTAAGTCTTATTATGGAAATTTGACGATGCTTCGGTTAGGTTAGGTTAGGGGGCTGTTAGTGAATTCCCCAACACACTTAGACCATATTGGTCCTTTGTGATACTCACAGTCAGACTACTACCACTGATCAACCGCTCCAGTGATAGTGCCGTTATTTTGATTCCAACGACAAATGGTGACTGGATCAGATTTGAAAAATCGGATAAAAACGTAAAAAAATTTGACGATGCTTCGGTTACTTTTCGTTTGATTTTGACATAAGCTTAAGTTTACAGCCATTATTGTTGGCCCTTAAGTCTAATTATGGAAATTTGACGATGCTTCGGTTATTCTTCGTTCGGTTTTGACATAAGTTTACGTTTTCGTACGCTTATTATAGTCGGTCCTTAGGAGTTGCTTAAGGGCAGCCGCAGGGGCTGTTGGTGTCTTTTCTGGCGCCTTAGGCCTTTGTGTCACTATGGACCAAAATTGGTCTATGTGGGACTCAACCACCACCCCTAACCTAGGCCTATGTGTCAAGTTGAACAACTGTTCGAGTCTGCCTTTGATGGCTCTCAGTAGTTATCCATGCCAGCTCAACTAAGCAAAGAACAGCAGTCACTTACCGTCTTCAAGAAAAGAGCAAATCTCTTAAGAATGCTATCAAAAAGTTGCTTATTCAGCAATGAGAAGAAATCCATCTCATCCTCAGCACCAAGTGCTCAATCGTCTTCAAGGTGAACGTGGACACCATTCGGAAAGCCATAAGACTACCTCTTGAATGAACATCAGATTGGTGTGCAGAAAAAAATCATCAATGACTTTCACTTACACACATCCCTCAATCGCTGACAGACCCTTCATCTGGCAACACTAATCCTGCCTCCTCGCCACTCATTCATGTCGAAACGAATTTGGACTGGGAAAGGGACACACCGAAATCACAAGAATCGTCCTTAAAGAGGCGTACGACCGCCCGCCCACTCACACCAAAGAGTTATTGTTATTTAAAGGACATCGGGGGTTTTTTTTTTTCTTTCTTTCTCATAAATCGCGACTTATTTATGGATCATCTTTGCCCCGCACCGCCTCCGCTCGTCGACTGGATGTGCTGGATGTGCACTAAAAACCATTTCATTGCTAACCGCTTACTATCGCTCACCTGAAATTCACACTCGAGGACATCGGAGTCCTCGAGGAGTCGCACTGTACACTTATACACAATATTGCTTTCATTTTTATTTTTAAACATATTGACTTGTGGGCGTACGTGGTGGTGGTGTGTGCGCGTACGTGTGGTGCCGGACTGAGGATACACGGCCGTTTATGTGCGAGTATTTTTCCGTCTTTAATCCACTTCAACTTTTCGTGTTATGATTTGCACTTCAGCACTCATTTGGATTTCAATGTCCCCACTTTGCAATAAAGCACATCCTGCGGGGTGCTGCTTTGCTTGCTTTTCGTCGCTCCCCCCCAGTCCCGGACTAGGACTTTGGTTCGATTCTGATTGGAATGGATTGCTCCCGCAGATAGTCGGGGAGTAGTGTTTGATTGTTGGGAGGGCACGAAATTTAAACGAAAAGAAAAGTTTTCCACCCCTACGAACCGAGAGTGTCTTGCGGAAAGTCCTTTCGGTACTATTTTCGATTCACAAAAAACAAAAAAAAACACAACACCCTCGCCACCTCCACCGCCTCCAATGAATACACCACTTGTCAAGTTGGGAAACGTCGTCGTCCTTCGTGTTATTGAAGAGTGACATGAGATGAGTGAAGTGATTTTAGGCGTTTTCATGGGAACGTGTGAGGGAGACGCGACAGAGAGAGAGCGAAGAGAATGTCCTTTGCACCATTCATCTGACAGACTGACAGCAGTCCTGTTTGTGAGGAAAAACATCGCATGACACAGCGAAGACTGTGATAAGGCAGTGCAGCTGACAGAATTTGTGACGCACTAGAGCATGCAAAAACCGCCATCCACACCGCCCGACTGGTTATGAGCTCATTCGCAAATCATTCCGCATTATTGCCGGAACCAGGCAGAACCCATCGAAACAGCAACACAATCGCCGCGTAATTGAGGCGAAAAAAAATCAAAAACAATCCAAAATGGTAATTTCCCATTCAAATGTCACTGCGACGGTCGGTGGGATTCACAATCAAATCATTGTATACCTAGACTAGCGCGCAATCTGTCGGGCTGCAATCAGCTACGGCTCTCTAGCAGCTCTCTAGCAGCTCAGTTGATAAACTATTTTCCGTGAACGATGTCTCTGCGCTGGGGCATTGCGGGTGCTTCGAAAATATCTCATGACTTTTGCGTGGCCTTAAATTTCAAGTTCACTCGGTGTGACCATCAAATCGTCGGCGTGGTTAGTCGGAGCCGGGAAAGAGCCGTTAAGTTCGCTGAGACCCACGGAATTCCAAAGGTTTGGACCGAGTATGAGCAGCTAGCCGCGGATGATCTGGTTGAAGTGGTGTTTGTGTCGGTGTTGAATCCGTCGCATTTCGAGGTGTGCAAGATGATGGTTGAGTATGGGAAGCATGTGCTCTGTGCGAAGCCCCTGGGCATGAATCTCCAGCAAGTGAAGGAGATCCTTGAGTTGGCGAACGAAAAGGGTGTGTTCGTGATGGAGGGACTGTGGTCGAGGTTCTTTCCGCTCTATCGGTACGTGGCCACGTTGCTGGACATGAAGGCGCTGACGAATGTGCGGGAGGTGTACGTGAAGCACGGCTACAATGCCTTGGAAGTGGAGAGGATCACGAGCAAAGAGCTGGGAGGTGGCATCAGTCTTGACATTGGGGTAGACGCTGTACAGTTTGTCATATTCATCTACAAAGAGGCGCCGAAGTCGATCAAGGCCACAGGGAAGATAAACTCCAACGGCGTAGATCTCTTCACTCAAATCGAGATGGTCTTCTCGGGGGAGCGCAAAGCGAACATAATCTGCTCCGGACTGCAGGCGCTTGAAAACCAAGCCACGGTCATCTCAAGGCGAGGAGCTATTTGTGTGAGTCAGAGTGCCCCTGATTTGTGTTTGCATTTGATAAGCCAGAGTTTAGATTCCAGATTATGATTGCCCGACGAAGCTCTTCGGACCGAGTGGAGCACACGAATGGTCGCTAATTGACACAGATGTTCCAATGAATTTCCACAAAACCCTGGGACTTCGCTTCGAGGCTGACGAGGTGATGAAATGCATACGATCCGGTCAACTGGAATGCGACATTGTGCCGGCGAAGGAGATGCTACTGATAGCACAGATACGAGACGAAATACGAAAGCAAATCGGTGTACGGTATGATTGCGACAGAAATTAGCGTGCTTGGAAGTATTTGAGATGAACTTTTGACATCTACGTGAACACATAGACACACGTTCAGATGATGCAAATATTCGCACCACGACGTGCAATGTTTACTATTTATAAGGTATCAGCTGTAATGTTTGTGAACTAAATATACGGCGTTTAATAGGGTAATTGTGGGTTTGATTGCTTTTGCTTCACTTGAAGGCTGCAAATGTTGAGCGAAATTTGCAGCACTGTGTCGTTGAACATACTTTTTTGCTGCCCTTCATGAAAAAGAGCTCTTTTCTGTTCCCCTAAGTCTGTATTTTGTGAAAAGATTAAAAAAATCCATCGTCTAGACAAACATTCAATCGTCAAGACGTCAATTTCCACCTCCAACAAGAGTCTGTTTTAAGAACTTCATCAAATTGCCCGCATGCAAATTTGGCAGCACTGAATCTCAACGAAACGAAATTCACACAGTTTCGTTGACATTTTTCCCTCTCTCTCTCTCTGTCTCTCTCTCTCGCTATGTTCATTTTTCATTTGATGTGATTGTGTGTGAGATTTCAGAGATTTCGTTCCTCGCCGGGTTGTCCTAGAATGAGAATATTCTGTGGCGAAATTTAAAGCGATTTACCTTGAATTGTGTGTCTCTGCAAAAAGCGTATTCATTGACCCCCCTTCACATTAAGTAATATTCATTTTACTCCAAATTCAACCGCATCGCTCCACGAGAACGTTCAGTTGTCTGTTTGAAAGAAAAAACGAAAAGCCAGACCAGACAAAAAAAAAAAGGAGCACGACGTTTGTCTTCGGTTTTTTTTTATTTTGCAAAGAACAAACGGGCAGGGGATTCCCACAGAAACAATGGCGTCCCATCAGTACCATCAAATTGCAAATTTGCTGGAGAAGGTAAGCTGTTGGAATTTTCACTCAACCCGTTGACTCATTCTCATTCATTTTTCGATGCGAATTCTTTTGCATGTCCATGCGTGTGCAGATGACGTCCAGTGACAAAGATTTTCGGTTCATGGCCACAAACGATTTGATGACCGAACTGCAGAAGGACAGCATAAAACTGGACGATGAGTCGGAGAAAAAAGTCGTTCGGATGGTTCTGAAGTTGCTGGAGGATAAAAACGGAGAAGTTCAGAATTTGGCTGTCAAGTGCTTGGGCCCGCTGGTGAATAAGGTCAAAGAGAATCAAGTCGAGACCATTGTTGACTCGTTGTGCGCAAACATGATTTCGAACACGGAACAACTGCGTGATATCTCCAGCATCGGTCTGAAGACTGTCATTTCGGAGTTGCCGCAAGCGTCAAATTCGCTTGCGCCGAACGTCTGTCAGCGAATAACCGGAAAGTTGAGCAATGCCATCGAAAAGGTTCGCAATCTCCCGTTCACTTATCGATCGTGTGTTTGATTGTCTCTCCCTTTTGTAACAGGAAGACGTTTCGGTTAAGCTCGAAGCTTTGGATATTCTGTGCGACTTGTTGTCGCGCTTCGGTGATTTCCTAGTCCCCTTCCATCCGACCATTCTGAAGGCACTCGTACCACAGCTGGGCTCCTCACGACAGGCCGTTCGCAAGCGCACCATTGTTGCCCTCTCGCATTTGCTGACTTTGGCAAACAACTCGGCCTACAATGGAGTCATTGACCATCTGCTGGAGGGACTGGAGAAGCCACAGAACCAAGGAGCTGTCCGAACCTACATTCAGTGCTTGGCCTCCATCTGGTAGGTACTCTTGTGCGATTTGCGAGACGGTAAAATAACCCATCCTTTGCAGCCGTCAAGCTGGCCACCGCCTCTGCACTCACATCGAACGGGCCATGCTTCTGCTGAAGCAGTACAGTCAGCGGGACGATGACGAACTCAGAGAATTTTGCCTGCAGGCCTGCGAAGCCTTCGTCCTTCGCTGTCCCGATGCGATTCGACCACATATTCCTATGGTAAGTGCGCACACTTGGCTGGTTCAGTGGGTCCTTTTTCACGCAGTATTTCGCAGATCCTTGAGCTGTGCATGAAGTACGTGAGTTACGATCCAAATTACAACTACGAAGCCGACGACGGGGAGTCTGGCGTTGCCATGGACACCGAGGAGGAGGAGTACGTCGACAGCGAGGAGTACAGCGACGACGACGACATGAGCTGGAAGGTGCGACGTGCAGCAGCCAAGTGTCTGGAGGCTCTGATCTCCACGCGGCACGAGCTGATCGAGGACTTCTACCGTGATCTGTCACCAGCGCTGATCTCGCGGTTCAAGGAGCGTGAGGAGAACGTGAAGTCCGACATATTCCACGCGTACATTGCTCTGCTGAAGAACACTCGGCCAGCAGATGACATCTCCCACGATCCAGACTCCATGGAGCAAGTGCCCGGGCCCATCAGCATGCTGCAGGACCAGGTGCCACTGATCGTCGAGGCTATTCAACCACTGATGCGTGAGAAGTCCATGAAGACGAGGCAGGACTGCTTCTTGCTCCTACGGGAGCTGCTGAACGCCCTGCCGGGGGCGCTGGGAAACCACTTGAGCAGCATCATGAAGGGAATCTTCTACTCCCTCGGCGATAAGAACTCCTCGTCCAACATGAAGATAGATGCGTTGAGCTTCTTGTGCAGTTTACTTCAAGGACACAGTCCCCAGGGATTCTACCCGTACATCCGAATGCTGGTCCGATTGACAGTCACCGCGGTGTTCGATCCGTTCTACAAGATCGCGACGGAGGCTCTGTTGGTGCTGCAGCAGTTGGTCAAGGTGATGCGCCCCCTTGACGTCCCCACAGACTACGAGGTGGACTCAGTCGACCTGCGCGAGTTGTACTCATCGACACTCCAGAAACTCAAAGCCACCGATGTGGACCAGGAGGTGAAGGAACGCGCTATAGCGTGCATGGGCCAGATAATCGCGAACATGGGCGATCTCATACCAAAGGACGAGGAGACGTGCCTGCCGATCTTCATGGAACGCCTTAAGAACGAGGTCACGCGTCTGAGCTCAGTCAAGGCACTCACAATGATCGCGGGCTCCCCACTCCACATCGATCTGTCCCCGATCATCAACGATATTCTGCCGGCCTTGGGATCCTTCCTCAGGAAGAACCAGCGTGCACTCAAGTTGCACTCCTTGACCCTGCTGAACACCCTCGTGGAGAACTACTCGCATATTTTCGGCCCACAGCTGCTCCAGATCGCCATCGCCGAGATCCAACCCCTCCTGACCGACTCCGATCTGCACGTTGCTCAGTTGTCGCTCGTCCTGCTCACAACCACCGCTCGCAGGCAACCCCAAGCCCTGGTGGGCATTCACAACCAGTTCTTGCCGTCAGTGTTGGTCCTGGTTCGCTCGCCCTTGCTGCAGGGCACTGCGCTCACATGCACCCTGGACCTGTTCCAAGCTTTAGTGCAGGCAAAACTGACAGGCTTGGGGTATCACCAGCTGCTGGAGAAGCTAATGGAGCCCATCGTGCACGGGGCGAACTCCGAACAGCTGCACAAGCAGGCCTACCACTCGTTGGCCAAGTGCGTTGCCGCGCTGACTTTGCAGTGCCCCAACGAGGCCGTTCCCCTGGCCACCCAGTTGCTGGCCGACCTTCAGAAACGGACAGGAGACACACATTTGGTGTTCTGCCTGCTGGCCATTGGAGAAATCGGACGTCATTTCGACTTGAGTTCCATCGACTCTCTGCCCAAGATCATCATCGAGTGCTTTGGGGCGAGTTCCGAGGACGTGAAGGGCGCGGCAAGTCATGCCTTGGGCGCGGTCGCCGTCGGCAGTCTTCAGTGTTTCTTGCCGCTGATCCTGAAGGAGATTGAGGCGCAACCAAAGAGGCAGTACCTATTGTTGCATTCCCTAAAAGAAGTGATTTCGTCGCTGTCGAACACCCCCAACGGCCTCGAGCAGCTGCTCCCATCGGTCCCGTCCATCTGGGGGCAGCTCTTCAAGCACTGCGAGTGTTCCGAGGAGGGCTCGAGGAACGTAGTGGCCGAGTGCTTGGGTAAATTGGTTTTGGTCAATCCAGAGGAGCTCCTGCCGCGTCTGCAGCAAGCCCTGCACAGCCAGAGTCCCCTAATGAGGACCGCTGTGGTGTCCAGTGTGAAGTTCACCATCTCCGACCAGCCGCAGCCGTTCGACGTGCTGCTGAAGCAGTGCATTGGGGAGTTTCTGTTCGCGCTTCGAGACCCGGAGCCATCTGTGCGAAGGGTGGCGTTGGTTGCATTTAATTCGGCCGTGCACAACAAGCCGAGCCTGGTCAGGGATCTCCTGCCCACTCTCCTGCCGTGGCTGTACTCTGAAACCAAGGTTAAGGTGAGTTCGTCTGTCAGTGAGTGTTGTTCGCGCGGAATGACGCCCGGTTTGTCTTTCAGGGAGAACTCATCCGGGAGGTGGAGATGGGGCCCTTCAAGCACACCGTTGACGACGGTTTGGACATTCGCAAGGCGGCGTTTGAGTGTATGTACACCCTGCTGGAGCAGGGCCTAGACCGAGTGGATGTTATGCAGTTTTTGGATCACGTCCAAGCCGGACTGTGTGATCACTATGATATTAAGATGTTGACGTACTTGATGACCGCACGCTTGGCCGTGCTGTGTCCCGATGCTGTGCTGTTAAGTGAGTGTTGTCTGCGATGAAAGGGGGGAACAGAGCGCGTCTGAATGTGAAATCTCATTTCAGGACTGGATCAGTTTGTGCAACAACTACGTGATACCTGCACTCACAAGGTCAAGGCAAATTCAGTGAAGCAGGAGTACGAGAAGCAGGACGAACTGAAGCGATCAGCTTTGAGGGCTGTCTCCGCCCTAGCACAGATCCCCAAGGCGGGTAAGTCGACCAAACTCTGATAGCCTGCACTCTGTCTTAAGCACACGCTTGTCCGCAGATAAAAATCAACAACTGGCCGACTTCCTGAAGTCGATCAAGGATACCCCAGAACTCAACAAGATATACGATTACGTCCAGAAGGACTCCCTGTCAAACAACAACACCGAAAGTGTTTCCATGGATCAGAGTTAGACTGAAGCTAGCTCTGCGTATGTTAAGTGTTAGACGATTAATTTAATGTAAGTCCCCCTCGCCCTCACAGTCGTAGTCGCCCCTCCCTCACGGAGTCCCCCTCTCTCTCTTGCAGATTCTATTACTTGCAGACTGGTGTCAAGTTAAAACGTAAAATGAACGAAACCAATTAATTTTTAAACTCTTCTGAAGGATGTGAGACATTTGAATAACAAGCTAAATTAACAGTACCCATCGTGGAATAAGTTTTGGGTCAACCGCCACTAACCACCGCAGGAGACAACAACACCCATGCTGGAGAACAGAATTTTCATTTTCTTTTTTTTCGTTTAAATTCATTCTTTTCTCTGTTTCCCGCATCCAAGTCTCTCTCTCTCTCATTTTATGTGCGCCTGTGTCATGTTCGAGCATCAGTCTGTCAAGAGGAGGGATCGATTTGTTTTGATATCTTTCTGCAACGTAACCTTAGGGCGCTCCACAACAACTTCTATTTTCTATTTCTGTCTGTCTCGGGTGTGAAGTACGGCAGTCATTAACAGTAACAAACAAAAAATTCAATGCATTGAAGGCATTTAACTATAAAAACAAAAACAAGAAGAAAAAAAATGAAACAAAAAACGGAAAAAACAACAAAAAGCAGAAACAATAAACTGTTCAATTGAGAGTCCAGGTGTTTTACTTAGAGAATCAGTGAGTGAGAGGGGCTTAAGTTTTAACCACTTCCAGGACAGCTCAGGAATGCAAGTCTTCTCTGAAGTTGATCGGTAGTCTCTTGTCTGGGCACCGGGCCACCACGGGATCACAGGAAATGAGATCGCTGATGAACTTGCTGGACAAGGATCAGAGGAGCTTCTCTCAGGACCTGAAACCTGCGCTGGAACTACCTGCGTTCTCTCAAGACCTGAATCTGCACTGGGACTGCTTTGTGTTCTTTCAGGACTTGAATCTGCACTGGGACTGCTTGAGTCCTTGGTCAGGGCTTCCATCGATGGTTGGACATCTCTAGAGCACAACCGGAGGTGGTATGACTCCAGGTTGTGAACAGACCGACCGCATGCTCCCTAACGTCTGTAAGAAGCCTGCTGCATTTTTTGACAAAAGACTACAGGTAACTCACCGGCGTACTAACGGGCCACTACACCTTCGCCAAGCACCTAAATGTGCTTGGCCTAAGCGATGAAACGCCTCTGCTAAGCCTGCGAAGAAGACGATGGCACTTTTGCCTTTGCACTGTCCCGCCTTTGCTCGGTTCAGGTGGCAGTTCTTCGGTGCTGCTGAGGTGAGAAGATGAGTTCGTAAACGTCAACAAAATGCGCATCGCGTAAGCATCAATTCCTACGCGATGCGACGCAACGATTGGTTGCTTTCAAGTTGCATTTTAGAACGCGATGCATAGCATCATTGCCAAAATGATTGCAATTAACACGTTGAGTGCCACCATACAATCCGAAAAACTGTCCGCACAGGCCACAGGCCACACTCTGGTCTCACGCGACACAGCAAGCCCAAATTCGTGTGAAACCAAAGTGGTCTCATGTGACACTCAACGTGTTAAGAACGCTTGACGTTGCAGTACTGCGGTAATACTGCGATACTGCGAACTCACACAGAGCTGATGATGTAGGCTGCTCATCAGAAGCGCCAGCTGGTCTTCCTTCGGACCATGAAATTCCAGCAAAAGTAGGTTACCCGGTAGTCCAAAGGACTAGTATTTGAGTCTAAATGCTTCAGTGTAGTGTTTAAGATCCTCGGACAAAAAAAAGTGTCCTGCCCGCAGGTAAGTATGACTTCTTTCATTCAATTCCTTATGCAAAACAATAACGGAGGTCGATCTGCTGGGCAGCAGCCATATCTGCTTGCCTCAGTAGGTCCCAATGCCCTCCAACATTCCAAGTCAACCCCAAACGTAAACCACACACAAAACGTCCTTTTCAGGACTGAAAAAGGTAAGTATTTTCAGAAAACCTAATTGAAATGCTCATGACTCTCTTAAGGATTCTTTTCCCGTTCTAACAAGAACGATTTAAGTGGGGAAGTGAAGAGCACATTGTGCCCTTTCAAACGAGGTATCATTTGTTGCTATACATGGTCTAATAAGAAAGTTACAAGGCGCTGAAATTTGAGAATTCAGCTGAAAATTCTTCTGAAGTACTAGTCGCCCAGCAATTTTAGTAGGTATATTTTTGCAACTTTTCATTCTTTGACAGTGAATATCTCGGGAACGAGGGGAGGTAGAGGAAAAGTAATGATGAGGGTTTGTAGGTTATGTCTTCGTCTTTAAGACACATTTGGTTTTGTTTCGAAAGTCCCGTTATTTGCGTCAAAATGCAATGCAAAAAGGTTTCAATTGATACTTTTTTGCGTCTAAATCAGAAATCGGGTGGTCTAATCAGACGCCTGAAGTGGGAAATTGAAGAGCAACATGAGCCCGTTCAGACGAGGTATCACTTGTTGGTATACATGTTCCAACAAGAAAGTTGCAAGGGTCTGATTTCTCAGATTTCATACGAAAGTTTTCCTGAAATACTAGTCGCGCAGAAATTGTAGTAGGTATATTTTTGCGAAAATTCAATCTTCAACATTGAATATCTCGGGAAAGGAGGGACGTAGGGAAAAAGTGATGATGAGGGATTGTAGGTATTGACGTCCTCTTTAAGGCACTTTTAAAAAGGCGTCTGCAGTCCCGTTATTTGCGTCAAATTTTAGTGGAAAACCTAAAGTTTTGTTATAAAATGCACCACATCTTGAAAACGGTGCATCTGGTGTCCATTATTTTTTCTTCCATAGACGCACGCTTCGATTGCGCATCTATCAAGCCATAATTTGTAGCCCTAGGTCAAATAGTTTCGGAGTTATAGCCAAAAATTGACAACGTATTCCACGAAAAACGGAACTTTTTTTTAAAAATGCGCCATATCTCGAAAACGGTGCGTCGGAGCGCGTTTTCGCTTCTGTTCCCTCTTTTGCCCAAATGCACGCTATCAATACGAACGTTTTAAGCCATCATTTATGGCCCTAACCCTTATAGTTTCCAAGTTATAGCCAAAAATTGTGAAGGTATGCAAGCAAAAACTCGGGTTTTTTTGCAAGATGCGTCATATCTCGCAAACTGTGCGTCTGGGCGCTTTTTTCCACTGTTTTTCTCTGTGTGGCCAAATTCACACATTCAATACAAACATTTTGAGCCATTTTTTTTTGGCCCAGGCCTAATAGTTTCCGAGTTATGGCCAATAATTGTGAAAGGTTGCAAGGGAAGTAGTGTTCTCCTTTTCCCTTGCATACCTTCACTATTCCTGGCTATAACTTGGAAACTGTAAGGCCTAGGCGAATGAATGATGGCTTAAAACGTTTGTCATGATGTGGGGCATTTGGCCAAAAGAGTTAACAGAAGCGAAAATGCGCTCCGACGCACCGTTTTCGAGATATGGCGCGTTTTTTAAAAAAATGTGGTCATTTTGTCAAATTCGTTTCCGATTTTTGGCTATATCTTGGAAACTATTTGACGTAGGATAACAAATAAAGGCTTAATGGATGCGCAATCGAAAGTTGTATCGGTGGAGCAAAAATGAATCGACACCAGATGCACCGTTTTCAAGATATGGTGCATTTTACAACAAAATTTTAGGTTTTCCACTAAATTTCGACGCTAATAACGGGATTTCGGACGCCAATTGAAATGTGTCCTAAAGAGGACGTCGTTACCTACAATCCCTCATCATTACTTTTTTCCTACATCCCTCCATTCTCGAGATATTCAATTGGAAAAATTGCACTTTCGGGAAAATTTGCCTGCTACAATTTCTGGGCACCTGGTATTTCAGTCAAATTTTCAACCGAATTCTCAGATTTCAGACGCTTGCAACTTTCTTGTCTGAGCATGTATTTCAACAAGTTTTGCCTTGTCTGAAAGGGCACATGTTGCTCTTTATTTTCTCATTTCAGGCGTCTCTCTAAACCACTCGAATTCTGATTTAGACGCAAAAAAGTGTCACTTGAAACCTTTTTGCGTTGAATATTGACGCAAATAACGGGACTTTTGAGTCAGGACCAAGCGTGTCTTAAAGACGAAGACCAAACCTACAATCCCTCATCATTACTTTTCCCCTACGTTCCCTCCTTCCCGAGATATTCACTGTCAAAGGTAAACATGATGTAAAAATATACCTACTAAAATTGCTGGGCGACTAGTACTTCAGAAAAATTTTCAGACGAAATCTGCCCTTGCAACTTTCTTGTCTGAGCATGTATAGCAACAAATGATGCCTCGTCTTAAAGGAAAGTGCATGAGCCTGTTCGTACCAGTTTCTGTTAGACATTTTTGCAGAGGGTATACCTGCTGCTTTTGCTTGATTTCTGGGCGCCTGGTGTTTTAAGCCGAAAATCAATGAAAATGGCATTTTTTTGAGGGTTCGCTGCTAAATGTTGTGCATTAGCTAGACTTAGATTTGGAAGTTGCAAATTCTACAATACTTACCTTTACTTACCTTAAATTGAATGATGATCATTGTGATCCTGAGAAGGACCTTTGGTTCGTTTTTTTTTTACATTTGGGTTGACTTTTTGTTGAAGGCTTCTAGCATCTCTTGGATCGAGCAGATTGAAACTGCTGACCCAAGTAGGTGTGCCTGCGTTTAATGTGAATGCGAATAAATTGGAATCATGATCGCACCAGAAAGTAAACTCTTTACAGTCTGATACGCTTTTGTTGTGTATTCACTTACCTATGGTTTTGGATTTTCCCCCGACTAACATTCTTGGCTATAGTTCGGAAACTATTGGACCTAGGGCCATACATGATGGCTCAAAACGGTGGTAATGAAAGCGTGTACTTTAGGAAAACAAAATGAACAAAGCGGAAAACGCCGTCAGACGCATTCAGCAAAAATTTTAGCTTTTTCGTCGTTTCTTATGTTCATTGAAATAGTGGAATACCTCATAATTAGTCATTAAGAGGACATTTTTGATGCAAAAATACATAAAACGGAGTTGATCTGCTGGGTCAGAAGTCTCCAGCATTCAAAAACATCCCCAAACTTAAACCCCACCCCGCGAAATGTGGAGTTATTTCCCACCTCGCATGAGCATCAAGGCCACCCCGCGAAAAGTGGACTTATTTCCCACCTCGCATGAGCATTAAGTCCACCCCGCGAAAAGTGGAGTTATTTCCCACCTCGCATGAGCATTAAGTCCACCCCGCAGAAAGTGGACTTATTGCCCCCCTCGCATGAGCATTAAGTCCACCCCGCGAAAAGTGGAGTTATTGCTCCCCTCGCATGAGCATTAAGTCCACCCCGCGAAAAGTGGAGTTATTTCCCACCTCGCATGAGCATTAAGTCCACCCCGCAGAAAGTGGACTTATTGCCCCCCTCGCATGAGCATTAAGTCCACCCCGCGAAAAGTGGAGTTATTTCCCACCTCGCATGAGCATTAAGTCCACCCCGCAGAAAGTGGACTTATTGCCCCCCTCGCATGAGCATTAAGTCCACCCCGCGAAAAGTGGAGTTATTTCCCACCTCGCATGAGCATTAAGTCCACCCCGCAGAAAGTGGACTTATTGCCCCCCTCGCATGAGCATTAAGTCCACCCCGCGAAAAGTGGAGTTATTTCCCACCTCGCATGAGCATTAAGTCCACCCCGCGAAAAGTGGAGTTATTTCCCACCTCGCATGAGCATTAAGTCCACCCCGCAGAAAGTGGACTTATTGCCCCCCTCGCATGAGCATTAAGTCCACCCCGCGAAAAGTGGAGTTATTTCCCACCTCGCATGAGCATTAAGTCCACCCCGCGAAAAGTGGAGTTATTTCCCACCTCGCATGAGCATCAAGGCCACCTCGCGGAAAGTGGACATAAGCATCAAGGCCACCTCGCAGAAAGTGGACTTATTGCTCCCCTCGCATGAGCATTAAGTCCACCCCGCGAAAAGTGGAGTTATTTCCCACCTCGCATGAGCATTAAGTCCACCCCGCGAAAAGTGGAGTTATTTCCCACGTCGCATGAGCATTAAGTCCACCCCGCGAAAAGTGGAGTTATTTCCCACCTCGCATGAGCATTAAGTCCACCCCGCGAAAAGTGGAGTTATTTCCCACCTCGCATGAGCATTAAGTCCACCCCGCGAAAAGTGGAGTTATTTCCCACCTCGCATGAGCATTAAGTCCACCCCGCGAAAAGTGGAGTTATTTCCCACCTCGCATGAGCATTAAGTCCACCCGCGAAAAGTGGAGTTATTTCCCACCTCGCATGAGCATTAAGTCCACCCCGCGAAAAGTGGAGTTATTTCCCACCTCGCATGAGCATTAAGTCCACCCCGCAGAAAGTGGACTTATTGCCCCCCTCGCATGAGCATTAAGTCCACCCCGCGAAAAGTGGAGTTATTTCCCACCTCGCATGAGCATTAAGTCCACCCCGCGAAAAGTGGAGTTATTTCCCACCTCGCATGAGCATTAAGTCCACCCCGCGAAAAGTGGAGTTATTTCCCACGTCGCATGAGCATTAAGTCCACCCCGCGAAAAGTGGAGTTATTTCCCACCTCGCATGAGCATTAAGTCCACCCCGCGAAAAGTGGAGTTATTTCCCACCTCGCATGAGCATTAAGTCCACCCCGCGAAAAGTGGAGTTATTTCCCACCTCGCATGAGCATTAAGTCCACCCCGCGAAAAGTGGAGTTATTTCCCACCTCGCATGAGCATTAGGTCCACCCCGCGAAAAGTGGAGTTATTTCCCACCTCGCATGAGCATTAAGTCCACCCCGCGAAAAGTGGAGTTATTTCCCACCTCGCATGAGCATTAAGTCCACCCCGCAGAAAGTGGACTTATTGCCCCCCTCGCATGAGCATTAAGTCCACCCCGCGAAAAGTGGAGTTATTTCCCACCTCGCATGAGCATTAAGTCCACCCCGCGAAAAGTGGAGTTATTTCCCACCTCGCATGAGCATTAAGTCCACCCCGCGAAAAGTGGAGTTATTTCCCACCTCGCATGAGCATTAAGTCCACCCCGCGAAAAGTGGAGTTATTTCCCACCTCGCATGAGCATTAAGTCCACCCCGCGAAAAGTGGAGTTATTTCCCACCTCGCATGAGCATTAAGTCCACCCCGCGAAAAGTGGAGTTATTTCCCACCTCGCATGAGCATTAGGTCCACCCCGCGAAAAGTGGAGTTATTTCCCACCTCGCATGAGCATTAAGTCCACCCCGCGAAAAGTGGAGTTATTTCCCACCTCGCCTGAGCATTAAGTCCACCCCGCGAAAAGTGGAGTTATTTCCCACCTCGCATGAGCATTAAGTCCACCCCGCAGAAAGTGGACTTATTGCCCCCCTCGCATGAGCATTAAGTCCACCCCGCAGAAAGTGGAGTTATTTCCCACCTCGCATGAGCATTAAGTCCACCCCGCGAAAAGTGGAGTTATTTCCCACCTCGCATGAGCATTAAGTCCACCCCGCGAAAAGTGGAGTTATTTCCCACCTCGCATGAGCATTAAGTCCACCCCGCGAAAAGTGGAGTTATTTCCCACCTCGCATGAGCATTAAGTCCACCCCGCGAAAAGTGGAGTTATTTCCCACCTCGCATGAGCATTAAGTCCACCCCGCGAAAAGTGGAGTTATTTCCCACCTCGCAGGAGCATTAAGTCCACCCCGCGAAAAGTGGAGTTATTTCCCACCTCGCATGAGCATTAAGTCCACCCCGCGAAAAGTGGAGTTATTTCCCACCTCGCATGAGCATTAAGTCCACCCCGCAGAAAGTGGACTTATTGCCCCCCTCGCATGAGCATTAAGTCCACCCCGCGAAAAGTGGAGTTATTTCCCACCTCGCATGAGCATTAAGTCCACCCCGCGAAAAGTGGAGTTATTTCCCACCTCGCATGAGAATTAAGTCCACCCCGCAGAAAGTGGACTTATTGCCCCCCTCGCATGAGCATTAAGTCCACCCCGCGAAAAGTGGAGTTATTTCCCACCTCGCATGAGCATTAAGTCCACCCCGCGAAAAGTGGAGTTATTTCCCACCTCGCATGAGCATCAAGGCCACCTCGCAGAAAGTGGACTTATTGCTCCCCTCGCATGAGCATTAAGTCCACCCCGCGAAAAGTGGAGTTATTTCCCACCTCGCATGAGCATTAAGTCCACCCCGCGAAAAGTGGAGTTATTTCCCACGTCGCATGAGCATTAAGTCCACCCCGCGAAAAGTGGAGTTATTTCCCACCTCGCATGAGCATTAAGTCCACCCCGCGAAAAGTGGAGTTATTTCCCACCTCGCATGAGCATTAAGTCCACCCCGCGCAAAGTGGAGTTATTTCCCACCTCGCATGAGCATTAAGTCCACCCCGCGAAAAGTGGAGTTATTTCCCACCTCGCATGAGCATTAAGTCCACCCGCGAAAAGTGGAGTTATTTCCCACGTCGCATGAGCATTAAGTCCACCCCGCGAAAAGTGGAGTTATTTCCCACCTCGCATGAGCATTAAGTCCACCCCGCGAAAAGTGGAGTTATTTCCCACCTCGCATGAGCATTAAGTCCACCCCGCGAAAAGTGGAGTTATTTCCCACCTTGCATGAGCATTAAGTCCACCCCGCGAAAAGTGGAGTTATTTCCCACCTCGCATGAGCATTAAGTCCACCCGCGAAAAGTGGAGTTATTTCCCACCTCGCATGAGCATTAAGTCCACCCCGCGAAAAGTGGAGTTATTTCCCACCTCGCATGAGCATTAAGTCCACCCCGCAGAAAGTGGAGTTATTGCCCCCCTCGCATGAGCATTAAGTCCACCCCGCGAAAAGTGGAGTTATTTCCCACCTCGCATGAGCATTAAGTCCACCCCGCGAAAAGTGGAGTTATTTCCCACCTCGCATGAGCATTAAGTCCACCCCGCGAAAAGTGGAGTTATTTCCCACCTCGCATGAGCATTAAGTCCACCCCGCGAAAAGTGGAGTTATTTCCCACCTCGCATGAGCATCAAGGCCACCTCGCAGAAAGTGGACTTATTGCTCCCCTCGCATGAGCATTAAGTCCACCCCGCGAAAAGTGGAGTTATTTCCCACCTCGCATGAGCATTAAGTCCACCCGCGAAAAGTGGAGTTATTTCCCACCTCGCATGAGCATTAAGTCCACCCCGCGAAAAGTGGAGTTATTTCCCACCTCGCATGAGCATTAAGTCCACCCCGCAGAAAGTGGAGTTATTGCCCACCTCGCATGAGCATTAAGTCCACCCCGCGAAAAGTGGAGTTATTTCCCACGTCGCATGAGCATTAAGTCCACCCCGCGAAAAGTGGAGTTATTTCCCACCTCGCATGAGCATTAAGTCCACCCCGCGAAAAGTGGAGTTATTTCCCACCTCGCATGAGCATTAAGTCCACCCCGCGAAAAGTGGAGTTATTTCCCACCTCGCATGAGCATTAAGTCCACCCGCGAAAAGTGGAGTTATTTCCCACCTCGCATGAGCATTAAGTCCACCCCGCGAAAAGTGGAGTTATTTCCCACCTCGCATGAGCATTAAGTCCACCCCGCAGAAAGTGGAGTTATTGCCCCCCTCGCATGAGCATTAAGTCCACCCCGCGAAAAGTGGAGTTATTTCCCACCTCGCATGAGCATTAAGTCCACCCCGCGAAAAGTGGAGTTATTTCCCACCTCGAATGAGCATTAAGTCCACCCCGCAGAAAGTGGACTTATTGCCCCCCTCGCATGAGCATTAAGTCCACCCCGCGAAAAGTGGAGTTATTTCCCACGTCGCATGAGCATTAAGTCCACCCCGCGAAAAGTGGAGTTATTTCCCACCTCGCATGAGCATTAAGTCCACCCCGCGAAAAGTGGAGTTATTTCCCACCTCGCATGAGCATTAAGTCCACCCCGCGAAAAGTGGAGTTATTTCCCACCTCGCATGAGCATTAAGTCCACCCCGCGAAAAGTGGAGTTATTTCCCACCTCGCATGAGCATCAAGGCCACCTCGCAGAAAGTGGACTTATTGCTCCCCTCGCATGAGCATTAAGTCCACCCCGCGAAAAGTGGAGTTATTTCCCCCCTCGCATGAGCATTAAGTCCACCCCGCGAAAAGTGGAGTTATTTCCCACCTCGCATGAGCATTAAGTCCACCCCGCGAAAAGTGGAGTTATTTCCCACCTCGCATGAGCATCAAGGCCACCTCGCAGAAAGTGGACTTATTGCCCCCCTCGCATGAGCATTAAGTCCACCCCGCGAAAAGTGGAGTTATTTCCCACCTCGCATGAGCATTAAGTCCACCCCGCGAAAAGTGGAGTTATTTCCCACCTCGCATGAGCATTAAGTCCACCCCGCGAAAAGTGGAGTTATTTCCCACCTCGCATGAGCATTAAGTCCACCCCGCGAAAAGTGGAGTTATTTCCCACCTCGCATGAGCATCAAGGCCACCTCGCAGAAAGTGGACTTATTGCTCCCCTCGCATGAGCATTAAGTCCACCCCGCGAAAAGTGGAGTTATTTCCCCCCTCGCATGAGCATTAAGTCCACCCCGCGAAAAGTGGAGTTATTTCCCACCTCGCATGAGCATCAAGGCCACCTCGCAGAAAGTGGACTTATTGCTCCCCTCGCATGAGCATTAAGTCCACCCCGCGAAAAGTGGAGTTATTTCCCACCTCGCATGAGCATTAAGTCCACCCCGCGAAAAGTGGAGTTATTTCCCACCTCGCATGAGCATTAAGTCCACCCCGCGAAAAGTGGAGTTATTTCCCACCTCGCATGAGCATTAAGTCCACCCGCGAAAAGTGGAGTTATTTCCCACCTCGCATGAGCATTAAGTCCACCCCGCAGAAAGTGGACTTATTGCCCCCCTCGCATGAGCATTAAGTCCACCCCGCGAAAAGTGGAGTTATTTCCCACCTCGCATGAGCATTAAGTCCACCCCGCGAAAAGTGGAGTTATTTCCCACCTCGCATGAGCATTAAGTCCACCCCGCGAAAAGTGGAGTTATTTCCCACCTCGCATGAGCATTAAGTCCACCCCGCGAAAAGTGGAGTTATTTCCCACCTCGCATGAGCATTAAGTCCACCCCGCGAAAAGTGGAGTTATTTCCCACGTCGCATGAGCATTAAGTCCACCCCGCGAAAAGTGGAGTTATTTCTCACCTCGCATGATCATTAAGTCCACCCCGCAGAAAGTGGACTTATTTCCCACCTCGCATGAGCATTAAGTCCACCCCGCGAAAAGTGGAGTTATTTCCCACCTCGCATGAGCATTAAGTCCACCCCGCGAAAAGTGGAGTTATTTCCCACCTCGCATGAGCATCAAGGCCACCTCGCAGAAAGTGGACTTATTGCTCCCCTCGCATGAGCATTAAGTCCACCCCGCGAAAAGTGGAGTTATTTCCCACCTCGCATGAGCATTAAGTCCACCCCGCGAAAAGTGGAGTTATTTCCCACGTCGCATGAGCATTAAGTCCACCCCGCGAAAAGTGGAGTTATTTCCCACCTCGCATGAGCATTAAGTCCACCCCGCGAAAAGTGGAGTTATTTCCCACCTCGCATGAGCATTAAGTCCACCCCGCGAAAAGTGGAGTTATTTCCCACCTCGCATGAGCATTAAGTCCACCCCGCGAAAAGTGGAGTTATTTCCCACCTCGCATGAGCATTAAGTCCACCCCGCAGAAAGTGGACTTATTGCCCCCCTCGCATGAGCATTAAGTCCACCCCGCGAAAAGTGGAGTTATTTCCCACCTCGCATGAGCATTAAGTCCACCCCGCGAAAAGTGGAGTTATTTCCCACCTCGCATGAGCATTAAGTCCACCCCGCGAAAAGTGGAGTTATTTCCCACCTCGCATGAGCATTAAGTCCACCCCGCGAAAAGTGGACTTATTTCCCACCTCGCATGAGCATTAAGTCCACCCCGCGAAAAGTGGAGTTATTTCCCACCTCGCATGAGCATCAAGGCCACCTCGCAGAAAGTGGACTTATTGCTCCCCTCGCATGAGCATTAAGTCCACCCCGCGAAAAGTGGAGTTATTTCCCACCTCGCATGAGCATCAAGGCCACCTCGCAGAAAGTGGACTTATTGCTCCCCTCGCATGAGCATTAAGTCCACCCCGCGAAAAGTGGAGTTATTTCCCACCTCGCATGAGCATTAAGTCCACCCCGCAGAAAGTGGACTTATTTCCCACCTCGCATGAGCATTAAGTCCACCCCGCGAAAAGTGGAGTTATTTCCCACCTCGCATGAGCATTAAGTCCACCCCGCGAAAAGTGGAGTTATTTCCCACCTCGCATGAGCATTAAGTCCACCCCGCAGAAAGTGGACTTATTGCCCCCCTCGCATGAGCATTAAGTCCACCCCGCGAAAAGTGGAGTTATTTCCCACCTCGCATGAGCATTAAGTCCACCCCGCGAAAAGTGGAGTTATTTCCCACCTCGCATGAGCATTAAGTCCACCCCGCGAAAAGTGGACTTATTTCCCACCTCGCATGAGCATTAAGTCCACCCCGCGAAAAGTGGAGTTATTTCCCACCTCGCATGAGCATCAAGGCCACCTCGCAGAAAGTGGACTTATTGCTCCCCTCGCATGAGCACTAAGTCCACCCCGCGAAAAGTGGAGTTATTTCCCACCTCGCATGAGCATTAAGTCCACCCCGCGAAAAGTGGAGTTATTTCCCACCTCGCATGAGCATTAAGTCCACCCCGCGAAAAGTGGAGTTATTTCCCACCTCGCATGAGCATCAAGGCCACCTCGCAGAAAGTGGACTTATTGCTCCCCTCGCATGAGCACTAAGTCCACCCCGCGAAAAGTGGAGTTATTTCCCACCTCGCATGAGCATTAAGTCCACCCCGCGAAAAGTGGAGTTATTTCCCACCTCGCATGAGCATTAAGTCCACCCCGCGAAAAGTGGAGTTATCTCCCACCTCGCATGAGCATTAAGTCCACCCCGCGAAAAGTGGAGTTATTTCCCACGTCGCATGAGCATTAAGTCCACCCCGCGAAAAGTGGAGTTATTTCCCACCTCGCATGAGCATTAAGTCCACCCCGCGAAAAGTGGAGTTATTTCCCACGTCGCATGAGCATTAAGTCCACCCCGCGAAAAGTGGAGTTATTTCCCACCTCGCATGAGCATTAACTCCACCCCGCGAAATGTGGAGTTATTTCCCACCTCGCATGAGCATCAAGGCCACCTCGCAGAAAGTGGACTTATTGCTCCCCTCGCATGAGCATTAAGTCCACCCCGCGAAAAGTGGAGTTATTTCCCACCTCGCATGAGCATTAAGTCCACCCCGCGAAAAGTGGAGTTATTTCCCACCTCGCATGAGCATTAAGTCCACCCCGCGAAAAGTGGAGTTATTTCCCACCTCGCATGAGCATTAAGTCCACCCCGCGAAAAGTGGAGTTATTTCCCACCTCGCATGAGCATTAAGTCCACCCCGCAGAAAGTGGACTTATTGCCCCCCTCGCATGAGCATTAAGTCCACCCCGCGAAAAGTGGAGTTATTTCCCACCTCGCATGAGCATTAAGTCCACCCCGCGAAAAGTGGAGTTATTTCCCACCTCGCATGAGCATCAAGGCCACCTCGCAGAAAGTGGACTTATTGCTCCCCTCGCATGAGCATTAAGTCCACCCCGCGAAAAGTGGAGTTATTTCCCACCTCGCATGAGCATTAAGTCCACCCCGCGAAAAGTGGAGTTATTTCCCACCTCGCATGAGCATTAAGTCCACCCCGCGAAAAGTGGAGTTATTTCCCACCTCGCATGAGCATTAAGTCCACCCCCGCGAAAAGTGGAGTTATTTCCCACCTCGCATGAGCATTAAGTCCACCCCGCGAAAAGTGGAGTTATTTCCCACCTCGCATGAGCATTAAGTCCACCCCGCGAAAAGTGGAGTTATTTCCCACCTCGCATGAGCATTAAGTCCACCCCGCGAAAAGTGGAGTTATTTCCCACCTCGCATGAGCATCAAGGCCACCTCGCAGAAAGTGGACTTATTGCTCCCCTCGCATGAGCACTAAGTCCACCCCGCGAAAAGTGGAGTTATTTCCCCCCTCGCATGAGCATTAAGTCCACCCCGCGAAAAGTGGAGTTATTTCCCACCTCGCATGAGCATCAAGGCCACCTCGCAGAAAGTGGACTTATTGCTCCCCTCGCATGAGCATTAAGTCCACCCCGCGAAAAGTGGAGTTATTTCCCACCTCGCATGAGCATTAAGTCCACCCCGCAGAAAGTGGACTTATTTCCCACCTCGCATGAGCATTAAGTCCACCCCGCGAAAAGTGGAGTTATTTCCCACCTCGCATGAGCATTAAGTCCACCCCGCGAAAAGTGGAGTTATTTCCCACCTCGCATGAGCATTAAGTCCACCCCGCAGAAAGTGGACTTATTGCCCCCCTCGCATGAGCATTAAGTCCACCCCGCGAAAAGTGGAGTTATTTCCCACCTCGCATGAGCATTAAGTCCACCCCGCGAAAAGTGGAGTTATTTCCCACCTCGCATGAGCATTAAGTCCACCCCGCGAAAAGTGGAGTTATTTCCCACCTCGCATGAGCATTAAGTCCACCCCGCGAAAAGTGGACTTATTTCCCACCTCGCATGAGCATTAAGTCCACCCCGCGAAAAGTGGAGTTATTTCCCACCTCGCATGAGCATCAAGGCCACCTCGCAGAAAGTGGACTTATTGCTCCCCTCGCATGAGCACTAAGTCCACCCCGCGAAAAGTGGAGTTATTTCCCACCTCGCATGAGCATTAAGTCCACCCCGCGAAAAGTGGAGTTATTTCCCACCTCGCATGAGCATTAAGTCCACCCCGCGAAAAGTGGAGTTATTTCCCACCTCGCATGAGCATTAAGTCCACCCCGCGAAAAGTGGAGTTATTTCCCACCTCGCATGAGCATTAAGTCCACCCCGCGAAAAGTGGAGTTATTTCCCACCTCGCATGAGCATTAAGTCCACCCCGCGAAAAGTGGAGTTATTTCCCACCTCGCATGAGCATTAAGTCCACCCCGCGAAAAGTGGAGTTATCTCCCACCTCGCATGAGCATTAAGTCCACCCCGCGAAAAGTGGAGTTATTTCCCACGTCGCATGAGCATTAAGTCCACCCCCCGAAAAGTGGAGTTATTTCCCACCTCGCATGAGCATTAAGTCCACCCCGCGGAAAGTGGAGTTATTTCCCACCTCGCATGAGCATTAAGTCCACCCCGCGAAAAGTGGAGTTATTTCCCACCTCGCATGAGCATTAACTCCACCCCGCGAAATGTGGAGTTATTTCCCACCTCGCATGAGCATCAAGGCCACCTCGCAGAAAGTGGACTTATTGCTCCCCTCGCATGAGCATTAAGTCCACCCCGCGAAAAGTGGAGTTATTTCCCACCTCGCATGAGCATTAAGTCCACCCCGCGAAAAGTGGAGTTATTTCCCACCTCGCATGAGCATTAAGTCCACCCCGCGAAAAGTGGAGTTATTTCCCACCTCGCATGAGCATGAAGTCCACCCCGCGAAAAGTGGAGTTATTTCCCACCTCGCATGAGCATTAAGTCCACCCCGCGAAAAGTGGAGTTATGTTTCACCTCGCATGAGCATCAAGGAAACCATCTTCGATTTATAGTGCACCTTTCAAATCAATCGCTTTATCATGGACACAAGTATTTTAGTATAGACGCACGCATTAACCCTTGACATACATTCCACCATTGGCACTTTTCGATTCTCTCCACCAATGTCTTCGCTTGTGGAATGAATTAGGTTTGTGACTTTGGTGTTTTTCGTAAAACAATCTGACACCTCGCATCTTTGGGCTTTGGACCAAAACGTTCGTTTCACCAAATGATAAATTTCTGGAGGTTTTCGTATTTATCTCCTTACAGGTATTGACCTGCGCTAAAATGCAAAAACCAGAGAACAACACGTTCATACATTTGCTAAAAATTCATTTTTATCATCTAGCCTAACAAGCGTGGTTAACAGTCGCCCAATCAAATGATGGTTTGTTCCCCTCTGTCTCGCTCTTGCTGCTCCTCAACCGAAACCTTCTTCACTTGATCCGCGGCAAAGGGTGGATGCTCCAAGACCTGGTCGACAATACCGAATGATTTGGCCTCTTCGGGTGACATAAAGTTGTCACGTTCCATTTTGCTCATTAGCAGATCGAAGTCCTGTTTCGTGTGCTTCACGTATATCTTTGTCAGCTGGTGCTTGAGTTTGATTATCTCCTCAGCTTGGATTTGAATATCTGTTGCTTGACCCTAAAGCAGATAGAGAATGATTAGTGGCAAATGGGGGGTTTTGAGCGATTTGTTGCTTCACCTGAGCACCTCCAGAAGGTTGGTGGATCATAATTCTGGCATTTGGCAGGGAATATCGCATTCCTGGCTCGCCCGCAGCCAGGAGAAGTGACCCCATAGAACAAGCTTGTCCAATGCACCTGTAAACAGATGATGGTGTTTATTTCTTTCACGACCTGATCTTACAACGTACCAAGTCGATATGGGCGGTTTTACGTATTGCATCGTGTCGTAAATTGCCAAACCGGCAGTAACAGCACCTCCGGGGGAATTGATGTACAAGTGAATTGGTTTGTTCATATCCTCCGACTGAAAGGAAGGATGCATTCAAAAACACATACACACCGCGCCTTGTTACTTAACCAACCTGCAAAAACAACAACTGTGCCACAATCAGCGAACTAATTCCATCGTGAATCGGGCCCATGAGGCAGACGATCCTCTCCTTGAGGAGTCTTGAAAATATGTCATAGGCCCTTTCGCCACGACCAGTTTGCTCTACCACCATCGGTATGAGGAGTTGCTGGACTGTGACTGTGGACGAAATGGATTTACCAACATCCCAGTGAACAGGCGAAGCTCTCTGGAAAATGTTTGCAATAATGACGGGCTAAAGTGAACGAAAATGAATGCGTTTCTTACGTGGAACTTGTTGAGCATTCTTTGAGTCGCACTGCGCAACATTTTTTATTATTTATTTTGGATTTGGATTTAATTGAACGGAATAAATAACGAGCTACGACTAGAATCAGCAAAAACAGCACAATTTGATAAGTCCACAGTCGAACTGTCAAATGTACGTCAGTTTGAAGCAAATAGTTTTGGTTATGTTCAGTGAGTGGCTTGTTTTTATTTTTGTCAAGGGAAAATGAAAATCTGTGTCGTTTTGCTTTGAATTGATGTTGGGGTAGAATGGTATTTCATTGGGAGTGGGTGTTACAGTTGCGGTTAAAAGTGCAAGCATTTTAGCAACACACGCGTGAAGATGTGTAGTTTGTTATCCTTGCAGTGGAACTTGTCTAATGAAAGGGCGCTCGAGTTTAACCTCTTTTTTGTGGTTTTAGTAGCTGTTACCCTTGCAGTGGAACTTGGCCAATGAAAGAGCGTTCGAGTTTAAACTCTTTCTCGTGCTTCTGGTGACGATTTTTCAGCTGTTTCCGGTGAACAAATATTTCCCCAGCTAGAGCGAGAATTGCAGCAAATGCTCCTCCTGCAGGGAAAGACTTTTATTCTTTGAAATGCACACAAAATTTGGAACAATTTACCTCCCAAGAGAAGAAATGCACTGTTTACACCTGCAAACGCCACAGGATACACTGTGTAGCCCGATTGGCAAGGAGGCTTCTCTGTCTTATAAATCCTCAAAGTCCGTGTGACTACCCCAGCTTCTCTGGCCCGACACATTCTGTAAGCATTTCGAATGTTTGTAGTGAAAGACAAAGACAATTAGTTGCCCTCTCCTTACATGATGCGAAATATTTCCGAGTACATGCTGTTCTTGGGCACAATCCAGTTCAGCACTTCGGTCTCCAAAAGGCCCGTGACAATTCTCAAGTCACAAATCTCGCTAGCATCGAAAAGCCGAGCAATTCCCGGGTATGCATCGACAACTTCACAGTGAAATGCATACTGTCCGCTCCTGATATAAGGGATGGCATCCTTCACGCGAGTGAAAACCTGCAATTCATTCGGGCTGCGTTTAGGGAGGACCTTTGTCCTGTACATTCGGTGAACTAGAGGAGATTTGCTGTCCTTGAACAAGACCTTGTAGTAACCGATGTCTTCAAAGGCCAGCTTCAGTGGACTGTTCACAATGTCGGCGACAGTCTTGGGGCCCTTTCCCGAGCTATTCAAGAGTCCACCTACCACCGATGACGTGTAGTAGTTATACATCACCAGAGTGAACACGAACAGTGTCAGCACGATTGTCCTCGAGGACAAACCCCTTGGAACTGGATCTAGTCCTTAAGAGAGAAGTTCAGAAGTCAATAGATGTCCACATGTGTGTCTGTCTTTCACCCTACCTTGCTGACAAATGGCTGCGATTGTCTTCAAAAGGAAATTGTCCTCGTTCTCCTCGCCCTCATCGATTACGCCGCTGTTCAGCCACACAATCAAGCGCCAGATTATGATCACAACAACGACCATCGCGCATGAGAATACCCAAACTTGAAATGCAAATGGTGCTAAAAAATCACCGCTTTTTCCATCGGTATTCACGTCGGTGGTAAACCGATACAGGAAACCCGACTCGAATTTCCAACTCTGATGAATCGTATCGAATTCGGCGAAGCGATTTATTCGATTAAACACACCCGAAGTCCCAATATCGACTTCGTTGCGTGTCACAATGCCAAGGAAACCCAGTCGAAATTTCCCACCCAGACGGCCGGCCCATCCGCGTGCGTTGCGATAATTCGCCGTAAAATTGAGTCGCTCCTGGAGAATGGACAGCAGCTCGTAGTGGTACTTAATGAAGGTGGTCACGCCGTCTAGCCTGTGCGGACTCGAGAGGAACGAGAGCACTTGTTCATTGGTGGTGATGTTGTCACGATCGATCTAGGAAATTGATCAGATCATTCTAAGGTCTCACTGAAGGAGGTGGGTATACGAACCACAGTGCCTATCCGAAGTGTGAATCCATTGAATTGTCCTCTTCTCTGTATGCCTTGGAGTTCGGAGATGTCTGCGTGAGTGATTAGTTTCTCTTTCCAATCGGCGTAGTGGAACATTTCGATGGAGTCCTTTAGGTGACGTCCCTTTGAGTGGATGTCGAAGAGGGAGTAGGTGTCATCTCCAGTCTGGTTGATGTATGTCATCTGAGTGTTGGGCCCGATGTTGATGACGTCGGCTAGGATTTTATCTGCTCCGTGGTTTGATGAGTCCCACACCATCCACTGGTAGGTTTTGTTGAAGTACCTTCTGTCGGATGAGATGAGGAGGACATCTCTGCATTCGGGGCATGAGCAGTCGAGGACGACTGAGGTTTTGGCTCCGACGTGTCTTGTTAAAGCGGCTTTTAGGGAGTAGCTTGCCCGCAGGTCGACCATGAGGATAATTTGGTTCCATTCAGTGAGTGATTTGGCGGTGTTCAGCAAACCTTTAGATAGCATTGAGGTTAGGTGGGTATGCGAGATGCGGCTGGCTTACCCTCTTGAGTGCATCCCAGGACCACGACATGAGGTGTCTTGACCACGTTCACCGTGAAGTTGGATATGAGCTGTCCATTGAGGGCGTAAGAGAAAGACAACACGGAGCACAGTATTATGAGAGCAATCATGTTGCGAGGGGATAAATTTGTTCTGACAAGTTTGGAGACCGACGGGGATTTTTATAAGTCAGTTGACTTTTGCTGATTTGCACGCTTGATTGACAGCTGTCAATTATTCAGGGGAGACATTAGAGGGATAATCGTGAAATTGGACGACAATTGAGGCCACTTAAGCTAACAGACTGACTGTTCGTGGAAGCAATCAATATTTGCACTGCCCCGTGCCATTTTCGTCGTGTTCAGATGTTACCTTGGTCTTGGGGAAATGTAGTCTCCCCCTTTGTCTCTCAGCTTACCTCAGGTATGTGGTGGTGAGAGGTCACCTTGGTCTTGGGAAAGTGTTGTCCCCCCTTTATCTTTCAGCTGACCCCAGGTCTGTCATGTTTAATACGCACTGCACAAAGAAGTGCACTTCAATTGAGACCACTTAAGCTAACAGACCGATTGGTGGTTGGGACAATCAATTTTTCCACCCCCCTGTGCCATTTTTGTCGTGTTCAGAGGTCACCTTGGTCTTGGGGAAATGTTGTCTCTCCCTTTGGCTCTTAGCTGACCCCAGGTGGTCAGAGGTTACCTTGGTCTTGGGGAAATGCAGTCTCCCCCTTTGGCTCTCAGCTGACCTCAGGTGGTCAGAGGTCACCTTGATCTTGAGGAAATGTCGTCTCCCCCTTTGTCCCTCAGCTGACCTCAGGTCTGTCATGCTTCATGCGCACTTTGGGTTGCCACTCCACAAAGAAGTGCACTCCTTCGTCGGAAGTGTGAAAAAAGGGCACAGGAAGCCTCCAGTGCATCCAATAAGGGCCTCGGCCTCATAATGCCTTCCACACTGCGTTGCCCCATTTGCACATGGATCCATTAACCCCAGACACACTCACACATCGTTCGTTGTCGGCGGATGGTGACAATGTTGATGGAAAAATTAATGTTGCACGTTCGTTTGGATTTGCGCAAAAAAACGAAACTACCCCGTCCCCGTACTAGTCTCCGTCCCCCCCCCCTCCCCCCACTTCAAGTGTAACACTAAATTGGAGTTGGCGATGATCGAAGAAAAAAAACGTGTCACAAAAACCAGAAGAAGAAGACGAGGAGAACAGGAAAAAAAAAACGAAAACGAAAAAGAAAACGAAGGGAAGTGGTGCAACCAAAAAATCGTCGTCCTAAAGACAAAAAGAGGGACGACAAAACTCAGTATAAGTCACACAGAATTGGCGCACAACGCTCAACGACGACAACAGCAGCAGCGGTGGTTAGACGAGAGAGAATTTCCTCAGTCTCAGTCTCAGTCTCAGCCCTCCGAATGCAAAGCGAGGCGAATGGTCTGTCGGTTAGACGCCGCCGAGGGAAGACGAAGAAGTGCAAAGAAATTCACTCACTCACTAATGAGAGCAAATTATATTTCCCTCCTCCCATGTGTGCATAAGGCGACATGATGATGATGATGATGATGACGACGACGACGACGACGAGGACAACGACGACGATGATCGTTGTTCCGTTTGGCTCGATCCGGTCCCCCTTCGTCTCACACCACCTTTGAACACCGTGAAACTATTTAGAGCCACCTTCAATTGAACCTTAGTATGAGATCCCGAAAACTCGACCATTGTACGTGCCTCGGCTGCTGTTGCGGCCGCTGCTGGTGCTGCTGTTGTCGTCGTCGTCGTCGATGTCGTCGCCACCGCCACCTCCACCAGGCAGTCACTCTATCGGGGGAGTCCTCGGGGTTTGCCTGCGCTCTGTGCTCTGTGGTACCTGTTTTCTTGGTTTCTTTGTTTTCTTTTGCGCAACTTGTAGCCCCCTTCCCTTTTTGTGCTTCGGTTCTGTCTCGGGTAGCAATTTTCTGGTAGCTGACTTCAGTGCAACGCAAAGAAATCAGTCAACAGTGAGAAAAATGTGAGCGAGAAGGAGGAGATGATGCATCTGAAGCTTCAGCAGCAGCGCATCTCATCTCTTAGCATTTATCGAACCCCAACGGGAAGCTGCATAGAAGCTTCAAGCATCAAAGAGATCAGGCGCGCATGCGCGACCATCTCCAGATTACCACATCGCACTCAAACTCACCTCGCCCGAGAAAACTCACCACCGCGGCAGTTGCAGTGGTGGAAGGAGATTAAATTGTCACACATGTTTGATCTCAGACTTGGATCTTTGGGAATATGCTGCCCTTTGTCGTCGTCGATGCAGTTTTCTCCGCCTTTTTTTTTTGTTGTTGTTTTCTTTTTAATTAGTACATGAGGCAGGGAAGGAGAAAAAGGCGAAACAGAGCAGAGAGACAGAGAGAGCAACGCGAACGAACACCGCTCGAAAGAGGGGACCACATAAATTTTAAAAGAAAGGCAATAAAGCAAAAGCAAAAATGTTGCAGTTGAAGTATTGCCACTAGAGTGCATTGCACACACTGACCAGAACTATGTAAATGTAAACAAATACATATTTAGTAAGCAGTTTAGTGAAATCTGTGCGCATGGAGTGGGCCGCGATGGGGAGTTGGTTGTCGTACGACACACAGAAGACAACAAAAAAAAAACACAAAAAAGGGGGAGGATGAGGAGGAACACAGCGCACAGAGCGATGAGATGAGGAGGAGGAGGGGCGGGCGCTGAGAAGCAATGCATAGAGAGACGGAAATGAAGTGAACACATAAAATAAAAAATCGAATCACTTTTTTGCGTGCCATGTTCATTGGCGATCTTCTTTGTGGGCTTCACAGAGAGAGAGATGAGATGAGATCAGTTGGGGATTGAGATGGAAGCGTGGAGTTAGGAGTATCGATGGTTTTCATTTGAAGTTGAATCGGATTTGATTTGAGTTGGGGATGATGGCAAAGCCAAGGTAGCGGATTTTAAGGCAGGATTTGTTCCAACTCTCACCTATGATCGGGAAATTTGGGTGATGACAGGAAGAATACAAGCTTCTTCGTGCTGTTGTGGGAATTACTCGCCGGGATAGGGCGAGAAACATGGCAGTGCGCGAGGAACTCAACGTTGGGCAGCTGCTTCTTCAAACGGAAAGGGCTGGACTTCGATGGTTTGGTCACGTGGTGCTTGAAATGTCCCTATCATCACGACTTCCGAGGCTTGCCTTGAATGCGATTCCAACAGGTAGGCGACGGCTTGGCAGACCCAGGACGAGATGGTTGGACCAAGTCCAAAAACTCGCCTCGTTGCGCTTGGGCATAGCTCCTGATTTAGGACGAGACCGCGGATTTAGGACGAGATGGATGGATTCGAAGATTTTCCAGGCCGGAGCCAGAGTACTCAAGTTGATCAATTTTTAAGGGACTTTCTGAGAAAATAAGTCCATCCTTGAGCAGGGAAGTCAGCAGCCGTAATCTGACACAGTTAAGCAGAGTCGTCTCTGCACAGAGTCCGAAGCCTCTTCTGGCTCTCTTAACCAAAAAGTGTAATTCTTTGGGGACCTGGGTGGCGATTGAGTTGGAAACTGCTTGACCATTCGGGTCAGCAGCGCACCATCTCAAGTTCGTGCCAAGTGCTTGCTTTACCTCCGCGTGGTGGTCCCCGGTAACATGTGCATTCGATCCGAGCGCATCTGGCTAAAATTGCAAGTGCGACTTTTCTTCCATAGATTTCGAATTCAACTGTGTTATCAGAGAGTCCACGTGCCAGAGTCTCGTCCAGAATCTGCTCATCATTCCTCTGAACTAAGAAAAGTGATTTTGTAGTCATTTTTGGACGGATTTCTCTTCGAATTTGTACCCTTCTTGTCTGCAACGACGACCAAGAGAAGGGTAAATGTAAGAACCAATGCCATTCTGCAACAGGATGGCCATAAAGACTAGTAAAGACGTTGTTTCCAACCACCACCCGTTGGTTGGGCTTGAGCATAGCTCGTGATGAGTTAGAGTCGATTGCGGACGATCAAATGGCCTGGAGATCTCACGTGCGTGCATTGGCCCGCGACATTTTACGAGTGACTAGTGTTGCATGGGCTTGTAAGGACAACTGCGGTTCTAACGATCTCCATTTGCGTTGGCTGCTGTTTGTTCTCGGCTGTAAAATTTGGCAAAAGAAGGGACAACGATCCAATTCGACGCACTAGTCAAAAAGCATCCACTCCTGGCCATTCCGAAGGATGTCGTGATTAGGAAGTTCAACTTCGAAAAGAAATTTACCAGTAAATTTAGCACGAATGTACCAAGATGTGGATGTAGCCTAAAAAGCCAAACAGCGACGACTACATTGGCTCGGACGAATGGACGCTCCAGCAAAGAGGACCTTCCAACCACAGCCCACAGGTTTGAGAAGAAAAGGAAGACCAAGCTATGGTGGATGCTAGAGCGCTTGGTCTGGATAATTGGAAGCAGCGTGACCGGGACTGCAGGGCATGGAAGGCTGCCGTGTCCCAGGCAGAGACTCTTCACGAGACGAGTAAGTAAGTAAGCTCAGTACCAATAGGGACTGGAGCAATGAATCAATGGTTCACAGACTGAGCACGGTAAAATGGAGAGTCAACCGTGTTTTGGTTTCTTCCTAGATGAATGCTAACACTTGGGCGACTTCAAATTTGTTCCGTCAGGTTGCGTTGCACCAGTGCCAGACAGAGTCGCTCCTTCAGCAGGCTTGCGGGTCGGCTTAAGTCCCCACACCACGACAAGGTGTCCATCTGTCTATCTAATTGGGAATGTGAACTCCTGAAGAATCGAAAAATAGATGAGACTTTCGCTGCAAATTTGATTCAGACACAAAAAGTCTCCAGCAAAGCTCCGAGCTGGTTCCAAGGGAAAGGCAAACGGTAGGTTATCCCGAATAGCGACGAGGAAGGTGGGCAAGAAGTTGACAATCGGGAAAGCAGCAGAAGATCCACAAAATTTCTTAAACCCCTCTGACTGCTAAACTTGTTGCTAAATGTTAGCAGAGACTACACATTTGTCCCTCAAAAGTCCACACACCCCTTTTCTGACCTCCCACCAATGGAATCCGAATTCAAATTTGAAATGTGCTCCCTCAGCTATGATCACTGACCAGATCCATACACGTTAGATCTTATCTTTAACACTCACGGATTGGGTAAGTAAATTAAAGGTGTCATAAGCAACCAATAACCCAATACAACTACTGAATCCACTCTATCCGCTTGGTTGCAATAATCTGCAACAAACTTTCTGGTCTCGCAGTCAGCCAGCCAGCCAGCCAGCGATCCGGCCGTAGAAAGATGCAATAGATACCTGGTACGTACACCAGCCTCAAGTGTCAGAATGTTTAACAACTAATTTGGCTCAAGTATATTTGTGTTTGTTATTTGTTTCTAACCGACTCTCTCGCACAGTTATGAGACGGACTACGACGACGACGACGATGATGATGATGATGATGATGGTGCTAGTGGTGGAGGACAGCAACTATGGAGACGACGAAGACAACAGGATGGGGACAGTGACGTAGTGTAGTGCGCTCGGTGTAGGTGCTTCAAACGCTTTACACAAATATTCTAAGCTTCCCCCATCGTCATATGTCATCCAGCGCGCTGCGCTAGTCTGCCTCGCGTTTCGCCACCCTCCCAACGCCTGGCATACCACAGACTCTCATGTGTTCGCCGCTCTGCCCCACCGTCATTTCCCGCTCTCCATCAAAGTGGTATAAGTAGTGCGTTTCCTCTTTTTCTCTCCCTCTATCTCTTGGAGTTCTCTTTTGCCCTCACCACCACCACATTGGCATCGCACATCGAACCAAACCAACACACAACTTGTTGTCGGCGGTAGTTTTGGAGGGGCCGCCTCTGTCTCCCATCGTCGTCATTCTTAAGTCCAACTCCAATCTGACTTGCAGAGCCGTTCATCCACTCAGTTGTTACCATAACTTCATGGTAAGCGGTCTTGAATTGTTTCTCGAACGCACGCGCGCGCGCTCATCTCTGCACCACACTCAGTCAGTCAGTCAGTCTTTCAGTCCAGTTATACACGAAAAAATACACAATTTCTTAGCCAGGTTTTCACAATTGGAACTTGTTGCCTGCTGCTTCACGGTATTTTTGTGTGTTTTCCCTCAAATTCGGTTGCGAAAATTCGAAAAAACCGTCAAAGACTTCTCGGCGAGAGTCGAAAAGGAATTTTTTTTTTTGTCTTGAATCGCCGTGCCCGGGTCTTGAGTTGGAAAATGTGAGTTAGCCCAGCTAGCTGTCAGTAAAGCGTGCTAACGCTGCCAGGAATCAGTCCTAGTCGTCGCCGTCGCCGTCGTCGTTGTCGTCGATAAGACAAGCAGAATTTCTTGAATTTTTTTTCGTGAGGTTCGCGAGGTCGAGCGGAGAGGATAAAATCGATTTTGTCTAATCGGTGCACGTAGCTCGTGTGAATTTATCGAGAATCAATAAATCTGTTGTGATATTATTCATAAATATTTGCACACACACACACACGCACACACTCGCGCAGAGACGTTGGTGGAGAGTGATTCAACACACTCTCGACTCCTTGCTGGTGAGAGAGGAGGTGAAAGACCGGGTGGGGGGCGAAAGGTATCGCTCAGTGAGTAAAGTGCACCACCGTCGTCGACCGGTGGGAAGTATCTTATATTATTTACCTGTCTTGAGATTTTTTTTTCCATCGTCATCGTCGTTGCCGTCGTCGTCGTAGTCGTCGTCGTCGTTGTCGTCGTTGTCGTCGTCGTACTCTGTCCATTGTACTGCTCCAAGTGCTGCTCCGGGTTTTGGGGCTGAAGGAAGGGAGCAAATTCCTTAGCCGCTTAATTTCGATTTTACTATTTTTATTGTGCATTTATTACTAGTGTTGGGTGAATTTTTTTTTTTCGTTTTTTTTTTTTTTGTTTAATTTTATGTGAAGTGAAGTGTTTTGAATTCGAGAGTGCCTTCATTTGAACGGCGAGAAAGGCAACAGAGCGAGAGAGAGAGAGAGAGAGTGGAGTGAGAGAGGCAGAGAGAGAGAGAGGAGAAGGTGTTGTACCCAGTATTGACTATTGTCACATGTAAGTGCTGTGCTTTGAATATTTATTTGTTTAAATTACTTACGATTGTTGTTGAATATCTGATGGGTCTCTGATGGGTTTTGGGTATTCCACTCTGATCTAACCTTGACGGAGCGCAATGCAACGGGTTGGAGTCGATTTTTGAATAGGAAATGTGACTATTGTTTGATTTTTGGGCAAGATTTTGAATGAGTTTTGATGCTCGGCAATCCATTGAGGTAGGATTGGGTCGAAAGTGAAATGCTGTCTTGAATTGCAGCATTTCTGCTTCCCTTGGAGTCGTTTACGACGGGGCTGTGTTCAGAAAAGAAACTGAGAGTCCCAACTGAGTAGATTTCTTTATTGTGCAACGCAGTCATGAGTCTACCGAGTTTTGGTGTCTTCCTGGGTGATTAGTGAGGGGATGTGTTCAGAAAAGTGACTGAGACTCCAAAGCACTGCAGTCATGAGTCAATGAGTGAACTACGTTTTGGTTCCTTCCTAGATGAATGCTAACTCTTGGTCGCCTTTAAATTTGTTCCGTCAAGAGCCTTGATTAGTGAGAGGATGTGTTCAGAAATATGCCGAATATGAGGTTATGTTGTGAGGGTTGTCTTAAAGCTCCAAGAAAAGTCATATCGGATCCCAAGGTTATGCAAAAATGTAATACTCCGCAGTTAAGGTAAAAATTCTACGAATTCTATTAATTTCTTGCGAGGGGATGTGTTCAGGAATGTTCTCAATATGAAGTTATGTTGCAAAGGCTGGCTCAAAACTCAAAGAAACGTCACACTCGATCCGATGGTCATGCTAAAAAGTAGTACTCTGCGGTTAGGATCAAAAATCTACGAACTCCACAAATTCCATCGAGGGGATGTGTTCAGAAATCTTTTTGATGAAAGTTTGCGTTGTGAGGGCTGAAGACCCGGTCCGATGATTGTGACAGAAAGTAATACTCTTCGGTTAAGATAAAAAATCGACGAACTCTATAAATTCTAGTGAGGGGATGTGTTCAGAAATGTCTTCAGTGTGAGGTTAAGTGGCGAGGGCTGTATCAAAATTCAAAGAAACGTCACCACCGATCCGATGGTTATGTCAGAAAGTAATACCCTGCGGTTAAGGCCTTGAAATCCATACGTAGTCTATGAGGAATCAATATCCAGAGAGTCGTCCGAATTTAAGAAAACGTGACTTAAGTTAAATGACATAAGATGACTGGATGGCGCATTTGGTTAAGTGCCTACCGCATGTTAGAGGTGTCCCAGGTTCGAATCCCAGTGAAATCGAATCTGATCCAGTCACTATTTGCCGTTGGGATCAAATTAAAGGCACTCGAGTAGCTTGCTACCTGGCGGTTCAATGGACTAGTTTTTGAGTCTGAGTGCTCCAGTGTAGAGTTTAAAAAATACTTTGAAAAAAAAAAAGATGTGGACGTAGACAAATCCGTTGACTACTTCGGCTCGGCCACATCGAGCGTATGGACAACAATCCTCCAGCCAAGAGGGTCTTCGAATCCGAGCCTCCTGGTTCGAGAAGGAGAGGGAGACCAAGTCCTCGCGGACGCAAGGCAGCTTCGTATAGACAACTGCAAGCAGCGTGCCCTGGACTGTCAAGGATCGAAGACAGCTAAAGCTCAGGCCCAATTTTTCATGAGACGCAGGCCTGTTTAGGAAGCGAATATGTAAGGAGGTGTCTTTAAGTTTCCACTAAGTCTTTAGTCCTTAGCCCCTCATTGTTGAGGCCGTAGATATATAAACTCTGATTACATCAACTTGGTGCCTCCAGGAGCTTCAAAGCCGTGAAAACATTCCTCTAGAAGTTTAGACAGTTTAAGTGGGGTCTTAATGCAATCAAGAATTCTCAACAGAATTTGACACAACAGAAGGCTTCATACGATACAATTTCTGTTCAAATTTTCAACACATAACGAGGGGGCTCCTCATGAAACAATTACTTGCCAGATTTTGAACAGATTATGTCACAAATTATGCCGCTTAAGCTCAGCTGACACTCGAATCCAGACTTCTAGCGTAGGAATCGACGCACCTCCCCGCTACGCCACGGCATAAGGGGACTCCTTACGAAACAATTTCTTGCCAAGTTCTCAACAAATTATGTCACAAAAGAGGCCCCCTTAAGCTCAGCTGACACTTGCAGAACTCAGATCCTCTGAGAAAACCCACTCTTCACATTGCAATCCATTCTTTGAAATTCCTGTTTCCAATTAGTCCGACAAATCGTAGCGAATAAATCAAAACTCTTTCACAACAATCTCACAAAAAAAAAAAACAAACTGCACCTGATCATAAAGGATATTTGTTCTATTTCAAACCAGATTTACGACCAACGAAGCGAACAACTGCGTGAAATTCACGAAAATTATGATTTCCAGATTTCCAGCCCATAAACTAACCTCAAAATGCAAACCTCCCAGCACCAGGCTTCGGCTTGTCTTTTCGTTTTTCGCTTTCGAATAACGTATGGGAACTATCCGATTAATAAACTCAAACGAAACATGATTCCAATTCAAAAAAATTCCTTCAACTTCACAGTCCGTCCCACCGTCTCGTCTGCACCGTTAGATACCTATCTCTGCAGCAACACCGCGCACCGTGCAGTATTTTATTCAATTTGTGAATAAAATAAATATTACGCAAGGTCTCTGCGACATCGACGGCGGCGTCGTCGTCGTCGTCGACGACAACGAACTTCGAAGTGTGTGCGCAGTACACAAAAACCAAACAAACAAGCAGAGAAAAAAAAGAGATTTATGATGGAAATTCGAGGCAGTCTAGGAGTTTGACAGTTCTGCTATCCGCGCAATGACATCTCCTCAGATCGGCTCACCATAATTCACCGCCGGCGATATGGTGCTGGTGCTGTGTGTGGATTGCAACATTTCGGGTTGATGTCGATGAGTTGGTGCAGAAAACAAAAACAAAATTTATGTAAACTCTCGAATTCAGTTTCACTTTGGGTGCCGTATGGATGCGATGGCAATGGCCGGGGAAAATCGAGGAACCAGAACGAAATCTTTGCGAGTAATCCACACTTGGCAGCCTGTCTCCCTCAAGTCGGACCCAAGGTATCACAGTCACAAGATTGTGTAACGAAAAAAATATGTGTTTCCATTACAAAGTTGCATCTAGCGGTGATTTGCTTTTTCTGGTGATGAACGTCTGGAGGTATACGCTTGCGGTTTCATTTATTAAGTTTCAGTCTTCGGTTGATTTAACCTTCTGGTTGGGGTATTGATTTCAGATGCTGAGGCATGAATGGCGATTGGTCCGCATTCGAGGGGTTGCGTGGGGTGTGCGACTCGTAAGCACCAGAGTGTTCAGTCAGCAAATGCATGCACGTCCGGGTGTGGGAGGAGAGGTCTGCGAGAGAAAAATTACTGCGACAAGGTAATTTAATTAGAGTGTAAGTAATTGCGTGTCATTGGAGGTGTATTAGCTTCGAGCGGACTTCAAATGAACTTGTTCTCTTGCGGATGCCGAGTGGATGATTGGAGATTAATGTGATTTGTTTGTGGTAATCGATTTTCACGGAAGGCAATCAATTAGTTTGGACTTTGAAGAGTCGAAATTGAGCTGACAAGAGGAACTAAATCTCTGGGAAACTAGGTGGAGCAACGGGTGGGCATTTCAGGCTGTAAATGGTTAAAGTGTTCGGGTTGATAAGGCTCTGATCGCTCTGAGGCTCTACGGATTCTTCTTCTTCTTTCTTTACGGCGATACAAAATTGGTCGTAGAAATCACTTGAACCAGTTTTTTCGTGAAAAAATTGCTTGGCCCCTTAGAGTTATCCACCAGATCATAAGACCTTCCGTTCGAGTTCAGCTAAAAAGTATAGGTCAAGATTAAGTCCCCTAAGATGATGCCATTTAACTTTTTTTTTTGTCAGAGGTTTTTTTGAGACTCTACTCTGGAGCACTCAGACTGAAAAACTGGTTAATTGTACTGCCAGGTAGCAACCTACTCCAGTGCCGTTAATTTGATCCCAACGGTAAATGGTGTCTGGACCAGATTCAATTTCACTGGGATTCGAACCTGGGACCCCTCTAACCTGAGGCAGATACTTAACCAACTGCGCCATCCAGTCGCTGAAGGTGTTCGTCCCGTTAATTTGATTTCAACGGCAAGTGATAAAAGCGTATTAACTTTGCTTTGACTGGGATTCGAACCTGGGACCACTCTAACTAAGGGGAGGTACTTAACCAACTGCGCCATACAGTCGTTTAAGAGCAGGTGCATGCTGTCGTGTACAAATTAATCCGTCGCACACCACCTGGACCAAAACGTCACGATCGGCAGGCACAACTTTGAGGTAGTGGAGGAGTTCTTGAGAAGATCCTGCAAAACTCACTGGCCAACACAAGAAGCGCGATCTTCCAAAAGTCTGTTCAACTGCTAGCTTACGCGGATGACGGATTGACGTGATTGGGCGAACACGGCGAGCCGTCAATGATGCGTTTGCTGGCATTGAAATGGGAGTGGATATAATGGTTCTGGCGGTAAACGAGGGCAAAACCAAGCACATGTTGTCATCGAGAAAGGACGCACAACATCGACGACTTGGCCAGAACGTCAGCATAGACAGCTATAACTTTGAGGTAGTGAAGGACTGGAGTGGTCGATCAGCGGTAGTAGTCTGACTGTGGGTATCACAATGGACCAACATGGTCTAAGTGTGCTGGTGAATTCACTAGCAGCCCCCTAACCTAACCAAACCAAGATCTCTTCTTCAATCGCCTCCTTGCTTGACAAAAAAATTCTTCGTTTAGTTCGATAAATGTAATCCTGGTGTAAATCGCTGGTGACGTCTCACATGTCACCTGTCAAATTCAATCAAAAAATCCATAAACTGAATCAGATATGATCTCCCCCTTAGTCAAAAAATGAAGTCATTTATGCGCAAAAACAAATCCATAAAACTAAAGTTATTGCCCTCCCCCTTTTGACAGTTTATTGATCTTTCGTTAATTTAAATGACGAAACGTCACCGACTTCCGTCTTGATTATTCAAATCGGATGATCGGCCCGGCATAGGGTGTTCAAGTTCTCAAGAATGCTTAATCTTAATTTGCTCACATTATCTTGCGACACTCGGACCACAGCCACAACAAAAAGCCTCTCTCTCACACAAATGCCAAAATATTCCCACACAATGAATAAGCCTCTCAGCTCCGTTTGATTATATTATATTTGTAATCAGATTAAACACACCGGCAAACCAGCGAATCTCTTAACATAAATGAATAATTCATTTGACTAGGCGTACACATGTAAAGGGATGTGTGTGCGAGCGTATATAAATGTCAATGTAGGACTAGTCTCAGAAGTTCGTTAAGAAGATGGCTTAATAAACGAAGCAAATTACATGAAAAATTAATGAAATATTACCATACGTGGGGGAATTTATGAGATGAGAGTGGAATTCAAAGTTTGACAGTTTCATTAAGGCTGACACATGACATTTGACAGAATGCGAGAGGTGAGGTGAGGGTGATGTCATTTGTGACAGTTGCAATCACTGGCGTTCTCCTAATGATCTATTAGTGTGCTGGTTCCTTGAACTGTAGACAACATTCTATCTGTCAAACTGACAGTTAATACCGCTAGCATAATTTTTCGCAACACACACACACAAACATCCACCATTCAGCAGTGTGTGTTTAACTTGTTCTCTTTGTCTCGGTTAGGCCGCACTTCCACAGTCTTCAGTCATCCACATCCCAATTCATTGATTGATTAATGATCATATGTCAAACATGGTCAAATGGTCAGTTAAATTCCGAAAGAACACTGAACGAACACGAACGAACGAACACTCCATTCACGAGTGGAGAGTAGTCTTCGCCGCGTTGTTGCGGGGATGAAGAGCTGAGGCTATGGATTCTTTTTAGCGTAATGATTTATGAATTTGTTGATGGCCTCGGTGATCCAGGATCGAAGTCAGATAAGTTGCAATTAAGAAAAATTGAAATGTCTGTGCGCGCGCGTGTGTGTGTGTGTGTGTGGAGAACATTTCAATTTCACGACATAGTTTCAGGAAACATTATTCTCCTGAGGTAACATGGCCACATGGCTTTTAAGTGCTCCCTCTGCGCGATGATTCTAAGCATTGCTCAACCTGTTCTCCTCCACCTCCGCCCTCTCCTGCGATGAGGAGGTGTTTAAGTGTGTGGCTCTGTGACTGTGTTTGGATATCTGATTTTTTTCTCCTTCCCTCAGCAACAATGTTGCGAATGAAATTGATAATGAAATTTAATTGGACCATAAAATCATGGTCATAAAATCCGCTGCTGAACTCCGAGGGAGAATGTTGCGTAATGTGGTCAGGACAGCGGTTGAAGTGCTAAAATAAAAGACAACCAAAAGCAACGACGAGAGAAAATGTTCACAAATTAAATCTGAATTGCTGCGAGAGAGGGGAAAAAAGTCGCCGCTGGAATGTAGACGAGACGAGCATGCATTTGACTTCGAATAGTTGACAGTTGACTGTTAAGTGCATTCCACGTTTTCATTCATCGATCCATCAAAGCCGAGATCCCACACGGTTTATTGACTCCTTGGCAGGAAACAACTCGCTAAAGACTCATAAATATGTCTTCATAACCGCTTAATACTCGACCGCCTTCGGTACAAGTTATTGTTTTCGGTTTTGGCCTCTTTTCTTTCGTCTCTTTCACTTCTCTTTCTCTTCACCTCGGGTGATCAGATGCCAGAGGAGTTGGAGGAACCTGTTCAACACACGCATCTCACTTTTGACGTTGCTTAACTTCTTTTTTTTTTTTTTTTGAGTGATCACTCCCACATGTGATACCCAGTCCAGCTGACATCCGGAAAGAGAGACCTAATGACACCTGTCAAACGTGACAGATGTGAATTTGTCACGCAAGTTGGGAATTCGTGGAATCTGACAGAAGGGTTTCATCACAACTATTTTCACTTTCTCTCAATCAATCACAGGCCCTTCCGCCATAAATTGATTCATCAGATGTGACTCAGCTGCGGCTGTGTTCATTAGTCCTCCTAGCAAAAGTGTTTCCAAACTCGTCTCTCTCAATAAACTTCAAAAAAACGAGAGGAAGACGGGGGAAACAAAAAATTAGCAAACGTTATAAACGTCACTCATTCGTTTATGATACCTTCCACCGCTCATTACCGCCGACCATCAGCGTCGTCGCTGCTGTAGCCCGTCCGTTCGCCTGAACTCCACGGATTCATTCAATAATTTGTGTGCTGATTATATTATTACATTTCCAACTATGGGGGTCATTCTTTATTATCATTTCTGACATCTCATAGGCTGTGGGGTCTCGACTACGACTAATCTCTACACTTCTCTACACTCCTCTGTGCCACCGCTGGGCTCCTGCTTGGTGCTTGTTCGACCAGAAATCTTGTACGTGTGTGGCGATGGCGGTGGCGGCGGCGGCTGACTTCTTCGTGGGAAATTCTCATTTTTATCACTTGTGCTCTTTGAATTTTGTTCTTTGTTCGGATTGTTGGTTTTTATTCTCATTCTGATCATTCATGTTTCGTTTTGTTGATGAAGACGACGACGATGGTGCCGAAGAAGGTGAGGGCGATGACGACGGTGACGAGGGCGACGATGACGAGACGACGAAGGCGACGACGATGGTGACGAAGACGACGAGGGCGGCGACGACGACCGCGGTGGCGAAGACGACGACGGTGGCGAAGACGACGACGGTGGCGAAGACGACGACGGTGGCGAAGACGACGACGGTGGCGAAGACGACGACGGTGGCGAAGACGACGACGGTGGCGAAGACGACGACGGTGGCGAAGACGACGACGGTGGCGAAGACGACGACGGTGGCGAAGACGACGACGACGGTGACGAAGACGAAGACGACGGTGACGACGACGACGACGGTGACGACGACGACGACGGTGACGACGACGACGACGGTGACGAGAACGACGAAAACGACGAGGGCGGCGACGACGACGACGGTGGCGAAGACGACGAGGGCGACGATGACGAAGACGACGACGGTGGAGAAGACGACGACGACGGTGGCGAAGACGACGAGGGCGACGACGACGACGACGGTGGCGAAGATGACGACGGTGGCGAAGACGACGACGGTGGCGAAGACGACGACGGTGGCGAAGACGACGACGGTGACGAGAACGACGAAAACGACGAGGGCGGCGACGACGACGACGGTGGCGAAGACGACGAGGGCGACGATGACGAAGATGACGACGGTGGAGAAGACGACGACGACGGTGACGAAAACGACGAAAACGACGAGGGCGAGGGTGACAACTACGATGATAGTTGGCGTGGGGTCGTCCATCGCGTTGATGAAATAGAAGTTAACACCTCTCTGAACACACACCTTCCCTGCACACACGCCCACCTGGGAAATGTCAATCTTGAGCAGCTCCCTTGTGACTATTCAAATCGACAGAACAAGAGTGTCTTTTAGGGTCTCCCTCGTGCTTATTCATGTGTCCCCCTGTCCGCCGGTGGTCATCGACTTAAGTGAAATCTCATTTTGATTGCCGTAATTGGATTCGGTGCGCCGCGCCGCCGCCGCTGCCGCCACCGCACAATGCCAACACTTCGGTGGAGTTCCTTTCGATCGGGGGTCAATTTATGGATGAGATGAGGTAACTGATTGTTATTTCTCCTCTTCCTCCTCCTCCTCTCTCCATCGCTGCTTCGGTCCTCCTCTCGAACAATCGATCAAATCACGAGAAGGTGCGATATTGGTTTCGAGTTGTTGTTTTGTTCACTTTGTCCAGTCTGGCTGGCTGTGGGTTCCTTTGTGTGAGCCCAGTTGGGAGTCTGAGTCATGCGATTACGACAGTTTTCATTTTTTTGCTTCGCTCTCTCGTCTGAGCAGGGATTTTGGATCCAAATTAGCGGGATTGTTTTGCTTTTTGGCGGTTTTTTGGTGGTTTTCGGTCGGGTGCGTTCAAAGAGTGGGGTTGGCTTTGAGTTATTGTGTCGAAGATGTCGGATTAGCGCACAAAAACGGTCGCAGACATGCGACTTAAGAGCGATAATTTGTCATTGGATGACGTGACCTTCGTTCTGTTCTGTTGTGGGGGTCATCTCCTCTCATCTTCTTCTTCTTCTTCTTCTTCTCTAATCTGTCACGTAGCAATCTCAGGCATCGTCGGACCTCTGCCGTGCGAATCATGTCGGCATCCGTGACCTGTGACAAGTGGACAGTTGATGCAAATTCAGACAACGATCTGTCATAATTTGAACGGCTAGCGGTTTGAGCTGTAAAATCGCTTTTGTATTCCATTCAGTTCTCCCCCCCCCCCCAGATCGAGGTTAGACAGCGAGACAGGCCCCGTCTTGGAGCCAACTGTGAACTACATTTTTGCGTTTTTCTTCGTTCTGTTCCGTCGAATAACAACCGCGGCGGCATCTTCACTTCCTTATGTCTCCCCACAAGCGGACTGTTCTCGTCCACCCAACCGGCTATTAACCGTGTTTTATTACTCACCTTGCATACCGATGGAACAGCGTGTCGACTGTGGTCTGCGGAGGAACGATCACTTCCTATTGTGTATCACCTACTAAGGCGGATCATTTTGTTCGCCTCCAAACGGAGTACGAAGCGCATACAGCCGCGGCGGGTATGTTCGTGGACGCTAAAAGTGGTTGCATGGACACATGCAAGAACCAACTCCCTGCCTTTGCATTCTAAGCAGACCCGGCCGAACATATTGGCTCATTGGTTAGCTATTCAGCTATTTTCTCTTTTCTGGTGGCAGAGCAAACCACTAGCCAACAGCTAGCAGCCACCAGCCATCAGCCGCCATCCACCAGCCGGGCTGTGTTGCTTTGTTGTTGCTCGGTGGCGGTAGCTGGTGGCTGGTGGCTTTGTTTTGGGGTTTTCCTCGCGCACTCACAAAAGACGAGGAAGGACGAGGCTCATGGGATGCATGCAGATCGGCGGCGGTGGCTGTGGTGTTGGCTGGAATGAAAAGCTTTTCCGAAGATTTATTGTCGCCAGAGTTCGTGGGCTTGCATAAGGTTAATATGGTTGCGATACGTATTTTCATTTGTTTGCGGAGAGATCGGGTCGTGGACCTGGCGTGGAATGGAGTCTTGTCGCGCTGCTTGTTGCCGTGTGTTCTTGTGAAGTTAGTTTTGAGGTTTTTATTTCGCAAAACTCCCCATGGTGTGACGCGGCCGCGGCGCGGCGGCGGTTCAGTGCGAGAGATCTTGTCGGCGGCGGTCATGGAACGGGGTGCATGTTAAGTGGATCTGTTTTGTGGTTACCTTGTCACGGGCTCCTTTTCACCGCCGAGGCAGTCTTGGCAAATGAGTCAATTTATTGGATGCACGAAGAGTTGTGAGCAGATTGAGTAGATTCCTCGGCTGATTGTATGCGCGAGAGAGTGGCTTGAATGGCCCACAGCGCTTGTGCCTAGTCGTGGCGGGATCCTCCATCGCAGCCATTAAATGTCGTCCCTTGCGTACGCACGGGAAAATAATCAACTCAAACCTAATTACCGGCCATGGAGTCTCGCTTCTTTTTTTATGATTAATTACTTTGATACCCGGGCCTCCGCCTAGGCATCCCCTGGCCGCGGCGACAGGGAACGAGTGCAATTATCCCCCCATAAAATGCTTGTCCTGGATAAATAAAGTAAAATCAACAAGTCTTGATGCAGCGAGATGAGACCTTCGCGTCTCTTACATGTCTCGGTCTCGGTATGCAAATTAAGTTTTTCCCCCTCTCCCGGTGGTGGTGTGGTGTGGTTTTTGCCGGAAGCCGAGTGTGTATGCGCGGAGTTTTCATGGGAAGTTGGGCTTTGACCCAACGACGTATATCATCCTCAAGCACTGTGGGACGTGAAGTACCATCCAGCGCCTGCGAGCAGTACCAACTTCACAATTCATCTTCATCTTTGGCTTCATGATCGTCGGTTTCTTCATCGTCTTCATCGTCATCGCCATCAAATGCAAGACTCAAAGAAGCATCATCATCCGAAGCAGCAGCAGCCGCTTCAATCATCACCTTCAGCGTGGCAACATGATACCGGCATGAAGTTGGTGACTGACTAGGTGTAGGGATTTCAGGTGTCTTTGGTAATTTATTCTCCGGATTCTTCTTTTTCCTCGGTTGCGGACAGGAATCAATCCACGGAGAGGCCGCGTGAAATCGACTTCCTGTCCTTATGGGGAGGGCACAGGTGCGTGCATCGGTCTGGGGAGGCTGACACTGGGACCTGGTATCGCTCCTCACCTGGTACCACGTCCCATTCATTCTTTTTTATTGTCGATTATCGAGGAGTGGTGAAACGATTATAGTTCGTCAGGGAGAATTATAAAGCCCTTTTCTAGTGTGCCACAGCAGTCCGATTGTCACCCTTAGCCCTTCTTTAGAGTCGCCCAGTCTGTCAACTCCTGTCATTCTCTGGAGTGGTCCAGTCCGTCATCCGTAGCCCTTCTCAAGGGTGGTCCAGTCCGTCAGGTAGTACCTCTTTCTGGTGTGGTGTTTTTCTCTGGAGTGTCCCGCTTCGTCAGCCGCTGTCTTTTTCCGGAGTGGCCCAGTCCACCAGCTGGTGTCTTTCTCTGAAGTGGTCCGTTTCGTCAGCTGGTGTCTTTCTCCAGAGTGGCCCAATCCGTCAGCTGGTATCATTCTCTGGAGTGGTCAGACAGTCCGTCAGCTGGAAAATTCGCCCCTTTTCTAGGGTGGAAGGTGGGTGAAATATGGAATCTCCTAGAGACCACTTGTGCTCTGCTTCATGATTTATCAGGAGAGATGAAGTCTTTGAAGGTTTGAGGGCGATGGTAGCATCAAAATGGACGCGTTTTTCTTGAGAAGTGGAACTCCGTTTTCTCCTGTTGAGCGTCATCAATTTTGACAACAATTTGTGGCTTCCGGAAGCTTGACAGCTCTGGAGAGCGGTGCTACGCGTGGCTGCCGCGATCTGAGAGTGTTCCCTGACTTGACCATATCGATGCATCTCGCTTGTGTCTAGTTCTTTCAATGTCTGTTGAGTTTTCAGGCGTTCGAGCAGATGATCGAGAAAGGGGAGAATTTGAAGTCTGTTAAGTTTTAGGCGTTCGTTGGTCGAGCAGATCATCGAGTAGGGGGAGAATTGGACAAAATGGACGCGTTGTCTTGAGAAATAGAATTCCCCTGAAATTTCCACTTTCTCTGTCCGCTTCTTCTGCTCCTTTTCATCCTGCATGAATATTTACTTGTCAGCCCTGCGACCCATGGAGGATCTGAGCCTGAGCTACTGCCCCCTTCCATCGCTCATGGTCCAGAGTTAGCTGCTTCCAGTCATCAATGGCAAGCTGCCCCCACGATCCACGATCACTTGATCTTCATACCGAATTCTGGTGGATCACGTCCAGTCTTAAGCATGGAGCACCCTTGGCGGTGCCTGGCCCTCAATACCTAGTTGTCTATAATCGGCGATCCCTTGGGCGATCACTTCATACCAGAGGTTCGATCTTCGGCTCCTTCTCGAACCAGAAGGCTTGGCCCTGCGACCCACGGAGGATCTGAACCTGAGCTACTGCTGCCTTCCATCGCTCACGGTCCGGGGTACGCTTCTTCCAGTCATCAAGGCCAAGATGTCTTCCATCCGCGATCACTTGATCTTCATGCCGATTGCTTGTTAAGTTGGATCACGTCCAATCTCATGTTTGGAGCACCTTGGGCACCGATTCTGCCGAGTTGTCTGCCATCCGCGATCATTTGGTCGATCAGTTTATACCTGAGGTTCGATCTTCGGCTCCTTCTTGAAGCAGGAGGCTCGGATTCGAAGACTCTCTTGGTTGGTGCTTTGGTATCCTTCTTCCTCCATGAATGGTTCAGATCATCCCCGTCGAATTTAGACTAAACCCCTGCTCACAATTGATTAACGTTCCCACTCTTCTCATTTCAGAACTGCAGCCTCTCATCTGAAGCAGACAATCGACCCTAAATCGCGATCATCCTAAAAAAAAACTGTGTACAATTTCTTAACCCCGTGTGTGAATAGTGAATCCAATCATGAGCCACAAAAAGAATGTCCCTACTCGCCATCACCCCTCAGCATACTCACTCGCATCTATCAATCCCAATAGATCCAGCGGAGCCCACTAAAGTGATGAACAAATTCAGCTCCAGTGACCTGGTGACATCGCATAAACTCAGTGGCTTAAGTGGTCAACAGCAGGCGGCACATCTCCGGAACAGCATTCGGTTCGTTGGCAAGGAACTGATCGACAGCGCGAACAGTAGCAGGAGCAGCAGCAGTCTGAGCACTCTCGCTAGTAATGGTAGTGTCGTTATAATGAACAGTGGTAGTGGTCAAATCAATCAACAACAACAACAGCAACAGAAGCACCAGCAATTGCACCTAAACAGTGACCATCGTCAAGCGTCGACAGTCGCATCAATGGTTGTTAAGAAGCAGGCACCACAGCATCACCAACAACAGCAACAGATAGCAGGAACAGCAGCGTCGGGAGGAGCGACAGGAGCATCGGTGGCAACAGGAGCAACAACAGCAGCAACAGTGGCAGCGGCAGCAGCAGCAGCAGCAGCGGCGGCGGCGGCGTCGGTTGCAGTGACCGGCAATCATTCTGTCGTACGGGGGAATGGTAAGATTCAAGCACCAATGCCACCGCCACCAACATCAGCCAACGTACAGACAAATGGCACAACAGTCGGCACGGCACCCGATGCCCGGGCCAAGCAGGTGCTGAAGGAAGCTGTCGATGCGGTAGTGAATAGTTTCGCCAAACATACCCAGGGATATGGCAGAGGTGAGTTTTGTTTCTTTTTTGCTTTAAATTACTTTCCCCCCCCCCGAGAATTTGGTGGTAGTCTCCCCTGATTTGTCCTGAACTAGTTCTTCTCCTCTGATTTGCCCTGAAATAGTCGAACTAGTGCTAAAAAGTTGGGACCAGTGCTAAAAAGGTGGTAGCCGTGGCAAAAAGTTGCGACCCGTTCTAGAAAGTTGGGACCTGTGCTAAAAAGGTGGGACCCGTGCCAAAAAGGTGGGAAACGTGCTAACAATTTGAGACCCATGCTAAAAAGTTGGGACCAGTGCTAAAAAGTTGGGACCAGTGCTAAAAAGGTGGGAACCGTTCTAGAAAGTTGGGACCCGTGCTAAAAAGGTGGGAGATGCTCTATAAAGTTGCGATCTGTTCTAAAAAGTTGGGACCCGTGCTAAAAAGGTGGTAGCCGTGGCAAAAAGGTGGGACCCGTGCTAAAAAGTTGGGACCAGTGCTAAAAAGGTGGGAGATGTTCTATAAAGTTGGGACCTGTACTAAAAAGTTGCGACCCGTGCTAAGAAGTTCATCAGTTCATTGGCTTGGCTTGGCTCGTGGCTGACGAAGACGTTCCGGCAGCCATTAAACGACTGAAACGACCTGTCACCATCACTGCCACCGCCACCACCACCAACCTCGTGGCACGTCAGAATATATCACCCAGCTTCAAGCCAATTAACCCTGCTTTACGGTCGCTTTTATGGTCCGCACATCGCGCCGTGCTCCTAACAACGGGTGTTCGGATTTTATTTCGAAAAAAAACCTATTTACTCGCTGGTCAAGCAAATAAAACCATCAAGCGGAGCGCAAATAATAAAGCTCCAGCCCCATGGCCTAATAAACGAACAGAGCGACACGCCGCCGCTTGAGGAGGTCGATCGCTCGCCGCGCACAGGTATCGCCTATTTGGAGTAATTCCAAGTGACCAACTGGCCTCTGTGGCCCACGGTTGGGCTGGTTTTTCGTGGAGATCACTCAAGTGAACAATTCGCTCTCGTGGCTTTGGAGGAAAAAGGTTAAATGCACGTGTGGGCTTTGTTTGATGTCCAGTGGAGTGCACGGCGCATGAGTTATGCGGTCAACCGTGATCTTGGGTTCGCATATTCGAAATCCCGCAGCACGCACAATGGAAGCAAGCTCCCTTAAGTCAGCATTTCCTCCAGACCCCTGATGATCCATTGATCCATTGATCCTCAGGAGTCTAGTGGAAATGCTGTTTTATTGCACACCGGAGACGCATCCTTTGAGCGCGCAATAAAACGCCACTAAGTTCCGAACAAATGACTTGAACGGACCCACACTCCGGTTGTGTCGGCCGGTCGGATGTAGGCGCGTGTGTCCAGTGTCCAGTTTGTGCTTGTCCCTCTTCGGTTGTGCAACCCACTTCCAAAAGAGGAACAATTCGAGTTTTTCCTCCACACCGCCACCGCCACCATCAGCACCAGGAAAATCGGATAAAATTCATGGTTAATCTGGTTGTAGAACGGCTTTGTGAGGCTCGGTGTCCTCAGTCCACAGCAGAGAGGCGCGCAGGAGGATGACTAGAAATTAGATGTGCCCGACACCGAGACTGCTCTCCTGTTGTACTTTCCTTTTGGAACAGTTTTCAGCAAAATGACACATACGCGCCCGTGTAGGTGTACGCGTGTGGGTACCCCCATGCATCCATGTCACACATGCCAATCATTGATCATTTTAGTTCCTATAATGGAACCCTGTGGTAGTCCATAAATCACTGCAACAAGTCCAGTGAGCGCGCGCCAGCGATGGGTCGCGTGTTGGCTTTCGCAATGACCGCGCGTACACAAATCAAGTCTTCACGGGATTCGCGGAGGAGGAGTAGTGCACCGCCGCCTGCGCGAAGGGTCCCATCCCAGGCGGATTAATAAAACAAAAATCTTTCTTCTCCTGGGTGGGTCAGTCGCTGCGCAACGGCGCAACGCGGCGCGACGGCTGCTCGGCGGTGGAGTGGTCCGGTATTATTTGTAAGCAGTGCTGGACATGACAGCCATCCACTGATTGAGACTCTGTGTGAGTATGTGTGTGTGGAGAGGGACTGAGTTGGGTGGAAGAAAATCCGGGAAATGGAGAAGAGGCACGATGAATTGAAGACCGGAGATAACATCTGGAGTGAAGATAAAAGGATTTCGAACTGAGAATACAGGAAGAGATTGTGTCTGATGGACATTTTTATTTGGGACACAAATGTGTCAATTCTGGATTGTTAATGGACTCTCTCTCTCTCTCTCCATGTGTGTGTGTGTGTGTGTGTGGAAAGTGTTTGGCATTCTTCTGGGTCAGCGACTTAATTGCTTGTGTGTGTGGCTGTGTGTGATGGCTAGGGTAATCAATTTTGTGTTCAGGGTGTGGTGCTTGACTGAAGAATGGAGACGTTGTGACTTGATTTCGATAGGGACCATAAATACTCCTCGCGCGTCAAGAAGGGATGCCGTGAGTGGAGTTTAAAAGGTTGAAACTTTCTACAGAAGGTTGCGCTGATTGCGATGGTGAGTGGTGATATGGTGTGATTAAGGTTGGGTCCAGTTTGCGAGGCTTGTCAACAGTAGCTGAGGCAAGGGAATGTGATGGCTTCTGCTGAGACTCTGCATCGTTTTGTCACTTCATTTCATATTCAAGTGTGAACTGACCTTCTCCCTGTCGGTTAGAGACTACTTTCAAAAAAATCTGTGCTCTTTGTGTGACACAAGGTCACACTTGGGACAGTCCCTCTTGAGCGCCATTAATTTTGACAGCAAAGTGTGGGCTTCCGGAAGCTTGACAGCTGTTGAGAGAGGTGCTACGCGTGGCTGTCGTGATTTGAAAGTGTTCCCGACCATATCGATGCATCTTGCTTGAGTCTAGTGCACTCGATGTCTGTTGAGCTTTCAGGCGTTCGAGCAGATGATCGAGTAGGGGGAGAATTTGAAGTCTATTCAGTTTTCAGGCGTTCGTTGATCGAGTTGGGGGAGAATTTGAAGCCTGTTGAGCTTTCAGGCGTTCGTTGTTCCAGCAGCTGGACATCGAGTAGAACTGAAGAGCTGATTCTTGGTGCATTCGAAAGAAAAATTCTACGTCGGATATATGATCCCGTCTGCGAGGAAGGCGAATGGAGGACAAGACACAACCGCGAACTCTATGAGTTGTACCAGGATGTGGATGCAGTCCGGAAGGCAAAAATCTGTCGACTGCACTGACTCGGCCACATCAAGCGCATGCTTGAACGCTCCAGCTAAGAGGGTCTTCGAATCTGAGCCTCCTCGTTCGAGAAGGAGAGGAAGATCGAACCTCCGGTACAAAGACCAAGTCATCGCGGACGTAAGACAGCTTGGTCTTGATGACTGGAAGCAGCGTGCCCAGGACCGTGAACGATGGAAGGCAGCGATAGCCCAGGCTCAGACCTTCCATGGGTCGTAGGGCTGTTAAGTAAGTAAGTCGTTGATCGAGCAAATGATCGAGGAGGGGGAGAATTGGACAAAATGGACGCGTTTCCTTGAGAAATGGAGCCTGAAATTTCCACTTTCTCTGTCCGCTTCTTCTGCTCCTTTTCCTTCTGTATGACTACTCACTTGTCGGCCTTGCGACCAATGGAGGATTTGAGCCTGAGCTACTGCCGCCTCCCCTCGCTGACGTTCCGGGGTACGCTGCTTCCGGTCATCAATGGCAAGCTGCCCCCACGATCCACGATCATTTGATCTTCGTACCCAATATTTGTTAAAGTGGATCACGTGCAGTCTCACGTTTGTAGCACCTTGGGCACCGATCCTGGGTACTCAATGCCGAGTTGTCCGTCATCCGCGATCACTTGATCGATCACTTCATACCGAAGGTTCAATCTTCGACTCCTTCTCGAACCAGTAGGCTTGGACCTGCGAACCACGGTGGATCTGAGCCTAAGCTATTGCTGCCTTCTATAGCTCACGGTCCAGAGTACGCTTCTTCCATTCATCAAGACCAAGATGTCTTCCATCTGCGATCACTTGATCTCCATACCGAATGCTTGTTAATGTGGATCACGTCCAGTCTTACGTAGGAAGCACCCTTGACGGTCCCGGGCACTCAATGCCGAGTTGTCTACAATCCGCGATCACTTGGCCGATCACTTCATATCGGAGGTTCGATCTTCGGACCCTTCTTGAAGCAGGGGATTCGAATTCGAAGACACTCTTGGAGCATCTCTTCTGGCTGTATGAATGGTTCAGGTTTTTTGACATATCATCTTCATCGAATTTAGACTAAACTTCTGCTCAAGACACTGGATGGCGCAGTTCGTTAAGTGGCTGCCCCAAGTTAGAGGGGTCCCAATCCCAGTGAAATCGAGTCTGGCCCCGTCGCCATTTGCCGTTGGGATCTAATTAACGGCGCTGGAGTTGGTTGCTACCTGGCAGTACAATGGACCAGTTTTAAGTCTGAGTGCTCCAGTGTAGAGCTTCAAAAAGTCCTCCGAAAAAAAAGAGTGAGATCGCTACCCTTCGGTCGGCCACCTGTAACCACTTCCAGCGCGTCTATTGCGCCACAAGCAGGTATCCATTTCGTCACTGGAGCAAAAGCTTTGCGCCGCCAGCTATGATCGCAGTCTGACCGTGGGTATCACAATGGACCAACATGATCTCAGTGTGCTGATGAATTCACAAGCAGCCCCCTAACCTAACCTAAGCTACGATCGCGCAGTCGATTAAAAGCCCTCACCCAAAGTACACAGTAATTTGCAGGAGTTAAGTGAAAAATTTGTTAACCCATAGACGCATTCATTACCCATTACCTCCGCACAGAAGTAATTTATTAAAATTTCCTCATAAAGTTTCACAACAACTGCCCGGGCGCTCATAATAGCCCCGCACTTAGTCGCGCCGTGTGTGTGTGTGCCTGTGTGTAAAGCTCTCCTCCTCCTCTCGCTGTAAATGATGGTAATTGAGTGGAGATTTCTGCCGAAATGTTTCCACAGATCCATGGATTCTCACAATTAGACAATCATTAGCGAGAGAGAAAGAGAAATTTTCGACTGCCAGGTGGGAGGGGGCTTATCAAATTATACGCCTTAGCTCCTCAATCAAAACGAGAAACAGTTACGATTCACCGCCAAAGCATGTGCGCACGTCTCTAAGAAAAGAACAGCTAGCTGGACGTACGAGTACGAGTGTGCCTGACTGTGGCATCTCTCTCAGTGGAATTTCTTCCTTTCGGTGGTGTGGTGGTGTTGTTGGCTTTCGCTCTCTCTCTCTCCTCGGCTTCAGTGATTTATTTTCATTTTTTCCTCACTTGTTGTCAATTTATCAAATCAATGTGTGAATACACCCAAATCGTGTTGACCGATTTCCCTCCCCCCCCCCCCCCCCCACCAATCTCACCTCACCACAGCTCAGCGCTCGCCCCATCGATCTGGCGATTTGCGAAGGCTCACTTTTACCCCACGCGGAAAGACGATGTGTGCTTCTTGATGTAGGTCGTCACGGTATCCCGAAATGGAGGACAGAGACAGAGACAGAGAAAGAGAGGGGAGTGGTGAGAGGAAACAAGCTGACGATTAGCACCCAGCTCAGGCCACAAATTGTGTATGATTCAGTCCCCCCCACGCCTGCTCTCCCCAAAGCAGACACACGCACTCCGAAACCAAGAGAAGACAGTCAATTTCGCGGGCATTGTCATGGAGGAGTGTGCATCCAGAAATAATATCCTTCACCCGGTGTATCTGGGGGCTTTCATCCTAATGAATATCCGCGCGAGTGCGCACTCTCTGCCGCCAAGGCAACTTTCTTAATTATCGAATAAATCTCTGGTCGCCGGGTACACAAGGAAAATAATTACCACAGATTGCATGGCCACTCAGGCACAGAGAGAGGAGAAGCTGGACAGCTCGATGTGGGATTGGCGTTTAAATTGATTAATCATGTTTTTTTTTTCGCGTGCGCGCTTCTCCTTCCACCACACAAATGCACACCCGAGTGAGATTAAATTGAAATGAAAAGAATTATTGCCACTAGTCCCTTGTGATATGGCATATCACTTCTCTCTGACACTGCTGTGTCGTCCATTTTACTTAAGGAGGAGACGGAGGAGGAGCGGCAGACATATCGTGAAAGTGGAACAAACCAAACATAACGAAAGAGTTGGTCAGCGAACTTCCCCAGTGGTGCGTTTGAGAGATGCACCACAGAGATGTTTTGTTGGGTGTTTCCTTATTTTTTTTTTTGCTGTTGTTTGGTGCATTGTGTGATGGTGGGCTCTTCGACACACCATCGCTTCGCCGCCTGTCATGGATAACTGTAAAGAAGGAGGCAAAAGAAACAAAAGTTTTGACTTGAGCGTTGAGTGGCTTTGACTTATACATATTTTCGCCTGATTGCCGAGTGAAAAATTGACTTTTTAATTGAATATTTTGCATTTTGTGCTTGTGTCTGTGTGGGTGTGTGTATGTGTGCTGCAGTCACAAAATCGTTTTCAGTTTTCATTAATTTTTTGGTAATTTTTTCCTGGTTGTTGCTGCTGCCATCGACACACAAGCATACGCGTGCAACGACGGTTTGGAATGCACTTTGGAAGGATTTTTTTTGTTTGACAGGTTTTTGCATATTTTTTGTTGTTGTTCTTCTTTCGTCAGAACTGTCCTGCAATTGGCAACCGTCTGGACATGGTGACAAGTTCGATACGCACGGAATGTGGTGGCGCATGCACAAGTCTACGTGTGGGATTTTTTGAATGCATTAGTCGAACAATTCTTTATCATATTCAAGGGAGAGAAGGCAAGTTTTTGACGCACATACGTGCGCAGACTGCTTATAGATTTCCCTCAGCTGACATCACACGATCAGCGGTCAGCTAATGTGTCCCTCAGCTGTCTTTCATGCTTGAGAGTGGTGTCTTCAGCTCTTCAGTGACGTGTGCTTCACTCGGATTAGACCCGTGCGCTTCACTATTTACAAGTCTTCTTGCGCCCTGAAGTCCATCCTCAGGAATCAAAAGGCCATCCATGTGAGACTCAGTCAACATTTTGCAAAAATCAATACAAACATCATAACGGAAAACATTCGCGGACTGATCGTGGTCTGATCGTGGTCCGATCATGGACATCTCATGAACATCTCGATGAACAGAGAAAGTCTGAAGATGCTAAGGAGTGGTTCCGCCACCATTTCTTACTGAAATGCAAATACAACTCCGTCCATAATCAGAATTAACCATTTTTTTCCAAATGCATTAAGATACATCTCGAAGATACCTAAAATGATGTTGCCAGTCGGGGACATTCTCTGCGCCTGTGGAATGCAATGTTTGCATCACAATCCCTTCGCCGCCACTTATGCAGTTGCGTGTGCGTGAAGATACATATGTGCACAGACATGGCTGCGGCCGAAGAAAAGGATATGTGCCTATCTTGACGATTTTTTCCTCTATCCCGCAACCAGTTGGTGTGGAATAGTGGCTCAGATGTGAGCACTATAGAGGAGACGTATAAATTACAAGAGAATGGTTTGAAAAAATATGATCGCTGGCATTAGATGGAGCTGTAAATTATGGGCCAACGATAGGCCCCCAGATGATGCCTAAACGTGTACCGATTTCAAAAGGGATCCTTTGCGGCTACTTTGATAGAGATATCACAGAGGAAGAGGCTTATCGTTGCGTCGCCGATTGAGAGTTAAGTGCAATCAGAAGTTATTGCGATCGGAGAGGAAGAAATCGTAGATGGAATATCCGGTTGCGGTGAGCAGAGGTCTGAATGTATTTCTTTTTTCCTTTTTGGAGTCAATTTTTTCATGATCACTGATCATCCATTGATCGTGGGATCGTAGCAATTTGCTGCCAATGTTCAAGACTCGCCTTGTAGTCTAAGAAATTTGACGTTACGCTTTGCGCTCCTCTTTGGAATCATATTTGTCATGATCACTGATCGTTGGATCTTAAAAAAAACTGTTGCTTGCGATCCCCAATGGTCGTGCTTCGCTTCATTTTTGTCAAGATCACTGATCAGTCGCTGATCGTGGAATCTTTCTAATCTGCCGCCAACGTTCGTGCTTCGTCGTTAAGTCAAGTGAGTGCTTAGCAAAATTTGATGTTTTGCGTTCCTCTTTCGTTCATGATCACTGATCAGTCACTGATAGTTGGATCTTACCAATCTGCTGCTTTTAACCGCCAACGTTAATGCATCGCCGTTTAGGCGAGTAAGTGCTTAACAAAGTCCACGTTTAGCTTTGCGTTCCTCTTCGAAATAACTTCGTTCATGATTGCTGATCAGCCATTGATCGGTGGATCTTAGCAATCTGCCGCCAATGTTCATGCTTCGCCGTTTGGTCTAACGAATTTGACGTTTCACTTTGGGCTCCTCTTTGGAATCATGATCGTTCATGATCACTGATCAGTCGCCGATCGTTGAATCTCACTTATCTGCTGCTTGCAACCGCCAGCGTTCATACTTCGTCGTTTGGTCTAGTGGGTGCTTAGCAAATTTGCCGTTTCGCTTTTCGTTCCTCTTTGGAATCACTTCGTTCATGATTACCGATCAGCCATTGATCGTTGGATCATACTAATCTCCTGCTTGCAACCTCCAAGCTTCGTGCTTCGCCCTTTTATCTAGTAAATGCTTAACAAATTTCCTCTTTCGTTCATGATCACTGATCAGTCGCTGATCATGGGATCTTACTAAACTGGCGTCAAAGTTCATGCTTCGCCGTTTAGTCGAACAAATTTGACGTTTCGCTTTGCGTATTTCGTGGGAATCATTTTTGTCATGATCACTGATCAGTCAACGATCGTTGGATCTTACTAATCTGCTGATGGAAGTCCCAAACGTTCATGCTTCGCCGTTAAGACTAAAATTTTATGTTTCGCTTTGCGTTTCTCGTGGGAATCATATCGTTCATGATCACTGATCAGCCATTGATCGTGGCACCTTGCCAATCCGCTGCTTGCAACCGCCAAGGTTCGTCCATTCTCTCTGTTCGCTGTTTAGTCCAACAAATTTGACGTTTCCCTTTGCGTTCCCCGTTACAATCGTTTTTGTCAAGATCACTGATCAGTCGCTGATCGTGGGATCTTACTGATCTGCCTCCAACGCCGCCACTTCGCCGTTTAGTCAAACGTATGTTACATTTCGCTTTACGTTCCAAAGAAGGAAATCCTCTCGTCTCACAAATCTCCTGACAGTTCATTCCCCGACGTTAAGTAGCCTTGTCACCTCATTATTTGAGTGCCTCCTGATCGCCTTTCGCCGATTATCTCTTCTCGGCGTCTCTTCACTGCCGTCTCCTATCTGAAAGGTCACATCATCGAATAGCTGTCATCTTTGCCTCGTCGCCGTCCCTTTCTCGAAGGGGACCGCTATAAATAGTCGGGAAATAAGCAAAATTCCACTGCATAGTCATTGGCGATCTCCAAAAGTTCTTGAGTCATCCAGACCGATGGAATTTCTAACTCAAACTGGTTTCCCATCGCCAACACACGGCTCAATGTGCGTTTAATCATCGAAAACGTACAAAAAAAAATGAACAACAACAAATGGCAGGAGCAGCAACAACATCCAGCCACTCGCCGGCAAAGAGAAATTAATAAATAAATCCCCGCAGGTAAATCAATCAATTTATTGTGCAGTTGCATCCCATCGGGCGCGCGCGCACTCACTCTTTCTGTTCTGATATCCTTCCCCACACACACACACACACACGCGCGCGTAGCTCCAACTAGCCCCATCCACCACTCACTCTCGCGTCGTATCTGCTTCATCCATCTGATAAATGTGTCCTTTGAACCTTTCAATTTATCATTGAGTGGTCGATGTGTGTCAGATGAAAATGGCGAACAAGAATGAGAATAAAAACGGCGAGACTAGCAGACGATGGGCGAGGAGGGATGGGAGGGAGGGAGGTGGAGGACGACGACGACGATGATGATGATGATGAGGAGGAGCGCTCGAGCGCTCGTAGCTCTCGTAGATTGCGAATTCGAATGCGGACCGATTCGCAGATCCGTAATGCGTGGAACCAGTTTAGGATTACTCGGATGCCTTTGTATCTCCGAGTGGATGTGGAGTTAGAGGATGTCAAACTGAGAGATACCACCAATCACCCGGTTCGAGTACAAAAGCAGCGGAATTAACTGAACGCGGATTACTCACTGTCCGAGAGTATTAACCTCGTGAATTGATCCAAACCGTTAAATAGCAAGGATCAACAGCCGCCCAGCAACGGACGGGCATGACCATTAGCCGAGGGACAGACAGCCAAACAGGCAGTGGATGCGTCCCAACTGAGTTGTCTGGTGCCCCGCCAGATGATGACTAACCCCCAGAGTGGTTGGCACGAGAGAAGTCCTTTAACTGCTGTCGGTTTAGAAGAACCCGAACTTCCTCCTTGCGGCCGGTTCGGTTCCGTGTCCATTGGTCTTCGTGGTCGTCTTCGTCCGGTGCTAATGTTTTTGCAACAATGTCTCGACGAACACACAGGGAGGAGGGGCAAAAGAAACAGCAAAGTCCTTTGGGAGGTGCGTTGCGTATGCACGCAATCAAATTATCCGTACGTGTGCTGCTGAGGATGCTACGAGGATGCGGCGGCTGCTGTGGATGCTGCTTAATGCTGCTGCTGCTGCTGTATCGCCCGAGGGGTGATTGGTTAAATATTGCACAAAAGTACGAAGGGGTTAACCGGGGAGAGACTCTGCTGCTGGACAGTTCACATGGCATGTCCGTGTGTAAATTTGATGGAAGGCTTCTTGGGAATCGGAGCGAACGTGTTTGACAACTTTCTCGGTTCGATGTGCCCCGTCTCTGGGCCTGTGAAAGGAAGTGCTTGGTTGTGTGTTAATTCGATTCTCCTTTTTTTTCGCTCGCGCTAATGGCTTCGGAAGAATTTGACACTTTAATGAATGCACTCTGGTTCATTGTTCTCCGTTCACCTTCTAAACTGTCAAAGGAGACGATCCCCTTCTCTGTCGACGACCGGCCACTGATTGACAGGGGCCCTTCGCACTCCGGTGGTGTCCATCGGATGTGTCATTCCCGGAATGCTTGGCTTTTTATTTGTATCCACTGATCGACGACGAGCACACGATGGATGGTGGTGTGGTGTGGTGTGGTGAGCGTCCGAACGTGCGCGATGGCCTTAATGAACAGAGCAAACGTGAAATTCCTTCCCATGATGACCCACGCATTTGTGATGCTCCAATTAACACATCCCGACCGATAACTCTCTGAAATTGAGTTCGATTCCGTGTGCTGAGCTGTGCACAGAGCTGAGCTGCTAAGCGCAGCAGCGGCCCTCTAATAAATTAAACAAACGCCTCGCCGCGCGTATATGACGACTGTGGTGTGGTGTGTGCAACCTTTTGGTATCCACACGTAACCGAACGCTAAACGCCGAACGCCGACTGTCGCTTCCTGGATTTCTCCGTGGGTATCTAAATGCGTAGACAAATATTTACAAGCATCAGTGTCTGGAGTAGCAGAGTATCATCTCTTCAGTTTCATGTACACCACGCTTCGGTGCCGGGGCACACGGTGAAGTGAGCGCGACTGGCGTGCACGTCATGTTGCATCATTCATCATGGGCACACAGAAGGATCAAAATATGTCTGCTGCCCATCATATTCCTCATGTTGGCGAGAAGAGATTGCCCGGCAGATTCACATCGAGTTCCGTCGCGGTGATGCACGGAGTGGTGTCGCCGTTGCCGCACCGTTGGGTGCACGCCCTCTCCTTCCACCACCACGGAGCTCAGTGCGCTGCTTCACGCGTCTCATGTGTTGTATAATTTAATCCCGTGGAATTTAGTTTAAACATTTGTAATGCGGCGGCGATGTCGTCGGCACACAGGCTGAGTTCCGGGAAGGTTCTCTCTCTCCCCCCGATGTGACGCGGCCGCAGGAGGACGGAAAAATGAACACACGGCCGGTGCCTATTTGCCATGGATTTTGAGTTCGCCTCGCTCTCTGTTTAAGTATTCTATCAGTTGTATCATCATTTGTCCAGTCCTCCGAAGGGAGGAGGAGCATTTAACAAACATGGGGTGCACCTGATTAACATGACGGTTTCATTGTTGCATCCTTCCTGTCGTCCTGGTGCTGCTGCGGAATGACGTGCACACTTGGGAGGTGACTATTTATTATGCAACAAAAAGTCAGATGGTGGAACAACATGGACTGTGGAATGTCCGCTGGTATTTGAGGAGTAAATGTTTGCTATGCAATGTTAACCCTTACATGGGTGGTTGCCACTTATGCAGGATTTTACCGCGATCTACATCTATCTACTGGCTCTAGCTGGGAGTATCGTGGCTTCTGTATCGGTTGTGATCTGGGGGAGATCTGATCTGATAGCGTTCTGTCAGATTTCATTAGCGAGCGAAGATAATAATTGGAATTTATCAGGATTCTTTGTTTTTGTTGCGCGCCTTCGATCAGATGTGGTGGACGTTCGTTGGAATCAAGTAATTTCTCAAGTAATTTCTGAGGCTTAAGCAGAAGTTTATTCAGATTGTGCATAGGATTTGCAAGCATTGCGCTTTTTTTCGTCACCGGATCTGGCAATGCTGCTGGTGGATGACGGGTTTTGGTGTGAGTATGAGTTGCCGGATCCAAAATCAGGAACTTCCAGACACATGCTCTTACCTTGCGGGGATGCTGGTTCAGACTCTTTTGTAATAAGTTGCAAATTTCTTACATTTTTCCTGGGGGCATTGCCAGATTAAAATTCACAAACTCTACAAATACCTCGAATCAAGTGATTTATTCACTTTAGCGACTCGTAATTATAAGACAACAGCCTCATACGGCCCATCTGGCAACGCTGCTTGTTACCGAAGCTTTTTTTGTGTTTAAGGCGTTGCCAGATTTATAATCAGAACGTTCCAGACACATGCTCTTACATTGGTTGGATACTAGTTGGGACTTTGGTGTAATCAGCTGGAGGCATTGCCAGGTTCAAATTCACAAACTCTACAAAAGCCGAGTGAACCTCAAATCAACTGAGTCATTTACTTAAGCGACTCGTAGTCAGAATAAAACAGCTTCAGACACTTCATCTGACAACGCTGCTTGTGTGGAGACGGTATGCTTTGGGATTTAAGATGTTGCCAGGTCCAAAATCAGAAAATTCCAAACATCTGCTCTAATCTTCCCGGGATGCTAGTCTAGACTCTTGTAATCAGCTACAAATTTCCAAAATTTTTTCTGGAGACATTGCCAGGTTCGATTTCACAAGCTCCACAAAAGTGGACGTCGAAAACTTCAAATTAAGTGAGTCACCACTTCAAAAACTGCTCGTAATTGGAAGAAAACAGCTTTAGACACCGCATCTGGCAACGCTGCTTATAGCCGGCGTGGTATTTACGGAGATCCCGGTCGTGGATTTGAATGAAAACAGAAAATTCCAGACGCATGTTCGTACCTTGCTTGGATGCTAATCTGAACTCTTTTTTAATCAGCTAGAAATTTACTAATTTTTTTCTAAAGAAGTTGCCAGATTCACAAGCTTAAAAGTGATGGATGCCCCAAGCATCAAATTACGTGAGTCATCACTTTAAAAGAAACTCGTAGTTAAAAGACAACAGCCTCATACGTCTCATCGGGCAATGCTGCTGGCAGCCGACATTATTTTTGTATTTAAGGCGTTGCCAGATTCAGAATCAGAAAGTTCTAGACACATGCTCCTCCTTTTCGTTGGATGCTAGTCCAGACTCTTTTGAAATCAGCTACGAATTTCATAAATTTTTCTCGAGGCATTGCCAGACTCACCAGCATAAAAATGGGCATCAAACTGAGTGAGTCATCACTTCAAAATCGACTCGCAATTAGAAGACAACATCCTGAGACAAGATCGAACAAGACATCGTGCAAAAGAACAGTCCCTCTCGTTGGATAAAGTTATTAACTCCTCTCGATTCTGTTCATCTGTTTATATGCAGACGGAGACGAAGAAATCCTTTTGTCTCGACAAATTATTAAATTACCCTCCACATAGTCTGTCGGCCGACCAGCCGGACATCATCTTCCATCATAACCAAGCTGCGCTGCGTCCTGATCACGAATCTGGAAACACCAGCAGTATGACTGTTTTCCCTTGTTAACTACCCCTTCTGCTGACAATGATGATTCGGTTCACGGCTACTGTGGGACCTCATCGAGATGGTGGAGGCATCAAGACGATGACGACGACCTCGTTTGTCATCCTCATCGTTCTATGTCCTTGAAATAATTCTTTACCCTTTTAATTCATCATAATTCCATCTGCGTGATGAGTTGAACAACAGCAACAGCAAAAGACGGGAAAAAAAAAGAATGCCAACCAGGAGCTCATAAAATAAGGGGAGGGGCGGGACGGGAAAGAATTTTTGCACAAGTGTCCACAAAGGACGACACAAAATTCAACGACATGCATGCATACGTAATAAGTATCTTAAGAACATTATTCCCACTCCTTTTCGGTTGTCCCGCGTGTACCCACTATCATCCGCTGGTGCAACCTGAAAATTGATGCAACATGAGACCGATCGCCATCAGGATGGGACAGTGAGGCAGAGAATTTCTTTGAGAAAGGATAAGAAGAGCAGAGAGATCTTTAAACAGAAGGATCGTTTGAATGGAATTTGTGATGTCAAATGTTTTCATTCCATTCGTAGTTCGGTGAAAAATTAGCTTCTATTGTGAATAGGTCAAGTTTCAAAACATTTTCTAAACTTTTTGAGCAGTTTTTGGGAATGTATTGAAGCTCTTATTGTGAATGTGTCAAGTTTCACATAGTTGTCTACATTTTTTGGGCATGAAATGAGTGAAAAACGAGCTCTTATCGTGATTAAGTCAAGTTTCACCACATTTTCTACATTTTTTGAGCATGAAATGAATGAAAAACGGGCTCTTATTGTGAATTGGTCAAGTTTCACAACGTTTTCTTAATTTTTTGATCATTTTTTGGGCGTGGGTCCACATTTTTAGACTTATCTGGCAGACTGTAGACGACGTTGATAACTGACCGTGGCTATCCTGCCTTTCAGGCCTCAAAAACCATAGAATTCCCTTGAATTTTTGAACAGAAGGTTGTTTTTTGGGCCTTTTCTGATCTCGGAATAGCCTTAAGTTTTACCTCCGCCATCGCTCTATGGTGTCTACTCTGATTTTGGTCGTAAAATTGCTCAAAACCACAAAATTTCTCTTCAATTTTTGAACAGAAGGTTGTTTTTTTTGGGCCTTTTCTGATCTCGGAACAGCCTTAAAATTAATCTCCGCCATCGTTCTATGGTGCCTTCTCTGATTTTGGTGGCAAATCTTCTCAAAACCACAAAATTCCCTTCAATTTTTGAGGAGAAAGTTGTCCTCTTTTGCTCCCTTTCTGATCCTGGAACAGTAAAATTGTTCCCACTCCGATTCTGACTGTAAAACTGCTCGCATTTTGGATTCTGATCCAAGAATTTGAGACCTCTAAATTCCCCTGATCGTTCTGATTGTCAAACATTTTCGAATCTGATCTAAAAATTTGACAGCTCTCGCATAGAATTAAAACTCTCCTCATCAGTCCACTTGTGACTCACTGTCGGTTACGAATTTAATTTCGTTTACCCTCTGTTCCCAGGTTTTGTGTGCCCCTTGTGTGCACAGAGGAGAAGAGTTCTTCTCCTGGAAATGATAGGAAGACGAAGGGGTCTCCTCTAGCCTTCTCTGCCTCTCAGGGTATTCATGTTCATTTTGTCTTGTTGTTGTAGTTTTTTTTTTTTGTATTTCGGGATTCTATATGTAAGCAAGGCCCGATGGCATCGACAACGACGACGACGACGACGATGATGAAGATGATGACGATGGAAGGAAGAAGGAAGGAGAAGACGAAGGAGAAGGAGAAGGAAGAAGGAGAATCTGAAGAGGGCGGTCAAGTTGGTGGCGGATGAATTACGCACAAGTTCCTTGAATCTTAATTACAAAATAATCGTCGGACATGACATATAAGTTATGATCGTACCTGTGAACCTCTCACCGAAAAATCGCCAAGAGACCCTATGGTAAAATGCAATCAGGGACGGATGAGGCTAAGGCCGGGGAGGAGACAAAAAAACGAATCGCATTCGCAATGAATGACGAAGAAAACTTTCTTGCCGCTGCACTGGAGCTGGCGGGCGATGATGCGATGATGCGGGAATTGGCTCGTTGCTGTGCTTCATTCAATTTCCGTGGGAAATTTTCACGTTTAATTGTTTCACGGATGCGCCGGCCGCCGCGTGGTTTTTTTGTTTGTCCTAGAGAGATGCAGGCTGGCACGTTTGTGTTCCTCCTTTCTTTTCAGAGTAATTTCACCTTCCCTTGACGGAGCGAGCGAGCGTTGCATGTACTTAAGTGCGATGCGTATTTTTTTTGAAAAAATAACCTCCGAGACTCGATGTGGAAGAAATTCAATCTCCGCGCGGGTGTGTGCGTGTGCGAGCGTGTTCATGTGTTGAGTCATTAATATCATGAATCAAGGAGGAGGAATTTAATTAGTTCCCATCTGAGTGTGTGCTGTGTGTGTGAGCCCACTGATCGATGGAGGATGTCCTCGAGAGAAGTTTTGTCTTCACACAGAGCAGGCCATGTCAGGCGAATGGGGCAGGCCAGCGTGTGGCAGCATTCCGCACACTTGGTGTATTCCATTAAAGGTAATTGCATACCCGGCTATCGGCATGTGTGTCGTGTAAATAATCGAGGGTTGGACCACGGCGATATGAAGAAAGCACGAGTGGTGTGCATTGATTAATCTCCTTAGTCGAGGAGCCCCGAAAAAATTGGGTTAATTGGGTTGTAGCCAGCGAGTGCAGAGAGCGGGAGAGAGGGGCTAAACTTTCCCTTGATGGTGACAATCTCTTCTTGGGTTTTCGTGCTTGACGATGGCTTCTATTAATCACGACAGTCTCTCCTGTTTTCTTCCTTCATTTTGTCTAGATCCGACGTTTTCTTGCTTCATTTGGTCTAAATCCGACGTTTTCTTGCTTCATTTTGTCGAGATCCGACGTTTCTTGCTCCAGTTCGTCTAAATCCGACGTTTTCTTGCCTCATTTTGTCTAGATCCAACGTTTTTTTGCTTCAGTTCGTCTAGATCCGACGTTTTCTCGCTTCATTTTGTCTAGATCCGACGTTTTATTGCTTCATTTGGTCTAAATCCGACGTTTTCTTGCTTAACTCTATCAAAATCCGACGTTTTCTTGGTTCAGCTCGTCTAGATCAGACGTTTTCTTGCTTACCTCTGTCAAAATCCGTCGTTTTCTTGATTCAGTTCGTCTAGATCCGTCGTTTTCTTGGCTCAGTTCGTCTAGATCCGACGCTTTCTTGCTTCATTTTGTCTAAATCCGACGTTTTCTTGCTTCATTTTGCCGAGATCCGACGTTTTCTTGCTTAATTTTGACGAGATCCGACGTTTTCTTGCTTACCTCTGTCAAAATCCGACTTTTTCTTGCTTCAGTTCGTCTAGATCCGACGTTTTCTTGCATAATTTTGCCGAGATCCGACGTTTTCTTGCTTAACTCTGTCTAAATCCGACGTTTTCTTGCTTCAGTTCGTCTAGATCCGACGTTTTCTTGCTTAATTTTGACGAGATCCGACGTTTTCTTGCTTAACTTTGTCTGAATCCGACGTTTTCTTGCTTCAGTTCGTCTAGATCCGACGTTTTCTTGCTTAATTTTGACGAGATCCGACGTTTTCTTGCTTAACTCTGTCTGAATCCGACGTTTTCTTGCTTCAGTTCGTCTAGATCCGATGTTTTCTTGCTTCATTTTGCCGAGATCCGACGTTTTCTTGCTTACCTCTGTCAAAATCCGACTTTTTCTTGCTTCAGTTCGTCTAGATCCGACGTTTTATTGCTTCATTTTGCCGAGATCCGACGTTTTCTTGCTTAACTCTGTCTGAATCCGACGTTTTCTTGCTCCATTTTGTCTAGAGCCGACGTTTTCTTGCTTCAGTTTGTCTAGATCCGACGCTTTCTTGGTTCATTTTGTCTAAATCCGACGCTGTCTTGCTTCATTTTGTCTATCTCCGACCGGTGCCGATGACAAATCTGCAGTCTCTCTGCTTCTTTCGTTTGAAAATCTCCAACCGCCCATCAGTAGACTTCGCCTTCGCCTTCGGCCACCGTCTCATCTTTCAAACTCAGCTCACATGTCCGCTGAATAGTCCATCTGCTTGGTGGCCAGCAAATCGAATCAAATGAAACCCCAAAGATCCCCAACGATAAACATGTTCAGTCTTCACTACCCACCACACCTGATATCCTGCGCGGTGTTCGATTTCTCCATTCAGGTCTTCGGCTACCATTCTCCCACGGTTTTCCATAAGTCCCGCAATGTCCAGCCGAAACTGAAACTCAATCCCGACTGTGTAAACCTAGAAGACGCTCTGTCTGCGCCCAAAACTTGACTTCGTCCCTCGGACAAACGAAAAAAAACCCGAAGACGCACAGAAGTGAACACACATCCCCTGAGTCGAACTTCTGCAACACTAAATTGTCGGCCTCGTAACACGATCTAATTTGCGTCATATCGGGTTTCAAGATTCAGGCACGAATCTAATGTCGCTTGGATGGACATTTATCGGTTCGTTGCACGATATTCGGATGCCCCAGCGCTCCATCGCCCGGGGGGACCTTCAAACAGAACTCGGCCTGAATCTATAAATGTCATCATCATCTCGGAGCTGGCCCAGTGCCGCTGGCGACGCAACGATCTGTGTCAGGTCTTGAAAATGCCAATCAAAGTCTGTGCAGTCTGACTTGCGCAACATCCTCCATATTCTAAGTTCCCGTCTATTCCAATTCATTTTCTAGTCATCGTCGTCGTCGTCGTCGTCTTCGTGGTTCGTCATGACATCTTCACAAGCAATTATATACGTTTTGACATTGCAGCCGAGAGAGTGTTGAAGCGTTTGCGCCACATATCGCCAGTCGTGAAGGCTGCACACACCACACACCACAGCGAACTGGGACAGAAGGCACACTGGCACTGGCACTGGCACTGGCACTGGCACTGGCACCGCACATAGATTAACTATGACACCAGACTGCATCCAAATCCGATTCCTTGCAGAACCCCATCATCATTCACCGATGATGTGCTGTTAGAGCATCGCATTGACATTATAATTCCTGCACCTGTTTTTTGCAACATTTGTGCTCTGACTTGGCACGGCCACAAATTGCTGCCAACTCGTGTCACATGGAATCTTCGTATCCGTATCGCTGTTGCGAGTTTCCCGGATGGATGGATGCCCGGCTGGTCGGATGGATGGATGGATGGATGGATGGATGGATGGATGGATGGATAGATTTGCTCTTACCATGTTCAGTCAACTGCGCGTAATTGAATAAGTATCTGCAAGACCAATACCAAGAGTGGAGACGACCAGCGTGAGGAAGACGACAACGACAACGAAGAAGAAGGAGCTGCTGCACGTTGGACCCTGCAGTGCACCGGTGTGTGGTGCAGTGATGAACGTTGCTAGCTTCTGGCACATTGCCAAGAGATTGCAAGAATCAAATTCAGAAAGATGCTCAGAATGGGGATTTGCAAGAGAGCGAGAGACACACTCGCTCTAATGCCCGGCAGAGAGATGGATTTGATTTTAATTGCGCGCAAATGAATTAAATTATAGGTGTCACACGGGTAGTTGTTGTATCTGGTCGATTGGCAGTGGTTGCAGTGTGCGGTGCGCCAGGGAAGCCGGTGGGAATGCATTGAAATGGAATTGTAATTGATTGTGACATGAGATCGTTGTGGCGCTATGTGTGCTTGAAGCTTGACTGAGGGATATCGGTTTGAGGTCGTTGGATGTGATGATCTGACGTTTTGAAAAAGATTGAAGTGTCGCCCGTGGACACAGAGAGAGGCGGGTTTGGAGTGATTGAAGAACCGTTCTTTGGCAACATTGTAAATTAGAATGGGATTTTAAGTGAAATCTTAGAAGTTAATCACAGTTGGGAAGTTGAACAAAAGACAGACAGTTCGACAGAATCTTCCGCAAACGGCTTCAACGATGCCGTGAAAATAACGCCGTACGCTATAAAACCGAAATCTGAACATCGTCATCGTCGTCGTTGCAGAATTTCAGAAATTTTAACGGGATTTTAGTGAAATCTTAGAAGTTGGCCACTGTCGGGAGGTTGGACATAAGACAGACAGTTCGACAGAATCGAATCCCCTTCCGCAAACGGTATCAACGATGGCATGAAATTAACGCTGTGCGCCATAACACCGAATTCTGAACTTCGTTATCGTCGTCGTCGCCGAATTTCAGAAATTCGGACGGGATTTTAGTGAAATCTTAGAATTTGGAGGAAAGACAGACCTTACAAGAACAAGTTCAACGAATTCATACACCTCTCTACCAATGGTGCTGTGAAATAATGCACGAATTTCAGAAATTCGGCGTTATTTCACATTTAAATTGAGAAATAAAGCCAAATGATTCTAAATTTCGGAGTTATTACGCTTTTAAATTGAGAAAGAGTGATGGATTCTGAAACTCGCCATCGACGTCGTCGTAAAATTTCAGATATTCGGAGTTATTTCGCTTTAAAATTGCGAAACAAAGCCCAAATTCTGAATCTCGGCGTTATTTCGCTTATGAATTAAGAAATAAAGCCGAATTTTGAAATTCGTCATCATCGTCGTCGCCGAATTTCAGAAACTCGGACGGGATTTTAGTGAAATCTTAGAATTTGAAGGAACGACAGGCCTTAACTTACTTGGCAGATTCATTCATCTCTCTATCAACGGTGCCGTGAAATAACGTCGTGCGCAATGACGCCGAATTTTAGAAATACAGTCGGATTCTGAATCGACCATTGACGTCGTCGTTGAATTTCAGAAATTCGGCATTATTTCGCTTTAAAATTGAGAAATAAAGCCGAAAAATTCTAAAACTCGGAGTTATTACCCTTTTAAATTAAGAAATGAAGCTGGATTCTGAAACTCGGCATCGTCGTCGAATTTCAGAAATTCGGTGTTATTTCTCTTCTAAATTGAGAAATAAAGCTCACATTCTTAATCTCGGCGTTATTTCGTTCTTAAATGAAGAAATAAAGACGGATTCTGACATTCGTCATCGTCGTCCTCGTCGAATTTCAGAACATCGGCGTTATTTCACTTTAAAATTGAGAAACAAAGCCGAAGAATTCAAAAAATCGGTTTTATTTTGCTTTAAAATTGAAAAATAAAGCCCGAATTCTGAAACCCAGCGTTACTGCGCACGTATCAACCACTCCATGTGAAGCCACAGATGAGATATGAGATTCATTTCATAAAACGAGACCTACTCCAGACAAGTTAACAGCCATTTCCTCAATTCATCACGGCCAACAAGTCACGGGCGTGTGCACTGCGTTTGATCAGCACACCAAGCCAACGTCTCCCATTAAGCAGGATATTGAATGTACGACAGATAATGACTTTCAGGGTCCTTTTCACATAAATTTATGTGCTCCGCGTCTGGTCGATGTAATCTCCATCATCGGCCGTTCGATAATTAACTGCCCCTTGGATCTGATAGATCTTGATGGATTTTTTTTTGCTAGGATACTCTTGGCCTTCTTCCCCATCCCTAAAAGACTCATCACCCCACACTCGGTCTATCGTTAAAATGTCTTTCATAAATCGCTCAGGATTTTCCCCGAAACGTGCTCAAAAAGCTGGCTAATCACATCTCGAGCCACACACAGATGGGCGACAACCTGTCCTAACCTCTCTTTAGCGGCTCTTTGGTGGTTATTTTCAATTCACAGATACACATATGCGTCCGTCCGTCCGTCCGTCCTCAGTTGGTTGGGTGTATCTTGCAACCGAGACGCGTCCGCTAAATGAAGTCATTAACATATTTTGTGTCGGGTTGCATCCTCACATGCACACCTAAACAGACAGAGTACACCGTAAGCCAATAAGGTATATTAAAATATCTATGCGAGCGACACATACGTCTTGTGCATACGTATCCGTATGCTGCATGCAGAACGGCAGCCGTCTCGCATGCATACTGACTTTATTGGTGGCACTCAATTTGTATATTGGCCAAGAAGTACGAGATGCCACATAAAATGTGGCCGAACACACTGCTGCATGCCTGTGATGGTGGTTGGGATGTGCCTGTGTCGGGAAAATTGAATTCAAAAGTGGTAACGAGTGGGAATACAAATATTTGGGAGGATGCAGGGGGGCACCACACACACACACACACACGCGCGCGCGGAGAAACAGAGAAACAGATCGACCGCCTGTGCGCGGAGGACACCCTTCAGACTGCTGCCAATATCTTAGCGGTTATATCTGCATCCATAATGGCAATAATATAAACATTCAATATAAACATTGTTTTTAATTGGCCCATTAACATTGAAAACTAAGAATGTTTTTTGAAGGAAGTGCCACGAGGGGGCAACCCCGGGCAGGAGCGCACGGCGACACTACGACTAATAGTTGCACCAGCTTCCTGCTGGTTAGGATTTCTCTCCGTCTCTCTCTCCCTCCCTCTCACTCTGCATCTCTCCATTTGGTCGGGTCCTGGGGATATGTTGTTTAGGCCATTGCCGTCGATTGAGCTGTTGGATTATTTAAGACTCTTGGGCGATGAGATGGCGTGAGATTCCTACTTGTGTGTGCTGTCGCTGAATGCTGTTACTGTTGTGTAGTCTCTTCCTCTTTTTCCTTTTTTTCGGATGGTCTTTGAAAATTATTCCGTTTGGTATTTTTATGATAATTTGCAACCGAAAAAGGAACAAAAAGGGAAGAGAGTGGGAGCACTGCGCAGCGCAGCAGTGACGCAACTAGATTTCAATGTATCGCGATGTTCTGTTATTTCAACTTCAATAAAATATTGTTAAATAGTGCGAATTGGTTTTTTGCACTTAATTAATGATGATGTTGATGATTGGGCCACTGGCCACTGGCCACGGAGAGACTTGGCCTGCAGAAAGGGAGCCTGGTTTTGCTTGACGTTGATAATGAAACCGGATCTCGTAGGCGGAATTACGCATATTTAGCAAAATACCAGACGATCAGGTTGCTTGCGATTATGTGTAGTGTCGTCGTGGAGAGTTTTGCGCTAATGAAATGTTTAATTGATTGGTTTTTGTAAAATGGAATTAAATTTTTGTTAGGGTTTGAGTTTTGTTGAATTCAATTGCGGAAGTTGTTTGGAAAAAAGGAGTTTGCGGTGAAGTGTGTAGAGGGGAATGCAATGTGGTTTCTGAAGAGGATTCTTTGAATTCTGTCAGTTTAAGTAGAGCGAAATCAAAACCAAGTGCAGTAGTTTTAGAGAAACTGAACCGCTTTCATTATCTAATGGAAATTGTCTGAGAAACCCACAGCAGAGATCATTCATGAACACAAATCGAACAAAATATTGACCAGTTTCATGAACTAGCCAAATATTGAAGGAAAACTGTCCAAACAAAATAACATTAGAAACAATTCAGCGACAAGAATGAGAAGAAAAGGAAATGGTGAGTTCGTAATCGCAGTATCAGGACAGTACTGCAACGTTAAGCGCTCTTAACCCGTTGAGTGCCACCATACAATCCGAAAAACTGTTCCCACAGGCCACGGATTTTTTTATTGACACTTCAAATACACTCTGGTCTCAGGCGGCGCACCAAGCCCAAATTCGTGTGAGACGAAAGTGGTCTCATGTGGCACTCAGCGTGTTAATTGCAAGCATTTGACAATGATGCTTTGCATCGCGTTCTACAATGCAACATGAAGCAACCACTGCGCAAACAAAAGCAACCAGCGCATCAGAGATTCTTGTGATGCGATGATTTTTTTTTCAATTTTTCTTTTCCTCTTCATGTCTAAAATGTATTCAAGTATGCCGACTTATAATTGCCAACATCATTGGCCGAATTATTTAGAAAAATTGTCGCAAATTTGTTTGGCATTCAAAAAAAAGAAGAAACAATTGACACAAAACAATGAGCCGTTCCGAAACTCCAACGAAATTAAAGCATCGTGATATATCGCAACATCAAAAAATCGTTGCGTTGTGTCACATAGGCAGTGATGCTTACGCGATGCGCATTTTGTTAACATTTAAGAACTCGCAGAGCTCATTTAGGAACACAAACAATTCAGCAACAAAACTCAAACAAAGCATTGCCAAAATACATGGACTTGACGTTTACTTAACGTAAAATTCTTCAAAGGAAACAACAACACAAACAATTCAGCAACAAAGATGAAAAATAAATGAGCTTGAACTTTATTCAATCAAAAACATCAAAGGGAAACCAAAAATACAATTCATTCTGGAACAAAAATTAACTAAAACATACCCCCTTATCTGAACTTCAGATTGTGAAGGCCGAAACAAATGAGCTTGATGTTTATTGGCTCAAAAATGTTTAAAGAAAACCGCAAAACAAATAATTCTCCAACACAAATAATTCAGCAACAAGAACTGCCTTACCTAACCTGGGGGCTAACAAAATCTGTGTTCTGTTTATTTAAAAGAAATTCAGTAGCACACACAATTGAGGGACAAACACGAAACTTTAAACCCTTTGCCTTACCTGATGACCAAAACAAACGAGCTTGACGTTTATTGGCTCAAAAATGTCTAAAGAAAACAGCAACACAAATTGGCAACACAAATAGTTCAGCAACACAAATAATTCAGCAAAACAAACAATTCTGCAACAAAAATTACCTCGCCTTTGTCTCGACTGATGGATAAAAAATATGTATTGTATTTATTAAATAGCAAGGAATCAAAGGGAATTCAGCAGCACACACAATTCAGCAACAAAAACAAGACTTTAAGACACTCGCTTTACCTGATAGACAAAACAAATGGGCTGGATGATTATTGACTGAAAAATGTCTAAGAAAACAGCAAACACAAGCAATAGCGCAACAAAAACAGTTCAGCAACAAGAATTACCTCGCTTAAGATGTCTAAAAGAAACAGCAACACAAATTCAGCAACAAGAACTGTCTTACCTAACCTGGTGTCTAAAAAACTGTGTATTATATTTATTAAATACAAAAATATCAATGAATATCCAACAGCACACACAATTTAGCAACAAAACACTAAACTTCAAACCCCTTACCTTACCTGGTTTGTAAAATAAACAAGTGCACATTTTGCTGAAACGAATGTCAAAAGAATTCAAATCAACAAAAAAAAAACTTACATCTGCCTTTCCCTGGTGGCTAAGGGGAATGAAAATGGTTATTTATTCAACGAAATATGTATCAAAAACAAGAAAAATAATCAAACTCACCAAATTACCTTACCTGATGACAAAAAAAATTAATACTCACAACCAACTCGAAATCCTTCAGCAAATTAATCAAAACTCTTCGCGGTTAAAAGTTATCGATTCGCCATTTTCTTCGCCACTACTCAATTTCTCATTCGGCCACGATGAACTTGTCAAAAAATTCGACACGATTTAACAAGCACTCGAGCTTAGCCATCACTCTCAAGTTCGACATGATTCGACACGAGCATTGGCTCAGCGATGACAAAATCCTAAACGTAAACACGGCAGGTTTGAACATGAATCAGAACTGAGCGATGATTTGTTGCAGAAAATGAAATTCTCTCGAGCTCACCATGTTTCGACAAGAATCAGAGCTGAGCAAAAAATGAACTCCTCTCAAGTTCGACACGATTTGACATGAATCAGTGATCAGCGATGACAATCTGCCGAAAATGAACTCAATGTAAGCGCGACATGTTTTGACAAGAATCAGGACTGTGTTGCAGAAAATGAACTCCTCTCCAGTTCAGCATGTTTTGACAGGAACCAGAGCTGTGTTGCAGAAAATGAATCTCTTTCGAGTTCAGCATGTTTCGACAAGAATCTGAGCTGTGTTGCAGAAAATGAATGTCTCTCGGGTTCAGCATGTTTCGACAGGAATCTGAGGTGTGTTGCAGAAAATGAATCTCTCTCAAGTTCAGCATGTTTCAACAAGAATCAGAGCTGAGCAAGCCTCTCAAGTTTGACACGATTTGACATGAATCAGCGATGACAATCTGCCGAAAATGAACTCAACGTAAGCGCGACATGTTTTGACAAGAATCAGGACTGTGTTGCAGAAAATGAACCTCTGTCGAGTTCAGCATGTTTTGACAAGAACCAGAGCAGTGTTGCAGAAAATGAATCTCTCTCAAGTTCAGCATGTTTGGACAAGAACCAGAGCTGAGCGACGATTTGTTGCAGAGAATTAATGTGCGCATGACCGAACTTGAGTCAGTGCTCAGCGATGAATTGTTTCATTCAATGACATTCTCGATGGGTAATGTCAATTTCGCGCGGTTAAATTTTTGACTTAAGACGTGTTTCGGTCTGCAGCTCGCTGATTGGAGGTTGCTGCCTCTGCTGATTTTCGGTGAGTAAAATTTAAAGGTGAGATTGAATTAAATAATTTTTTGATCATTATTTGGTGAAGAATATTCGTTGAATAAATAAATAATTGTTTTGAAACATTTGTCATCTTTAAAGCTGCAGAAATTAAATTGTTCACTCTTCTGTTTGTCTTCGTATTTCCTCTTCTGTGTTCGAATGACCTTCTCTGACTTCGTTTTTTCTTCTCAGTCTTTGAATTTCCTCCTCTGTCTTCGAATTAGGTCGTCTGTTTTCGTTTTTCCTCCTCTGTCTTCGAATGTCTTTCTCTGTCTTCGTAGTTCCTCCTCTGTCTTCGAATGTCCTCCTCTGTCCTCGAATGTCCTCTCTGTCTCCAAATTTGCTCCTCTGTCTTCGAATGTCCTCCTCCGTCTTCGAATGTCCTCCTCTGTCCTCGAATGTCCTCTCTGACTCCAAATTTGCTCCTCTGTCTTCGTATTTCCTCCTCTGTATTCGTAGTTCCTCCTCTGTCTTTAAATTTCCTCCTGTCTTCGTTTTTCCTCCTCTGTCGTAGAATTTTCTCCTCTGTATTCGAATGTCCTCCTCTGTCTTCGAATGTCCTCCTCTGTCTCCTAATTTGCTCCTCTGTCTTCGAATGTCCTCCTCCGTCTTCGAATTTCCCTCTCAATCTCCAGCAATCACTGTGCACCGCCCCCAGATTGAACGACTAAATGAATATCTCACAGAAGTTAACAAATATTTTTCACTCAATCTAATTACTATTCATTACTGCGGAGAATTGCCTCTCAGGTTGATTGCCACAGAGCCCAGATCGGTATCACAGATTCAGATAGACTCTGTGCCGGTCTCTTGGCTTCCATATGGTAATCGTTTCACTGCCTCTTAACCCCCTCCCCCCACACACACACCCCGTGTGTCTCGCTGCATGTGCTCGTTTGCTGCTCGATCTAAATCAAACTTAATTTACTTTCATTCAAATGAACCAGAGCGCCGGGTTCTGTTTAACTTCATCACCTCCTACTAACGCTGTGCAGCAGTTTTCGCTTATGCCTCGCAGGAGGATCGTAACTGAAGCTGAAGCTGAAGCTGACTGAAAGACCGAAAAGAGAGAGAATTAGATTCCTCGGGCTTATTGATCATTGATTGCTTAGTCGTTTCACTGCTCCTGCTTTGGTTTGCAGCCTCCGCGTCGATGGTGGTGGTGGTTGGTGGCGTATGGGCTGTGCTGTGGCAACGACCACGACCACGACGACGACGATGACGACGATGATGATGATGATTATGATGTGGTGGTATGCTTATGATTTTTTCGATAAATATTTCACGAATAAAGAAAAAAAGTGGCATGTGTCTGTTGCCGCTGCTGCTACCACAAAACAAGCGGTGGCGACGAGAATTTTCATGATTAAGTGATCATTTGACGCCCACTCCATCGAGGTGGGCGTTTGGGGGGCTTTTCAGTTTCAAATCGATTGCCACACACGCGCGCGCGCGCTCTGTTCATTTGTTTACATTTCTTCGCATCCAATTGGTTTGACAAAGGCGACGGCGGCGGCGGCGGGGTAATGAAGACTCTCTGCGCAAATGGAGGTGAGCGCGCGTGTGTGAAGGAGCAAACGAATCCATGAAATATGCATGCATCCGATGAAAGTAACGAGTTTTTCACCACCTCAACAGTCGCCTCTGTGTGTGACCAAAACTGGATCGGGAGATCTCGTTTGATCTTGTCTGATTCCGCGACAAGTGGAGGAGATTGCTGCGCAACTTTCGTAAGTGAAACGGCAGCCAGATATGGAGTTTTCTGCAGGTCATCCGGTGAGAGAAACTTTCTTCTTTCAAATGGTGCGAGTTTCAGAATCTGTTTGAGTCGCTTTTTTCTCTCTCCTCAAAGAAACTATGTCCAAGCAGCACTGGTCTAAGTGCATACTCCAGCCACTTCACCTATGTCCCCGCCATCTGGCAAATGACTCGAAGCATTTCGCAATTAAATCGAAATCAAAGTCGATCCAGTGTCTCAAACCTGAACGGCGATCATAATTCGTAGAATCTCCAGTACCCGCGACGGCCATCATCCGGAGCGTATGTCAGCTATGTCTATTTCGCACGAAACCTCAGGGAAGAGCCTAACAAATGCGCGGTATTCCACGATCGCTTATGCGACAAATATCTTCTGTTCGATGTGTCCGATAAAATTGCATCGCGCAAGTGGTGTGTGTCGTCGGTGGTGGACAGATACATCACAGAGAGCCTAACAAATTCCCCTAAGACGATCGGCAATCATAAAACCAGCTCAAGCAGGTCCGGCTGAAGTCCATCTGAGGACGACGCGACTCGGAGAGTTACTCCAGATACATTTTTCCCCCTCGAGTTCTCATAATTTGCTCCCCACTGCGCGCCGGGAAGAAAGTTGCCCACAGAACTGTCGCCAAAGAATAGGAAGGATGCTGCGGACAACTGAAATTTGTTGAATGTCTTATCCCGCGCGCCGGCTAATAAGGATAAAGTGCGGTCGCTTTTCCTGTTCGTAAAGTGCTCTGCACACTTGCGGATCGCATGGCTGGGAAATTGTTCATCATTTATTGGATACAAGCTGTAAAAAGGTATGCACCGAGCAGGCACATCCGTGTCGAGCGAGAGAGAGAATTCCTGCGGCTCAGTTACAGCGCGTGTGTTGTGACTGTGGACTCTTGTTCTGCTGTCCATAATTAGTGGTAATTATGACTCATTAGTTAGCAGGTGAATATTAAGCGTGCAACTCATTTGAATAGACTCCGGCTGCGGCTGTGTGCGAAGGCAATTTGTATCCAATTGTGCAGTTGGACTGTGATTTGATCGGCAACATGGTTCTCTGTCACCCTTCTCTTTCGTCGGACACGAGCTGCTGCCTAGGTCTCCTTCGAATACACATAAGACACACTCGCATGTACGTGCCAAGTGGTTCTCTGTGGGCCGTTTTGTTTTATTTTAATTGGAGCAAGAGATACTATCTAACAAGTTCTCGGTAGGTAGCCCCATCCATCTGTCTGCGGGCCGCTGAAGACTTATTGGGTCACTTTGTCGCCGCTGTGGCATGTTATCTGACAGTGGTGCATGAGATACGAGAATGCCGCCACCGCGAGACCAGCTGATAGGTCACAGGCATCTGAAAATGCAAACAGCTCTTAAATCAGAACCACATTATCCCAGGCGACTGTGGAAGCCAGCCCGCATAACACAGACTGAGATGGACTGTGTTGGTCTGTGTGTGTGTGTGGACAAATCGCCGAACCAACCGACCCACCGACCGACGGACGTCTCAAAGCGACGACGACGTGGTGTCGGGGTAAACGCAATCTGTGTAAGAATCTGTTAAAATCAATTGAAAGCGGCTACAAGAGCGCGAACGGTGGACTTAAATTATCGATCACGATCTTGCGGACGCGAGCGATCGTTCTTTTTTTTCTCCTTTTGTATTCATACACATTTTTGTTGTTGTTTTTGTTCATTTTTTTGGGATCTGCTGAATCTGTTGGATCTCTTTTTGTTTTTATTCAATCACGCGCGCAGAGATAATTCGGTCACTCCTCTGGGCGAACGAGACAAGATATGACTGACTGTCCGAGCGGTCATCCCTCTGCCCCCCCTGCACAAAGTGCGTGCCATATTGGTCTGAGGACTCTGGCAGTCTCCTGCGGATGGGTTCATTGATAAAGTGAAACACTGATCACGAATTTGTTCCAACTTAAGGGGTAATTACTTCATCATACAGGCGCGCACGCGTTCTGTACTCTGTACAGCGGTAATTTCAATTTGAGAACCGCGGCAAAATGATGAAATATCCATGCATCCGCGGTGGTGGCGGCGCGGTTGGTGTTGCCCAGGTGAGAAATGGATAATGGATGGCGTTTTAAGAGAATAGGCGCGACCGAAACGAAATAAGAATCAGGATTATGAATGAAAGGGAAACGACATGCAGGATGATGGGATGAGGTGTGCGAATGAAGGATTACGGCAAGTGGATGAGGGTGAAGGGTCTGGATTGGTCTTAAGGTGGTCTATGATTTATTTGAAAGGCAGTGAGAGTCTGTTGAATTGTCTTGTACTTAGTTTTTGTTGTCTTTTTGGAAGTTTTAGAGTCAGTTTCACTTAGGTTTTGTGGCCTTTTTTGATGTAGATGGTCTTAAACTGTTGGGAAATCAGATCGGTTTGAAGTTATGACGTCTTGAAAGTCAGGAAGAGTGTCATTGAGGGAGTCTTTCAGAAGGATGCGGGTAAGCTTGATCCTTTTAAGGAAGCTTTCGATTGATGAAGCCCCTTAGAGTAAAGGGGCAATACGCCGTGACTATAACAACAGCTTCTTTTAGTTTCGTTAAGTTCGTCCAAGCAAAAATGAACCGTTCTCAAAGTAAAGGGCCAATTATAATGACAGTACAGAAACAGACACGTCCAGAGAACTGAAGCAACAGAGCGAATATATGAAACACTGTGACCATAGTACCCGCTTCGCAAAATTTCGTTAAGTTCGTTCAGTTTTCCCTACTTACGCTGGAGCGATGAATCGTTCACAACGTAAAGAGACAACTATAAGTGCAGCGAATGCACAAAACTGACTATAGTAACCGTTGCGCTCAGTTTCGTTAAGTTTGTTGGGGAGCGAAATGAGCCGTTCTTAAATAAAAGAGACGAGTATAATGGCCGTACAGAAGCTAAAGAAAACTGAGGCAACCGAGCGAATACACAAAACTGATAGACTGTGGACATTGCAACCGCTTCGCTCAGTTTCGTTAAGTTCGTTCACTTGGCCTTCTTATGCGGAAGCGAAATGAGCCGATCTTTAAGTAAAGGGGCAACTATAAGTGCCACGAATGTACAAAACTGACGATAGCAACCGCTTCGCCCAGTTTCGTTAAGTTCGTTCACTTTTGCCTTAGTTACGTTAGAGCGAAATGGACCGTCCTCAAAGCAAAAAGCCAGCTATAAGTGCCGCACATAAACTTAAGAAAACCGAGTGAATGCACTTAACTGATCATAAAAACCTCGTCGCCCAGTTTCGTTAAATTCGTTCACTTTTGCCTACCTAAGCTGGAGCGAAATGGAGCGTATGCAAATGACAGTTCCCCGTTCCCATAGGGAATTTCGGACACTCTGAAATTTGACGACGCTTCTGTTTGTTTTTGACGTAAGCTTAAGTTTTGGTTCGGCTGCTATAGTTGGGCCTTAAGCGTTAGCTAAGATGTTGTCTGAAAATTCGGCTTAGGCGTTGTCCCTTAGTCGACAAGGTTGTCTATTCAAATTACACAGGTGTTGTCATCTAAAATTTCCATAAACTGACCAAGAAAAATCAACAAAATGATGGGAAAAAATGTAAGACGCACAAAAAGATGATGGCATCGCCTGATACGTCGGACATAACCTTAAAATATTCTTCTTCCACCACAAACTTACGGTACTACAATGAATTATAATGAACTTAACAATTAATTTCAAGCAGAAACAAGAGGGATGCCTGAGGTCCCCGCACCGCTTTTCGGGTGTAATAAAATATTTAGGGCGTGATAAAATTCTAAACTGGATCCGCTCCATGCATATGGATACGAAAATAAAAGGAGATCCAATGTTAGCTAAGGAAAAACCAGCAAATAAACTTAAAAACTCATAAAATTGAGAGAGGATGGGGAGGGGGAGAGGGATCATCGATTAGTAATACAACAATGGATAGATGTGAGCTTTTGCCCCTCACCATACGCATCTCCCCGTCCAGACCCGGACGACGATGACGATGATGATGATGATGATAGCCGGACTTATTAATTTCGAAAGCCTCGTAAAACAATACCGTGCTGCTGGGTGTGCTTGTCTCCGGAATGCGGTGCGTGAGCCTTTTATGACTCGAAGACAAGTTTTAGCAATTTTATGAAATTCTAATTTTGCCGTAAAACCCAAAAAAGAACCCACACATTAAGTCGGCCGTGCTGTTGGAGACGGATTTCTCTTCGAATTTGGTGACATATTGTCGTCGAGGGCGCCCGATCGATCGGACGAGCAACGTGGGTCATCAGCGATTTAATTGCCTTCGATCGCACAGGGTTGTGTGGGAAATCTTTTATTGATTTAGGCTCGGGTGTGGGATTGGTTGGGATTTTGCTTATCTCGGTCTTCTGGTCTTTACTGAGCACTAAAGTGGTCCTATCTCGGTTTCTGATCAGGGTCAGCTTTTCCTGTTGGAAATGAGATATCGGAGGGGTTACTTTGAAACTTTGATTGATCTGTTAGACTCAGGTCTATACCGTTAGTGAGTTTTTGGGTGTTTTTTTGGGTCTATCGGGAATTGAATTTATGCGTTTTTGACGAGTGCTCTGGGATGAGGAATTTGAATGCATCTCCAGGGACAGATGGTGTATGGAACAGGTTGGGGGAATTAAAATGGACGTACGATCAAAATCGAATAGTCTAGCGTAATTAAAAGAACTCGTTGCGATCAAATGAGATGAAATGTCTTTTGAGGACATTATGGGGTTAATAAATTCAGCTGAGACAGTCAATCAGAGGAATTCGAGAATAATTTCAGTTAGTCCTAAAATTTGATTGAATTAAGAGGGCAATGAACTTGAGGGAAGGTGTACAGGCAGCAGGCGTCCTCTTTGAAGTTGGGGGTGATCTTTTTCGAACAGAAAATCCAGTTGATTTATGGGATTTCATCCTTCTTGTGTGTGGTGCAGCAAGAGGGCAACTATACTGACTTCAAATCTGTTTTGGCGAGGACTGTACAACTATCAAGACTTCAAAACCGCTTCGGCGAGGACTGTACAACGAGTTCGGGGCTGTACAGGAACATGCGTCTATATTTGGGTTTGAGGCTATACAAGAACATGCGTCTATATTTGGGCATCTAGGCGAGACAATTTTGTTGGACGAACAGTCGAAGCCCAGCCAGTGGAACCAACTGAACAAGACAATTTATACGGATAAATATTCTTATTTAAGAAGACCAGACATTGGAACAATGAAGAATGACCGCGATTAATGCGGCGCATTCTCCTTAAAATGGATCACATCCAGTCTTACGTGTGGACCATCCTTGCCAGTCCTAGGCACTCTCCTTCCACGCATCAAAGCCAAGTTGTTTTCTATCCGCGATTACTTGATCTTCATACAGAATGCGGCGCATACTTGTTAAGGAAGATCACATTGTTACGACCAGAGCATCCCGAGCACGCTGCTTCAAGTTCAGTACCACGATCACTTAGCCTTTATATTGGATATTCGGTCTTCATTCTCCTCTTGAGCTTGAGGGCTCGGATTCGAAGTCTCACTTAGCCAAAGAGTAGCGCTCGAAGAGGTCGAGACAGTTAAGTCGACGGAGCTTTGCCTTCCAGACTATATTCACGTCTTTCTACATGAGTTCGTTGTAATGTCCATTTGGCTTCCTCATAAGCAGGACTGAAGATCCTTCACACAAATCTTTTTGCAAAAGGCGCCAAGAAGCTGCTCTGGTCTGCTTATCGTCCAGCTCTCGGCTCCTAGACGCGTAGCATAAGGCTTTTGGAGAGCAAGATGGTGGTCCTTCTAGTCAGGAGATTAGATAAACCGATGTAGGAAGGGTTCTTAAGATTAGCAGCGGTTTGTGAAGAGTACCAGCGGTTGGCAAGGTTAACAGCGGTGGCCAAGAATAGCAGCGGTTGCCAAGAGTAGCAGCGGTTTTCAAGGTTTGCAACGGTTGGCAAGAGTAGCGGCGGTTGCCAAGGATGGCAGCGATTGCCAAGAGTAGCAGGGGTTGACAAGAGTAGCAGCGGTTGTCAAGGATTACAGCGGTTACCAAGAGTAGCAACGGTTGTCAATGTATACAGCGATTGCCAAGGTAAGCAACTGTTGCTAAGAGTGGGAACGGTTGCCAACGGTGATTCTACGTCCAATCGCCACTAAGATGACGTTTGTAGAGCCAACATTTGCTCGAAATAGACAAACTCCTTAACTACTTTATGAAATAATACACAAAGGAACCAACAAATCTTGGCTTGTAAGAACCGATCGTCACACGACAAGATCAACGTCGCCAGAGCTGAACATTGGTAAAACAAAGAAGCTCCTGGAACGAAACTCTATCCGCCTGCTTGTTGGTTTAATCACAGGACATTGCCCGATTGGAACTTTTTGGCCGAAAATGGAATGCGAAGTCCTCTGCAGGATCTGCGGTGATGAGGAAGAGACCGAAACGATCCAACGTCTGCTGTGGCACTTCCCAACACTTCAAAACCGGCGCCGAGCCTCTCAGGGTCAAAGGTTCTTCACAGAGACTGCGGCTACAGCGAACGCAGACATACTGGGTCTTCTAAGATTTGTAAAGAGCACGGGGTGGTTTCATCCATCACGTGGTAGGGTGGGTTTATAAATTTGTGTACCACAAAATCTGAAGGGATTCACAATGGGCCTTTGGGCCTCCTATTAATGCGGCGCATTCTTGTTAAAGTGGATCACCTCCAGTCTTACGTGTCGACCTTTCTTGCCAGTACCCGGCGCGCTCCTTCCACGCATCAAAGCAAAGTTGTCTTCAAGTGGAAGTGATGTCTCTATCATCCCACTCCCCTTCTTCAACCTAACCTAACCTATTGTCATGGTCTTTACACAATCTCCTTTTTTCTGGAGTCACAAAAGGAATCGATTCTCTTAGCAGAACTTGATATAAGCCTGAAGCGCCAAGCAGCAGCTCTTTACTGCTTGTCGTCCAGCTAGACTAGACAGAATAAGGGTTTTGTAGAGCACAATGTAGGTCGTCTGAAACAGAACTTTTGACAAACTGAACCAGCAGCGGTTCTCATGATTTACAGCGTTTGGCAAGGGTAGCAGCGGTTGTTAAGGGTGGCAGCGGTTGGCAAGAGCACCAATGGATGTCAAGGATGGCGGCGGTTGTCAAGAGCAGCAGTGGTTGTCGCGGGTGGCAACGGTTGGCAAAAGTGGCAGTGGTTATCAAGGCTTACAGTGGTTAGCAAGAGCACCATCGACTGTCAAGGGTGGCAGCGGTTGTCAAGGATGGCAGCAATTGTCAAGAGCAGCAGCGTTGTCAAGGGTGATTCTACGAGTACGTCGGATCTCCACTACGCTGTCATTTGTGGAGTTCACGTTTACCCCTGAAATAGACAAACTCCTCAACTACCTCATGGTCTCTACATAACCTCCTCTTATTCCGAATTCACAAAAACAATGAATCCTCTTAGAAGAACTTGATTTAAGCCCCTCTCCACTTCCAAGAAAGTCTGTTGCCTGTTTAGATTAAGTCGTTCTCCCCCACTCCAGTCGGCACACCCCCTCATTCCCTTTATGTAAATCCACTTATCACCAATGGTCCTTATCTAAACCACTTTCTCTCTTCTCTTCCAGGTACGTAAAGCAACCAGTCTCCAAACAAACCTATGTACACACACGGAGTAAGTTGATTTTCCCCCAAAACAGTCTTAGTTCCATTTGAACAGTCGTTGGTGTTTCCTCGCCCGTCAAAGGAGACCCAAAATCCACAGCAAACAGAAGTTCCTAATCCTATTAACAACTTAATACCCAATTTCTTATCTCCCATTCTTCTGGTTGCCTTGATTCCTCACCCACCTACAACGCTAATTCCCCAGCATCCATCAGGGAGCCCCATCAACAATGGAGTGTAGGCCAGAGCGGTCTGTTCCCGGTGCGTTTGCCTGACAGCCTCCCACGATTCTTCTTGCAACTTTGACTAGATTCCAATTTGGGTTTCAATTGGCCGAATGACTTAATCTTCCCCTTCTCGTGTGTCGTGTGGGCTGAGGCAATCGAACGGCGGGGGGAAATCCATGAACTTGTTGGGACACATTGTCTGAAATTGGGAAGGCATCGATGGCGGAAGCGCACCAAAAAGAGCGGTGAAAGTGAGTGCTGTGCACGTGATAATGATCTAGTCCTCCTCCACGTGGAATGGAAGCCTGCTGGGGATTTCATCACAACAATTGATTGAGTGCGAGGGCTGCTTGTGATGTAATTGATCGGGTGAAATGGTTTTTTGTGGTGAACAAAGGAAATGGTTGGGGGGCGGGAGAGGTTTCTCTTGGCTTAAGGTGGCTTGTTGTCCATACGATCGATGTGGCCGAGCCAAGGTAGTCGACGGATATTTGTTTTCCGGACTACGTCCACATCTTTTTTTTCGGAGTATTTTTGGAAACGCTGCACTGGAGCACTCAGACTCAAAACTGGTCCATTGTACTGCTAGGTAGCAATCTACTCCAGTGCAGTGAATTTGATCCCAACGGCAAATGGTGACTGGACCAGATTCGATTTCACTGGGATTCGAACCTGGAACTTCCTAACTTGGGACAGGCACTTAACCAACTGCGCCATCCAGTCGTTAAAGGTGATCGTCCCGTTAACTTGATCCCAACGGTAAGTGGTGACTGGACCAGATTCGATTCCACTGGGATTCGAACCTGGGACCCCTCTAACTTGGGGCAGGCACTTAACCAACTCCGCCATCCAGTCGTCTGAGAAGTGGTTAGGTTAGGTTAGGTACAGGTGGCTGTCTACAACAGTCTCAGTGGTAGAGGATTGCAATTCGATGGAAGAATAAAATTGGACTCTCGTAGGAGCACAACAAGACAACACAAAAAAAAGCGAATGTCTCGTGGCTGGATCAAATCAGACTTCAAATTCTCCCCCTAGTCGATCATCTGCTCGAACAACGAACGCCTGAAAACTCAACAGACTTCAAATTCTTCCCCACCTCGATGATCTGCTCGAACAACGACTTACTTACTTACTCAACAGGCCTACGACCCATTGAGAGTCTAAGCCTGGGCTATCGCCGCCTTCCATCGTTGACGGTCCTGGGCACGCTGCTTCCAGTCATCAAGACCACGCTGTCTTACGTCCGCGATGACTTGGTTGATTTCCCTTTAATTGAACAACAAGAACAGGAAAAACCATGACGTTTTGTGAACGGAACTTATGGTCAAAGAGGACGATTCTCATGGATTCTAGGGCGTATGCGAATCTAATCCCGACTGGCAAGATGCAGAAGAAGAACCTGGCAGGTCTCCAGTCTGTGCAAGAAGCTTGGTTGAAGACGTAGTCCCCTAGACTCTTGAAGGTGTTCTACGACGACGTCAATAAAAGTCTTCATCGAATAGAGAGAGGCTCCCAAATGATGCTGACGATCAGATGTGTCTTTGGCTCCCACAGGCCACAGGCCTTGAAGATAGTCTTCAATCCTCCACCTTTTGGTCGTCAAAGAAAAAAAAAACGTCTCATTTTATTATCCATCGCTAATTTCTGCGCTCCCATCTGTGTTTTGGTTTTGATGTTCCGAATCGTGGTTTTACGAGAATGCCCCGCTCACGTGCAGTCAGACATCAATCAGAAGACTATTCCCCAGCATCACTTAATGGCGAAAGCGTGCAAGCTATCGAATATATTTGCATACCGAACAACGATCTCTTATCGAATTTTATCGCTCACTCTGCCCTGCGCACCATCTCCACCACCGACCGGAGAGTGTAGCGTTTCCTAATGTCTCAAGAAGTCGCCTCAAATAAGCTATTCTTTACTAGTTTTTATTGGAAGCCATATTCCACTCCGAGAGAACACGGGATACTTAAGAAAGAAGACGACCGACGACCGACGGCCGACCGATCAGCGGCGACAATCGACGGCGACGCCGGACAAATGGAATGAAAAAGAGAAAAAAAAAAACGAAAAAAAACAGTAATAGAATCATAAAATCAATAAATTTAAATAAATGCTAAATAACAGGCCAATAATATCGTTCCCAAGTGTGATATAAAATTCTCCTTTATCGTCAAATTGAATCTTCAAATAAAGAACGAGAAATTCTCGGCAAGAGAGAGAGAAAGAAAAGAAAGCCAATAATAAAGCAACAAACAAACAAACAAATAAACCCGGACCAGACTGTGACCGTCGTCGGAGTGCAGGGCTCAGAAAGGGAGGGAAAGACGGAGACTGGGAGATGCAGACTCGATGAATTTGTTAAACTATTTTATTACACTGAACTGGCAGAGGGGCCCGTCTTTGGAATGATGGCCCCCCTTGCACTTGCTGCTTGTCGGTGGTTGTTGGCAACTCTAGACCACCCGAAAATAGTTGTTGGTTGGATGGTTAATCCACTAATACGAGTACGCACTCGCACTCGTAGTCGCCGTCGCATCAGTGTGTCTCTGTGTCTCTGTGTGGCTTTGGTCTCTCTCACAGGTTGCTCTTTGTTGCATTCAGTTTTTGATTTGCATCTCTTATAGGAGAGAGGGAGGGGGAGGGGGGGTACGTCTCTTGTGATTTTTCTAAGATGTGAATTTGTTTGAAAATTTACAAGACATCGGCATAACATGAGATCTAGAATTCTCTGTGAGATGCCCGCTGTTGTGCTGCTCCGTCACATAAACCAGATTCTGGCGGAGGTTGCATAAAACATGTTCTCGGTTGCTTCTTCTGTTTCTCTTTCGTTGTATGAATAATTTTTGCTTGCCGAGTGTAAGACGGTGAATCAGAGACACACACAGAGAGAGGGAGAGAGAGTGAGAGAGAGGCAGAGAGGCAGAGAAAGAAACGTGATTAAGGCGAAACTTGCACTTGTACAGCAGTGTTCCCACTGTGAACAAAAATCGATCTTAAATCATCTTCTTCCCATCATTCATGGCGATATAGGGATCTGTCAGAAGACGGTCTAAAGTCGGAAGTGAAGCTTGGAACAGTTTTGTCTTTTTACCATTATTCAGGGCGAAATTGCGGATCTGTCAAATCGTGTAGGATGAAGACAGAAGCTGAAGCTTGGGTCAGTTTTGAAGGATTGCAGAATTGTTTGAAGTCCACAATCATCTCCTTCCCATCATTAATTGCGGATCTGTAAAATCGTGGAGGATGCAGACGGTCTTGGTTCCAAACTGAAGCTTGGGTCAGTTTTGTAGGGTTACAGAATTATTTGGTGGGCGCCGTGGCGTAGTGGGTCTTTGCGTCGACTCCTACGGCCGAGATCTGAGGTTCGAATCTCGAAAAAAAAATACCTAACATTTTTTTCACGGCTCCACCTCTTTCGAGTCACTGACAATTCTCAAAGAGTCTAACCGTCTACGTCTACAACACGAGTGGTTGTTGACAAGCTAGGCCCAGGTCCACCTCGGACTGTAGCGCCGCCATTATTATTATTAGAATTGTTTGGACTCCACAATCATCTTCTTCCCATCATTCATTGAGGATCTGTCAAATCGTGAAGGATGCAGACGGTCTAGATTCGAATCTGAAGCTTGGATCAATCATTCCACTTGTGTTCCACTTGTGGTTGCAATTATCAGCCGTTTTTCAGTTTTCTGTTCGGTTGTTTGAGATTACAAAGTAGTCCTCGACGTCGTCAGTTCATGTCGTCTATTGAACTTTAGTTAAATAACAAGCTTAAGTCTCACTCTGACAAGGATTCTGTTGAAGGACTGCCAAAATTTGCAGGCATTTCTGACAAATCGTCAAAATCTTCATAAGCAGGCCTCTTTCTCAGGAAGTGAAGATTTGGGCAGAGACGCATCTCATCATCCCTGCACTAAACAATCAATTTTCTATCACTCCCGAGAAGCATGCAGCATAACGACCACAAAACTTCAAACTGAAGTTCGCACACCAACTCTTTCGTCCACCCAACCGAACTTTGCTCCTTTTTAATTATCAAACAATGTTCTCTGCCAAAAAAAAAAAGACGAAAATGAAGCGAAAAAAAAAATCCAATTTCACCCTCTCCCTCACCAATCCGCCGCCACCACCTTCTGAAATTGAATATCAAAAGCACATTCACCTCTTCGAATTTGCCTCTCATATACACACCAACATACGGATCGATTGTGGCTGTTGCACTAAATATACAACACGAACCGAGGGAGAGCCAGCCACCTTTTACCTCACTCAATGCGCCGTTATCAACATTTTTCGATTACTTTTAATTTCGTTCCGTTGTTCCTTCGCCCCACAAGAACCCAAAACAGAAAACAACGATTAAAAGAAGCGAAACAGAAAAAAAAAGGGCAACAAAAAATTCTGTTTAAAGAAAATATTGCTCAAGCACAAGATATCAACTCTTATCTCAGCACCGATAATTTTTTCTTTTGTATACACACTCTCAAATGAAATTAAACTATAAAAGAAAAAATTGAGAAAACCAAAAAAAAAGTCTTAATCAATGAGAGCAACAGAAAATGAAACGAGAAAAAAAAGAGAGAAGAGCCCAAAATGTAAGACGAAACGTGTAGAAAGAGACCAACCAAGAAGGAATGGAGAAAGAGAGCGCACAAGGCAGACAGACAGAGTGAGAGAAAAAGGAAAAACAGAACAAAACAAACAACAGGTGAGACAGACAACAGACAGAGTGAGAGAAAAAGGAAAAACAGAACAAAACAAACAACAGGTACCTTTCTCTCTCTCTCTCTCTCGCTCTCTCTGGATACCTGTAGCCCCGGAGGTTACACCATCGCATCTGAGGAAGACCATCAAAAACAGACAAAAAAAAAACGAAGAAAACCCAAAAAAAGTACAAAAAATCTCCGCTTTTCCTTCTCTCTCTTCGTTTCTCAGGAGATTTTGATTGCAGACGCCTGGGCAAGATCGTCGGTTTTTGTGTGTTTTTTTTTGCCCCTTTGCTGTACTGTTTTTTTTGTTTTTTTTTTGTTATTCGGGGGGGCTAACCGCGTTTTCTTGTTGTATCGAATATACCTGCAGGAATATCAAAAAATTAAACACCCTGGCAACCCATAACATCTCGTTTAATATGTAGTGTGTGTACCTGGGATAAGGTAAAACTCTCTCCTTTTAGTCTTACATATGTGTCGAGCGTGTGTTGACGTGAATTTTGTGTGTTACTCAAAAGTGATTCTGTTGTTTTCCCTTCAAGAAAAAACGTTTAAATTAACTGCACACAGTCTCTCCCGAGTTTGGTGGTGATTTGTTATCTGAATTAGAAGAAATTCACTTAAATTGCACTTTGCACGACTGACCGACGCGCCATTGAAGTGAATCCGAATAGGAAAAAAAAAACGAAAGAATACAGTGTATTTTTTTTGGATATCGAGTGTGTAAGAGAGTAAAGCTTGTTTTATGCTTTTTTTTCCATTCATTTTGTTGGTATATCTGCTACCATTTGTAGGTTTCCTTTGTGTGGCTATTTTAAGGTTTCAACTTGTTTTGATGGTTTTTTTTTTGTCTACTTTGCGGACTACACTTGACTCTTGTGGGTGGAGGAGTGAGATTTTTTGTTCTTCTTCTAAAAATAGGTGATGTCCGAATTTATGTGACAGATTTTTGATTTATTTTTGGCGAAATTCTGTCGAGAATGAGTTCTTTTTTGTTACAGCAACATGTTGCTGGGTTTAGTTTTGGGCCTGGGAGTAGGGAATGTGATCAAAATGCAGTCTTTGCCAAAGAAAAGCCGTGTTTCAACCTTCTTTTTGCCGAATTTCCGTCAAGAAAGTGTTCTTTTTCACAACCATCTTACTTTGTTGCAGCAACATGTTGATGGGTTTAATTTTGGGAGTAGGGAAATGTAGTCTTCGCCAAAGAAAAGCCGTATTTCAGCCTTCTTTTTGCCGAATTTCTGTCCGGAAAGAGATATTTTTCACATCCGTCTTATTTTGTTGCAGCAACTAGTTGCTGGGTTTAGTTTTGGGTCTGGGAGTAAAGAAATGTAGTCTTTGTCAAAGAAAAGCCGTGTTTCAACCTTTTTTTGTCCAGAAAGAGATCTTTTTTTACAACTATCTCCGACAACTTTTTTATTTTGTTACAGCAGCATGTTGCTGGGTCTAGGAGTAGGAACCATATTCCAAATGTAGGCTGTGCCTGCGAAAAGCCGTTCTTCAGCCTTCCTTTTGCCGAATTTTTGTCGTGAAAGATATCTTTTTTTTGTTGTTGTTGCAGCAACATGTTGCTGGGTCTAGTTTTCAGTCTAGGAGTAGGGAAATGTGGTCAAAATGAAGGCCTTGCCTAAGAAGAACCTTATTTCAACCTTCTTCTTGAAAGTCGTCGTCTTTAAAGGTGCGTTTTCGTATGCTCTTCCTTAGCAACAATGTTGTTTTGGTAAAAAATTTAACCCGGGTATCTTCTTAAGCCTTACAGTCTGATCCCAGGTATACAGAGTTGCTCTATGGTTCTAAATAAAGCTAGGTTATTCCTCCTACGCTTCCAAATGAAGCCAGATTCTATCCCTGGACGATACATGAGCGATCTTCCCTTGATTTGTTCACAACCAGCCTTCCCCCAGCTCTTAACTCAATCCCTCGTGATCATCTGCCCCATGATCAGTTCATTCATCGCCTCAGCTCCACAATATTCATTTTCATGGTCAATTTTGAGCAACATTTAGCATCATCATCAGCAAATAACGTCCCAATATCCACCAGATAAGTGCTCATCGGTGGCATCATCATTATCCCCCCCCCCCACTCCCCCACCTGGTGCTCGCTCGACTTATTTTCAGTTTCAGTTTATTAAAAAGGACACACAGAGTGAAGCACAGAAGAAGAAAAAAGGAAGCGGCTCCAAGCAAATAAAACTAAACACAAAAATATTCGCGCATCCAACCAAAAAAAAAAAACGAGAAGACAAAGATTGGAATAACAAACCACCTCGCGCAACACACAGAGTGGTGCCCACCACAGATTCTTCATCTTTAAGACAACGTTTGTTGTCGATTCCACTCTTCACAACTCCCTCCACCTCCTGATACATCCTCTGGTTTTGTTTTCTGTGTGCAATGTTCGTTTCCTTTTTTTGTTTGCTGCTCCTGCTGCTGGTGCCTGCGCTGCTGCTGCCACCGTTGCATCGCTTCGATTTATTTTTGCGAAAAAGTTGAGTTATTTTTGAGACGTTTTTTTTTTGTTGCTGTTGTTGTTGTTGTATTATTTATATGCACTCTCCATATATCTATGTTTGAATAACGAGACAACTGCAGGACGACTTTTGTTCCTCGCTATAAATAAACAAACGAAACCACCACCACCACCAACAACAACAACAACAAAAAGAAGTCCATCTTATGCAGTGCACATCACAGAGTATCTGGTGTATATCTACGAGTATATCTCTTATGTGAGAGCGCGGAGCAGCAACCACCAAGAGACCAAAAAGCAGACCGTGTGTGTGCATAGTACGCCTTAAAGGCCAACTATTTATACTGCATGTTGTGTGTGCGGCGTGTTGTGCCTCCTGCCTTGCTAACTCTGTTGGCTGCTACATCTTTCGGGCCGCAAGACCTCTCCCTCCTCCGTTCTAACCCTCAACAGGCCGCGTTTCTTTGTATCTCAGGGATACAAATCGCCGGAGAGTTAGTTGGGGTGATTTTTCCTAACTGAAACGACACTCAACTTTGTGGGTAATAAAACACATACTCATCGGCTGGCAGTGCAGTTTTATGTAACCACCGTCGAGAGTTGGTCTATTCCTTTTCATTTTCCTCTTTTACGTCTGGTTTTTGTTTTTATTTCGAATGAATTTTGTTGTATTTGACCAAAAGGATGAGAGGAGATACAATTTTTGCACAACGCAAATCAAGTTCGTTCAGGAGTTGAACTCCACCATCGTCATCGCCCCATGCCCGCCGCTGGAGAGAAGTTTGCTCCTCGCCTTCGCCTCTAGAGAGGAACCCCAGAACCTTACATCCTCCTCCTGCCTGAGAACGAAGGAGGAAGTAGAGTGAAGGCAAATTTTTGGTGGAGGTTGCGATGGCGAGCAGCACCGGGAAAACCAAACGAAGAGTGGGTGGGATAGTGGACAGTTTTAATGATCAACTATAAAAAATTGAAATGGTGTAGTTAGAGGGCATTCTATGCACTCCCATGGATCCATGTCTCCATTCGGACCCTAGTCGCTGTTGGACGTGTAACTAATTTAAAGTCAAAATAAAAACAATCAACGGTGTGGATTTCTTTTTGAAGAGCGCGGTTTCGGAATGGATTGGATGGGAAGGTCAAGGGAAGGGGAGCATGGACGAAGACATGTTCGTGTAACGGTTACGTAAAATTAAGTATCGAGTGTAGATTCTGTTTTATTGGGCGAGCGACATGAATTGGTGCTGTTTTTGAATTGTTGATGATGACGGTGGGAGTTGACAGTCGCCACGTTCTCGAGAGCATCAATATTCTAGGGGCGACAGGGATTTTAATGGAGTCTTGGGTGTTTCTTAGAAAAGATTCGAAAACACCCGTTTTATTGCTTGCCCTTAGGTACAATTGTTCAAATTTTGTCACTGGCTAAGAGCTTGCTTTAATTTGCTCTCCGGCTTCTTTTTTCGTCTCCATCTTCGTCTTCGTCTTCGTCTTCGTCTTCGTCTTCGTCTTCGTCTTCGTCTTCGTCTTCGTCTTCGTCTTCGTCTTCGTCTTCGTCTTCGTCTTCGTCTTCGTCTTCGTCTTCGTCTTCGTCTTCGTCTTCGTCTTCGTCTTCGTCTTCGTCTTCGTCTTCGTCTTCGTCTTCGTCTTCGTCTTCGTCTTCGTCTTCGTCTTCGTCTTCGTCTTCGTCTTCGTCTTCGTCTTCGTCTTCGTCTTCGTCTTCGTCTTCGTCTTCGTCTTCGTCTTCGTCTTCGTCTTCGTCTTCGTCTTCGTCTTCGTCTTCGTCTTCGTCTTCGTCTTCGTCTTCGTCTTCGTCTTCGTCTTCGTCTTCGTCTTCGTCTTCGTCTTCGTCTTCGTCTTCGTCTTCGTCTTCGTCTTCGTCTTCGTCTTCGTCTTCGTCTTCTTCTTTGGCTTCGTCTTCGTATGACCCTCTCCAGTGGCGTGCGCCACCTTAATCCTTGACACCCTCTGCGGCGTTGTTACAGACGAGAGTCAAAGACGAGCGGGATGAATGTCTGCAAGGCAGACCCTTATTCACGAAGCAGCTTAAATCCTCTACGAGGCTCTTTCAAAGAGAAATGCAGTGCAGCACGCCTTTCAGTTCAAGGGGGCAATGGGACACAATGGACCCAATATGTTGGACAACGTAAGCCGCTGCTATAAATGGACTTTATCGCTTTCCGGCAGACTGAGGATGAGTCAAGAGGAAATACATGAAGATCCGAATCGATATTCTCCATCAAATGAGCTGGTTAAGGTCCCACTCCAGTGGCGTGCGGCATCTTAGTTGTGGACATCCTCTGATGCGTTGGTCGCACAGGCTCAAAGTCGAAGAGGAATGAAATGACTGTCAACGAAGCAGACTTGTATTCAAGGTCCAGCTTAAGTCCTCTACGAGGCTATGCCAAAAAGGAGAACAGTGCAGTGCGTCTTGTAGTTCAAGGAGGCAATGGGGCACAATGGACTCAAACTGTTGGTCTACGCGAACCGCTGCGATTGATCGACACAATCGGCAGACTAAGGATGTCCCGAATGAGTCCAAAGACAATAGAAGATGTGAAGGATATCAAAGATCGTCAAAATCTGCTCCCCGTCCAAACATTTTTGAAACTGTCAAGCGCTCTCATGTGCAAATGCAATTTAACACAACACATCCCTCGTCATTAAATTAACTGTCAAAAGAATTTTTTTGATTGAATTTCAGTGCCTCCTCCTCCTTCTTGTCGATCGGACCGTCCTTCCGTCCATCCATCGGTCCCCCCATCCGACCATCACCTCCGCACATCGCACGGCCGAAGAGGAGAGCCCACCGAAAGGTGAACAAAACACCGAAGCAGTTTAAGGTCAATTAACGTGCATAAACTTTAATATAAAATATGGTCGATAAAGCAATTGCTTACTTTACTCCGAGCCGTCCGCCACTCCGCCGCCGCCGAAGACGAAGCATGAATCAAGGAGAGGACCCAAAAAAACGACGAAAAAATGAAAAAAGCCGGTACCCAGGAGTTTTATGATAACAATTATAAGTAATATATTTGCACTGTCTCTTTTGGAGGCTGCTTTTTTGGTCCTCGCGCGCTGCGTTCCTGCTGCTGCCGGTTGCCTTTCCCTCCTTTCCCCTTTTTGTTGGGACCTTACACATAAATTCATCCGGCAAGACACCGTGCGCCCGGTAAGTAGGTTATAAATTGGTTTCAAGTCATGCGAGTGTTATTAAAATGAGAAACGAGGAATTACAATCTGGAGGGACGACGCAATTTAAAGTGGTTCAGATATGGGAAGGATAGCTCCTTCGAAGCCACGGAGAGGAGACCAAAAAAATGGCACACAAGACGGAACATGCTTGATAAGAATTTTTGCATTTTTTTGGTCATCTTTTGGGGCGAATGGGAAAAAAGTGGGAGAACAAGATTTTTCGCTTTAGATCTGAATTTGAAAGTGGGCCCGAGAATCGGTGACGATGGTGAAGGAATTTTTGGTATTCCCGGAGACAGGTGCTGAGGAATTCTTGGTTTGACTTTCGAATTGCATTGCAAAAGTTCTGAGATCTGAGAGTTTGGGCATCTTTTTTGACTTTCACCGTTTTTGCAGAAAAAGGGGGAGGGATTTGGATGTGAAGGAGAATCAAAGCTTTGAAGACCATGGATGCATTGAAGAATGTGTGCAAAAAGAGGGTAGATCGTTGAAGAAAAATCGAGTTATCCGAAGGAAAAATCCGTAACCGCAATCGAGGACGTCCAGTGGCGCACATAACTAGAGGGGCCTTAGTCAGCTTATTTGACGGACGATTAAATATCATTCAGATCTTCATCTATTGCTACCTGACTCTCAGTCTGCTGGAAAATGATTATGTCGATCTATCGCAGTGGCTCACGTTGACAGTTTAGGTCCATTGTGCCCCATCGCCCCCTTGAACTGAAAGACGTACTGCACTGCTCTCCTTTTTGGCAGAGCCTCGTAGAGGACTTAGGCTGTGCCTTGAAGAGAAGTCTGCTTTGTAGACATGCATTTCATTCATCTTCGACTTTGAGGCTGTGAGACATCGCAGCAGAGGATGTCCACGACTAAGGTGCCGCACGCCACTGGAGGGGACCTTAACCAGCATTGTGTGCGCCGCTGGAGCAGCTAGCGACGAAGCCGAAGACGAAAATTAAGACAAGAAGATGAAGACGAGAAGACGCAGACGAGAAGTCGACAACGAAGACTAAGACGAAGACGAGGAAGAAGAAGAAGAAGAAGGAGAACAAATTTAAGCGTAGCACCACCAGAAAAAGATTTTTCTTGACGTCAAGCCTCTAACTCCTTGCCTTCCATTCCATCTTCCCTTTGACTCCAAAACACCTTGTCCAGTGACACCACAGGACCAGAGTTCCTGCTTCTGATTGCTTCACAAATTCAACCCAAAGACGCCTTCATTCCCCATTTCTTCAAGTCCCTTCGTGAACCCTTGACAGAAATGCATCTCCTTAGACTTCAAGCCCAAGTTTTCCTCTCGTTAAGCCTCGAAAATCCTCTTATTGTTCCCGCCCATTCGCATGCCACTGCCCCTCGTCCCCAATTCCTGTCTACAGGCTGTCACAGATCTGTGTTCAATTCCCCATTTCATTAGCACAGCCCTCACCGTCACCCTCTGATCCCGTCCCATCCGATCAATTCAAGCGTGAGTAGGCCTCCAGTGAATCTCTGATTAATGCTGCCAACTTTGTCCTTTGCATTGTCTATCGCCAGTCAATGGCTTGAAGCGTTAATCCTCACACCCATCGTCCGGCCAGCTTCATGCAAGTCACTCAGTCTCGGCCTATGCCCGCCTGGGACGGGCTTAAAATACCCTTTCATGGCTCAATTCATGCATGTCAATCAAACTGAATACGCTGGTAATGCATTGACAGACGCATCTCGCTGGGCTCTCGCTGGCGATTGCATTTCGTGGCCGGACTGTGATCTGCCGCCAGTTATCGATTGTAACGACAGTTTAATTGAAAAGCGTGTTTAATCGCCGATGTATGGGGCACTTAAGTGCAAGCCTTGTGGCATTTATAAATCGGCCCGAGGCGGTGGTGTGTGTGTGTCTCCTCCTACTCGGCAGTTCCACTTTCAATTAAGTGCACCGAGATTGTGCATTAAGATTTGCTATTCCTTCATTCACGGACCTCAACTGTGACGGAGGTGGATAGACACGTGAAGGTTTCGCAGGAGTTCAGAGGAGTCACAGTCTGGGGTGTGAATTGAATGCTTTTTTGGGGTCAAATAATGTATTCGAACTTTGGTTACGCTACAATCTGAGGGGTCTAGCGCCGTTCTGTGGAATGTAGGACGAGTTTAAGGACATTTTGGGAATGATCCCCACCTGGGACTTGGTAGCGAAGGTGGTTTCGTTGATGGTGCACGGCACTCCCGTTAGAAAATCTTACCGTATTTCGCTTCTACATTTAATTTCCTATTCATTCCGATATTCCACATCCTTCAATTCGTCCTAGATCCTGAGAATTTCGTTTCACAAAACATCATGTCCTCCAAGATCATTCGACAAAGTAGGACCCTACGAACTTTGGTTCCAAAAACCAACCACGACATTCGTGTTAGAAAATCCTGCCTTATCTCACTTCTTCATTCCTTTTCCTATCCATTCTTATATTCCACGTTCTTCAATTCGTCCTAATTGTCGAGAAAATTGATTCAGAAAACATCGTATTTTTCTCAAGATCATAAATTTCACGCAAAAATGGAGGTTGCTCCGAACTTTGCTTCCAAAAAACTAACCACAGCATTCCCGTTAAAAAGTCTTGCCTTATTCCGCTTCTACATTGAATTTCCTTTCCGTTTTGATATCTCGCATCCTTTAATTCGTCCTAGATCCTGAGAAATCCGCTTCACAAATTGTTGCAATCATAAGATCCACTTCGACGAAAGTTCGTTCATTTTCAGCAAAAAAATGCAACCCGCTCGTGATAGCAGTTCACTGCATTTTTTCGTGTGACACATGCCATTTTTTTCAAAGTCGATTTTCTGCGATTTTCCACCGAAATTTCGCCTCAAATGCATGGTGCTGTGTGTGGAAATGAGATTTGAAGTGAATTCAATCAAAAATTTGATTGGAAATCCTTAAAAATTTGAGAAAATTGAATTTTTCATTTTTCATGACGTCAGAGTTGAATTCATTTAAGAAGCGGGAAACACGAGATTATTGGCTGTTTGGCAATGCGTGCAGGAATTTGATGCGATTTGATTGGCTATCAGTGAAATATGACAGATGATTGTTCGTCGAAAAGAATATCGCGTTGCCAAGGATGGTTTTTTGAGGGGGAAATTATGTTTGTGATGGCGTGTTGCTTCGCATGGAAATTGAGTGAATTATTTGGGAAAAAATATGTTTTTGCATCATTTGGAGAGGGAAGTTTGAGGAAAATGTTGTTGGATGGATGGTGGAGATGAGTTTAGATGGGTGAAGGGTACTTTTTGAGGGAAAATGTGGGGTTTTGGGTGCATATAGCCCCGCTTAGTCTTCTTTGAAATCAGAGGAATTCAGAGGAAAACTGAATGCTGAAGGCTATTGTCAAGGGATTTACGGTTGATCTTTGGTTTTAGACAGTCCCAAAGACTTAATTTGCTTTGAACCAGTCAAACTTCGTGGCCAATGAAGATACAAGTTGCTGACTTGAGGTGAAGGGGCCTAGATAAGTCCATGTCCATGTAGACAGAGACGTGATGACCGTTTTCCCTAATCGAAACCCTGATATAGGGGGACCACCTTGGGATCAATGCTTTAGTTCGGATGGGGGAGATAGGTTTGGGGGCCAGATCTTCGACCAGTTGTTTTTTGAAACGCTACACTGGAGCACTCAGACTCAAAATTGGTCCATTATACTGCCATGTAGCAACTTACTCCAGTGGCGTTAATTTGATCCCAACGTCAAATGGTGACTGGATCAGATTCGATTTCACTGGGATTCGAACCTGGGACCGCTCTAACTTGGGGGGCAGGCACTTAACCAACTGAGCCATCCAGTCGTTGAAGGTGATCGCTGGCTTAAGACGGTCTCAAAGGTTTGATTGTAGTTGAACCAGTCTGACTTTGGGGCAGATGATGTTTCTGCTGCACCTGAACGTCTCTGTTTGCAGGTGATTCCTCGACCATTAAAAAGGCAGACAAGACACGCTTTCGAATAGAAGACGTTCTTGGTCTCCTGGAAGGCTGAAGGGGATTAGGTTAGGTTAGGATGTTAGGGAATAACGACGAATATACATGAAATGAGTTGAAAAAACAGCCACACAAAAAAAACAACCAAAACAAGAGTCCCTTTGCTCTCCTCTCACAGCCACCTCCTACGTCTCTCGCGCTTTTCAAAAAAGAATTCAAAACAATCTCAAATAACAAAATCAGTGCCGTGGATATATCAATGATGATGGTCTATCCGGAAGAGCCCTTTTGGGCACTACCCACCGTTCCCGGACTGTACGACGAGAGCGACTATCGTGGTAAGTGTTTTCGTATCTAAATCTCTTTGTTTGGCATTCTAGCGTCTCAATCAAGCGATCTGACGTGCAATTACGTATCTAGATTGATTCTCGTTTGGCCGCCGAGCAGCTGTAATAACTCCATTACAGTCGTTCAACTGTCAGCGGCGATAAATTGCAAATTTCTGTGTGTGTTTGATTATGAAACTGCGCTGAGTGTTGATTGAAACGTACAAAAATGCATATTGACTTGAGTTATGTTCGCCACACAACGACGACGACGACGACGACGAGCGTGGAGTGAAAAGCCAGTACAGGCAGTCAGACAGACCAACTGTGTGGGGTGGTCTCGGTTCGGTGTTTTTTTTTCGGCCATAATCTTGATCTGATTTGGATATGTCGGGCTTTTTTGGTTTAATTTTTCTGTTAATTACATGCTGGTAGACAGATTTGCATGCAGATTAATGCTAACGAAGGTAGCGTGGATCCGGTGAGGTCTGGCGGGTGATTAGAGGTGGATTGAGCGGTATCCAAAAACACAGCGGGAGACTGTGCGACATTCGATGGTTGCGCGCAGTGAAAGCGGTGTTTTTGCAATTTGCACACACAATTTGCTGTGTCCATTTACTTAGCGGGCTCCCGACCCGTGAAGGGTCTCTGGCTGTGCCTCTGCCTGCCTCTGTGTCCATCTAATGAATCATTTATGTTGAGAGGGGATGTTGCCAAGTCCAAATTCGAAGGAGGGTGTTGAGAGGGGATGCTGCTGAGTCCAAATTCGAGGGAGGGTGTTGAGATTGGATGCTGCTAAGTCCAAACTCGAGAGAGATGGTCTAACAAGTCGTGCATCGCTTGCCAGCAAATCATCCCTCCGCTCCATCTTCAGTCGACTTCCGTCCACCAATTCGCTTCGCATTCCTCTCGCAAAAAAAGATCTTGACTTTAACAAGGTAAATCAATGATTATTTTGAAATCCATCGATTCATCTGATTCAAGGCGAAAAAGAAACCGCACAAATATTTCTCCCACAAATCATTTCGTTGAATGACATTGTTACCACTTCGCCGATACACCTACAACTCCATCCTTGAGGGGAACTATCATGTTCGCGCACAAGGCGAACGAACGAAACGAAACGAAACACAACGTCGAATTCGAAACCGGACAAGGTGGCAAATAGCTTGAAGCTGCCGCTCCATTGACTGGTTAGTGGTTTTCACCCTCCGCCAGCATCGCCGGCCGCCTCTTCTATCGAGACCCATTCAATTACGGTCAACAAAAGATCAATTCATGTCGATCGAATGATGGAATTATGGTTTTCTGCACGCCAACCACACGCAACGATACCACGGAGCCCAAAGGCGGGCCCCTACGTCGCGTCGCTCGGCGGTAGTGGATGAAATCATGATTTCATGGGCTGCAAAACAATTTCATTCGACACTTTTGAGTTTTCGCACGCAATTTCTGCGAGAGATTCAATTCGAATCTCAGGTGTCTGGGCAGGAGGCGTATGACAAGAGGTTACAACTTAATTTACGTGACAATTTCGACTCTAATTTGAATGAGGGAGAGAAAAAGGAAAAGTGGATGGCCAGTGTCTGTGGGAAAATTGCATGAAAAATCGATTGGTGGCAATGGAACGCACGCGTTGCGTTGCGACATGCCGCCACGCAAAGTATGTAATTGCGTCATAATGACTGCAAAAATATGGAGAAACCAATTAAAAGGCTTCGAAGTTCTGCTCCACTTTTGGCCTGTAAATTTGTTCATTTTACGACGATGTGTGGCTTAGGTTTTAGTTGCGCTGTGCGGTTGGGAGCGAAACGTGAACGTTTGCAATTTATGGCGAGGTGGCAACTAATTGAACGGGATTTCTGTAGCTACTGACTGCTGGACACAAATGGCAGACATGATGGAGATGAGGAATGAACAAGTGTGGACTTAATTTAATCTCATTAGATTGTGCGACGAAATTGGATGACATATCATGCGAAATTAAGTGGGAAGTTGCTTTTACAGGGTGCGCCATCTTTTATGCCGGTATGGGAGAGTTTGACCGTATTCCAAGCGGCGTTAGCAATATTCTTTGACTCAACTGCACTTTAAGCAGTAACAAATGCAAATCATCCTTCAAAAGTGGTTACCCTGACGGCAAGATGCTGATACGACACAAGTGGGTTCACGGCAGCACTCTGTCCTACGGCTTTAACCAGTTCATTGGACCGTCTTGGGCGTTGATGAATGGCATGTTGACGATTTCCCACTGTCCCATGCTCAACAAAATTCGCCACCAAACGACAAATAGTCTGCTCAAACGGTGCTTGTTGGCCATGATATTTTCGACGACAACTGAGCGACTATTCTCAATTTTGTAGCGTCGATCTTGCCTTGACTCTCACTTCGGCTTTCATTGAAGATGCCGACTGAACGGGAACCTAGGAGAAGATTCCGTGTCTCAGGACCACAGGCAAGATCTGGCTTACTCACTTAACAGGCCTACGACCCATGGAGGGTCTGAGCCTGGGCTATCGCTGCCTTCCTTCTTCCAGCAATTCAGCAAAATCTGACAGTATGTGTACGTAAGCTCACGTTCAGGCAATTTGACGGATTCTCCGAAGTGTTCTCCTTGAAAAAGTCGTCCAAAGAGGTCAAATCGCGGCTCCGAGGTGGCCAATTGACATCGCCAAGGCGGCTGATAACACGATTTGGGAATTTGGTGCGCAAAAGATCGATTGTGGCGTGGGCTGTGTGGCAAGGCGCGCCATCCTACATAAACCAGAGGTCGTCCAAGTCCATGTCTTCAATTTCAGCCAAAAATAAAGTCGATTAACATGGCTCTGTAACGCCCAGCGTTGACCGAAACGTTGTTCCTCGCTTCATTTTCGAAGAAAAATGGTCCAATAATGCCACCACTCCACAATCCGCACCAAACTGTCACTTTCTGTGGATGCACTGGCTTCTCGACAATAATATGCGGGTGCGGCCGAGTCCCAGATGCGGCGATTTTGTTTGTTAACGTAGCCGCCGAGATGAAAATGCGCCTAAAATCGTTGTCCAGTTCAAGCTGCTCTAAGGTCCAAACTGCGAAGCGATAACCACTCGGATGTTCGTGCGCCTTCAATTGTTGAGTCAATTGGACCTTGTAAGCGAAGAATCCGAGATCTTTGTGCAGAATTCTCTTCCGCCAAGTGCGCAAAATGTTGAGCTGTTGAGATCGACGGTGAGTTGATGTTCGAGAATTGAGTCTCACACTCCCGGTCACAGGAGCCACATTCTCATCTGTGCGCATCGTACGACGACGGGGATCATGAGTGTTGTCCACTAACATACTAGTCTCACGAACTTTTTGCACAAATTTGCGTGCAGCAGTCGCGGAGGGTGCTTCATTTCGGCCAAAACTTCTTTTCAAAAAACCCACTGTTTGGGCTACACTCACTCACTTTGAAAATAAGTTTTCAATATTCTCCAACATTGTTCCACCATAAAGTGAACTGTTTCGTTCCGCGGAGGAATGATACTGACTTTCTGTCAAGATTTCGAGCAGGAAACAGCTGTCTGTGTCAGAATAACCTATGATTTAAAAAGAAACCACTAGATGGCACACTAAAGGGGTCGCGGGGGCAATGCATGCACGAGAGATCTCCAGGCCACTCGATCCTCCGCCATCGACTCTAACTCATCAGGAGCTATGCCCAAGCGCAGCCAGGCGAGTGTTTGAACTTGGTCCAACCATCTGATCCTAGGTCTGCCATGCGGGTCACTGAATATGAGATGAGATGAGATGGCACACTCTGTACAGCGTCACTACTTCGGCGCGTTGTTTTGGTGTGAAGCGATTCATGATTAAATATGTCTACTCAAGTCATTCGGTTGATCAATTTCAAAGTCTTCAATGTTTATATACCGACATAAAAGATGGCGCACCCTGTACTGTGGTGCTACTGTCGGATGTGGACTTGGACTCTTTGTTTCTTAGAAAATCTTTAAAAATGTCTGAGACACTCACTGATGAAACCAAGATTTGGGCACACCCTGTATATACATTGTGGCACTACGAACGGAGGTGAACTTGGGCCTGTCTTTGTTCCCTAGAAAGTCTTTAAAAATCCCTAGACGATCCCTGATGGAACCAAACATTTTGGCGCACGCTCTATATACCGTGTATCGTGGCGCTACGAATGGAGGTGGACTTGGGCCTATCTTTGTTCCCTAGAAAGCCTTTAAAAATCCCTTGACACTCACTGATGGAACCAAACTTATTGGCGCACCCTCTATAATGTGTGTCGTGGCGCTACGAACGGAGGTGGACTTGGGCCTGTCTTTATTCCCTAGAAAGTCTTTAAAAAATCCCTAGGCATTCTAGGCACCACAAGTCATCGCCAAAAATGAGACTCCCATTCATTAGGATCAGTCAAAAGCCGATGCCCATTTCGGAGGCAATTTGTATCTCAAATGGCATCATTCGAATGACAACGATGCGAACTTCTTCGAACAGGGGAGGTTCACTCATCGAGTTGAATCACAATCCGCTTCGAAATTCATGAATGCCTTCGCAGCAGTTTCCATAATTCGCCCATTTGTATGCCGGCTGAACAAATATCCACGCTCATTTCCAAATAAATTTCTTAATAAATTTCGAGTATATCCAGAAGCCAATAACCGAACAAATCTATCCGTCCATCCATCCATCCACCACTCATTACTTGTGCTAATTTATGTCGCGGGCTTGAGTCGCCGAGTGTGAGCGGCACTCGTGATTGGGAACAGGGAATCAATCTTAATTAATTCCACCCACCTGGCCGCGCATAGATAACATTTGAAGCATCATCATCGGTCTCTTCCCGTGTGCGGTTGTCCTCCGTACAATGTAGCGTCGTTATCTCGAACTCGTACGCTCCTCGGGGATAAACTATGTCAAACAGAAAAAGAAACAAAACAAGTCAACTAATCCGAAACGAAAGAGTATCTGAGTATCTGTATCTGAGAAATGTTAATTTGTCCACTGGCTGAGGGGGGGGATTGAAGTGGTTAACCAATAAAACTTTACTGCTCCTCTGACTTCGGATGCTGGACAACAGTTTGGACACACTGCATCTGCATCTCGAACATGTGTGTACAGTTAGAATGCAAAATAAAATCTTGAGATCAATTAAAATCGAGGGGAAACGGATGGGAGAGCATCTAAAACTACCTTAAAGTAGGTTAATTTGTGCGAATGAGTTGTTCGTAGATACATTTGTACGTATCTGCACCGTGAAACTGGTTCATTAATGGAAATCTGCATGGTTTATCAAATTTAATTCGTCTCACACAACACCAACCAAACACACTTCACAGTCCGCAACCGGGGCTGGGGAGTCAGATACACACACGAGTATACACGAGAGGTGTCAGGCAACATTGTAAACCGAGACTCGGTTGGGAGAAATCTGTGTATCCCCGTGTGTCCATGAGTTAGTACATTCATGTTGGCAGTTCATAAATTACTAAAGGAAAGCATATTCCGAAGGGAACCATCCGCAGCACAACCGATGCCTTGGGAGAGACGCGAAGATACATTTATTGTTTAGCAATTTGACAAATTCTCATATTTATTGTCGAAACATGGAGCGCGCATGTGTGTGTGGATACAATGCGAGCTGCTGGGATGTCAGAAACAATTAAAATTTATGCGATGACTAATGGTTGATGGGTGTTTAACCCACTTTTGCGGGCGCGAACGTTCGGTTTGTGTGCCGCATCGACAACTGGAGGTGATATCTGTGAGAACACAACACGGCGGCGGCGGCGGTGGTGATGGACAAGGATATGATGGATTGCCATTTGGGAAGGCTTTGGAATTTGCAATTTAATTTTTTTTCGAATGGAAAACGAATGGAACAAGTGATTGTTGGTGTAGCTGGTGATGGCTTGAATCAGATTTTTGTTTTTTTGAGAGATTTCCTGAAGACACTTTGTTGGTGATCTGACAGCAGTTTAGACACCGCGAGCTCTTTGCATGCAAGAGTTCCTCTGGACACTTTGTTGGTGATCCGTCAGGAGTTTGGAGACGAAGAACTTTGCCTGCAGAACTTCCTCCAGACACTTTGTTGGTAATCTGTTTGGACAGGACGAACTCTGCGTACAAACCTTCCTCCAGACACCTTGTAGTCAATCTGAATTGACTCGATGAAAGCTTCTGGATCGTGGAGTGTCTGCACACACAAAAGTGCCTTATCAAGCCTTCCACGTGCGCCTTCTCCTCGAAGTCAATAATCACCCCGTTTTCGCTACAAAAAACCTCATTACTTCAGCTGATATCGAAGTGAAAATTGCAGCCATCTCTCCCATCGGGCGAGAGGTGATTCCATGCGTAGGCTGATGGAGTGTTAATCAGTAACGCAACGTGTATCTTCGCTTCAGAGGCGTATCTCTTTATCCACTTTGCTCTGAAATGCATCTCAACCAGATCGTTATCGTCCTCCAATCATCGGCGATTTGCAATCAAGTTTTCCTTACCTTCTCCTCCGTCTGATCGGTTGTTTCTTAATTGGATCGGATGGGGGTTAACCCACAATCATAGACTTTATGTATCAAATGGCATTAGTTACGTGAGTTCTAATGTGTTCTTGTGTCACATCATCTAGGGCAGCTGCAACATTAACGGTCACATTAGATGCCTGCTCTCACAATCCTCTGCCTCTTCTCCGTAGAGTCCCAGAACTGTCCAAATAGTGCACAAAGATGCCTGCTCTTCACTGAGTCCCAGAACCGTCCAAATGGTGCACAAAGATGCCTGTTCTTCACCGAGTCCCAGAATCTTCTTGCCTCTTCTTCGCCGAGTCGCAGAACCCTCCGAATTGTGTATAAAGATGCCTGCGCTTTACTGAGTCCCAGAACCGTCCAAATGGTGCACAAAGATGCCTGTTCTTCACCGAGTCCCATAATCTTCTCGCCTCTTCTTCGCTGAGTCCCAGAACCGTCCGAATCGTGTACAAAGATGCCTTTTCTTCGCCGAGCCCCAGAACCCTCCGAATCGTGTACAAAGATGCCTGCTCTTCACTGAGTTCCAATATCTTCTCGCCTCTTCTTCGTCGAGTCGCAGAACCCTCCGAAACGTGTATAAAGATGCCTCTTCTTCCCCGAATCCCAGAACCCTCCGCATCGTATACAAAGACACATCTTCTTCACCGCATATCATGCCCTCTCTCTGTCATTGAATCCGTTTAAACAACCTTCTCGTCCATCGTCTTCACTATCTCCTCAGCACAAAATTGAAATAATTCATTCAGCGTGCACTCGAACTTCTTCTGCTGCGTAAATCCTCGACAGATTCACGGATTTCAATGCCCCCAATCGCGAGTCACGTCTGCCTCCAACGTGAACGATGCAGATAACCAAACGCTGATAGCGATTATGTGCGATCGTAAATTAATTTGCGTGCTCGCATCCATTGCGGAAATTGTTTTAATTAACTCAACGCAGAGGAACGCGATCCATCCGCCTAAAGTGTGCATTAGTCGGTGCAAAAGAGGTTACCCTGCACACATCCAATAAACTATATTTCCTCCGGGAATTGAAGTCGACGCGCTTACGTTCTAATTAAGTGGATGCATTTGCATCGAATGGTGTTAACTGGATATTGCAGTTTGATTGATAAAATTGAAAGATAAGAGATCGCACTTCGATTCTGTTCGGTGTGGGAATATGGGTGGATACCACAGGACATATCCAGTGGAAAAGAGGGCAACCGGGTTGTTGCTGCTGTTCGATCGGGTCCGAGATATGAGCAGATTTTAATTGAATTACATTGATTTGTTGGAACTTGAACCTGTTTCAGTGTTGCTCACATGATTCACTCAAGAAATCAGACAGTTTTCTTCTCTGCAGGCTGTTTGCCCCGGAAGCTGTTTGGATGAAGCACCTTCTGTTCCACTGCTGCACTCCATTTGCATACAAAGCCAAAGAGTCTGGCTCACATCTAACCATCCCATCCTTTTAAAACTACTTTATCCCCAAGATAAGTCCCCTAAAATGCATAAATTCACGCACTCCATCTTCGCAATTCAAGAGAATCCTCGATCAAAGTTACAATTCCATTCAATTCCACCTCTTTTCTGGCAAATTTACTGCCTACAAATTGTTCCACAGAGCCCTATTTTCCTCGAGACGTCTGTGGGGATGTTTCTGAACTCAATCTCTGAAGAATCATTCAATTAAAGCTGAAAACTTCCCTTCAATTCACTGATTCATTCATGATATCTTCGCAATTTAAGAAAATCCCCAAGCGCAACCTCAAGAGTTACAATTGCATCCAATTCCCCCACTTTTCTAACAAATTTACTGTCCCCGAATTCTTTTAACATCATCTTATAACAAACATAATTCCCCCTCAAAAACCCACCCTTGGCAACGCGATATTCTTTTCGACGAACAATCATCTGTCATATTTCACTGATAGCCAATCAAATTGCATCAAATTTCCGCACGCATTGCCAAACAGCCAATAATCTTGTGTTTCCCGCTTCTTCAATGAATTCAACTCTGACGTCATGAAAAATGAAAAATTCACTTTTCTCGAATTTCCATGGATTTCCAATCAAATTTTCGATTGAATTCACTTCAATCATCATTTCCACACACAGCCCTATGTATTTGAGGTGAAATTTCGGTCAAAAAACGCAGAAAATCGACTTTGAAAAAAATGGCATGTGCCACAGGAAAAAATGCAGTGAACTGCCATCACAAGCGGGTTGCATTTTTTTGCTCAAAATGAACGAACTTTCGTCGAAGTGGATTTGATGATTACAAACATTTGTGAAGCGGATTTCTCAGGATCTAGGACGAATTGAAAGATGGGAGATATCAGAATGGAAAGGAAATTTAATGTAGAAGTGGAATAAGGTAGGACTTTCTAACGGGAGTGCTGTGGTTAGCTTTTTGGAAGCAAAGTTAGGAGCAACCTCCATTTTTGCGTGAAATTTATGAACTTGAGAAACATGGTGATTTCTGAATCAATTTTCTCCAGAATAAGGACGAATTGGGGGACGTGGTTTATCAGAATGGATAGGAAATTGAATGAAGAAGTGAAATAAGGTACGGTTTTCTAACAGAAGTGGCGTGGTTGGTTTTTGGAACCTAAGTTCGTAGGGTCCTACTTTGTCACATGATCTTGGAGGACATGACGTTTTGTGGAACGAAATTCTCAGGGTCTAGGACGAATTAAAGGCTGCGAGATATCAAAATGGAAAGGAAATTGAATACAGAAGCGGAATAATGTACGATTTTTAAACGGGAGTGCCGTGGTTAATGAGTTTGAAGCAAAGTTCGGAGAATCCTATTTTGTCGTATGGCCTTGGAAGACATCATGTTTTTTGAAACGATTTTCTCGAGAATAGGGGCGAATTGGAGGACGTGGGCTATCAGAATGGATAGGAAATTGAATGAAGAAGTAAAATAAGGTACGGTTTTCTAACAGGAGTGCCGTGGTTGGTTTTTGAAACCATTATTTCACCTACGAATCTATGTTTAAGCAAGGCTCCTCAGCCAGCAGGACCCAATGAACAGCAGGATCAAAGGATCTTAAGAACTGTACGCTCAAATGGGCGGCTCTATGGCTCTAAGGCTCATCGGCTTACTCCATTTTCATCATATTTTCCGTAGAACCAAGCAAAGTTCAGCTTGTTTCCTGATAAATCATGTTTAATCTCAGAATTCCTTAGGTTTCTATCCTCTGATCTGACCTCGTTAGCTAAGATTGCAGATGTTTAAGCTGTTCTCTGTAAAATTCTCTTTCCCAAAACTTGAAGCAGAGTCCAAATGCATGCCGAACTGTTGACCACATTCAAGCATTTGTTTAACACCCCTTTTCTCCTCTTCTTTCTTTTCAGTTAACGTTGTGGAAGCTCTGCAAGAATTCTGGCAAATGAAGCAGGCCCGAGGCGCCGATCTGAAGAATGGTGCCCTTGTCATCTACGAGTCTGTGCCTTCGAATAGTCAACCGTACGTTTGCTATGTCACTCTGCCAGGTGGAAGCTGTTTTGGGAGTTTTCAAGTGAGCCTCTCGATGTGACCAAACACAAGACACATGAAAACCCCCCCTTTTCCCTTTCAGAACTGTCCAACGAAGGCGGAAGCCCGCCGAAGCTCGGCGAAAATTGCGCTGATGAACTCTGTCTTCAACGAGCACCCATCGCGACGAATAAGCGATGAGTTCATCGAGAAAGCTGTACAAGAAGCTAGGGCCTCATTCAAGGGTGAAGCTCAGGAGGGAGACGGTCCTGACACTGGCATCGGTGCCTTTAGGTGAGTCTCACACCCGTCGCCAGCAGAGTTCCCCCCATGAAATCCTCTTCCGTTTTCTTGTATCTTTCCATGTTTCTGTAGATTTATGCTGGAAGCGAACAAGGGTCGAACCATGTTGGAATTTCAAGAGCTGATGACGGTGTTCCAATTGTTGCATTGGAACGGATCACTGAAGGCGATGCGTGAACGTCAATGCTCTCGGCAGGAAGTTGTCGCACACTACTCCAATCGCAGTTTGGACGACGATATGCGTGCGCAAATGGCTCTGGATTGGATTGCCCGCGAACAAGAGAATCCCGGTGTACTCGGCCGGGAACTGGCACAGGCCGAAAGAGAACTAGAGACTGCACGTTTGGCTGGACGTGAGCTGAGATTTCCAAAGGAAAAAAAGGACATACTTATGCTGGCGCATACCCAACTCGGTGGGGGGAATGCTATGAATAGCTAAAGCTGCGCCTTACGGTAACCCTGAAAGATTTTTGCAAAAAAAAGAAAAATGAATTTATGAAAAGTGGAGGAAAGTGGAAAGGGATGGAGGTGACTCCGAACAGAGTAAGGGATTTAGAAGGATGTAAGATTTATTTGCTTTTTTTTCGAGTAGACTACAAGTGCCCTGGAGAATATTTTTTGCGGTGTGAAAAGTTGATCTCAACAACAGATGATGTTCGGCACGGGAGGTTCATTTTAGTTTTTTTTTTTTTTTTTTTAAATATGTACTTTTTTTTGTTGTAATTATTGAACACTTTTACGAATGTACGGGATGGGAGTAGGATGATCAGGATCGCATTCGCAGGCAATTCTTTTCTAAGATGTCATCATTTCTTTGTCAAAGTTTGAATTTTGAGCAGAATTTTGGCCCTTCTGCTTGAAAATTTGTCCTGTTCTATTTTTATTTAACAATTTGATCTGGAACCCGACCTCAGTTCAGATGATGAGACCATTATCATCCCTCTGACGAATTTGCTGGTTCATCCGATTGTCATCGAATTCCAGACTCGGTTTGGACCTTCGGATTCGAGAGGTGGAAAGACGCGAAATAATACACGCTTTGATCAAAGGAATGATCAGCTTTGGATCATAGCTTCAAAAGGTTTCAATTTGGCTTTCAAAACTTTTGCTATCTAACGGTTTTTCGACAACGAAAACTGATCACATTTCCTGGACAGAATTCCGAGGCATTAACCAGCAGAGACCGTGTTTGGATCAAACATTTTCTTTGGACACCCGACTGTCTGGCGAAAGGAGGATTTCAGCACGAATTCCTTTGGACTCTCTTCATTTCGTTGACGACTTCAAATCACACTTGATGTTTGACAGCAGCCGCCAGCCTCCGAGTCGACAGCCTTTGAGTCGACAGCCTTTAAGTCGCTAGCCTCTGAGTCGACAGCCTCTGAGTCGACAGCCTTTGAATCGGGAGCCTTTGAGTCGACAGCCTTTGGGTCCCCAGCCTTTGAGTCGACAGCCTTTGAGTCAGAAGCCTTTGAGTCGACAGCCTTTGAGTCAGAAGCCTTTGAATCGAACGCCTTTGAGTCGAACGCCTTTGAGTCGACAGCCTTTAAGTCGCTAGCCTCTGAGTCGACAGCCTTTGAGTCGCCAGTCTTTGAGTCGAACGCCTTTGAGTCGACAGCCTTTGAGTCGCCAGTCTTTGAGTCGAACGACTTTGAGTCAACTGCCCTTGAGTCACCAGCCCTTCAGTCCCTAGCCTTTAAGTCGGAAGCCTCTAAGCCGACAGTCTTTGAGTAGAGAGCCTTCGAATCGCCAGCCTTTAACTTAAACGATATCCTCAAGTCCATCCCCCGTACATTTCGTTCACACTTTCAATTCTGAAAAGAAAGGCATATTACCCGCGCGTGAAAAACTCTGAGCTCACACGCCCAAACATTTTCTAGTAAGACATTCTTCTTAGACCGTTTGGCCCGTTTCAATTTGTATAGGAAATTCATTCGATTTACTTGTAATCGTACGTTTAAGCATTATTCAACTACCCAATAGGTCTTTTTCGAGCGTGAACAAAGTTCACAAAATTCATACGTTAATCTTAAGCCTAGCGACTAAATTAACACAAGACAGAGAAACGAAAAAAAAAACAGAAAAACCCTTAAATATAAGCAAAAATAAAATTTAAAACAAAAACGAAAAAAAAAAATATAAATAAACAAAATAATTAGCCCTTAAGTCGTAACGTCTAAGTAACACGAAGAGAATTTCAAGCTCAAGTGAATGTGATTTATTTTTTACAATAATATATATTATACACACATAAAAACACAAAAACAAAAAAAAACAAGAAGAGACATTTAGTTAAAATATTTCATAGTGTTAGATTTATGATAAAAAGAAGAACAGAAAAATTAATAACTCGTATCTTATCTGCTAATTGATGTTTTGCTTCAGCCGAAAAAATGAATTACAACGACAGTTTAACACAGAGGACGTGCTTGTTAGCCCCTCACATCCCCTCACAGACACAACATTTTAACAGAGAGAGCCTTTTTTCCGTAAATAGATTTTGAAGAATCGAATCACTGCTGCTGAAATTTATTTCTCTAATCCATCGTCGAAAGCTAAACCAAAATTGTAACAAAATTTTTAAATTAAATTAAATTTTTTTAGATTTTTTTTTTTTTTTGTTTTTTTGTTAAAAATTCATACATATAGAGAGGCATTTGAAATTTTTTCTTTTGTATATTTAACGAAGGGTTTTTGTTCTAGTTGTTTAAGATCAAAATTTCGACCAATGCCATTGTTGATATGTGATTCATCTGTTTCCTTATTACGTTTTTTTTTTTATTTTTGTTTTGTTAATTTTATTTAGGAAAATTGAAGAAAGAGAAACAAGAAACAAAAGAAAGTGAAATTTTGCTTGTAACCATACACGTGCTTTTAGAACAATTTTTTAGGTCAGTTAAAGAGATAAAGGAGGACAGAAGGGAGGGAAGGAATGAGAGAAACGTATCCGTTGGTACGCATATGTTTAGTGGCTTCAACCAGCTCGTATCGTATTTGCTTGTCCGTAGGGTCTTATATTTTGTAACCTCGGTCTTTTTGTCTTGTATCGTATTTTTTTTTCTTTTTTGTAATCGTATCTACTAATTTTTGTACCACGCATGCAACACTCACAGAGAGAAGAGAGAACGAAAAGAGAATCTTTCAACTTATGTAAAATATGTGAAAAATAAATAAATATTCTTTTAATTTAATTAGACGTTGTGTTTTATTTGTAAGCAGCAGTGCAAGGCGGTTGCTTGAGGGGTGGGTGAAAATCATATGTTGCAGCAACGAGTAAGGGCAGCCCGCATTGTTCAACGAGCTAAGCCATACAACCACTACCCAGTGTCCCTGCCTATTGTTCGCAACAAAATGTCTACAACGCATGGAAAGGACTTAGTCAACTTCTCCGTGGTAGTCAGATCAACATCGGTACGGAAGTCAAGCCTCCTCTATACATGACTTTGATCATCTCAGTTCTCTACAACGCAGACCTTGACTCCCTGACGGAGCAGACTTTGACACCCTGACGGCGAAGACCTTGACTCCCTGACTGCGCAGACCTTGACTCCCTGATGGCGCAGTGGCATGGGTACATCGAAAGGGGATGAAAAACTCGTTTCTTATAACTCCTACACCCCTGAGATTTCATCTTGTAGCAGGTGTCCTCATTTCCAAGAACAAACAAATCGCCATCATATCAGCTGACAAAAGGAAACATGACAAATGTTGAATTCAAGCACCTTGCTCCCAGAACACCAGGTCCAACAGAATTTCCAGCAGGTGTCCTTGCAAAAACCATTGTTCGTCGTCTGAATGAAAATAACCACCTAAGTCCTTACTTTGTGAATGGATTTTAATGATTTAGCCCTCACCTGAAAGTACTTGATGCAGGAAGTCCTTCTAGGAAAAATTAATAGTAAAGGACATCACCTGGTGAGAAATGAGTGACTGTGATCCTTTCAGCAATAATCTTCATCCATTGTGTCTTATCTAATTCTTCGTAGTCCTCTTACCGCCGTCGCCTTGTTACCACCATTGCCCTGCTACCACCGTCGTCGTCATCCTTCTCCCGCTACTACCGCCGTCGTCGTCGTCGTCCTCCTCCTACTGCTACCGTCGCCGTCGTCGTCGTCCTCCTCCTCCTACTACTGCTACCGCCGCCGTCGTCCTCCTCCTGCTACTACCGCCGTCGTCGTTCTCCTCTTGCTGCTACCGCCGTCGTCGTCCTCCTCCCACTGCAACATCCGCCGTCGCCGTCGTCCTTTTACCGCCGTCGTCCGCGTCGTCGTCCCTTTACCGCCGTCCTGCATGTCCTCGTCCTTTTACCGCCGTCGTCCTCGTCCTGGTCCTCGTCCTCGTCCTGGTCCTCGTCCTCGTCCTCCTACTACCGCCGTCGTCGTCCTCGGCCTCGTCCTCCTACTACCGTCGTCGTCGTTCTCCTACTACCGCCGTCGTCCTCGTCGTCGTCCTCGTCCTCGTCCTCGTCCTGGTCCTCGTCCTCGTCCTCGTCCTCGTCCTCGTCCTGGTCCTCGTCCTGGTCCTCGTCCTCGTCCTCGTTCTGGTCCTGGTCCTGGTCCTCGTCCTCGTCCTCCTACTACCGTCGTCGTCGTTCTCCTACTACCGCCGTCGTCCGTGTCGTCGTTCTTTTACCGCCCTCCTCCTTTTACCGCCGTCGTACGCGTCGTTGTCCTTTTGCCACCGTCGTCCGCGTCGTCCTTTTGTCGCCATCGTCCGTATCGTCGTCCTATTACTACCGTCGTCCGCTTCGTCATCCTACTAGCGCCGTCGTCGTCGTCATTCTCCCCCCAACGCCGTGAACCGTGACCAAAAAACGACGCCGTTTTCCTATCCCCGCACCCTCGGGAGTTCATTGTCTCCTAAACCAAGACAAAAGCACTTTAATTAACCCCTCAACCCCCCAGACATAGACGTTTTAAACCGATTCCTTTAATTTACATATTCCACTTTAAAACTTTAAAACGTTAAAAGCGTTTACTTCACTTCACCAAATTCCCCTGCTGGTAACACTGCCTCCAATTATTCGATGACATTTAGTGCAATTCGATCAAAATCATTGCCAGGCCTGCTGAAGAAATGAGTGAAAATGTGATTCTTACATTTTTGCGCCAATCGATTTGTGACGTCATCAAAATTGAAAAAGTACTTTTCCAGCCGAATAAGGCAAAGAAATGAGGAAATTCTGATGCAGATCGCTTGCAATTAGTCCACCACACACAGCCCCACACATAAGCAGCCATTTTCGTGTGAAAATTCGAAGAAAATTGAGTTTTAAGAATTTGGCATTTGTCACCGGAAAAAATGCAGTAAAGTGTGAAATGAACTGAGTTGACTTTTTTGGTTTGAGAAAGTCAATTTTGAATTTTTTGATTTTGAGGACTTGTGAAGGTTTGAAATGGATGAAAGGGGGTAGGATATGCATAAACTGCATCGGAATGAGTTACAAATTAAGTTTTGGGTGATATTTTCTGGGAAAATGTGATTTTTTAGCTCAATTCAACTTTTGGTGAGATTTTCTTTGGAAATAACTTTTCAAATCAGGAAATTATTGCTTGAAATTCTTGATATGTAAGGAGGATATGTAAGGAGCTGTGTTCTCACATCATTTCGACAATTAAATGAAACTGCAGGGGACTGTAGGCATCGACAATGATCAAGAGAGGGACTCTAGAGCGAAGGAAAAAGATGAAAAATCGAAATAAACCAAAGGATCATCGTCGTCTGAAGAACATCTGCCGACTTCGAATCAAATGGGCATGCTATGATGATCCCGATGTGTGTCCAGAGTCCCCTAAATGCAAATAGCCCCTCCCAGGACACCAGAACCACAGGATTTTCAGCAGGTGTCCTTAGAAGTGACGAGAAGCTTTCTCTCAAGAAAATCATCAATATCTCCGAGAATCCTGAATGGATTTTGATAAGTAAGCCCTCATCTGAAAGGTCATACTCAGAGCTACGATCACGACCAGCACGATCGTTGTCGCCGTCCCATTGAGTGTTCATCAGCAAAGAGAACATTAAAGAATCTCTTCCGACACATTTAAGACCAATCCCAGATCAAGATTGAAATCGATTAAGACGCAGATCTTGCAGAACTCCAATCCAATTTCAACCCGACCACGTCTGGTGGGTTTCCACCTTCACATCTCAAATCGCATCCTGTCCAGATTGTCCAGCATTACGAGCGCTAATTCGTGTTGAAATTAAACTTCTTCTCACGTCCACTTTGCATCAGAAACCCGACGCAGACGAACCTGTCCCACACTCTCAACCGTCACCACCACATTCCAGTCTGTTATATAACGATAATAGACGTTTACCAGCAACATGATAATAATAATTGCTTCGCTAGTACCACGACACGTAACCGAGCATGCAGCCGTTCAGCCATCCAACCGCCTGACCACTCAACCGCGCAGCCAGTCAGCCAGTTAGCCAGCCAGCCAAGTAGCCCCGCTCTAATTATACAGAAATTCGAATTAGCATCCTGCCCCCGTGGGTCGTGTACTGGTGCTGGTCTCTCGCCCTCCCTCGAGTCTATGAATTTACATGTTTCCCAATGGCCTCTGCTGCCATCCCAGGAGATTGTCCCTTCGAAAGGATTTTAATCGAAGCAGACTACTGTTGGGGGGTTTAATCAAAACATGATCGCAGGACGCGAGCGGGAGCGCGCAGGTGCGCGCAGACGCGGCCGCAACTATTTTTAATTCAGCTTTTCACGGTCTTCACGGGCGCGCGTTTATTTATAGGAAAATTATGGCTCATCACAGTGATTGATCTTTATAACTACAATCTGAGCGATGGATAGATTCTGATTTAATGCATAATTAAATATAATTAAGAATATTGTCGGTGGACGGTGGGGTTCTTTTGCTTCGTCTCCTCTTGGTTCACGCCCTCCGTGCGGCGGTTGCAATGGGGCAGTGAGAAAATGGATGCTGGATGCTGTTAGTGGGCATAATCGATGCTGAGGTGAGGAGAGGTTAATGAGCAAGTGATGCGGTCAATAAGTCCACAGATTCGTGATGCAGATGCAATTACATGCAACCGACAAACGCATTATCACCTAATTATGCCGGCCGTGAGTGGAGCAGTTGCTGGTGGATGGAGAATGGGCAATTATCAGAACGATTGATACACTGTAGCCCTCCTTGTGGTCGCTGAAGAGGTTCGCTGAGGACCAGGTCCACCCTGTAGTGTAGCGCTACGAGAAGAAGAAGAAGTAGTCTTCCTCTGAGGCTCTGCCTCTTGGAACCACCCTCAGAATGGACAGACGTCAAGAGAATGCAGCCTGCCTCTAGAAAACAAGGGGAAAAAGCCAAGATTCGACTAGATTGCTCTTCTCCTCAGGAAGTCCCTGAAAATGCTGCTGAAAGTGACCAAGGTGGAGTTTTGTTTAGGACTCACATCAGCGTCATTCCAGGACACTGTGCCCCCTCACAACGACTTCTGCAGAAGCTACAAAGACGAGAAAGAGGAGGAGACTGCAGCACATTTCCTCTGCACATGTAGCGCCTTTTCCACCCACGGAAGGACCTACCTAGGCTTCTTTTTCGATGAATTGAGTGAGCTGACCAACGTCGGCATTAGTCAACGTTCATAACAAGCGCCAAATGGTTTGATGGGTAGGAGATACCCCATCTGCGTGGCGCCACCGTGGGCCTGTGTTGGCCTAAGTGAGACTGCTAACCTGCAGCCGGCCACTAGAACCTAATCTAACCTAGCCGGCAGGACGATTCGCTAGGCAAAGCAAAGTTCACTGATGCCGACGTTGTCCAGTTCACTCAGTTCATTAAAGATGTAGACTCCAAGGTGTGTTTTCCTGCGGGTGGAGAGAGCAGTACAAGTGTAGAGGAGATGCATTATTCTATCCTCTTCTTCTTCGTCTCTGCAGCCGTTCTTCTTCAACCATTCGCTAACTGTCTCTAGTGTTGTGCACCAAGTTGGTTGAGGTCCTTCTCCACTTTTGTGGGCCACCTTAGAAGCACAAGCACCTCCAGCCAGCACGACCTTGTCTACAATGGGGCACACCAAGGTTGGAGACTTACTACATGGTGTCCTAAAAACCTAGAAGCGAGCGACCTCTGTTGTGTTCTCCTACAGACTAGGATCCAAGGCCTTCGATTAGCTCATTCAGATCCAGTCTCAGAATGCCCTTCATTCCTTTCTTGACACAGAGATGGCATCTTCTAGACAATGATCATTCACTGGCTCACTTATCAGGCCTGCGATCCTTGGAGTGTATGAGCTTGAGCTATTGCCGCTTTCCATCGCTGACAGTGGGACTGAGGGTGCTGCTTCCAGTCATCAAGTTTCCTTACGTCCGCGATTTTCTTCTTCTGACGGCGCTACAGTCTGGGGTGGACCTGGGCCTAGCGTCTCAAGGAAGACTTCGACGTCTTCTTCTCCTTCTTCTTCTGATGCCGCTACAGTCTGGAGTGGACCTGGGCCTAGCTTCTAAAGCAAGTCTTGCTTAGATTTCGACTTCTCCTTCCTTTTCTTCTTCTAATGGCGCTGCTGTCCGAGGTGGACCTGGACTTCAATCAATATGCCTTTCCAGCGATCTTTCCATGATCTTCAGCCACCTGCCAAGTTGCCTGAGGTCCTTCTCCACTGGTGTGCGCCATCGATTTCGTCGGCGTTCTCTACTGCGTTGTTCCAACGACTCGTCTGACCGTCTGTCTCTCTAGTCTGGTCTTCCAGAGATTCTGTCTTCTTCTTCTTCTCGAACTAAAAGGCTCGGATTCGAAGACTCTCTTAGCTGGAGCATTGGTGTTCATTCGCTCAATGTGGACGAGTCAGTTTTTCTTCTGATGGCGCTATAGTCCAAGCTGGACCTGGGCCTCAACCAAGAGGCTCCTGACTCATTTCCTGACTACTCTGAAATTACCTAAGAACCACAAGACAATTCCAATCCATGGCTTATTCCAGACGACACCTAGACTCCTTGTTGTCTCAATTGCCAGCTTCTTCTGCGACTGCTGAATGAATGGAATGAATGGCCTCAGGGCTGAAGGTGATTCCTATGCTTTTTGCATGCCGTTTACCAAAGTTTATCCTTGTGGAAACAGCCTTCTTCTTCTTCAGGTGGCCGAGGTGGACCTGGGCCTGGATTCTAAAGCAAGTCTTCCTTAGAATTCGACGTCTTCTTCTTTTTCCTCTCTGATGGCGCTACAGTCCGGTAGGACGTGGGCCTAAACCAACACACAAAAGTATCGTCTATTCGATTCAAAAACCATCTGTGAATGGAATGGGTTGGTGAAGACCCATCTACCAAGTTCCAAATCACGCTGAGCCCGCTCCTGACTGTGGCAGGACTTTGAGAATGCATTTCAGATCTCTGCTCGAAGCTTTCCCAGGGAATATCTGAATAGTTTAACTCCAATGTATGCCTCAACTGGTTTTCCCTTTGTGAGAATGCCTGAGCATGCCCGTTGAATCCACTCCAAGCTGACACCTATTACGACCCGCCAACCGTTCGAATACCTCCTTCGGCCAAACTCGACTCGAATACTCTCTCGAAAAAGAATTCCAGACAAAGTTTTGCCCAAAAAAAGATACATTTCCGTATAATTTACAACAACTACTTACATCAAATTCACTCGTCGTTTTTCATCGCGACGCAGCAGAAAAAAAAAAACACAAAAAACCCTCAAAAAAAAGGCTGGGGAAAAAAAAGAGACAAATCGAAAGGAAGTAACAAAATGCATGCATCCATTAGTATCCAAACGCGCATCAGAAAACGCCAACAAGAAGATACAAATGCATTCTGGCCAAATGAAGAGGAGAGGAGAACTTTTATAAAAACAAAAACAATTACCACACGGACTGGCGGACGGACGGACGGGTGGACGCACGGTACGCGATCGAGACGCACAACAGCACACAGTCGTCGTCCACTTTCGCGAAACGCGATATCAAAGGACACCGAGAAATCCATCCCAAAAACGATGATATTCCCCCAGTTCCCCGAGAAAATAAATAAAACTTCTGATAAATTAAAAAACGAAAAAGAAGAGGACCCGTGCACATGCAGTTCAAAGTATTCCGTTGCGAGAGCGCGCGCGCGCGCATGCGTGCATACACAGATGGAGGCGTACTTATGTGTGCTTCGGCAACACGAGTCGAGACTTTTTCCAAAAACCCCAAAAGTCAAAAAGGAAACGAAACGAAAACGATTACAAGCGCTCCGTAAAGGGTCACACAAGGTCTCTGAGGAAAGATTCAAAAAATTCAGAGAGAGCGAGAGAGAGAGAGAGGGCTGTCCAAAGTCGGATACATATTTCGGTTGCTGTGGTGCACTTTTGGACGGGCGAGTTTCCAAAGCAATCAGTGAAGTAAAAGAAATCCCAATTCGCCCCCTCGTCCCTTCGCTCTCCTTCGGGGAAGCACGAAGCACAGACCGAGTCCAAGGAACCGCCTTGCAACTGAATAAATTTCATTTGTTGGCCATGTCCGGCCTGGCGATGGCCAGCTTGAGACAAATGAAGAAATAATTCTTTTTCCCAAAGAGTCCTCTCTCTCTCCTTAGATGCACACACGCAGGCACACACACATGCGCGCCCAGCTCGGTGCACATCGAATGGAATGGATTTTGGGGAATCTTCTGGCAGATTTTTTGCTTTTTGGGTTCTTTTTTCGAGTGGATTGGCCGTGTGGGATTCTTCATCATCATCATCGTTATTATTACAACTTAGGAATTAAGAATAAGAAATAATGACCCGAACCGAGAGCGGTTCAGTGTGCTCTGCTGTGGCTGCGATGGAGCCGGGTTTCCCACCTAAGGGACGCTCTGGTCAATGATCAGTCCATCTATTAATGTAGAGCCAGCAGCAGCAGCAGCAGCGGCAGCGGCAGCGGCAGCATGACGACCAGAAAGGGTTCACGAAAGGAGTGAATATGTTTCTGCGAATTTTGAAACACAGTGGGGCTTGAATGTTTGATGACAGGAGGAGATGATTTGATGAGGGAATCTAAGGAACTCGAGGGGTTTTGATATTTTTTCTCGAGAAGGAAATCTGGTTTTAAAGCTGGATTTACATAAGCTCTGGAGACGATGTAGGTTCTTGAGTTGGGCCTCAAAATATTCTGCGATTTTCACGGTTGAACACTGTACATCTCCACTGTTTGCTGGAGAAGGGAATTATGTAGAAGCTAATCGCGTTCGTCAGTTGTTGAGTGAGGCCCAGGTCCGCTTCGAACTGTAGCGCTCTACGAAGAAGAAGAAGAAGAAGAAGCAGAAGACGAAGAAGAAGAAGAAGAAGAAGAAGACGACGAAGAACAAGAAGACGAAGAAGAAGAAGAAGAAGAAGAAGAAACAGAAGCAGAAGAAGAAGAAGAAGAAGAAAAATAAGAAAAAGACGAATTTTCGAAGAAGAAGAAGAAGACGAAGAAGAAGAAGTAAAAGACGAAGATGAAGAAGAAGAAGAAGAAGATGAAGAAGAAGAAGAAGAAGACGAAGAAGAAGAAGAAGAACCGCGGTCGTCGTCCTCTCAGTCGATTTAAAAAAATTCCACATTTGCTTCCAGCCCTCCTGGAGAGCTTGGCCTTCGGTCCTCTTACCACAGAAATGAGTAGCTGCTTCGTTCTCACGACTTTCATGCGATCTACATCAGCCGGGATTTAGCCAAACAGATGCGGCAAGTCTAAGATTCATGCTCCGACGTGTAAGGCAACATTTCAGCCGTGGTTCTCGGGGTAAAATCTTGAAACTTGCCCCTGATTGAACCTGGTTTTACCTAAGCTCTTGAGACGATGTAGATGCTTGGGTGAAAAATGTCGGGCCCCAAAATATCCTGAGACTTTCGCGGTTGAACGCCTATGTCTTCACTGTTTTGCTGGAGAAGGGACAATGGAGTATCACATCGTGGAGGAGTCTTTTTGAAGAATTCCTTCTTTGCTTCAAGCACTCCTAGACATTTCCCCCTTGTCTTTTGGCCCTCTTTTGGCAGGAATGAGTAGCTGCCACGTGGCCAAGTGGAATTCGTCCTAATCTCCCGGGATTAGGCCAAAAAGGGAAGCGACGAGTCTTAGACTCATACTCCGACGTCTAAGGTGTGGTTCAGTTGAGGTGTGGTTCTTGGCGTGAGATCTTGGAACTTATTGACAAGAGAGTCTGGAGCGGCGTGGTTCTTGGCGTGAAGTCTTGGAAGTCCTCTTGTGGACAAGAGGCTCTGGAGAGGCGTGAAATCTTGGAACTTTTGAACGAGAGACTCTGGAGAGGCGTGGTGCTTGGCGTGAAGTCTTGGAACTTGTGGACAAGAGGCTCTGGAGAGGTGTGAAATCTTGGAACTTATGGACAAGAGACTCTGGAAAGGCGTGGTTTTTGGCGTGAAATCTTGGAACTTATGCACCCTGGACTCTGGAGAGAGCCTGGCTTTGCCTTAGCTCCAGAGACGATGAACGTGGCCTTGATTAGACGAAAACTGCTTTGAGTTGGTCTCCAAAACCTTTTAAGACTTTCAGGGTCGAACACCGTCCATCCCCACTGTATTCTCGAGCAAAAATTGAAAGAGCCATACTCATGGTAGTCAGTCATTCAGTCAGTCACTTAGAACTCCAAGGGATATTTATAATGCGGTTAATTCGGTGCTGCGGCTCCTGCTGCCGTTGTGCATCGCTTATTCCCACCATGCGCCGAGGATATCAGCCCACGAGAGAGAGAGAGAGAGAGGCAGAGCAATTTTTGGATACAAGACACCATCAGCATCACGTGAAGCGATAGAGACAATATACCGCCATGACAAGGACTGAGTTTGAACGAACGCCAATGATGAGGACCGCGGAGGACGATGATCCTGGGTTTCTTTTCACTTCTATTTTTCGGGAGGAGCGCGCGCGCGCTCTCTCTTGCCCCGCACACGAAAAAGTGACTGAAATAACGAATGAAGTGTGTGTGTGTCGGGAGGGAGGGGGAGGGAGGAGACTGGAGGCTTCTTTCGGATTCCGTCGACGTTCGTCCGATTCGTCTTGATTTTATTTCCATGCCCCTTTTTAGGAACCATGCCTGTGATCTTGTGTGTCACAGCATGATTTATGTCCTTTTGTCAAATGATAACAAAATATTTGTGGTGGTTGCATATTCGACACGGCGCGGCCGTGGACGGCGGCCAGGAGACGGGCGGCGGTGCAGCGCTGATGTATGCGTGCGTCCGTATGTCGTTCGTTTGATTCTGGGAAACTGTAATGGTCATCATCATCAGAGTGTCCGACCTCATCAAAGGTACAAAAGAGGAATACACAGAAATGAGCAGAAAAAAGAGCAAATGCACGGAGCCGGGCCAGAATTAAAACCAAAACCTGACACCACATCCATAAATGTGTGTGATTGGGAATGGTTTTTGTTTTGGTCGAGCCGGGGAACATTGCTCGCGAGATGTGAAAGATTTTTAGCAAAGATTAGGCTTCCTGGTAAAGCATCAGCATCAGATTGCGTCTCTTGCTCTTGATCGTGTTGCAGAAATGAGAACAATGCCCTCCTCCCCCCCGTCGTGTGTGCAATCATAAAGTGACTGCATGATGAGAGAGATGGAAATGATTAGGAATTGGATGGGGATTTAGGTTCACTCTGGGTCGATGACCTTGTTTCTTCTGACGTGTCACCTGAAATTGGCTGAAACGGACAAAAGATCTGTTGTTCTTTTGAAGGAGAACTTCTTGTTGTGACCCATTTCTTGTAGGTCATGTGGAGTTGGCGACTACAAGACCAACTGAAAGGGAGCTTTGTTCGTTTTGGCTCAAGAGTTTCATTGTCTCCGTTCAGTTGCTCCTTTATGCGAATCTCGTCTCCTTCTTGCGGCAGGATGGTCCTGGACTTTAACCAACAAGCCTCTTCAGCCGACACGATCCCTTGCGCACGCCAAGGCCCACGGTTGAGGTACTTATGCGTTTGTGCAGGCCACCTTAAAAGCACCAGCCCCTACGTCTCCCTTCAACTTCCGCAACAGAACTTAATTGAAGAGAAGCGTCGAGATGCTTCACTGTATCCTCGTGGCATAAGCGTCGACGTACGTCACTGTCCCCTTGTGGCATAAGCATTGAAATAATCACTGTCCCCTCGCGGTATAAGCGTCGGGATGCATCACTGTCTCCTCGTGGCATCGAGACACGTCACAGTCCACTCGTGGCATAAGAGTCGGGATACGTCACTGGCCTCTGGCAGTACAAGCGTCGAGGGACGTCACTGTCCCCTCCCGGCATAAGCGTCGAGATACGTCACTGTCTCCTCGCGGCATAAGCGTCGAGATGCGTCGCCGTCCCCTCGTGGCATAAGCGTCGAGATGCATCACCGTCCCCTCGTGGCATAAGCGTCGAGATGCACTATTGTCCCCTCGCGTCATAAGCGTCGAGATACATCACTGTCTCCTCGTGGCACAAGTGGTCATAGGTCCCAACAAGAATGACGAAAAGAGATTTCAAGCTGTTCTGCTCGCCGTAAAGGTCCACCACTCGTTGCATTGCGGCGAGGCATGATTTGCAGTGTCTACCATCGCCTTTGAGGCTTAAGGGTCTATCAAAACGACGATGAATCCCGCTGCTCGTTGTTCAGAAGACCTAGGAGGATATGAAGCTACAATTCTACTCAAACATCGAACTGTGACGATGACGAAGAGGACAGCAACTGCTCTACCAACTTCTCCTTCTTGTGACACAAAAGTCCGGAGTGGACCTGGGCCTCAACCACCAAACGTCGGCAACTAGCACCATCTTTTGGCCTACCACCTTCTTCTTCGGGCGCTACAGTCCGAGGTTAACCTAGGCCTCACTCAACATGCCTCTCCAGCCAGCACGATCTCTCGCCAGCTGTCTCCAGTTTCCCACACCGAGTCGGCCGAGGTCCCCCTCGACTTGTGTGCGCCACCTTGTACGTGGGCGTCCTCTGTTGTGTCGCCTCACAGGCTCAGAGTCGAAGACCACCTGCCCGCCTAAAATTCCCCCCGAAACCCCATAAAGTTCCCAAATGAAACACACGCGTTAGTCTTGTTTTTTGTTTTCTTGAAATATTTACAAAAAAATTCTTTCATTTCTATCCATTCTCGCATTATCAACTACAATTGTGTTAAGTGTTATCATTTTTACAGAGTTCGGTTGTTTAGTTTCGCGTGGGCGCGGGAAATAATGGGGATCAACTTAGGGACTTAACTCGAACCAAAAAATGCACGAGACGATAAAGAAAATATACGCGTAACCTTGGCTTCCTTATGAATAAACTGTACTTCCAATCGGATCACTTGATGACCAGCGGATGAGTGTGAAGTAGCGTGTGTGTGTGTGTGGGGGTGTGTGTGAGGGAGGAGGATGTTGGGACTAATTCGACTACGGCTAGAGGTCTTTTGTTTTGGCGTTCTGCTTCTGCAGCTGTCGCTTGAACTCGAGCATCTGCATGATGCGAACTTTGAGTTTTGGATTCTTTGCGATGGCACCGCTGAGTGCTTTGTATTCCACGGAGAACATGAACACCACTGGTATGGTGACGTCGTTGTTGCCATCGCCAGACATTGCAAACATTGGTTGTGTTTCACCGGAAGAACCAGGAACATTATCACAGACTATGACAGCTTTGGCGCCGGCCTTCTGGGCACGGCGCGCCTTGTCCACGAACGTGCAATCGCCACGTTCGACTACTAAGATCTTCCCTCGAATGTCGTCGGTGTCATTCAGATCGGTGCAGCCTCTGAGGGGGCGGGAAATCAGAATTTCGGCTTCGACAAATTCATCGGCGACGAGTTCGGGTGAGAAGTGACTGGGGCCGGCCATCAGAGCTGTCCACTCCTGACTGTCGTCGATTTGGTACGCCACAGCCTGCAAAATTCATTCACCGATAAACAAGAGTAGGTGCGGTGTGAGGGTGAATTCTTACCTGCAACTGAGCGAGCTGATTGAGGCTCTGCAGCTTGGTCAGCTCGAGCATCTCCTGCATGAACAGCAGACCCATCTCGCCGTCCTCTGGACTCTTTGCCTGGGGAAATGCATGAAATGGAAAACAATTACAACAAAAAACTTAACACTTTAGCTTGGTTTGTCTGGGATTACGTTGTAGAAACTGTGAAACAGTCGAACCTTTCCATCCCCTAGCGAAACCATGGTGATGCCCATGTCGTAAACAGCTCGCAGATGATCAGCATTACTCGCTTGAAAATCTAACGCTCGCAGGCGCTTGTTGGAAGGCGTACGCGGACACGAACCGGTTATGAAGTTGCGCAGTGGTTTTCGCACTTTCTCTGGGAAGAGCTTCGTTGAGCTGGGACATGTGCGCATAAAATCCAAGACGTTGTGCTCGTCTGTTTGACGGAAACCTTTGATGTGAGGAGAGAAGATGGGAAAGTGATAAAATTAGACAGTGAATTGGCGTGTGAATGAACAAAGCAAGCAGACGGAGAGGGGATGCGTCATTTGTCAACTGTGGGATGTTTACATTGTGATTGACGACGTAGGGAGTGGTGGCGGGGGACTTATTTTGAAATGGTGTGGATATATCGAGGTGCTTCTGTAGATTTGCGGGAGAGTTGCGCATTTTGATGGACTGCTGGACAGTGAATTTAAGCACAAGGTCCTCTTGCAAAGATGTGCACCTACTCTCATGGCCACAATACAAATCAGAGCCTCTCTCCTGCAGCTCACAGGACGGTTAAGAAGGTGCTACGATAGGAATTCTTTCCAGCGGAGTGTCAGCTTCCTAGTTCTCTGAATGATATGGAGTTTAGTCAAGCAAAGTGAGCGACAAGGAACTTAACCTAAAAAAACGACAGATTCGCAGAAGTCAAGGTCAGATGCCCCTTCCCCTGCAGCTTATAAGGAGATTAAGAAGTTGCTACGGCATGAACTCTTTGCAACAAAGGAGGGTTTCCCAGTTCTATGGACTTTGGTTAAGCAGAGCGATGGACAAGGGACTTAACCTATAAAAATGTGAAATTCGCAGAAATCAAGGTCATTTGCCCCTTCTCCTGCGGCTTGAAAGGCGATTAAGAAGTTGCTACGACAGGAACTCTTTGCAACAGACGAGGGTTCCCCAGTACTCTGCCTGATACGGACTTTGGTCAGGCAAAGTTGCGGACAAGGAACTTAACCTAAAAAATGTCAGATTTGCAGAAGTCAAAGTCAGATGCCCCTTCCCCTGCAGCGATTAAGAAGATTAAGAAGTTGACACGATATGAACAGAGGAGGGGTTTCCCAGTTGCCTGAATGATATGGTTAAGCAGAGCGATGGACAAGGGACTTAACGTAAAAAATAGCACATTCGCAGAAGTCAAGGTCGGTTGTCCCTTCTTCTGCAGCGATTAAGAAGTTCCTACGAAGTGAGAAGTGGGAGATGGGACCTTTCTAGTTCTCTGAACGATTTGAACGTTGGTTAGGCAACGCGATGGACAAGGGACTTAACCTAAAAAGGGTCAGAATCGCAGAAGTCAAGGCCAGATGCTCCTTCTCCTGCGGCTTGTAAGGAGATTAAGAAGTTATTACGACACTCTTTGCAACAGAACGTGGTTTCCCAATTCTCTGAATAATATGGACTTTGTTTAAGCAGAGCGATGGATAAGAGAGTTAACCTAAAAAATGTCAGATCACCAAGTCAAGGTCAGGTGGCCCTTCTCCCGCACCGATTAAGAAGTTGCTACGGTATGGGAAGAGGAAGGTGGGGTTTTTCTAGTTCTCTGAATGATTTGGACGATGGTTAGGCAACGCGATGGACAAGGAACTTAACCTAAAAAAAAATGTTCGCACATCTCAAAATCGTACAGAAATTGAGCTGCTTAATGTATGCGGATGACACCCCCTTCTTAACTAATGACAGAGGGAGTAGAATGTCTGTAGGAACTCCCCCCCACAAACCTTGTCTCCACCAAACCCCTCCAAACCAATGCCCAACCCAACTGTCCACAAGCATGTCCAAGCGCATAATTAAAATGAATTTTGATGAGCAAAACAAAACGAGACGCACAAAATGATATTCAATTTATTTAATTTCACAAACAGTTCAAGCACACAAGCATTCCTCGCCACATGGAGAGACAGATATGAGTTGAGTCTACCTACTTACAGCTAAAGCAGAGAACACATAATACTTCTGGGGAATTTTGAGAGAAAAGAAAAAGTCCATTCTTAGAACAGAATTAAGCGATTGCAGGCGAGCCGCAACTGATCAAATACCCAGCCTATAAGAAGCACACTTATTTCTACACAACAACGGATACTCACTGAACGTGCTGTTCCCCAGCTGTGCAATTGAAAGCGGCAGCAAGTGTGCCTCTGTTGTGAAAACAAACTCATCCAAGTTAATTATGATATCTGACGGGTCGGAGAAGAGCAAGTACAAGTACTTGAATGTCTCCGAGAGTACGTACGAGTCCATGCGATCTTCGTGCTTTCCAGTGCGGACATCGTTGACGGCGGCATAGCCGCAACTTACTTTCGCGTGCTTTTGGAGTGTCTTGAGTGCTTTTTTACCCACTTGCAGGTAATGATGGTCGTTGGTTGCTTTGTACAAGAAGTATGTGGACTCAATGAATTCCGGACGCAGATGGTGCTGTCCCCAGTGGATTTGGAAGTCAACTGTGAACGCTTCCGGAATGAACGTGTGCATTTGCATGACTTGGTACAGCATTTCGTGGGTCTGTACGGCGGGCTTGAGGTCACCGGACAGGACTTGCAGTCCGGGCCAGAAAGCCAGCAGGGAATCCATGAAATTTCGTGATTTTGCGTGCGGCCGGTGCATCAGTACGTCGAGCAGCATTGGACCTTCGCTCACGTACTTCATGACTGCGTTGTAGTGCCGATTGAATCGCGCCAAATACTTGTCATCCCCGAGGAGCACGTACGATTTGAAAAGATACTCGTAGTAGGAATCGATTCCGGCGCCAACTCCAGAATCTCGTCGCACCCAATCGCCAGAGTGTACATTCAACACGGTTCCCATCAAGTCCGACCCTCTGTGTCGCAGTTTCCACAGGGCATCCATGGCGGAGTGGGCGCGAGCTTCGAAAATCGGATCGCCTGTCAGTCGGGAGAGAGCGGCAAACTCGAGGAGAATTGTCCCCGCACAGGCTGTGCATGTTTCACGGGATTTCTTCAACTGCTCGTCCTTCATTCCTGTTCGGAGGTTCACTCTTGCGTGCGGTATGCCGGTTGAGGTGTTGAAGGCCGGCAAAAGACGATAGCCAAGCTCTCTGGCCATCTCCAGCATTTGGCCCTTGTACCACGGCATCATTTTCAGGTTCTTCTGAATGTACTCGGTGAGGATGTGAGCGGACAACAAGCCACCAACCATGCGGATGTTCGTCTCGAACACTGACACGATGATGTCGTTGTCGAACTGAACATCCTTGATGACCAGCTTGACGGCGTTCTCGAACTCTGCAAAGTCACCGAGGATCACGAGCGTGTCCAGGGAATCCACCAGGGTCATGGAGAAACTGAAAAAAGAAATATGTGAGACAGCAGTTCGTGGAGAAGTGTTAACAAACGTCAAGAGCAGCGATTCATAGCAGTCGCAGTCGCGCTGGGTGGCTGAAGGTTAAGATTTGCGAAGAGGATCACTTGGTTTTGACCGAAAGAGCATCAATAATTTAGCAAAAATCACGATTCGATACAATTTTTCCAGAAACAACAGCAGAAACTACGCCATCAACTGCCATCAGACTTAGCAAACTCCAATGCTAACATATTTAGCACGTAAATATACCACCAGCAATTAAAGCCAAACTGATAAGCCGACCGTGTCAGATAAGATTGAACGTAGTTCGCCTCAAAGCAGCCAATCGAAATGCACAACATCTGTGCGGTTTGCGTGCGTAGGCAAGAAACAGTTGCGCTCACCGAAAGCCAACAAAGAAAACTATGGTTCTTGCATCTCGGTTAAACATGCTCAATGCAAATTAGAAAGTCTACCTCGCCTCGTACGGTTCAATGGCATCGCAAGAGCTCAATTAATATTCCGTCGACCAGCTGACCTCGTCGAGTATCAGCTAACTAAGCAAAAAATTTAGCTTTGAAACAGGTGTGACCTTCACGAAGCTCCACGACTTGAATTGTATAAAGACAGGGTCAAGGCCGTCGATGCGCGTCGCTGCTAGCCTGCTAATCGCACCGCAATGCATGATACTTACTTGCCCAAAATATCGTCCATGTCGCCACGCGATGGTGTTACACCACGATAACGTCCCTTGCATGATAATGGCATCAATTCATCGGCGGGATAGGCGTTCTCCATGTAGGCATAGTACGCATGATAGAACATCTCCCGTGCCTCCTCCCTGCACAAAACAAAAAAAAACATAAGCAACCGTTTGTGATGTGTAAACAAGCTCCGCAACATACTTGAGTTCCTCACGCTCCTTTTTGGACATATTCTGCGTTGGAATCGAATCGGATAGAACTACCGTCGCACAAAATATGCACAGCAGCAGCAATCCCAAGACTAGCTCGTTTGTTTGGCCCATTTTGGTACACAATTTCGCGGTATTCCGACTCGCGTTTTCTGCAACACACAAGCCAAAATCGAGCGAGCAAAAGAACTTAAAACGAAGAAATTAAGAAAACAAAAAGAAACTACACACTTTTGTGCGCGAAAGGAAATCAAAAGAAGCACAAAACACAACACACAATCGAGAGAAAACGATGGAGAATCCTACTTAAACCCGACTACAACTATGAATGTACGGACTCGTGTCCAATTTCATTATCTTTGATTTTCTTTTTTATTTTCTGTTCTCGATTGAATTCCTTACGATTTATATCAACGCTTTGGTCGATGGATTAGACATTTGTGATTCGAAAAAATAATTGAAGAGAAACCAAAAGAAGCGAGCGAATTTATTTATGGCTAAAATTTTTCCGTCCACCACTGGGTACTATAGTTTTGCAGAAGATAATAATTTATTTTATTATTTTTTTTTTTGTTTTTTGACACAAATTTTGATGACAAGTCAAGTGAAGAGGTTCTCTTGTGAGAACTGTCAAATGGGTGTGTGGGGGATATCTTTTTTGCGGTTTCTGCGACATCTACATGCGATTGTTACAAAAATGTTGTTTCCCCCTTTTTTGCTTAAAAGAATCAAAACAAATGTTTTCCTATTTTTTGCAGTCCGTATTTATTTATAACTTCCTTCGAAAACATTTTTGAGTGCAATTCCAAAGCATTTAATCGAAAAAATAAATTTTACTGTCAAAGTGAATTCAACACATATTTCCCTGAACACACCCTTCCCATTCGACTATCGAAATCGAAATCGATACTCACTCCACTGACAATCAGCTGTCATTTGAGAAGTGACAGTGTGGGAGGAATACATGTTTTTTTTTTGTATTCTGCACCTTATCTGATCTGTGTCATTTTATGAGGCTACCTGTGCGCAGATTCCAACATGCTGGCACCAATAAAACATTTATTAGCAACTAAACGAATAATTCTCGCAAGTGGTTCGCCCAGGCGGCAAGAATTAGTTCAAAGAATCGTAAGAAATCCATCACTTGTCCACTACTCTGCTCTAACCTGTCACTGTATTCAGGGTCTCAATGCGGAACTATGTCCTTCACAATTCGAAGAGAATCTAAATCCAGCTGATTTTAAGGAGTTCTCAGAATTTGTTGAATTAACAGCGTTAGGGAAGGCCGAGGAGGTGTACAATCGGCTCAAGGCTGACTCTCCAGATGCTGATCTGTTGGTTATCGCCGCCGACACGATGGTCACGATGGGTAAAGAGATCTATGGCAAGCCAAATGATGCTGCTCATGCTGTTCAGATGCTAACGAGGTAGACAAATGATAGTTTATTGAGTTTATGTGCCTAAGGTGCTCTTAGACTTGCAGATGCGTGTAACACAACTCACACCGGCGTGGTCTTGAAACATTCACAAGGCGTCGTGGGGTTTACAGAATCTGCTAAAGTGTTCTTTGGCAAGTTGACCAAGGAGCAGATACAAGCGTACGTCGACAGCGGGGAGCCATTGTGAGTAGGTTTACATTTCCTGCTGACCATTTTGTCTGACGGTTGCGTCTTTTCAGAGATAAGGCGGGGGCCTATGGAATCAATGGCTTGGGTGGTGCTATGATACGGAAGATTGATGGTGACTACTACACAGTGATGGGACTGCCGTTGTACCGGTTGTCAGTGGAGTTGTGCAGACTCTTTGCGTACAAATGCGATTAGAGCAGATGATGATGCCTGACAGAGGAAGCTTGCAAGTAAGACTTGTTCTGTTGATCTGCCCTTGTTCCTTTCATTCATAAGTTGATTCTCTGCTATCGTTGTCGATTCCTCATCTCCTCTATGCTGTCGTATTTTGCCAATAAAACGTTCATTCTTGTCGTTATTCTGTGTACCTTCCGTATCTTCGTTCGAGAATCGTTGTGAGACTCACTCACGTCAAGTTCCGGTTTCTGTCCCACATAAAGAACGTGTAACTGTAAATAAAGTGCAAACTACATAAGAAGATGATCTAGTTTTTATTCAACTTCACAAGGAACTCCTTTAACACATTCAACTGCCTCCCGATCGACTCCAGGCTAGTCCCCCCCACGGAGTTGTATTTCTCCGCAATCAGATGGAAATCGGCAATCTCCACGATGTCCACATCGAACTTGGGACATATATTTTGCAACTCACCCAACGGCAGATCTGGCAGCTCGAGCCCGCTCTCCTCAGACAACGCCACCACTCTCCCAATGAGACTGTGTGCCTCACGGAAGGGTATCCCCTTGCGAACCAAGTAGTAAGCCTAAGTGAGATCAAAACATGACTGCCATTCGGGAATAAATGCTGATCAGACCTTACGCAGTCAGTGGCTAGCATGTCGGGACTCAAGCAAGACTCCATACGATCCACGTTCACCTCCAGAGTCTGAAGAACTCCTGCCGACACAGTCAAAGCCATCGCGAGCTGGTCAAACGCCGTGAAGCAGTATTTCTTGTCGGACTGCAGATCTTTGTTGTACGTGGACGGGGTTCCTTTGATGGTCATCATAATCCCAGTCAGGCAGCTGAAGATTTCCCCAGAGATTCCACGCACTAGCTCCAGGCTGTCTGGGTTGCGTTTCTGTGGCATCAAGCTGCTGCCGGTGGAGAAGGCGTCGGAAATGCGGACGAAATTGAATTCCCTGCTCGCGAAGAGAATCAAATCTTCTGCCAGGCGTGACAGGTGCAGACTGGCCAATGACGCACTGTAGATGAAGTCAACTGTGGAAGAGGTTCTTGGGGGAATCCACTGAATCCACTGAATCATCGTGACTTACCCACAAAATCCCGATCTCCCACCGCATGCATGCTGTTCTGGGTTATGCCATCGAACCCAAGCAACTTCTGGAGTGTGACTCGGTTGATGCCAAGGGGATTTCCTGCCAATGCCCCACTTCCAAGTGGCAGGACATTCGCTCGTTTCCGCAGATCCACCAGGCGCAGGCAGTCCTCCTTCAGAGCGAACGCGTGACTGAGGATCCAATGCGCGAAGTAGACCGGTTGTGCTCTTTGCAAGTGTGTGTAGCCCGGCATCATGACTTCTGGATACTTCTGCGCCAACAGCATAGCCGCCCTGATGGTCTTCGACAAGCTCTCCAGGGTTTCGCGGATCGCTTTCCGCATCCACAGCTTCATGTCGGTCACCACCTGATCGTTCCTACTCCGCCCTGTGTGCAATTTCTTGGCCACATCACCGATCAGCTCTGTCAGCCGTCGTTCGTTCACAGTGTGCACATCCTCGTCGCTGTCCTGAAACTCAAGCAGTCCCTCCACCCAATCGTAGCGCACCAGTTCGAGACCCTTCTGAATTCTGTCGCACTCGTCCTTGGTGATGATGTCGGCTTCGAAGAGGGCACAAGCGTAGGCCTTGCTCCCGTCGATGTCGTCGGCATACAGCCGCGAATCCACCGCCAGGCTGCAGTTGAAGTCGACAAGGCTCTTGTTTGTGTCGCCGCTGAATCGTCCGCCCCACAGTTTTGACATCGTCTGAATCCGAAAGTGATCAGAAGTGAACTGATGGGTGTTGGGTAATGTCAAGGTTATCAGACTCCAGTCGGGAAGATTAGAAACAGACGTGAGAGAGATAAGAGTCGATTCGGCGGGTGAACACTGAGAAACTTATCTCAAACGATGCTGCAGTGAGGAGATGATAGATGATAGCGCGGCGGTGTGTGGCGAAATCGACAAACACCCCGCACCCAATGGAACTGGAGCAGCGGAGTGCGTGATGTTTTAATTAGAACCTGTAACGACGGAGGCGAGTTAGATAATGACGACTAGGCTGTGTGAACTCTAAGGCTAATCAGTGAATCGAATTTTTGTGATGCTCATCTGGAGGGCTAATTATACACTTAACACGGGGGAGACACTTGTGAGTGAGAGAGAGAGGGAGAGAGTGCTGCTGGTGCAATAAATGAGTTTGGTCGTGATTTTTGTTGCCTGTCATCTTTGTGGTACGGTGATCTGCGATTTGGAAGAACAATTGTTTGGCGCTAGTCTGCGACTCCAAGGCATCATTTACCGCGTCGTCCCTCGAGCTTGGAGTCGGAGTAAAGGAAGACTATCCTTTACCGCGTTGTCCCAAGAGGTTGGAGTCGGAGACTAACGCCTCCAATGGCGTACGCAGCTGGAAAGGGACAACAATGAGCTGAACGTGCGTCGCTGGAAGCAGCTGGCACAAGACTGTGCGGGATGGAGAAGCATGTTGACTGTGGCCCAGGTCTACCCCAGACTGTAGCGACAGCTAAAGAAGAAGAAGCCATTGAATTCAACTCTGCTCTGTGCTGCGGTGTGTCCAAAGGACTTTACAATTCGTTGACAGGGGCATTTCCCAATCTCCTTCTGGTTGCACGCCTTGAGAGTTTCTATCGAGAAAGTTGGTTAGGGACAGAACATAGAACCAGAGTGTTAAGGTTAAGGAATTTTTTGATATTTATTTGCTACTTGAACATTTGTTATACATGAATACACACAAGAAGATACTGAATCAAAAATAAAAAAAAAACAGCTCCAACTCCACCTTAGTTCACACTTGGGCTGGTAGCAGTGTACTCCTCCAGATACTTGTCATTCTTCTGCAACTGCTGATAGCCGGTCACAGGTGGTGTAGCCTTAGTTCCAGCGATGAGAACTCCCAGGGTCTGCTGCAACTGCCAACGTCTGGCTTCACGAATCGACTTGTTCCGACGCAAGGTCTTTGCCAGCATGAAGGCGCAAATGACTCCAAGGAACTGCAACAGAAAAAGAAACATCATTCATCATCAACTTAACAGCTCCACACTCCTGCCAACGAACCTGAACGAAGGCAACTGTCAAGGCGCCAGTGGCAATCAGCATGGCACTCTGTGAGATCACAAAGTCCATCCGGTTCAAGCAGCCAGACTCGAAGTGCACAACGCAATCGGTTTCATTTGAGTCCAATTGTCCGCAGCACGATGGGGGAACGTAGATGTTCATCAAATCGGTTCTGTTCTGGTTCTCCACGAGGATGTCGGTCCAGTCCGAGGGACCGTCGATACCACAGCATTCCAACTGAAAGCAGACTCAATGACTCCCGGGGAATGAGATGTGGAAAAAGGGGGAACTTACTCCGGATTGCATGTAATCCACGCCAAGCCTGATGTACTCGTTGTCGTTGTACTCCATCAGGGATTCGTTCATTGTTCGTATGAGCATTGCGCGCACCTCGCCGGGCAGGACGAATGCGGCGATGGCAGCTGACAATTCAAGAATGAAGATGACGAAGAGGGACACTCCGTACTGGAAACGGGAGGGTAAGGAAAGCTCACTTTGTCTAGAACAAAATCTTACCAAATTGATCAACAGGACACTCTCCTTGAGCGCACCCCAGGCTCCGAGGGCGGCAACGAAGAGCATGATGATCCCTGTGGCGACGAGAAGCGCCGGTGGCGACAGGAAACGATCGTCGATGAACTGACGGAAGTCGGTGAAGATCTCTTGAATTGTTACCCCAACCATGATCAGGAGGATCGCGGTGATCTGGAATGGAAAATTTAATCAGTTTGATGCAGGGAGTGGGCAAGAATAAAGGGTCGTCCTCCACAGAGAATCCACAGAGCCTCCACTAAGGCTTCGAAGGATACAGAGGCTCCACTGAGGCTCCGAAGAACACAGAGCCTTCACTGAGGCTTCGAAAATCACAGAGCCTCCACTAAGGCTTCGAAGGACACAGAGCCTCCACTGAGGCTGGAACGGAAAATGGAATCAGTTTGATGTCGGGAGTGGCCAAGAATAAAGGGCCGTCCTCCACAGAGCCTCCACTGAGGTTTTGAAGACAGGGGAATAAAGGGAATAGAGGAGAAGAAGGAAGGAAGCCTGAGTCGTCTTCTTGAACTCAGACGGACTTATCAAAGTTCAAAGTTCAAAGTTGGACAAGTGGGGGGTGGGTAAACTTTCCCAAACAAAGGCAAGAATGAAGTAGTCAACACAAAAGAAGTCCTGACTGAGTCATCATGAGGAAATGAGTGCATTTCGCAAGACCTCTTCGCAAACAGAGAATTCCCCCATGACTTTGTTCACAAACACCACGCTAAATTCGAAGAAAATACAAGTACCGCCGCACCCCATCGTTTATAATCACAATTTCCCTTCGCACACATCCATCATGCACTTGCTCACAGAAACACAACTCATTAAGCGCTGAGTACTGAGGTACAACGCCTGCACAGTGTTGACTCTGCTATGTGCTCCGCTTACGAGCCATATACTCCAGTTATCAGTTGTACAGCGAGCTGATAAAAATACTCCGACTGTTGACTAAGTGGAGACAACTACAATAAGTCATCACCCACCCAAAATACGCCACATTCAACCGCACAAAAAAGGAAACAGGACACAGGTCACAGACAAATACTCACGGAAAACATGAAGCTGATCATCAGGAGCATGTACTTGGCACATCTCATGCCGGAGTTTAGTTTGTAAGCCTCGGATATGGTGGCCATTTTGTTGTGTTGTCGTTTCCAAGACTGATGAAATAGACGTTCGGATGATTCACTACTCGTCTTCCTGTTTCAACGAAAGATTAGGGAAAAATCAGCAAAAAGCTTCCAGTCGACGGAACAGCTCCGTGTGCAGCCCCCTACCTAGACTCTCTATGGAGAGAAACTGAAGCGAAGGTACAAGCTTCGCGGTTCTTGAGTGGCCTGCTTTTCGCTTTCCGCAGCCAAACCACTTATCAGTGGAGACTGATAAAGGCCGATAGCAAGATAAAGTACATTCTTTTTGCTTTTGTCTGTTTTTGAAGTGAAATATTTGCGAGTTTGTGGGACAAACTCCCCGGGCGCACGGGTGGGGAGTGATTAAAGGTTGCTCGGGTGTCTTATCACAGTTTTTCGAACGTTCGTGTGTAGTGCATATTTAATGGGAATCGTGTCGATCTATAGTTTAGAGCTTGTGTTCTCCTCTGAACTAGACTCTGTTGCGATGATTTACGACTCCAAGTTCTCCTTTCATTCCATCGTTTTGGTTGCGTCAGTGCAGTGCAGCACAAACATCGTTTTGAGATAAAGAATGAGGACGGGAATTGGGGCTTCAAGGGCCGCCGGTGGGTCATTCATAAATGCTCACCGTTTTCATTGCTTATCGCAGCTAAGGTGGGGCCCAAATTTAATGAGTCAATTGAAGACACAGACCAAAAGGGAGTAAGCGTGCTCCTCAATCACTGTCTGGCAGGTTTAGTAGGCGAGGCGAATCAACAAGGGACTCTGAGCCTGTGGGACAACGTAAACGGAGAACGTTCACTTTGAAGGTGGCACACACGGGACCTCAAGCAGCTTGGTGTAGAAAACTGTAGATAGGTAACGATGGATCCTGATGGCTGGAGCAGCTTGCGCTTTTCACACGAGCGCAGAGGGACTCCAACTTGTGCGCATTTGGAGACAGCTGCTAGTGGCTTATTGGTTGGGCGTCAACCACACAAGTCCACTGCTGCCTGGCAGTACAATGGACCAGTTTTTGAGTCGAAGTGTACTGTTTTAGAAACCTCCGATAAAAAAGAAGTCCACCCAAGACAGTGTACCAAAGACAGAAGACGAAGAAGAAGAAAGAGTCGACAATGGAGTGTATCTGAAGTTTTCCCAAACCGCCATCAACCTACCAACCAGCAACCAACATTCTGACCAACTCGGCGGTGGGGCACACGTCCTTTTTTGACCCCACTCCTGTTCCGTGTCTGTCTGTCTAATGTATTCCCTACTCCCCTACTCAACTTTGCGGTGGTGTTCCTCCTTTTCCGACCATAATCCTGAAGCCCAAGCTCACGTAACTTACTTATCAGGCCTGCGACCCACGGAGGGTCTTAGCTCGAGCTATTGCCGCCTTCCCTTGCTGACGGTTCTGGTCACGCAGCTTACAGTGATCAAGACCAAGTTATCTTCTTCTTCCTCTGATGGCGCTACAGTCTGAAGAAGAAACAGAAAAAGACGTCGAATTCCAAGGGAGACCTGAGCCTATTTTCTATAGCACGTCGTTTCCTTGGAATTCGACGTCTTCTTATGTTTCTTCTGATGGCGCTATAGTCCGGAATGAACCTAAGCCCCAACCAACAGCAGTTGGCACGATCTTTCGCCAGCTGCCTTCAATTACGCACGCCAAGTTCTCTGAAGTCCTTCTCCACTTGGGAGCGCTATCGACTTCGTGGGCGTCCTCTTTTGCGTTGTCCCGGGCGGGGAGTCGAAGACTCCGTCTGACTGTCTGGTCTGGTGTTAACCAAAGATTCAGTCTTCCTCTTCTTCTCGAACCAGGAGCTTCGGATTCGAAGACTCTCTTAGCTGAAGCATTGATGTTTGCCCGATGTAACCGAGTCTTCTGATGACGCTACAGTCCGGGGTGTACCTTGGCCTCAACCAACAAGCCTCTCCAGCTGTCACGATCTGTGGCCAACTTTGAAGTTGCAAGCAACGATTGAGAGGCCTCCAATTACGTACGCCAAGTTGGCTGAGGTTCGTCTCCACTTGCGTGCGCCATCAATTTCGTGGGCGTCCTTATTGCGTTGTTCAACGGGCGCGGAGTCGAGGACTCTTCGGGCCATCTGTCTGTCTGTCTGCCGGATATCGCTCTCCTCTGTTCCGTTGTCCCACTGGTTCAGAGCCAGTTTAGTCGACGGACTATGCCCACATCCTTGTACAGCTCATAGAGTTCGCGGCTGTTCCTTCGCCTCCATTCGCCTTCCTCGCAGACAGGGCCAAACATCCGACGTAGACATTTTCTCTGCAGTCCCGCTTACCATCCGGGTCCATCTAGCAAGACTGACAGGATTAGGCTTTTGTAGAGCACGATTGTGGTCCTTCAGTCAGTAGCTTTGAACCAAACCGAAGCAGCCGCGGATGTCAAGAGTTGCAGACGTTGTCAAATGGGATCTCCTGCGTCGGATCTCCACCAAGATGTCGTTTGTAGAGTTCACATTTGTCCCTTGGTAAGGTTGCATCAAATATTTTTCCCTACGTATCGCCTACTCGCCTTTCCCAACCTTACTCCTGACGCCCAAGGTTCCATCGATCATTTTGCCTGAAATATCATCTCTTCCTCTTCTCTGTATCCTCCAGCCGTTTCCCAACTGTGCACCTGACTCACAGTCTGTCCTCCACCTTCCCTTCAGTCTTTCAGTCTGTCCCTCTTCTCCTTCACTTTCCCCCCTGAAGGTAGGTGGCTGGAGTATGCACTTCGACCAGATTTGATCCAGTGTGCGGTCACACGGATTGACTGAGGTCTGATTCCCCCTCAAACAACAAACACCAAAAGTTACCCTGGTCTACTGGTGTTAACCACTTTATTAGCTGCTTAACATTTTGTCTCTTTAACTTTAACATTGGTTATGGCAAATCACATACAAGGATACTAACAAAAAAGAATACAATCTACTTTCAGTGTTCGTCCGCCTCATGTTTACATTATTCCAGTTATGCCGTTCCGAATCTTCACCTCCCGTGCGATGTAGCAGGCAAAGATCACTCCAAAGAACTGCGTAAAGAGAGATGTTAGTTCCACGTCCTCCTCTGGACAGTCTTATGTGGGCACTTACCTGCAAAACAGCAATCACCACACCAGCCGCACCTAGGCTCACTGCATGGGCGCTGATGAAGTTCGAAAACTCTGTGAGGCATCCAAGTGTGTGCCGGTTCTTGTCGTTCACAGTCTGGGTGCACGCAAACGCCCCAACGACACCATTGGGAACGTCACAACAGCTGAAAGGCAAGTCAGACCCAAATAATGTAGACCAATCCTGGTAGTCCGTAATGCCACAGCAGCCGAACTGAAAAGGAGAACAGTCTTAAAGAGGAGACTTGCCAAATGATCGCGCAACAAACCTCTCTTTGCACGTAGTCCCACATGTCTGTTGTGGCATTTTTACCCTCCTTCGTGTAGTCGTTGATTGAGGCTTGAAGGGTTCCGTTTATGAGTGATTGTGCGTCATCCCTCAGGACATAACCACTGATGCCGGCCGCCAACTCAAGGATAAAGATGATTCCCAGCAGAATTGAGAAAATCAAAATCAAGCAGTAGTTCTCCTTCAGTGCACCCCAGCAGCCCACAAACGAAATGACGAACACAAACGAGCCGATGACTATCAGGAATGTGGGGATCGAAAAGAAGTTCGACGACAAAAAGATCTCGTACTCATTGTAGACGCTGCCGACGCCAACTCCGACGGCGATCAAGATGATCCCAGTGATCTGGAAATTAGTGAGTTTTGATTTTTTTTTAGAATTATACTTGAGAAGAGACGGAGATGAGGTGGGGGTGGTGGGTGTGCTTTGAATTGGGACGGATTCGAGGGAGGGAGGTCATTCTTAGAGAGGTACGCTCACGGCGAAGGTGGTGCACACAAGTTGAGAGCGGCCTCAAGCAAGTTTCTTCTTTTTTCAGAGGATTTTTGTAACACTACTGGAGCACTCAAACTCAAAACTGGTCCATTGTACTGCCAGGTACAGTGCCTACTCCAGTGCAGTTAATTTGATCCCAACGGCAAATGGTGACTAGACCAGATTCGATTTCACTGAGATTCGACTCTGGACCCCTCTAACTTGGGGCAGGCACTTAACCAACTGCGCCATCCAGTCGTTCCTCAAGCAAGTTGGTGTGCGAAATTGGAGACAGCTAGCGGGAGAGGCTGTATGGGCTGTACATCAACATGAATCTAGTCAGGCGTCTACAGATCCAACGTCAAAGATGGGAGATATAGAGCGCATAGACAACTTGGCTCCGTCGGGGAGAATCTTCGCCTCTGAACCAGTATGACAGAGGACGTCCACGTTCAAGGTGGCAAACCCAAGTGGAGAGGATCCTCAACCAATTTGACGTGCAGAGCTGTAGCTTGCTAGCCAGCCGTCTACGGATGTAATGGATGGCTAGGCCATGTAGAACGCATGGAAAACTTGGCTCCGGCCCGGAGAATCTTCAACTCTGAAGCAGTGGGACAACGCAACAGAGGACGTCCACGTCGAAGGTGGCGCACACAGATTGAGAGGGCCGCCAACTAAATTTAAGGCAGCTAGCGCGATCCTTCGCAAATTGACTGAGACCTAGGTTCACCCGCGCCATATAAAGAAGAAGAAGGAAGGGAGGTCCCCAAGGATCTTTACTCATTTCTCTCAATTTCCACTTCTGCGGTGTTTTGGGTTCATTTTCTGGTTTGAAATGCCTCTGCTGATTTCATTTTGATCCTGTTTTCGCGGATTTATTGGGTTCCTTTTGGATTTCGAAGCTTGTGAGACTTTTGTGGCGACATTTCGGCTAAAATCTCCAGCCTCCGTTGTGACATTCTCATCTCATCATCTCATCTCATCTTCAGTGGCCCGCATGTTCCAGTAAAGGAGTCGCGGGTGCAATGCATGCAGAAGAGATCTCCAGTCCACTCGATCCTCCGCCATCGACTCCAACTCATCAGGAGCTATGCTCAAGCGAGTGTTTGAACTCAGTCCAACCATCTCGTCCTGGGTCTGCCAAGCGGTCACGTACCTGCTGGAATCGCATTCATTGACACATTCTCAAATTTCCGCAGTCATCTTTGAGTGTTTTCTTCCACGAAATCCAGTCAGCGTTCCAGCAAATCTTTCCCATTTGACTTTGACTCCCTCAGCCCTTGCTTCCATTCAACAAAACTGCCAGCAAACCTCACTCCCTCCCCCTCATTACCTAGGAAAGGCTACAAGATATGTACACTTACCAAAAATACCAAATTGAATGCAAACAGTGTGTACTTGACACAGTTGGCACTTCCAGTCAATAGCGACATCTTTGTACTCTGTGGCTTCGTGTGATACGGTACGTGTGCGTGTGTTTGTTTTCTGTCTTATCTGTTGAAAGAAAAAAAACAAAATTCAGATGGAAATAAAGCATAAATTCCCAGTTAAGCAGGTCTTAGCGGGTAATCGTCGACGTTTGATGCAATTTTATCGACCACTTTTGGAACAAAGCAGCCAGTTTTAGTTGTTGTCCGTTTCGAGGTGATAGCACTAACCCTTGCGACAGATAACACAATCATTGGCGATTAGATTTCGAGGAATTGTTTGTTCCATTGTTCGATTGAGTTTAGCCTCTTTTTTTGGTTCGGGTTTTGATCGATAATGGGGAATGGTTGTCGAATAAGTTCGCATTATTCAATGGGAGCTTTTTTTTTTATCACGTATGGTGGTCGGAAAGGGGACTTTGGTTTGATGGAAGAAGGGGTTTTTTGAGGAGGGACTTCTTATTTGTAGAGTCCGACCGAAGGCCAGCTGGAGCCGAACTTCGGTTTTTTGATCACCTTCGGCCGAAGCTGAAGCCGAATGTTCGGTCAGACTCTACTCATTTGGTGTGGATCTGGGAAGGTAGGGAGCAGATTAAAGCACTTCTTTTAAAATCTTTGAGCAGGAAAGCCTGGAATTCTGTTCATTCATTTATATCATTCACGAGTAATTCCCCCACCCCCAGTCTTTCCCATCACCAGCACTCACCACCCGTCTCAAGAGCACTGAACAAGTTTGTTTTTGAAACTATGCACCACAGGTTGCCATCAGGACGTCAAATCTTCGACTCTGAGCCTGTGGGGCAACGCAACAGAGAACGCACACGAGTGGAACACCGCCTTAACCAACTTGGTGAGATGGGGGCAACACACAACTGGAACAGGGTCTCAATGAGCTTCTTCTTCTTGTTCCTGTGGCACGACGTGTGGTCTAATCTTCGTCTTTGTGTTGCAGAATGGATCTTCAAGGTCTTAAGCAACTTCTTCTTCTTCTCCTTGTGGCGCTATAGTCCTGGGTGCACCTGGGCCTCAATCAACAAGCCTCTGCAGATATCTCGATCTTACGCCAACTGTCCCCAATTGCGCACATCAAGTTAGTTAAGGCCCTGAAGTTGGGGGACAACTGACCGAGTTGGTTAAGGCCCTTTTTCATTTGTGTTTTCCCTCCACCAATTTGGTGTACGCATTTGGGGACAGTTGGCGTGAGATCATGATACCTGCAAAGGCTTGTTGATTGAAGTTAACGTCCCCTCAAGACGCCACAAGAAGAAGAAAACGTTGCTTAAGCCCTTAAAGATCCCCTCAGTTTAGGTAAAGTGACAGCAAAGGCGGGTAGTTTCTATTGATGGACAAAAGAGTTGCTGCTTTGCGCCGAAGGTTTCAATAAACTCCTCTGTCAAACGTGTAGCTTGTCGAAAGTTGGCGAAAGAACGTGATGTTTGCAGAGGCGTGTTGGTTAAGGTCCAGGCCCATCGAGGAGTATAGTGCCACACGAAGAAGAAGAATACCCCGGACTCTGGTGGCACACGAAGAAGAAGAACACGCCGGTCTGTAGTGCCACACGAAGGAGAAGAAGAAGCTTGAATACAAATCTGTGGTCACTTGTGCTTAGCTTGACAAGTTCAATGCATTTCGAGTCACTTTGCTGTTCCCCTCAAGCCTTTCTTTTTCTTTGCAAAGTCAATGAATGCTGCAACATTCTTTGAGACGATGATACAGGGGTTTGTGCTTCAGACTTCCTTTGGGAATTCGTTCTTTCTTCACTGGAATTAGGGAAATGATGACAGCTTTTGGATAGGTTTGGATTTTTTGATGCAAAAATGCTGTTTGCCTTTAAGACGCTGATTGAATTGATTCACAACGAGTTCCATGCCAGGGATGAATGTCTGCAACTCACAGCTCTTGCAGCTCATTCTTCGGCGCGCTCACTACGCCTACAATTTTCGATGATTTTTATGTTGAACGCACTTTCAGCTAGACTCCCTTTCTTTCTAAAGTCTCCTTGCAATCTTTAACCTATGACAAGGAAATAATGGCGGTGCTACAGTCCGAGGTGGACCTGGGCCTAGCTTCGCAGCAACCACTCGAGTTGTTCATGCTAATGTTCTCTCACGAGTGAAGGGGACCTTCGCCGACTTCGAACAGCGAGTTTGAGAAGCTCTTTCTAGGCAGTTATACTCCTTGAACATTGTCAAGAACTCGAAAGAGGTGAAGCCGTGAAAAAAGGTGTCTGCAATCGAACCCAGACTTCGAGCGTATGAGTCGACGCGCTTACCCACAACGTCACGGCTCCCTATGACAAGTGCACATCAAATTCATCGTGAACTTCACGATCGACTAAGCCGACTGTAGCACGAAAGGAAAACTCAGGTTATATTCCGCATTTGAAAACATTTCGCATGACCACATTCGAACAGTATTTCGAACGGGCAATATCTACTTATTTATGTGACTGTCACTCACTGATAAGAGGCCTTCAATCTGAGATAGAAAACAAAAGATATTCGCCTTCGGTCGATGTTGATGGATTTCCTCGAAAGCTTTAACTGATACTCGTAGCAACCTTTGTCATTCAGCACTGACTTGCTGAAATAAATCAGCAAAAAACACTTGAATTACCTTCACCCACCAATAAAACCCATCACACCTGAGGGCCTTGTTGAAATCAACCCAAATTATGGACATTTCCTCTGGGGTATGACTGACTTATGCTAACAAACTAAACCCAGTCTATCTTATCAGATTGCGGTGTTCCCTTTTGCACATGAATATGCGGACAAATCCACGTCAACTGATGAGCACTAGCACGCACACGCCGACGACATGAAATTCACGACTCACTCTCAGCCTCACTTGGAGGCACTTTTATCTGTTTGCATACCAACTCACCACAGTCTGTTTAAAATAAGAAAAATCTGATTTGTATCCACCGATGAAATTGAAATTAAATCCGTTTCCAACCGAATCACAGCGAATACTGACTTTGCGGTTCTCCAAGCGGGTGAAGCTCGCTCTCTTCTTGGCAAGGGCTAGGCGCAACAGGCGACAGGTGTAAAGCTACCTCTTTGAGGTTGTGAAACACGACTGACCTTAATTTCAGTGAGGTGTCGATGAAAGGTTTTTTTTTTTTTTATTGTTGTTGCTCTTGTTTATCGAGAAACGAAAGCTCTGTGGGGGTACCTGAACCGGTTGGTTATTGGCGGTGGTGGTGAGGTGGTGCCGCACCTGCTGCTATCTATGCGTGATACAACTTGAATTGAATGGCAAAATGAAAGCTCTGTTATCGTTATCAGTTGAAGACGATAACGAGCAGGTGTGCTGGACGCTGTTTCGGTCTAGCTGCGTTCCAAGCGTTCTGCTGGGTTCAAGATCAATAATAATCGATTTAAATGGACTTTGTTGTTGGCTTAGTTTTGAAATTGAATTGATGTGTGATTTTTTGATTGCGGAGCGGAACCAAAAAACAGTTTAGGGAAACCCTCATTCAGGTAGGAGATTATCCTTCGTGCAGAGTTTCGTTTTTCTTCTCACACATCGCTTCAAACTCCAATTGCGTCTAATGGTCTAAGTTGCTTACACACGTCTCCACAAGCTGCTGTCACATTGATTGAAAATAAATTATGACTCAACATTCCCTGATAATCAATCGCATGATTCACAACAAATAAATCGTGATAACGAAAGGTTTTTGAAAAGCCCTAGACTTACTTCAGAACTGTGCCTTCAGATGACTTATGTCGTCAGGTCTGTGAAGCGATGATTGCACACTTCGTCAGAGTATAAAGTTCACCTGGTCTCTCGCACTTAATCCCCTCGAAAATACGCCGCATTCTGTTGCGTCCGGTTGAAGCATGTGACATGTACTTATCTCCCGTGGGTTTTTATTTAGCTTAGGTTGTGACTCTTATCTAAAAAACCGGTAAAAATAAATTTAATTGAAATCTTCTTCTCTGTGATAAGACTAATGTATTAATTTCTTCTCTTTTCAGATCTTCAGCTTCTGGCTAATTTACATCATTCACAACGCACACTGTTCTATTCCAACTGTTCAAACATAGCACCTGTCAATCAAAGCAGTTTACATAAGTAAATTCCTTTAAAAAAAACACGTAAAATATAATAACTTCCTTTCATTTTCATCTCAACTGAAAAATTATAAAGAAAGTACTTAAAAATACAACTCAGGCAACACTTTTCACTGATCTCTTCTCGCAACAGTCAATCGAAACGTCAAAACCTGGAAACATGTCTTTGCACTCAACCACTTTTATCCCAAAGCACATACTTTGCTGTGCAACATGTCCTCTTAGCAACAAAGTGAGTTACCCGCTGGATTTTCTGCCTTTCTGGTGGCCTGGTGTTTTGCTCGAATTTGGTGCTCATTTCCGATGAAGGCCTTGAGTGGCAGGAATACACTCCTGTTACAAAAACAAAATACAGTCGCCTCCCTCTAATTCGACTGAGAGGGAGTCGACTGTACATGAGCATCAAGAAAGTGGACTTATTGCCCACCTCGAACGAGCATCAAGGCCACCTCGCAGAAAGTGTACTTATTGCCCACCTCGCATGATCTTTAAGTCCACTTTGCAAAAGATAGGATTGGTTCTTAACTGAAAAAAGATTAAAGGTAAGTAAACACAAATGTAAGTATGTAGTTACGTAGATATTACTGAAAGCATCAAAAAGGTGCGTGTCAGTCTGATGCGACCATCATTCTGATGTAATCACATTCACATCAAACGCAGGCACATCTACTTGGGTCAGCAGTCTCAATCTGCTAGACCCAATGGATGCTAGAAGCCTGCGACAAAAAGTCAACCCAATTATAAACACGCACACAAAAGGTCCTTTCCAGGACCACAATGATCATCATCCAACTTGAGGTAAGTAAAGGTAAGTATTGCAGAATTTGCAACTTTCAAATCTAGGTCTAGCAAAGAATGCACAACGCAGCAGCGAACCCTCAAAAAATGTCACTTTCATGCAATTTCAGCTTAAAACACCAGGCGCCCAGAAATCCAGCAAAAGCAGCAGGTACACCCTCTGCAAAAATTTGTTACAGAAACTGGTACGAACATGCCCTATCACACGAGGCAACATTTGTCGATATACATGCACAGACAAGAAAGTTGCAAGGGTCTGAAATCTGAGAATATGAAAATTTTCCTGAAATACTAGGCGCCCAGAAATTGTAGTAGGTAAATTTTTGCGAAAATGCATTTTTCAACAGTGAATATCTCGAGAACAGAGGGACGTAGGAAAAAAGTAATGATGAGGGATTGTAGGTAATGACGTCTTCTTTAAGAAATATTCAAAAAAGCGTCGGAGGTTCCGTTATTTGCGTCGAATTTCAGTGGAAAATCTAAAATTTTGTTGTAAAAGGCACCATATCTTCAAAACGGTGCATCTGGTGGCGATTATTATTTTCCTCATAGACGCACGCTTCGATTGCGCATCCATCAAGCCATCATTTATGGTCATAGGTCAAATAGTTTCCGAGTTATAGCCAAAAATCGGGAACATTTTCGACGAAAAAGCGAACTTTTTTTGAAAAATGCGCCATATCTTGAAAACGGTGCGTCGGAGCGCATTTTCGCTTCTGTTAACTCTTTTTGCCAAAGGCCCCACATCATGACAAACATTTTGAGCCATCATTCATTGGTCTAGGCCTTATAGTTTCCAAGTTATAGCCATGAATTGTGAAGGTATGCAAGGGAAAAGGAGAACACTACTTTGCTTGCAACATTTCACAATTAGTGGCCATAACTCGGAAACTATTAGGCCTGGGCCAATAAATTATGGCTCAAAACGTTCGTATTGAATGTGTGCATTTGGCCACATTAAGAAAAATAGTAGAAAAAAGCGCCCAGATGCACCGTTTGCGAGATATGACGCATCTTGCAAAAAAACCCGAGTTTTTTCTTGCATACCTTCACAATTCTTGGCTATAACTTGGAAACTATAAGGCCTAGGCCAATGAATGATGGCTTAAAACGTTCGTATTGATAGCGTGCATTTGGGCAAAAGAGGGAACAGAAGCGAAAATGCGCTCCGACGCACCGTTTTCAAGATATGGCGCATTTTTAAAAAAAAGTTCGGTTTTTCGTCGAAAATGTTCCCGATTTTTGGCTATAACTCGGAAACTATTTGACCTATGACCACAAATTATGCCTTGATGGATGCGCAATCGAAGCGTGCCTTGGTGGAGTAAAAATTAAACGACACCAGATGTACCGTTTTTGAGATATGGTGCATTTTACAACAAAATTTTAGGTTTTCCACTAAATTTCGACGCAAATAACGGGACATCTGAAGCCTTTTTGAATGTGTCTTAAAGAGGACGTCATTACCTACAATCCCTCATCATTACTTTTTTCCTGCGTCCCCCAATTCCCGAGATATTCACTGTTGAAAAATGAACTTTCGCAAAAATTTACCTACTACAATTTCTGGGCGACTAGTATTTCAGAAAAATTTTCAGCTGAAATGTGAGAAATCAGACCCTTGCAACTTTCTTGTCTGAGCATGTACAGCACCAAAAGTTGTCTCGTTGTAAAGGGCATGTTCGTACCAGTTTCTGTAACACATTTTTACAGAGGGTATACCTGCTGCTTTTGCTGGATTTCTGGGCGACTGGTGTTTTAAGCTGAAATTGCATGAATGTGGCATTTTTTGAGGCTTCGCTGCTAAAAGCTGTGCATTGCTAGACCCAGATTTGAAAGTTGCAAATTCTAGAATACTTACCTTTACTTACCTCAAGTTGGATGATGATCATTGTGGTCCTGGAAAGGACCTTTTGTTTGTTTTTTTACATTTGGGTTGACTTTTTGTTGAAGGCTTGTGGCATCTAATGGGTCGAGCAGATTGAGACTGCTGACCCAAGTAGATGTGCCTGCATTTAATGTGATTGCGAATGAATTAAAATTAAGATCGCGCCAGAAAGTAAACACTTACAATCTGATACGCACCTTTCTGATTGCTACAAACATTTTTACGTAACTAAATTCGTGTGTGTATTCTCTTACCTATGATTTTTATAAAAGGTTGCGCACTATGAATTCGTATCAAATTGTTATACGACATATGACAAAGTCACAAACCCATTTGAATCCTTAAGCAAAGACATATTTTACATGGGTATTTCTAGTAAAGATTAGCGAAAAGCGCCCATGCTGAAGTATGTGCCAAGGATGAGCCTGCGTGCTTTTACTAAGTGTGTCTACGGTAAAACAGGTTAGCAAAAGGTGCCCATGGTGAAGTATGTGCCAAGGATGAGTGTTTGTGCTCTTGCTAAGTACTTGTGTCTACGGTAAGACAAGCTGTCGAAAGGTGCCTATGGTCAAGTATGTGCCAAAAATAAGTGCATTAGGTGATGGAAAATAAGTGCGTCTATGGTAAAACAAGCTAGCGAAAAGTGCCGATGGTGAGCTGTGCCTTGGCCCATAGTTTGTGATCATGCTAAATACGTGCGTCTGTGGTAAAACAGGTAAGCGAAAAGCGCCCATGGTGAGGAATGTGCCAAGGATGAAAGTATGTGCTCATGCTAAATACGTGCTCATGGTATAACAGATAGTGTTTTGTCCAAGATAAAAAGCAATTCATTTTGAAAAATGAAATGACTGTGAATCACATTTGAACCAAATTCGAACAGTTAGCAGGTAATCAGGTCGTGTCCTGCACGATGGAATTGGAAGATTGAAATGCAATTTATTCAAATATTTATTTCAATGAAGTACATATATAATAAAATTCGTAAAATACTAAAAATTATGAGTATCATTCGTTGTTAGGTTTATATATGTGTGTATGCGTGATCTGCGTCAAGAAAGTAGGCGTCTGCCAGTTAATTGTTATTGTCTTTTGTTTACATTTATCGCACGAACATGAATTAAGTTAACTCTTAGTCAAGGCAAAATAACTTAAATCTACGAGGACGGTATCTCCTCATTCCCCATGAGAACTTGCTCTGTCCCGTGGGTGCGGCTGATCCGCCTTGTCTCCTGGTTGTCTAGCATAGATTAGTCTATTAGTGTTACCGATAATTAACCTCGTGTCTAGGGCAGTTTGTTAAAGCGAGAGAGTCGCATAAAAATTGATCAAAATTAAATTCTAGTTTAATTAGTTCTTCTCTTCGAAGAGGTTTGTGTCGATGCTGTGAGCACGTGGGATGGGTCCTTAACGATGCGCTTCTCGGATGGGAAGGATGCGTGTCCTATTTCCTGTCCTTACTGGAACTTTTTGATGCTGTCTTCGACGATGATGCTGATGATGAACGATGCTTTGAGCTGTTTTTACCGTGACTGCGGGAGAGAGGAAATAGATTAGATGTCACATTTTGATGGAAATTGAGAGTAAATCAGTCTAGAGCTACAATTGTTTCCATGCCAAGTCTTCTACAAACTAATACAACTAAGAGTACACAACCAGGAAGAGTTTGTTGCTAGAACTTTGGTTAATTTCAATTGAGACTCGCTCGGGGATCCTTCTGAGTTTAGTCCTTTGATGAGGCTGCAGAGTCCAGACAAGACAGCATGTTCATAGCCAGTTAAGTTTTGGGAATAATTTTGTTTAGTTTTCTTCTTGATTTTCTTTTGTCATCGTGGTGGTAAGTGATTGGATGGGTGGGCGGGGTTATGATGAGAATTTTTGAAAAGTGGTTGAGGGGGGTGATTTGTGACATCAGGGCGGAGAGGGAGAGTGTGTTAGGCGTGGGATATTAGACGAAGAGGAGCTTCGTTATGTGCTTGAGACAAGAATGAGAGGCTAGCATCTTATGTGGTCGTGAAAACGTCTTGGGGTTTTCGAACAAAACAGTACTCTAAAGGAAATGATGATGGGGAGGGCACAAACGGCGAGTTGGATCGCTTCAAAAACACAGACAATTTTTCAGCAAAAAGAATGCTTATAATTAAGGGTCGAGAAGGTTAGCTAACTTAAGAAAGACCGATCCTCTGAAGGATTGAGTCGAAGACCCTTTTTGAGGCAGGACAAATGGACGAATCACTGACTATGTGCGACAGCAACAATCAAGGTCTAACAATCTATTTCAGAAGGAATACCTCGTCTCAAAGAGCACTCTCTGTTCTTCAATTCCTACCTTCATGCGCCTCACGATTTTCAAGTTAAACATGACAGAAAGAGAAAATACGCACAATTTTGCCATTTCCGCATAAATCTGACGCAATCAACGGAACTTCTGATCCCAAGTGGACATGCGTCTTAAAGACGAAGACATTACCTACAAACCCTCATCATTACTTTTCCCCTACGTCCCTCCGTTCCCAAGATATTCAAAGTTAAAGAATGAAACTTGGTAAAAAATGTACCTACTAAAATTGCTGGGCGACTAGTACTTCAGACAAATTTTCAAACAAATTCTCAGATTTCGGACCCTTGCAACTTTCGTGTTGCAACAAGTGTATCAACAAATGAGGCATTGCCTTCTAGTTTTCTGTTCCTGTCTTCACACGTCTCATCCCACGGCACCTTTTGTAAGATGAACGTAGTTGAATACTGCAGCGGGTATGCCTATGGGGTGTACATACTCAGACTTTGACTCTATCAACTTTTTTGTTTGAAGGAGTAGATCGATAAATGAGACCTTGTCATAAGGGGCATGATGCACTCTTTCTTTTCTCATTCCAGGTGCCCTACTAAACCGCTCGGTTTCTGAGTCAAACGCAAAAGAAGACCAATTTACTCGTCTTTGTGGTGAATTTCGAATTTCGAGTTTTTTGCGGTGAATTTCGACGAACTAGCGTTAAATAAATGAAGCTGGATTGATTGAGATTGTCCTTCGAAAGAAGAAGCTTCACGGGTCGGGAGCCCGCTAAGCAAGTAAGTCCTATGAAAGGAGCAAGCAAACGACCAGGACTGACCAGAAGACCAGGCAGGAGTTGAACAGAGACAAGAGAAGATCAAAGCTGTTGCTTGAACTCAAGATGAAACATTGAGGGTCATAAGACGCCGAACACGATTCAACAAGAACCTGAATTCTCGACTGATGCGTACCTTGTAGCCAAAGATTCAATTCAAGACGCAAGACGCAAAGTTTTATAGTTCAAGGGATTATCTGGCTCAAGGATGAAGTGAAGGCAATGGAGAGAGGTGGAGGTCGGAGACTGAATCTCTCTAATCAATGCTAAGACACTACACTGAACAATTAAGGCTGAGACTGAGATCAGCTGGAGAAGGTGGAGAAGAGATGAGTTGGAGAGGAGATCACATGGCTAGAGAAGAGATCAGCAACATACGAAAGGGCCATTAAAACTCTGTAGGAAATGTAACTGGCTCGGTCCCATCAAGTGAATGAACACCAATGCTCCAGCTGGGACAGTCTTCAAACTCGAGCCTCCTAGAAGAGGAGGACAGACAGACAGCCCAAGAGTCTTCCAGTTCACGCCCGTTGGACAACGCAATAGAGGACGCTGGCGAAACCGATTAGGCACCCTAAGAACCTGAGACCCTGAGACGCTGAGAGCTGAGACCCTGAGAGCCAGAAACCCTAAGACCCTTGGACCCAATACTAACAAAGTACTAGACAACAAACTAGAGGACGAGCACGAAGCCGAAACCGATGGGGCTCCCAAGTGGAGAAGGACCTCTGTCAACTTGGCGTGTGTAATTGGAGGCAGCTGCCTAAAGGTCGTGACTGCTGGAGAGGCTTGCTGGTTGAGGCCCAGGTAAGCCCCGGACTGCGGCGTCATCAGAAGACTAGGGCACATTGAGCGAATGAACATCAATGCTTCAGCTAAAAGAGTCTTCGAATTCGAGCGTCCTGGTTCGAGAAGAAGAGGAAGACTGAATCTCCTGTATAACCAAAAGATCGCGGACATCCAACAGACAGGCAGACAGATGGCGCATGCAAGTGGAGAAGAACCTGAGCAAACTTGGCATGAGTTATTGCAGGCAGTTGCCTAAAGTTCGTGCCGGATGAAGAGGCTTGTTGGTTGAGGCCCAGGACTGTGGGGCCATCAGATGAAGAAGGACCTCTGCCGAGCTGAAGAGTCTTGTTGGTTGAGGCCCAGATCCATCTCGGACTGTAGCGCCATCAGAAGAAAAAGAAGGAACACGAAAGGGTGTCAATAACCCAATAGATCCTGGGGCGCGTTAAAAGATACTACTTCACATCGAATAAACTTCGCATCAATTGAGGACAAGAACCAACTTCGAATCTGCGTAAGGGAAACCAAACAAATCCATTTTTCCCTGAAAGAAATAAAGTCGAGGGACTTCTTCCGTTCAGACTGCTAGAAGAGGCAAAGGAACAACCCTTCTTCTGAGGCATCCCTTGGATCCTTTGCATCGAATCCCTTGCAACAGATACCAAAGTACTTTTAAGCTACAAAACAATCCTATCGATATTAATCTATGTGTACTCATGAGTACTCTACGTGAAATTTTGAAGATTAGTCCAAAGAGCAAACTAAGAGTAGAAAGTGTTTAAAGAGAGTGAAGAGAGCGTTAATAAATAAAATAGCATTCACTACGTTCCAATTGAATGTGTTGTTGTTTGAGGATAACTACTTGTTCGTTAGTTCCAGCACACACTACCCCGTAGGCATACCGGCGTCCGTAAGACCACCAGGTGTTAGATGAGAGAGAGAGAGAGTGAAGGAAATAATAATTTGAGTGTCCTTACGCGAGGAAAAGTAAAAAAAGACTTCCAATTTCACGCGGTGGGAGATGCTTTAGTTTTAGTTTTTGCGGACCGTTTTCGTGTTCGGTCCCGTGTTCGAAATGGAAAGTCGGAACAGAGGTTTGCGTTTTCTTTGGCTTTTTCGACCGCGGGCGCGATCGAAAGTTTGTGCTTTGTTTTGATTGCAAGGATAAGCAGAGGAGTGCAGAGCGGTGGAGTGGTGATGCTAGTGTTTAGTGTTCGCTGTGATTGTGCGTTTGTGAGGCCTGGTGTGGTGTGCTATCCGCTGGCTATGAACATGCACATATCGCAAACGGGTTCGTCACTCGGTGTACTCTGCGCGCCAACGAGGGGCGGGGCATCTGCTCGTCGGGGCTGTCCGTGGTGGCCTTTGCGGCACTCGGCGTCTCGTACAGCAGATAGTTGTCGTAGATGTTGCTGACGTCCGAGTTCCGCTTCGCGGGCGAGTAGTACTTGGACGGGAGGAAGGTAAAGGACGACGTCGAATTGGTCAGGGAGAGTTTCTTCTCCTTCTTCGGCTGGGTTTGGGCTTTTAAACGTTTCTTACGCGGCGGCGGTATGATACGCGTAACGAGTGGCTGTTCTAATACGTACATCAGTGTGTCGGAGTTGTTGCCGGACGACGACATTGTGGCCGACTTGCTTCCGGTGGAACGGTGTGGCCTGCTGTGATGGCGCTCCGATTGCGATTGGCTGGGATGAGCTGGAAGGAAATACAGGCAAACCATTAAAATGGCCCTCCCCCCAGGGGTGTCGCTACGAACCCTTTGACTTTGACACTCGCTCCGTTGAGGATTTGCTTGGTTTGTCGTTCTCCGCTCGGCTGCGACTGGTCTTGGTGCTGCTCTTCGACTCCACGGTGGAGGTGTGGGAGCTGCGCTTGTGTTCCGCATCAGACTTCGTGGCTGCGTGCGAGCTTCGATGCGAGCGACTCTGCGGTGGGTCATGACTCTCGACACGATCTCTGGTTGATGATCGTGGGGTGACCTTGTGCCGGTCGTGACTCTCGGTGCTGCTGCGCAGCGAACGCTGCTGCTGGCTGTGATGGTGTCTCACCAACTGGGGTTCGTCTTTCGTTGTGGTTCGTTTCGGTTTGCGGATCATTTCGATTTTGTGCGTGGCGTCTTCGGCTGAGCTGTTTCCGGACTTCTGCGACTCGCGACTGCTCGATCGGTACTTGAGGCAGCGGCTGCTCGTCTTCGGCTTCAGGTTGACGTACTCGTTCTCTCTGGACCGCGATCGGGATCGCTGTCTTGTGGGTGTGGGTGTGGGTGGCAAGCTGTCGCAGGACGATGCGGACGAGGGGCGGTTGGAGCACTCACGCACGATGCGGTGTGTGGTCGCTCTTGGTCGCGAGGATATTTTGCTGGGGGGTTTGGTGAACTTCTCATCGATCGTCTCGAGGGGCTTGGACGATCGTCTGGAGATGGAGCGACGGCGCAGATCTTTTTGAGCGGCTTCGTCAGAGACGTCCTAAAGGAGGGAAGAGGTGCTTGAGTCTCAAGTCAAGACAGTTTTACGGGCTTACCTTCAAAGTTTGATCTGCGGTTCGGGTCATCTCGCTGAGGATCATCTCGTCCCGCTCCAGGTCTGTCTGTCTGCAGTAAGTGCCTGGCGATTTGATGTTCTCGTATATTCCGTCGGTTTGATCGTCGGAGCTGTCGGCTGGGCTTCTGCTGCGAAGGCGTTGGACCCCGACTGACGGCGCGACAACCGCGGTCTTCGTTACGACTTGTGGTTCAACGAGAATGGGACTGTGACGCAAGAGGTCTGGCTTGTCGTTGGGAAGGCTCCACTGGTTTGCGGATCTCTCCTCGGCCTTGGCAGCTGTGGGTAGCTTTCGACTTGGCAGGGATCGTTTGGATGCTGTGACGAGCTTGGGCTTGGACGCTGTTGTGGCTGTTCGAGCGTCTGTGATGTCGGCTGACGAGACTTTGACGCCGAAGTAGGAGAGCTCGTGTTCCCGCAGCTTGCGAGCTCCACGAGTTTCTCTGACGATTTTCAGGTGCTCGGTGGCTTCAGAGGTTGCCGACTTGGACTGGGATGGATGGTGTGGTGGTGGTTGGTGTTCCTCCGGTTCCTTATGGACTGCTGCTTGTTTCACTGAAATGGCTGTGGTTAGTGGGGGTGACTTGAGAGGGGTTTGGCGGCATGTACCTGCAGTCAGTGTCCGGGGCTTGGCTACCGGTGGCTGCATTCGAATGGATTCTGGTTTCTTGATCGCTGTTGCCATGGGGGAGTGTAGTTCGATGTTCATTATGTTCGATTGTGGAAGTTCTGTGGAAGAGGAAATCAAAAGAGGCTCTTAAATGGTGGCTGGGGATGGGAAAGTGTGTGTTCATAAGGAGACTTTCGCCTGTTTTGGGATGAGGAGCAAGAACTGGACGTTCTGTTAGTTCAGTTAGGAGCAAAAAGATGAAGGAATCTATCCCAGAAAGGGTGATGTATCCGCAGCCTTGAAATATGAAGCGAATAAAGCAAAATATCCGCATCTTGTGGCGCCGACAACGACACATAGAGTGACTTGAGCAACTCACAAACTGAAGAGGGAAGCTGTGGGGGCACCTCCAGCCAGGATTCGTCAGGAGATCTGGGAGACAAAACCTATCCAAGGGATGATCTACTCCACCCACTCACTCGATCTTACCTTGATGCAGTTTCTTGGCCGTTTGCGTCTTCAAAACCGTTCGCTTTGCCTTCACGCGACTCCAGCTGCCCGACAATTCACTCGCCTCGTAGCCACAAACATCGTCGTCATCATCGTCGTCCAGGTCACCGCCAAAGTATCCCTTCACTTCCTCATCGGCTCTAGCACTGTCGTCACTATCCAGCTCGTACATCCGTCTCAGCTGCGACAGCTGATGGTGAATGGAGTTCGTTGTGGAGCCAACAACCTTCAGTCGGGGCGCTGCAATTGGTCTCGAACTGCGACTCGTCTTGAAGTCACCGTTCAGCGATGAACTGTACGACGAGCTGCTGACAGACGCAGTCACCGCCTTGGCAATGTGACTCAAGCTAGACACGTGCTTCGTGGTCACCGAAGCCGTTTGAGTCTCTGCCCCGCTGGACGTGTTCGACGAGATGCTCAGCCGTCGCATGGCCTCGTCGAATTGATTCGCCGAGCGCAAGGTCTTGATTATGAGCGGTGTTGACTTGAGCCCCTCATCGGTCAACGGGGGCGACAGTTTGGCGAGCGGTGACAGTCCGTAGAAGTCGTGCTTCAGCTGGTCTTCGTAGCTGGACCTTGGAGCACCTGAAATTTGTTGGAATGGTGTGTGTTTCTTTGTTTTTTTTTTTCTGCTACAAAAAGTGAGAAATTTTGTGTGCAAATGGGGGTTAACTGTTCTTCCAATTAGTCAAGGACCAAGAAGCGTGGGTTTAGTTTGTCAGTTTTTGGGTTAGCGGTTAGAGTTGGCATGCGTTAGTTATGAGAAAAAAATTAGTCAAATACACTGTAGAGGTACATCAAACAAGGACGTAGATCATCCCAAAAATAAGGTTCAAACGAAGTTTCATTTCAAGCCATACACTACAGACAAACAACACAGAGTCGGGCAACAGATGCGCGTCCAGACACCTGGACGGACACCGTTGCGTACAGAGACTAGGAGGAGACTACAATCGACTGAGAGACTATGTCTTACCTGCGTCGGTCCACTCGTAGGGCGAGTTCGAAAGGTTCAGGTTGATCTTCGTCGAGTATCCAGCGCCCTCCTTGCGCTCCTCGACGATGCGAATCCGTTCGGCAACCGACTTCGAGGAGACGGTGGCTTCCTTGAAATCTGAAATGACACGAAAATGATCACCGGATCCACGTGAGAAGAGGGCGACCTTACCCTCCTCAGTTTGGTCTCGTTCCCCGCTGAAACCCCTCGGTCCGACGGGCTTCAGTTGGACGCCCCACAGGGCGTCGGCGCTCTCGATGTTCTCCCCCAGGTGATAGGGCTTCGGCTTGATCGGTTTGTTCTTCAAAATCCCGCGGATGGATATCTCGTCCTGATGCTCGTCCCCATCCCGACCCTCGGAGTCGAAGTTTTTCTCAACGCTGATGGGGATGGACACTGTGACGTTGCTCATGGGTGACTTGTCATCCCCACCGTCCTCCTCGGTGTCTAGGGTCTCGTCAAAGATCGCCTTGTGCTCGTCGCCGAAATGAATCACGGGAAGACCCGCCTTGACGGCATCCAGAGACGAGCTGCTGCTGCTGCTGCTGGTGGTGGAGCTGCTACTGCTGCTTCGTCTCCTTCGGCGGAAGTTGTTCGACGGTGGCGGCTTGCCATCCGTCTCCACGATATTCACCCGTCCCGACTCGGCCGCGAAGTGCACCTCTGTCTTGCAGAACTCCACTCGCTTCTGGCGACGCGAGTTGTCATCGCTGAAGCCGGAGTTCTGTGGGGACGAGTCCTTCGAGTAGAAGCCGTTCAAGTGGACCGCCGAGGTTTTCCTCAGATTCTCCCGCACGTACTGACTCTCATCGACCGCAATAGAGTGGCGCTTCATCTCGGCAGACTCCGCCTCCGACTGGGGCTGTGTGCGGTTGCGCAGACGACGCTGCACCATAGGACGCGGTCTGTTTTCAGACGCTGCTTGTTGCCCAAAAGTGATCACCGTGCTCCTTGCACTGGCATCCGTCGTCGGAGACCAGTTTCCCAAGTCACTCGACCGCCCCAATCCGCTGTCGGTGGAGTTCTCGAAGCGGAACATGCTCTTGTCGCTGGGCGGCGACATTTTCTCAAATCCGTACGACTTCCGTCGCAGGTGCCACTCGGCGGAGGACGTGTCCTTGTACTTGGTGTTCCTCGACTCCAAGCTGTTCGTCGTGTGAAGACTGCCGCCGTTTGGCCGCGGGGAGTACTGGAAGGCGGTCACTGGGCTGGGAGCTGTCACCTCCGGGGTCCGTTCTCGTTCTTCGTCTTTCTTCGTTACGAAGTCGTCCTTGTACAGCGACTCATCGCTCAACTTCTTCAGCTTGCCGCGGATTTCCTTCAGCGACTCGGCCGTCAGGAAGGACGCCGTCTTCTTCTTCGTGATCAGCGGGGAGGCGGCGCCACTGTCCGCACCACTTCCTCCGTTCAAAATGCTGTCCAACGCCACCAGGTCGACGTGGTTGTTCCGCATCGCGGTGCTCAGACGTCGACCGTTCTCCAGCTCTGCTCGAATCTTCGATACACTCACCGAACGCTCGGGTAGATCCACTGGACGGGGCCGAAACACTGGCGAAGTAGCGGGCTTCGTTGACTCCGGTGCCGTCGTCGACGGAAACTGAAATGATCGCCGAATCTTGCTGACACGTCGCCACTCGGCGGGTTCGTCATCATTCTCTTCTCCGCCAGCACCGACACCACCACCGCCATTTGCATGTGTGCTGGTATTCCCATTCGATGTCAAGTCGTCTGTCGAAATCGAACGCCCTCGCTGGAGCGGCGACTGCCTGTGTGTGCGCCGCAAGAGAAAAGAAACTCAATTACTTTCCGATACGGATGGGGGAGGGGGAGGGGGATGGGGGTACAAATCAACAACTCACCAGGTTGCTTCCTGTCGTCGACGTGACGCTGATGAGTTCACTCTATCATCGTCGTTGTCGTTGCCGTTGTCGTCATCGCCAACATCATCAATATCTCGGCTGCAGATGTCGATGATTTTTCCACCGCCGGCACCACCTACATGGGCTTCTGTCGTGGGCAGATCGTATCGACTGCTGTCGTAGCGAAACAGTCCCGAGCTCGTTGTGGTTGTTCTTCTGGCTGCGACGGTCGCGGAGGATGTCTGCTGCTGCCGGCGATGCGACGTCGCTGACGGCGGATTGTGTGGGACTGCTTTGTTCTGGCTACCGCTGGTGCCGTTCGCAACGGTGGGTGTGCTCTTCTGCAAGGAGAATGGATAAGCAATGTCCAACCGGGATCAATCATCCGAATCCCATCATTATTCATCGTCCGCGTACTCACCATTAGATTGCTCAATTTCAGGCTCGGCGTTGCACTGAACACGTGGTGCTGCGGCCCCTTCAGAAGGAAACTGTCCATCAGGTGGTGATCGTCATCCGCTGCCGGTCCATTATGGGCGATGCTGTCGCCGGGCTCGAGACTGCCGTGGAATCTCTGCGAATGGTTGCCGAAGTACCCGCCTAGGTGGCTGCGGCTGTGATTGGCACCAGCGCCGGCATTTAGCGAGGTCATTAGGGGACTCGATGAGTTCGACGATGAGGCAGACGAAGACGAAGTCGCTGTCCAGCGCGACGATGTCGTCTGGACGGTGTGGGCTCGTATCACCTGCATGGAGCCAGAAGATGTACGAGCCTGCAGCACCTCCAGCTGCTTGCGCTGGCTGTGCTGTGTGCCGTTCGGCTGTGAGACGTTCTGCGAGTCGACCACCTGGAAGGAGAAAAAAATGCATACACTCGTTAGTCGCTATCGGTGGACACCGCCGCAGTCATTGTCTGCGAAGGTTGACTTCTATTCTAAGTTCGGTGGCCATTCACCGAGAGTGGTGAGTCACCGAAACCTCGGTCAAGATGACTGACCACCACCAGCCGCTGTGTTGCGCTGACAAACAAAGAAGTGTGGCCCCCGGGCCGGGGGTAATTGTTCGACATGGTAAATGGGGACATGGAGAACACTATGTTACTCATTGGGGGCCTAGACGTGCTGCGGTTGCATGTGCCCGATTGCATGAGCAACGATTGAGGTATTCTCATGAGCGGTAGGAGAATTCAAAGGGTTCTCTGGCGAGCGCAAGACAATGGATGGAGCGCGCTTGCGAAATGGAATAATTGTAGCCCCTGTGCGCGCTGTGGTGGTGGGTGATTATGCTCGCTCTGGGGAAGATAGTCTGCATGATTATCTGAGAATCGGGACGGAGAGGTGGGTTTTTTTTGGTTACGCCCAAAAGTCGGCTGACAGGTCAATTGAGGCACGGAATCCATTGAAAGCAACGAGATGTGCGAGAGGTCGAAGAACGAAGACCGCATCTCACCACAACCAGTTTGTGTCCGCTGTCAGCGCCTCGCCAACTGGTTGTCATCGAACGTAATGACAGACGATTATGAATGCTTTACAGCGATTTCTCTCGTCATTATCGCTAATCAACGTTAGAACGACCCTCTGCTACACACACGCAAGCCCATCCTGTTGCCATCAATCTCCCAACCGCATCCTCGCCTTATCGCACGATGACCAGATTCGCACAGGAAACGATAATTGAATGGCATCCATTGATTGGTCGCCAGCTGGTTGGACCAGTCAAGATCGGCAAACGGGCGACTCCCCCTCCGATCACTTCATCTTTCCGCCTAGAATTTATGAAGAGAAAATCCCAGAGGAAGTTCAACGCTAATTTATCAAACGGCTTAAGTTGGGTGTTTAGCAATTACAGCATCCGAAGGTGGGCTGCGACGGCACGGCGGAGTCGGGTGAGTGATCATGCGAAAAGTACCCAACGTGTAGCTGGAGATTATAATCATCTATCTATCGTCGTCGTCGTCGTCGTCGTCGCCGTGTCGTTGTCGTAGACGTAGAATGTTGGCAATAATTGCCTGGCGTCTGAGATGGGACGAGAAGGCTTGCCGTTGCGATAAGAAACGAACCTGAAGATGGCTGAGAAGTGTTGCAAAGTGCGTGTACACCCCACCTTTGGCCAATTACTTGAGATCGTCGACTGGCGACGACGGCCGGCGGCTGGAAATGAAAATGACATTCGATTCATTTGGCGATAATCACCACAAGCGCTGGGACGACAACGTTGAGTGCTCAACAAATCGATTCGGGACTGCGAAGGGGTATAATTGGACTTTTGTGACGAGGGAGAGGTGGCAAATTGACCATTCTGATGGGTGGAGAGGTGTGGCGATGCGTTTGGAGGTGACTGCTGGTACTCACCAGTCTACTTACTGTCTTGGAGGTGGTTTCTGTGATACAACACGCAACTAATGGTGGTGGAGGTGACTTGTGCTACTCACCACGCTACTAACGATGGTGGTGGTGGCTTCATCTACACACAACACCACCTTGGAGGTGAGTTCTGCTACACAACACGCAGCTAATGTAGGTCGAGGTGACTTGTGCTACTCACCACGCCACTAATGGTGGTGGAGTTGACTTCTACTGCACACTACGCCACTAGTGGTATTCTTGGAGGTGACTTTTGCTATTCACCACGCCACTAATTGTCTTGGAGGTGCATTCTGCTACACACCACGCCGCTTACGGTGGTGGAGGTGACTTCTGCTACTCCTCACGCCGCTAATGGAGATGGGGGTGACTTTTGCTACTACGCCACTAATGATCTTAGAGATGAGTTCTGCTACTTACTACGCTACTGATAGTGGTGGAGGTGGCTTCTGATGCACACCATGTCATTAGAGGTCTTGGAGGTGGCTTCTGCTACCCACCACGCCAATTACTGGGGTCGAGGTGACTTCTGCTACTCACCACGCCATTAACGGTGACCCAGGTTGCTGATAGAATGCATTAGCCACTCCTTACGAGTCGGAAAGCGGCTTGTGTCAAGATGTCTTACGATGCTGCTGGAAGCAGGAGTCGAAATACTGGTCATTCTTTTGTCGAACTTGCTTGTAAGTAAAGTAGGGCCACGCTTGGGGAATGAACTCCTTTTAAGAGTCAAGGAGAATCAATGAAAAGCAGCAGACAAATTGAAGACAAAGCTTGAGTCACCCTCACAGGAAAGTCTCCCAAGCTGAGACAAAGTATCACACTTTATCAAGAACGAGATCGTAAACTTTCAGAGTTATGGACAAGCCACAGATGGCCTCAATATACAGAACTCACTTCTCCCTGCTGCACTTTACTTTTCCCACCGAACTTGACAGCTTGAGAGGGCAGCACTTTTGTCACCATTAAGCTCATTCCACAGATGCGAACCGGTTGTCCACAAAACCAGAAGGAGAGAGAGAAAAAGAACAGAAACACTTCCCACGGCACCACCAGTCATCCTCCAGTCAGGAGGCATCCCAAAAATGAACCAAAAAGGAGGCCGGCCACCTCACCCGTTTCTCACGACTTAACCTATCCCAACGAGCTCTTGGTCGCACACACATCCACACACAATTTCGATGCATAACTCGTTTGCACGGATGCACACAGCGTTATGACAAAAAGCCCTCTGAACCCGAAAAAAAAGCATGGAATTTGCATAAATCCTTACCACCAGAGGATGTAACACCGGTAGCTGGTGGAGATTTCCCATGGATTCTCTTCGCACAGGCGAGCAACCGAAGGGAGGGGAGGGGCGCAACCTAAACGAACCTCCCAAGGCCAAGGTGCCGACACCATCTCGATAACCCACCAAACCCCTAGACCCTGCTGCTGCGCAATCACTGCCTAGACCATCAATACCGCGGCATTATCATGAGAATATGATCGTTTGGTATCTGAACCTCGAACGGCAGCCGCAGGAGCAGCGGCAGCAACACCACATCACCGGCACCATCGTCAAGAGGTGCAGCAGCAGCAGAAGCATCATCATCGTCATCGTCATCATTGTCGTCGTCGTCGTCGTCGTCGTCGTTGTCATGGCCGTGGCCGTGGTCGTGGTCGTGGTCGTGGTCGTGGTCGCAGTCATTGTCGTCTCTTCCATCGTCATCTGCCAATAATCCATACAAGAATGAGATGAGATTAAATCCAGAGAGAAGAACTGGTAGGCCGTGGCAGCACCAACAATCGATGTCGTTAACAAAATGCATCCCGATTAGGGGCATCCACATTCGGCGGGATGTGGGATTACGAGTCGAGAGGTTAAGGACTCCCTTATGGGCATTTCCCTTTGCCCCTCTCTTGTGCTATCTTCATTTTCGCGCACTAAACAAAACTCCACTTAGCCGAGAGAGTCCCTCTGGAGGCAGACACCAACACACGCTCGGACCCAGTGCACATCGGCACGCAAGAGGAGGAGCGGACCATGACAGAAGCACGGGTAATATATTTAAAAATAGTCTGCAAGCCTTGCAGCCACCTTCAACCATCGAGTGCCTTTGCGCTTTGGCTCGTCTATGACTCTCTCTGGGGGGAGATGCGCTGCTTCGTCCCGCTGTGTGTGCTCATTGCAATGCCAGCGGGCATCATGCAATCTCATGAAGTACCATCCAGACTCCGTGGCATGGGGGAAGGGAAGGGAGGGAGAAACGGTCTTGAAAAATGCAAAACACTTCTTGTATAACGATCTGTCTACGAATAAATTTGCAGAGAAGACCTTTCAGAGTCAGAGTCTCTCCCCGGTTTCACCTCCGATGGCTATTCTTTTGCACCCTTTTCTCTCTTCCCAGTCGACGCGACGCGACTTTGTCTTTGTTGGATGGTGCTGGCGAGAGAGGCTGCGGATGGGGTTTAAACTTAAACTTGACTTTGGTCTGCTGGAGGTATCACTCTTTCGTGATTCCTTCCAGCGGACACAGTGGGACCAATCGGGGATTTATGTTGTGACAGGAGGTTACAGATGGCGGTCATGGACATGGATTAAGAGACTATCTCAAGGCGAGTGGAACTCTAAGTCTGGACGTGTGCTGATTTCTAATATTTGACAAAGTGGATGATCGAGGATGAGGAGGATCGGACACTCATTCAACCGCATTTTTCCCAAAATTATGGAGGACATTCTCGTAAACTATTCAGTCAACTTCCATCCAAAACAAGCATTGCGACCCACAGCTGACCAGACAAACCCTTTAGACTTTCAAACCCTTCCCATCCTCATGACAGATTTGCTAAAATTCATTTTTTCATTCACAACATGTTCGTAGTTTAAGAAAATCCCCAAGCTTCTTCTTCTGAGGGCGCCACAGTCCGAAGGAACCAGTCGGAGCCTTCTTCTTCTTTTGATAGCGCCACAGTTTGAGTTGGACCTGGGCCTCACCCAAAATCCCCAAGCTTCTTCTTCTTAGGGCTCTACAGTCCGATTTGGACCTGAGCCTCACTCAAAATCCCCAAGCGCAACCTCAAAAGTTACAATTGCATCCAATTCTGCCTCTTTTCTGATAACTTTCTGTTCTGAAAACTTCTCCTAAATCCATTGATTCACGCACGACATCTTGGTAGTTTAAGAAAATTAACCTAGCTCAACCTCAAAAGTTCTAAATTAATCTAATTACATCTTATTTTCGATAATTTCCATTTCCTCAAAATGTTTTAACCTCACCTTATAACAAACATAATTTCCCCCACAAAAAAACACAAGTGGCAACGCCATAGCCTTTTCGACAAACAACCATCTGTCAATTTCACTGATAGCCAATCAAATGGCATCAAATTTGCGCAAGCGTTGCCAAACAACCAAAAACTCTCATGTTTCCCGCTTCTTCAATAAAAGTCATGAAAAAAGAAAAATTCACTTTTTTCGAATTTCCAAAGATTTCCAATCAGATTTTCGATTGAATTCACTTCAATCATCATTTCCACACATAGCCCCATGCATTTGAGGTGAAATTTCGGTCGAAAAAGGCAGAGAATCGACTTTGAAAAAAATGGCATGTGCCATACGAAAAAATGCAGTCAACTGCTATCACGAGCGGGTTGCATTTTTTTGCTTAAAATGAACGAACTTTCGTCGAAGTGGATTTTATGATTACAACGATTTGTGAAGCAGATTTCTCAGGATCTAGGACGAATTGAAGGATGTGTGACATCAGAATGGATAGGGAATGAATTGGAGAACCGTAGTAAGTTAAGAGTTTGCAGCGGAAGTGCCGTGGTTGGTTACTTGGAGGCGACTTTTGTGATATCCTCTTTTGCTACATAAGCAGTGAAAACTGTTTGAGTTTCCACGACATTCTTAGAAATTTAACTGAAATAAGTTCCTTAGCTCATCACATCACATCACCAAAAGTCCTTAAAATCCATTGTATACCTCGAAGAAGTCGCCCTAAGACGACACACAGAGCAAGTCGTTCAAAATTCGCTTGAGATGAGCTCAGTTCAAATGGATGGTAAATGGATACAGAACGAGGAAGTCCCTCACCACGCGAGACTTGATCACAGATTGACGTGGTCAAAGACTTGGTTCATTGGATGAGCTGTAGCACCACCAGTTGTCTGTATTCCTCCCGGACTCCTCAGCCATCACGATCCATGGAACCTCAGAACTGTATTTTCAATAAAAAGTCAAATCTCCAACCTACTGCTTCACACTGAACCACTTTCCGACTCCACTGTGTAACGTCATCGTTCACCAGCAAACCGCCATCACCATCGTCATGACTATCCAAAGTCAATTGTCTATTTATGTCTATCCGCCTGTCTTGTCCATTGTTACATCTCTCTACGATCTCAACGTCGTCGTCGTCGTCGTCGTCATCGTTGCTTGAGTCTCTGCACCAAGCCACTAGGGGGGAGGAAGGCAGAGCAGAGAAGAAGAGACCATATCGTTTGGAGCAGGTTAAAATAAATGGAAGGAGATTTTAAATTCAATGGCGCAATTACTTCTTCTTCTTCTTCTTCTTCATTCTCCTCATCATCATCTCCCTCGTGTCTGCATCGCCGTGCCGAGGCATACGGCCCACAGTTTTCCAGATGGTTTAACACCGTTCAGAGCCCTCCTCACCAGCGAACGCGAATGAGAACCATGACATTGGCTTGTTCGTCTGAGACGGTGGAGCGAGTCATATGGGCTCTTTTGTTGGCATCCCGCCACCCTGCGAGATGAAAACAGTTTTTACGAGCCATCAATCAATTGGCCTGTCCGCCTGAGCGGGCACGCTTCAACTTTGATACCGATACCTTCCGCTAGCGGTGTCAAAGTGTCATTTTGTGAGATCCCTAGACTCTGTCGAGGGGGGGGCTGTCTTCAGTGGTTTGGCGGCCCTTTGATCACCCGAAACAAAGCAAGATGAGCAGTCTCCCAAACTAGAGCTGCTACGAAATTCCACTGGAAAAAGACCACTTGGCGGCGGATCTCCTATTTATTCTGCTCATGTTTCATGTGACAGGCGACGAGGAGAGATCAATATCGGATGGACGAGGCAAGGATTTGGATCGTTTAATAGAAATCCACACGGAGAATCACAGACGGAGCAGAAAATAAGAAAAGAAAGCTAAAGTTGATGTTCGAATCGATGAAACTCGTTCGCCACGAGAGCGCGCTCTCCTTTGAAGTTCACCGAACGACAACACACACATCTATGCGCAGTCTGTGAGCGCAAACGATTAGATTCTCGAGTTTTTTGTTCCGCCAAAAAAGGGGTCTGTACCCCATTAGCCGACGGGAATGGGACGGGGGGGGGGGGGGGGGGGGACTGCGACGGGGGACCGGGTATTCTAAGCGATTGTCTGCGATTTGTCTGAGAATTTCAACGAATTAAAAGGAATCTATGGAGCGCGGTTCGAGATAAGAAAAAAGTCAGATGGCAGATACGTGGTTGCGGTGAACCCTTTGAATGTCGGTTTCAAGGTTCAGTGGTTTAGTGAAAGTCCGCTTTGCATGCACACGGAGGGAAAATGGAAGACGGCCAGTGAGTGTGTTGTGAAATCTTTTGAATGAATCGCTGGCTTTGTGTGTGTGGGGGGGAAGAGACGACCTCTAGATTTGTGCCGATATATCGATTGGTTCGATCGGGGATTAAGGTTTGTTGCCACACACAAGCTTCGAATTCATCGCAACCGAGTGGCTTTTGGTGTGGCTAAGGAACACCTCAAGACAACGACTGGATGGCGCAGTTGGTTAAGTGCCTGTCCTGAGTTAGGGGGGTCCCAGGTTCGAATCCCCGTGAAATCGAATCTGGTCCAGTCACCTTTTGCCGTTGGTATCAAATTAACGGCACTGGAGTAGGTTGCTACCCGGAAGTACAATGGACCAGTTTTGAGTCTGAGTGCTTCAATGCAGGGCTTCAAAAATCCTCCGAAAAAAAAAGTGAGACCGCTACCCTGCAGTCGTCCACCTGTAACCACTTCCAGCGCGTCTATTGCGCCACAAGCAAGTATTCATTCCATCACTGGAGCAAAAGTTTCCGCCGTAAGACTGTAGGAGTCCGAAAGACAGAGACTGCGTTGACATTCCTCAAGTCTCGTAGAGGATTTTCGAGCTTCCTCCGCTTTCCTCCAACACTCCAGTGTGATCAGTCGTTGCACAGTTTAAATGTGCTGTCTTCAACTTAGACTCGAAGACTGGTCCATTGTACCCGTGCGTGGATACGATTTTCGACCCTAAGCCTGTGGGTCAACGCAACAGAGGACGCCCATGTCAAAGGTGGCGCACCCAAGTGGAGAAGGTCGTACGCAATTGGCACCGTCCTTTGCTGGTTAAAGGGGTTTGTTGGTAAAGGCCCATAGCTAAGGCGTATGGCTTAAGCCCGGAGCCTATGGGACAACGCAACAGAGGAAGTCTACGAACGAGGTGGCGCACAAAAGTCGAGGGGGACTTCGGCCGGCCTGGTGTGCGAAACTGGAGACACCTGGCGAGAGATCGTGCTGGCTGGAGAGGCATGTTGAGTGAGGCCCAGGTCCACCTCGGACTGTAGCGCCCTAAGAAGAAGGAGAAGGCTCAAACCCGGGAATCTTCGACTCTGAACCGGTGAGACGGAGGACCTCCACGTCTTAAGTGGCGCACCCAAGTCGAGAGGCTCCTCAACCAATTTGGTGTGCAGAGCTGAAGGTAGTTAGCGATGGATCGTGTTGGCTGAAGGCGCTTCTAAGGCGGTGCACGCCACTGGAGGGGGACCTCAATCGATTTTTTGCGCGCAGCTAGAGATAGCTAGCGACTGGTCAGGCTGGACGTAGGAGCTGGTGCTGGTGCACAAATGCAGAAGGACCTCAACCGTGGGTCTTAGCAAAGTATTGTGCCAGCTTAAGAGGCTTGTTGGTTGAGGCTCAGGCCCACTCCGCCACAAGAAAAAGAAGAAATTTACATAAAGGAGCGCCTGAACGGCTGGAGCAATTGTCGACAGCTAGCCAGATTGAGGCCCAGGTCCACCCCGGGCGCCACAAGAAGAAGAAGAAGAAGTCTGCAGCTGTTGAAGTGATAAACCAATTTCGAGAAGGGAGCCAAAGAAGAGGATTCCTTCAAGGAAATTGGGTTCTTCCAAAAAATGACTCACTCCTGTCGAAAACTTTGTCTACGAGATTGATGAATGCCGACTGAATCTTAACGACCAAACTGCTGTTCCTTCCCCTCATTCATACACGAGTTTTGACGGGATGGTCGGATAGTTGGTTGGACGCGACGGTCTACGATCATCCTCCTCTTTGAAGCTGATCCTTCTCCTCATCTATTCACGAGGGTGGACGGGACGGGCTATGACCAACCTCCTTCCTTCCATTTACCCACGACGTTGGACGGGACTGGACACGATCATCCTTCTCTTTCAAGCTGATCCTTCTCCTCAACTATTCACGGGGTTAGACGGGACGGGCCATGACCAACCTCCTCTTGCGGGCCTCTTGACAAACCTCCTTCCTTCCTTCGGTCCACGATGATCCTCGTCTTTCAAGCTGATCCTTCCCGTCATCTATTCACGAGTTTCGACGGGATGGTTGGACAGTTGGTTGAACGAAACGGTCCTGCTCTTTCAAGCTGATCCTTCTCTTCATCTATTTACGAAGTTGGACGGGACGGGCCATTACCAACCTCCTCTCGCGAGCCTCTTGACCAATCTCCTTCCTTCCATTTACCCACGACGTTGGACGGGACTGGGCACGATCATCTTCCTCTTTCAAGCTGATCGTTCCCGTCATCTATTCACGAGTTTCGACGTTATGCTTAGACAGTTGGTTGGACGGTACACGATCATCATCCTCTTTGAAGTTGATCTTTCCCATCATCTATTCAAGTTGGATGGACGGGACCACGATCATCCTCCTCTTACGGGCTGCTCCTATGATCGTTTCGTTTATCCACAGCGGGCCATTTGCCCGTCAACAAATTAGCATACTTCCCAGCTCATAAATTCACTTAATGATTCCTTCTCCAGAATCACACTCCACACCATCATTCCCATCATCATCCCCTCGGAATCCATTGCGAACGTTGTAATTAAAAAATTGACACTCGCGCGAGTTGGTTCCCCAGAAAGACCAGCCATGTGCAGTCGGTCAGCACTGTTCCCCAGAAAGTCCAACCATGTGCAGTCGGTCAGCAAATCGATTCCGCGAAATTGGAACACACTCGGTCAGTCGTCATCGTCGTCGACCCAAAAATTATGTTTCAAGGTCCCCCGGGGCCCTGCATCCGATTGGCCGACCGAAACAGCAGCTGCCACCTCAGTCCACACACTTGGTGATTATAAATTTGCCAGAACCCTCTCAATCTTGCCACGGTCGCGCTGCGATTATCTGGCCAATGGATCTGTGCGCGGATCAGAGAGTAGTTGCTGTCGTTCGGCGCGACGGATATCAAAATGTTCTCGAGGCCAAATCAATTTTCGCCCGTCAAAGACAGAGAGAGAGAGAGAGAGAGAGAGATCTTCACCGCAGCACAGGGTGTGCCCGCAAAGACCTTTGTCTCAATGCATCTGTGCGACCGCAGAAAAGCAAGGACTGATTTATGAAATGAAATCGTATCTTGTCACTGGTTTCAGATCGTTTTTTGTGATGATTTCTGGGTCTCGGTATCGTTTTGCGACTCATTTGCATTTTTTGCTGACAATGAACTGGCTGATGGTGGCTGATGATGGTGGATGATGGTGGATGATGGTGTCATCTTCGCGCACGCAACAGTCGCCGCCGTCTCCCGAATGAGAAATTCAAATTCGAGCTGGTTGAATATGCATGAGCTCTGACTTATGTGGGAACACACCGATCATAGTCGCGATCCGACGCAGATTTGACGAATTTGGATCGTGGGACGGTCGTGGAGTCATCCGAAATGCGAGAGGAGACTCGATTAGGGACAACAAATGGATGATAAATGGTCGTTTGGAGGCAATAAAATATTTTATGTCTATTTGGTTGGGAAACCGCACGGGGTTTATGGGTTTACTCTGGGCCATTCATCATCAGAGAGGAGGTGTGGGAGGGGGGGGTTATCGCAGGTTATCGGCAGATGAGTGGATGGTGGACTTTTGGGGTGATGATCTTTCAGTGAGATGTGTGAACTTTGCCACCACATTTGCCAATGACGGCTTTTCTCGGAGTCGGGGACGAGTTCTTCAAAAGATACCCGACAGAAGATTGGATCGGAGGGAACAGATTCAGATTCAGAGTCATTTCCAAGAGATTCCAGATTAGATTCCACTCCCTCGCAATCCCAGCTTCATGCTGCCAGACAACATGTTGTGCACCGGCAACGTCAAACCACACCAAACAACCCCCTCTCTCGGACTGTCTATTGTTACTGCCAAGTGTTGCGTGTTTTTTTTCTGCAGCTTAATCCTCGATAATAAATATTTAACCTAGGGCGCGCACACACGCAAGCTAGGCAAAGTCAAATCGATCCGATTGTTTGCGCACTCCTCCAGCTACTGTGCAAACATCGAGAGTGTTATGCATTCGAAAGCTATGTACACACACTCGGCTGACTTTTTCCTCCATTTGACACAACAATTACGCAAATAATTTCTTTTTTCCGATTCGAGCTGCAAATGGAACCATCAAATCGCCACGACAAAAGCGCCGCTCCACTCTCCACCGCCGAAAGTCTCGCGAAGTTCGTTGCTCAACTCTTTCGTTTTTTTTTTTTTTCGTCGATTTTTTTGTGGTTACTTTTTGCAAAAAGGAATCAAATAGTATTGACCTAGATTTCGTGCCAAATAAGAAGTGAGGCTAACAATCGAACAGCGATTTAAGTTGCAACACACTGAGCTCGGCAAATCGATGAGATGCGGCAGCGATGAGCGATTTAATTGTATCCGCAGCCGCCGCAGCCGCAGTCGGAGCATTCGACTTTAGGCGCAGTCATCGTCGCTGTCGCTCTACTTTCCGTTTGAAAATGCCCATCTCAGCATCACCAACGACGATGTACCAGCTTTTCTCTTCCAAAGAAATCAGTGAAACGCACACACAAAGGCGCTCAATTCGAATCGGTCGGGGGGATCAATTGAAGATTGATCGTGATGATGGCGATGACATAAACGATTGATCAATCGATCGTTCCCAACTGTCAGCGACGTCGGCGGCGGCGGCGGTTTCATCGTACGAAACGGTGGCGGGCCTACGTTTTTTTGATGACGGCTCAGGTGATGGTGGGAACGGAGTTTTCTGCGACTCGGTTGGAGATCGATGGTGCCTGGGTGTGGATGATGGTGGGTGGAAACACCATCATCCATCAGCGAGAGCGGGAATCGTTATGGTTTTCCGTAAATGGAGTCGAAGAGGTAATTGAAATGATCTTTTGGCAGAAAAGAGATTGAAAGGAGAGGCTGACTCTCACTCAATTGAATGAATTTGACAAAAACGAGGGACAGACTAGGCCCAGGTCCACCCCGGACCACTGTCACCTTAAGTAAGTAAGTAAGAGGGACAGACTATCAGGCTCTCAGGCCATTTTACGAATATGACACCCAGTTGAGTTGGGATATCCGCAAGACACGCACCACAACGGGGAGAGGTACTGAGCGGCAACTGCGTGGCGCCCTAAAAAACACCAGTACATGGAACGCCATCTAGTGGTTTCTTTTTAAATCATAGATTATTTTGACACCGACAGCTGTAGCCCGCTCAAAATCTTGACAGCAAGTCAGTATCGTACCTCCGCGAAACGAAATGTCGGGGGAGGAGGTCAACTGATTGAGCAAGGGTTAAGTTTACGGCAGTTGTTGAGTGATGAAGAACGTTGCTGCAGCAGGCTGAGATGGGTTTTGATGGACACGAGGAGTTTTGAAGGAAATGAAGTGAAGTGTGAACGAAATTGAGGGCCTCTTCGGCAGGCAGAGGGCTAAAACTCTGCATCAGTTCATTCCTCCACCAAAAGACCGGCTTTCTCTCCAATTCCCAGAGTCTCACTCTAAAGACAGTATGTCCCGCCTTCGGTTCTTTCTTTTTACTCCACATAAGTGAACTTCTGGCTTCTGTTGGACATGTCGCCTCTTACGACAGGCATGCCTTACCTCGGATATATTCTAACTCCTACCCGAGGGGGGAATCCCATCACAGACGCAAGCAACAGTCTCTCGGATGTTTCTGAACATAAAGGGTGGGCCATCTAGTGGTTGTTTTTTAAATCATAGGTTATTTTGAAACTGACAGCTGTTTCCTGCTCGAAATCTTGACAGAAAGTCAGTATCATACCTCCGCTGAACGAAATGGGTCGTTTTACGCTTGTACAACGGTGGGAAATATTGAAAACTTATTTCCTCTGTGTCGTCCAAACAGTGGGTTTTTTGAAAAGCGGTTTTGGCCGAAAGGGAGCATCCACCGCGACTGCTGCATGCAAGTTTATGCAAGCAGTTCGTGAGACTAGTATGCTCATGGTCCCCGTCGTCGTACTGTGCGTCGTACGGATGAGAATGTGGCTGCTGTGGCCGAGAGTGTGAGACTCAATTCACGAACATCAACTCGCCATCGATCTCAACATTTCACGCACTAGCCTGAGGATAATTCTGCACAAAGATCTCGGAGTAGTCGCTTACAAGGTCCAATTGACTCGGCAATTAGAGGCGCGCGACCATCCGCTTCGTCATCGCTTCGCAGTTTGAACCTTAGAGCAAAGCTGCTTGAATAAGACAACGATTTTTGGCGAAAAATCATCTTTTCTGACGAGGCGCATTTTCATCTCGGCGGCAAACAAAATTGCTCCATCTGGGCCTCGAAAAACCCGCACGTTTTTGTCGAGAAGCCAACGCATCCACAAATCCACAGGGAGTGACATTTTGGTGAGGATTGTGAAGTGGTGGCATCATTGGACCATTTTTCTTCGAAAATGAGGCCGAGAACAACGTTTCGGTTAACGGTGGGCGTTACAGAGCCATGTTAACAGTTGAGCAACACTCCTACATCCACCTACGAAGTGAATGAACCTCTTTCTCAAAAAGTCATGTAACAATCCCCGTCCACTTCCCATGTCACAAAGCACATTCCTCGAGCTTACGAAGGCATTAAGTGTAACAACACCTCGCACATTCCAACACTTATCCACCGACACCGCCGTCGCCGTCGCCGTCGGGCACATCACCCCCCAGTGAACATCCAAGAGAGGAATAGTGACACCAGCCGAACGCCTTGCAAAAATTGTTTTCCTCAACATCAACCCGACTCCAATTAGCCTCTCGGAGGAATGTGCCGAGTGGAGGAACCCTTTTACGTACGGAGCGGACATAAAGACGCGCGTGCATGCCTAGCTGCACTCGTGATTGAATTTAATTACAAGTGGCGACTCTTCTCCATTCCCTCCCCCTGCCTCCTCCATCCCGGTTCAAATGATAATTACTAAACGGGCGACACGCTAGAATTCAGATCACTTCACAGCCACCGAATGGGTTTCCAACCATTTCCCGAGAAGAGAAGAACGCCGGCCGAGATGCGGCCGGCCATTCATGCCACCACCACCACCACCGGCATCATCGTCGTCATTCTCGGGCACATTTTCAGGTTGATGGCCTTGTGTGGGGATCACTATGTGGGCAGACGTGTATTTCAGTCGCGCCTGGCAGTCGGTCATTTAACACTTCTCCGCATTGGCCCGGCAAAGTGTGTAATTACACCGCACGGGAAGGGGGAGGGGACTCTCGCTTCTTCGGTGTGTGCCCAGAATCCGATTCTCCGAAAGAGAAGTCATTGGTCAGGCCAAGATCATGTAGAAGTGCTTCAGCGGTCAAAGTTAAAGTAAACTCCGACTGCACCGATTGACACTCCACTTCACGGATCGCCTCAACAAGATCGAGGAGAAAGATGAGATGAGATGCCGCTCTCTCCCTCGTCGGCGAGCCGAGAATAGACCAGATGCCACGGCTGAGAACGCTTCGGGGGGACAGCGAGATGTTCGAGGGTGGTCTTGTAGGGAAACACTCGAGGTGGAGAGATCGGTTTCAGCGAGAATATCGTGTGCAAGGTTTGGGTTTTTTTGTTTTTCCTGTTCTCGTTACAGCTCAGAATACGTGAAGAGCTCTTGAATATTTGCCAGCGTAGGTCATTGCCAGCGGCGGCTACCAGCAACGGCCGTGTGAACGTGTGAACCACTGTGAGCAGATTGTGCGCCGTGAAGTTCAAGTGATGGCCTACGGTCGTGCGGCTAATCGGGGTATTCTCAAGTGAGAATTCAGCTCTCTGTTTTCGCAGGTTATGTGAGTGACTTTTAAGCCCCCGAGTCTTGGGTAAGGAGCTTGTAACATCTGTGGTCATAGTCCTTTTCACGGATGACTTTTGAAGCTTGATCTTCGAGAGTCAGTTGAGAAGAACAAACCTGTCGGAGTTGGGATGCGTCCCGAACAACCTTTGAAGCCTGATCATCGAGAGGAGTACCTTCTCGGGCTTGGAATGCGGCTTTGAAGACTGTTCATCGAGAGTCAGAAGATCCTTCTCGGGCTTGGAATGCGGCTTTGAAGCCTGATCATCGAGAGAAGAACCTTCTCGGGCTTGGAATGCGGCTTTGAAGCCTGATCATCGAGAGTCAGAAGATCCTTCTCGGGCTTGGAATGCGGCTTTGAAGCCTGATCATCGAGAGTCAGAAGATCCTTCTCGGGCTTGGAATGCGGCTTTGAAGCCTGATCATCGAGAGTCAGAAGATCCTTCTCGGGCTTCGAATGCGGCTTTGAAGCCTGATCATCGAGAGTCAGAAGATCCTTCTCGGGCTTGGAATGCGGCTTTGAAGCCTGATCATCGAGAGAAGAACCTTCTCGGGCTTGGAATGCGGCTTTGAAGCCTGATCATCGAGAGTCAGAAGATCCTTCTCGGGCTTGGAATGCGGCTTTGAAGCCTGATCATCGAGAGAAGAACCTTCTCGGGCTTGGAATGCGGCTTTGAAGCCTGATCATCGAGAGTCAGAAGATCCTTCTCGGGCTTGGAATGCGGCTTTGAAGCCTGATCATCGAGAGTCAGAAGATCCTTCTCGGGCTTCGAATGCGGCTTTGAAGCCTGATCATCGAGAGAAGATCTTTCTCGGGCTTGGAATGCGGCCTTTCGAACGTCGTCTTTGGAGTTCTGTAAATCTTCTGAGAGAGAACATGAACCTTTAAACACTTCTTCAAATGCCAGATCACTTGCCCAAGCCATCACATCCAAGCCCCTATCGGTGGCATTTTAAATGATTGACCCCCCCTCTTCCCCCTCCCTCCCTCAGTTCTAGGATCAAATGACTGAGCCAATTACAAAACAATCTCTCTCCCCAACCACACTGATGCCCATAAGAATACATTTCAAGGATACCCCCAGCCAATTCCAAATGTCACCACAATAAATTATCAAGTCAACTCAAAATGGATCTGCAGTCTCAACCCCCTCCCCCCCTGCACTCACCTTGCCGTAACTGTTAAGTGATCCATTTATCCATCGATCAGCTTCCAAGCGACCAGTCAGAAGGGCTCCCGTATTTGGATCGATCCGCTGCCATTCTCGAACCTCACGTTGAAATGGTGAACCACCACTACCATTGCCCGCAATAGCCACTTCCATGGTTCTCCTCTGAGCCACTCTCTCACTCGTCGGCGTCTATCTGGTGGAGTGTGTGATGGTGGGATGAGTATAATTTCTTGTGATACCGTGATGGTGCTGCAGCAATAATAATTTGTTGCTACTGTTCGCTATTCGCATGCTATCTTCGGCTGTGCTCTGGGCGCGCTCTACTTTTTACCAGCGATTGCATCTATCCGCCGCATACGCACTCCGATGGCACGATCTGCAAAAGAGAGAGAGAGAGAGAGAGATGAAGTGGAGTACAGAGAACGAGCGAAATTAATTAAAGGGGAATTGATGAATTATTGATGACGATGTAATGAATTGATTATTGGGTCGTCTCGAAAGTAGCTGCTGCGCGCCACTCGGTGGTATCGCTTGGGGTCCTGGTGGGTAATTATTCAGCGGATGGCATCTAAGACTGGTAATTAATAGTGAGCCACTATCGAGAGTCAAATGCCAGGCCAAACGACGGAAGGCAACACACTTGTGGTTTGCTATCTAGGAAGTTGTGCCTGTTGTGCTCTCATTTCTGCGGTTAACTTGATTTTCTACAGCAAGTCCAAGTGTTTGTATGCCGTCATGCGTGCAAGGAGAGTGTCGTCGTCGTCGACGTCCTTACCGAGGCCGGGAATGCGGAAAACATTTCTGCTAACTGATCGAGGGGAGGAGGAGAGAGTTGCGACTGTTGCTCTGGATTTCAATCGGGTTTCGACACAGAGAGTTGAACTTGGAAACTGGAACTACTTTGATTGATTGTTACAAAGTATTCTGCGGTTTTTCCGCTGGTCTCCTGGTCATTGGTGTAGTTCATTGATCAGATGGGAGAGGGTGTCAATTAAGACTCAGCGATGCGTGAGAATGAAGTTCTCTTGACTCTTTGACTTTGATTAATGCTGAGCGAGGAATGCGGAATGATAGTGTGTGCTGGTGGTGGCGTTTGGGGCACGATGTAGGACGGGGACCATATGCGGGAGATGGGTGGGTGGAGATTTGTTCGCGGGATTCATTTTGGGCGAAGTTTTGAAAGTGGAACTCTGTGAAGGCGGAGCTGAATTGAGGAGAGGTTTAGGAGAAAGTTTGTCTAGGGAGTGAATCATGCCTTTTCGACTCGGAATCAGTGGGACAACGCAACAGGGGACGCCCAAGTCTAAGGTGGCGCGCTCAAGTGGAGAGAAAGCTTAACCAACTTGGGGCGCGTGATCGGCGTTAGCTGGAGAGGGACCTCATCTAACTTAGCGTTCGCGACAGCTAGCATTTACACGATAAATGGCGCCCAACGTAGATGGCTCCCGACCTAGATGCAGACTGAAGAGGATGATGTGTGATGTAGATGGCCCCCGACCTAGATGGCGAGCGAAGATGATGACGCGTGATGTAGATGGCGATTGGTGAAAACGGCGTCCAACGTAGACGTCTCCCGACTGAGATGGCGCCTGATGTAGATGGAAACCGTAGAGAATCACGCTTGATGTAGATGGCGCTCGATGTAAACGGCGTCCAACGTGGATAGATCCCGACGTATGATGGTGCCCAACGTAGTTTACATTCTTCAAGAAATTGTACACCCTTCTTCTGCATACGGCGCTATATTCCGGGGTGGAACTCGTCCTTAACCAACAAGCTTCTCCAGCCAGCCCTCCCCAGGACTCTCCCGTGCTAGCTGTCTCCAGTTTTGTGCAAATTGTTCGAGGTTATTTCCCACTTGTATGCGCCACCTTTTGATCACAACAGAAGAAAAAGAAGAAGAAGAAGAGGAAGGAGAAGAAGAAGGATGAGAAGACGAAGAAGGTGGAGAAGAGGAAGGAGGAGAAGAAGAAGAAGAAAAGAAGAAGAAGACGAAGGAGGAGATGAAGAAGGAGGAGAGGAAGAAGAAGGAGAAGAAGAAGAAGAAAAGAAGAAGAAGAGGAAGAAAAGAAGAAGAAGAAGAAGAAGAAGAAGAACCATCTTCGAGGGAATATTAAGAGAGGATTGAGTGTCCCAACCTTTTAAAGTTCGCACACCAACTCTCTTGATATCAACAGACATTCGCTTGAGACTCATAAAAACGAATAAAAAGCAGAGACCCTCTTCAATCAGAAGCAAAAAAGAATTCCAGGGCAACAAACGAATGAATCTTCAACTCATGCCACCAATCATCTAGTCTCCATGAGCTTTCAGTTTCAAAAAAAACCCACAGAATCGCTAAAATATCCACCACAAAATTCCACTGAAATGGAAGTTAAGGACTTCAACGCGAGATAGAATCACAAAAGATACTCGTATGTAGAACGATCACTGCCCCTTTCCCGAGGTCATCATCAATCAGACTTTTCAAAGCGCGTGCTGCCTACAGCCAGCACAATGAATCACCGAATCTCCAAGGAACAACATTATTCCGAAAACCTATCAATTTGTGATTGCTAACAAGGTTGTAGAACCAACCGCCGCCGTCGTATCTCTAATGACTATCAAATGCCCAAGGCAGACACAAAGATTCATTCCCCTTGCCCCTGTCATCTCTGCTTAAATCTTGATTAATCGCTAAGTGATTACCGTGATTACATCGGCTAAGACAACAACAGCGACAGCACCAACAACTCACAGAAGCAATAATCAAAATAATTGACTGTTAAGTTAAACGAAATCGAAAGAGAATTGCGTGCCTGTGATGTTAAATTAAAAATCCCTCCCCCCCTCCCCTCTCTTCACCACACGCACATCGCCAACCATCGGCCGACCTGTTTTGCTGAAAAGACTCAATTCAACTCCTGTGTCTTCACAGTGAGAGACTGGCAGAGAGGTCAAGATCAAAACTCGAATGATTTGCGTTGTGCGGCGCGTGATTGCGCAAATGTATGCCATACCCGTGTGCTCACCGTGTGCATATCGAACGGGAAATTAATAAAACAACAGCAAGGGAGGTGTAGTAGGTGGCATCTCATGCCGACGCGAATTCGAATTAAACAATCGCACAACAATACCCGGCTACTGGCGGTAGTTTGTAATCATTTCTATTCTGGTGTGGATTTAACCATTCTTGTGGCACAATGGGCCGGTCAGCAGCTAGCCAAACAGAAGCGCATACGTCCAGAAACAATGAGACAGACTCGCCGTGCCGCACACAATCGTTCACCGACCATCGCGGTCGTCGTCTGGAGAGAACACCAGCAAGTAGTCTTTCTAAGATATCTCAACCTCCGGTGCACGGGCACACTCGTACGTATGCGGCGCATTAAATTTTATTATTTTCGATAAGAATCTACAAAAACGTCGATGCGGAGCACGGTGCGCTCTCGGCTATATCGACGGAGGCTCCATGGTCGGCCGCCTTTGTGGCTGGACATGGCCAATATGCACCACCATCGAGATAATTGGTTACACATCGCAACCATCATGATGATGATGATGATGATGGTGATGGGTTGGCTGTGGTGAGCTGGTGGTTGGCAGCAAGACAATCGCGGTTGTTCGGGGGATCTACATACTCGTAGGGGAAATTGAATTTTTTTGATTGAGATGGAAGCAGATGCGAAGTGGCACTCAGCAGATGGTTGCTGCTTGACGCGAAGGAGAGGCATCGCAACGGTGGACTGAAAGGATCGCTGTAGTCTGGACTAGACCTCAACAGAAATCCATTCTCCAAACGAATCAATCACCAATTTGTCACAGAAAGCTCGCACTTTTACCACAAATCTCTCGGCAGTGAAACCAACAAATCGCCCTCATTAACCCTAATTACGTCAAGAGAAACCAACAAACTCTCGGCCGACAGCCATTAGTGGTTACGTCTCAATATTCACGAGCAGCCGCCATCAGCTACCAGCCACGAAACCTGCCAATACCATTCATCATTTATTTCGTCTAGCGTTTGACTAATTGCTGCCCGCTTCGTCCGAGCCTGCCCTACTTCACGCCGCCAAATAATGGTTTCCCAACCACTCTCTCAGGCTAATTATACACAGACTTCCCCGCCGCTACCGCTGGAGGTGAGCACACACAAGCTCAAAACTGGGTTAATCTGTCCAAATTGACTGTGCGCACCGCACAATCACATGCCACACTCTCCAAACGCTCCAGATTGCGAGGGGGAAACAAAACAGCCATCGAAAAGAAAGCAATTGTGACGAATCTTCGTCCGCCAGATGCGCCATCGAGAGATGGTTGCAACAGTGTTCCACCGACAAAAGACGCGATTAGTGACCAATTCGCTGTGCACACTCACAACTCACAGCTCACAGCTCACACGCGATAGAGTGATTGAAAGAAGCAACACCCAAATGGATGGCTTTGTGGCTGGAGATCCCATTAACCGTTAACGGCACTGGTGGTCGTGGCCTGTGAGGTGTTGTGCTCTGGAAATACAAACACTTCCTCTGAGCATTACAACACGGAGAGCGGGAATGGAGAATTTGTCGCGCCTTGCGGGTGTGTGGATGGATGGCCTAAGAAGGAGTCTCCTGCGTGGGTTTGAATGGGTGGCAAGAAGTTGATACATTGAGGTCACACTCAGTTGGCTCTGCGAGTCGACTTGACGGGGGATAATGGATGGAGGATGAAACTGGTGTGAGACGAACGATGTCGGGTGGTCTCTGAAGCAGTCAAGGAATCAGGTTAAGTGGGTATTTCGTTGAAACAAGCGATGGAAGACAACGTTTGTTGCATGTATTCCCTAAAAGATGCTGATGATTTGTCTACTCATGAGGTGAAGGAAGCAAAGAGATGTCCTTGTGAAAATACAGTTCTGAAGATCATTGAGTCCTGCTAGCCAAACAGAAGCGCATACGTCCAGAAACTGCTGCTGGTCGAGGAGTCTTGTTTATTCGTGGAATAGTCGAAAGGAACACTGACAACTGGTGGTGCCACAGCTCATCCAATGAACCAAGTCTTTGACTACGTCAATCTATGAGCTGACTGAAGTGAAGTTCAGATCAAGTCTCGCGTGGTGTAGGGACTTCCTCGTCCTGCATTCATTTACCATCCATTTGAACTGACCTCATCTCAAGCGAATTTTGAATGACTTGCTCTGTGTGTCCCTTTACGGCGACTTCTTCGAGGCACAGAATGGATTTTAAGGACTTTTGGTGATGTGATGAGCTAAGGAACTTATTTCAGTTTAATTTCTGAAAAACATCGTACGAAACACATGGAAACTCAAGCAGTTTTCACTGCTTACGTGGCAAAAGAGCATATCACAAACATCCCCTCCAAGTAGCCAACCAGAGCACTCCTGCTGCAAAATCTAAACTTACTACGCTTCTCCAATTCATTCCCTATTCATTCTGATATCCCACATCCTTTAATTCATTCTAATTATCAAGAAATTCGTGTCACAAAACATCGTGTCTTCCAAAATCATGCGACGAAGTAGGCTCCCCCGAACTTTGCTTCCAAACAACCAACCAGAGCACTCCCGTTGCAAAATCATACCTTATTTCGCATCTATATTCAATTTCCTTTCCATTCTGATAATCCACGTCCTTCAATTCGTCCTAGATTCCGATAAATTCGTTTCACAAACCAACATTCCCCCTAAAACCATGCGACAAACCAGAAACCTCCGAACTTTGCTCCTAGCTCATCAACCAAGGCATTCTCCTTACAATATCTTACTTCATTTCGCATCTACATTCAATTTCCTTTTCATTCTGGTATGCCTCATCCTCCAATTCGTCCTATTTGCCGAGAAAATTGTTTCAAAAAACACCATGTCTTCCAAAATCATGCGACAAAGTAGGATCCTTTGAACTTTGCTTCAAACTCACCAACCACTGCACTTTCTTTAGTAAGTCGTACCTTAATACGCTTCTACATTCAATTTCCTTTCCATTCTGATAATCCACATCCTTCAATTCGTCCTAGATCCTGAGAAATTCGTTTCACAAAACATCATGTCGTCCAAAATCATGCGACGAAGTAGGCTCCCCCGAACTTTGCTTCCAAACAACCAACCACAGCACTCCCGTTGCAAAATCTTGTCCCATTTCGCTTCTACATTCAATTTCCTTTCCATTCTGATATCTCGCATCCTTCAATTCGTCCTAGATCCTGAGAAATCTGCTTCACAAATCGTTGTAATCATAAAATCCACTTCGACGAAAGTTCGTTCATTTTCAGCAAAAAAATGCAACCCGCTCGTGATAGCAGTTGACTGCATTTTTTCGTGTGGCACATGCCATTTTTTTCAAAGTCGATTCTCTGCCTTTTTCGACCGAAATTTCACCTCAAATGCATGGGGCTGTGTGTGGAAATGATGATTGAAGTGAATTCAATCGAAAATTTGATTGGAAATCCTTGGAAATTCGAGAAAAGTGAGTTTTTCATTTTTCATGACGTCAGAGTTGAACTCATTGAAGAAGCGGGAAACACGAGTGTTTTTGGCTGTTTGGCAACACTTGCGGGAATTTGATGAAATTTGATTGGCTGTCAGTGAAATTGACAGATGGTTGTTCGTTGAAAAGACTATGGAGTTGCCATATGGGGTTTGTTATAAGGTGAGGTTAAAACATTTTGAGGAAATGTTTATCATCGAAAATGATGTGTAATTGGATTGATTTATAACTTTTGAGGTTGTGCTTGGTTAATTTTCTTAAACTACCAAGATGTCGTGCGTGAATTAATGGATTTAAGAGAAGTTTTCAGCATTAATTCAAGAAGGTTAAAACATTTTGAGGAACAGAAAGTTATCAGAAAAGAGGTGGAATTGGATGCAATTGTAACTTTTGAGGTTGCGCTTGGGGATTTTGGGTGAGGCCCAGGTCCAACTCGGACTGTAGAGCCCTAAGAAGAAGAAGAAGGCTCCAACTGCTTCCTTCGGACTGTGGCGCCCCAAGAAGAAGAAGAAGAAGAAGCTTGGGGATTTTCTCAAACTACAAAGATCTTATGCATGAAACAATGAATTTTAGCAAAGCTGCTGTGAGGATGAGAGGTGTTTGAAAGTCTGAAAGGTTTGTCTGGTTAGCTGTGGGTCGCAATGGTTGCTTGGTTGAGGTTAAACCATTTGGAGAAAAGGAAAATTAGTAGAAATGAGTGTTATTGGACTGAATTTCTATCTTTTGAGATTTGCTTGAGGATTCCCTTAAACTATGGAAGTATCATGCGGGAATCAGCGAATTTAGAGGAAGTTTTCAAGGATCGTTCGTGAGAACTTCCACCACCGTCCGAATATCCTTGCGACATAGGCTGTTCAAGGGCAATACGTAGTAAAACTTCAAAAACGATGTCTACGGCATCCATTTCTCTACACCAAAGAGCTCCCTCGTAGTGAACCTCACATGCAACGCATTCAAACATCTTACATAACCACTGTAACGGATGCGCTGATTTGATTCGTATTCTATTGCGTGAGGCTTTCACTTTCCCCGCCACATCACGCTTGACAAACAGTCGTCAAGACTTAAAGACTTACATCGGATTGCATCAAACGACTCCGAAAAGACGGCTTAAACTGTCGGTAATTGCAATTTAATTACCCCACCGATAAATCAGAGAGAGAGAGAGAGGGGCCAACGACAGTCTTTTCGTGTGATGTTAACCACTTGTAGTTGTCGTCATTTGAGAGTGAGCCTCCTTGTTGAGGTTAATTGCGGCAATAAGCCATCGAGGCGATAAAATGTGAATTTAATTCGTGACAACAGCAACATCATCGCCACGCCACGAGTTGAGAATTTCTCTTAATTTCTGTTTGCTCGTGCAAAAAACGGTTTTTTCTTGAGTCTCAAATCGGTAACGGCTGCCAGATGTGCGCAGAGGAGAAGCCGCAGGTAATTGGAGATTGAAAACTCTTGCATATCCTCTCTTCGTTCACTTTCTCCATCGTTCATTGAGATCGTCTCCATATACATCTCCTCAGCGACTAATTACTGCAGACTGGTGGAAGACGATTAACACAAATTTTAAGGTCGTGCGCTTTCGCGCCCTCTGCTGCTGGCAGCCCCTCTTCTCATTTCCTGTGCAGATGTGAGTTAAGAAGATTGCCAGAGAGAAGGAAATATGATTTTTGCGGAGAAAACGACGGCGAAAAGCCGCGATGAAATGAAAAGTGATTGAGGAGAGTTATTGCAAGAACAGAGGGAATTATGAACTAATGACAACGGGGGGTGGAAGGGGGGAAGGAGAATTATAGAAAACAAAAGCCGAGACACAAGAGAAACATCTGCTTGAGTGAGAATCTATCGAGACTTTCATCGGGAACTGCAACGACTGCTTGTCGCGATACAAGAGAAACATCTGCTTGAGTAGGAATCCATCGAGAGTTTCATCGAGAATTGAAACATCTGCTTGAGTAAGAATCCATCGAGACTTTCATCGAAAACTGCAACTTAATCGGACAAACAAAACAATCAAGAGTTCGCTAGTCAACTCTTTTGTTTTTAATTTCGAAATTGATTGCGGCGAAGAGTTTTATGGTTACCCCCGGTCCGGGTGTCGGCTGAGGGGGTGGGGGGAAAATGGAAATGATGTTATATAAGATGACAGCGATTGGTAATGCAGGCACGAATCACACCGGCTGTCTGGCGGGCTCGTTTAATGACTCATTCAATGGATTTCCTGGCGGAGTTTGATGGATGAGTTGACACACGTGTGAAAACCTTGCCTTTGCCGGTGGCTGGAGAAGACAAAGCGAGGCGTTTCAGCGTGCAGCTGATTGTCTTCAAAGTTGTGTCATAAGACTGACGGCAAAGTCGGGTTTGGTCAAGTCTTACGCAAGCACTTCTCATTCTTCGCCCACGTCTCTCAATCACATCGTTCCCATTCTGTCATGTAAATATCATTCCACTCGTCACCCAGCCTACCAGTCCAACACACGACTCAATCGCACACAACACACAGGCCACGGCGCAGTCCTCCTTTGTCCAGACCGGCACCCTCCCACCAAATCAATATTCAAATTTAGTTACATTCCCATATCCACCTGGATGGCGCCACCACACCAGCATGAATACCTAAAGACCATGCTCCACTCCCCCCCGGTCTGTCCATTCTGGCCGTTGTCGTAGACATCAACTAATTTGAAGTCAATCCAAGTAAACGGACATTAAATCACCCGGACAGAAGGTACCAAACAAGAATTCCCACTTACCACTGGCACTCGACTCTGCGGGGAATCTCCAAATATGGCCAGCACACCACCAGCTCCAGCGGATAGACATGAGCTGTACCTTCCCGATAGAACACGACAAGGATATTTTTCTCTATCGAACCGAATCAGCAACAAGACACCGATCGGATGGGGAGTTTATAAACCAGACGGCGGTTTGGGAGGGAGGAGGCGGTGAAGGATGAGGAGGAGCAAGAGGAATGGAACTCCCCTCCAGGGACATGCATCGACGCAGCTAGCATTTTATTTATGGCCAAGGTGTCAGTTCTAATCAAATTCAAGGATCTCATTTCGGACCTGAGAGACAGAGAGAGGCAGAGAGCAAGAGACTCGTTCTAAATTGTCTTCAGTCGTGTGGTGTGATGCCAACGATGCAAGGGAACCAAGAGAAATATGTTTTTGCAGCTGCCCCACCTCTGAACGTGCGCACGGTGGGAGGGAGAATACCAAAAGGAGTTGCATTCCATTCCCTTTGGAGATGCAGGCCGTTGGGACGTTTATGGAAATCGTTGACTACTGCTGCTGCTGCTTGATGGTGCTCCCTATGCAAGCATTATTTTTCCCCAGCAAACCAGCAGCTGACAGAGATATCGGAGAAGTCTTCTGGAAGACAAAGGAGCAGTAGCTGAGGAGATTTTTGCAGACCGACTCAAGAAGGAGTTTCTTGGCGACTTAAGGGAATACAAGAGTACATCTGTGGGATGAGTCCACCTTTTTGATGCCCTAAATGGGGTGCATTTGTGGCGAGACAATGGGGGCAACTTCATAAAGCGAGCCTAGACACGTCAGTTGCAGATGGGGAGATCTTGAAGGTCTGCTGACAAAGAAATTCGGTCTGCTTTGGACTCATGGCAGCTCAGTGACTTTGTTGTCAAGTTCGCTTGACTTTGTTGTTGACTCTGCGATGAAATTCAAGAAACCGATCCCGGCTAGGCCTTCGATGACGGCGAAGGAGAAGTTCCATGCAACATCTAGTCGGTGACCACCATAGGTGCTGGGTGACTGCTCTCAAACGAAGCTGAGCACTATACAGGGTGAGCCAAATACAAGTTTCTTTTTAAAAGTGCAATAAAATGAACAAAATTAAACTTTTTTCCATGAATTGTGGGTTTGTTAGCAAGAACAAACATTCCCATTAATCATGAAGTAGAACTTCGTTCAAGTGGCTGACCTCAGCTGGCTTCGCAGCAGCGCATTCGGTCACTCCATTTTTTCAAGACCTTTTTGATGGTTTTGGGCTGTAGCTCACGGATTGCTTGGATGATACTGGTCTTAAGTGCTTGAATTGTTTGAATTCGTTCCGCGGAGGTATGATACTCACATTCTGTCAAGATTTCGACCAGAAAACAGCTGTCAGTGTCAAAATAACCTATGATTTAAAAAGAAACCACTAGATGGCCCACCCTGTACTTGAACCAGTGCTCCTCTCTCTCAAACCTTGAATTTGCACTTCGATCTCCACGAACGGCCGTGTCTGCTATTCACCTCCAATTCCAGATGATTCACACCAAAGCCACAGCACACAACAACACGACTGGTCTCTGCAGCTTGCTGCAGTGCGGTGCATATTTAATCGGAAAAACGTGTCCAGTGGAACCATGTGGGGATAGACGGATAGACTCGTTGTTCTAACAGCGCGACGAGAGAGAGAGAGGTGTCAAGCGAGGGGTGTGACAAGAATATAACTGTGATTTGTCTCCATAAATGGAATATTCCACTTTTTTTCTTTCTCTTACGTGCAACTCAGCTCAACTCAGCTCAGCTCTCTCATGTGATTGTGTGCACGGGACGTGACTGCTTCTAGGACAGTGGAGTGGTCAAAGTGAAGGGAGGATGAGAGGAGAGTGTGAATGGAGATAAATCATAACTGAACTTTGAACGAGGACAGCAGGAGGCAGCAACCACATGTGGGAGAAAGGTGGGAACGCTAGAAATTTGAACCAAAATTGCTTCTGTTTTGCTCCTAAGTTCGTATCCACTTCTTCTTCTTCTTCTTAGGGCGCTACAGTCCGAGATGGACCTGGGCATGCCTTTCCAGTCAACACGATCTCTCGCCAGCTGTCTCCAGTTGCGCACACCAAGCCGGCCGAGGTCCCCCTCGACTTGGGTGCGCCACCTTGAGCGTGGACGTCCTCTGTTGTGTTGTTCCACAGGCTCAGAGTCGAAGTTCGTGTCTACGCACAGGTACAATGGACCAATTTTTGAATCTAAGTGCTCCAGTGTAATACTACTGGATGGCGCAGTTGCTTAAGTCCCTGCCCCGAGTTAGAGGGGTTCCAGGTTCGAATCCCAGTGAAATCAAATCTGCTCCAGTCACCATTTGCCGTTGGGATCAATTTAACGGCGCGATCATTGAAGCGTTTGATCAGTGGGAGTAGTCTGACTGCGGGTATCACCATGGACCAACATGGATTCACCAGCAGCCCCTAACCTAATCTAACCCAACAGATGAAGGAGAAAGTTGGTAACGCTAGAAATTTGGACGACAATTGCTTCTATTTCTCTCCACGCACAGACCAGACAAATCCCTCAAAAATTGATTCCAAAGTCTCTAGTGGGAGGCACAATTGTGTTGTGGGATCCCCCAACTCTGCACACCTCCGCTCAACTGATTCCCATTCGATTTCACAAGACCATGCAAATTGCAAGCAGTTCATTTCTGATCCGGAAGGCTCTTACAAACCGTCATCATCTGCAGCTGCGTCTACGACTCTCTCAGCACAGCTCTCCGCCCGATCGATCGCAGTAACGGTTTCCCCCTGACATATAAGGAAATTCATCAATACTTGCGGGCGACAAACAAAAGCACATCTCATGAACACACAAACGCCCCCGAAACGATGCCCAAAATCAGCGAACAGTAAAAGAAACCATCAAACGAGACAACGATCCAAGACAATGGCTGTGATTAACCATATGACACCGCTAAGTATGGCTGAGAGAGTGGAATGTATGCTTACGGTGATGTGACACACAAAGCCGCTCTCGATATGTGCCCAACCGAGGGTGAGCAGCATGCGATCGAGGTTCCAGCAAATTTCGGATGAATTGGTGAAATCTGTTGTGAACGGAGAGAGAGAGAGAGGGAGCGATGTAGTTGGGGATGCGTCACAGCTGTGACCACCGGGAATAACGAGGTGAATCTGTGGATCGTCGGATGAAGCGACAGACCAACATCCGTATGCTAATTGAGAAAAGCCACAGCTAGCAAGGAACCAGTTTCATTGAACTTCTGAGAACTAAGACGCAGATGAGTAGACGGCTTTCCATTTACAGACTCTGATTTGCATTTCTGGGGAATTCTCGACTGGCTGACGTGCACGCGGAAATGTAACGAATGAATGTTCTAAATCCGATCGGAGAATCACCAAAGTATTCGACTGAATTTAAAGACTCGGTCACATAAGAATGCCTGCCATAAGAATGCCTGCCATAAGAATGCCTGCCCCACAAAAGTGTTCAAGGCTAAAGAAGACGTAAGCATTCGATTTCCATAGCAATTCGAAATTAGTTTCCGAGACCGATAAGACAAGCCCCAGTGATGAATTGATTCCCCCGCTCAAACAGAGGCTGCCCAAAATAGACAGAGACTTGAAAGCCATTCAAGCTCGCTTCTAGAGATCTCAAGAGCATCTGTTTTTCGAGCTGGAACTGGTTAATTACTCATCAAAGACCAATCGGTAAGTGTACACTGATCAAGTCTCTTCCCCCCTCTCCCCCTTGATCACATAAAATCTCATCGCGCTCGCATACCAGCCGTTAGCCTTCGCAAAAAAGTTGATTCGAAAAAAAAACACACACACAAAATCAAGTTCGCTAGTCAACTCTTTTGATCATCTCTCTCCAATCTCCGCTCACAAAGCAAATTATTTTCCAATCCCCGCTACACACATCGGGCATCAGGAAATAATTTAGACCTTTAAACTCCAGATACTCGTCTGCCAACAAATCATTCCGCAGAGATGCTGCAGACCCTAGAGACGGATAGGAGTTTGCCTTCTTCGAGAGTGGTTCTTGTGGTGGTTTCCTGGGCGATTTCCTTTTTCAGATACGATGCCCACCAGTGGTGCGGGGGGAACTGGGGAACTGGCTGTATCTAAGGGAAAATCCAATTGATTTATTGACACCGGTTTGGAATTGGAAAATCTATCTGAAGCCCATTATCGCCTTAAAGGGAGGAACGAGACCTGTTTCCCCGACCGCGTCATGACCTCTCCGCTCGAACGGAAATGCACGGAACGAAGAGTGGGAATAAATATTTATCTTCATCTCTCAGTCGTCGACTCGCCATAAATGGATTCACATCAAAATTTGGGTTAAAGATATTTGAGCACACACACATGACGATGGCAGAGCAACATATGCTCTGTCGTTGCTCATCTCTGCAAGAAAACCGACAAAAAAAACATCTTTAACCCAGATTTCGGCGGGAATCGTAAATTTAATGAGTTTCGCCACCTCAAAGGGTAAACGTGAAACTAAACGTTTCGGCAGAGAAGACAGCGGGAAAGAGCGGAATGAGAAAACAATTTTTATGACTCGCGTAATGAGTGCAAAAATCGAAGACGTATATGGCAACGACGAGATACTCTCCTCCTTCTCCTCCCATGTGCGCGCACATGAACTGGTGGATAGGGACGGGGGTTATGTATTCGGTTGTCTGTTTGTGATTGTACCGTTAGAACAAGTTTTATTGCCTTCTTTGTTGTGTTTCTCTCTCTTGCGGGCCAAAGATGCCAATCAATTGGCGTCGCTGATGGTCGAAGGGTAGAAAGAGGAGGATCAGTCGAAGAGCAGAGCGAGGGAGGAAGAAGAAGGCGGCAGCAAAAAGGTTGATTGCAATTTTCTTCAGTTTGACGGTTTTTGAGTCGAGTGTACAGTTTGAATGACGTGTGGACAGTAATTGATGATGGCTCGGTGATGGAGCTCTTCTGACGAAAGGTTCACATTTCTGCGAAATGATTTCTTACATTTCTTCCTCTTTTTTCTGCTTTTTTTTGGATCGTGTATGTGCGTTGAGATGATGACTTCGTCTGTCTGTAGAAGCAAGAGTGGCGGAACGCAGGCAGGGAGATGCATTGGGTTGTCGTGTGGCAAAGGGAACCAAGTAACTTGAATTTTTGTGAGGATGAAGGGCGATTCAAAGCGACAAGTCCAAAGAATCGGCAATGCGTTTGCTCTTTAGTCAAAATTAGAAGTGCCCGACGATCGTTTAGTCGACTATTCACTTAAACACAACAAGCAGCTTTAGTTCTTCCAAAAAAGCGCAGCGATTCAAAGCGACAAATGCAAATAAGCGGCACAACTCCGAAGTACATATCTTCTTAAGGCAAAATTAGGAGTCTCCGACGATCTGTTTAGACAGTGATTCACTTAAACGAACCAAACAGCCTTAGTTCTTGCAAAGATGCACTGCGATTCAAAGCGACAAATCCTAAAAATCGGTAATACTCCGTTGTATCTATTCAAAGCGACAACGAATTGGCAACGCTCCGACGTTTCAAAAATTTTCTTAAAGGAAGCAAGCAACTTTAGGTCTTGTGAGGATGCACTGCGATTCGAAGCGACAAATATAAAGAATCGGCAGTGCGTTCTTCTTTAGTCAAAATTAGGAGTCTCCGACGATCTCTTTTAGCGACGATTCACTTAAACAAACCCAGCAGCTACAGTTCTTCCAAAGATGCAGAGTGATTCAAAGCGACAATCCTAAAAATCGGCTATACTCCGTAGTTTCGATTCAAAGCTACAAAAAATCGGCAATACTCCGACGTTCTTCTACAGTTGAAAACAATGAGTCGCCGATGACCTATTTGAACGACGATTTTCTTAAAGGAAACAAGCTGCTTTAGTTCTTGTGAGGATGCAGAGCGATTCAAAGCGACAATCTCAAATAATCGACAAAACTTCGTCGTTTCGATTCAAACCAACAAAGAAGTGGCAATATTCCGACGTTTCTTCCATAATTGGAAACAAGGAGTTTCCGATGATCTATTTAAACGGACCAACTAGCTACAGTTCTTGTGAAGATGCAGAGCGATTCAAAGCGACAAATGCTAAGAATCGGCAATACCTCTGCTCTTTAGTGAAAATTGGGAGACCCCGATGGTCTGTTTAAACGACGATTTACTTAAACGAGCCAACCAGCTTCAGACCTTCTGGAGATGCAGAGCGATTCAAAGCGACAAATCAAAAGAAGCCGCAATACTGCGTCATTTCGATTCAAAGCGATAAAGAATTGGCAATACTCCGACCTTTCTTTTTCAGACGAAAACAAGGAGTCTCCGATGATCTATTTAAACTAGCCAGAGCAGCCTTAAGATCTATCTTAGAAGGAAGGAGGAAGCAGGGCGATTCAAAGCGGCAAACCCAAAGAATCGACAAAACTCCCTCATTCTTCTAGTTAGCTCAAGTTAGGAGCCTTCGACGATCAGTTTAAAAGACTATTTACGATTAACTCCACCCATCCATGACCTTGGTCATGCATTCATGAAGTCTGCTACAAAGCCACATCTACAGGCGACAAAGTCTGGGCATGTTCAGACAGTTTTATGTGATCCATAAAAAAATCCACGTACTTTCAGAACCAACAAAAACCCCCAGCACAAGCCCAATTATCAGTCCAAGCCCGTGGAACGTGGTTACCCCACCTTGTCGGATCCGAGACGGGATGTTTCATCAACCCAAGACCCATCACTCATCTGAATTACGAGACAAAACAGAGCTCTCCCGGTTGATGATGTGTAGCACACACCTTCCCACATGCAACTGCGGGTAAACACGAATGCCGTAATAGACACAAATGTATCATTTCCTCCTCTTCCCTCGCCTCGTTCATGGGTTGATGGGGTCTGTTCCTACACGGAAGTGGTGTAAACACACTCGCACACACGCTCAGCGACACAAGTTACACGGGACAGTGGAATTAGTTTGAATGCGAAAGCGTTCATTACTCGCGCACAAGGCGGTGGATGGAGGCACGATTTATTTTTTTGGAAGTTGGCCAGGTTTGAAATGCGACAGACGGACGAACGGTCGGCTGAGAAAATGGGGAGTATTTTGTTTCTCTTCCGTGACAGAGGAGGTGGCTGGTTGGTGACGGGAAGTTGGTTTGGAAAGCACTTCCGATTGGTTCTTGTTTGACCGACAGTTCGGTGTGAGGTTGGAGAACTGAAAGTCGAACTGCCTCTATCACGAACTAATTTTGACATCCCGTGAAAATTCGATTCGAGAGGGAGTCGACTATAATTCAACACTGAAGCAGTCGAATTCTATGTTGGTTCTGTGCCTTAAATCAATAAGGAGTCGATTTCTATGTCTGATCTGTGCCATAAGTCAAGAATTACCGACGATGATCAAGTATTCAGTCGGCTTGGTCCATCTACGCTGCTGTCACGGAACTCCAATCGATAGTGAGTCTATTCACACGCTGAGCTGAAGAGCCCTCCACCTTTCCAACGAACAGATCATAAGAAATCTGATCGACTCATAGCCACCCTCTTCATATTAAGCTCTGAGTCATCACCGAGTGCCCTATGAGTTTCTATTTTTCGTGAGTTTTTCCTCATCCCATGACCTTTGTGATCCCATTGAATGGGTAGCCCTAGAAGCACCCTCAGCAACTCAAGTGCTACCGCCAGCACCTCCTCAACTTGTTTCAAACAACAACAACAGCAAACTCAACCATCAAGAGTCCACGAAGGCTAACCATCGCAAGAAACTCTCGAATCTAGACCAAGTTCAAGTGAAAATGAAAACAAACAATCGGCGACCTTGCAAACATTCGAGACCGCTCTTCAGTCTTCAGGCATGACTAACAAATGACAAAAATTCCAATGAAGACATATACAGCGATGAGGAGAGAGAGAGAGAGGGGGGGGGGGGGGGCGGGGATAAGTCATTAGCACTCCCGCAACCAGAAATGGTCAAAGGAAATGAGATGCTAATTGATTTTGATTTGCAGCACTGAGCTGGGATTCACCACCACACCCCACGGAATGAGAGTGGAGCGGCGAAGATGAGCTTGAGACTTGACAGACTTGTGATGGAGGGGAAATGTTTGCAGCTAAGTTCATTTAATTCTAATCATATGCGGTGACAGAAGGATGAACGACAGCTTCTGCAAGCCAACTATGAGTTATGGGACAGGAGGAGACTGTAGAGGAAGGCTGGGAAGAAGGAGACTGCAAAGAAAGAGAGAGGGAAAATCTTGAAATCTCCATGAGGAGGGCATAACGCGATTCTTGGTAGACAACTAGGCGTGACTTTAAGGGAAGCAGGGATCCATTGTGTCTGCTTCTGATCTGCTTCTTCTCCTCCTTCGTCTTCTCCTCCCTCAATTTCTTATTCTTCTTTGTCTTCTTCTCCTCATTCGTCTTCTCTCCTCCTTCGTCTTCCTCTCCTCCTTCTTGTTCGTCTTCTCCACCTTCTTTGTCGCCATCTCCTCCTTCGTCTTATTCTCTTCCTTCTTCTTCTTGTTCTCCTACCTCTTTTTCTTCTCATCCTTCTTCTTCTTGTTCTTCTTCTGCTTCTTCTTCTTCTTCACCTCCTTCGTCTTCTTCTACTTCTTCTTCTTCCTTTTCTCCTTCTTCTTTTTCTTATCCTCCTTCGTCTTCTTGCTTCGTCTTCCTCTGGTCTTACGTCTTATTATTATTCGTCTTCTTCTCCTCCTTCTTCTTCTCCTCCTCCTTCTTCTTGTGGCACCACAGTCTGATCTGAATCTGTGCCCCAACCGAGAAGCCTCTCCAGCCAGCACGATCCTCTGCTCGCTGTCGCCAATAGCGTACCCCAAGTTGGTTGAGCGCCCTCTCCACTTGGGTGCGCCACCTTAGACGTGCTCTTTTGCGTTGTTAAAGCTGAAGCTTGCAACACTTAAGTCACTGAACACAAGTCCAACTCACAAACTGATTGACACCGTCCAAGATCATCCACGAAACATGCTTAGGAATTTAACAAGTTTTGAGGAACCCTTCGCAGTGTCATCAGCCCTTACCCCAGTCCCAATTAATTCTGGTCACAACGATGGACTGGACTTCCATGTTGCGCAAGCAAAATTCAAGCGACTGATTGCGAAAGGATCTCACACGTCTCTCTCTTTCTCTCCCTCTCCCTCTCCCACTCCCTCTCACTCACTTGTCCACTGAAACTCTTGTTGGCTTGTCCATTTGAATGTTTAATTGCACCTCAAGTGGTCGTTCGATTTAAATGGTAATTCTGTCGAATTGAATCTAAATCACTTCACCATCGGATGGGATATCACGCAAGGTCTCCGGGGTGTATGTGCACACCACAGCAGCGCTGCTCGCTTGTAAGCGGTGGCCCAGTGCCCATCTGGTGTGGATATGGTAATTCGCTGACCAAACTACCGCGCACCGGACACACATATCTTCAAGTATGCATCGACGCAAATCGCATTTTTATGCGAGAGCCCCAAATCGTGCTCTGACTGATCGATTTCGTGTATCTAGCCGGCTGATGAATGCAACAGTTGGACGAGAGGGACGGTTGTAGATCTGTGGAAGATCCTTGAAGAGACACAACACATGTAAGGTCGGGTGTTACATAAGTCTGGCGTGGTGAATGTAAACCCGGTTTAATTGATGTTGGGACAAGTCGAATGAACGGTGAGGTAATGTTTGATGAATGCGACATTCTATAAAATGCTAAGTGCTTGAATGAAGACATCTGTGGGCTATGCAACCATGAAATCCTTGAAAGACACCAGAAAGAGCTTGAAATAAGCACTCACTTTCAAATTGACTGAACTCTGAATCAAATTCAAAGCAATTTCCCCGTTTTTTGTGTAAAATATCCACCAGCAATCGATTTCCAATGAATTGCAATGAAGTTTTGCATTCCCTTGTCAACCTTCTTACCTAAACCCCACAGAATTCATCCCAAGCTGACGATCATTCTGCCTCGTCTCCAAACTCCCTCCTCATCGAGACAAAGTGAGTCAACAAAACCTGCAGCAGCGATCTTTCCCGGCAAAGGTCAGTGCCCCAATCTTCGACGAAGGGTCTTCCCCTGACCACAGTCGAGTCTGATTACCAAGAACTACAAATTACGATACCGCATCTCACTTAGATCGACCGATAGAGACAGACTCCCTTGCAATTTCGATGGAAAGATACCGCGACCACAATCTCAAGCAACCGGTTCCTTCCAGCTGTGAGTGCACGTCTCCCTTATCAACACACAAACAGTCGATCCGCATGACTGCCAGTCACCACGTTGGGTATCTTCTCCATCACTCCATGGGCCAGACATCGTGATCTCAACGATTGACTGAGTTTATCCACGGGGACACGTGGAGAGGGGGTGCACTTAATCAATCTCCAGCGTCGGATAGAACCGATTGACTTTGACCATCACGGTCTGAAAAATTTGCATCGCCCTGAGAGAGACAGGTTTTCCTCTCCCGACAAGGGAGCATCTGTCATGGACTTCGAACGTAACTGGTCGTGCTTTTGGAGGGTGCTTGACGTCTCTGAGGTGGGACGCTTCAGTGGGCACATGTGGCTTCAATGTCAATGCGACAGTTGACTAGGCAAGTGGTTCCAAAAATGCGGTGCAGTCGCAGAAAGACAACAAACGAAACGGTTCCAAAAATGCCAGTCTGACGATCATAAGCCAAGCAGGACACCGAGCAGACAAGCCTCAAGTCTGGAGGAAGCCATAAAAACACACGACAGCAGACGTGGTTCCAAAAATGCGGTGCGGTCGTATGCTTATCGTAGAAAGACAACAAACTAAACGGTTCCAAAAATGACGACCATAAGCCAAGCAGGACACCGAGCAGACAAGCCTCAAGTCTAGAGGAAGCTATAAAAACACAGCAGCAGACGCCAAGAACAACTTTGTACATTCGTCATGAATATTCATTCGATTCCCCCCCAGATCATGGCTAAGTGAACTCGATTATGTCACTTCTGCATCCAGCAGCACCTACAACACCACCAGCGTCTCCCACACACACACACACACACTCGCAGGCAAACGAACATCTCTCAATCGCTGATCACACAATTCACTAAGATCTCTCATTAAATTCAACGCCCCAAAGGCAGCCTAAACGCCCAATACCGCAGCACCGCCGCAGCACCGAACACTGAACAGCACCTCCGCCCAATAGCGAGGTCCGCCATAACAGCGTATCGCGTAACCATTCACTCATTCCCGTCAACCATAACTGCAGCAACCTTGGTGCACGCCACCCAAACCACAAGTGACTCGAAATGGGAGAGAAAAAAAAAGCGAAAAAAAACGTCTTAAAACGGCAGCTGGCGAGCGCAAGCGGTCTCGCGCTGATGAGGAGATTCAAGCGAGCACATGACCAGAGCGCCCGGTACATAATGAAATGTAAATCGTTTGGCTGCGAAACATTCAGCAATTAACCTTAAACTTACAGGTGGACCAGGCCGGGCTGGGCGGCGGTATCTGGTGGTTTCGTTCTCCGAGATTCGAGACACTGGGTGATCGAAGGTTGATTGATTGGAGGCAGACGGACTGGTTTTCGCGCGAAGGGGATAAGCTGCCGCTGCGGCAAAGAACTCTTGAGTGAGGACAGCACTTCCGCATCGGGGGTAGTGATCTGATGGGGGACCTGTTTTGCTGGCTGTTGGATAATTTAATGGCCACCCTGCAGCGGCTCACATTCAAGATGTGGAATCAGCGATGGAAATTCCTCGTCTGTATCGCACAGGACGGAACTGGAAACACAAGTTTTAGGGCATTCAACCTTTGGGAAGGGGGGAGGTGGTTGCACTTTTGAGGAGGACGTGCTTGAATGCAAAGGGGACTGCTTGGCAGACCCATGACGAGATGGGAGGACGTGCTTGAATGCAAAGGGGACCGCTTGCCAGACCCAGGACGAGATGGTTGGTCCAAGTTCAAACACTCGCCTGGTTGCGCTTGGGCATAGCTCCTGATGAGTTAGAGTCGATGGCGGAAGATCGAGTGGCCTGGAGATCTCTCGTGCGTGCGTTACCCCCGCGATCCCTTTAGTCGGACATGCGGGTCACTGAAAATGAGATGAGATGAGATCTGATGAGATGCTTAAAATAAGCGGACGATCAGGATGGATTATAGAGGCCGCGAGGGGTTTCAAGGAGATGTCGGATATTCAAGAGGGGTACGAGACTCTGCAAGGGGTTCAAGGAGATGCCGGATATTCGAGAGGAGTACGAGAGGCTGCGAGGGGTTCAAGGAGATGCCGGATATTCAATAGGGATACGAGAGGCTGTGAGGGGTTTCAAAAAAAATGCCTGAGCCAGTAACCTCCTTCTGTCCCCCATTTCATGGCAACAGTCTAGAGACTCAAAGAAATCCGTCTCATGCCGACCGACTCCACTCCGTTTCTCCATAAAATTCGCATAACAAATCCAATTCGAATCGCCCAACACAAGCTCACCGATCGCCTAAGGTCCGCTTAACTCAAATTGAGTAACTCTTTCGGTCATGTCAATACCATGACATCCCCCGTCAAGGATATCAACCAGCAATTTGTGCCGAGACAAACACAGCGGAGAATATTTATAAATGGTGATTAAACCCGCTCAACCGATTACCCATTATTACAAGACATAGAAAGCGAAAGTGCTAATGGATTGGTCACTGTGCGCGCAGAGGTGTGACAACACCGGCTGACACATGAACTCAAGCAGAACATTACCTTCTTGTCGGTGCGACACGACAACACGACACGATATGAAATCCAATCCGCACCACAACAAGACATGCCTTTCACTTTTCCCCCAACTTTCAACCACAGCAAAGCAACAACAACGACAACAGCAGCCAATAATCACACCCTCAGCGGGCGCATGCGTTTAACCGAAAAATTCACGTCTGGATCTTTTCCCCCAACTTTCAACCACAGGAAGCAACAACAACGACATCATACCCTCAGGGGGGCGGCTTGAGCGCATGCGTCTAACCGAAAAATTCACGTCAAGATCATTTCCGTCAAAACAAAAGAGTTGGACAGCGAACTTGCGTTCCACAAAACTGGATTTTTGATCTCGTCGTCTATTGTCACCGAGAATTGAGTGATAATCGGTGGAGATATGCAAATAGAGGCAACGCTAGTGAACTCTTAATCATCTCCTCCAACTGACAGCCGCTGATAGAAGCCCAGAAATTCGTCAACAGACAGGCTCCGATGAACCGAGGTGGAACATGTTGGCGCTGAGGAGCAGCAAAACCGTCAAAAGACAGCATCGGCTGAACCGAAGTTGAGCATGTTGGCATCTATCAGCGCCCAGGAGCAGCAAAACTTCGTCAAAAGACAGCATTGGGTGAACCGAGGTTGAACATGTTGGCATCTATCAGCGCCGAGGAGCGTCAAAATTTCGTCAACAACGACAGGCTCGGGTGAACGCGAGGTGCACAATTAAAATTTTATAGATGTTTCACGCCTTCTTGGACATTATTACACTCATGCTCATTCTTGTTCAGAATCGAATCCAACGTGTGCTCTCCATTTTAGGCGTTCGGACGACAGAGAGAGAGAGAGAGAGAGGGGGAACCAAAATGCAGACAACAACCGCAACACGTGACTCTTGTACTTAATTGCGATTAGCCCGAGACGAAGCGGGACTGGCTGATAGATTCATGCATTGACTCCAACCTATGATCTGTGTTGGGTGCACCATAGATGGGGCGCTCCCATTTCGCTGCTGCCGCCGCTTGCTGCTCTCGAGGAGGGAAAGACCGAGCAGAAACGAGAGGTGTCAGGCCTTTGAAACGAAACGTTTTCATTGTCATTCGGATTCAACGGAATCATCACCACAGCAGCAACAACAAAAGACCTGGTCTAGGTGACGCGTGATGATCTCAGTCTAATGATCACATGGGATTTTTTTTATTGCTCCTTGAATGGAGAGCTTTCGATTTGACTTATAAGGGGAAGCTATGCGCTAATTGGTATCTCGCAGTTGGAAGGTTGCTCGGAAGGAAGTGTGAATTACTGTAGATTTCTGACAAAGAACACAGACCAGAGAGTCTGGTCTTGACTAAGCATGATTCAGACTCGCTTGCGGTCGACCAGCGCACCTGCGAGCTGCGGATGAGTGCGCTCGACAGGTCAACACGGGTGTCGTCTGAGGTGAATCGTGGCCAATTTGCATGAATTTACATGCAAATTGTTGGGATGGTTGATTCTGCATGAGGAGACTCTTCAGAGTGGTTGATTGGGGCGAGTGACTTAAGAGGGTTATTGGCTCCAGATGGACCAGCAATGGAATGACCTGTCTCGACAGCATCTCTCTGTCCAGCGCACGACCTCTCTCGACAATCAGCATCAATTTTGGGAACAAGAGGTGATCCCAGAGACTCTTCAGAGTGTTTCGATGGGGAGAGCGACTTAAGAGGGTTTTTGACTGAGGATGGGCTAGAAATGGAGTGACAACCCCTCCCTCGACCGCACGACCGCTCTGGAAAACCCGGAAATCCCGGAGGCTCTTTAGAGTCTTTGAGTGACTTATGGGGGTTATTGACTGAGGGTGGGCTAGAAGTGGAGTTACAGCCTCTTTCTCGACAGCACGACCTCTGTCGACAACCAACAGCAAATCTAGGAAATAAGAGGCGATCCCGGAGGCTCTTCAGAGAGTTTGATTGGGGAGTGACTTAAGGGGGTTATTCACTGAATATGGGCTAGAAATGGAATGACCTGTCTCGACAGCCTCTCTGTTTCCAGCGCACGACCTCTCTACATAACCAGCAGCAATTTTGGGAACAAGAGGTGATCCTGGAGGCTCTTCAGAGTGTTTCGATGGGAAGAGTGACTCAAGAGGGTTACTGGCTGAGGATGGGCTAGAAATGGAGTGACAACCTCTCTCTCGATCGCACGACCGCTCTGGAAAACCAACAGCAAATTTAGAAAACAAAAGGTGATCCCGTCGAATTCCATGAAATTATGAAATCAATACCCACCGCCTCCTGATCTCTTCCAACCCAACACCACCAGAATGACGACACTTCTGTGTGGATAACCTCACGAATATGCAAACCGCCGCTGAGATGCGTGGGCATCTCCACTCTCCGCCTCATAACCATTCATCACAGTCACTCCAAGATCATTTAGACCAGACCGAAAGGCTAAGACTAAATTGGTGACCAACCGGTCGTTGCCAAAATCGGCACACAATGGAGGCGGCAGCGGCTGCGGCAGCTGATAGCTGCTGCCCAGAAAGGGCGACAACACAATTATCGTATCTAAATACACTTTTCCGGTGGCATTGACCACGATCAAAAAATTCATCATCATCGTCGTCGTCGAAGCAGCAACAGCGACGAACGTCGCCGAAAGGAAACGTGAATAAAATAGAAAAAAGGAAAAAGTTTGCATACCTATTCACCTCCGAAATACGGGCCGCACCGTAGGCGGATGAAGATGACATATGATGCAGTCTGCGTCCCGAAACTGTGTTGGCCCCGGTACACAAGAAAGTCTTTGGCTCTCTCTCTCTCTCTTTCTTTCTCTGCGCCTCTGCGGACGGACGGTGGTGGTTGGCGTTTTGTGGGCGGCTCACTGTAGCGTATGTGATGTGGTATCCTTGAGTATTCTTTTTGAATCAGTTTTCGTTTTTCTTTTTTTCGGCTTATTAATGACACTTGAGCCGGAATCACTCTTTCTCTCTTTCTCTCTCTCTCTCTCTCTGCGTGTGTGTGTGTGTGTGTGTTTGTTGGAACACTTTTTCACTTTTATCTCGGGGCACAGCACTTCGCTTTCGTTTGATCTGGAGGAGGATTTTCTCGAGTGCAAGTTGTTTGGGGGGCCCCCAAAAAAAATCAAAAAAAAAAAAAAAAGTGGATCGACTGAAAATTTTTCACTGAAACTACTTCACACGAGAGGTGCTTAAGGATCTCTTCGAATATTCTCACTGTTTTGCACGCGAAAAATATCTCATATGCATTCGATGCACAGTAGACGAGACGATGTGTGGAAACAGACACGAGTTAACTTTGAAATTGAACCAAATTCACCGCGAAACAAATCAAGACTGACTACAACAAGCTGACATCACGAATACGATTTTTTTTTTCGAAAAAAAAAACAAAAAACTCAACTCGTTCTTCTCGTTATAATACACGGCACACATTGAAATACACGCATAAGAGGTGGTAACTGGCTAACTGGCGCGACTGGCTGTGTGTACGACGGCTCTGGTGGGTATTAATCCATGAAACAGCGAACTTTTGTGACTTTTTTTTGTTTTTGTTCTGCTCTCTGAATGATATTTTTATTCTATTTTCAACTTAGATGTCTGTTTCTTTTTTTATTTGCTCAGCTCAGCTCTGTGAAGGGGGAACTGAAAGCTACAATCCGTTTGGGCTGCCCGCCAACGCGATACTGAAACCGATTCGAAGGCGAATTTCGTATATATAAACTCAATCCACTCTTTCTCACTCTCTCTCTCTCCCTCCTTCTCTCTCTGACTTTGTGTGGCTGACTGACTTGCCGATGTGCATCGACGACGACGACGACGGTGGAGCTGTTAACGTCTTCTACCGCTGTGACTGCTGCTGCTCGTCTGTTCGAAGTCAATGGACTGAAAGAGGTTGCACTGGGAGAGCGATGTAACCCGGCAGCCATGTTTAAGAGAAACTCCGTAAGAGTCCATCACTCGATCCACTGTGGATTGCATTACCGCGTGTGGAACCCCTTAGGGAAATGATAAGAGGGCACCAGAAAAAAAAAAAAAAGTTCGCTGATCAACTCTTTCGTTTGTTTTCTTTGTTATGCAAGAATTCAACGCCAGCTCATGTAGGGGATTCTGCTTCAGACGATCTGTAATAACTTAGAAAACATTGTTGATTGAGGAAAAAAAAATGGTCTTGCGCGGAGGCGTATGAGTAACCTTCGATGAGCAGACTAATTTGTTTCAATTAATCGCGAATCATTTCGATGGCTGTTTGGGTCGTTTGGTCATTTGGCGTTTGTTCGCTTGTGAGTGCGCGCACCACGAGTGGCTAATGAGATAAGAGGGCCTTATTTGGACGGGGTATGGGTAAACCGATCAAGTCAAAATGATAGAGATCACAGCAGGAGTCAGTTTGGGTGACATTTGAAACGACACAGGGGACATGTCAGCCAAAACTGGCAAACACGCGCTACTTTGCAAACGGAAGTTCACCTCAGGCACATGCCGTGGTGGGTGACCTTCAGTTTGAGGCATTCTTAGATCGCGAGACTGTCGCAGCGCAAACTTTGAAGCATTCTCGGGTCGTACGACTGACGTAGAGGGTGGAAAAATGACGATGCCTTCTTCCGATCATGACCGTCACTTTGAGGCACTCCTGGATCGTGAGACTGTGACGGCACAAATTTTGAAGCATTCTCTGGTCGAGCGGCTTACGCAGAGGGCGGAAAAATGACGACGCCTTCTCTCGATCATGACCTTCACTTTCAGGCACTCTTGGATCGCGGCACAAATTTTGAAGCATTTTCGGGTCGCGGGGCTGGTGCAGAGGGCGGAAAAATGACGATGCTTTCTCTCGACCTTCACCTTGAGATACTCTTGGATCGCGGCGCAAACTTTGAAGCATTCTCGGGTCGTACGACTGACGCAGAGGGTGGAAAAATGACGATGCCTTCTCCCGATCATGACCTTCACTTTGAAGCCTTCTTGGATCGTGAGACTGTCGAGGCACAAATTTTGAAGCATTCTCCGGACGAGCAGCTAACGCTGAGGGCGTAAAAATGACGATGCCTTCTCTCACTTTGAGGCACTCTTGGCTAGTGAGACTGTCGCGGCACAAACTTTGAAGCATTCTCGGGTCGAGCGGCTGACGCAGAGGGTGGACGAATTACGATGCCTTCTCTCGATCACGACCTTCACTTTGAAGCATTCTCCGATCGTGGGACTGACACAGAGGGTGGAAACATGACGATGAGTTTTGATCGGTGACTTCTAAGCAGCACACATTCATTCCATCAGCCGATATGCAATCAATACCCGTTCCATGATCAATCGTCACTTTCCCTTTTCTGCCTTAAGCCAATGACAGATGTCTAAACAACATTTCCAGCAGCAACAAATTCCACTATTTATCGATCTGTTTAGACACAATTAGCCAGTGAATGCCACCACAAACTGTGCTCGACCATTAAAATGCCGTTAATTGCGTCACGAAAACGACCAATAAACCATCCTCACGAACAAAGCGCTCGACTGACAACCGTCAGTTGATCATCATCAGAATGCAAATGGGACGGGTGTCATAAAATAAAAGCTTCCATCGGCTTGGTCGCTTGCATAATTCAAAACGAACACCAGAACCACTTTCGTTCAGTCTCGAATCAACGAAATTCTTTGAAGCAACTGACAATGGGCACATAAACGCCGAATGGAAAGCGAAAGTAGCATTCGAGGGGAGCGAAGAAGGTTAGATAATTTTTTAAGCGGAACGCAAATTATAGGTTCCTTCTCTGACGCACTCTTCTGTGTGCTGGAGCAGAGTCTGGGGAACGCACTAATTGAGGGTTTCGAGGAGTCTGCTCGGGGAACTTTCCCTCTCCCGAGGTGCTGACTCATGGCTGCCGATGCTGTAATGTGCTGCAAAACAAATTTGAAGCGGCAAAAGGGTGTTTTCATTCCGACCAGGCACTTAATTAATGCAATCAAGAGCCGCAACGTGGTCGAAGCGGGTCGCATTGGGCAATGAACAACGTTTTGCTGCTTAATTCATCCCCAAGACGCAGTTGGTTAAGTGCATGTCCTAAGTTAGAGGGGTCCCAGGTTCGAATCCCAGTGAAGGCAAAGTTAATACGGTTTTATCCGGTTTTACAAATCTGGTCCAGTCGCCATTTGCCGTTGGGATCAAACGGATAACGGCGCGATCACTGGAGACGAGTGGATGGCGCGTTTGGTTAAGTGCCTGCCCCGAGTTAGAGGGGATCCCAGTGAAATCGAATCTGGTCCAGTCACCATTTGCCGTTGGGGTCAAATTAATGGCGCGATCGATCAGTGGTGGTATCAAACTGGACGAACATGGTCTAAGTGTGCCGATGAATTCACTGTCAGCCCCCTAACCTAACCTACCATCATCCCCGTCGTTTGAAAACCTCGCCATAAATCAACTCAACACCCAAAGCGCGCTCTTTCTTTTGTCTAAGAGCGTGCCCTGAATGTGGACTACAGCTTCCATACAAAGTTGCAAAACTCTCTGTTCCCTAAACACATCCACGTAATCGAATTCCCCATCCGAATCAGGCACAAGGCGACACCAAGCAACCCCCATTTCGGTTGCATAACCACCCCACGGTACACGAAACAAGCTCAAAAGCATGTTCCCTCAGCAACACAACCCAACAGCGAACAAGATTTATGTGTCATTTGCTTGCCGATTTGCATAGGGATTTGGGGTCCACATCCCAGCTGCCAGTTGGCCCAGCACATCCGACCACACAGTCCCCCCGCCGTTGCTGCCGCTCCCGCTGGACCGGGATAACATGTTTCCCCAACAAAGTCGAATGCCATCATCTGGTCGTCGTCAATTTCCTCCTATATGGCGAGCAGTGTCGTCAAACTGTCTCAGGTTTCGAGTTGGCGTGGCGTGGCGTTCCTTGGTTCCACCAAAAATAGTCACACACCGACCGCGTCACCGCATGTGTGGCGTGTGGTTCGCTTTTGATGGATTAGTTCGGCGGTGAGTACGTGTTTAACACCGCATTTGCTCGCGGTCGACTGCAATAAACACACACGTGCCATGTCATGCCACACAACGGCCGACGGCAACTTGTCGTTAAAATTGACGAATTCGCGGAGGTGTTTGCTCCTCGAACGGGTAATGAGCCCCAGACGTGCAGCTCCGTGTGGTAATTATGGGCCACAAAGCCGTTCCGGGCCCACGCGCTCGGGCCCAGCCTGCGAGATATTCGACAGCGTCTGCCCACGAGGCGTGCTTTGTCGTCTAACTCACTCACACGGCTCACCTCCGATTGACATCTCGAAGAGATGAATTCAAATGAACTCTCGCTGCAGTCGGAATTGAGTTGTCGATCACTGGCGATGATGATGGGTTAAGTGGTGACCAGTGAGGCACTCAATCTCGTGGAATACAGTAGCGGGTTAATCAAACAAAAACCAGCACGCAAACGCGATGCTCACTCGTTCGTTGGTCAGTGGACGAAGTCAAGAGAGTTCGACGTTCAAGATTGAGGACGGAGACACTTAGCGTGGCCGCTGATGAGGGGATCCACTCCATCAAACGAACCGGATGTGTGTTTCCTGCGTCTTGAGTGTTAAGGCGAACACGGCTGAACTGGATTGATTGGATGAGGGAGATCAGAGAGGAAGAAGCGGTGAGAAGTTCAGCTTCATTCAGTTTCTTTCAGCTTCGTTCAGCTTCGTTCAGCTTCTTTCAGCTTCGTTCAGCTTCGTTCAGTTTCGTTCAGTTTCGTTCAGCTTCGTTCATCTTCGTTCAGCTTCGTTTATCTTTGTTCAGCTTCGTTCAGCTTCGTTCATCTTCGTTCAGCTTCGTTAGATTTCCTTCAGCTTCGTTCAGCTTTGTTCAGTTTTGAAGTGTTGAACTGTGACTTTTGCAGTTACCTGCCATCTCAGCTTGGTTTTGTAGGACACCCGTGATGTGACAACCTTTCGAAAACAATAACTCATCGACACCCGCGCCCAAAAGCCCGTCTCTCCAGCAGCACTCAGCACTAATTGGTCTTACACGCCGTAAATTACAATTAAGCACGCATTCGTCTAACAGAACCCATAAACTCCTGGTGTTTATGCAGCCATGAACCTGGGACCAGACCAGACCAAGCCAAGAAGACGAAAATGTGTTGAAATCGTAGCAGCCACAGATGTGTGGCATGCTCTTGTCACCCACTGTGTCTTATCTGCACCGCGACACCTCTCACAAGGTCTAGCTCAGTTAATTGGAAACTCAGTCTCCCCGACCAACACAACTCGATCTCCCGCTTGAAACACCCACAACAGAGGGTGGCACGGTGAACGTTGTCACGCAACGAGAAAGTCTTGGACCCCTGTGTGGTGGTGGTTGTTAGTGGGTGACTGATCGCCTGGAAAGATGAATAAATTATACAAATCCAACGTGTCCCACGCGCACACTCGCTGACGAAGAGAAATGACCAGCATTCGAGGCCCGCGTTGAGACAAAAGAGTCGAACTGGAGATTCTTGGATTTGTGTCAAGGAGTTGATTCCCTTCGGGGCGCATTTTGTTGAGACGGAATTCTTTCTTCTTTCTCGGGATGATTGATAATGATACGCTTGGCTTGGTTCTGACAGCGGGCGGGGGTATGCAATCAATCATTTTTATTGTGACCGAGAGGGAGAGGGAGAGAGAGAGAGAGAGAAGAAGGAAACGAATTTGGGAAAGATTGGTTGGGGCAACTGGTAGCAATCACACTTGTCTTGTGAATCCAATTGATTTGAGATTGCTGAGGGGACTCAAGTGAATGGGTGAGGTCAGCTGAAGACGGGGGACAGCATCGCCAAAAGTTGCAGAAAGAAATGGAGGTTGCCTTGAGAGAACTGGCGAGAGATTTTGGATCATGGAGATAGGACTCAGGAGAGCTTTAGGTTAGGTTAGGTTAGTTCCTAAGTTAGGACTAGTTTCTTAGTTCTAGGATTCAAGAACAGTTAAGGCTGCCAGATTCATGAGGGAAATATGAGATAAGACAGAGAGAAAGGACACTTAAGTGATTAGGAATGAAATGGAGGTAACCAATGAACTGAACTTCACGACAGTTGGCGGCACTCAAGTGAATGGGTGAGCTGACGACGAGACAGTGAATCGCCAAGAGAATGGCAGCTGCGTCGTGGCTAGGATTCAAAGATGCTTACAGATTCCAGAGGGGAACACGAAATAAGACAGACACAAAGGCCACCTAAGAGCTAAGGAGCTGAACCCCGTGAACTGTCTCGATGACACCTGCAACTCAAAGTGAATGCCCCTCTCAGCCCTCAGCCAAAAAATGCAAAATAGACCCAGACGTTGACAAATCGTTCGCTCGCTTAATGGATTAATTAAGCCTAAACGACTACCCACGGAAATAATTAAATCCTACGACTGACTGCGCATAAATCATAAGGTTTCGCTTTGCGCACCAAAATGCGGTTTTCATCGCCCAACACTGTCGACGTATCTCGTTAGACTCAAGGCGATGCGAGATTATTTTCTTCACGAAATTCTCTTTCAGGCCTCCACTCATGATGACGTGATGCCAGGCATCATTCAAGCCAACGACGTCTCGAAGTAGACGTAACTGCAGAAGCAACCCACTCGTGGCATGACACAATAAATCACTTGAGGTGAGTGGAGGGAGACATGCACCAGAGCGTCATGTGTTTGATTAAACGACGATGAATGTGGAGAAGATTGGTTTAGAGTTCCCGGTCCCGGCGATTTCCCCCTCCCTACACTCAAAAGAAACCTAATCCTTGGGCACAGGGAATGTATGCAACAAGTTAATCCTCAATTTATTTCAGACGAGTCTAAGGTGGAGGAGATGACTCTACGTCCTGTTCAGCTCAGTGCTTGGGGAGATTCCCCTCACTTGGTTTCCAGTCACAATTTGGTACTCCAAGCTGGACACTAAGCAGAACTGCAGAGCTGATTCTTGGTGCCTTCGAAAGAAAAATTCTACGTCGGATATCTGGTCCCGTCTGCGAGGAAGGCGAATGGAGGAGAAGTCACAACCGCCAGCTGTACCAGGATGTGGATGTAGTCCGGAAGGCAAAAGTCCGTCGACTGCACTGGCTCGGATACATCGAGCGCAACAAGGACAACGAGGACAACAACGCTCCAGCGTTCTCCAGCGAAGACTCCAGAGGGTCTTCGAATCCGAGCCTCCTGGTTCGAGAAGGAGAGGAAGACCGAACGTCGGATACAAAGACCAAGTCATCGCGGAGGTGAGACAGCTTGGTTTTGATGACTTGATGATGAGCAGCGTGCCTAGGACCGTCAACGATGGAAGGCAGCGATATCTCAGGCTCGGACCCTCCATTCGTCGTACGCCTGTTAAGTAAGTAAGTAAATTTGGTACTCAAAGCAGTGACGATCTCAACTTTAAGGCTTTCTCTGACTAGCAGGATGTTGGGAGCAGTTGAACTTAAACCAGGAGCTGATGGATTGAGGCTCGCTTTTTGGGAACGATTTCAGCTTGTTCGCAACAAAGATCTTCATGAACGTCTGAAAATGCTGAAGGAATGAAGCCGATGCTTTAAAGTTGTCTGGATAGATCTTCCTAGAACCCCAAACATCAATTTTTGACTTAAAAAACTGATTCTGTCGTGGATTTGAAACGCTTGTCATTGTTTCCACGCCGATATTGGTCGTTTCACCGTCCCTTTGTGAGGTTTGCTGCCGACTTCTTTCTAAAACTGTTCCAAATTCCCATGAATCTGGCCTTAAGCTTTGGACACTATGGACTCATAGTGGTCTAAGTGAGCGGTTGACATGTTCTTCATGTCAGCAAGAGCACCCATCTACCTAACCTAACCCAACGTAATCCTCCTTTAAACAACTGGATTGCGCAGTTGGGTAAGTGCCTGCCCCGAGTTAGAGGAGTCCCAGGTTCGAATCCCAGTGAAATCGAATCTGGTCCAGTCACCATTTGCCGTTGGGATCAAAGTAACGGCGCGATCACTGAAGCGGTCGATCAGTTGGAGGAGTCTGACTGCGGGTATCACACTGGACCAACATGGTCTAAGTGTGCTGGTGAATTTCACTAGCAGCCTCCTAATCCCCCATCAGTTTCAAGGCCACCAGAACAAAATTTGATGTAATCCTCACCACCTCACGTTCAGCTAATCGCCACAAGTGATTCCAAGTCACAGAAGACCGTCTAAAACAAACGTCTGACACATCGCCCACCGAGGGACACACACGGCTAGCCAACCTCCAGCCGGGGCTCATCATCGGTTCCGTGATGAGCATTAAGATACCGAAAACCTGCGGTTGGCTCGATCATAAGCCGATTAATTAGACGACTTCCTCTCAAATTGAACTGTCAAAGCCGCGAAATGCTGGCTTGGCTTTCGAACGGAGCACACAAGAGTTCTGGTTGCTGTTAAATCAGGGGCAGGGCAAGTCAGTGAGTCAAGCGATCGGGAGAGGGGAACAGAAATGATTCCACGTGTGGGGGTGCGGTCCCAGAAGTCATCAGTCATTCAGTCGAATGAGTTGCTGCGGATCATTGAGGGATCAGAATATGACAGGCAGTGGGAACCATGAGGTGATATGTGGTTCTGGTGAGGTGATTGAATTGGAGATTGAAGGTCGGGTGGGGGTCTGCAGAGGGTCTTTGGATTTCATGACGACGACGAAACGGAAGACTGCCACAAAATAACCCCGATTCCTGTCAAAACCTCCACCGCGGTCTACGTCAACGAACAGAATTTGACACAAACTGCGACTCCAAACCGGATGTTTCACTCCAAACCCGATGTTTCATTCTAAATCCGATGTTGAAGGCTGGATTGCGGCTCACTGAGACAGTTGGGTCCATTGTGCCCTGGGTTTTCACAATTGAAACACAAACTTCGGGCACGTTCTCTTCCACAACCACCGCCTACCAGTCAGTGACTGACTAGTCAGTGACTACAAGTCAATGAGCAGTTTGGAGTAAAAAATGCCTACATTTAGACCAGACTCATGACGTTTTCCAGCTAAATACAATCTTCCTTCAACCACAGCCATTCAGAAAAGAGGAGCAAATGAGGGGCACATGTGTACAGAGCGACGAAGTGAAGAGAATTACACGCACATTTCGATGACATCCATTCCACTTAAGCGTTGAAACATTTTTTTCATTATTTTTATTCGTCTCACTTGGCTTGGACTTCATTTGTTGCACCTCTTGCCCTCCCATCCCCTGAGAGGGAAGAAAACCTCACGCAGCACACGGCGCAACTCTTAAAGAAAATAAAAATTTCTAAGCGCGAGCAATCTAAATATGGTCCGGACAAGGTAATTGACATATAAAACAGATAAAAGCTGGCTTTTATTGGTTTCATTCCTTTCTGCGAACATGTGCACAGAAAGTGAGCGATATCCGCGACGGCACCGACCCCAGCAACAAGTCAAGTCTGAGTGTGAGCGAGGGAAAATCACTTGTTTTTGTGCGGTTTTTGTCGACTTGATATGGACGTCTCTTCGCTAGAACATCAATCAAACACGGAATGGTTTTACTCTTGTTGTTGTTGTTTATCCCACGGTGTTTATTTGCTTTTGTCGGTAAGTGGCCACGAATTAACATGCGAGATGATCGATTGAAAAGAGTCACGACGACGGTGAATAGGGCTGCTCGGTTGATGGCGAGGGTGAAGGGATGTCTCGAGTGTTTCTTTAACAAATGAAGTGACAATCAGGCTAAGAGCCTAACCACACTCAGTGGTTAAGAGGGCAACTCTGAGGGTATTAATTTCATTTCGCTTGAGTTGCTTGGAAGTTCGCACTTCAACTCTTTTGTAGTGCGCATCGAATGTGGTTGAGTGGAGGTAAATGAAACCTTGACCTTGCCCGAAGGAATCTGTGCTCCTCTGGCTATACATTCCCGTCATAATTCAGTGAATGATGTCGAAAGTCTGGCTTTTGGACAGATTGATGTCCTGAGTGATGCTCCAGCAGATCATTCATTCCGAAGACCAGACGATTGCCTCATCATCATCTTCAGTGAACCGCATGTTCCACTAAAGGATTCGAGGGGATAACGCACGCACGCATGACAGATCTCCAGGCCACTCGATCCTCCGCCATCGACTCTAACTCATCAAGAGAACACTATGGACTAAAATCGGTCTATGTGAGCTTAAATTACAAGCATACAAGCTGTTTGCGCCCATCTTGTGACCGTTCTTCATTCTTCTAGAAGAACAAATCCTCCAGATCCCCTCATCTCATCGCATTTTCAGTGACCCGCATGTTCCACTAAAGGTGTCGCGGGGGCAATGCATACACGAGAGATCTCCAGGCCACTCGATACTCCGCCATCGCCTCCAACTCATCAGGAGCTATGCCCGAGCGCAACCAGGCGAGTTTTTGGACATCTAGTCCTGGGTCTTCCAAGCGGTCGCCTACCTGATGGAATTGCATTCAAGGCACGCCTCGGAAGTTGTGATGCTGGGGACATTCGTGCCACGGTACCAAACCATCGAGGTACAGCCCTTTCCGTTCGAAGAAGCAGCCGTTCAACATTGAGTTCCTCGCTCACTGTCGTGCTTCTTATTATGAGACTTACACGCTGCCTACTGCGCTACCGAGGCTATTGTTTCTCACCCTATCCCGACGAGTAAATCCCACACCACCACGAAGAAATCTCATCTCGGCAGCTTCTATTCGCGATCTTAATCTTTCGGCCTCCTTCTTCAAAATTCCTTTCAAAACTCAATTCATTCTCCTATCTCACAGCAAAAGCCTCATTCCCACAGCCGAAGGAGTGCCAATCATGACCCCAATCCTTCAGCCATCCATCGAAGCCGATGTGTCATTGGATTGTCTCACAAAAGAGCGCGCCAAATTGAGGACAATTCCACAATGAATGACATTCAATTAAATTCTAACTGAATCATCAGCATGTCACCAGCCAGCCCACGCCGAATCCGGATGCCAGACTGATCCATCATGTGCCACCGCTGTCAGTCGTCTGCCATTCCTTCGAATCACCAACTACGGCGCGGAGTTCATTGGAAGTCTAATCATCGTTCTCGAGCGCGGGGTTCATCACCGTTTTCGATAAGACGACATCGAGAGCTAAGCTCACAACTGCCAGTTGAAGGAGTCAAAGCCATTGGCAACGCACAAGACTTTCGGTTGAAATTAGTCTCAAGAGACGTTTGACTTTGTCGTGTCAGTCAGTGGCGGCGGCGGCCGCAAACCCTTAAGTAACGATTACACTCCAACTTCAGCTGCTCCCTCAGACGCCTCAGCGGTTGCCTCTTGGAGCCAATGAAGTGAAGGGGATGTGCTGAGAGATCACGCGAACGTGATTGATTTTCTTGCTTTTCCCTTCTTACGATCTCCCATCAAGAACTTACCCGATCAAGGTTTTTCAGCGGTGCTGGCGCCGATGTTGCTGCTGCTTCTGGCTGGTGACTGAGAGTTGACCTCGATGATCTCGATTAATTGTGGTGATTAGCCCGTCGTCGGGCATCGGATGTGGTGTACTTCTGAGATGATTTCGTTTCGTTTTTGATGACTGGAGGAGCGGCACAAGGTAGCAAGGGTCAAGAATGAGAGAGAGAGAGAGAGAGAGAGAGAGAGAGAGGGAGAGATAGAGAGAGCAAGAGAATTGTGTGCTGTTAACGTCAAGAATGATAAAGGGCCGTCGGGCGTATGCGTGATATGAAAGGAGGCAATCGATTGGATTGAGATCAAGGATAATCGAGGTACTTAATGAAAAGGTTACATGCTGTGAGACAGATTTGTAGAACATGATCGGATAAGATTGAGGTAGATCCCTTCTGGCTGGGGGAAGGTTTAGCAAACGACTTTATTTTGTGCCCCGAAGGCAACAGTGGAACATGCTGTGGTTGAGATTGTGAATGGATGCTGTGGCGAGCGTGGGAATAATGGACTGCATCCTTTCCATTTTCAGGGATTGCAGCAAGATGTCGCCCAGAGATATGGAGAAGTCGAGTTCTGATCGGATAAATAAAAGTGTACAGAGTGGGCCATCTAATGGTTTTCTTTCTAAATCATAGGTTATTTTGACACTGACAGCAGTGTCTCTCTCTGATCTCTCTCCGACCTCTCTCCGATCTCTCTCCGATCTCTCTCCAATCTCTTTCCGAGACTTCATTTCTGCCTTCTTCCACGCATTTAAACGCCTTCTAAGTCCCTTTTATGAGAAAATCCAGTCCCATCACGATGCAGGACCTGCTTTGACACCACGAAACAATATTTTCCAGCACACCTCACAAGACCCTCGACAGTATTCCCAATCAAACGAATAAATCCTCACACCAAATCGAAGCCATAAATCAAATCCGATAGCAAAACCGAACCCAAACTGTCGACGCGTCCACCTCTTCAGTGGATCCACCTTAGTCGCGCGATTTCATGCAAACCACTGGTTACAACATCGATTTACGTAACAATCCTTTCCCACCTTTGGCCCAGTTTAGCTCACAACTCCGCCAGTGGATGTTGTGTGTGAAACCGAGTTCGCACACCAACTCTTTTGTGCACAGTCTCTCTTCTTTGACGCGATTCCCTTTGCCGGTCTTCCGGTTGTAATTGGAGAGCCCCCCCCGTCTGTCCTGGACATAAACAATGCTTAATGACCACCCATTTATGTGGAAGATTAGCAATTTTTATTCGCTTGTCATTTACATCGTTTAACCCATCCGCGACGACGATGGATCACTGGCCACCACGGTGTTCCTCGAATAGAATCCACACCCCCTTCCATCCGCCGACTTCGTATGAATTGTAATTAATTTCAGCAGTACATTGACTCGCCAGACCGCTTGTGAAGACGCGACTGCATGATCAATCAAGACCAACCCATGCCGAACTATGGCCAGCTGATTAATGACCACGGCGACGAGCTTGACAAAAACCATGTGCACACATCACGGCCGCGACGAGATGAGATCTTCAACAGAAACCCACCTTAGCTCACTCACAAGTGGGAGTTTGTTGTCATATCATTCAAAAGAAATCTCGCCTGCGTCATGGCCGCTTTGCAACACAACAGTTTGCCCAAAACAAACAACCTCTTGTGGCATCAAATGGCGAATTTAATCACTTTCGCGAGCAATTAACGATTTCGTCTTCACTAATTGCGATACAAATCTCTTGTGCGACCATTCCTCAACATCGCACACAATCTGCCTTTGAACTCCGAGCGGTTCACCAGTCAGTGTGTTCACAAAGCCCATCCAAACTTGGCGCACAGACTAACCTTTTTGTGAAGTCAGCGCGAGTGTGTGTGGCAACGGAGGGGGAATGGAAGACAGTCTGCATGTTAGTGTTGCTGGCAACGGAGGGGGAAGTGGAAGGCTGCATGTGAACCAAGTGAATCTTCAAACTCACCCAGGTGCTGCTGCTGGGGTGATCTTTTAATTATCTTGAACTGCCTCCGAGAGGTGGTCGCAGGCATGTACCCCCCGTGTGTTACTTCATGATCGTTGACATATAACTCGCCTAATGGCGGTGTGAAGTAATTCAAATTAATTAAGCTAAACGAACTGGGAAGACGGTAGTGGTTTGACGAAAGTGGGTTAAAGGCAGCTCTGGGAATGAGCTGACGACGGCGATGTCTAAAGAGGGGCCCCCTAGAGGTCAGCTACAAATTACAGCGAAAGCACTTAATGCTTTTGTCAGCTTGTAAAAAAGGCATGATTTACACTTGGAAAAACTGCTCTCCATCTTTTTTTGTGGAGCAGTGGGGGGATCGTTGGATGGGGTTAAGAACAAAGACAGTTCGGTTTATCCGAGACACAATCAGCAACATTTCTGAGAAGCCATAAATCTCAGTTTCTGATTGCGTTTCGAAAACATAAACGGAGATGGCAAAGGAGATACACAAAAGAACAAAATCCCCCAATCAAAAGATCCCCTCTCCCCCATCCTTCGACTGATCAATCAGTGGCACGGCTTCTGCCACAAAGTCAAGGTCGGGAGTGTGTGTGCTCATCTTGTCCCTCCAGAAATGTCCCCACGAACTACATCTGTTTTTGTTTGTTTTCCTCACCGACTTTCGATTGAAATCACCACTCTTCTGAATTGCTGTCTCACTTTGCGTCAATTACCTCGAAAAGGTATCGAACTATGACAACACACAGCCAGACTACTCATTCAAGGTCAGACACAGTCAAACCACCGAGCCGCCGAGTGAGAGTGAGTTTTTAAATCCGAAACGCACTTCGGAATCGCCCGCAACTCATGCCATCCAGTCCAAGTCGAACTCCTCCAACCAGTTACTCGCCGTCGACACGGTGTTAAGCGGCACTCAGACTTCAAGAACCGATGGAAAGCTGTGACGAGTAATTAAAAGGAATTAGCATAATCCCCATCTCTTGACACATCCCGTGGAGCGCATTGGCTATTCAAGTCTTCCAGATCAGTTCTTAGATCATAATAGAGTGACACATGAAAGGGTAATCGTCCATCACTTCAACTGATTGGATTGATGGCTGTTCGATGGCTGACAAACAGCTCTGAATCAAGAAGCTACACAGTCCCCAAATCGGAGTGAGAACGAGGGGGAATACATTCCCAAATCGGAGTGAGAGACGAGTCATTCTCATCGACTACCGGAGGTGATGTGTCCCAAGTTGAAGGCCTCTCGAGGATGCAATGACCATGCAAAGAGGTGTGCCCGTATCTGGGGGAGAACCGGGAAATGCTGGTGCCTTACTGTTATTTCAAGGCAAATATTTACACAAAGATGATGATGATGATGAGGGGGTTGTTCGAGGAGGGCATCTTGAGTTAAGTTGTTTGCGTTCGCTGAATGGGATGGAAGTGCAGTTGATGACTGGAACACATGTACACACGGTTTGCGACGACACTTGGGAGCAGAAAAAAATACGTGTGTGGACAGGACAATGGCACCAGCGGGTGAATGGAAGCGAATGCTCTCGTAGCGCTTCAGAAATTTAAGCATATTCAAATCAATTCCAAATTTGTCATAGGGTTTCTACTGTCTGATGGAAAAACGGATGGAGAAAGAGAATGAGAGTGCATCAGACAAGTCGGTGCATGCAAAAACGTCTGAATGCACTCATGTGAGAACCTGTCAAAGACAGCGTTTACAGAGATCATATGATTTTCGAAAAGGTTCGAAAGAGGTGGATTGGATCGCTGGAAATTTATCTTTTTCTAACTGTTTGGAAAATCATACGCTCTTTTTAGCAAATGCAGTAGAATTGGAGACCAATTTGTGGAAATTACCTTGATAAATGTGATCTGTGGCAAAGATTAGCGTGATGGAAGTAAGGATCAGTGACAGGAGGAGAAGGACAACGATAACTGACAGGGAGAAAGAGGAGAGGTCTGACAGTATGAATCAGTGACAGGGAGGAGAAGGTATGAAAGGTTTTGTAAACTGGGACAGAGGCCACATTTGAATTGAAGAACTCGGGGTGTGTCATGAATGTAACACTAGTACTGCGACAGAGGACACAATTCAGGAGCGATGCAGGAAGCTTCTTAAAGTGAACAGAAATTAGATGAGAAAATGCATGCTGCAACAAGAATAGACAGAAGGAGAGGGCAAAGATTGACCTACGAGATTGATGACGTCTGGAACAAGGTGTAGGAGTGTTTAAAACGACAATCAGAGAATAAACAACCAAACTGCTAGACCATTTGAGAAAGACAAACATCCTTTTCGTGCATTGGGAGCAGAAGGACGCTCCAAAGTTGCAGTGCAACACACAACTGGTCGTTAATCAAGCTTACTTACCACCAAACACAAAGAAAATTTGATGGTACGCCAATACTTACTATTCCCCTCAATTTCCCCAGACATTTGCCGAAAATCTAGTAAAGTAGAGAAAGAAAGAAAAAGACAAACAAGCCAAACGGCCTTTAAATGTTTCAATGCATGTAAAGTCAAACATAAATCAAAAATAGTTGCAATTCAGTCACCGAATTCATCGAAGAAACTGAAAACAAACAAATACTCACATAAACTTCGATGAGAATCGCTTCAAGACTAAGGCTGTGGCCACGCAATGAGCGACGAGCGATAGAGCGACGCAAAAAAATTAAAACACACGAAGACAGACTGCAAAATGCACCCACCTCTCAATATTTTTAATAAATTTTCCCCAAAAAAATAACAAATACCGACTATTTTGACCGCGCCACACTCAAAAGAATGACATTTCTTATTGCTGCACGAAAAAAATGAACAAAATCGAACACGATCTCGAATTTCAGCGAAGCTCTTATCAATAACAGCCGAATTGATGTGAAGACATGAACATGCACGAACTTGCATTTCGGCTGCACCAACCAAACGTCCGAAAATAATGAACATATTCGGACATGATTTTGGAAGCTGTCTCGCAGTCATCGAATCGAAGAAGAACTTGCACGAAAGTTCTTATCGATGACAGTTGATTCGGCATTAAGCCATGAGCAAGTACTGTTTTGATCAAATTCGTTCGTAGTTTTCGGAGTTTTCGGGAAAATATTTTTTTTTTGCAGAAAAATTACGGATTTTCATGAGGGTTTGTATGGGAGTTGTGTGAGTATGTGTAAATATGTGTAAATTTATATATTTTGTATGTTTTTATGTGATTTTGTTTTTTTTGTGCTTTTGTGTGTTTTTATGTAAGTATGTACATTTGTCTTTGACTTTGTTGCATTTTTCTTATCAATTCTTGGCTGAATTTTGATGGTTTTGGTTTGATATTGATGCTTTTGTATTCTTTGTTGAACTTTTTATGGTTTTGGTGTGATATTTATCTGCTTTTTACGATGGCTGTGTTTGTTCTAATGTATCTGCCATCATTTCATAAACTCTGCTGTTCATCGGGGCTCCACAAAATACATGTTTACAACCAAATCCTTCGCTACTTCTCATCTATCACAGGGTCACGTCGAAATTTAGAAGCAAACTCTGTCGTAAGTATTATATTTCTCCTCTCAAACAACAAGATCTGCCGAACTGTTTACACAACCCCAAGTCAGGTAAACATTCAAAAGAAATCTACGAGAAACTCTCTTGACCATCATTCCGTGAATTGTGTCCACGTCTAATTAACCGCTCTCTCTCTCTCGCCTCCCTCCTCTACCGAGTCTCATCTAAAGAAGATGAATGGTTTGAAATCCCCAGCCACTCCTTCATAAATCAAATGCCCCACAGCGTCCCTCACAAATCCAAGACCGACCCGTTTACCTTATGTCCCGATGCTACCCGACTTACTCCTTTATTTGCGACGTATACTCTGCCCACTTAAGTCCAAGTTGGATGTACCCCAACCATTTGTGGATGAATTGTCACACATTCCATTTGCGTTGACTAATTATGGCGTACATCCAACCTTAATCCCATACAAATGAGTGGAGAATTTCATGGTCTCCTCTCCCTCCTCTCCCGACGATGAAATCGAAATCTTTGACAGATTAGAAGCACACACAATCTTGAGCAAAGCGACGACTTAAGTGACACTTACAATGCCCATTATACAATGAAATACATGCGACGACACGATGTGTGCAATGTGTGGCTTATGGATGTCTCGGAGATGGCAAGTGTTGGAATGCTGACAGGCTTTGAGTGGTAATCTCATTCCGAAGATGGTGATGAAATAGAAAATTAATGCAGACACAGGCAGATAAGTGAAATTCCAGAAATCAGAGCGCTCGCGCGTCTTTTGCCATGAAATTGTCAATCATTTCTCTGTAATCAGATTTATGATTGGACTGTTAAAGGGAATTTGCGACTGGTTTGGGAGTGAAATTAGCCACAGCCATTGATGGGGCGATTTGATGAAACTTTCACTTCACAGTTGGGTGCAATGTTTTGCTTGTTTTGATTCGATTACTAGCTTCATTTGTCAACAAGAAATTTACCAATTGAATGTGACGAGTGATGGAGAAGGTCGGCAATGTAGGCTTTCGAATTTGGCATGTTTATAAAGTCAATCTTCTGGGGCATATTCACTCGTCTATAACCGAAAAATATTCAAACTTGGCACCAAGTCTTTTGGGGCACAACCACTCCCGACATATTTGAATTTGACAGCAAGTGGGGAATGTCCGTCAGTCTTCTGGGGCCACTACTCGTTTACACGCAATTGATTCGAACTTGGCACCAAGTGGGGAGTGTGCATAAAGTCAGTCTTCTGGTGCACATCCACTAGTCTACACCCAACATATTCAAACCTGGGAGCAAGTGGGAAATGTCCGTAAAGTCAGTCTTCTGGGGCATAACCATTCACAACATATTCGAACTTGACAACAAACCGGAAATGTCCGTAAAGCCACTCGTCTACATCCAACGTATTGAAACTTGGCACCAAGTCTTCTGGGGCATAACCACTCCCAACATATTCGAATTTGACAGCAAGTGGGGGATGTTCATAAAGTCAGTCTTCTGATGCGCATTTTTGAGTTAGAACTTTAGCCTTGCATAACATAACCTGTCCAAAGACAGTTGGCCTCCATCTTATCAGACACCTTCCTACGCTGGATCTGGAATCCAACAGGAAGACCATGCGTCTGCAATCAATTACTTTGAGTAATTGAATTGAAACCAAGAACGAATCTCATTAACCGCTAGAATTCATCCGCAGCAGAACCGATTTACAACTCCTCTCAGCCGCCGCCGGAAGAGGTTCTAATTAATGATCATCTGTCATCTTTCCGAGATGCGAAACCTCACCCAGACCACCACACACTCGTGTCCCTCTCACTGGGTTTTCCAAATCGAGACTGCAAGTTCTGCTTCCGATGAAAAATGATTTACATACCAACTGGTGTCGGCTGAGATGTCTTGAGGAAGCAAGTCATGCCCAAATGGATCGCACAACGTTCTCACGATCAGCAGCACAGTTTCCAAGTTTGGTCATTCGCATGAAAATGGACATGAAAAATCGTATACCATCGGGTTTTGCATGTTTTTCCCCCCTCCTCCCCACCGTGGCAGGCAATTAAGCGAGTACTTGGGGTGTTGTGTGCCATCGTGGTGTGGTCCTCAAGGTGGACACCAACACAAAATAACTCTCGTGAAATCTGGGAGTAGAGCTATTAATCCCTTATGGCCGGTGTGACCTTCGCGTTGATTGTTGACACTCTTTTTTCTAGAGAAGATCCCACTTAATGCCTCTCTCAGTGGGCTTTGTAAGGCCGCCGCCGTCGCCGCCGCCAGCCGCCTTTGGTGGTGATCGAGCGAGGTAATGACAATTGCTTCTTTAGTTTTCGAAACCGCGACGAAGTATATCCGGCTGTTGACATCGTCTTCCCCAATTTCGGTGTATTTCATTTCTCTCTGTCCGTCCCTCTCTTTCTGTGTCTCTGTCCCTCGCTCTCTCTCTCTCTCTCTCTAATTCACTAGGAACCGCCTGACTGACGGTGACTTTGGTGACTATGGTGGGCAATGCTTAATGACTTGCGATGTGGAATGTGTACAGAGCTCGTGTTCCCAGGATTACGAAGCCAAGCATAAACCGGTAGCCCAGCGCTTCAATTGACAGAGCAATGACTTGTTGACGAAGTTAATTACGATCCGTGTGCGTAGCCGAGTTCCACTGTTCCTCCACTCGAACCAGAGTTTCCGGTCGATTAACTTTTGCCAGAATGTGCGTGACGGATGGGTCTGGGGATTATGTGTGTCGGGCAGTAACTTTTGGCAATCTTCTGACTGAAGGTCATTGGATTTTCGTTGATTTCGACAGAAATGAATGACGGTGTGGGAACAGCAGAGAGGGGAACACGCTGCCAGAGTCTTGTGCCAAGAGGTGAGTGGCGGGGAACACACTGCCAGAGTCATTTGCCAAGAGATGACTGGCGAAGAACCTCTCGTGGAAGGCAGGGATGGCAGGGAAGCTAACTAAACTGTCGCGAGTCGCCTGTGTTCCGTTTGCACAACAAAAACAGTTCTGATTCAAATGCCGCTCGTTCCTCTCTCTCTCTCTCAAGACAGCTGACGTGTGAAGCATGTAAGTGCTAGCAATTTTGTAATTCCCATCAATCTCTGCGGCCGTCCTTGACGATCATTATTCACCGATTGACACTTTCCCATTAGAGTGATTGACACCTCATAATCCGCACAAAAACACAGAGGCTCCGTGCGAACTGTGTGTGAAGACTCTATTAAAGAATTTTTCACGAATCGAAAAACAGAGTCGTGAGTAGCACGCGTCAGAAATTGCTCCAGCAGTAGCAGCAGCTCCACCTCCCGGACTGGCATCGCCATCGTCGTCAGAGTGGCAGTCTTGTGGTTGTAAGTGTGCCACTACTGCAGCAGATATCTAATAATTCAAGCCGTGAGCAATGGCTTGCGGCAAAGTGACAGCACCCAACTGGCACATAGCCATCATCTGATCACGAAAACTTGTCTAACTCACGTCTTGGCTGTGCCTGTGCCTGTACCAGTGCCCGTCGAGATCTCGTACAAACACACAGGCTGTGTATCAACAAAACGCTTGCATGTGCGCCTGGGCTCACTTAAATCGTAGTAACCACCAGGCAAGTAACCAATTGTTGCAACAAGAGCAATTGCAGCGAATTAGAGTTTTTGTTGCTCCTTTTGCCAGTGATCTTGGGTTATGACTTATTGGCTTGGCACGGCACCTAAGACACAATTACTTCACCTCGAAAGTTAGGAACTGAGTGTGGCTCATTGTTCGTGTTCGTATGTATCCCCTTGCTTCGCTCGCTCGATCGCCATCGATGTCAACTCCTTTTATCTGCGATTACCGCAAGGAGACCAGATCAGACAAGACCACAACCAGCCGAGATGTCAACATCCGTGAATGGTGTAATTACAGGGCGTCGTCGTCGTTATTGTCGTCGTCCACCGTCCACCGATTCGAAAGTCATAAATTGTACTTATGACTCTGGGTCAGCTGAGTCAGGGACTGAGTTTGTGCACCACACCATACTGCACTGCACTGCACTGCCCTTTCATTTCGGTTTTGCAGCAGCGGTAGCAAACAGTCCCACCTTGACCTTGATTTCGTGATAAAGCCGTAAAGAGTTGCTAACAGACTCTGTTCATGCAGGCGACAGATTTGCTGCGCGATGCTTCAACTCGCCCGCGAATACTGGATCAGACACCACAGACCTGCAGTCAGTCAGTCGCGCAGTCATCCGTCGCCGCCGTCGAGAGAGCGTAGGCTGGGAAGTCGAATGATTTATGCAAATAAATTGTGTTCGCCATTTGGAGGCTTTAATGCGAAAGTCCATTAAATTAATGACACCAAACACAGAGTCTCCGTGTGGCAGTGGTGGTGGCTGGGTTGAAATAAGGTTAAGGCCTGCAATCGTCTGCATTTGATGAGGAGGTGGCTGCTGCTTTGTTAAATGTAACACGTTGGTGTTGGATTCCAGACAATGTGGCACAGTGGCACAGCGCAGTCATCCTAGTAAAAATTTGTTAACCACTTTACGACCGTCCGCTGCCTAGGGATAGACAGCGTAAAACAGTCAGAAACAAGGTCTCATTTTTTACCAGTTCTAACAAGGCCATTGACATTAAAAATGTGACTGATTTGTCAGCTGGAAGTTGTAAGAAGTTCCGACACGGTTGTGAGTTGAGACGCTGACGGCGGTTGGGTGACAGGCTTTGACAAATCAGTGAATGAATTTGCTTCAGTCAATTCGATAAATCAAAGATGAAAGAACAATCGTTAGCCGGTAGGGGATAGCGGGTAGGTGACCTCTTAAGTGGGACAATCTACATCGGGGTCGACGGCAATTGATTTCTGAAACAATCGGTAGTTGAAGGCGTTTACTCATAGATTCATGACTTGAAAGGGAAACGGAACTAACCTTTGGTGCTTAGGAACAGGCACAATCAAGAGATCTTCGATGACATGGCTTCTTGCAAAGGGATCGTCTGTTTTCGTCGAATCAAAAGAGTGAGCTGTGATAAATGTCTTCCTTACACCGACCCCTGGATGATCTGATCCTGAGCACTTGCCGCCTTCCGTCGTTGACGGTCCCGTGCCCTTTGCTTCCCGTCATCAAGACCAAGTTGTCTTGTGTCCGGGATCTTCTTCTTTTGATGGCATTGCAGTTCTTCCGCGATCACTTTATCTTTAGATTCGATCCTTCTCTTCTTCTTGAAGTAGGGGGCTCTGATTCGAATACTCTCTCAGTTGGAGCATTGGTGTTCTTTCGCTCGATGTGGCGGAGCCAGTTTGTTCTTTTTCTTATGGCGCTACAGTTCAGGGTGGATCTGGGTCTCAACCAGCAAGCCTCTTCAGCTGGCATGATCTTTAGCTAGCTGCCTCCAACTACGCAGGCTAAGTTGGCTGAGGTCCTTCACCATTTATGTACGCCATCGCTTTTGTCGGCGTCCTTGTAGCGTTGTCCCACGGGCACGGCACTACAGCGGATATCAAGGGTAGCAGAGGTTGCCTCAGGTTACAGCCGCAAGAGTTGCAGCGGATTCCAGGTGTTACAGTTGATGCAAATGACAACAGTGGTTGCCAAGGATTACACCGGTTCTAAGGGGTTACAGCGGTTGCCAAAAATTACAACGGTTGCCAGGGTTAGCAGCGGCTGTCAAAGGCGATTCTACGTCGAATCTCCACCAAGATGTCGCTTGTGGAGTTCACTTTAGCCCCGAGGTAGACAAACTCCCTAACTGCCTTCAAATTGTAACTTTCCATTGTAACGTTTTGTCTTAGAAGATGGGCGGTAAATCGATTTTATTTCCCCTGCCAAGCCAGTCTCAGACCTTGAATCCGTACCTCCGTCATCACCCCAATTAGCACAAGTTTACAATATAAAATTCACACCTCTCCGTAGTCTTGTTTGAGTGGCTCATCGTAAAGTTTGATAAGTCACCGTCGTGCATCAGCCTGCCTACAATTGTCACAAGCCACATACGCCCGACTTATTAGCACTTGTTCCCACCTCAGCCGTGATCGGCTAATAAAATTCACACAATCCATGCGAGATGTATGCAAACCACTCAACACCGTTATCTAGAATATGATCCCAAATAAAACACACACAAAACACAACCAGAATCAGCACAAAGTTGTTGACCATTTTTTACGCATATGGACACGGTGAAAGAGCCAACGGAATTATGAACCGTGTTCCATTAACCACATGACGTAGTATTTATTGTCACAGGCAATTTGTTAGCGTTCGCATTATAAGCACTCGAAGTGGAACGCAATCCATCAGCGCAGATGAAAAGAACGGACATGCGGGCGGACCACAAAAGCCCGGCGAAAACGAATCGACCCGTAGGTGGAGGGGAACAATAAAATTTAAGTGAATATCTCTGCGAGGAGAGATGTATGTTCTCGTTTAAATAAATATGCGCACGTGAGGAAAATCCGAAATTAATTCAAGAATCCGCCAGCGGGATGTGGATGTGGATGATAATGGTGATGGACTATGATTTTGTGAGTGATGTGTGGATGATACGATATGATGATCACGTCCCGGGCAGGTTCGATAACAAACAATGGGTGGCAGTTATTGAAATACTGACAAACCGACATGTGTTCAACAGAACTACTGACTACCTTGCGAAGCAGCTCTATTCAGGGTCAATGGGAACATGTGCCCAAATGGAGGCAGACAAAGGGACTGGGGGCTTGTGATAACGTGATGAAATGTCAACAGGGTTAGTGCTGAAAAACTGAGGCATTAAATGTTCGAAGACTCGACAGCAATTAACGCATTCAACTTGAAATCCAGGCAACTTAACAAAAAACACGCAAAAAGAGCACGTCAATCGTCAGGTCATTTCCGCGAGATTAAGATCGATTTGCAGCACGCGGTGTGAGTACAGCAAACCAGTCGAACTGCGAACGGTGGCTGGCAGCACGTACATACGTCAAAGTGAAACGGCAAAACATGCATGACTCATAACTCAATCATCTCAGCTGACCCCATTCACAAAGTCCGAGAAGATGTCTACGGTCTTGTGCAAATTATGAGATCATTGAGAGGTGTTTAGGTACATTTTAGAAGTCTCATCTAAACGAACACACTTCTAGTGTCCTCCTGAACCGCTTAGCAACCCACTCAACAGATAAACGGAGTCACAAGCATCCCTTGCAGCTCCGAAAACAACAAAAAATCACAAGAAAACTTACCAATCTCCTATCCACTCTCGAACAGACCCACATGTGTAATTAATCTTAAACAAAAAAGTCCAACCACTGTCCACAACTGATTCAATCTTTCTTTGTTCACCCCTCTAGCGTGGTTTATGGGCTGTGGCATGCATGCAGCACCTGGTAACGAGTATGTTAGTCCGTGGCACCTGCTGCTACCGCACGGAAATCAACTAAGGACAAGTAAAAATAAACAATTAAACTGTTGAATTGGAAAACAAGAAAGAACTCCTACCGCAGCACACTTATTAGCAAGTCGACCCCGGCTTGCTGACATGTGTGCGCGCAAAAACGCGTTCACGTTAAGAAATTTACAAGAAAACCGAAAGCCGAACGCCGCCGCCCGCAATCCGGTAAACAAACGATCAATCGATTACTCCGTCCAGAGCCACGAACTAACCACCTACCAACCTGCCTACCCGATGGACAGAACGGGAACGCCTATCAATTTTGCACAGATCTTTTTTGGTGGCCGATTTTTTTGTGCTTTTTGCAAACCAGTGGCTTGGCTTCGATTCAAATTTAATTATTTTCGCTTCGGAGGCAAGTGATTCCGTGAGCAGAGACATAGACCATCCACCCATGCAAACCAGGCCCGCAATGTGGAGGTGACATTGTTTCGCCAACAACGCGGCGGCTGTGTATGTTATCGAGGCATTGATCTCCGTGATGGCGTGGTGGTAATGAAAAGATTACCATCGAGAGACGGGAGAAAATGCTCGCCTACATGCCAGTGCGGAGCTGTAATTGGAGGTCTCAATTGTCTTCCGACATCTCGCCTAGGAGTCAACACAAAACACTTGGGGGGAGAATGAAATGTTTATTTGAATTGATTCCTCTTTAGGCATTTGACACACAAACAGAAACAATTAAATGACCATGGTCTCTCGCTCTCTCTCTCTCTCGTGAGCCCCAGGTCCACCTCGGACTGTAGCGCTCTAAGAAGAAGAAGAAGAAGGAGGTCTCGGAGTCCATGGGAGATTACTTTAGAAGAAATGCAAGTAGTTGGGCTGTGTCGCTGCCTCGTACTCCTGTGCGAGATGATTGACGTAGTCACGAGATAAGTCCAGTTCGCCGAGGTCATCCTTAAACATATCTTCGCGCTTGAATTGATCCAGAAACGCGCCGCGCTTCTTCAGCTTGTCGTACTGGTTGAGGGCACGATTGAAGAGGGAACTGATGCCGGTGTGATTGGCCAGCATCAGGCCGGATACCTTGTGACTGCTCTGCACGTAGGGGCTGCTACGGGAGAGAGCCACTTGGATGCTGGCCGGTCCCCAGGGGATGAACTGGGCCAGTTTTCGCTCACGAATCCGTTGCAATGACTTGTGCACTTGTGTTGGGTCAACTTCCCCCTGCAAGAGAATTGAGCTGTTGGATCAACTTTCCCTTGAACTGAGATTAGGGAGAGGGATTTGGACAGGACTAGACAGATGACAGGACCACTAGATGATGGAGAGAAAGGCAGTTCTAAGGAAGAGGGAAACGAACCACGAGGATTAGGAACGACTGCACCAACACAAGACATTACCTGAATGATATTCAAGATGGAAATGTAACAATGATGATTTGTCTTGTCCGGACCCATGGAGACCATCATATTCTTTGGCTGCAGCAAACGTCGCATCACATCGAGGACAGTAGTCTTCCTCACATTGATACTTTGCTGAAACGAAAGTCGAATCTCAGACATTTCCCTCTTTTAAGTGTGGCTCTCCATCACTTACATCATTTTCTGTAGTCAAAGGCGTGTACCCGGTCATCAAGAAGTGCAATTGAGGCGTGGGAATCAGCGGCGCCGTCAGACCGATCATGTTGTTGTTCATATACGATGGATATCTCAAAGTCGTGGTACTCACCGACATAATGGTCGAGACCAGAGTGTTGATCTGGGTGAAGCTGGGATTTTCAATGTGCAACCGATCCGTGGCTATCCTATTCAAGGCCGTGTTGTCCAGAACAACAACGCAATCAGCGCACTTGGTCAATCGTTTCAGCGTAAGCATCGAATTGTACGGCTGAACAACCACATCGCTGATCTCATCTTGATTGGGAAACACACTGTAAGTCTGGAGGAGTTTCTTTGGGAAACGATCGGCAAGTCTCTCCAGTATGTATGATCCCATTCCCGATCCAGTCCCGCCCGCAATCGAATGACACAGCACGAATCCCTCCAAACTGTCACTACCCTCCGCTTCACGGTCGATTATGTCGAACACTTCCTCTTGCAGTTTCTCACCCTGACTGTAGCCGGATGCCCAATTGTTTCCCGCACCGCCGCCATGTTTTGACAGGAATATGTTCTCTGGATTGTAGAGCTAAAGAATCACAATGAAAAGCAAATCAATACAATCAAAAACCTGACCTACCTTAGCGTATGGCGTGCTCATGATGTTGTGGATTACCCTCGGCTCCAGATCTAAGAGAACTGCTCTGGGAATGTAGTGATTATCATCGGCTTGATAGAAGAAGACATCTTTTCTGTCCAACCCATCAGTAGCGAAGTCCTCCAGCACTCCGTTGGCGGATATTCCATGCTCCAGGCAGAGCCGTTTCCAAAATTCAAAACCAACTGGTAAGGAAAACTCTTAACTGTGTTGTTGGAGGAAATGCTTTTGATGCTTACTTTGATTGCCACACTGGCCCAATTGGAGAGTAATTATTTCACTCGGCATAACGAAGGAATTTTAATTTTACCAGAAAAAAAACGTAAAATCACATGGAACATGACATTTTTTTTACTCAACGGAATGTGTTCCCGTTCAATTTTGTGAGCCGGTCACAATGGTGGGTACTTTTGCTGTTTGACATTTATTGTGTACACGACCCAACTGGATGATGTGGGGAGTGATTGTTGCCGTGACTGAGTGGTTGTTTTGGGTTGCTGTCAAAGATCGAAGCCTGGTAATTGGTGAGTTGATTAAAATTAAAAACTCGTCTAGAGACAATGGATTATTCTGCACAAAATCGGAAATGGATTGAATTTTCTTTGGTAAGAGGTGTTCAAGAAATTAATCATTTCATCGGAGGCACGACAAGACAAAGGAGGCAGTACCCTAAGGCCCACCAGAGGTCAAGTTTTCTACACAAGCTACAAACAACACACCACCTCCTTCAACGAAAGAAACACCCTTGCATTTTACATTTACAATCTTTTATATTTATTCTTTTTGAACAGCTTAATTGGCGATGTCTCTGACACCGTTACAGTTAATTCCTGTCTGTATATATCTCAAATAAGGTGTGTATATATAACTAATCTTTTAACACTTGTTTGCTAGATCGCATAAGGATTCAGGACTCTGTGTTTTGTTTCTTTAATTTCGTTTTGTAATACAAACTCTATTCGCTAAGTGTACTTCTAGAAAACTCTTGATTAAATTAAAACTTTAGGTTTGCCTTCTCGCAGGGAGAAGTTGATCATTTTGAATGAAAAAACAAGTCTGGTTGAGGGGGAAAGGGGGGGATGGGAACACATGTTTGCACAATACCATTGCAGCTTTCATCGCCATTCATTGGGGTGCATTGATCATCTTCAAGACAAAGTTGCTGAACGATTCAAGCGCCAGATGATCGTCTGCCACGTCAATCACATTCTGCTTGCAACGAGCATAGAATCGGCTCTGCCCCTTGGGGGACTTAACTTGCATCATGTACTGCGGATCGGCACAGTCTATCCAGAGTTCCTGATGCGCAAAGTTTGTCAGAATGACGTAGTCATCTGTTCGCATCGACGACTTGAGGTGCTCGAATTCTGCAGGCAATGTGTGCGTACACACAAACCGATGGGATGGAGCGTTGTGGGAAATGTTAATCGCAATTATGGATAATTCGTGGGCGGATGTCTGCTGAAAGATGAGAACTGTGTTGTCTTGCTGCAAAGAAAATCGGATCAGTAAACACACACGATTTGGGGTCTGTCATTACTTACTCCAACTTCCAGTGAAGGATAGTAAATGGAACCGTAGTTGTTGCCAAGTTTAAAGTCGAGATCATAGTTCATAAGTATATCCCCGCTGCGGTGGTCCCACAGCGTCACTTGGGTGTCCCCGAAGCCAATTAGATTGTCGTCTAAACGGGAAACTGCTCATTTACCTCATCTAACTACAGTCATCGTTTTTCGTTCACTTACCAGTGGTGCACTCCAGATAACGGATTTCATGGCGCATGCATTTAAATTCTCGAATACTGGCCAGTGTGTCCAGATGAGGAGTCAACGAATATTTGCACAATCCCGATCGAGGCTTGCCGAGAATGGTCTCCTGTGACCAGCACATCACAAAGTACCGTGAGTCGCTTATCGTGGTGTACGTGACGTTCTGCGGAAGACTAAAAACCCGACTCTTAGAACCAAGGAACTGAGGGAATACTTCTTCACTCACCTGGCCACGGTGTCCAACTGTATGGAATGAGACTTTGCGACCATGTCCTCGTCGTGGTAGTAATAGACGTTTATGTACACAGAAATCAAGTTGCAATCTCTGCGGATCTTTGACAGCTCCTTTGCTCGCATCTCGACGTAGATTGGAATCGAATTATGCACGCAAATGCGATTCTTGTGCGGAGCACGAATTTCTTCATCTGAAATGGAAGCACTCAAATGTGAATGCTTAATACGGGCGGGGGGGGGACATTTGTGGACACTTACCAAACGCCAGTCTCTTGCACTCTCCCAGGTACATCCACTCGCAGTCCGACTTGCTGAGAACCTGAATCAACTTGGAGGTCTTCCAAAAGGTTACCACCAGGTCTTGGACTACAGTCAGCACGTCCAACTCATAGTAGGCGTAGACTACACTGCCGTTCTCTGCCGTGAGTGGATTCTGCATGCGACTAGATGGTGGCGTTAAAAAGTGTATTGGCAACGAAACCCCACATGGATCCGTTTGAACTTCAGCGTCATTCAAAGCGGACTCTTCCCGGACACACTCATGGACACACTCATTTGTTGCGGTTTCTGGCAGTTTTTCTTCTTCCTTCGCTTGTTCTTCCGCTTCCTCCTTCCCATCCCCATGCTCTGTAGTTGCCACACCGACAGTTTCCTCTGCCTCTTTACTTTTGGCTGCAAGTTCCGCAGCAAGAGCATCCTTCTTCATCACCCTGATCTTCTTCCGAAGCGGATGCTTTGAGATCTTGATCCTTAACGGCTTCACCACTTTCCGGTTCCGCAGAATTCTCTGATTCAGTGCCACCCCCAGGGCACCGTTCCGCCGGAGCAAACGTCGACTTACCTTCACCTTCTTTGGCCACTGCTTTGCCTTGTGGATCTGCCCTTTGGCAGAAGGTCCCTCTGTAATGACGTTGTTGTTGTTATTGTTGTTGCTCGCGCAAGCAGCTATTGTCTCTTCCTCCACTTTGGCGCCGTTGTTGTGTATCGACTCAACGATGTAAATACTAGGCTTGGTTTTGCGACTCTCTTCGAGAAAACGTTGGAATTTCTTGTGTAGATCTTCGTTTTCAACTTCGACGTGCTCGTCTGGAAACACCTCCTCTTTTCGTCCTTCCGACGAGGGAACTGTTGATGCACGTCCGTTTTGCGCCGCCGGCGAATTCTCGTGCGGTTGCGGATCACTTAGTAGCGACTCGCTTAGATCACTGGCCTCGTTCGTGGGGCGGGTGGCGTAGTGTAAACGACGGCGTCGTGGTGTCGCTTTACTGGGAGATTCATCACTTTGAGATGATCGGGGACACGTCGAGGTGCCGTTCGATGTGGCTCGAGTGCGTCGAAAGCGACGATTCGGTGGGGCAGCCGACGAATTGGCTGTCGCCGCTTTGGATGCAGTTTCCAGTCGTGTCGCTGCCGGTGGTGGACTGTTGCGGATCTGCAGGAGAATCTTGATCTCTGGCGACTTGTTGTTTACCTCTTGTGTGGGGGTTAGTGGGGGAAGTGGTCGAAGCACTTTCAAGTCTTCCGGTGTTGTACGTCCTAGGATTTTTATAGTCAGTGGTGATGTGTAGGAGCTCCTGAAAGAAATGTCAAATGCTCATGAAAAACGTCAAGCAGTTTGTGCGCATTGATTGAGAAAGCGGTCAACAAAACCGATGCTCTTCCCGGGAAACCCCTGAATCTCTTACCTCGTCTCATTGACAGTCGTGGAGACTTCTTCTTCCTTCTCTCTAGCCTTCTGCGTTGCTGCATCGTCATCCTTCTCAGCTTTTGTCTTTTCTCTATCATTGGCGTCCTTCTCCTTCTTCGTCCCGTTCTTCTCCCTTTGCTTCTTGACAGTCTCGATCTGCTGCTGCTGCCGCTTCACTCTCAGCGATCGTCTCTTGTTATCTGTTGGTGTTGGACTGTAAACCTTACCATTCAAGCCCAGCCCTAAATAATTACAAAATTCATCCTGCTGGAAGGATGTGACTTCTGGGAACTTATCTGAACTTCTGCGGTCGCTGTGCTTCCGCTCGGAACTGCGTTTGCTGTCCCCGCTCTTGCTGCCCGTGCTGCGACGTGTCTCGATCTTTCGCTCCATCACCTTCACTGGTCCTGCTTCGGGCGTCTGCTCCTTTGGTGACTTCAATTCAATGGGACTCTCCAAGCTGCGTCTCTGTTCCGGTGAATCGCAGCTGCAACTATACTTCTGAGGCACAGTGGGCGTTTTGAATATTTCATTCTTCTTTGCCATCAGATTGATGGGCTTCTTGTAGTCGATGCGCATCTTGATCAGCTGCGGAAATTTGTCAATCTCTGGATTGAGACGGTTACACCTAAAAACCGACTCTTCGTCGGTCCAGTGGAGACGAATTGACGGTGACGCCTTGGTAGCACTGCTCTCACTGCTCGGGCAGAGGATCTTTTCGTACTGAATGATGGTGCCCGGCTCGGGTTTCGTCGGTGTGGGGGACTCTGAAGCTATTGTGGCTATTTCAACTTCTTTGGAGCACGACGGTTGGTCGAGGTTGTTGTTGTGCTTCTTTTGTACGTCAGGTGAGGGTGTACAACACACGGGGCTGCCTTTTAGGTTTTCCAGAATCACCGTGCGAAAATGTTGATAGTTGTAGTTGGGATGCTGTGGTGGAGAATCCTTACCAGCGCGTCGAACAGAGTTACTCTTCTTATACTGCTGCTCTCGCTTCTGGAACAGGTCATCGAAGTTGTTCACGTCCTCCACATCGCTCAGGTCACTGCGGCATTTCCAGTTGTTCAGCTTCTCTTGGTATGTCATCATTGGATGGTTCTGGGTGACTTCGTTCAGCATGCGTTCAAAAGCTCCTGCGGGCAAAGTATTCTTCACATACTTTTTTCGCTGCCCAGCTACGGGCACTGTGTCGGACGGTGACGATACGGGAAACTTGCTGGAGGTATCACTGGAGACCTTGGTGCGCGTCCTTCTTGGATTTGTTGATATCGAATCTATATCAATGGCCGTCTCTTCCACTAATTCCACCTTATCGCCGTCAATCTTGAGTTTCTTCCTCGCTGCCGGGGGTTCTCTGACCATTTCCCCCTCCGGGGGGAATCTCTTTTGAGCACTAGGAAAGCCAGCGAAGCCATTGTCAACAAGATTACTTTCCTCACTATCGGAGATAATGTGCACGCATGGGGGCTCTACGTCCTCATCAGCCTTCAACTGAGACATGCTTAGCTGAGGAAACCCACAGCTCACCGGGAGAGGATACACAATTTTATTTGTATGTAGGCGCTGTGTATTTTGATTGGATGTTTTTGCTACTCCGCTTGTGGCAAGCAGAGTTTATGTTTGGCGGCAGCCTAATATGAAAACCACAACAAATGGAAATTTAAATTAATTCTCGGTAAAATTTTGCACTGAATTGTATGGCTTACGTTGTAGTATGCAGATAATTAGATAATTATCCTTCGATATTTGTGTACTTTTTGATTGAAATTTAGTTTTTCCAGGCATCCATGGAAAATAAAAAACTTTTCTTTCGCTGAGAATACGTGATTTAGTGACAGCATATATGAACATAATTGACACCAGAGGGCGAAGTTGAATGTTGACAGAAAATGTCGACCAATTTAAGGGGGGTACACCCTGCATTAGGACATGGTCACATTAGTGATGAAGGTTAAGTCGAATTAGAAAGTTTAAACACAATTGATTCTTTTAATATTTCCGAAAAAATAAGGCCTGGGATACTCTTTTGGTGTTATAAATATCAAAGGCGTTTTTTGTTGGCATTTACATGCGCTAAAATATGTATGCGCACGGAAACATATCGGGATTAAGGAGTTTATCATTGCAAATTAATGGCACTATATGTAAACATATTCTACAGGCTTTAGTCAGAGTTAGCTAGCAATTGTTTGTCCTTGTATTCAATGCCAAAAGGATGATATTTTCAACTATTTACTACAAAAAAATCATCGTTCATACAATTTCGAAATTCGGTGAAGAAATTCGTCTAACATCACCTCCACCTCAAAAGTAAGAAAACTTCTCACAAACTCACCTGTCAAACTAATAACAAAATTGACATTTAAAAATGTAGATTCACAAATGTCGCGCCCGTTTGATTTGAAAAGAAAAGTTAATCACCAAAACAACAAAAAATACACAAAAGGACAAGATATTTAAATTCGCTTAAAATAAACAATTATATCTGTGTTTTGACCCATCAGAAACTAGAATGCCAAGTGAAATAATTACTCTTCAGCTAGGCCAGTGCGGAAATCAGAGTAAGTTTCCGACGCGAAATCCCTGATCATTGTGGGAGGAGAAATCAATTCCTTCTAAGAAGGTTCTTTCGGATAGGATTCGGATATTTATTAAGGATTTATCAAATTTTCAGTCGGCTTTGAATTTTGGAAGCGTTTGTGCCTAGAGCATGGAATTTCTCCCAATGGTGTCTTGGAAGATTTCGCCACAGATGGTCTGGACAGAAAGGATGTTTTCTTCTATCAGGTGAGCGTCGGAGTTTGTTTTGATATTGTGTCCATCTAATCACAATCTTCGTCGGTGTAGGCTGACGATGATCACTATATACCGCGAGCGGTATTGCTCGATCTTGAGCCAAGGGTGATCCACACCATCATGAGCTCACCCTATGCAAAGGTATGTCTCAAAAACTAAGAAAATCTGCACAAAATCTTAGCCTTCCCTTTCTTCCAAAGTTGTATAACCCAGAGAACGTGTATCTGTCCAAACATGGAGGTGGCGCTGGTAATAATTGGGCATCCGGCTACAGTCAGGGTGAGAAGCTGCAAGAGGAAATATTTGACATCATAGACCGCGAGGCGGACGGCAGTGACAGTCTTGAGGGTTTTGTGCTCTGCCATTCGATTGCAGGCGGGACTGGGTCAGGAATGGGATCATACATCATGGAACGCCTCTCGGACCGGTTCCCGAAAAAACTAATCCAGACTTACAGCGTCTTCCCAAACCAGGATGAGATCAGCGACGTGGTTGTTCAGCCATACAACTCGATGCTAACTCTGCGGCGGCTCACCAGTTGCGCTGATTGCGTTGTTGTCTTGGACAACACAGCCCTGAACCGCATCGCGACAGATCGCTTGCACATCCAGAATCCGAGCTTCACTCAGATCAATACTCTGGTGTCGACGATAATGTCGGTCAGCACCACAACCCTACGATACCCGTCGTATATGAACAACAATCTCATTGGACTGACAGCGCCTCTGATTCCAACCCCCCAACTGCACTTCCTCATGACCGGGTACACCCCGCTGACGACAGACAATGACGTAAGTACCCCGCACTCATGGAATGACCTCAGAAACTCAATCATCTGTTTCAGCAAACAGTCAACGTGCGGAAGACAACAGTTCTGGACGTAATGCGTCGGCTTTTGCAGCCCAAGAACATGATGGTGTCCACAGGGCCGGACAAGACCAACCACCACTGCTACATATCGATCTTGAACATCATCCAGGTAGAAGGGGTGTACAGCTAATTTGCCGCCCGGTATCTTATGCGTTTGTTTTCAGGGAGAAGTCGATCCGACGCAAGTGCACAAATCGCTACAGCGGATTCGTGAGCGTAAGTTGGCGCAGTTCATCCCTTGGGGACCAACCAGCATCCAGGTGGCTCTCTCGCGCAGCAGTCCTTACGTTCAAAGTAGCCACAGAGTCTCGGGCCTTATGTTGGCCAATCACACAAGCATCTGCTCGCTGTTCGAGCGCGCTTTGAGTCAGTACGACAAGCTGAAGAAGCGCGGCGCCTTTTTGGATCAATTCAGGCGCGAGGACATCTTCAAAGAGGACCTCTCGGAGTTGGACGATTCGAGAGATGTTGTCGACTGCCTTGTGCAGGAGTACGAGGCTGCCACGCAGCCAAATTATCTTCACTGGTCGGCCAAGAAGCCGCAAGAATAGTGCGCGCTCTCATGCGCTGCAGCTAGTCTTGGTATGTATTCTCACACCCCTCCCCACTGAATAGCTCTCTAGAGGTTCGTCTCTCCTTGGTTTGAGTTAAGTTTTTGTATCGTTTTGTCTCACATTAAACACAGTGTTACTGTTCATTTGTTATTTTATTTGGGGAATAAGTTAATTTTAGAAAATTCAATGAAAGCGAGTCCGGTTGTGCTGGTCTATCCCTTGATGACGGCGATTGGTCGCAGCTTTATGCACTTTTTACTGATACCAGCAGCGTGACAAGTGTCGACGACGTCGGTGACGTCTTTGTAGGACTCGGGGGCTTCCTCCATCACAAGCTTGGGCGAGGCCACTCGAATCGCGATGCCCATCTCGTCGAGTTTCTCCAGGACCTGCTTGTAGTCGAGGTTGCGACGGGACTTCGCACGCGAGAGAGCACGACCCTAGGAAGGAGTGTGCAATTGATTGAAGGAAAGAATAAGCAGCTTGTGAAGATCTTACCGCTCCGTGGCAAGTTGAACCGAAAGTCTCCTTCATACCCTGCTCGGTTCCGGTCAGGACGTAACTGCAGGTGCCCATCGTTCCACCAACCAGCACAGGCTGGCCTGTCAACTGGTAGTCGACTGGAATCAGCGGATGATGGGGTGGGAAAGCACGTGTGGAACCCTGGAAAATCAACATGAAAGGCATGTGAGAAGGGAGTTTGACATAGGGAACCGATCTCACCTTCCTGTGCACCAGAAGCTTCCTCTCCTTGCCATCTACCATGTGGTTCTCAATCTTGGCGATGTTATGCGACACATCATAGATCACATGCATGTCCAGGTCATCTGGTGTGGTGGTGAACATCTTAGCAAACGCCTGACGGGTGAGGAAAGTCATGGAACTGCGATTGACCCAAGCAAAGTTCGCAGCAGCAGCCATTGCCTTGAGGTAGTCCTGTCCCTCGACACTGTTTATCCGGGCGCAAGCCAGCTGTCGATCGTTTGTTTCAATTTTGTCCCTTTTCATAGCCTTTTCCATCTGAACCAATGCGTCTGTGGCGACCTGATGGCCGAAACCTCGGCTTCCGGAGTGAATCATCACGCAAACCTACAGTATTTCATCATGAAATCCTGACAAAGTTCATTGCAAATAAATAAAAGACCTACCTGTCCCTTTTCTTCGATTCCCATCTTGCTGGCACTCCACTTGTCATAGATCTCATCGACCACCTGGATCTCAGCGTAATGGTTACCAGCGCCGAGTGTTCCCAACTGTGGAAGTCCACGCTTCTTTGCACGCATGCTCACTTTGGAGGGGTCTGCATTCAGCATGCGGCCATACTCCTCACAATGCTCCTTGTCCTCAGCCCACACATACCCCTCACGGAGAGACCAATCCATGCCCATCTCGAGCGCCTCCTCGAGATCCTTCGCATTCATGGGGATGATGCCCTTGGATCCCACACCAACTGGGATATGATCGAACAATGATTGGGCGAGCTGTTCCTTTAGCGGTTGGACGTCTTTTTCGAACAAATTAGTACGCAGCAAGCGAACGCCGCAGTTGATGTCGAAGCCGACTCCTCCTGGCGACACAATACTTAATGGATCATCAACGTCGAATGCGGCCATATTTCCAATAGCGAAACCATATCCCGAATGAATATCCGGCAGACCAATGGATCGCCCCACAATGCCAGGCAGTGCGGCAACGTTGGCGATTTGCTTAACGCCTGGGAGGAATCCACCAACCGCTCCGGGACGACAGGAGTTCCTCAATTCCTCCAGCATAAGTTTCTCCAACCTGGCGTTTACGTAGAAACATCCCTCGACGTTCATGTTTGGCTGGAATCCCTTCTTGATGCGCCAACAACAATCGGAGATTTTCTCCAGATACTTGAGCTCTTCATTGTAATTACGGACAACCATCTTGTGTGAGGTTCTTAACTATCACTGGTGCACTATTTGGCTGATGAAATGTAACTGAGCTTGATAACGAAAGATTGCAATTGTTTAAGGTGACGAAATTGAATTAGAGAATGCACATAGACGCCGGCATATGTGTTTGGGATGAAATCGTAACTCAGCTTTTTGTCTGTCAAATGCGAAAGTGTCAAAAATGTGGTGGAGTCACAATGAGTATTCAATCAAATTAATTGTTTGGTGGGGATTATTCTTGAATAATCCGCATTATTTAACCCATTTCATCAAGAAAACACTGAATTGAATTTTAAAAATTCTAAATTGATGTCTAATAATTTTTATCGACCAGGAAATGTCTTATTTTTTTAAGCAGAAATTGATTTTTAAAATTGCAAACGAAATGTGGTGAGTTCTTGCCAATGGTTATGATTTGTGTCTCGGCTTTGACACTTCGCTCACCACACAAACCAAATAATACCGCGCGATGTATGTACATATGTACACTGACCATCAGCTGTTTTGAAAGATTGGAGCATTTGGATGGCTTCTAAGTTCCAAATGTTGTTCATCAAGTCAATCAAACAAGTGCTCCGTACTCCCAGTCGGACAATATTTAGTCTGCGCAGCAAAAAGTAAGCAAATTCTTCCTCTTCCAAGCCCCATCATTAAAAGACTGTCATATGTTTGCAGAAATTTTGGTGTTTGCAACACCGTATCGATTGGTAAAGTATCACCAGAACGACATGTCCCCGAAAGTATCCGAAAACCCGGTTACTTCTTCGAATACAAACCTCCAGGGAGCACAATCGGTGAAGTTGAAATAAAAACAAGGGAACAGATTTACAGATTAAAAGCCAGTTGCAAGTTGGCCGCTAATATTCTAAAATCCTGTGAAGAAGTCATAAAGGTGGGTTATGTAAACCACTCAGTATATTCATCCGCCCGTCACATCGTTGATTACTTTGCAGATAGGAACCACAACGGATGAGATTGATGTGTTCGTTCACGAGAAAATCATTGCAGCCAATGCCTACCCATCACCTCTGCGTTATGCCGGTTTCCCTAAGTCGGTATGTACTTCGGTGAATAACGTCGCTTGCCACGGAATTCCAGACAATCGCCCTCTGATGGATGGGGATATAATAAACGTGGATATAACCGTCTATTACAACGGCTACCATGGAGACTGCTCGAAAACGTTTGTGATTGGAAAAGTAGACGAACGAGGTCGCTATTTGGTGGAATGCGCCGAGGAATGTCTGATGGAATCGATCAAACTTTGCCAGCCGGGGGTCCCATTTAACGCAATTGGTCGATGCATTCACGAATACGCGAAGAGCAAGGACTTGGGCATAATTCCAGCCTTTGTGGGACACGGAATTGGAAGCTACTTCCACGGTCCCCCTGAGATTCTACACTACAAGAATAGCATGCCCGGGAAGATGGAGGCAGGAATGGCCTTTACCATAGAACCGATCTTAACATTGGGCGGTCCAGAAGTTGAAATTCAGGAGGATAGCTGGACTGCTATCAGCGTCGATGGAGCTAGAAGTGCTCAATTCGAACACACCATCCTTATCACACCGGCTGGCCATGAGATCCTGACAACTCCGAGCAGTTGAAAATGAAACCAATGCCTTGTTCCTTTTTGTGCATTTTATTAAAATTTTAGTTGAAAAGTGATTATCAATGACCTATATATCTACAAATGGCTCTTCAAGAACCGCTCTACACTAAGGCGACTTGCTGACTGACGGTCTTCGGGATTGGCTTCTGTATCGGCAGGAAGAGCTTGAACTCTGGAGGTAGTTCGTCTTCTGAATAGAGTCTGTCAGAAAAGTAGACCCTCCTTATCCGGCAATTCGCGTGGATTTGCACACGCAAAGTCTCCACATAGTTGGTTCCGTATGCTCGGCGTGTGAAGTCGGAAAGATTGAATTGAATCTGATTCCATCCCTCGTCCAGCCTCATGGGCATTGTGCAAATGAATGGCTTCACTCTTGTCGTCGACTGGTAGTTGCTCGCTCGGAATCTTCTCCTGACGTTTTTATCATCAAGAACCTGAGGGAATATTTTCAATCAATTTACATATACTTTTCTTGTGGAATAACTCACCTGTACTTCGAAGGTAAAGTACTTCTTCAAATTTTTGATGATCATCACGAGGAATGGCAATTTGATGCCCAACGTTGTCTTCGGATCAGCCGGACACGTAATGAATGTGGTACTCACATTAGTTCCGACGATTTCTAGAACCAAACTTTGGATCTCGTTGTCGGTGATACGTTTGATATGACCATTTCGCACTTTCTTGTCCCAAATTTGCAAGGGTTTACTGCCAATGCTGTATAGGATCGAGAGAAATCCCGACTGAAATGTGTTCTTAAACATTCTCGTACGTGCTGTGCAATTTAGGAAATGCACTAAAATTTCGATGCCAAGATGAAATGAGGAAAATATGAATTTTTTAAACGAATAAACCTACGTTTGGTTTGTTTATGTCGATTATTTTCCGGTTGCCAAAGTGACGGATTGAGGGTTAGGGAAATTTTTTTCAGTCACTGTCATATGATTGAGGGATTTTTTTATTTCCCTTTTCAGGATGTGTTGGTAAGGTAGATGACATTTCGTGTTGCGGTAAAATGTTTGTATATCATTGGAAGTTATTTATTTTAACTGTTTTTTTTTAATTGTAGTCATTTTTAAATCTTTTTTGTTGTATTTTAAGCATTTGGACGTTATAGTTAAGCGGATAGTTACAATCTTGCCTTCTAAGTTGAATTAATGCAGCCAGATCATTCCTACTAACAGGACGGTGAGAAACAGTATACAGGTTAGAACCATTTGCATTGAATTTCATTGAATTTCATACGATTTCTTTTAAAATTGCTTTTTGGAATCTACGAGATCCCTATTTACATTTAGACGATGCCTCTACCAGCAAAAAACAGCCTACGAACATGTTTGTCGAGCTAAGGCTATCTTATAAAGGTGAAGGGTATTTACGGCAGCACACTCACTTACCAAACCACCACTCTGACGCATTTGCATAATTAAGAAGTTACCTTTCTCCTGCTGAATTTTTCGTAGTAAAACATTTGTTTGCGGGGGTAGTACATTGTCCTCAGATACCCACGTGACGGTGATTGGGGATCACGCACTGTCATATACGTGATTCAACTCGAAAGCTCCAATCTGTAGCTTATCGCATTTTTTCCATCGGGTTTCAAGGTATAAATTAATTAACGTCGTAACGATAACGCTTTGGTCACTAGTCACTCATTGACTGGCATTGCTTACGTAACAGAGGTGTTTAATTAGCCGGCACAGTGGGGAGCGTATCGTTTCAAGTGATTAATTCAAAAACCATTCGATAGTTCTCTTTATGAAGTATTTCAGCCGCGAGGGAATCTATGATTCTCTCTTTTCTTCCTTCACAGCGTCTTATAGATCGTTGTTTCTTCGTTTGCTGCTCTAAAAGATTAGTTTTGGGGGTTCGATAACCTTTGCACAATAGCATAATCGCTCAAATCAAATTATGAGCATTGCTATGGGAAGTACAGGAAGTTGATTAGGCGGACTTTGGTTCAATTGGAATGTGGGATGGGTAGAGACACAAAACTGGGGGTGGTTTTATCAGAACCAATGCATATCTTTACAGTTCTTTTATCGCAAGAAAAACGAAAGACTAATTAGAGTTGTTAGGCTGTTAAACAACTCGCTATCGATGTTTTACTGCTTGTTGAATTTTGGCTACGCATGTATGGTTTGGTGTCTATGAATTTGAGCAGTCTGACTGCTCCTCACACACTTCACCCGCGTACACTTCAACTCTTCTGGAGAGTGTTTCATTTGCTCTGCAGACTCCACAGCTTGACCTATTTCCTCTGATTGAATTTAATCACCCCCGTTTCAGTTGTGTACATTGAAAGATGATTAAAAATAGACATTGCGCATAGAGTGCGAGAATGCTCTGGAAACAGCATCATGCGTGCCGACTACTGTTGTCATATTAGAAATCAAACCCAACAAATTCGAATGCACGACACATGGTTTTTGTCTGTGAAAGCATACCCAAACCACGTATATGGGTTATTTGAGACGTTAGTCTGCATATCATGATGGCATCAAAGTGACTGCGCTCAAATATGTTCTGCGCGCTTATTGTCCCACATCATAAACACAGACTGATTAAATGTGGAGGAAATCCCGGGGTCGGATGCTGAACAAATGGGAGTTTAATCTCTCCTTTCTTTGAAAAGAAATCGTCTTGTCCGTTCCAAACGTGCCTTGTCTTCTAAATTAGGTGAAAGATGCGGCTAATCAGATTATAAACGCGAGCACGGCATGATTTCTTTGTACTGTCGTTGTTTCGAGCACTCACACCGCCGGAAATCGTATTGATCTAGGTATTGGTGGGTGTGGTCACCCACTTCATCGATAGCTCCCTCCCCCCCGCAGTCGCTGCTGCTGATACATGCATGAAGCACTTGATGATTGTTTACCTTTTTCTCCCGCACGATGCCCCAACTGAAAGTGATTCTCAAACAAACACAGAAGGAAAGCAACAAAGGTTTCGGTTTTTCTTTTAAATTTATTAGGTTTGTGTTTATCGCTAAGAATTAATTATACATTTTCTTGCTTGTTTGCTTTCTTTTATTACAAAGGGTTTTCGGTTTATGCTTTTATTTTTACTTCATCTTCGTCGTTACTGTTTCCTCGGGGAACATTGAAGATGAACTTTACAAACTTATGAAACAGTAAAACACTCGTGTGTTCCTCGTGTTTTAAATTAAAAAAAAATACAAATTAAAGCACAAGAGAGAGGATACAATATCAATTATCATTCTTCCTATCATATCGCCTCTCCCTTCTCGCTCTCTCTCTCTCTCCCTTTGTTCTCTCGTACGCGATGGTTTTTACAACTATTGAAATATCCTCCAGTTCTTACAGTACATCACTCTAGCGCGGTGAATTATGTTTCGGTTTTACAAACAAAATAAAACGAACAAAAAAAAACTTAAGTTGAAGAAGATGAAGAAGTACAGAGACAGAAGAGAGAAGGGTTGAATATATATATATATTTTTTTGCTTTTTGTTTTGTTGAAGAACGTTTACTATAACTACAAACTACAATCGGATATTCCTTCCGGCCAGCTACTCGCTAATACTCGCTCGCTTTAGGCAGGAAGCTGAAGTTTCTTGCCCTTCAACACTTTGGTGATATACAAATAGAAGAAATCACAATACAAGATTGTCTGTACGATGCCGGCAAAGATTGGAATCAGGTCATAGTGCGACTCCACGACGTATCGGTAGATCCAGTTGAGGAGATACAATGCCCGATACGAGCCCAATGCAAACAGGTAATGGCTGGTGATTGATTCGGCTTCACCTGTTTTAGTGACTAAGAAGAGCTGTGGCAAGATTGCGACTGATTCCAAGTAGATCGAGAATGTCCATAGCACCTCCATCGTTGTGAACTCATGATTGACCACTAACGATAGCAGAGCACACGGAATTAATAGAAATTCAATGCGGAATGAATCGTGATTAGTGTCATTGGTGGCTTTAAATTTCACATACATCAAATAGATAGTCGCTCCCGATGCTCCAATGAAGACCACTTTCATCACAGAATTATAGAGACTCACATAGGTGGTGAAAAAGTCCAGATACCGTGTCACATACACCACACAGAAGAGTATCTGTGATTTGCCCGAGATGCCCGCGCACGAGCGTGTCTTCCAGATTTTAAGTAGCAGGATTATTATCGCAAGCAAATGGGACAGATCACCGGCCAATCGAAAGATATTCATTGTCGGTGGATTTTGTGTGCGTTTCCGCCGCGTTTACTTATTCACAAAAGAAAAACTAAATGTAAAAAAAAAAAGTAAAAATAAACACGGAAAATTGAAGATCAGTGAGACACTAAACCAAAATGAATTTAAAGTTTTTGGTAGACCGCATACACGATTCCAAAAATGACGTGGCCGACGTGGCTGTTGAAATGGTTCTCTCGTTCGCACTTGTTCTGCGTTAATGTACACCACAAGCGGGTCAAATGGGTGTCGGGTTCTTGTTCTCGCACGCAAATTTTGACAGATTGCACTGTTTTGACGACGCCGGATCGGTAAATTGATGTGTAATTATATTTTATCTAACTGAAATGCAAAATTAATTTGCTTTTAATGACATCCGGATGTGATATTCTATGGAATTTACCTAAGAGATGAGATCTATCGTCTATTTGAAGAACGATTCGACGGGAGGAATATTCTTGGTCGATACCACAAATACAAACGTCGACGTCGAGAAATTTGACAGCGACTTGAAAAAATGGTTGTTTCGTGTGAAGTTGGATGTCATTTACTTTGTGTTTCAGAATGAGACTGGTGAATGTGAAGATGTGTTATTCTTTTCATTCACAATAGGAAATCGTGATTTTTTTTTACATTTTTGGTTAAACTTTTGTAAAATTTGGGGGGCTTTATTCTTGCTTATTTGCCGTTATGCATTGGAAAAATGACTATTAATTTAAATTTAACTTAGAAGCAGTCCCATACAAATCTGATTTCAAGCGCATTTCAACCATTCTCTTGTCTATCCATCGCTTTGGGGCACAAGGCCACCTCGTTATGGAAGTCCCACTTTTTTCAAGTGCTAAACACCCCTCCCCCGCGACAATGGAAACACTTTATCATTCGTGATCATTAGACCATTAAATTTTAATTCATATTTCTTTTCTCTTCAACAAATAAGATATAAAACAAAACGCAAATCATTCCAATACTAAATTAAAAAGAAAGAGTAAAAATAAAGAGAACAAATACAATTTTGCTGGCTATTTAAAATACAAAATGAATATATCGAAGAGTTTGCCGTTTTGCAGACGCCACATGATCAGTAATCGGAACCCCTAGACACAATCTCTTTGCAAGTTGGCCGGAGTATGATTGTGTGCTCGTACTGAGCTGTGTAACAGCCTTTGATATCACACAGCGGTGGATAGGCCTCCACCACACCCTTGTCACAGAGATCTTTAAGTGCCATTTGATACTTGGTTGCACCAGCACGATCCAGCCATCGCTTGCAGAAAGCCAAAGTGCTAAAGTTCTTGTTGATTGTCCCCAGCAATTGCTTAGACGATTGCAATCTCAATGGAACATATGGAGCATCGAAGTTCTTCATGTAATGCGAGCAATCCATGTCATCGTGAACCAAGCCGCGACCAGTTGAGCCGAATGTCTCGATGGCGTAGAACTCATTCTCTTCCATGCGTGTTGACTCACCGCCCTTAACGATTGGCACAGTTTTGCCTGAATGGATACCTGAAATAAAACGGAAGACATGCCACAGTCTCGCTTAGGTTTAAACAAGAAGAATAACTTACGGTAGGGACTAATTGAGTGTCCATTCAGATTGCGAATACTCTTCACTTGGTAAGTCTTGCCATCCAACTCAACTTCGTACGACTCCATGACCTCTTGGATTGCCGCTCCAATGTCACACAATCTGACATCAATACCGGCCTCGCGGATGCCGGTGTTAGTGGCATCCTTCACTGCCTCCAACAGCTTATCGTATTTGTTGTTAAATGCCAATGTGAAGGCACAATCGATAATGCGACCCTTGATGTGAGTTCCGAAGTCAATCTTGCACACATCGTCGTATCCCAGGACGGTGGTATCACCTGCGTTTGGTGTATAGTGAGCGGCGCAGTGATTAAGAGAGCACCCAGTTGGGAAGGCCAAGCCAGCCTCCAAGCCATTCTCCCCGATCAATCTCCTTGCGGTTGTCTCCAGCTCTTCGCATATCTGGATCATGCTCATGCCTGGCTTGATGAACTTTTGCATGTACTGGCGAGTCTGACGGTGAGCTTCGGCAGCGTGACGCAATTCATTGTAGATGTCTGTGTGCATACGATCCAAAGCGCGTTTCTCCTCGTTCGTGAAACGATCTTTCGCTGTACGTTCGTCAACGTCCTTTGGAATTGGATGCTTGACGACCTCACCCTCGGGGAAGACTCCATCTGGGAATTGTTCTGCAATGGGAACTGATGGTGCTCCCTTTGGTTTGTTCTTATTTTGCTTCTTCTTTTTCTTCTTGTCAGCATCACCATCTTCGGCGGGTGTGGGAGCATCAACAGTTCCATTTTCTTTGACCGATTCTTCTGCCTCCGCAGCTGTCGCTTGCTGAACAGTTTCACCGGTGTCACCCTCTACCGCCCGTTTTGCAGCCGCCTCAGCTGAAAATTATTGAACAGGTTAGTCAAGGGTAAACAAATGACACGGAAAATGTTTGAATCTATTCTACATCGCGTCAATTTATCGCCGAGTCATCCACAGCTTGTCCAGAGATGTGATTGCAACATGACAAAGACCGATTACGTGTGAAAGTACCCCCTCTGTATATCGATTTAATGATGCGAAATTTACCAAGAAACGTGCAGTCAGCAACCGCGCTATTCCTTCTGGCACCGTTTTCAACATAACCTGTCAAAATGGGATCATTGGCCGCCCCTCATGTACCGATAAATTTATCGGAATTCAGCTGCTGTTCACATTTTGGAATATCAAATAGGTTTGAGACACTTGTAGAAATAAAACCCGACCTGATTGCGTCCCACCAACCCCCAAACGAACGATGAATGAATAGCACACACAGCACTCACCTTGTCGAAGTTTCTTGTTATTCGGTTTCGGTTTTTTCTGCTTTTTTACTTCGCCATCGGCTGCAATCGCCTCGGCGGCAGTGACTTCTTCAACTTTCGTTTCTACAGCAGACATTTTTCGTGTGAATTTGTATTTTATTCTCAAAAATGTTCAATTAAATAAGGAAATTAGCTTTTCAAATAACGAAATGTTGGGGAGCAAATGGCAGAAGAAACCACACGACAAATGGTTGTGCCTTTCCAGATTGGTCCACTTCCAGTTGACAAAATCGAGTGAACTTTATATTTCTCGTGAGTGCTTGAAATGGATGGAATGTGGGAGGGGATGGACGGGTGGAGGGGTGGAAGCTTGATGAATTTTAAAGCAGAAACGAAACACATCGACTGAGTGGAATGGGTGTCGTAAATATCGTAAATACTTGTCATTTTCATTTCGATAACAAGGATTTATGGGATATTCAAGGAAATACGTTCTTTTGCCAACTGTGAGTTCACCAGAGCTAAACTTGCGGACATGACCTCCATTGGCGCTAAGGGGGAGTTATTTTTCCGCCTTTCCACTCAATCTTCGGCCAGCAACAGTGACCATCAATTTGAAATGAAAACACAGAGTCGATTTGAAAATATTGTACAGAATTATTCTCTTTATTGTTTTGTTTATCTGATAACAAAAAAAAAACAATATTTCCCACCACATCAAGTGGCTACCATCAAACATGTGACTGAGTAATTTCCGGGTGGGTTCTGTGAGATGTACATACATACGCACTGTTTTAGATATGGAACTTATGCTAACATTATCGTGATATCTTTCTCAAAACAAAAATCAGTGTAAAAACAAGTTCTTTACAAGAAAATAAAGAAAAAAAAAAACCAAAAGACTATCCGAACTAGGGCTTGCGAAATTCACTTGACGAATCATCAAACAACATTGGATCACCATATGCTAGATTACGATCCGACTTAGTGGACTGCAAAGAGAGATGTGTTTCTTTGATGACTCTGCGGCTAATCGCTTTTACTCACCTCTCTGAATTTATGCAAGTAAATCGACAGTGGCTCTACGTAGTTATCAAAGCCCAACGTAGAGAATGCATACAGCAGATCATCGCCATTGACAGTCTTTCGGTTTTCGGCGATACTCCTCTCAATTGCTTCAGAGGTAATGAACGATATGAACTCTGAAACGCATTCCTGAATACATTCTCGAGCATCTTTGGCTATCTTTCCATTCTCAGGCACTGGCATTTTCATTATTTTAATTATGTTACAAATGGGTAGGAAACGGTCTTGTTCGCGCAGCATAAAACGATTTGAATGCTTTCCGGAGTCATCTGGAAGCAAATTGCAATTAGAATATTCGCACTAAACTAACGTGTGGTCGGAACCTACCAGACCCATCGTCCTCCTCTTTGACCATGTAATCGCCTAGGTATGGCGTATTGTTCATCGAGTCCCCACTCGTACTCATACTGGAGTACAATCAAATTGCTATTTGTTGCGAACAAAATAAACTGGTGTCAACAAAGGTTTAAATTTGAAAATTGAGAATTGTTTAAATTTCGAAACAATTTGCATCCAAAAGAATACGAAAGCAAAATACTAGACGAAAATATTTGTGTTTGGCTTTTTTTCTTGAAATGTCAAAATGTTTCACGTCTCGTTCAGTTGTCGTGTGGGACAATCAGGAAATGGGAACGAATGGGGAGTGTTCATATAGTTGTAGGATTTTTTTATTGCATTCAGTACCATATTTTGATTAAGATTTATTCATTATTTTTAGCCCTGTTTATTTCAGGGAGAATTTGCATTGAAATCAATCGAATTAAGTCCACCTCGAAGAAAGTGGACTTATTGCCCACCTCGCATGAGTATCAAGGTCACCTCGCAGAAAGTGGACTTATTGCCCATCTCGCATGATCATCATGGCCACCTCGCAAAACGTAGAGTTGGTTCCCACCTGAAAAATATCAAAGGTAAGTAAACACAAATGTAAGTATGTAGTTACGTAGAAATTACTGAAAGCACCAAAAAGGTGAGTGTCAGTCTGTAAAGAGTTTACATTCTGATGTAATCACATTCACATCAAACGCAGGCACATCTACTTGGGTCAGCAGTTTCAATCTGCTGGACCCAATGGATGCTAGAAGCCTGCGACAAAAAGTCAACCCAATTATAAACACGCACACAAAAGGTCCTTCTCAGGATCACAATGATCATCATCCAAGGTAAGTAAAGGTAAGTATTGCAGAATTTGCAACTTTCAAATCTAGGTCTAGCAAAGAATGCACAACGCAGCAGCGAACCATCAAAAAATGCCACTTTCATGCAATTTCAGCTTAAAACACCAGGCGCCCAGAAATCTACAAAAAGCAGCAGGTATACCCTCTGTAAAAATGTGTTACAGAAACTGGTACGAACATGCCCTTTACAACGAGACAACATTTGTTGCTGTACATGCTCAGACAAGAAAGTTGCAAAGGTCTGATTTCTCACATTTCAGCTGAAAAATTTTCTGAAATACTAGTCGCCCAGAAATTGTAGTAGGTAAATTTTTGCGAAAGTGCATTTTTCAACAGTGAATATCTCGGGAATGGGGGGACGTAGGAAAAAAGTAATGATGAGGGATTGAAGGTAATGACGTCTTCTTTCAGGCACATTTGAAATGGCGTCATAAGTCCCGTTATTTGCGTCGAATTTCAGTGGAAAACCTAAAATTTTGTTGTAAAACGCACCATATCTCAAAAACGGTGCATCTGGTGGCGATTATTTTTTTTTCCATAGACGCACGCTTCGATTGCGCATCCATCGAGGCATAATTTGTGGTCATAGGTCAAATAGTTTCCGAGTTATAGCCAAAAATCGGGAACATTTTCGACGAAAAACCGAACTTTTTTTAAAAAATGCGCCATATCTCGAAAACGGTGCGTCGGAGCGCATTTTCGCTTCTGTTAACTCTTTTTGCCAAAGGCCCCACATCATGACAAACATTTTGAGCCATCATTCATTGGTCTAGGCCTTATAGTTTCCAAGTTATAGCCATGAATTGTGAAGGTATGCAAGGGAAAAGGAGAACACTACTTTCCTTGCAACCTTTCACAATTATTGGCCATAACTCGGAAACTATTAGACCTGGGCCAATAAATTATGGCTCAAAACATTCGTATTGAATGTGTGCATTTGGCCAAGAAAGGCAACCCAGGGAGAAAACACTTTCAGAGGCACCGTTTGAGATTAACTGCACATCTTGTAAAAATAACCTGTTTTTCTTTGCATACCTTTCCAATTCTTGGCTATAACTTGGAAACTATAAGTGCTAGGGCCATAAATTATGGCTTAAAACGTTCGTACAGATAGCGTGCATTTGGCCAAAAGAGGGAACAGAAGCGAAAACGCGCTCCGACGCACCGTTTTCGAGATATGGCGCATTTTTTAAAAAAAGTTCGGTTTTTCGTCGAAAATGTTCCACATTTTTGGCTATAACTCGGAAACTATTTGACCTATGACCACAAATTATGCCTCGATGGATGCGCAATCGAAGCGTGCGTCTATGGAAAAAAAAATAATCGCCACCAGATGCACCGTTTTTGAGATATGGTGCGTTTTACAACAAAATTTTAGGTTTTCCACTGAAATTCGACGCAAATAACGGGACTTATGACGCTATTTCAAATGTGCCTGAAAGAAGACGTCATTACCTTCAATCCCTCATCATTACTTTTTTCCTACGTCCCCCCATTCCCGAGATATTCACTGTTGAAAAATGCACTTTCGCAAAAATTTACCTACTACAATTTCTGGGCGACTAGTATTTCAGAAAATTTTTCAGCTGAAATGTGAGAAATCAGACCTTTGCAACTTTCTTGTCTGAGCATGTACAGCAACAAATGTTGTCTCGTTGTAAAGGGCATGTTCGTACCAGTTTCTGTAACACATTTTTACAGAGGGTATACCTGCTGCTTTTGCTAGATTTCTGGGCGCCTAGTATTTCAGGAAAATTTTCATATGAATTCTCAAATTTCAGACCCTCGCAACTTTCTTGTCTGTGCATGTATATCGACAAATGTTGCCTTGTCTGAAAGGGCATGTTCGTGCCAGTTTCTGTTACAAATTTTTGCAGAGGGTATACCTGCTGTTTTTGCTGGATTTCTGGGCGCCTGGTGTTTTAAGCAGAAAATGAATGAAAGTGGCACTTTTTGAGGGTTTGACGGTTGAATTCTTAGCTAGACCTAGATTTGGAAGTTCTACAATGCTTACTTACTTACTTACTTACTTACTTACCTTGGATGATGATCATTGTGATCCTGAAAAGGACCTTTTGTGTGTGTGTTTAGAATTGGGTTGACTTTTTGTTGAAGGCTTCTAGCATCCATTGGGTCCAGCAAATTAAAACTGCTGACCCAAGTAGACGTGCCTGCATTTAATGTGAATGCGAATGAATTGAATGGATGATCGCACCAGAAAGTAAACTCTTTACAATCTGATACGCACCTTTCTGATTGATGTAATTATTTTTACGAAATTACACTTATGTATGTGTGTATTCACTTACCTATGATTTTTATAAAATGTTCCGCTCTATGAATTTACATCAAATTGTTGTTTGACATATGACAATGTCACAAACCCATTTGAATTCTTAAGCAAGGACATATTCTACATGGTACACCTAGTTAAGATTAGCGAAAAGCGCCCATGGTGAAGTATGTGGCAAGGATGAATATGTGGTCATGCTAAATATGTATGTACGTGATAAAACTGGTTAGTGTCCATGGTGAAGGATGTGCCAAGGATGAGTGTGTGTGTGCTCATGCTAAATACGTGTGTCTAAGGTAAAACAGGCTAGTGCCCATGGTGAAGGATGTGCCAATGATAAGTGTGTGTGTGCTCATGCTAAATACGTGTGCCTGTGATAAAACAGATTAGTGCCCATGGTAAGGGATGTGCCTGTGATGAGAATGTGCTCATGCTGAATACGTGTGCCTGAGGTAAGTGCCCATGGTGAAGGATGTCTCAAGGATGAGTGTGAGTGCTCATGGTAAATACGTGTGTTTAAGGTAAACCAGGCTAGTGCCCATGGTGAAGGATGTGCCAAGGATAAGTGTGTGTGCGCTCATGCTAAATACGTGTGCCTGTGATAAAACAGATTAGTGCCCATGGTAAGGGATATGCCTGTGATGAGAATGTGCTCATGCTGAATACGTGTGCCTGAGGTAAGACAGCTTAGTGCCCATGGTGAAGGATGTCTCAAGGATGAGTGTGAGTGCTCATGGTAAATACGTGTGTCTAAGGTAAACCAGGCTAGTGCCCATGGTGAAGTATGTGCTCATGCTAAATACGTGTGCCTGTGGTAAAGCAGGCTAGTGCCCATGGTGAATGATATGCCAAGGATGAGAATGTGCTCGTGCTAAATACGTGTGCCTGTGGTAAAACCGGCTAGTGCCCATGATGGAGGATGTGCCGAGGATGCGCATGTGCTCGTGCTAAATACGTGTGCCTGTGGTAAAACAGGCTAACTAAGGTGCCCATGGCGAAGTACGTGCAAAGGATGAATGTGTGCTCATGCTAAACACTTGCGTCTATGGTTAAGTGTTTTTATCGAAGATAAAATGCAAATAATTTTGATAAATGCACTGTATCTGGAAAATGGTGCATCTAGGGTAGTTTCTGCTTCTTTTAAAGTCTTGGCTTCAAAGTTCGCATTCAATACAAACGTGTGAAGCCAACCATTATGACGTTAGGTTTCAAGGATATTGCCACAAGACCATAAATTGGCATTAGCAATTCTGCAAAACCGTCCTTTTTAGGACGACAGTAATTCATTAAGAGTATTAGACTATTTCAATTATTTTATGTTTTATTTATTCATATTCGATATGGAACTGTTCATTGCAATGGATTCATAATTTGTTTCGTCAGAAAATACTCTAGGATACCTACTAAAAATGAAGATGGCCTGGTGTCCTGGAAGCGAAAGTTCGCATCGCTGTTGGAAGCTTCATCCTCCGTTTACCTGTCATGATGTGCTGCTGCTGAGGAAACAAGATCCCAAGCATCAAAAGAACGCAAGAATCAACAGACAAACAGATGGACAACTCAAATGAAACGCATTTCCTATATTATTTGGAATGGAATAAATTATATGTATTTTCTTTTATTTCAGTTTTGTGTTTCTCATTTCATTTCCTCTTTGTTTTCATCAATTACAACTAGACTCTTTGTTCTTTTTTTTGTTTTTACATTATTCTTGTTATAGTCAACAAAACAACACACAGTCTAAGTTTTTTTAGTTGATCTTTATTTATCATCTTCATTTAATTATTAGTGATAACTATACTTGTTTCAATCAGCGAACAAATTGAATTCTGTTGCTTAAATTTTGTCCGTCTGTTATCATAGATAAATAATCATACATGTCTCGGGTGTTTGAATTCTGTTGTTCTCAATTAAGCGCCCGTGTTGATTACTTATTCTCTGCTTATGTTTCTGTTTAACTGGTTTTTGTTTTCTTTACAATCTCTGCTTTGAACTGCTAATTAGTTGCTTTCAGTTTTTTTTTTGTTTTGTTTCTTCGTTATAATAATCGTAATAATAATAATAATAATTTAATAATTTATAATAAATATTATTTAACTGACCTACATAACTAGTTAACATTATAATATAATTCTTCATCATTCTTGTTCCGTTTTTTCACTTTTTTTGTTTCATTTTCTCTAAATAAGTTTTTTTTAATAATTTCATTCTCTATGTATGTATATATAAGATCTTTTCACTTTTGTTTTGTGGGGTTATAATTCAGCTTTATATAATTCATTTTGTTGTTTCATAAAAAAACCATTATTTCGATTTTTCTTTTGCTTTGTTTTTGTATTTTTCTTTTTTACATTCTTGTTGTAAAAGTAAAGTAAAACCATTTAACTAGAAATATTTGTTTTTCTTTTGTCCTTTAATTGTATCGTTGTTTTGCATCATGTGTTTGTCACTATTTTAAGTATTCTTTTGTTTTTTTTTTGTTTACTGGTGTATATGCGCGACCCTATTAAACACTTTAAATGAATAACCTCATCAAATGAATGCTGAATTGAACTACCTACAAATGATAAGGTCTATGTATATAGCATATAGATCAGCGAGTAAATGAGGGTAGAGAGTAGAGAGATAAACAAATACAATTCGTCTGAACTCAGGGTTAGTTATACGTGAAAACGAATTCTACATCAAAATTTTAATCGTTTAAAACTATAGTTTCTTCATTATCATTATTTTGCTTACATATTGCGAATGAATAAATGCAACAAAGATGTCTCTTTCTTCTTTATCTTATTAAGTTTCTATATATGCTTGTCGTTCCTTTTTAAATAACGTCATTTCTAAATATGTCTTGGTTTTCTTTTGTTTTCTGTTTATATAAATTTAAATAGAAGCGTGAACTTTTTATTTATTTGTTTTTGTTTTTTTTTCTTTTTTTGGTTTTTATGTATATATATCAAGTTAAATCATTTCTTTCTTCTATAAACTTAACATTTTAGTGATTTATTCTTTTGTTTTCATCTTCATTAACTAATAATCTCTAATTGTGTGTTTCAATTATTCCTTTTTTTTTTTTGGTTTTCTTTTTTATACAGTCCTTACAAAGTAAAAGCGTATTTTATTACTTATGTATATATGTGTATAATATAACTATGTATCTTTTCATTTAAACTTTAACTGGTTTTGTTTTGTTTTTAACGTTTATTTGCTAAGGTTTCTTGAACAAAGGTAGTTTTTATTTATATAAGAGAAAACTTTCGAATGTATTCGTTTTTTTTTTTTTTTGGCATGAAAGTGGTTTTGTGATGAGCTGTGGGGAGCAAATACATAAGTACTATAAGCTGTTTAATTAACATAAATAAACTCTGTGTTAAAACGAAAGCAGCTTAAAGAGTTTTTTGTATTATTCTGATTTCTGTTGAGTTATTGAAATTTGATAAAGATACAGATCATTTGATCCAAACTTCAGACAGATATATCAATTCATTTATATATGAAGACGAAGTCACTACCTACAATCCCCCATCATTACTTTTTTTCTACGTCCCTCCGTTCCCGAGATATTCAATGCTAAATAATGCACTTTTGCATAACTATACCTACCACAATTTCTAGAACTTTCAACAAAGTCACAAACCCAATTCAAACCACAAGCGAACATTTCGATATTTCGGTAAGCCTAGTGGAGAGAAGTGTCAGTGCTAAGGATAAAATTTGCGCCCATGCTAAATGCATGCGTCTATGCTATCTTAGTGAAATAGTTGTGTCCATGATAGACAATTTGGCTTCCGTTGCATTCATGTCAAAAAGAGTCAATGCCTTTGACGGAGCCGACGACGCGATGGCGAGATGTTTTGGATTTTGTGAAAAGGCAGAAATCTGATGTCATTAATATTTCCCTGTTGGTGACAAATGCACGAAGTCTAAAATCAATGCAAATGAAATTGAAAAGGAAATAAACTTGACTCGCAATTTGCCTTTGTTTTCTGACAAAGTTTTGAGCATGAAAAGATCCGAAGTTATGGTAAACCAGAAAGAAAAACGTACCGACTTGGTATCAGAGTCGTTCTTTGGGGTAAACAAGAAAAAAAACAAGAAAAGACTTGGTACCACAATCGTTTTTAAATCTTTGCTGAAATTTTTCTAATCTCACGACAATTTTAAGTGTTCTTTTAGTCAGATGGCTGTAAGAACGCACTCTATTCACAAATGTTTGTGTGCTCGACTCATTAACATGCAAAAAAAAATCAAAGAGTGACCTCAACATGGACTGGTGGTCCTTGAGATCAAATGTCTTAATATGAGAACCACTCAAGTTCATCTAACAAAACAAAGTTCGCAAACTCAAAAGAAAACCCTTGACTAAAGTAAGTAGAAAAATAAAATCTCATTACACTTTTGATATGTTCAAGATATGTTATGCGAAAACTGTTCGAAAAATCAAAAAATACTTCATCCAGAGCTCATTACAAGACCACTCCCACCCCACTTTTACGCGTAAATTTAAGACAAAAAAAAATCTCAAATCTCAAACAATGTGTTAAAGAACAATCTCGGAGGAGAAATCATTATAAATTTAATTTGTTTTTTGTTTTTTTACACTCTCGTCAATTATTAGAATGATAATTTATTTAAGCTACAATGTTAACTATTTCCTCTTCCTCCGCGTTATTTTATTCAAGGATTGACTTTAAACGGTTATTATTGTTTTTTTTTTTCTTTCAAATAAAACTCGCTTATGAACGGTAAATGAGAAACAGAAACGGAAACAGTACTTCAAACGCTTTAAATCGATTTCATTTAACTAGTTTATATATCCTATATATGCCTTGCTTTGTTGATGGCGTTCCTTTTTGTTTATTGTGTATATTTCGCAAACTTAAAATGCTCGTCTATCGTATAATATCTCATTGAATATACAATACTAGCGTATAATGCATGTATATGTTCAAACATTTCCTATGTATATACTGTGTATTGTGTCTATAAAAAGGCTCTCACTGTTGACTTGAAATTTGTCCTTATTTTTACGTTTTTTTATTCTTTTTTTGTTTATCTTCATTTAATAGCAAAATTGAAAAAGTGAATATTATTTTTTTTTTGGTTTTTTCTTCGTTTTGGTTAACCATCATTCTGTGGTGAAACGAATTTTGTCCTATTATTGAATCTGTCGCGGTCTGGGCTAAGGATTTACCTGAAACGCTTTAATTTCTTCTAGATTTATGAACAGAACATGCTTAGGTTTTCAAGGACGCAATGGAATTGGATTTGTTACATTTTGCACCGCTTTGAGATATTACATTGGTTTGTGTTTAGATTTTAATTGAAATACATTTTTGATTATAGTTAGGTTCAAAGTGAGAAAATTGTCTAGTTGATTTGTTTGTTTGTTTGTTTGTTAGCAAAATGTACCATGAGATGTGAGGAAGAAACAGAGTTAGTTTTTCGTTAAGGAATTTATTTAGTTTTTAATTTACAGAAATAGTTTTCTATTAAAGCTGAAGGTCTTTAGATTTCATTTGGTGTATTTAAGTTCGTACGATTAATCATTTATGTTTATATTTGTTCAAGTTTAAGCGAAAAGTCTTTAAATTGGAGAAAATCTATGATAAGGTACTCGAACACCGAACGAAGATATAAAATGAAGGCAATTATACGTTTGTGTTGATCAGTTCGTCATCATCTTTCCTCTTTTCAGTGTCAAAAAGGTCTCTAAGTCTGTTTGTCTGTGAAGAGAGAATCAGAGCAGAGCAGCTTGGGCTGTGGTGATTAAATGAAGCAAAGGGAAACTCCTTACTTTCTGATGATTGCCCTTGCTTGTAACATTTGAAGAGTAGAACACTTGTAGCAGAAAGAAAGAAACTCCTAGGGCAATATAACCGAAAGAGGTTCGAGGCATGCATCAGAATGAGCAAGAATAACCTCCGTATCCCAACAGGCTCCCTAATGAGGCACTGCAGTCTCAGGGAGCATCTAAGGAAACTAGGGGTATCGGAAGAAGGTCTCTGCAGATTTTGTGGATCACATACTGGGTTTTTGTGAGGCACTAGCCCCCAAAAGAAAAAGATGTCTGGCCAAGTACCTACTATCAGAAGAAGAAATGCAATCACTAGAACCATCTCTCATTCTCAGATTCCTGAAGGAAACTGGCTTAGAGAGAATACTCTAGAACAGATTTCTTCACCTCTGCACAATAGGAGTCCATTACCCTCAAAACAACTCTGAAAAGAACTGTATTTGAGCGGAACTCGTAATAGTGCTAAGGTATCAAACCCGAGAATACAGTTTGAAAATGGCGAAGAAGGCCGATTTGTCCGATTTTCGGCGTATCCTACCCAACTCCCCCTCTTGTATCTTCCTCAATTCTGCCTTCTTCCGCTCATGTAATCAGCCGCTTAGAGACTCGACGAGTAGGTGTTCCATTGTTTCGTTTGATTGTCCGCAGTGCCTACAGTTTTCTGTGCCGGTGTCACCCATATTCTCAATGAACTCTTTAGACAGATGATCAATGCACTTGACTGACGCCTGCTGGACCCTGTTCTCGCAATCGATCTCATCTTCCTGACGACGCACTAACACACGATACTGATCTCAAAACAAAATAAATTCCATTCACAATCATAAGACAAACATTCACATGATCGTCGCAAAGAAAATTATATATCACTTAACAATCGCTTAGCAAAAAAAAAAAAGAAAAAAATTATTTTTTTTGTTTCGTTTTGTTTTCTCAATAAACTCTAGGCAATCCAATATCTAGCAAAAATTGTTTAGCTACAAAAATAATAGTAAATATATTCATTAAGAACGTTGCATCATTTAAGAAGATATATTTTGTTTAACAATTTTTTCGTTTAGCAATAGTTTATGATTTTGTTTAAGTTTAAGATTGGGTATATAATTTGTCATTAGATAGAATATATAATGTATATATAATATATATAATTTGTTTGGTTTGTTTAAAATGTTGTTTAAAGCAAGTTTTCATCGTTCATTAGATATGTTTTCATTGCTTGAAAAACATATGAGAATTTATTCAAAATAAACAAGAGGAAAAAAAACGTTCATTTCATTCAAGAGTTGTTCTCTTTGTTCTTCACCTTCCTAATTATACATTCTTTTTTGGTTTTTTTTTGTGTGTTTTAATTTGTTTGCTTCGTTTATTTTTGTCTCTTAAAAAATTCTCTAGTATTTTTTTCTCATTATGTATATATATAAATACTTTATAATTAATTATTGCTTTCATATTATAAAATATGTATTTTTTGTGTCTCCGTTTTTTTTTCACTTTTTAAGATTAATTTGTAATTAGCTAGAATTCATTTCTTGGTTTGTTTAGTTTGATTTTTGTTGTTTATGTTTTGCAGTATGTTTCATAGAAAAATTGGCAGAGAAGTACATGGATACATACTTTTTTGTTTATATTCGATTTAAGTATACAAGTATATTCGCAAGAGAACTAATGCTGCAACTCACTGGATTGTTGTTAGTAGACTTTTGGAAATACTGATTTGGAAAGAGGTTTATATATAGAAAGAGATAGATAGTGAGAATAGATTGAAAACAAAATGAATTTTCCACTCTTTTCACTTTGGTGCAGTCGAAACGATTGCTTTCCATTTCTTTGAGAGGGAATTTCACGCACCTCCTGGCACGCCCGCGTAAGATTACAGTCAAAAATGTCGAAAACGAACATGAATTGAGCCAACTTAGAAGACACACCAATTTACTCGTTTCTTCCCAGTTTAGTTCAGAGGTTTATGACACGTGCATATCCTAGGACACTTCAAATGGCAAATGATTTGTGTTCAAACCGAAAAAAAAGGGAACAAAACCGACAAAGAGAAGCTCGTAAGCTCGTAACTTAAATGTCTCTATACGAGTATATATATATATATTCTGCTGCATTTCAACATGGAGTTTCTGTTAAGAACAAAAGCCTTGTTTCAACCGAAGCTAGAGCGCTTTGAAAATGAGCATTTGTGTGAGTTGAAAATTTGATTTAGTTTTTAAACTTTCTATTTAAATATATTCGTAGTTAAATGTGAAGTAGAGTATATAATGATTTGTTTATCCTTACATAGTTTTTTTTTTGTTTTTTTTTTTTCTTTATGAGGCATTGTTTTCTTTTTTTTTTTTTTTTCAAAATTCAATAATAAATTTCTCTATATAAATGTTTCTATAGCTTAAACTTAATACGGTTTCATTACTTTTTGTTATATCTCAAAAAAATTGCTTCAATTTCATGGTATTCATACGAGAACGAAAAGAAAAGGAAAAACTCTCAACACAACACAAACTAGGGTATGGAGGTTTGTGCTTGATCAAAATCAGATGAATCAACTGCTTGTCTCGACAAGGAAAACGAAAACTTGTGCCACATCGTTTTTTGAATTGATTCCTTTACGGTTTAAGGACATTTCGAAACAAAAATGAATTTTAAACAAAACAAACGCAAAAAATGAAGAGAGTCATTGTGAATGATCGAGACGATGGTTGGTGTCTAAGATCTATAAGTTTTCTTCATCTTGTGGTTGGTTACATTTTACATTTAAAATTCGTAACTAGTGAAAATTAATAACAAAAAAATGCTTCGATTAACAGGAGAAATACATACAGTTACGTAGGGGGAGAAAAGTTTAATTTAAAATGTTTTTTTTTAAATAGTTCTTAGCGTTAAGAGTTTTCGTAATAATCTTAATCATTAATATTGTTTTTCATTTTCCTTCTTTTTGTTTTTCCTTGGGGAGGGAGGAGGGGGAGAGGTTTATATATATATATGTATATAAGAGTGTGTGTGTGTGTATATATAAGTTAAGAGTATTAATGCCTTTTACACCGGACACGTTATAATATTGTATTCGAACATCAGTGATACAGCTACGAATACGAAATATAATAGAAACATTGTAAAGCCAAGACCTTTATTCATTTTCCAGCGGAAACACGCAATAGACAGTACCACGAATAGTAACATCATGAATAGTATTGTTATAGAGCAGACCATTCCAACGGAATTAACTTCAACGGGTTGATCGTAGATGATGCCATATAGTAGCCATGGTATCGGCAATCTGAAAGTGAAAGAAGAAGAAAAATACAAAAATCGATGAAGAATTCGAGTATAAAGACGATGACATTCAAATTCCCCCAAAGACAGGAAGGCTAGGCCATGTAGAGCGTGTGGACAGCTTAGCTCCGGCCCGAAGAGTCTGCTAGATTCTTGTGCAGACGGTGGAGATGGAAACAAGTGATTCTTTCAGTGGCATTGTGCAGAGATAGTTCATATTTTAAACTGATGACGCACTACGTTTTCTGTTTTAACGTCTGTTGCGAGACTAAGTTTCATCAAGACGTTTCTATTTGCCTTGATGTTCAAATTAAGTCTTGCAACGAATGGATGGGGCAGTTGGTTAAGTGCCTGCTCTAAGTTAGAGTGGTCCTAGGTTCGAATCCCAGTGAAATCGAATCTGGTCCAGTCACCATTTGCCGTTGGGATAAAATTACCAGGACCAGTTTTGAGTCTAGAGCATTCAGACTCAGGGTGTCAAAAATCCTCGGAAAAAAAAATCTTGCAACAGCGAGTCTTCGACTCTGAGCCTGTGGGACAACGCAACAGAGGACGTCCACGTACAAGGTGGCGCACACAAGTCGAGGGGGACCACGGCCGGCTTGGTGTGCGAAACTGGAGACAGTTGGCGAGAGATGGTGCTGGCTGGAGAGGCATGTTGGGTGAGGCCCAGGTCCACCTCGGACTGTAGGCCCCTAAAAAGAGGAGGAAGACACGGGAAGATACACAGGAAAACTAAGATTCAACTGGAGCTCGCAGATGGACGTCCTCAACCGATTAAGCGTCCCAACTCAAAGGAAACTAGGAAAAGATCGTGCCAGCAAGTTAAAGATGAACACCCAGGTCCATTGAAGGACTGCAGCGGCATCCAAAGAAATAAGTCAACCTATTTGAAAGCTTTTTCCTCGAATGACAGACGCTTATCACATCTTGTAGCCCTCTTCTCCTTCTTCTTTGGGCGCTGCAGTCCGAGATGGACCTAGGCCTCAGTTCAGAAATAGCTCCCACCGCGCCTGTTTCATCATTCTCCTCCTTCAAACCCCCTTAAAATTAAGTGACCTTTTGAAACGCGCTGTGTAATTGCAAAATCCACTTCTAACCACCATCCGCCGCACCATTGAATTCTTCTTCAATTTTAATTACAAAATTTCCCTTCGAATTCAATGGGAATTTCTCCTGGCATTTCGTATGTGTATTTGAATTCCAAATCACGGACTAATTTAATTTTCCATTCACCCGGTTATCATCGAAACAAATTAACGTCTGTGTGCCGAATCTCTATATCGGGCTTCAATTCCACTCAACCGCCACCCATCCAACCATTCTAGGTCAGTTTGATTGGCCACTCTGCACGGATTTATTTCGAAAAATCAATAAAGGATGAGAGGACGACTTAGTCGTTCATTTTTTCCTCTTTTTTTGCTCTGCAGTCTCCTCCACCATGTGCGGAATGTGTTTTCAATTTAAATTCTCATCCATCCTCGTGCAAGCGTCCGTTCCATGAGATCATCGTGTCTGCACCTTGTGCGCCTTTCAGGAGATGTCTACACTACACGCTAGTAAACCGGCCGGGTTTCTAGGCTATTCTGACCGAAAAAGGATTGAATGCTTGATAAATATTTTATGAAAGGCAAACGGAGAAAAAAATCGAGACTGGAAAGGGGATAATCTTCTTTTTTTTTTTGCTGTCCACTCATTCAATGACTTCTATTCGGAGACTGCAGCGATTGACAATGATGACAATGACAGGAGCGCAGTGACAAGAAAGGATTCCACTCATCCCCCCGCCTCATGTCGAACCGAGAATGACTCATCTGTCTGTGCAGGAGTTCTGCTCTGGTTGTTGTTGAAAGAGATTAAACACAGATTGGGTTGATCCTCATTTCGGTTGGAAATAAAATGGAATTTAAAATGAAGAACGGCTTAGGGGATATGATTAAAAAACAAGCTCAAGCGATATATTCTCTCAAAAGGAATATAATTGCGGTTTTGTGTGCAGCCTGTGAAGAATTGTAATCCTCCCTCTCGACGAATATCACCATAAATTCGGCCAAAGTGAGATACATTTCCGCGTGGGGAGTGAATAAAGCGAAAAAAAAATAAGGGATACACATCGCCCAGCACATGGCGGATGAAATATGCACTTTCCACACCACACGACGAACGGCAACACCTGCCAGGGCGTGGGGACTGGCGGAATCTAGTTAAGAGTTACAACAATGATGTCAGCATAAATCATTACCATACATTTCCGACTATGTTCTGTGACGTGGAGACAGGCGAACGGGGTTGGGAGGCGTGTGGAGGTGTGAAAATTGGATAAAGAAAGAAAGGTGGATCCCATGGGACGGACGGAAACCAGAAAGGACAGGCGGCTAACAAATGATGGCTTATCTAATTGTGAATAATCTCAATTTGTTAGGGCCGAGGGTAGATCTATTTTTATCCATTTTTCAAGTGGAAAGAGAGTCCAATTTCGTAGGGAAATAACTTTTGGCAGAAAGGTGTGCCTCCCACAGACATGTACACTGCCTTACCGACCTTTGCCTGTGAATGCTTGAAATGGCGGGGATGTCAGCCTGAAATCGAGCGATCAATTTCGTAGGCAGATAACTTTTGGCAGAAAGGTGTACCCACACTTCCTTACCGACCTTTGCCTGCGAATGCTTTAAATGACGCGGATGTCAGCCTGAAGTCTTTGGAAGGAACGTACTCTTGTAGACGATAGGATGTGTCATCTCATTTTATCATTCAATAGCCTCTCAGGAGTTGTGTCTGGTTCTCCAGTCAGACGTCGGTTCAAGTTCAACTTCAAACAGTAAGCAGCTCAGGAGTTGTGTCTGCTTCTTCCGTCAGACGCCGTCCCAACTTCAACTTCAAACTGTAAGCATCTCTCAGCACTTTCTAACGATGCTTAGAGTAGCTGCGTCGTAAATAAATGAGTTATTCAGCATTTTTCTGCATCCTTAAGGACCCAACTTCAAGTCGCAGCAAAACCGAAAGGAAAAAGTCAAGCAAAATCTAAATTTGTCAATTGTAGCCCCCTCGAGAATCACTTCTGCCAGCGCACTTCATATACGTGAGGTAATTCAGTTCAGTCATCACAGCGAAATACACAATCATCTCGGCGTTTATCTTCAAATTCATCGTCAACAGAACAACAACAACGTAACAACGACAGAGAGAGAGAGTGAAGGCAGTAAATTAAATTCCAAAACGAAACGTTACGAAGAGGCGCCCATCACTGCGGTGCACGTTCACAAAATTTACTACCGTCACCGGGTTTGCCCTCATGCCAGCTGAAGCGCCGATCTCCGCCTCTGTCCAACATTAGTGCGGGGGGGGGGACAAAAATAAAATAGGGAGTATCGCATAAAAAGAGCCCCGAACAACGAGGACGACAACCGACAATATTGTGGTAATAAATCCTCTCTCAGGAATTTTTCGGGGACACACCGGATGCATGGTGCTCGTACTTAAACCCACCGAAAGTTACAGACTGTCCTCAATACCCCGGGACGCCATTCGGGTGAGTTCGAAGTCCCGAGAGAGGAACACATTTTTGTGACCAATAAAGAAGGACAATAACATTCCACGGGTTTCAGGTGTTCACAGCGTCCACTTCAAAGTACGTACTTTATGCAAATTGAATGCTCCTCTTCGGTTAGCGGACGGTGCACATTAAGTGGCCGCCTTATGAATGTTTAATAGAACAGCACGAGGGGGCGCTTTTTTGCTCAGCTCACAGTAAATCCCGCCCTCCCTCCCCCCAAACCTCTTCAGCAAGGTTAACAATTCTATGACACTCGAAGTGACACTTATAGCGTTTGCATCTGCATCAGGGGGATCTTACAAAACCACAATTCCTTAAAAAGGTCCTCTCCTCCTGAGCCAAGGCTGCACCACGCTGAAGAGCATAAGCAGGAAGCAATCCTCAGAAAGTATCTCACAAGGAGAACGAAAGAAAATACACCCAAGGATACTTCTCATCACTGACGACATTCAAGACGATACCCTATCATCATCGTCGTTCGTGCATCCATCCCCCCCCCCCCCAAATGCTCATCTATAGATGTGCACTCACTGCACATGTGTGCATCTCGAGCAACCTTCACCCCGGAGCGGTGTAAAACAAACATACGAGAGTATCTGTGCCGCACAAAGATACAGATACAAATAAAAGCGAACAAAAAAGAACTGAATTAAACTTAACAACCTTCGGTGCGGGCTTTCGCATCTGTATACACATGTATCTCCTCTCTATTCAAACATTTATGACTCGCACATGTGTGCGGACGTCAAAGCGCTATTGTGGGCCGAGATCCATCCGCCCACCGGGTCCGAGAGAATGGAAAATCTAAGCCAAGGGAAGCGCAAAAACCATTAGCACCCACTTATCCATCGTCGTCATCGTTCGACACACGATGCGATGCGATGTATCGACCCCCTCCCCCATCCCCCATCCCCCATCCCCCATCCCCCATCCCCCTCCTCACCAGGGGTTTCTTTTTTAGGACGAATTAGTGGTGGGATTTTCACCGGTCTCCAACATATGCGACATGGTTTCTCTGGTTTGTGGGGGGTGGAGGCATGTTAATCCGCCCGAAGACCCTTACACATCCATCCCTGCACGCTGCGGCATTTGTGCATAAGTGCATTCTTTAGAAAATTGTTGCCGAGATGCTTACGAGCACGAAGAATGTCAATGCTTCATAATTGAGGCAGTTGATTGCCGTGCAGGAAACGTCAAAAAAGAAACAACAACAAGACACAAAATAACCCAAGGGGAGACAGGGGAACGGAGGATCAGCGCAGGTGAGTCGGAAGTCCAGAGCGAGAGACGTTCAGCTCAAGTGTAAGCTTGTATTTTAATGGCGGTGACGGTGGAGATGGGGTAGCTGCTGTCATCAGAGACAATTGGGACACATTGTAGTTGAGGCGAAGCTGAAGTGGATTCGTTTTTGGTTCAAGAGCTCACAATGTCAGGATATGGAAATGAGCGGGGAGAGGGAGAGGGAGAGAGTTGATTTATTGATTTGTTAATAAATAAGTCATGAGGGGCGCAGAGAAGAGCGCTCAGATCGAAGTGAGTGCAGGGAACCTTGATTGATCTGCTGTCGTTAGCAGGAATGCGACTGTCGCCTGTAATTGACTTGAATTTGAAGAGCATCGGAAGAGGGGCATTTTAGAAGAGGAAATTTAACATAAATGAATGACTCTCTACGGTTCCCAATCCACAAAGGGACCTAGATCATTCAACCGTCAACCGGGTTGATCACGTTGCTATCGACGTCAGACACTCTTGATATCCCAACGTTCCGAGGCGCCAACATTGACTCAGACCATTTCCTTGTTGCAGCGAAGGTAAGGAAACGGACATCGAGAGAACAAGGGAATCGAGGCAGACAACCATGGTTTGACGTCGAAAAGCTACAATCGACTGCCAGGAACTTTGCCAATCGAGTCTCCCTGAAACACTCGGTAGGTACGACGTCGCCTGCACTAACAATAGACGTTGCCTATGGAAACGTTGTCAAAAAGATGTCGCTGCTGATGTGATGGGCTTTAAAACGCCACCTAGGAAGCACCCCCGGTTGGACAACGAGTGCAGGCAGGCACCTGCAGTAAAGCAAGAAGCCTACCACAGGCAACGCTGCATCTTCTGTGAGATATGCTCGGAGGAATGCCCGTCCGATGAGTGGAATCTCAGTATCATTTGCCTGATCCACGAGAAAGGAGACCCCTTTGACTGCGCCAACTATCAAGGGTCTCCTTAACATCGCGTACAAAATCTTCTCTGCCATTCTGTGTGAACGCCTGAAACCGTTCGTCACCAATCAGTGTGGCTTCGGGGCAGGGAAATCCACCCTCGATCAAATCTTCACACTTCGGCCGATCCTGGAGAGCTATACAGCGCCATGTCTAGTTTTGACATTCCTAACAAACTCGTCAGCCTGAGTAGGATGACGAGGGAGAACTCTCGCTGCTCCATCAAGGTCGATAACGAACTCACCGAGACCGAGGTTTTACACAAGGCGACGCCCTGTCCCGTCATTTCTTTAACATCGTTCTTGAGAAGATCGTGCAAAACTCACTGGTCAACACAAGAGTCACGATCTTCCAAGGGTTAGGTTAGGTTAGGGGGCTGCTATTCACCACCCCACTTAGACCATGTTGGTCCACTGTGATACCCGCAGTCAGACTCCTCCCACCGATCGATCGGTCCGGCGACCGCGCCGTTAATTTCATCCACAACGGCAAATGGTGACTGGGCCAGATTTGAAAAACCGGATAAAAACGTATTAACTTTGCTTTCCGCTGGGATTCGAACTTGAGACCCCTTGAACTTGACCATCTGCGCCATCCTGTCGTATTATTAGCTAACAATTGCCAACTATCTCCGGTTTAAAGCGTCACCCTACACTGATTCAATTGCTTTGCTTTCATTGGAATTCGAACCTGGGACCCCTTGAACTTAGGGCAGACACTTGACCATCTGCGCCATCCAGTTGTTACCTCGGACTGTAGGGCCCTAAGAAGAACAAGAAGAAGAAGAAGAAGAATGCATTTGGTACTCACCCTACGGTTACATCGAATATGTTGCTACCAACGGAGCTGGACACAGCCATGTCACCGAAGCCTTTTCGTGCAACAATCACTGAGGTAATTAGATCAGGTATTGATGTGCCAGCAGCGAGGAATGTTAGACCCATAACCTGAAAAGAGAGAAATAGATTAGTCGTAAGTTCAAAGAGAGGGGATGAGAGGACGTAAACGAGACTTCGCAGGAAGACCGTGGATCAAAAGGAATTGTCTGACAGAGGAGGATATGTCAAAATATGAAATGAAAAGGAAGGATGAGAGGAGATTTCTGTAAAAATGCGCATCAGTTCGAGACTTCACAGGAAGACGCGTAAATCTAGACGAAGTCTCTGACACCTCATCAGAGATCAGAGCGGGATATGACAAATATGAATAAAATGAACGACTTTCACTTACCTCAGGTGGTATTCGTGCAGTATCGCCGGCTACGTTAGCCCACCACACCATAAGATATGAATATGCGGCTATCCACATAATGGAACCAATAAATGTCACCGGAAAAAATCGTTTACCTCTGGGCGTTCTTGTGTCTGGCAATGTCAGCCACATGGGGAACAGAAGCGGTGCCACCAGAACATAAGTCAATCGCTTACGAGCAGTCGACGGCCAGGCCATGCTCAGCGCCTCTGGTGGATCTTCCACTTCGTTGCCCTGCTTTAGATCCAATTTAATGGGGAACAATTTATTTGAAAACAAAAAAAAAAAATACACAAAAAACGAATTATCACATTGTCACCGATGGTGGAATTAGTTTTTTTTTCATTTTTTTACAGTAAAAATGTTCAAACAAATTAATCGGACTCGAAATTAAATCAAAAAGTTATTACAAAAGTAAAAAGAATGAAATTAAGTCGAATAGGAAAAATGATTTCGAATAAAAATGTTTAAAAATATTTATCTTTTCTTTATTTGTTAAGGAATATATGTATTGGATTAATTTTAGATATATACACACAATTAAGGGGGTTTCTGTGAATTTTTTATTTGATGCAAAGGAAACGAAAACCAAAAAAGAAGCCAAACAATGCAGGAGGGGATGAGATGAATGCTGGAATGTTTCCCACGAGCAAGCAAGGTGAGCACGGGATGAATGACAAAAATGTACACAATGAAAGGCGTTTGTTTAAACTGAAAATTAAGAAAACTTGCAAGCAAATATGAGCTACGTTCAAAAACATGTACAGTTGCCCAAAGCGAGGCTGCCAAAAAAAGCAAGCAAACTTGACCAAGACTCTACATACGTGTGGTGTTGATGGGGATGTGTTCAAGTTGAATGTAGTGTGGGGATGTGTTCAGCTGTGATGTGGTGTTAGGCAGTGTTTGCTGTTGAATTTTCCAAAAAAATTGCACAAACAGTTGAGTCTTCCGTCAATTTGTTCCATAAAATCTTGACTTCAACATTTTGTTGATACCCACTGGCTTGACGCTCCAAAGACAAGCCTACACAAGCAACAAAGCAACTCGAAAACTAACCTCCTCTTGCAGCCCAAAAATCCCAAGTCATTAGTGAGTCGAAACAAAAGACCATCTATCTGAGTTACAAAAGTCAACAATGAATCCAAAGTTCATGCTGACCTATCATGCACTCCGTGCCTCCAACGCCCACCACCAATTATCCTCAGAAATGTGTTCCAAAACCCCTAACGAAAGTTTTGCTTTTTCAAAAAATCGTAATCTCCCGAACTTTCTATTACACTTCGCGTCTGCTTAACCCAATTAAAAACCACTAGACTCCTCCAATCTCCAGCAGAGGAGAGTGCTAGTTAAGTGGTTGCTTTCAGCCGCTAAGACTGAATGCAAACATCTCCGCGGGGTGCCGGAGAATGCAAACACGATAATCACACCCCTTTCAGTTCGATCGTCAGCACTTTATCTTTCCATCCTTTCCGGGCTCATTTAATTCATTTTTTCAATTACCCCACCGGATGGTCGAAAAAAAAAAGGGACGGATTTTCCTTCCTCATATTACATGTAATCAATCCTTCCTTATTGCTCCCTTGATCGATTATTCTTTACTCACAAGTTTTCCTCACCCTCATCCTCGCCCTCACCCTCATCCTCGCCCTCATCCTCGCCCCCACCCTCACCCTCACCCTCTCGCACACGACTACACTTCAAATGGCATGGCGAAGCGGAAAAACCAATCCAAAAGCAGGTGAATTGATTGAAAAGTTTTCCCCAAGAAATAAAAATGAAATCGCAGTTACGAATCGGTTCTCCAGCTGCCACCGCCGCACAAGGCTCTCCTGGCTCCTCCTTCGGGTACAACTTTTTTTGTGCCCCACAAAAACTATGCATCTCGACGTGTGTTTCACGAAACAGATGCACGCGTGGGGAGGAAATGGAATTATAAATGCGAGCGAATGGTGGGCAAGAAGGGAAATTGATTACGGAGTCTTGTGATTTGTTTGTAATCCCATGCTGAGCCAAGGGTCCCAATGCGTTTCAAACGAACGAGATAAATGGACACGCGTAGTGTGTATCCTAATCTCTTCACACTCGGCAAAGTGAATAATTCAAAATTCCGGCTCAAGGTGAATCGGTCAACCCTACCGTCGATTACACTCGTTTGTGCCGCATTCATTCAGAGATGGCGGGAAATACACTAATTATATCAAAAATTATGGACAAGCGGACCGAAGGTCGACGACGAAAATCGAACTATTCAGGGCAAGACGATTTATCAACTTTGATTAATGTCCTTCGGACCAGTTCACGTGCGATGGCCGTGAATCGGTTCTTCATTCATTTCTCCACCGATAACGGCTGGCAGAGGATGAAAGTAAAATTTATCGCTTATAAATTTTTCAGCCTACTCGCCTCGTCTCGCTGGCCCAAGACACAGTCGGTGACAAGGGGACTTCTGATTCCTTGGCTAATGAATCATAACACGTGCCTCCATCGAAGGGAGTCTAATTAATGGAAAACGGACCAGAAATGCATGACTGCGGACGCAGATAAAAGCGAACGTGACTATGCTGGAGTTCCGAACAAGAGATTTCAATTTATTTTAAAGCCGCGTGAATGAGAGTCTCTTTGGGAGCAGATGGATACCGTGCAGGGGTTTTTGGAATAAGGAGTTATGTTCATTAGTGGCGCCCGGGGGAGATTTGGTATGGGAATGAAGGCTTTTAGTGGAGTCTAGTTGGATTGTCATCTTTTGGTGAGGGACTATTTTATGGTTTCATTTCAATTAACAGAAGGGTAGCAAGGAAGATCGTTGGAGCGTCAAGCCAGTGGGTATCAACTAAGGGTTCAAGTCAAGACTAAATGGAACAAGTTGACGGAAGACTCACCTCCAATCAGATGAAGGAAACAACCTCGGAAACAGATAATTCAAGAGAAGACTGGATGGGGAAATCCTAAGGCTAGCTATGCTTAAGTTGGTTGAGGCCCAGGTCCACCTGGGACTGTAGCGTAGCGCCCCAAGAAGAAGAAGAAGAATAAGAATATAACGCAGCTGGCTAAAGATAGTGCCAGATGGAGAAGCTTGCTGGTTGAAGCTCAGATCCACCTCGGACTGTAGCGCCCTAAGACGAAGAAGAGATTAGAACCACCCGGTTTGTTGTATATCTCGCAGGAGGTACTTCAGCTCTATCTTGTTCAGATCCTCCACCTCGTCAAAGAAGTTGCTACCTAGTGTTAGTAGCCTTCTTCCCCGTAGAGCTGGACAGTCGCAGAGCAGGTGGCGGACCGATTTTGTTTCCTCCTCGTCGAAGCCATTCGACAAGGATAAGGTGGAAACTATTTTTTCAGTTACAAGTTCTCACACGGTGCTTGCAAGTCACAATCTACCGAAACCAAGGGACATCTAATTTCTGTAGACTTTTAAGCTGAACTATGTCACCAGCATCTTTCTCTTCGATCTGAACAACGTACAAAAATTTACATTGGCGCCCAATCGATGACCAAACTAAAAACTCCTCTTGGAAAATAAAATTGTCTCCAAAAATATATACATTTTGTGACCGTGTTTATGTAAAGAACGGTAACGATAACGATTTTTCCCAAAGAGCTGACACCCTGTGGCCGTGTTTGTGTAAAGAATGAAAACAATTTTTCCCAAAGAGCTGCCACCCTGTGGCCGTGTTTGTGTAAAGAATGATAACAATCTTTCCCGTGTTTGTGTAAAAAAATGAAATGTCAAATCGTATTCTTACTTAATTGTAAACGTGCCATGCAAGATGCATTCACAATAATCAAAATGTTATACTTAAACAATTATCCATATACACACATCTAGATCTTGGAAGGCAATGTTCAAAGCACATCTTTACGCAACAAATGCCCCCGTAAGGACAATATTCGCTTAATTTGTAAGCTCAAATTCGGTAAAAAAAAACAAGAACTAATGTCATTATTTGAAAAGAAATCAAAATCAAAAGCAAATTCTAAATTCTAAAACTCGATTAGGAAAAAACTCGATTCATAAGAAGCCAATTAAATTCATTTTGAAAGCAAAAGAATTTTGCATTTCGTTCAATCTATCAAATTCAACAGAGTAAGCTCTAAGGATACCAATTCTCAATTGTGGCAATCATTTGAAAAGAAAAACCAAAAAGAAACTGCAAATCAATTTTTTCGTTTTGAAAATTTGTTACTCAACTCAAGTGGCAAATCAAAAACTAACAAAGGCTAGATTTTCTTTGGTTAAAAAATTTGTAAAAATTTAAAAAAATTGATAAAAACTAACTTTGGTACTAAATCTTCTTGTCTGAATTTTGACCCTCTGTTCAATCCAGCTAGGACGACGAGCATTCAACGATGGCTTTTTTGTGTATCACATTAAATTTAAGTATTTTTGTAGTTTTTTTTTTTTAATTTTAAAAGTGTATATACGGTATTTTTTTTTGTTAAATATTTTATTTGTAGGATATTCAAAAAAAGTTATATATATGTTAATATATTTGTAAGTATAGAGAGAGGTTAAATATTTAAAGAGAGAGAGAGAGAGTAAAATGAAACACAGGACAGAGATAGATAGAGAATAGATAGAAAGATTTTAATTGAGATTTATTTTATCCGAATATTCGTGAAAGATTTAGGCCCAACTCGGAATGGATCGCGTATTGCTTTGTCAAATGAGAACCGAAAAATAACTACGAGTATTTCCATCAATTTTTTCTTCTTATTTTCAAGCAAAAAACAAAAAGAATAACTCCACTACAAGTTTTCTAGGAAAAACACAAAACAAATGAATGACTGTACTTCGAAATTTCCTTTCGATTTATCGCTCGTTTTTTCTGCGTTTCTGTGGTGATGTAAGCAAAGCCAAAAACTAAAGACAAAGCAATGAATTTCTTGTTTTTTTTTTAATTTTTACTTTTGATGAAATCGTTTCCGAATCAGCTCTAGTTGAGGAAAAGTGAAATCAGGATAGGAAACAGAAAAGACTCTCATGAAGAATGAAACGAAAATAATAAATTTGAATTCTTTTTTTCTGGTCACACATTGTAATGGCTTAAAGTTTGTTAAAAAAATGATGGCTTTCAAGCAGAAGGACGAAAACTTTTTGGTCACTTATTCTGATTTAGCGCGGGAGGAGGAGAGGTGGGCAATGGATTTTTTGTATTTGGGTCAGTCGCTTTTGATGGCGGAAGTACTTTAATGCTTATGACGAGTTCCCACAGACGTACACCCCAGAACTGGGGAAATTCTTAAGAGCTGAGGTCCTCCTTAGGGAAACAATTGCCATTCAGTGTGAGGAGTTTAAAAAGTGGCTCACTCTACGGTTGGTAGAGTGGATGGGAAATTAAACTTAGTGGGCAGTTGATTACAAAATGAGTTCAGCGCGGTTTTTGTGGTCGCTCCTTGCGAATGAGGGGGGGATTCAGAAGTCGTACGACTTTCAGGGAACTTGGCAATAGCAAATCTTTTAATGGAGTCCTGATAAGAATACTTTTACCATCGTTCCTTTTAAAACAGCAATAAACCAAAGTAAATAGATAACGCTGCAGATCATAGAATTGTCCAAGAAAGAAGCACATTTCGGGAGGTTGTTCAAGAAGGGAACACAATTAAATGGCGCTTTAACTAAAAGGACCAAGATAAAGAATCAGAAAAGGAATGAATGGAGTGTGTTGGAAAAAATCAGAAAGTTCTGTATGATATCACTCGGTTTTTATTCAGTAACCACTTGTCTTCGAATCCGAGCCTGCGGGACAATGTAATAGAGGAAGACCCAGACTAAGGTGGCGCACACAACTGCTGGAGAAGGACCTCAGCCAGCTTTATGTGGGGAAATTCAGAAAGTTCTTCTTGATATCACGTGGTTTTTTTATTAAGTAACCACTTTGTCTACCTCGAGGCAAATGTGAACTTCGCGAACGACATCACAGTGGAGATCCGACGTAGAATTGCCTTGGCAACCGATGCTACTTTGGTTTGTCAAAACAACTGGTCTCAACACTCCTGACTCGAAAAACCAAGATCATGCTCTACAAAACTCTTATTCTGCCAGTACTGCTATATCGAGCCGAAAGCTGGACACTAAGGAGACCTGCAGAGCTGATTCTTAATGCCTTCGAAAGAAAAATTCTACGTTGGATATATGGTTCCGTCGAATGGAGAAGACACAACCGCGAACTCTGTAAGCTGTATCAGGATGTGAATGTAGTCCGGAAGGCAAAAATCGACTGCACTGGCTCGGCCACATCGAACGCATGAATAACAACGCTCCAGCTAAAAGGGTCTTCGAATCCGAGCCTCCTGGTTTGAGAAGGAGAGGAAAACCGAACCTCCGGTACAAAGACCAAGTCATCGCGGACGTAAGACAGTTTGTCTTGATGACTGGAAGCAGCGCGCTCAGGACCGTCAACGATGGAAGGCAGCGATAGCAAGGTTCTTCATCTGGTCTGCAAGTCTTTTGAAAAAGACGTTGCAGCTCAAGACACTGAGCAGGAAGCTGCATCAAGGTCGGTAATGAACTAACCGAGACCTTCAATGTCAAAAAAAAAGATTAAGGAGGAGCCGAAGCGTGGTGGCCAACACAAGAGGCACGGTCCTTCAAAACGCTTTAGAACTGCGCTGGCGTACGAGGACGACACTGCCGTGACTGGTGGAACACAGCGGTCATTGAAGCGTTTGCTGGCATTGAATCTGAGGCGGCAAAAATGGGATTCCACGCCTAAGATGGCTAGGCCATGCAAAGCGCATGCTCCAGTCCGAAATCTAAGAGGCGCTTCCTCTTGGAAGGCCCGAGAAGCTTGTCTGTGTTTCTCAGTCTGATCAATTTCAAAGCGCGGAGATATATCGGCTACAATGTTGGAGCCGGAGAGGCGATTGTAGGCATTTCATCTACACCACGCTCATAATGCAATGAAATGGAGGACGCCTAAGAAACCGCTGGGGCACACAAGTGGTGAAGGACTTAAGCCAACTTGGCGTGCGTAATTGAAGGTAGGTGGCTAAAGGTCGTGCCAACTGGAGGAGCTCAAGTTGAAGTTGAAGCCCAAGTCCACCTCGGACTGTAGCGCCATCAGAAGAATAAGAGGAAGTAGACATGAATTATGCGGCAATCTTGACGTTTCAAAACCAAAATATTCCACAACCGCTGTAGAATCTTCAAACCTAACTTCTGCCAGCTGGAGAGGCTTGTTGGTTGCGGTTCAACTCGGACTGCAGCGCCGTCAGAAAAAGAAGTTCAAGGCACTTCAAGATGTTGTTAGAATGCAAAGGAGTAGAAAAAGTGACTTCCAAGCCAGGGAATGTTCAAAACTAAACACGAAATATGACCATAAATGTGACACAATTTTGGACTGCAAGTTTTCGTCCCTCTGAAGAGAGTCCAAAAAAAAAAAAAAACAAATCAAAACTGAATGAGTACTGTTGGTGTATATCTTATTGCGTAATGAATGTCCTCGCTAAAAACATCCTGCAGACTATTGATTACATCGTGAAGTGAACACAAAAAAAATAAAACAAATATTTAAGTCACTTGATACATCAATACGTGTGTTTACTCGTGAAAAAAGAAACGAAAGGGAAAACCAAACAAAAATCTAAAACAATAAAGGATAAACATCGAATCCGTTTTTCATGCAGAAATGCAAATGCCATCCCTGCTGTGTGTGTGGTACTTAGTATCTGCGGTGTGGTGGCGTGTGAACCGAACGGAACAAAATGAAAACCGAAAAAACCCCTAATCCGTGCGTCAACACTGAGATCTAAATTTACAAAGTATGCAGCTCATGATGACTGTGTTCTCTATCTTCTTGCATTCAAATAAGATGCGGAGTTTCTAATTAATTGTCCAGGGCGCACCCCCCGTGGATTTTATCCGCTCCCCTCTGTGTGTCGTTTTAATTAATTTCACCAATTGCTAATTAACATTATCCTTGACAAATATTCATCATCATCACATTTTGTGCCGACGACTACGACGACCAGCGCAGGGTGCCTGCCTGCCGACGAGTTTTTCGCATTCGCATATCGAATGCCTCTCCGCTGGGGGTGTGTATCAAGCATTTATCATCCGAGATACATCAGGTTCAAGTGAGATGAAGTGTGTGCGCATGATGGCGGCGGGAGGGGCGGGAGGGGCGTGAGAAACGGGGAAAGTCGAAAACGCAAATATATTTATTTTTATGCGTCATTTGATTGATGTGCGATAGTAAGACACCCCAACCGCGCGAGATGGAGCTGCCAACTGCCTCGACACACAATTCGAAGGGTAACGTTGTAAACAATCGTGAATTGTTTGTGGTCTGGTTTTTGTGCATGATTGATGTTCCACACTGTGTTCGGTTGTAATTAATTAAACAGAGGTTACACGAGTTACGTAATAATGTGATCTTTATCTCCTTCCCTCTCGGACGGAGTCTCGAGACAGAGTCCAACAAACGACCCGGGAGGGGGGCGGCGCTCTCTTTTGAGGGCGAAACAAAGGACATTTATTATGGTGCAATAAACTGAATTGATTGCGTAATTTCACTGATGACCGGGAAGCCATAGGTCAATATGGTATGACGACTGGCAGGCACCCCCCTCTTCTGAGGCAAAAAAAGTTCACAAATTCAAATGAACTGAGTTTTATTGGTTTCGCCCAGCAGTCATCGAGTTAATGGATGGCATATTTTGATTCTCGGTTTTTACGATCGTCCCCTCGATTGGGGGGGATTACAAGATGCCCGGAGACTGGGGCATTGTTTGAGGGGTCTTGCCCCTGCTTTTGTTACGGTTTATGGATCATAAGCGCGGAAAATCAAACATATGCAGGAGGAGACGGGATTCACAATGATGATGAGATTCCGGAATGAATTCCAATTTGAAATTACATTTGGGGTATGGCGGTGAAGACTGCTCGAGTTTCGAGCGATATTCTTAGAAATTTAGTTGAAATATGTCAGCTTGACTCATCAACCCATTCCCGGAAGCCCCTAAAATGCATGGAGGACTTGGAAGAAGTCGCAATAAGTTGACATAGAGAGCATGTCGTTTAAAAAACGGCCACACCCATCCTTAGCCTAAAGCAGAAACAATCTGGGTAACCTAATAAATGTCCTCACAGGACACTGCGCTGTAGGTAGACACGCCGCAAGACTAGGGTTACTATATAACGACTACTGTATTAGATGCATGGATGAAGAGAAAGAGGAATCCCCCTCACACCTAATATTGAACTGTCCAGTCTTAACCTCCATAAGGAAGAAAACCCCGAGAGAAGCTATCGCGGATGCCAGAGCGCTTTGTCTGGATAACTGGAAGCAGCGTGCCCGGTACCGCAGGGCATGAAAGACTGCCGTGTCTCAGGCAGATACCGTTCACGGGACGGGAGCCCGATAAGTAAGTAAGTACATTTGTTGATGAAACAAAAGTTTCAATTTCGATCGGAGACAGTGTCAGGACAGAACATGACACAAGATGCAGTTGAGACTATCGCAGACCAAGAACATGTTGAACTCACAACTCGCCACCACTCACGGATGCAAAACTACATTCTTTTGTCGATGAAACAGAAGTGTCAACTCTTGACAGAACACGATGCAAGTTCATCCAAAATGCAGTTGAGATCGTCGGAGACAAACCAGATCTGTTGCTGGTGGCTGCAGGGGAAAGTAGCTCAGTCAGAAAAGAGTACCAAGTTAAGGCCGATAAATCCAATCGAGAGGTAGGAAAAAGAGTTCATAAACCCCAAGAGGAACATTCAGTTTATTCGCGTACGAATGGTGCAGGTGCAGCTCTGATTAAGGTATGCACTTTTCGACTTCTTCTGATGGCACTACAGACCGTGGTGGACTTGGGCCTAACTTCTCAGCAACCACTTGTGTTATGCATGATATTGTTCTTTCACGAGGGGAGGAATGCGCTAAGCCAGCAGAAAACAGTCAAGCACTTGGATTAAAACGTTTGAAACGAAGGCCCAAATGCATGTTCTACAGCGGCACTTCTAGTTGGAGATGCATTCGGTCTCCCCCAAGAGATGTATGGTCTACAGCTGCACTTCTCTTTGGCGATGCATTCAGTCTCCTCGAAGAGATGTATGAAAGGAACGACAAGCGACAATTTATCCTGACATAATCCACCTCTGTCGACTGCACTGGCTCGGCCACATCGAGCGCATGGACAACAAAGCTGCAGCTAAGAGGGTCTTCGAATCCGAGCCTCCTGTTTCGAGAGGAAAACCGAACCTCCGGTATAAAGACCAAGTCATCGCGGACGTAAGACTGACTGGAAGCAGCGTGCCCAGGACCGTCAACGATGGAAAGCAGCGATATCTCAGGCTCGGACCCTGCATGGATCGTAGGCCTGTTAAATAAATAAAACGGCCCATGTCTCCCTAAAATATTCCACACTCACGTATGAGCAAATCATGAAAATGAAAAAAATGTTACGTATACGCCTCACTGATCAGTTAACTTTTCATATTCCCAAGTCTGACTCCAGTGTAAACACTTAAAATGTGGAAAAGAAATATATGAAAAAAAAAAAAGGATAAAATGATAACTACACACCACACCCAACACAAGAAGAAGATTGAAAACGTTCCCTTTTTTGAAATAAATCGTAAAAACACTACACAGATGCACATGAATTCCACTTAAAATTTTGTTTCTTTTTTATCGAATTTTATATCTGAATTCAAAGAGTAGAACATGTGAAGAGGAGAAAGGAAAAAGAAATAAACAATTTAAAGATATATTCAAAAGCATTCGTTCGACAACAATACAATTCATCTCGTTCACGAGAAAAGAAAAAAAAAAGAAAACGTTTCTTGATTACATTCACGATTATTCTGAGCATTTCCTGAATTAAGTACAAGAATCTTGCTTTCCCAAAAAACGAGATACACTAAAATAAATATATGTTTTGTATGCACGCAATTTCAGATACGTTCCATTTTGTGTTTTTGTGTGAAAAAAATCCACCAAAAAAATGATGAGAAAAAGGAAAAAGAAAACATACGTGTGTGACTGATGCTAATCCATATTCATTACATGTTCAACTTACGATCAAAATAAGGTACGAACTCAAAATACGGCGGTGGAGTGAGACTCGTGTGTGACACGAAGTTTTGAGTTTTTTATTTTCTCAAGAAAATCATAAGAAAACCAAAAAGAGATGATTTTGTGTGCTTCTTAGCGCATTCAAAATGAAAACAAAAAAATCAAAGAGGATAAGACGAACGATTTAAACTCACCGAGTCCAACGTGGTGTCGATATTTCCATTGGGACGATCGGCCAGTGTTGTCTCTTTGAGATTGATCTTCACATGATTCGCCGCTGAGGTGGTCGCACCGCCACGCTGGGGTTTCGTGGCATCGAGGAGAACTTTAAGCGATGCAATCGCATGCAATTGTGTCGCCTTTTCGTCCACCTTGCCTGGAACATCATCTTTGATATGTCATTGTGAAAAAAACCCAAAGAAAATGAAGAATTGTTAAAAATGAAAACATTTTGAAAATGTATCTCAGTTGGAATTTAGACAAACATTTAATCTTTTTTTTTTTTTTTTTTCAGTTCATATTACGTTTCGATTAAATAGTCGGCACAGCAAATCGGTTGCAAAGAATGGGAACACTCTAGAGATTAAACAAATTCTTTTTTTTTTTTCATTTAAACACCAAAACTATGTTTTATCTGAGGCGGAGGGGATTCGGGAAATCGATGGGCATAATTTACACGTGTGATTGTGGGGGATATACTGATGATCTACCTAGTGTCTGTTTGTGGTCTTTTCAAATCTGTGTGTGGGGGGGGGGGAGGAATTTCGGCTTGTAGCTTCAAAATTTCATTTGGTATTTAAACACAACACAATGAAACTGTAATTAAATATAAGCAAAAAGCTACATTTTGATTAAATGATTAGCATTGTAATGGTATCTAAGTAAAGCGGGTTCAAATATTCTTCTTAAAAAACTCATTTTGTTTCTTTTTTTTTTCTGATTGAGAATTCCAAATATTATACATTTTTCAAAATAAAATCAAAAATGAAAATCGAAATGAAACGATAAGAAAGAAAGAAAAGAATTCAAAGAGATCGAAATCAAAAGATCCATCCATTCAAGAGCCACACAAAACTTGAGCAAGATTTGAGTGAGATTTCGTACTGATTCGTGTCTAAACTTACCGTGCTTTGTCGAAAATCATTAATCTCTGTTGAATTTCGCGCGGAAATGTATTTTTTTTGCGCAAAAACTTAACGATTTTGTGAGCAGCGAGTGAATTCACTTGTTACTTTGAGCAGGAATAGACTTGTTATCGTGGGCAACAATCACTTTTGACGTTTAGGCCGAAATTTCGGACTTTCGAACTTTATCTTCGATTTGTGGATTGTGGCTGGTTCACAATAGCAAGTTAGGGAATATTTTTATTAAAAATGTTTTACCGATGAAATTTGTATTCTTTGTGAAATTTAAATAGTTTTTCAAAAAAATGTTTGTGCAATCGAAATGGGATTAAATTTGACTTCTAAATTCAATCATCAGCTAGAGAAAAACAATCCAATTTGCATATCGTCAGAGAGTCATAATCCCCCATCCATCGTCTCAGTTTCTCTTTTGATTACAAGTTGCGACGTTTTTTTCTCGAATCTCCAGCCGATTGATTCTTCCCCCTGTACTATCGTCTCCCCTCGATGAAAATCCAATGAAAGATTTATAACTTTCCTCCGAGAAAACGAAAGCAGCAGACCCTTCTTTCAGCATAAACTACTTCAAAGCGTTTTCACCACACAGACCGACACAGCATCAATTCATCTTTCTGTGAGTAATGTAATTGGAAAATTGCCCTCTTCAGTCGCGATGGAACTGTTTTTCTACTCTCTGTAAAATGACTTGATTTAGTGCACACTCAAACTTAATATTCTCCTCCATTTGGCCAAGTGAAACTTTGATTTGACTTCGAAGCAAAGGTGGATGATGGCTCCCCTCTTATGCAAATACAACCGCATCACACTCAAGTTGGTTGCACAACAAGGTTCCCTGTCGTGACCGAAAAGGATTTTCCGCATAAATCTTTTGGCGAAAGGCAAACAGACTCTTCTCCCAATCAAAACCTCCTTCCTCTTGTTTCTTTCTTTCCCATTCCAAGAAAAAAGGAAAAAGGAATCCCTTCCCTCAATGACCCCGTTTGTTGGGAGAAGCGAAGAAGCTTTGTATTGACAGGACAATCCATTCATCAGCTCATAATTAATAGGTTCATCGATGACACACACGAATGGTTATCAGGGAGCTGATGTAATTTTTTTCGACATTATGGCAGAAAGATTTATGACCATGTTTCTGGCAACCTGTCAATTGAGGGCACAGAGTTTTCAAACTCCTCAAAATATCCTTAAATTGATTGTAATTCGAAATGAAATGGAAATAAGAGAGAGTCAGTTCAAGGAATTTCCAATAAATCGAGCAAATGTCAAGACAAATGTCACCCAAATACGAAGACATGCGACTGTGTCCTCCGCTTTCCCCTTCCTCGTCCTCGCAACGGGTATACAAGAAATCAATTTTCCAAAGACGAGAAAACATTTACTGCGGATGAAGCTGAATGATTTCCCTTCGTTCCGTTGTGTCATGTTCATTTGAATCTAATAAACCACAGAGGTGGAGACATTTCATAAAATTTTGAGTATCAATTTTGGAGAGTTGACAGCAGCATGTGCAGTACACGTTGTGGAGGTTGCATGCTTTGAAATATTCACATGTCAGCTTGGATCCTTTTTGTCCCACACTGGGGGGCACAGATGTCAAAATCTGTTGATCTGCAAGTGTCTGCTGTGGGAATTGATTTCCAAAGGGGAGACTGGAAAGGGGATAGCGTTTTAAAATGTCGCCTGAGAAATTCACCAGCAGTTTGCAAATGAAAGGCTTCAACTCCGCTAATTGCCACTCGACAAATTGATGCTGTTTCGGTGCACCACAAGTGACAGACTCGAAGGGAAAATTGTGTCAGAATAACACGCCAGAGATTTACAAAAGCCTTCAACTTTTGGTTATGCAATGTCTTGGTCACTAATTCCTTTTTTGTGAAGATCCTTATTAAACCAAAACCGCAAGAGTAAAATTCAAAAAATAAACACAGTTCCACGAGCGAGCGAGGACATTTGCCAGAGAGAATTTCCCTCACTCCACGCGGTGACAATGAGGACGACGTGGTTGAATGATACGAAACAGACAAAAGCGAATATCCTGTCTCTCGACACCGAATAAATCACATTCCCACAATGAACCACAGGACATGGCAGAGAGGAAAAGCAAACCAGCAAACCGGGACAGCGACGACGAGGCGGACAGAGAAGGTCGACCAGCAGGCGAGGGAGATAGAACAAATAGCAAAACAAAGAAGAAAAATCATCCATTTTGTGTCCTTTGAAACGTAGGAATTACTATTTTCATTTCTCTTGATGTTTAACCATTTACTGGTGGTGCCTCCTCAAGCATCCGTCCTCCCCAAGCAGGACTAAAAAACGAGCATTTTGTATTCTTAATTCAAAACTGAATAAATCCAAGCCAGAGAGACAGAGGACGAGTGGAAACAGAAAGGAAAAATGATGAACGATGACATTCTGCTGGAAAAGAAAAAAAAAACACACCCAAGAAACCGAAGGGAAGCCCGGGTGTACTCCCAGGATTCACGAGACAACAAGAGAAGGACGACGACGACGACGACGACAACAACGATGATGGTGATGAGGATATCCATGTGACAGGACGTTCTTTGAGTGTGAGTTATTGTCAAGCCATGGCTGGATTCGGATCAATACCAAACGATGTGTACGAGAGTCGTCCCCGACGAGATGAAAGGATGCAGTGTGTGAAATGATGGGACTTTGGATTGAAAATACCCCTAAAGTGGGTATTACTGCTGAACTGAGGGGTAAATTGATGAAACCTCTGGTTTAATGACTGAATTGGGTCACCGGAGGGGGTGCGTGCTGAGGCGGGAGGACGTTGAAAAGTGTAAATAGTAATTAGGGCCGAGTGGAGACTTTCAGAATGTCAAGAGATTTTTGACACCCATTCGATAAGTGGAGTAGGTAAGTGATTTGGTTGTCGGGAGAGTGTTCGAAATATTTACAAGGCGTGATCCAATCAGAGGGAGATGGGCTTAAGAGGTACTTTGAGCGATTGATGGCGACACCATTTCTGAGACTAGTCCCGGCGGTTGACAAGAGGGTTAAGTGATGACATGAACCACGGGAGTTGAGGTGGTTGAAGTGTCTTTTTAGAATTTGATCCCAATTCTTGGCTGTACCATTAGACCTAGGGTCATAAATGATGGCTCAAACGTTTCAGCAAGCATAGAGGCATAAAAGTTGACAAAAAGGAAATTGACGCCAGGGGCATCGTTTTCGAGATATGGCGCATTTTTTCGCTTCTTTTCGCTTCTGATGCCGATTCGTGGCTATAGCTTGAAAAGTAGTACCTCTAGGGCCACAAATAAGGACTCAAATTGTTCGTAGTGAACGCCAGGATAAAAGCCGACAAGAAGGAAATTGTTGCGAGACGCACCGTTTTCGAGATATGCCGCATTCAAAGAAGTTGAATTCGCTTCTGGTGACGATTTTTCGCTGTAGCTTCCAAACCATTGGATCTATTGCCATAAATGAAAGCTCAAACATTTCGAGGCATCAAAGTTAGCAAAACAAAGATCGACGACAGACACATCATGCCGATTCGCTTTTGATGCCGATTGATGACATCGCTTTTGATGCCGATTCGTGGCTATACCTTGAAAACTATAAGGCCTAGAGACAGAAGTGATGGCTGAAACGTTTCATAATGAACGCAGGAATAGAAGTTGAAAAAGGGAAATTGACGCCAAATGCACAGTTTTCGAGATATGGTGCATATTTTGCAAAATTCGTTTTTTCGTCGCTTCTGATGGGTATAGCTTGAAAACCATCAGACCCAGGACCATAAATGATGTGTCAAAAGTTTCGTATTGAACACCAGCATCGATTGGTCGCCTTCAGAAACATCCATAGAGACTTAGAAATAAAAGAATGTTCCTCCGACGATGTCCTTTTTTTGATCCTGTGATATCCTGCGGCACTCAATCCTTTCAAATACTTCATATTTCCTTAGAATACCATCAATCCCACGATATTTGCCCATTTTCCCATAAAAAATCGACAACATTTTGAAAATCGAAAAAATGTAGATTTTTCACCGAAAAATGCAGTCGATTGTGAAACTTCTCGGTCGACTTTTCCGCTGAATTGGTGTCAATCTTTTGAAAATCAAAATTTTGATGAAATTCTTTGGTTTTTTGGGTGGATGTGACGTGTCTGGTGATAGAAAGCGAGAGTTTGAGATCTGAACGAGTGCAGGCCTCAGGATTTGGTCAAGGAGTTTAAAAAAGTCCTGAGGTGGAAAGGAGGTTATGACGCCTTTGGGTGGGAATTTGTTGCTATAGCTCGAAAACTATGAGACCTAGGATCATAAGTGATGGCTCAAACGTTTCGGAATGAATGACAGCATAAAAGATGATTGGAGAAAAATTTACGCCAGACACACCGTTCTCGAGATATGGAGTACTTTTTCAAAAAAAATCGTGTTTTCCTTGTATTTGGTAACGATTTATTGCTATAGCTTAAAAACCATTAGACCAAGGTCCACAAATGATGGCTCAAATGATGCGTATTGAACGACAGAATAAAAGTTACCAAGATGGGAATTGAAGCCAGACGCACCATTTTCAAGATATGAGGTATTTTTTTAAAAAAATTTCGTGTTTTCCTCGTTTTTGGTGCCGATTTATTGTTATAGCCTCCAAACCATTAGACCAAGGGCCGTAAATAGGGGTTCAAACAATTCGTATTGAATGCGAGCATAGAAGAGAGAAATTGATGGCAAACACACGATTGATTTCTTTATATTTCTGACGCAAAAGAATACACTAAGTGGAGGTTGATCTGCTGGTCGGCAGTTAAATCGGTCTGACTCAGCAGGTTCTTGTAGCCCCCAACATTCACAGTCAACCCCAAGATCAAAATAAACCCAAAAAATCCATTTCAGGACTAAAACTGATTCGTTTGAGCTCCAAATCCGACTTAACCTATCTGTCTCAATGCGTCAAACATCAGAATTCATAGAACGTCAAAAAATAAAGAAAAAACCTCTCAAAACTGACAGATGTCAAAGAGAATGTCGTGGGATAGTCGATTTTCATACGCGCTCCCCTCAAACCGTCCGTCGGAGAAGCTTGGGGCACTCCATCACAAGTGACACTTCACTCTTACCTTTGTCAAAAAAAAATACACCTCTTTGAGGTCAACTGGATTCTAAAACGCCCCCCCTTTGCTTTGCTTTGACGCAGCGCCGAGATGAAGAGAAATGTCAACATTCCGCAATCCATCAGCTATTGATTGAACCGTAGAGCGTACGAATAAAGTGGTTAAACTTAAACTTGTCCTCCTTCCGCTTCTGTTACCTGAATGTCGGGGGGGGGGGGGCATAAAAGCCAACAAACTGTTTAACATATCAAAGCCGATTAGCGGGTGGTGCATCTGCTTTGGTTTTTTTTTAAGCACGGCACGGAACGGAGGAGAGCTGGTGTCTATTTGAGTCGTGCTCTGTCAAAGTGACAGCGATTTAAAGTCGTCTGCGTGAGTGCTTAAATGCCACGTGCTCTGGTGCACGTTTTGTGAAAATTTTGTTGGTCTTTTCTTTAACGCTTAAGTGCATTGTCAGGTCGGGGGGTGTTTTTGACTGTTCATAATCGATGACGACAATCAAAAGTGACACCAAGTGCATGTGTTCTTCAAACGTCATCAACTGACGGCTAAAATCTATGGGGGAACACATTTAATGCTTTGAATGGCTGTAAGTTTACTCAAAGACCTGAATGATGCACCACCATAAAATAAATCGACATTTAGTGAGGTTATGAAAGAAAAACACAAGAGCGTGACAAAATCCCACCTCTCGCAGCGACTTAACATGCAATCAATCGAGCATTTATGTCAACCAGCGCAGCCTTGTGCTCGTTTTTCTCTCCTCCTGCCTTTTCAAAAGCCCGCCCACGCTCGCTCGCTCGCTGGCTCATTCAATGACGATTCTCACCTGTGTGAGCTTTAAAATTTAATTTACCTTGAGGCTGTTGCAGGGAGAGAGCTTGCACGCACGCCACCCCGATGCAGATGTGTGTTTTCTGCTGTTTCCTCCCCAGGCCTAATTACTCAACAACGTTCAGGACCAGGCATTCACAACACCCTCCCCTCCACACCCTCGCTGGAACAGTGAAATGATTTTATTTGCAAACAAACCATTATTCACGGGTTAGGAAGGATCTAGTTGCGTTAGCTAACACTATCCGCCGCCACTCGTTCACAGGACGCCGAGCATAGGTGCTCCTGTCGGTGTAAGGCAGGAGCATGCTCGCTCGTATGTCGATGTAATGCATTGCAATTTGACACCCTCCGGGGAGCGAAGTAATCGGTTATGAATTTTCACAACCAATCAATGCACAGGAGAGGGTGGAAACGGGGGGCAAAGCAGTGTTCTGTAATGTTTGCTTGCTGTGCTTGTGGGAGTGCGGTGAAATGCATTTGACCGGGTTTTGATGTGATTTTTCGCTCTTTACCCCCAAAGGAATTATGTACACACCCCAGCACATGGCCAGCTTGAGGGGGTGTGGTGCGCGGTGGTGGTCTGGTTGAGATTCGATTTTGCACTTTCTCGGTGTAATTGACCATTACGTGTGGATTGTTGCCGGTTAATTAGGTCGATTGTGTGCAGGAAATTGAGAGATTTCTCAGGTGCGGATGGGCAACAACGATTTTCGACTGAAGAGAATTGGGTAACCGGGGGCGACACTGAGCTATTTGGGGTGATAACGACGGGAAGGAATGGTTTTAAGTGACAAGCGGTCGGATGACTTGATGGACTCTGGCTGATTTTATCTGACGGCGGACAGGAGAAGGTCTTTGGAGGAGAACAGTCGCGAGGAGAGTGTCCTTTGTTCAAATTCGCGGCGGAGTACGTTCACGAAGAGCGTCTTGTGGGCTTTGTTCAAATTTGCAAAGGAGTCTGTTCACGAAGAGCGTCTTGTGGGCTTTGTTCAAATTCGCGAAGGAGTGCGTTCACGAGGAGCGTCTTGTGGGCTTTGTTCAAATTTGCGAAGGAGTATGTTCACGAAGAGCGTCTTGTGGGCTCTGTTCAAATTTTGCGAAAGAATTCGTTCACGAACGGAATCTTGCGGCATTTCTTTGAATTTCTGAAGGAGAACAGGATCCTGTGTCCTTTTTTCCTTCTTTTCCTTCTCTTGCTCTACACGAAAATGAAGAATTTTGACGAGGCGGAGTTGCCAGACTAACGCACCAAAAACTATGCCGAGCCGTCTCTTGCTGTACCCAAGGAAAGTAGGTAATAGGCTGCTCTTGCGACTGTCGCGACTCACTGAGACCAACATTTGGGTCCATTGTGGCCTGGATGCTGTACCCAAAGTAGACGAAGACTATCGACGTACAGAGTTGCCAAACGCGAACCACGAACTGAAGTCGTCGCTGAACAGCATCTCCATCAAAGCCACTGGCGAAGACTTCTTCACCAAAACCACTGCACCCCCTCCACTGGCGAAGACCTCCTCGCCAGAACCACTGCACCCCGTCCAAAGGATCAAATAATAATAACTTCTTCCCCCCTCCCCCTCTGCACATTATCGTCTCTATCTATTTTTCAGTAAAATAAATCGATAGATTTTCCTCATCGTCTAAGCGAGTGGAAACTTTTCACTTCGCTGCAGATACTTAGACAGAACTTCAAGCGAACCTCCACAACAACACGCAAAAAAATAAAGGATTCCACCACACTCCCCCCTCCCTCCACCACCATCCACAGCCCGCCTATAATTTTAAATCAGATAACGCGCAACGAAACTGAAACTCTCAAGGATCCTGCGAAGAGTTTTTCGGTGGAGGTTGAATAGAATTTGAATTTTACGGCAGGATACTACATCCCCCTCCCCCCTCCACCTCTGCTCAGTTCCTCCAAGTAGTAGATCAAAAACTTTTCACTCTTCTTCGAAAACATCAGGAGAGGAAGTGGAGAAAAGGACAAAATGACAGGCTGCGGGGAGGACACAACTCTTGGGATAAGTTTTCAACCGACTCGACCCATCGACAGGCAGGGGGGGGGGGTGGCGGCGACGTTGAATCTCCTTCCGCCAGTCTCTCTGCCTAACTGTGCCAAGATTAAGGATGCAAATAATTCACACGGGAGTTACAGAAGCGCAAATAACACTCTCCCCCCACGCCCACATGCCCGCCATTGTCACCGGGAAGCCCTTAGTTTTAATTTAATGCCTGCAATGTAAGATGCCTCTGGATGTGTGCCACATCGCGGGGGATTTCTCTGCAGGAATTCGCTCGCTTAAAGGCTCACTTAAAGCGGACCAGAGTGTGACAAAACAGAAGTCTCTTTGAATTTCAATTGAAGAGCACTCTCCCCCGTCCACACCCCAGAGACGAAGGAAATAGTGACAGGACCTGCCATCCAATCGTGGCGGTCCATTGTTCGCTCTAAATGTCACGACAGATACATTAGACAACGGATAAGTGGCGCTTTTGCATTAATTATTATGCGCCACACACGACCGGCACCGGCACCATGTGTCTGCATGCCGTACGCACACCGCACACCGAATGCATGCCGCTAATGGAAGAAATTAAGAATAGAACAGACGCCTCGTCGTCCTCTCTGCGTGCATGACAATGGGATCGGGATATTGAGGAATCTGGCAAAAGGAATTGTGCTCCTCCATTTCAAAGAGGCAAAGGATGAGAGGGATGGCGCGCACGTGATGTCCTTCATCAGTCTCTCTCCGGCTTGGTGTCTTGCGTCTCCATTCATTCGTGACAAAACGCATATCCTTGCAAAGTGATCCTCTTTGTTTTCAGCATCAAAACCGTCAAGCGATTAAAAATGTACAATAATGCAATTCAGCGGTGGAAGTGAAGTGGGAAGTCAAAGAGGGCACAAAACGCGAAGCGCCATCAAGGACACACCCGCATCATGTGCTGTGTGGTGGTGATTGAGTAAACAATTTTTTCTTCTTGCTCCCCCCCTGTATTCACAAATAAGGATACACTCGTAAATGTTATGTAACATGAACAGAAAATAGACAAAGTGCCAGGATACAGCAGGACATAACGATGGGTAACTGAAAACCAATGTTGTCTGGTTGAGTAGTTTATACAAGTTCCTCGTACCCCTCGATGGGGATCGGGGGGGGAGATGTGGTGGAGCACAAGAGAAATAGATGGCCATTTGTTCTTGTCGTGGTATTTGGATTAAAACGTTCCGAGAGCGGCGTATCCTGTGTTCGGTTTGTTTTTTTTGGAAGATAGCCATCGCTCTGATTTCATTTTGTGTGCGGTTTTCGTTCGTTTGTTGGGATTTACTCGAAATTGCATTCTTCTTCTTCTTTTTTTCGCACAAAATTCAGTTGTGTTTTGGAAGTGAGGCAGTTTCTCGCAATTTTTTGATGGTTTTGAATGAAGAGGGAAGTGTTTGAAGGCCTTCTTAAATCCAGGACAGGGATTTCGAGAGGATCGGGGAGTGTTCGTGAACGAAGCTGAGTTCCAAACGATTTAAGGATATTTTCAAGACCTCGGTTCTTAACCACAATTTTTGAAGTTTTTTTTTGAAGGAAATGTTATCGATTTTTTAAGGGAATTGAGAAAGGCAGGCATGTCTGGAGGATTGGGGAGTGTTCGTGAACAAAACTGAGTTCCAAGCGCTTTTCAAAATCTCAGCTCTTAACCTCAGTTTTTGCTGTTTTTTGAAGGAAATGTCATCGATTTTTGAAGGGAATTGAAAAGGACAGGGATGTCTAGAAGATCGGGGAGTGTTCGTGAACGTAGCTGAGTTCCAAACGCTTTTCAAAACCTCAGTTCCTAAACTCAATTTTTCATGATTTTTTCGATGGAAATGTCATCCATTTTTGAAGGGAATTGAGAAGGGCAGGGATGTCTGGTGGGTTGGGGAGTGTTCGTGAGTGAAATTGAGTTCCAAGCGCCTTTCAAAATCTCAGTTCTTAACCTCAATTTTTGATGATTTTTTTTATGGAAATGTCATCGATTTTTAAGGGCTTCTCAAATCTAGGACATCCCTGTCTTGTCTAGAAGATCGGGGAGTGTTCGCGTACGAAGATGAGTTCAGAGTGCATTTCAAAATCTCAGTTCTTAACCTCAGTTTTCGATGTTTTTTTGAAGCAAATGTCATCGATTTTAGAAGGGCTTCTCAAATCCAGGACAGGGATGTCTGGAGGGTTGGGGAGTGTTCGCAAACGAAGCTGTGTTCCAAGCGCTTTAAGGATATTTTCAAAACGTCGGTTCTTAACCACAATTTTTGAGGTTTTTTTGGAGGAAATGTCATCGATTTTTGAAGGGAATTGAGAAAGACAGGGACGTCTGGAGGTTTGAGGAGTGTTCGTGAACGAAGCTGAGTTCCAAGCGCTTTACAGAATCCCAGTTCTTAACCTCAAGTTTTAAAGTTTTTTTGTGGGAAAGGTCATCGATTTTTGAAAGGATTTGAGAAAGACAGGGATGTCTGGAGTTTTGGGAAGTTCTCGTGAACGATCCAAATGATTTAAGCATATTTTCCAATTCCAACTTTTGAGGTGATTTCCAGAAGAAAAATGAACAAGACTTCAAAGCTTTCGCCCAAATTTAAAATTCCACTCCCCAGTGAAACCTCCTCCCCACTCGCATACGTGTTTACCTAGAATCTCATGAATTTTTGTAAAAACTTTGCGATGAAGTGCAACGCAAACTTTCCACCATTCCCGAAAAAGAAATATGGACTCTCCAAAAGGCAGAAAAATGTATCTCTTTCAACCCAAACGAGAGGGGGACAAACTAAAAATATTTTTTCTTCCAGGAAATATCTCAGAAATGTGCTCACACACACGGAATTCCACCCGAACAGATCCACTGTTTTGTGGTTTTGATTGTTTCATTCTCGAAAGTATTTATCTTTGAACACACCCACAACGAGGGAGAGAGTGCAGAGCAATTCAAGCATCCACCACAGAGGCCACTTAAGTCACCGTTATGAAAGAGTCACGTACCTTACTCGTTGGCTCATAAATATTAGGGACATCGCCTCTGTTATTGCGGCGGATATGTGCGCCCATTCTTCTCGCACGTTCCTCCTGCTCCCAATTCAAAATGAAAGAATTTATTTAAAAAACAACGAGAGTGAAAACCGTTAAATAACACCATCAACCATCACGCTCGTTGCTTAAAATGTGGTCTGAGAAGAGCAAGGAGGAGGCGAGAGAGGGGGGAGGGAAGGGAAAACTAACAAATGTTATGCCATCGAGAAATAAATGTGGGTCAACATACGAGAGATACGAAACAGGCCACAGTGCGGTATTGATCCTACTCCAGGATTTAATAGAAACTCAATGTTTGTGTTGAAATGGGAGAATGCGGTCTTCCCCAGCTCTGCGTGTGTGTGTGTGGGGGCATGGCTAATGGAAAAACAAATAAAGATAAAAGTGCAGAGCACAAGCGAAAAATAAATACGACTCCGACTGCAGAGATACAATCAAAACTTGTGCTTTGGGCGATGGTACTTAGCCTAATTAAAATCAGGGCGGGGTCGTCATCGCCACAAATATTGAATGATTTTAACCGAAAAAAGCTAGCGAGCGGAGGAGAAAAAAAATCAATCAAAGCGGTCAACCGGGAATGCAGGGGCTATTCGAAAGTCATTTGCAGAAAACATCCCTGCATTCGAAGCTGAAATTGGATTACATTTTGCCTTAATCATACGGCTGGGTGATTATATTTGAGTGAGGGGGAGTGGGGGGGAGGGGGTTTAGGTTCCTGGTTACATCATCCGTTGGGGCAGAGTGATTTAGAAGAAGGTTGAAGGCCAGTGGTCAGTGGCGTTGAGGTCTTGTGGATGCGAAGTCAAGGGAATCCAATGAAATCGTTGAAGGAAATCGCTTAGAAATGACACTCCGCAAGTCAGAGATTTTGCAGGAGGCAGAATTGACCAGACATCGATGTTAAATCAGCTACCGTGACCGAGGATTCAAGGGAACTGATGCAAATCTTGGATAAAATTCCACACAATGACTGGTGACAGTTGACAGATGTCAGACAAGTCAAGCAAGGCCGCGTATTTTTCACGAAAGTCAAAGATTTCAGCTGCTTTAAGACTCAAGAAGAGGCACAAGGAGGTACAAGGATATGACAAATTCACAGTATCGAACTCAAAACAAGTGGAACCAGGATCGATGACAGTTCATGAATAATGACAGACGACGTCAAAGATGCTGACAAATTTTCGTTGACAGATGCTTCAAGACTCAAGAAGAGGTATGACAAGGTGCAAGGAGATGACAAGTTCACAGTAGCGAACTCGAAACAAGCAAAACCAGAATCAATGACTGTTCATGAAAAATGACAGACGATGTCAAAGATGCTGTTGTTGACAGTTGCTTCAAGACTCAAGAAGGGGTGTGAACTTATGACAAGGATTTTTGTTACCGATGGCGAATCGAACAGAATAAAAATTGATGACAGGTGACGTAAAAAATTATGACAATTTTTCTGTGACAGTTGCTTCAAGGCTCAAGAAGAGGCCTAATGCTATGACAAGCATTTTTGGTACCGAAGGCATCTTCACAGTAGCGAACTCGAAACGAGCAGAACAAGAATTGGTGACAGTTCGTAAATAATGACAGATGATGACAATTTGTTGTTGACAGTCGCTTCAAGACTCAAGAAGAAGCGTGAAGTTATGAAGCATCAATGAGGTGAGATCCCTAATTCCTTAGCAACGAGGACCGAAGTCAAAGGATTCAGTTGCTACAAGGCTCAGGCATGTCAAGGTACAGATGACAAGTTCACAGTTGCGAATCCGAAACAAACAGAACCAGAATCAATGACAGTTCATGAAAAATGACAGATGACGTCCAAGATGCTGACAAATTGTCGTCGACAGTTGCTTCAGGATTCAAAAAGAGGCGTGGAGTTATGATTTTGGTACAGATGACAAGTTCACAGTAGTGAACTCGAAGCAAACCGAACCAGAATGAATGACAGTTCATGAAAAATGACAGATGACGTCCAAGATGCTGACAAATTGTCGTCGACAGTTGCTTCAGGACTCAAAAAGAGGCGTGAAGTTATGATTTTGGTACAGATGGCAAGTTCACAATAGTAAACTCGAAACGAACAGACCAAGAAATTGATGACAGTTCATAAATTATGACAGATGAAGTCAAAAATGATGACAATTTGTCGTTAAGACAGTTGAGAAGTAAGGCACCAAGCAAGAGATGAAGTCCGTAATCCCTTAGCAACCAGGACAAATGAGGTCAGTTTAAATTCCCGACAAAGGACTCTGCAAGTGAATGACCAAATTAATGTATACATCACTTCCTTCGCACTCAATCAATAGACTGCTTGACTGCCATCCTTAAACTATCAACTGCCGTCCCATTACATGCTACATTGCAACCTTCCTCCCATCGATGGACAGAGAGACAGAGAGAGAGAGAGACAGAAAGTGAGCAAACAAATTGAAGGATTAATCGGATTCAGCAATTGCCTCACACATCGTTAACCTCACAATTCAAGGGCCAATCTCTATCGCTGATTTTCATTTCGAACCATGCGCCATCATCCAGAGACCATCATCATCATCATCATCATCATCATCGTTTCGGATCATACTGACAAGTCAATCAGTCAGTGAGTTATGGCTTAATGTTTACAGTCCTCCTTAAGGGACGGACCACACTTGACAACTAATTACGAACGACATAAATAAATTGATAACAATTAATTACACGAGCCTGTTGTCGACCACTGCCACACCATCATTAGCACTTAAAATCATAAAATTAACGGCAAAGCGTTCTTCTTCTTTCAACGGCCATAACGACACATAGACGATGACGATGATGACGACAAGAAATTATCCTTGTCAAGGGAAAAAAAACACACCCTCGGAGTTTAATCACTCACAAAAGGAGCCGGGAGAAGGTGAACTTAATTCAAAACTAAGTGTCCAAGGATAACAGCTTTCCCAGACAGAGAGAGAGAGACAGAGAGAGAGGCTATGTGTATTCGATTCAATCCGTGAAGCTTTTTTTTCATCGATTATCCTTAAATTTTTCACGAGAGGCGGAGCGGGTGCGTGTGCCGGTGGACGAATCCAATTGGGGTTAAGCTCAAACGGTTTTTTTTCCTTCTTCTTCACATTTCCCACAGACTGCTGCAGGCAGGGGTGGCGGGGACGTGTGCGGGTGGATGAGTGTGTACGCCCCTTTGTGTGTTTGGGAGATTTATTAGCACACTAAGTACCGAGATAATGGAAATCGCTGTCTTGTCCTAGTTTGCTGTGAAAGTTTTTACGTTATTGCCGAAGAGGGGGTGGAGGTGGGATGGGGTGGGTGGAGAAGACGTGAAGGGATTCATGAGGTTTTGCGTCATGGGACACTGACTGGAGGGGAAGAACTTCTTTGAAATGCGTCACGTCAAGATGAATTCCTGTCAAGACGGGAGTTGAAGGACTTCTCTCTAATCGAAGGCATACGCTCATGTGCGTCATAGCGCATCGTAAGCGCAGTTGACGGCTAAAAATGTCTCTAAACTGCCAGAGCTGACCGCCTAACTACTCAGCGGGCTCCCGCCTCGTGAAGGGTCTCTCCCTGAGACCGTCTGACCGCCTAAAACCACGCTTAAGTCATAGTTTACGACTGGATGGCGCAGTTGGTTAAGTGCCTGCCCCGAGTTAGAGGGGTTTCAGGTTCGAATCCCAGTGAAATCGAATCTGGCCCAGTCCCCATTTGCCGTTGGGATCGAATTAACGGCGCGATCACTGGAGACGACTGGATGGCGCGGTTGGTTAAGTGCCTGCCCCGAGTTAGAGTGGTCCCAGGTTCGAATCCCAGTGAAATCGAATCTGGCCCAGTCCCCATTTGCCGTTGGGATCAAATTAACGGCACTGTTTTGAGTCGGAGTGCTCCAGTGTAGTGTTTCAAAAAATACTCCGAAAAAAATGCCATAATTTCCCTCAAAAACCATCAAGCACCCACTTATCCCAGACACGCACCTTCGAGTTTTGCGAATGAACCCCTGATGGACAAACAGAAATCCTTAAAAATCCCACATTAGTGCCCACATCGTAGGCCTCAGTGTATGCCCACAGCCACCATCACCGACTGTCACATCCTGCCAACAGCAGTTCACATCCAGGACGTGTATAATTCCAGACTGAAAAGGGACGCCGCCTCTATCTCTCGGCCACTTCACTCCGAAGCAACCATCATTGGCATCGATAGGATCAACCATTTCAAAAATTTATGCGTCCCCCGATGGGATGATGATGATGGTTTGGCCAAAAAGAGGATGTCACACACAAACACACGATCGTGCGTCTGGGGGATGCTGACTTGAATGTGGACAAAAAGCTTTTGTCATTTCCCTTCAATTTGACACCGACCGACCGACCGGCCGCCTTCACATTCACACCCAACAACACAGCTCGTGTGTGAGGTGCTTGCGGATGAAGGACGAGGGATGGGGGAGGGACGAAAGAGTATCCTAGTCACAAAACATTGCGTGTTACAATCCAGGGAAGTGTAGCGGGATGAAAGAGATATGAAAACATGAAAACATGCAGACAGCAGCTTGTACTGTGGACTCCCGTTTGGACGGAGTAAGACCCGAATGGACTACAGGACATCGAAATACATGGCAGTACACACAACATGAGCATGGACATGTGTAAATTGCAAATCAATTTCTAACGCGCGTATTTGTGTACATGTGTCGTGTCCTGTGTGCGTGGTAAGTGGAATGGACAGACGGGTTTTGTACCGCAGTCGGTGGTGTCCTTGCGGAAGTGACACAGGATATTAAATATTCTACTTCATTTCTTTGAGGGAATGGTGTCTTTCTGTCGTTCTGTTGTTGTGCGTTTTTGGGATGTTTCTCGAAGGGAACACGCGCTCCATGGCCCGGGGCGGTGGAGGCTTTAGGTGGATCTGACTTAGAGCCCAATATACATAATGAAGCAATTAAGTGCCGTGTGGTATGGTTATGTGGCAGAGTAGATGAAATACGGGATGGGTTAATGGCATGGCATAAGAAACTGAATCTGAGAGACAACGCACGGTGTATGATCTGGTGAGGGGCGGGGGAATGTAGCTGAGACGTGGGTGAGGTGAGCGAGTGAAGGTCATCGAGGCCTATTACATTTCATTTCACGTTGGAAAGTGATTCCGGATCGACAGCGTCAACGAAAGTCAATTGAAAGTCAGATTTGCGACAAAATGGTGGACGAAGATGGCAGATTGGGACAAAACGGTGGATCAGAATGAGCTTCAGATTGCGACAAAATGGTGGACCAGACTGAGGGACCGATTGCAGGGAAATTATGGACCAGAATCAAAGTCAGACTTGCAACAGAATGATTGACAAGAAGGAAAGGTCCGATCGCGACAAAATGGTGGACCAGAATGAGCGTCAGACTGCGACAAAATGGCGGAGCAGAATAAAGTCAGTTTGGGACAAAATGATGGGTCAGAATGAAAGATGGCCACAAAATGATGGAACAGAATGATAGATTGACACAAAATGGTGGAACAGAATGAAGGTCAGATTGCGACATAATGGTGGACCAAAATATTGATCCAATTGCGACATTATCGTCGACCAGAATGAGGGTTCGATTGCGAGGGATTGATGCAGCAGAATCAAGGTCAGATTTGCAACAGAATGGTGGACCAGAAGGAAGGCCCGATCGCGACAAAATGGTGGACAAGAATGAAAGTCGAATTTGCAACAAATTGACGGACCAAAATGAAGGTCAGATTGCGGCAAAATGGTGGACCAGAAGGAGTCTGACTTCGACAAAATGGTGGAGCAGAATGAAGGTCAGATTGCGACATAATGGTGGAACAGAATAAGCGTCAAACTGCAACGAAATGGTTGACCAGAATGAAAGGCATTTTGGGACAAAATGGTGGACCGAAATGAAAGTCAGATTTGCTACAAAATTTTTGCGAAAGAGGGTCATGATTGCGACAAAATGGTGAACCAGAATGACAGATTGCCACAAAATGGTGGACCAGAATGAAAGATTTGCGACAAAATGGTGGACCAAGATAACAGTCAGATGGAGACAAAATTGTGGATTAGAGTTAAAGGCAGATTCCCACAAATTGGTGGACCAGAATGAAGGTCCGATTTGCGACAAAATTATGAACGAGGCTTAAAAACAGAGACGCAAAAGAGACCGTTGCTTCAAGGCGGCAAACGAAAAGCTGTCCAGGAACAAATACGACAATAAATCCAGCTTATCCTTTCATTACGTCCAGAGTAACATCTTTTTTTTCATCCTTTCGGCATCCAGCTCGTTAGCAATCCAGGTTCAAGTCAAGTAACAGGAATTCATTTCGATTCCAACAGCTGATGCTGTTAAAACACCGTTAAATCACTCACACAAATTGTTGATATAAATTATTCTTCAAAACGAAACAAAAGAAACAGAAAACGAACAGAGCTGTTAAGGACAAAATCAAAAAAAGGCAGAAAAACATAGAAAAACATAGAAAAAACATAGAAAAAACATAGAAAACATAGAAAAAAATAGAAAAACAATTAAAAAAATTAAACGAAAAATTCCCAATCGATCTTTAATTGAAACAAAACCAACGACAAATCCAACAAACGTCATTCACTTAGTAGTAGTATATATATATATATATAATATATGAATATATTTATATAACAGTACACACCAAGTTAGAAAGAGGTGACAGCATACAGAGCGACAATCACACGCGCATCCTTGTCAGGCGCGCAAATCTATCAAATACCAACCCCGACTGAAAGGCGTGTGCAGTGTGTCATGTCACCTCCTTCCAAAATGAACAAAAAAACATAAAAATAACTCCAAACGTACACATTTAGAATAAAACAGGGGAATTGTAACCAAAATCGAAACTAACAAAATTTTCATCATTGTTTTCTTTTGAAGCAAATTTTGTGTGTTTTCTCGTGAATAACCAAACGTAAATAACGACAACAAAGAAAAAAACGCAAAAAACATAAACAAACAACCAAACAATCAAACAAACAAACAAACATCTCATTTTGAGGTTAGTTTTGTTGGCCAAGATGGATCGTCGCACGATGTGCAAAACATAATGAACTCACCATCATGGAGCGGATCTATTGTGTGAATCATAAGCTGCAATAGGCCATGACGAAATTTTGCACCGGTCTGTGTACTACCAGCAGTTCCACCACTGCTATTACCTGTCGCTCCGCTGCTCGATCCGGCCGGGCCAGAACGAGTTTCCGATGCTGCCCGCGATGTCACCGAACCACCGGGCTGAGTGGCCATTGATGTTTCTGATGAATTCGCCGCATTGCCCTAGAGCGAGGGAGGGAATAGAAAAAAATTGTTTTTTTGTTTCGATTAAACATTTATTGGGGACAAGGATATTTAAGGTTGGAAGGAGCTTTTTTTTTGTAAAGAGAGAGAGAGAGAGAGCTAGGATTTGTTATTTTGTAAATTTTGTTCATCAAATCAAAAGAAATACAAACGAAAGAGGGTAATCAACGGAAGGAAATTAATTCTCTTTCTTGTGTTTTTTTTGCATTTTCACAAAAGAAGCAGTTGTTTTTTCTCAAAAGAAGTTGAAGAAGTTTGTTTTGTCTTGTGGAAGGTCAGTAATCAAAATCAAATGAAAATCACAGAAAAATCTTGTCAAATCTTCGAAAAAAAGGAAGAATCAGAAAGGAAATCATAAAAAAGCGTTGCCAGATAGATACAAAGCGCACGAGAGACAGCGAGAGAGAGAGAGAGAGAGAGAGATAGAGACAGAGAAAGAGTGTAAGACAAACTTAGTTCCTCTCGTTCAACACAAAAAATAAACAAATTTCGTTTCAGCTGTTGTCAAAAAATCATAAACCAACGAAAAGAACGGAACAAAACTTAACGGAAAAACAGAAAAAAACTTATCAAGATTTATTTAGTGGTAAATATATGTATCTAGATATATTTAATTTTGTTCTTTTGTTTTGTTTCTTGTTTCTTTTAAATTTATTTTTCAATTAAGCGCAGTGGGAAGTTTTTAGTAAAATAAACAACAACAGTTTATATATATATATATTATTTTTCATTAAAAAAACGCTATAGCAATGGAAAGATGTATATATAAATGTAAAAGAATAGAAAATAGTTGAAGAACTTCTAGAAATGTGGATGAGTTTTTGAGAAATTCTTTTAGTTTTATGGGGGTTCTTTTTTTGGAAAGAAGAGGTCCTAAAGGAAGGTAGATAAATATATTTATTTTTTATTTTTTTTTTGTTGTAAGTCAAAGTATGTACAGGAAGAGTTTTTTTTTGTAGAATGCAGATGGGAATGATGCAAGAAGAGTTTAAAAATTGCTTACACATAGTAGACTTTAACAAAACGCATGCAGTCTCTAAGAGCAACATAAATATAAAAGAATTAAAAAAAAAGAAAGAATATATATTTTTGAACGCACAAAGGAATGAAAATTAAGTCTTTCTTTGAAAAATCCTAAGGATCATAGGGAGAATCTAGTCTAGACAACAGTTCAGCTGATGCGACACGGGAAATTTGGATTTAAAACCTCCTGAGTAACAATTGGTGCACGTGATTAACTTAGAAACGGGTGATTCGGACGTTTAAAAACTAGTTTTGAGTAGAAGCGAGCCATGAAATGTCTAGTCGATGCCTCATAGGGAGAGGAAATTTGAATTCAAAACCCTTTAAGCAACAACCGGTGCCCGTAATGGTCTTGGAAACGGGTGACATTAACGTTCAAAAACACGTTTTGAATAGAAGCGAGCTATGGAATGAAAAAAACGCTAAGGATCGCAGGAGGTCTAGTCTAGAATGTAGTTCACCAGATGTGACATGGGAAATTTAGATTCGAAACCTCTTGAGGAACAATCGCTGCACGTGATGAACTTGGAAACAGGTTCTAAGGTTCAAAAACACCTTTTGAATAGAATCAAGTCATGGAACATCTTGTCACTGCCTAAGACATGGAGGAAATTTGGATCTAAAAGCCCTTGACCAACAACCGGCGCAAGTGATGAACTTGGAAAAGGGTGACTCCAACGTTCAAAAACTTATTTTGAATAGAATCAAGTCATGATCATTGCCTCCGAAGGAGTTTTGGATTCAAAACCTCTTGAGCAATGGAATGTCTAGTGGCTGCCTGAGAGAGAGAGGAAATTTAGATCTAAAACCCTTAAGCAACAACCGTCGTCCGTGATGATCTTGGAAACGGTTGACACTAACTTTCAAAAACGCGTTTTAAATACAATCAAGTCATGGAATGTATGCTCACTGCCTCGGAAAGACGTATTAAGGCAAGGATTAGAGATCTTTGGGCAGTTGAAGTGAACTTCCTCTTCTTTAGCGGACGCTACAGTTCGGGGTGAACCTGAGCCTCGTGTCTTTTTAACTGGCACTTGGGCTAGTCGCCTTCAGTTTCAGACACCCAGCTGATTGAGGTCCTTTTTCATTTGGGCACGTCATCGGAGGCAAGGGCTTCCTCTACTACGTTGTCTCTCGGGGTTGGAATCGAAGGCTTTCCGAGCGGTAACGTTTGTGTCCATTCGCTCTACATGCCCCAGCCAACTAAGTAAGACGTTCACATTCGTTTGACTCTGTCGATGTCACTGAACAGCTCGTAGACTTCGTCGTTTAATCTCCTCCTCCAAACTCCTTCTGCGCAAACGGGACTAAATATAATTCAAAGGATTTTCACGTCGAAGCGACGAAGAATTTCGTCGTCCGCTTTTGATACAATCCATGCTTCTGCGTCAAACAACAGGACGAGGACTAGCAAGATTTGATTCTTCGAGAGAGGGCTCTATTTCAAAGATTCAAGATCTTTGGGCACCTGAGCAGTCAGAGGCTTAGAGCGACCATCAGAAATGAATAAACATGGTTTTGAGCACCAAAGGACATTCGTGAACCCTTTGGCAGGGCAAATTATTAAAAAAAATTAAATTAAGTTCAGTAAGCATATCCTTCCTAAGAACGTTCCTTCAATAAATTCAAGCACAAATCAGAGATATTAGGCTTCATCCTACAGTCACTCTGGACAGTCCTGTAACACTTCAAAAACTGAGAGAACTTCTAAAACGCAAAACCTACCGACTGGGGGTGCTTCTGGCACACAAAACCCCGAACACCAAATGACGTTCACTTCTCACAACGAACACGCTGCAGTTGATGCACATAACAGCCCCCAAGATAACAAGTGAAAAGAAGTTTCTAACTCCACCATGACGTGTGCAAAATGCATCCAAACAGACAAACGCAAAAACTTTTAATGGGCCACCTCACACAAGAGGGTCCTTCCGTCACATAACTCTGTCTGCCGTATGCTATGCAATTATACAGCACGAGGAAGTTGTTGATGACCTCGCTGAAGCAAGGGACACATCGCAACAACTTCCACTTCAAAACAAAAGCGAGGTGTTCCCATGGCATCCCACCGCCGGCTTGACATTTGCCACCGCTGCCACGTCCCCGAACAGCTGGCCTCTTTGCATTGCCTTCGTCATATGTTCAGTGAGACGCTGTATGTAATTAACGGGTGACTTCATAATTAAATGTCTCCGAATGTTGATTTTTTAAACAAAAAAAAAAAAATCATTAATCGCTGAAAACTCGGACATTTTTAATTACACCCACGTTAACTGAACGAAAAGGTCAACAGCCCGTGTGTGTTCGTCAATAGAAACCCTCTCTCAGCAGCAGATCAACGGAGGTGAAGTTTCGCCCTCACGCACGCTGACGTACGCCACATATCCACTCAATTATTTAAATCATTTCGTCTGCCAACGCAATCACTGGCATAAATCAGAAACTCCGGACAAACTTTCACTCGGTTTTGACCTTAAAATACGACTACACTCGGGCTGGAGTTCACTTTAATTAAGGAGAGTCTTCCCCAAACGACACACATGCTTGACGATGATGGAGAGAAGTGCTTTCGGATTGAAGACATCCATCCATTTTCGACGACGACGCACGGTCTCTGAAGATGGGGACAAAATACAAATTTATTGACTTCCTCACTGCCACTCACTCCCTCTCTCCCTCTCTTCCCCTCTCATTCTCCTTCTGCTTGATTTGTGAATTTCAATTTACGATCGAAAATTTGTCGACATCCTTGGGGAAGTTGTCCCCTGTGTGCGTGTGTGTGTGTGTCTGTGTCGAGGACAACCGGTTTATCAGGACCTCTCAGTTGAATAAAGTTTAAACGGAAAAATGAAAGAATGAGAGAGTGTGGGGGGGGGGGGGCGCCCCATTGTGACGGAAATTACAACCCGGATTGACCGAAACGCTATCAGCATCCTCCTATGCACATGTGACCGCTATTTTAATAAATTTTTAAACTTTCTCCTCTCTCCGTGTGTGCGTCAGCCGGACGACAAGCACAACGGAGGCTGTGTTTAACGAGAGGCTATCAGTGGTCGGAGTTTTGTTTAGAGGAAACTTTGATATTGGTCACATTTGCCTGCGAGAGCAAACTTTCGAAGGTGATTTAATTAAAAAATTGATTTTCGAAGCGCCTCTTCCTGGGGACGCAATGATAGCGCTGTAGCGAGAAAGTTTTGTGTGCACGGTGCACTCTTATCATTCCCGTCGAGTCGAGAGTTGATTGACGCTGGCAAACTCCGACGTTGAACTTTGGGACGAAAATTGAAATCAAATGCAGTTTCCAGGACGAGAAGGTGATCCAATTATTATTGCATATGCACTCGTTGCCCAGGCCCAGACCCTCCATGGATCGGAGGCCTGATGAGTAAGTGATGCACTCGTTGACTCTTGGCCCCCTCTCATATATTTGAGCTGAGTTATTGTTTAGAACCCATCAAGAGGCACGGACAGCCCTGTGATTTGTGATTTTCAGAAGGATGTGGCTGAAATTAAATTGAATATTCATAGGCGACTCGGAGAGATTCAGAGTGTGTGCAAGTCTGAGGAGGGAATTACTCACTCACAAGGACTTAATTTGTTGCAAACAAGTTCCGATAATTGACTGCAAAGTTGGCACACTCAGGAAGACGGTAATTGCCTGGAATGAGGTGTTGGGAGTGAGACGGAAATTTGTTTATTGTGAGAATGGAGATTGGCTTTAAGACCAAAGGGCATTTTCTTTTCAAAATTTAGAGAAGCAATGGCAGCTGGTATGTTTCGTTAAGTTCGTTAAAGACTCTTCCAGCGTATTGGTAAGCGTCCCTGCAGCCTGCTTTCCTTCTCCAACGAATGATGTCAAATTTAAGGCAGAAAGTCATGACGGACTGGCAGCTGGTCAATAGCTTGTATGTTTCGTTGAGTTCGTTAAAGATTCTTGGAGCGTATTGGCAAGTGTTCTTGCAGCCTGCTTTCCTTCTCCAACAAATTATGTCAAACTTAAAGCAGAAAATCATAATGGAACGGCAGCTGGTCAATAGCTTGTACGTTTCGTTAAGTTCGTTAAAGATACTTGCAGCGTATTGGTAAGCGTCCTTGCAGCCTGCTTTCATTCTCCAGCGAATGATGTCAAATTTAAGGCAGAAAGTCATGATGTAATTGCAGCTGGTCAATATCAAGTACGTTTCGTTAAGTTCGTTAAAGATTCTTGAAGCGTATTGGCAAGGGTTCTTGCAGTCTGCTTTCATTCTCCAACGAATGGTGTCAGATTTAAGGCAGAAAATCATGATGGAATGGCAGCTGGTCAACAGCTTGTATGTTTCGTTAAGTTCGTTAAAGACTCTTGCAGCTTATTGGTAAGTATTCCTGCAGCCTGCTTTCATTCACACGAATGATGTCAAATTTAAAGCAGAAAATCATGATGGAATGGCAGCTGGTCAATATGTTTTACGATTCGTTAAGTTCGTTAAAGACTCTCGGAACGTTTTGGTAGGTGTCCTTGCATTCTGCTTTCTCTCTCCAACGAATGATGTCAAATTTAAAGGAGAAATTCCTAATGGAATGGCGGCTGGTCAATGGCTTGCATGTTTCGTTAGGTTCGTTAAAGATTTTTGGGGCGTATTGGTAAGTGTTCTTGCAGCCTGTTTTCACGCTGAGCTCGTGGATGATTCTGGGGGCGTATTGGCAAGTGTCCCCGCAGCACCCAACTCCCCATTCCCCCAACGAATGATATCAAATTTAAAGCAGAAAGTCATGTAGTCTCCACGAAAAATCCTCTTAAGTTGTTCGTTGCCAAGAAATATGACCGGATGCAGAGTAATCTCATTTTGATGAGACAAAAAGATCCGACCATTCCATTTGCAAAGGACCCACAGAACGCGCCCATCCTCCATTAAAATCCCCATCCCCCCCCATTTACCACTTCAACATTCCGAGAGCAAATATAATCCAAGAAAAATGAAAAGAAAAAGAAGCGAACAAAATCCAGGACGTGTAGTAAGCATTTTAAATCGCTACTTAAAATGTTCCTCCTAATGTGTGTGTGCTTTCCAGACAATTAACTAAAACGAAAGCGTACACATTTCGGTTAACAAATAATGTTTCACAAGCCAAAGAGGAAAAACTTCTTCTCCCGTTGGTCCTTTCACTGCACAGAGCCCCTTCCTGCGAGCACACTGACATGCCATATATGATAATTAATTTCACAAAGTAATGAGGATTCTCGTGTTTTTTTGCGAAGGACGATGAAAGCGAAAGACACACAGAGAGTGAGCGAGAGCGAGAGAGAGTCAGCAAAAAAGAAGCAGCAACTTGTTCCCCGAAGTATGCTAATTAAAGTGAAAAAGTTTCATGTATCAGTTGGTTTGTTTTTAAGTTGCTTTCTTCATATTTGTTTAATTTTTGTACGAGGAATTCAAAAGGCACATAAATGGGGGTCAGCACACAGAGCCGCTCTCCACGGGTGTATGCGTGGTTTCGCTGAAGAAGATTTTTTGAAGGAACCCCGAGACTGGGTGGCGGCTTTCCATTAAAATAAATTGAAGGGAAAAATAAATTTAATAATCTTTTATGCTCTCTCCTGTTGGAGTATTTGTTTTATGTTTTTGCTGGTGGGCGGCTTAAGTTTTGCTGAATGGAATTTCATTACATTTTACATCACTTTTGCTTTGACGATGACATTCAAAGTGAGGTTTTTGAGGCATCATTTGTGGCTGTAGATCTAAAGGCTTGCACGGTATAGCCACGAGATCATGAATTGACATTGGGAATTTAAGGCAATCGTCCTTTTAAGGAGAGCGACGAAATCCTTAAGAATATTGGACTGTTTTCAATTTATCCTGTTCGAAATTCTGTCGAAAAAAGCAATTCCTTCCGAAAAATGCGCCATATCTCGAAAACGGGGGTCAGGCTTTAACTTCCTTTATGTTTTCCTTGATTCATTACGAGGATTTTAAGCTTTTTATCACTCTAGGTCTAAGCTTTCATTTATAGCTTGGATGCTATCCCGATGAAACCACAGAAAAAACGAACTTTTGTCATGAATGCACCATATCTCGAAAACGGTGCGTCTGGCCTCAAATTCTTATTTATTAACTCTCATGCCCCGATGCTGGCTATAACGTTTGAGACATCATTTGTGACCCTAAGTCACAAATTTGTACGCTATAGCGATAAATCAGCACCAGAAACCGCGAAAAACCAACATTTTTTTTTTGAAAAATCCACCATATCTCGAAAACGGTGGGTCTAGCGACATTTTCTTTCTTAGTAACTTTCATACCGGCGTTCAAGACGAATCGTTTGGGCCATCATATGTGGTCCTAGGTCTCATGGTTTGGACTCTATAGCTGTAAACCGGCACCAGAAACGATGAAAACACAAACTTTTTTGAAAGAATACCCCTTATCTCGAAAACGGTGCGTTTGTCTTCAATTTCCAGTTTGTCAACTTTTATTCTGTCTTTCACTACGAAACGTTTGAGCCATCACTTATGATCCTAAGTCTCATAGTTTTCGAGCTATACCCATAAGTTCCCATCCCGAGGAGTCATAACCTCCTTTGCACCTCAGGACTTTTTTCAACTCCTTGACCAAATCCTGAGGCCTACACTCGTTCAGATCTCAAATTCTCGCTTTCCATCACCAGACACGTCATCTCCACCCAAAAAACCAAAGACATTTGTCCAAATTTTGATTTTCAAAAAATTGACACCAATTCAGCGGAAAAGTCGACCGAGAAGTTTCACAATCGACTGCATTTTTCGGTGAAAAATCGTCATTTTTTCGATTTTCAAAATTTTGTCGATTTTTGATGGGAAAATGGACGGAGATCGTGGGGTTGATGATATTTTAAGGAAATATGAAGAATTTGAAAGGATTGAGTGCCGCAGGATGTCACAGGATCAAAAAAAAGGACATAACCCGTCGAACAAACATTTTTTTCTGGTCACTATGTGGTTCTTTGGATGCGTCTGAAGGCGATCTATCGATGCTGGTTTTCAATACGAAACGGGTGAGCCCTTAATTGTGGTCCTAGGTCTGATGGTTTTCAAGTTATACCCATCGGAAGCGAAGAAAAAACGATTTTTTCTTCAAAAATGTACCATATCTCGAAAACTATGCACATGGCTTCAATTTCCCTTCTTCAACTTCTATTCCCGCGTTCATTATGAAATGTTTGAGCCATCACTTGTGTCCCTAGGCCTTATAATTTTCAAGCTATAGCCATGAATCGGCATCAGAATCGACGGATTAACGAACTTTTGTGAAAAATTCACCATATCTTGAAAACGATGCACCCTGGCGTCTGCCCCTTCGTTTCGGCTTTTATCCTGGCGTCCACTACAAACATTTTGAGCCCTTATTTGTGGCACTAGGTCTAATGGTTTACAAGCTATACTCTTCAGAAGCGAAGAAAAAACGGATTTTCCTAAGCATGTGCCATATCTCGAAAACGGTACGTCTGTCGTCGATTCCCTTCTTAATAAGTTTTATGACTTGATGCTGGTTGGAACATTTGAGGCAACATTCATGGCTCTAGGTGTAAGGGCTTGGAAGCTATAGCGGTGAATTGGTACTACAAATCAGGAAAAACTCACATTTTTTAAAATTGCATCATATCTCGAAAACTGCGGTCGTGGCGTTGATTCCTTTTTTGTCGCCTTTTATCCTGGCGTTCACTACGAACATTTTGAGCCCTCATTTGCGGCTCCGGCTCTGCTAATTTTCAAGATATATCCAATCAGAAGTGTCGAAAACAAACAATTCCATTTGAAAAGCCCTCCGCGTCAAAACCTTGTCCAACCAAAGCAGCTAAAGCAAACTCGCGATGACAGATGTCTGGATGGAAGACATAATTGCATTAGCAACTGCATAATAATTGACAATCTCTGCTGAGCGAGTGTAAACTTCTTAATGAATTCCCCTCATCTCGGCTCGGTAAATGCCAATTTCTGTCTCAACTTAACTAGTTTCCTCGCTGCATTATGACGCCTCATTCATCTTCATCTTCACCAGAATCGACTTCGCGGGAACTTCACACTTTGTCTGGTTCTTGAGGGAGTACGCATTAGCATTGTCGTTCAGTTGGGATTTTCCATTTCTTTTCCCAGCCAATTAACAACAGACGCAAATTGAAAAAAGAAATTCTGTCACACGAGAACCGGCAAAAATATCTGCCCAACAACTAGCGTCTTGGTTGAAATATAGCAGCACCCTCCGGGTTATGATCGTACACTGCAGTAATTTCCCATTTTCTCGCACTTCCCAAGTCGCACTGCTTCGTTCTTTTAATTAAATGAGTGAATGAAAAACAGCGGAAATCCAAGGCGAGCAAAAGGTTCGCAAAGGGGATACTCGTACGACAGTGGATATATGAAACGAACGGGGGTTTCCTTTTTCCCAACCGGGCACTTCTGAACTGCAGCCGCAGAGGAGAAAGGCCATCAAGTGGTTATTAAAGGATTTTTCTTTTGAATTTCGAATTTTTCTCCCAAGAAGTTCGGTTTGAATGAGAAGTGAGTCAAAATAATTGGAACTACGGGGGGGGCTTTAATTAATTTGAAAGGAGCAGGAAGGTCAGCCTGAATTTCAAGCATCCTCGACTGAGATTCTGAGGCAACTCCATCGGATGAACCAAACAAATCGAAGCAACTACCCTCGGTTGTGAACTCTCGCAAACATGTGCACGAACGATGGACAAATTACAGAAGATTGCAGAGTCCTTGCGCCATTATTGCAATTTATCTAATGATATCCTTACAGTCTCCAGTGCTCGAAGTGAAGTCAGACGAGTGCACAGTAAAAGTCAACAGCAAATGCTGCTGCAAGAGGAGAATCAATGCCCACGGGTGTATCTCATTTCGTACACAACTCGGATAAGATAACCAGAACAACAGAGCAAAGGGAGAAGCAGCAGAGGATAAACTTTAAACAAAAACAGAAAGAATAATCCTCGTTTATGAGGACGAGGAGCGACGAGGATGGGAATGTGCGCCTTGGGTCTTGGTTCATTTGGAACACGCCAACGAGTGGTGCTGGTGCAGTAGGCTAGGAGATGGTTTTCTGCATTCCTCATGTGTACCGATGTGCAATCCTCAAAGGATATTAGGAGGCATTCCCCGAGAGACTTCTGCCTTTGATGAGACTGTGAGGAGATGTGTAAGCAAGAGTTTTGTTTATCCTCCGAAGGATGGCTTAGTTGAAGGTAAGGTCTAGACAAATATTCAGCCACAAGAGCGGCTTTGAAAGGTCCTTCAGACACGAGGTTGTGCGATGCACGATTTGTTTTAAAGACTCTGCCTCTTCTCAGAACTTTCTCAAGCTATGCAGGATCACATCTATCAAAGGATGCCTCCTCTTAATGATCTCCTAATCGTTTTCACATTCTCACGTTTCCATAAGCACGCATCAGCACATCTCGACTGAATTGAGTGCAAGAAGCACTGGAGTCCTGGATTCGGAGCACTTCCAAAGGAATCTACTTATGGACAGACAGAGGACAGAGCTCAAGTGCATTTGCATATCCAAGTGCAGAGCACTCTCTCTCTCGATGGGGGAGGGAGAAGGGTCCCAGAGTTCCTTTCCATTTTTTTTTCCTGTTCTCCTTTTCGTCCGTGTCCATGTGAAGGATGTTGCTAATGATAAGTGCTTTGGATATTGAAAATTCGTGACCATACACACCATCCTGGGCACCAAAAATGAGCATTCATTTGCAGCAAATGCACGCACTCAACTCGGCATGAAAGTGGGACATTCAATCATTAAAGGATGACCTCCGCATTTGTTCAGAATGTGTTTGCACACGGATGCATTGGATAATTCATATTTCCCACCATAAATCTATCACCATCTGTTCGAAGGACACCGCCAACATGAAATTCATTGATTCGCTTAAAAAATTAACCACATTTTCTGACCGGATTGAGGTCGGAAACGGGGTTTTCGAAAAATCCAAAAATTCAAAAATCAAACAGTTTAATCCCACGGGCTTCAATTACCAAAGTGCTACTGGTAATCAGCGCTGGAAAATGAATCCCAACACCACCCACTCATCATCATCGAGTGGGAGAGTGGCAAAAGCCACTTCCCTCGGGAGATGTTCATATAAAATTGAAATCATAGGAAACCATTAAAGGCATTTATGAATACACAACCATCAGGGGGACAAGCATATCGCAACCATTGCCATCTTTATGGATCGTCGACCATTATTCAGAATTCATTTTTTTTGCTGCTCCTCCTCCTTCTCTGTTGCAACTCGTTCCTGTTTTTGCTCCGCAGTCTCTGCGGATTGTAATCGTTTGTGTCGTTTGGCCCCAGAAAAAAAGAAAACACCACACACACACAAGTAGCAGGAGGAATTTTATCTGCGCCCATCGCCACATTCCCACAAAACCATGGCACTGTCGAGAGAGAGACAGAGGAGGAGGAGGAGGAGGAGGAGGAGGAAAAGGAGCTCTTGCTTTCCGCATCCTGTGGCAATTATGTTCAGGATATATAATATTTTCCCGTGCCTCCACACTCACACCACAGATCCTCGCGTACACACTACAGTGTTTCATTAGCTTGAAAATTGTATCAGCATAAAATCATTTAGCTCAGGAAGGGCTGATGTGTTGTGTGGGGAGGAGATGGAGGGATGGGCGGGGGAGGTAGCCGAAAAGGGATGTTTCCTCGCAGGGAAACTAGGACAAGTTGTAGCTAAGTAGCAGCAAAATTCTTTTCGAGTGCACACATCTGAACACATTTAGCTCGCTCCAAAACCGAAAGCCCTCTCCAGTATTGATCGATAAGGACGTCACAGAGGGTTGGGCGGCGGTGGATGCAGAGAGAGGGTGCGGGACGGATAGGGTTGGATAGTGTGTTACATAAGTGTGTTCAATTGGTTCATTCTCGTTCACTGCTCAGCAGTCGTTTATCCCGTGTAAGGCGGCTGAACTTAATAGCACGTCGTAAATGGGGATTCTCTACTGCATGTGCGCGTGTGTGTGTGTGCAGAACACACCCCCAAGTCATACTCCACTCTATCAATCGGCTTCTTGGCAGAGTTAACGGTTTAATTATGTATTTTGTTTTATTTATTCATCTGTCTGTGAGCAGCAGTGTTCGGAGCGGTGAACCATGCGGGTGCGTGTGATAGAGGATAATCACCCAATTTTTCGGATATCGAAATAATGGAGTCCTCCCTCCTCTGGTATGCGGTTGAAATGGGGTCCTCGGTGAATGGGCAAAGGCACTCTCTCATTGAAGCTTATCTTCAGTTGATGTGTCACCACCACCGCGCCGCGTGAGGAGAGGATGCGTTAAGCTCTCGAAACAACGATTAGTTACCCAGACCGAGGGATGTAATGGGATACGAGGAGAAAGGATTTTATTAGCTCGGGGAAGGATATGGGTTCAGGAGAGTAGAGTGTGTGTAGTTTTGGGCATCAAAACGTGTTCTATTCGCGAAAGGGACCAAATTGAATATCAAATTTCGAGAAATAAATAGAAGGGGACTGAGTCTTTGGCGTTGAATTTCAAGACGAAATTTGTACGTTGGTGCGGTCGCGTGCTTACGGACACCAAACCTCGAACAAATTTATGGCCTGCAGACCGCCATTTAGACCGATACTGCCTAAGCCGCTTTGTCATTGAAAGCAAGGACTGGGGACCGCCATTTTGACCAAGACTTCCTAAGCTGCTTCGTCATTGAAAGCCTGGACTGGGGACCGCCTTTTAGACCAAAACTGCCTAAGCTGCTTCAGCATTGAAAGCGAGGAGACCGCCATTTAGACCGATACTGCCTAAGCCGCTTTGTCATTGAAAACAAGGACTGGGGACCGCTTTTAGACCAAAACTTCCTAAGCAAGGATTGGGGACCGCCATTTAGACCAAGACTCCCTAAGCTGCTTCGTCGTTGAAAGCCTGGACTGGCGACCGCCATTTAGACCAAGACTCCCTAAGCTGCTTCAGCATTGAAAGCGAGGACTTAGGACCGCCGTTTAGACCAAGACTCCCTCAGTTGCTTCGTCGTGGAGACCGCTGCTTAGACCGAGACTCCCTAAGCTGCTTCGTCACTGAAAGCCTGGACTGGGGACCGCCATTTAGACCAAGACTCCCTAAGCTGCTTCGTCGCTGAAAGCCTGGACTGGGGACCGCCATTTAGACCAAGACTCCCTAAGCTGCTTCGTCGCTGAAAGCCTGGACTGGGGACCGCCATTTAGACCAAGACTCCCTAAGTTGCTTCGTCATTGAAAGCATGGACTGGGGACCCCCATTTTGACCAAGACTCCCTAAGCCATTTAGAACAGGACTCCCTAAGGGGCTTCAGCATCGAAAGCGAGGACTGGGGCCACCCTTTAGACCAAAACTCCCTAAGCTACTTCAGTGAGTTTTTTGTCATTCAGCCCAAATTTTCGAAGTTTCTGAATTCACCCAAAACTCGAATCACTCCGGCAAGCGTCATCAATTATTAAAGGATCCCCTTCAAAGCAAATTAAACACCATTAACATCCTGCCGCATCTCCAACGCCTCCCTCTCTCTCTCTCTCCCTCTCTGCGTATCGACACTTGAGCAGTTTTTCATGCTCACCGAGCACAGCCGCTTCTATGACTATTCAAACAGTCCCCGGTATCTCTTGGTTTGTGTATGCATCTAATGGAGATATATGTATCGTATATACCGAAGCTTAATGCGAAACACGCGCACGACCATTTCTCATATCGTTCCAAAAAAGTTTCCCCATCTCCGCGGCGCGGTGTCGGCGCGGTTCCTGAATGGGTTTTCAAAAATAAAACAAACGGAACACACACAAAAAAAAAGAAGGAATTCTTCAAAATCGTGAGATGAATTCTAAATTCATTCCTCACACACCCCATCCCACAGGCGGAACATAGACGAGGGAAAAACGAATGAAAATGAATCGTCTAACACTAGCTTGAAATTCAGCAGATTCAGCAAAACGAATTGTTATCCTCTGCGTCAACGAAAAAGACTGCGGGACGAGGCAGATGAGAGAGGGGAAAAGATGAGAAAAGTTGAGGAAAGATGAGAAAAGATTGTTTATTTGATAAATATTTACGAGCGCATTTCCCGTCCGTCAAATGCGGTTTAGTTGGTTTCCTCGGCTTAGAACGGGGCCGAGGAAAACCGCACACACACACACATGGCCTATTCGGAGGAATGTCAGGAAATGATGAGCTCTCGAGAGGAGGAATTTATTTTTACACCCTCATCCCCCGCAACGAGTTCAAATTCGTATCCAGCTCAAAGTCAGCGCAGACATTCAGCGGGAGGCCGCTTATTTTTGGATGCCACAAAGCAAACGGGCGAAATTTTGCTCGTAATTGAATTAATTACGATTATAAATAAAGGAAATTCAATCAAAAATCATAATAGCACAAATTATTCAGAGGGTCTGCGCACAAAGGCAACCGAGACAGAGAGAGAGAGAGAGAGGGGGAGGGAGAGAGCCAGATCTAATTAACGGCGCTGAAATTTAAATTATTAATTTGGCATTACCTTGTGAATTTCGCATTAACACTCCTTTTAGTTCAGTGAAATCACCGTCGGAGTGGAAATTTAATGAGAGCTCTTTATTTTTTGCCGCGATTTTAAGGAGCACATGTGACAGAGGGGACTTCTGTGCCCACTGTCTGTGCGTCAGGAGGTTTAGGAAACCACTCTCTCCGAGTCCAACTCAAGCCTCACTTCATTTTCCGTGTTAAGGACACATCAAGGATGCAAACAGACGCTCAAGAACCCTAAGGCACTCCTCCACAACCATCGCAGCATCCTCAAAACCAGACCAAGAGTCAGAGATCTATTTTAAACTGACTTGGGGATTGGACAAATATGCTCTGCTAAAAATACCCATTACCCGGATAATCCTCCTGCAGTCCTTGTTAACTTGTCCAAATAATCTTGTTATTCATTTTGCCCAAAGCTAATGCACAAAGCTCTCACACACACACACACACACACACACACACAGAGACAGAGAGCCATCGAAAGAGAGACGTATGCATATGATCCTAATTGCAGAGCAAACATGAACCTCTTCCTGATGCAAAGTGGAAGCAGAAAACTGAAGGAAAAAAAGGAAAAACGTATCCCTTTGGTGTCATAGTCACGATCTAAAATATGCACACACCCTAACACTAACCAAACACCGGGATAAGACCACCTTTCCAGTGCAAATTGCGAATAAACTTTCCAAAGGATCCACATCCCCCTCTCACACATCGTCTGCATCGTGGACACACACTCACACATCGTCTAGATTGTCAGGCGAAAATTCCTCAATTAGCATGTCGTCCTGTGAATCAACAAAACGAACAACAGAACCTCGGACGCTGGTCTAAAATAAATCCCCGTGAACGACAGCAATTCTCGACTGAAGACCACCGACAACGGTCCTTCGGCGACAGGGGGGACGAAGAATTGTAATTGAATCCACTAGATACAGATAAAAGTCAACAAAACTTAACAACACGGGGGATAACTGAATGTCATTCGGACACCGGCATGTCCGTGTTTCTTTTTGTTTCGTTGAGCGAGTCCTTTCGTGGTGAATTTTGCACCTGCTGCGGTGTGTGGCTGTGATTCGCTTGATTTTGTTTTCCAAACATAAAATCTTCGGGTTTATGGAATGAAATTAGCATCCTTTGCAGGATTCAGTGCTTTTACACAGAATCCCCTCTGGCAGCGGGCACAAATAGTCCTCTGATGGGTCTCGAAACGGAAATGAATTTATTAAAGAATCCTTTTAGCGATTTTTTTGCTCATGTTTGCAGAGGATTACTGCGTTAGTGGCAATCGGGGAGAGTCCACAAATGGTCGGCGCATAAAGGTGAAGCAACTATTCACCGTGATTTGATGTGACACCAGATGGCTGTGGCAACTGGCTAAGCCCTCAAAATGGATTTAGTGGGTTTTCGAAATAAATTAGTGAAGTCCCTAGGCGCCAGCAGATGGGCAGGGAATAAATTAATTTTGATTTAGGAGATGGAGTGGACTTTCAGTGACCGAAGGGAATCGTGGGGGTGATTTTTTTTGAAGTGATGGGCTAGTAAACGTCAAGCAGTTTTTGTTGTTTCGCTGAGAAACGAAGGCTTGACTTTTGAATCTGGAATCACTGGAAGGACAGCTGCTGATATTTTCCTTAAACCTTAACGGACTACAAACGAGTCTGAGAATCACTGGAAAGACATGGGTCAAGGATTCGACTCTTTAATCTGTCTGGAATCACTGGATTCCAGTGATTCCACTGGAAAGACAAAATGTCAAGGAAACAGTTTCCGTTGTTTCACCTTGACCTGGACTCTCGGAATCACTCGAAAGACACACGTCAAAGATGCAACTTCTGTGGTTTCCCTTAAGTTTTGACGGACTACAAACGACTCTGGAAATCACTGGAAAATCAAACGTCAAGGAGACAGCTTTTGCTTTTTCGCTTCAGCCACATGAAATTATGACGGACTACAAACGAGTCTGAGAATCGCTGGAAATACCCGGGTCAAAGATTCGACTCTTGAATCTGGAATCACTGGAATCACTGGAAAGACCAAACGTCAAGGAAGCAGTTTCCGTTGTTTCACTGAAACATGAAGGCTTCACTTCACTTGAACTCTCGGAATCACAAGCTGCAAATCTAAACCTTGACGGGCTCCAAACCATTCTGGCAGTGACTGGAAAGCAGCTTCTGTTGTTCCGCTTAAGCAACATAAAGCTACGACCGTCTACAGCTTCTGTTGTTTCACTGAAAAATGATGCCTTCTCTTGCTATTCTTGAATCTGGAATCACTGGAATCACTGGAAAGACAAAACGTCAAGGAAGCAGCTTCTGTTGTTTCTCGTAAGCCTTGATGGACTACCAATGACTCTGGGCATTCCTGGAAAGACACGGGTCAAGGATTTGACTCTTGAATATGGAATCACTGGAATCACTGGAAAGACAAGAGTCAAGGAGGCAGCTTCTGTTGTTTCTCTTGACACTTAACAGAATATGAATGACTCTGGGAATCCCTGATCTGTTTCTCTTAAGCCCTGACGGACTACCAACGACTCTAGCAATCACTGGAAAGGCAAACGTGAAATATGCAGATTCTGCTGTTCCGCTTAAGTGACCTGAAGCTATGACGGTCTAAAAAAGACTCTGGAAATCACTAGAAAGACAAGCGTCAAGGATACAGTTTATCTTGTTTCACAGAAACATCAAGCCTTGACTTCTGGTTCTTGAAACTGGAATCACTGGAAAGCCACGTTTCAAGGAAGCAGCTTCTGTTGGTTCTCTTAAGTGTTGACGGACATGACAAACGTCAAGGAGGGAGTTTCTGTTTTTCCTCTTAAGTCTTGACGGACTACAAACGACTCTGGGAATCACTGGAAAGACACACGACAAGGATGCAGCTTGTGTTGTTTAACTAAAACATGAAGCCTTGACTTGCGACTCTGGGAATCACTGGAAAGACACGCGTAAAGTATGCAGCATTTGAAGCTTCACTGAAACATGAAACCTTGACTATTGAATCTGGAATCACTGGAATCGCTGGAAAGACAAACGTCCAGGATGCAGTTTTTGTTGTCTAAGCTTATGACTGTACACAAACGACTATGGGTATCACACCGCAGGTCCCGATTGATCAGAAAAGTCCACCACCACCAACTGAAGACCTTCAAAGCTTCAACCTCTCCCCCTCCACCCTTGCCGTTGGCAGGTATAAAAAAAAACGATTTAAAAAATTTCGAGGACACCAAAATCTCATCAAATCTGTTTCAGGAAATATGCTTCCACCGCCCACCAAGCCTGCGCCCAACCCTGCGGCCAAAAAAGGAACACCATTAAATGCGAATCACGACGAAATGTCCTCCCTTTTCCATATGATTGCATCCTTTCTGTCAGTTTTATGTATTTGAATGGTTATTGCGCGTATAATCGTTCGGGTAGCATCATGTCCCGGGTCCTGAAAATTCGTTTTCTTCCATTAAATCGAGCAAGGGGCCAAGTTACGACTTCAGACGAGGAGTTTGTGGGACGAGATAGACTTGAACTTTACCATTTCCTGTCGCGATTGAGTGTGTATCCTCTTTGGTCGACTCGAAGGTCGGGTGTCTCGCGGATGACATCAACTGCTGCTGCTTAGCTGCGGTGATTCTATTTCACCAGAGAACACAGGGGGGATGGAGGGGAGAAGGTTAAAGGTGCATCTTGTTGGTTTGGAGCCAACTGTAACTTCCTCCAGACAATCGATTTCCATTCCTAAGTCGAAACTAATTACACTCGTGCATCACAGGGGCCACACAGTGAACATAATTAAACGTCGTACACTTCATTTGGCATGGGAGAGCATCTTGCCCCATCATCCCCCCACTCCCACCAAGTGAATTTTGGCAATCAGGTCATAATGAATTCCGAATGCAAATCACCGTAAACCTTAACTGCTTTGCTACGGTGATAATTTCTCCTCCCCCCCCCAGAAACTAATATTATTCAACGTTTCGTGGTAAAACGGCGTGTGGGAGACCCCCCGCCACCGACTGCCAACCGCTCTATGGCTGCCTATGAGCCACTGATGTGGAACAGAGTGGACTTGAGGATGAAAGATTTAGTTCCGTGAGACTTAATGAGATGCGCCAGCCCACCGAAAGCACCACTGGGCTATTAGTTTTAATTAACGGACGCTTGTCATACGAGAACTGCAAGATCCGATTGCATGACGCTAATGGATGGGGAAGGGGAGGGAAAGGAGGGGGAGGAGGAGGGGGCGGAGGAGGAGAAGGAGAAGGAGATTTCCGACTCCAAGTGGAACAGTTTGAGTGAAGATTTTCGGAAGCGGCACGTAATTCTGATCTCGTTGCTTGCCCGTGGACTTCTGCTGAGGTTTAGCGGATATTTAGCAGAGATCTGAACCAGTAGAGAATTCGTCCAAATTTTCAATTAATCACTCAGTTCCTGGCCGAAGCAATCCTCGATCTCAAGGGTGAACCAGAGATGAATTCACTACCAAGAGGAGGAGCAGGAGGAGCAGGACGAGCAGGAGGAGCAGGACGAGCAGGAGGAGCAAGAGGAGAAGGAGGAGCATGACATTTTCGACTCCAAGTGGGAGCGACACGTAATTCTGATCTCATTTCTGACCCGTGGTCTTCTGCTGAGGGTATTTAGCGGAGATATGAACCAGAGAGGCATTCATTAGCGGCCCAAAGCAAGCCTCGATCTCAAGGATGAACCAGAGGAGGAATTGCCATCAAGAAGGCAGTCTAGTTTCGGGTCTGTCTCTGCCAAAAGAACCTCCGATCCCAAAGGTGAAGCAGAGAAGAATTCACCAGCAGCAAGGCGGCCGTTTTGGCTCCTCTTTGGAAGGAATCAGCTCGATTTTGAATTCATCACTGAGTTCGTTGCTAAAGGAACCCCCGATCCCAATTCACCAGCAACAAGACGGCCCAGTTTCGGGTCTGTCTCTGTCGAAAGAACCCCCGATGCCAAGTGCGAACCAGAGAAGAATTTACCAGCAACAAGGCGGCCTACTTCTGGGTCTCACTTTGGCAAAGAAATCGACTTAATTTTGAATTCATTACTCAGTTCCTTGCTAAAGTAACCCTCGATCCCGAGGGCAAAACCGAATATCGAACATCGTGACCAGTCATCCTGGGCAGTCATTCACTCGAGGAAAATACATCATTTCTTAGACCAGTTCGATGACAGCACGCCTGACGTCAGCTCCTACGGCAGCTCACATCCCCCTCCCCCACAGAAGCGACTTAACGTGTCTGGAAACACTCAAACTGCCTGTAAACACAGAGGTGTTCAACAAATCAACTCACAAATGAAATTCGTGCACAGAAAAAGTATGTTGTACGTTTCCACTACGGGTCGGCCTGTCTAAGTTGATTTATGAAGCACTTCCTCCCCGCTTCACATGCCGAAAGTTTAATGCACAACTCTCACGAATCCCCGACACACCACCTCTGCGGGGAGGGTGTTTCTAGAACTTTCCCAAAGCCCCTTAGTCAATGTCTGCAGCTCTTGAGAAGGAACAACATTTTCCTCGAATCCCCTCCCCCCCACCCGGCCCTTCTGTTCACCTGACGCAAGAGAAAGAGAATGAAACCACATCAGCGACGCAACCTCAATCCAAGCCATAAAGTATCGTCAAGTGTTGCAGATAATTGCACAATTCGCAGGAAAAGAGGTTTGAAGAAGTCAAGTAGGAGAACGAATGAAAATCATAACAGCATCCCCTCCTCCCCACTCAAACACACACACCTACGTTCCTTAAGTCGGAAGCATCCCCTTGGGAAACGGAAAGAAAGAAGAAAAAGACGTTGAATAAGTTCTCATCGAAAAAATAAAGTTCACTTTGTCTTCCTGCCTCGAGGGGCTGAGAAAGGAACGGAACAGTTGCAAGAGATTTGCAAGTTTAAGAGAAGGAGAAAAATGCGACTGCAGAGGATTGGGGGGAGGGGGGACACAACAAGGACGTCGGAGGCAACTGCTGCTGCTCGGGAAGGACTGTCCGTGCAGCTGTCTAGTGGCTAGTTGCGATATGAAAGGTTTTCACGCCTTCTGGCGTTTCCCAGATGAGCCGTCGTCTTTGTTGAAGCAAATCGGTCAGACGAGAGAGGGGGAGAGAGAGAGAGCTCTTCGTGCACCAGTTCCTTTGGGTAATTCTGGGTCAATTGGTTTTTTTTTTTGGAGAAGATAATGCCTGGGGAGTTCGTGTGATGGACCACTGCCTGAAAACAGACGCCAAAGCACGACCGTACAGCGTGCGTCACAAAAAAAGTGCGTAAACGCTTACAACGCGCCGTTGCGAAGCGATATCCACCACAGAAATATAAGTCTTTCGTGCCCGTTACCGACACTTTCCCATGCCCAGCACTGATAAGCTTCCGCTGCAATCGCTGACCAGCGGACACCAAACAAAACCCAAGGCCACAGCGTATCGCCAAACGGAACGAACCTCAACTTGGGGTGTTATCGCCAAACCACATCTCAAGAGTGACGATGGAAAGCACAAAATTCCAAAAGACCCACACATTCCTCGACCGATCTCAGTTTTGATTCGAACTTCATCGGCGGAAGGGCGCAACAACGGACACAAAGTCATGGCGAAGCTATCACGGATGCACAAGGCGCTGATCTGCCTCTTCTGCGTCTACTGGTTCGTTGTCTTCCCGATCATCTGGTTCGTCATACAACCGCCGCGCCTGGTGCACCATCTGGGTGAAGCGCTGCTGTTCATGCTCTTCATGGCCATCCTCTATCTGATGCTGCACGGCATTGTGGTGTGCCTCTTCAAAAAGTTCAAACAGGAGTCCGACATTCCCTGTCCCCCGGTGGAGGTGGAGAAGCAGAAGTACTTCGCGGAGGATGGAGAAGATCGGGACTCACTTCGGACGCCCGCTGAGCGTCAGTCACTGCAGACGGTGATGTACTGCTGCGAAACGAAGGAGGCGCAGATTGAAATGGCGGAAGCGGAGGCTGCTGAGAGGACCCCCCATCCGAGGAGACCCCGACCGATGTCTAGCTTCCGCAGTCCATACGACGGAACGGCCACCAGTCGCTTGCTGCAGGCAATTCAGGCGAACTCCAAGTGCGACAGGAACATCACGAGGAAGTTCATCGTCGAGGAGCAGAGTCACACGAACAAGGTTATGGCCGACCGGAGGGTGCTCCAGGAGTTCCCTGTGAGCGACTGCTGCAGACGGGACGAGGATGGAAGGTATATGACTAGCATTAAGTTGTTCTATGATGGAAATAAAAAGTTTCAAGTTGATCAGTGAGAGGAATGCGTTTGATTTTGACTGAGGTCTTTCGTGGGGCGCCATTTTTTTGTGATTGGAATTTTGTGCGGTCGTTTTGGGGACCCATTTGGGGGGATTTTTGTGCAGGAAATGGAGGTAAGGGAGGATTTTGGGAGCTCGTGAGGGCAGGTGGACACCGAAGGGGAGTTTTTTTGCAAACCACAGCCGGTGCAGACCAGTGGGAAGTTTGTTTGTGGACCGCAGCATTCTCGAAAGAGCTCGGTGAAGGCAACTGATTTGGAATTGGGGTTTGAGTTAGGAATTCTTGTGAGTGCCTGAGTCTCAAGACAGTTGAGAGGCGGTGCTTTTACGTGGAAAAGGGCTCGATAACTGTCAGCAGACTTCACTGGAGATAGAGGAGAACGCACATCTTCTTGGTGTTTCTCAAGACAGTTGAGAATAGACCCAGACAGACCCAGCTGCCAGCAGACGTCACTGGAGAGGAACGCGCATCTTCTTGGTGAGTCTCAAGCTAGCGGTACTGGTACTTTGGTACATTTACGTCGAGAAGGGCTAGCTAGCTGTCAGAAGACGTCAGAACACACATCTTCTTGGTGTGTCCTTCTCTATGAAGATGGAAAAGGACACACCTTCTTTGTGTCCTTCTCCACACCTTCTCTGTGTCCTTCTCCACCTCAGGGATCTTCAGAGTCCTTGCAACAAACTTTCTTCCGTTGAACTTCTCAGAAGATCGCCCTTGAATTCCACCTTCATCAACGCATGATGTCAAACCTCGTGGCACCAACCTCTGAGGGACAGTTTTCTTTGTTGCATTCCACTCACAAACACACTAAAATTCATCGACCAAAACTATACGACTCCAACATTGTTCTCCTCCGCAGAATGCCCGCAAGCAAGCATCAGGCAAGCGACTTCCCGACGACGACGGCGATCGCAGGAAACTTCAAAAAACCATCAAAAACCCAGAGCCCAACCATCAAACAATTGCAACAACGACTCTGAAAGCATTCATAAAAATTCCACTTAAATCATAAAATTTTCACCCCAAAAGCACATCAACAACAACGACCGACCAACATCCACGTCACGGCAAAAGGGAAACAATTTCCCATGTCCTCGCGGTAAACAGCGAGCATACCGCACGGCGGGTGGGCCTGCGGAGGGTACCTCTGCCAGCGGCACGTCGTTAGGGTGGTTGTTTATCGGTCTTAATGTTCGCCATTAAGTGCAACTCAAAGGGAACAACAACAACAAACAGCAAAAAAATGTTTATGTTCACAAGGCGCCGCTCGAAGCGGAGGAGGAGGAGGAGGAGGTGGACCATCAAATCAACCCCCATATGGAGCGATAGGAGTGTTTTTTAGTGTGTGCAGCAATCATCGGGCCAGAAGCCATTTGATGTGCAAAAGGAAAGAAGGAAAACATCTTCTCAAGGATACAAGGACACTTAGGACGAGCAAATTTCGAAAGGAAGACATCCAAGGATGCATCCTCGATTAACTCATGCGAAAATGGGGCACCCCCCTGCGAGGGGCGCACCAACAGCACGTGTAATGTATAGAGAGTGAGTGTCACTAGAGTTTAATGATAATGACATTTAGGGCCTTCCACTTCTGACACCTTATTCACACACACACACACACATATAGTCACCCGCTCTCGCACGCACGGTCAGCAGTTTCAAGGGGCAATGAAGGAGAAGTGGGTTTCGAGTAAACATACATGACTGGAGCATCCTTAAGTTTCTTCCGGCCCCTCTGTCATTGTGCACACACCCGCAGTCGAGTGTGTCCTGCGAGTGGCCGACGGTGGTGGTGGCATCCTTGTCGGTGTGTTTACGAAGTTCAGCTACGTAATTAAGCAAAACGGGGATACGAGAGACACAAAGATAGGGACACATGCCATCAATCTAGAAACAGAATGCGTAAGCATTCTTGTAGGGTAGTCATTTTTGACGCCCCAAGGATCTAGATAATTATCCTCTCCCCATTCAGAGTGTGTGCTTGCTCTGATGTGTGTTACTGCCTGTTCACAACTTGAAGGGTGAAGTAGCGAGTGTTTGCAGTGCAGTTTTCCTCCAGATTCCACTCCATCGTCATCGCGTGGCCTTGTGCAACGTTGTGTCACGATCCGATGGGGGTGGCAGGGATCTGTTTGTCTCTTCAGTTCTCTTCGTCGGAATTGTGAAAATGTGGCGTCAGGCAGCGAAAACATGTCGCTATGCGTCAATTGTCTTTCCGTCGCATACAGAGCACGTGTGGCGGTGACACAAAGCAACAACGCGTCATTCTGTGTTCATCGAATACAGGCCGGAGCGTCAGAGCGGAATTGTGTCATCAGGCAGCGATGCAATGCGTCGCATACAGTAAGTTTCGCACGTAAGACCGAAATTGTGTCGTCTGGCAGTGACACAAAGCGACGGCATGTCGCCCTGCGTCTTTGTCGAATACAAGCCGGGGGCGTCAGAGCGGAATTGTGTCGTCAGGCAGCGACACAAAGCGACGGCATGTCGCTCTGCGTCTTCATCGAATACAAGGTGGAGCGTCGGAGCGGAATTGTGTCGTCAGCCAGCGACACAAAGCGACAACGTGTCGCTCTGCGTCAATTGTATTTTCGTTGCATACAGGGCCGTGTGGCTCTGAGTCTTGATTGAATACAGGGCACATAAGAGCCGAATCGGGGAATTGTGTCACCCGGCAGCGACACAAAGCAACAACCGACATGTCTCTGCGTCAATTGGGCCGTTCCTTTTTTTGCTTTCCTCATTTATTTTTGTTTCATCCGATTTATTGCTTATTTGAATATTTAATGTGCACCTGTTATGCATGGGAATCTGCTCGGTTGCCAGCCCCGAGGGTGGTGAACGCAACTTACCCCAGTCTGGTCTATCTGGTGCTGCACGTGCTCCCAGGCACACACGCAACCAACAAGAGAATCAATTGTTCAAGGCGAGGGTGGAGACATCGCGCGCTGAGACTTTGTTATGTCGTCTGCATAATTGAATTGCAAGTCTTGACGATGGGGTGGGATGGGGTGATGGAGGTCGTGATGGGGGTGGTGATGGTGGTGCTGCTGGGTGGTGGTGATTGTTTGATGGCTTGATGGCTCCTTTTCTATTCTGCGTTACGTGTCAGATCAACATACAAGCACAAGAAATGGATTTGACAAGCCATTAGAGGGACTTCTGGTCTGAAGAACCTTAAGATATCGACAATAACGTGTTTATGAGTGAGAGGGAACCTCATAAATGAGAAAGAAAGTCAAAAGAAGTGAAGCTAGCAGAGTTTTAATGGTTTGATCTGAGACAGGTGGACCGGGAAGGGTGTATGAGATGGTTTTTGAACAACGTCTTCCGTGATTTCTTCGCCATTTTCCAGTTTTGAGTAAGAGAATCGAGAGAGGGACTTCCAAGAGGCTAACCAGCAGCGTCTACAACTTGTCGTGAAAGATTTATGCAGAAAGTAGGTTGATTTTGAATAGAATTCATAGTCTTCCGTCGCCATTTCCCACAAAACTACCTCAAGTCACAGTCACATCTCCCCAGAGACACCCCACATTCTCCATTTCTCATCGATTCTCTTTCAGTTTTCCTTGTTTCCTTCTTCGGTTACACAAAATTGAATGGATTATCCCGCAGTTGAGCCGTCTTTAAGTATCGTTTCCCTAATCTGCCTATTCGTCAATCCAACCAAACCATTCCTCCTCAGCTCAGTCCACAACAGAAACAACAACAAAAACAGCACTGATAAGGACAAAGAGAGAGAGAAAAGACAGAAGCAAAATAAGCATAAAATGCCTTCCTCTACAGAGATACGGGCACGGTTTTTCATTCCGTCTCCATTCGAGCAAAGAAAACTCTCGCACACACACACACACACAGCGAGACCAAACGAAACGGAAGAACGAACGAACGAACAACAAAATACGAGCATAAACCTAAAATGAATTAAATGAATTGCTTGACCTGGTTCTTATGGTTTTTGCCAAGGTATACCCGTCACACACAAAGTCTAACCAATTCACGACGACGACGACGACGAGGACGAGGAGGAGGACAGGAGGCCGGCGCTGGTGCTGGTGCTGTAGAGACTTTTCATTTTTTCTTCCGGACATGAAATCTAGATAAGTAAAATGGCTACGTCGCACACTCCTCCTCTCTGTCCCCCCCCCCCCCCCCCCCCTCATCGAATTCCTTACCATTTCTGGCACAAAAACCCCCCGAAGCTATTCGGCGCTCGAACACAGCCAACATGGCAATAACAATACGAACACGAAAAGAGAGAAAATAAAACACAGCAGCAGGCAAAGGAGGAGGCAAAAAACTGTGAGAAAGGAAAACGAACAACGGTCGGGGGTGGGGAAGGGAGGACGGCGCCCCCCCTCTGCGAGAAAGAAAGACATAAAGTCACCCCTTTCACAATTATACCGTTGGGCTGGCACATAAACTTGCTTGAAAAGTTTTCTTCTGGCGGCGCGGTGAGAAAACGGGAATATATTCGATTTCCTCGAGAAGAGGGGAAAATTATATATTTTACGAATTTTCATTTTTGCGAAAAGGACACACTTTAATGTGGTTGCGACCCGTAGTGTGGCAGGTTCAGCTGGAGGTTCAGTTCTCACAGTTGACATTTAGATTGTCTGTCGTGTCTGTGTGGGGCACATGTGGGACATCATTAAAGCTTTAAGGACACACATTTTCACTGGAAACGAAATTCGGGTGACATTTGACAGTACAGTTCAGTACACGAGGCAGTCGGAGTGACATTTAATGAGATTTTTATCTAGGACCGATGTGTTATCCTTCTCTCTATGCACCTCTGGGCGAATGAAACGGATAATTATATCCGTTTTTAGTTCTTTGAACTCTCCTGTGTGGGTTAGTGTGGAGGAGGAGACTCCTCAATTCCCGAGGCGATCATAAAGGGAGACGCTTTTGAAGTCAAGATTGGAGCTTCAATCGGAACAAAAAGAAGGCAATCGAGTCGAGAATTGATTGAATCATTTTGGAAAAGAAACTACTCTTCCTTCTTGACGTGCTCTTCGCAATTTCTTCGAAGCAATCAACTTCTCTCATCGATCTTGTACAGCCTCCGTTTTTGTTACATAAACCCCACAAGGATTATCGCACAGTTGAACGGCCTTCACGTATCAGTCCCCTAAGCCCCCTATTCGTCAAATCATCCCTCAGTTCACACACAATCGCAACGAAAAGGAAAAGGAAACCAAAAGATAACGGTAGGAGAAAACAAATCAAAGAAAGAATTACATTAGAAGTCGGTTTGAGGATATTACGTAAAAATTCGCAAAATTCGACGCATAATTCGTGCCTACGTTTTCTTCCTCTTCTTCTGATGGTCCGACAATCCGGGGCTCAACTAACAAGCCTCTTCGATCGGCACGAGAATGCATTTAATTAGAAGATAAGTTTGAGGACACTACAGCGGTTGTGGACTGCTTTGGTTTTGAAACGGCAATATGGCCGCATAATTCGTGCATCCCCATGGCGCTACAGACTGGGGTGGACCTGGACCTCAACCAACAAGCCTCTTCAACTGGCACACCAGAAGTCGGTTTGAGGACATTACAGCGGTTGTGGAACATTTTGTGTTTGAAACGTCATGATGGCCGCATAATTCGTGCATACTTCTTCTTCACCTTCTGACGGCGCTACAGTCTCGAGTGGACCTGGACCTCAACCAACAAGCCTCTTCAACTGGCACGAGGAAGAATTTAATTAGAAGTTCGATTTGGGGACTCTACAGCGGTTGTGAACTACTTTGGTTTCGAAACGTCAAGATGGCCGCATAATTCGTGTCTACGTTCTCTTCTTCTTATTCTAATGGCGCTATAGTTTGGGGCTCAACCAACAAGCCTCTTCAACTGGCACGAGAAAGATTTAATTTAGAAATAAGGTTTGACGGCATTACAGCGGTTGTGGAACATTTTGTGTTTGAAATGTCAAAATGGTGGCATAACTCGTGTGTACTTTTTCCTCTTCTCATCTTCTCATTTCGCTAGAGTCCGGGGTGAACTGGTCTGTCACGAGAAAGCATTTAATTAGAAGTTAGGTTTGACACTACAGCGGTTGTGGAATATTTTGGTTTTGAAGCATCAAAATGATCGCATAATTCGTCCATACCTCTTCTTCTGATGGCGCAACAGTCTGTGGCTCAACCAACAAGCCTCTTCAGAAGAATTTAATCAGAAGCTAGGTTTGGAGACTTTACAGCGGTTGTGAACTGCTTTGGTTTTGAAACGCCAAGATGGCCGCATAATTTGTGTCAACGTTTTCTTCTTCTGATGGCGCTACAGTCCTGATTGGACCCGGGCCTCCACTAACTCCACTCCTCTCCAGTTGGCACGATCTTTAGCCAGGTGCCTCCAAATACGCACGACAAGTTGGCTAATGTAATTTTCCACTTCTGTGCGCCATTGATTTCCTGGGCGGCCTCCTTTACGTTGGGCGGAGTTGAAGTCGTATCTACAATTGCCCCTCAATCTAGAATTGACGCCAATTTACCCCCACGCCTTGTAACTGGTCAAAAACTGGGAACACAGGCAACATCCTTCCGCAGTCCTCCCAAGGGGTAGACCCTTCAGACACAATCGAGTACCCTTTCTTCGATCTTCAGTCTCTACAAACAAAGCCTGTCAAAGAGAATAATAAATTCCCCTTCACCCTATCCTCACGGTCAACTGTGTGGTCCTTCCTTCAATCGGTTATAATTTACTCGAGCTTTTGTTGTTTGACAACATTCACCAGCTGACAGTTGAGGAAATTTATTATTTCTGGCAATTGTGATGCTCCTTTAAACCAGCACCACCAACCACTTCCACTCCACACCCGCCATGATATTGAAAACTTTTTAATCATCTCATTTTGAGTGTAAAAAGTGGATAGGGAAGTCCTTGAAAGTACCCGCAGCGCCCCCCATCGCCCGCGCCATGTGTCAGTAAACAGCACACTGCTGTCAACTCTGCAGCAACGACGTCGACGAGGTCCGATTGAATGCTTTCAAGAGCATTTTATCAGAAAGAAAGAAAAGAAACGATTTCATTTTCGAATGAAAGGATTTTCCTCTTCTCCTTTTTTCGTCGACTGCGCTTGCTTGGTCGTGTGCAGTGTATTCTCCTCCTCAAAGTTGACAGTAGCTGTCATGTCAACGTTACGGTTCGAGTGGCGCCCATAATAATTTATGTACTCCTTGTCTGTACTTAGTTTTTAAGCTGTGAGGAGATTATCAACGAAAACGAGGTTGATCGAGGAGTCCTTACAAGTTTTTGAGTTTGACTCGACGTTGGGGACATCCCTCAAGCGTCACAATGAAGGCGAAAGAGCATTTGGATGAGGATTTAAGCAAACACTTGCAATATTTGAGGGGGACTCTTCAAAATTGATTCAGTCGGAGGATAATCAATGGAACGTCTATAATTCATGCAAATCGTGGATGGTGGGAAATGGATTACTGTGTTATCCTCTGTAGAATTTGAAGGGTTTGATTGGAGTGCCGTAGGGTTCATTCGTCGGCACTATTCTTTTTGAAGACCTAGAGTTATTCTGATCCTTTCTCTGGCTTAGCAGTTGATGGAGAGATTTCATCAGCCACAAAAAATGCTCGTCCCTAAATTCTTCTAAAGATGTCCCAATCCCCCTCTCCCTTTCTTCCTGCCACATCGTGTGGTTGGTTCAACTCCCCAGAGCGTGTAAAAATAAAAAGAGCACCCAACCTTTAGGAAACCCCATCCCCGCCCACCATCTCGATGTTCATCGTTCCATGACGAGGGAGTCCCTCGACCCGAAATGCCAACCACCACCACAACCACCACCCTCATCCCATCTCTTCGCGTACGATATTGACATTTTCGAAATTCATGTCATTACTTTTGTTTCCATCCAATCCACTCCCCCCCGTCTGAGTCCTGGTGACGATGCCTTTGTTTTGATAATTTTTATGGGTTAATATTTCGATTTTCTACGCCTGCCTTAATCGCCAACAGGGCATGCACAGCGTTACACCACAGCAGCGGCGGCAACTCCTCCAGAAGTTGTTGTGTCCTTATGACCCTCACTCCCACTTTTGGTAAATCCCTCTTTACGCACGGGGCTTCCTGTGGAAGAAGGAAATTATTTTACGAGTCGAGTTGATTTTCTTTTCATCTCTCTCTGTGTGTGTGTGTGTGTTTGGTATTTTATTATTAGAATTTTCATCTTTCCTTCGATTCACATCAGCTCCCCCCCGCCGGCCAACTTTGGCAGTCGCCTGGAATGGGGGGTGTTTTAAAACAGAATGATTAGGTTATGAGAAAGACGTGAAATGTGCCAATTGATAGATTATCCGACAGATCTTTCACAAATGATGACATTTTAAGGACTTGCCGGGCTGTGGATTGGACAAAAGAGATGAGGGGATTGAGTGGGGCAAACAGGATGCATTAATTTTGTCAAGAGGAGGAGCAGGGGTCATTTTATAAGCCAATTGAAGCATAACTTCTCTCAAATGATCAGCAAATATTCTCTTATTTATGGCAAAACCCAAGCGAAAACAAATCCCTCAACCCTCCACCCACCGACGGCGATTTTCAATGAAAAACATTTACTTTTCCCACATTTCACCTGCATTACATGTTTTACCATCATTTTATAAAAAAACATAATTCCCCCCTCAAAAAACCATTCATGGCAACACCCTACTCATTTCTTCTACCAACCATCTGTCAGTTTCAAAGAAAACCAATCAGATTCTCCCGAGCATTGCCAGACACTCAATAACTCTCGTGTTTCTCGCGCCATCAATAAATTCATCTCTGACGTCATGGAAAATGAAAAACTAATTTTTCTCAATTTTCCACGCATTTCCAGTGAATCTTTCGATTGAATTGCCTTCAGTTATCATGTTCACACACAGCCCCACACATTTCATCCAAAATTTCGGTCCAAAAACGCAGAAAATCGAGTTTTGAAAAAATGGCATGTGCCACACGAAAAAATGCAGTCAGTTCATAACACAACCGGGTCGCATTTTTTTGCTCAAAATAAACGCAGTTTTGCCGAAGTTGATTTTTTGATTGCAAAATTTTGTGAAACGAATTTCTCAGGATCTGGGACGAATTGAAGGACGCGGGATACATGAATGGAAAGGTAATTGAATGTAGATGCGGATTGTGGTATGACTTTGTAACGGGAGTGCTGTGGTTTGTTTTCTGGAAGGAAAGTTCGGAGGATCCTACTTTTTTGCATGAAATTTATGATTTTTGAAGACATGGTGATTTTCTGAAAGGATTTTCTCGAAAATTAGGACGAATTGAAGGATGTGAGATATCAGAATCGAAAGGAAATTGATTGTAGATGCGAAATATGGTAAGATTTGCTAAGGAGAGTTCCGGGGTTGGTTGTTTAGAGCCAGAGTTCGGAGGATCCTTCTTTGTCACATGATCTTGAAGGACATTATGTTTTGTGAAAAGATTTCCTCGACAATTTAGACGAACTGAAGGATGAGTGATGTCAGAATGAAATGGAAATTGAATGGAAGAGCAAAATAAGGATTGATTCCTTCACGGGGATGCCGTGCTTGGTTACTTCGAGGAAAAGTTCGGAGGTTCCTTCTTTGCCTCATGAAATTCATGATCTTCGTTTTGTGAAACGATTTTCTCGTGATCTAGGACGAACTTAAGGACGTAGAGCACCAGAATATAAAGGAAATTGAATGTTGATGCGAAATAAGTTACATTTTTGTATCGGGAGTTCCGAGGTTGGTTGTCTGGAAGCAAGGTTCGGGGGATCCCTCTTTTTCTCATGAAATTCATGCTCTTCAAAGACGTGGTGTTTTGTGAAACGATTTTCTCGGGATCTGTGATGAATTGAAGGATGTGGGATGTCAGAATTGATAGGGAATTGATTGAAGAAGCGTAATAAGTTGAGAGAGTTGAGAGTTAAGAGGGCATCGATTGGTTGATTGGAGGCGACATTATCGACATTCTCTTTGAGCATGTAAGCAGTGGAAACTGATTTGGTTTTCCATGTGTTTCAGGCGAAATTGTGGTGGAGTAAGTTGATCAAATCTTTGGCAAGAATCCTTGGAATTCATATCAGACCATAGTTGGAATAAGTCGCAAGAAGTGGACACCCAAAAATAGCCGTTAAAGAGGCGCTTCTTATTCTTCTTTTTAGTCCAGGGTGGACCTGGGCTTCAACCAACAAGCCTTCCCAGCTCGCGCTACAGTCAAAGGTGGGCCTGAACCTCACCCAAGAAGCCTCTCCAGCCAGCATGATCTCTCGCCAGGTGTCTCCAGTTTCGCACACCGTCGACAGGGGCACTTGTGTGCGCCACCTTGTACGTTGTGCGTTAAAGAGGCCCTTGCTAGAATCAAAATTAACTCAGTCCAAGCAGATGTTAAATGAGAACAAGACGAGGAAGATTTGTCCTAAACATCACCAAGATCAGCTCACTCATTGACGTGGTCAAGGACTTGGTTCGTTGACTGAGCTGTATCACTAGCAGTTTTTCACGTCCAAGCAAGACTCCTCACCCATCACGATGAGAACCCTTACTCCATTACATTCTAAAAAAAGAAACCTCCTCCTCCCTCCAAAAAAATGGCAACTAATTTTCAAGACAAGAGCATACCATAACCGCAACACTTTCGAATTGGAAAGTCCCTTGCGTGAAGACACGAACAACCGAAGTCACAGAGCACACAAAAAAAATGCGAGAAAACGAACACAGAAAAAAAAGAGCCGAAAACATAAAACAACAAAAGCTCAGCTATTTGTCTCGTATTGTCCTTAAAGCTCCCTCTTTCTGTTTGGTAATGAAAATCCATACAAAGTCACAAAAAAAAGGAAACGAAACTAGCTCGGCAGAGAGAGGGCGTGTGGTGGGAATGGATGGGAGTGGGAATAAGGGCCAAGGGCAATATTCTCTATCTACGCATGAACGTTTGTGTTTTTTCGTTAATTTCCACTCACACCCTTCGCTGCGCACTCACACCACTTTGCACGTTTCTATAGATAGTTGGACAACACGAATGTGATGTATCTAGGATACAAATCGTGCCTATTTGCAATTTCATGGGTTCGAGTAATTGTGGAAAATAATGATTTTTTTCCAGGTTTTTTTTTGTTTTGTTTTTTGGGCTTTCTTTCGTTGGTTTTGTGGATGGGGGGGATGTGGTGCGAAAATGTGGACGGAACTTGATAGGAAATTGCTCGACGGAGAAACTGTGAACTGCCTCATGGCAGTGGTGGTGGTGGAAACTCAAAGAGGAGGTTTCAAAAACCTGGTTTTAAAGGTGTGAGCTTCAAGCATCCGATCGGAAGTCTGTAGTTTTTACAGCAGTTCAGGCTCAGGAAGCGTCCTCAGATCTGTGTAGTGTACTGTGCGGTGTACTGGAAGACTCCTCAGATCCAGTCCCTCTTCTCAAGCTTTACGCACCACAGAAACACAGACCAATCTGGCTCCTTGACGCCACACAGAAGCAGAGGGCAATGTAGCTCCTCTGTGCGGTGTGCTGTGCGGGGTACTGGAAGAGCCCTTAGATCCAGTCCCTCTTCTCCAGCTTGACACCACATAGAAGCAGAGAGCAACGTAGCTCCTCTGAGCTGTGTACTAGAAGAGTCCTCTGATTCAGTCCCTCTTCCCAAGTCTGACGCTTCACAGAAACACAGACCAATCTGGCTTCTTGACGCCACACAGAAGCACAGAGCAATGTAGCTTCTCTGTGCGGTGTACTGTGCCGTGTACTGTGCGTTGTACTGAAAGAGTCCCCAGATCCCGTCCCTCTTCTCAAGCTTGACGCCTCAGTTTCTGTGTTCTGTGTTCTGGCAGAGAAATGTAGCTCCAAAACGAATCGATCACCAAGATAATCCCTCACGCATTTGAACGATTTATTGATTCCCAGCCATTTGCTATACAATTCTCCTCACTTCGCCGCAGTTTTCCACCGCATATTGGTTCATTGTATTTTTAGTGAATGTACGGCCGCGGGTCATAAATATTTAAGATGAATTAAGCAAGCACTGCCTTAGTTCTCCTGTGATTAGGGTTAAGGGACAATGCAGCAGCGCACCGTGACAAGAACGCACACAAAAAAGGGACAAACTTACGTCACTCGAGATAAAGGACAAGTGAACATGAAATTCACCGTGAAAGAGAAAAGGATTCTATTTTAAAAATAGAGCAATTAAGGGATAGCTCAAGTGAGCTGGCCGATTATTGAGTGACGGAAGATTGAAGGATTGATAGGAGAAAGGACGAAAGGACGAAAGGGGGGAATTAAGTCGACGCTTGCTGTGGAAGCAGGTGTTCAGGGGAGTGATGGTGTGGGGAACGACGTCAAAAGGAAGAAAAGGGAATCTGCGTTCAGACTAAGCCTAAGCCCTTGAATTTTGACATGAAAGGCGTCTGAAATTCGACGAAACATTAGAAAACCCAAGGAAGCTGGTTCATAACTCAATAATGGCGGCGCTACAGTCCGACGTGGACCTGGGCCTAGCTTCTCAGCAACCACTCGTGTTGCTGCGTGCTATTGTTCTCACGAACGGAGGGCTTAATGCCGACTCCGAACGGCGGGATTGAGAAGCTTTAGACAGTTATGCTCTTTGAGCACTGTCAGTGAATCGAAAGAGGTGGAGCCGTGAAAAAATGCTAGACGTTTTTTTGAGAGATTCGAACCTAGACCTCGAGCGTAGGAGTCGACACACAACGCCACGGCGCATAATTTAGTCCACGTTAAAATGATCAACGTGGATCTGTACTCAGATCTTCGACTCTGAGCCTGTGGGACAACGCAACAGAGGACGCCCACGAACAAAGTGGCGCACACAAGTGAAGGGGGACCTTGACCGGCTTGGTGTGCGAAACTGGAGACAGCTGGCGAAAGATCGTGCTGACTGGAGAGGCATGTTGAACGAGGCCCAGGTCCACCTCGGACTGTAGCGCCCTAAGAAGAAGAAGAAAATGGATCAAAGTCTGGAATTCAGCAAATCCCAGAACTGAACTGAAATAAGGCACAAAACTAAAGCGCCACTCTCTCTCTCTCTCTAATCCCTCTCGAGACATCAGAAGAACCACAAAAACTACTCAAGTTCCACAGAACTCAAGCCATCATCACAGTGCGCAAAAAAAAAACAATTAAGTCTCCTTCAGCCACTAAAGCAGAGGGGCATTTTTTCCCCCCGTTTTGTTGTTTGCCTTCATCACCTGCCAACAACCTTTGTCTCAGATTCGAAAACAACAACGGTCGCTGCCGCGCCGCGCCGCCTTCCACATACTCACCAACAGAAGACCCAAATAAATAAATAATCAAAGCCAGCATTCTCGTATCGCATGATACAAATAATTAAATCACCCAACTTGCAACCGAAAAAAAACGAAAATCCCATGAAGCACAACAACAACAACGGCGCAGCAGTCAAAAAGGGGACGTAGGTAGGAGCAATTTCAACTTCCCTTCTCGCACAATTTCAATTAATTTTCTCCCACTCCGACCACGAACTCCGTCCGAGACCGAAATCAGAATCTTTCGTACCTACCTCGGCAGTCATTCTACGCAAATTTTGCCCCCATCAACACAGACACAAAAGGACCCTCCACGCCCTAAGCACAAAACAACCACCACCACCACCCATCCACCTCAGCACACGCAAACACTCTCGACGCGATTCGCTCGTGAGCGCGGCAACTTAATTTATTCTGTCCAAGTCAAGTCAAGGTAATCCTCTGAGTAGTAGTGACACACCACCCACCCCCATCCACTGCGAGGAGAAACTAGGACATGTGAACATTGTTTATGTACCTTCTTCGCCGCGGTGCCTCGAGTGTGTTGTTCGATGGAGTCTCCATGTGAAAGAGATGAGAGCGGGGGTGGGAGGGGGTAGGACTCCTTTGTCTGAAGTGCGGTTTCTTCATTCCTTGGAACTAATTTCTCTGATTAGCATAGTTTCTCCCCCTCCCCTCACGGCAAAGGACTCGATTTGCGGCAAAACGCCAGACGGAACTGTGCGCGGGTGGAGATTGAAACTTCATTAAAACAATTATCGATTACAATTCCCCACGATTAACCGTTAATTATACAAATATGAAGTCGGTGCACAAAAAACAAACAAACGAGACCAGTATCAGCTCCGGTTCAAGTCATTTGATTCGGGACGCCGATGGTGATGGGGGTGGCGTGGCGTATCCACGGGGGGTTTAATGATTTTATGATTTTTCACGCACAGTCCTACGACAAATGGGAATAAATTACTATGGGCAAGGTCCTGGTCATTAACGGGTTTCGAAGGGAGAGTACGTGAGTGAGCACGGGTGGCGTATGCGTAACATTTTTTTTTGCTTTTCTCTTTTTTTTTTTCGTTTTACTAGCGGACATTTAATTTTTCCATCGAAAAGGTGTTTATGAGGTCGTTTTATTGACGAAGTGGAGGCAGTAAATGAGGGGCTTTTCCTTTTTTCATTAAGTTTTAGCGATTTGGGAGGAATTTTGACGACGAATTCGTGGGAAGATCTTTGCTGGTCGAATGCAAGACAGGTTTTGTGCTCAAATGATGGTGGAAAATGTTCTCAAAGGGGGTGAAAAATGTTTTGTTTAAAGAATCAGGGGTTTATCCGTCAAAATGTCGAAATTTTGAAAATGGAGTGAGCAATTTTTTGCTCAGGAAACGATCGGTCAAAACGATCGGTCAAAACGATGCGTTTTAACAAAAGTATAAAAAGCGCGTCAAAGCGTCTTCTTATTCCAAAGAATGAACAAATTGAATTGAATGGAATTGAATTAAGTCCAGGAGTCAAGGAGACGAATCCCAAAGCTGTTGCGAAGAAAACTTAAGTATCTAGACCACTCTAACAGACAATTCAGGAACAAGGAATCATTTAAATAAGGTATTTCATTCAAAAATAAAACGTTCACAAGGAAAACATAACTTAACGAAACTTAACGAAACTTAACGAAACTTAACGAAAACTAATTATGATGATATCTAAGTCTAAATTCTAAGCAAACTATATTTAAAAAGGAAAAAACTCTAAATTAAAGTAAAATATTACGAAAAAATTAACGCCAACTTGAAGCCTTACTCCTTAAAGCCATTTCTGAGATATTTTTTTTTATAAACTTTATGCTGAAAGCCATTTGCAGGCATGTGAGGTATTTCTAGCTGCTGTTGGTGATAAATTTTATTTTAGTTTACAATTAAAAGATTAAATTCAAACCGAAGAAAAAAGAACGAAAAATGAAATGTCATGTGATAAGAAAAAAAAAAGAAAACGATGCCCCATCGTGCACCTCCAGAGTCAGATGGAGTTGTGTGAACTTTTTTAATAATGCCATAGTCCTTGTTGGTTGCTTGATTTATGAGAGAGAGAGAGAGAGGGAGGGAGAGAGGGAGAGGGAGGACCTCACACGGATGTGCGTTTCTGTGTGTCATTAGGGATGAATTGAAAATAATAAAGTTTACCGAAGCGGTTGTCTCGTTTCCCTCGGTGGAGGTGCAGATGGAGACGAGTGCAAACACATCCATAAAAATGCAAATTTTCAAATTGCCATCATAACAATAAAGTTAAATAATACTCGTACTTCATATGCCAAAAGGAATTGCACGCATTGAACGTATGTCTACGGGCGGGAGGTGTTTCGGAGGGTTGTGGGATATCCTCGATCATATAAAATCGGCGTTGGGATAATCACATGAAATTGAGTTTTTCGCTTTTATGAGATCTCACTCGTATGCCGGGGCGGAATGGAGATTTATGAAGACAAACGGGATCAAGTGGTGAGCTGAAGTTTGTGAGGGATGTTTGCGAAACACTTGACGGGGCATATTTTTATTTCAACTGGCAGAAAATTGGTTTTCTTTGCAGGATGGAGACCCTGCATCGAGTCGGGGAGACTTGAGCCCATTTCTTCCACCAGAGATGCACGACGAAATGGTTCCAATTGCGTGTGAATGTATTAAAATCCAAATTTGCTATGCTTTTAGTGACACCAAAACTATGAGTAAGAATGACATTCAAAAATAATCACGCGCTTCATCGCACATGCAAGACAATGAAACGTAGAATTAAAAATCAACAAAAACTAAAAATGTTAACACATAAATTAAAAAATAAAATCAAAAAAAAAAAAAAATGAAGAGAATCACAAAAAACTTCCCAACTACTTACTGCAGGCATTAGTTGATCAGTGCTTCGAACGCGAGTCACCTTATTTTTCGTTATGACTTTCTTAACACATCTCTCCACTTGTTGATTCCACTTCATGAATCCCACGTAGGCTAGATAAACGGTGAACAGGATCAACGCCTCCCACCAGTAAATTAAATTATCCCGAAAAAAATATATCAAAATCAATAGACTAACACTGTAAAATGAGCAATCGCGAAATAATGGCCACCACGTTAGCGATAGGACCGTTTTCGAGAACAGCGCACACATACCGATCACGAAGAGGATATTAAAGACCGCTGAACCGACAATTGTACCGATACCAACATCATCGAACGATACAAACACACCGATAACGGATGTGAACAATTCTGGCGCACTACCGCCAGCGGCCATAAATGTAGCACCGGCTACATCGTCTGTAATACCTAGTTTTTCGATGATCACATCCAAGGAAGGCACGAAAAACTCGTCGCATACAATCGCAAGTGCGACAAACATATATATAACACCAATTATGTGACATATAACAGCACCATTTTCTAACTGTTCCTTTGTGAACAGATCCTCGGGGAATAGGGGGGTTTTAGCGACTGTAAAGTTATCATGATCCGTTTCTGGAAAGAGAAAGAGATAGAAAAGTGTTTTTTGTGAGTTTCGTTTTGTTTGTTTCTTTTCTTTTTTTTTTATAAAGTGTATTTTTTTAAATAAAGATGGAGATAGAGGAGAAAGAGAGAAAAGAGCTGTAGACATGAATGTGGGAGGAGATGATGCAGAGAGAGTTTGAGGAGTAACCCAGATGAGGGACATATTTTCAAAAATATTTTAGATTTACCAAAAATTCAGTCACTGTGTCGTATGCGTGCTATTCTAGTCTCAACTTCAGTGGAATTGCTCGCGACAAGCCTTCCCTAAGACATATGCGCACCATTTTGGCTTTAAGTTGGTCCCCTGATGCACAGTCACGTATACGCACCATTTTGGTGCACGGTCCCTACGTCGTATACGCACCGCTTTGGCACTCAATCAAAGTTGAATCTCTGGTGCGCGGTCCCTACGACGTATACGCACCGTTTTGGCTCTAAGTTGATCCTCTGATGCGCGGTCTCTACGACGTATACGCACCATTTTGGTGCACGGTCCCTACGTCGTATACACACCATTTTTGCACTCAATCAAAGTTGAATCTCTGGTGCGCGGTCCCTACGACGTATACGCTTGCACTCAATATTTCCCAACGCTGTCCAGGTATAAAGCGATTCATTTCGTCCCGCGGAGGTAAGATACTGACTTTCTGTCAAAATTTCGAGCGGGAAACAGCTGTCAGTGTCAAAATAACTTATGATTTAAAAAGAAACCACTAGATGGCCCACCCTGTATAATTGCTCGTGATAAAGGGCCCCTAAGACACACTCGATCAAAGTTGATCCTCTGATGCATGGTTTGTACGACGTATTCGCGGGATTTTGGCTCTCAATCCGAGGCGATCCTCTCGTGCACGGTCTCTACGACGTATACGCACCATTTTGGTGTTCGATCCCTACGTCGTATACGCACCATTTTGACACTCAATCAAAGTTTATCCTCTGGTTCGTGGTCCGTACGACGTAATCGCACCATTTTGGTGCATGGTCCCTACGACGCATACGCACCATTTTGGCGCACAGTCCCTACATCGTATACGCACCATTTTGCGGCACGGTCCTTACGACGCAAATGCAACATTTTGTCTCTGACTCCGAGGGGATCCTCTGGTGCACGGTCACTACGACGTATGCGCACAATTTTGGTTCTTAATCGAAGTTGACCATCTAGTACACAGTCACTGTGGCGTTTCATATAATTTTCGACGTACAAAGCTCCGGTGGTGTACTCAAATGTTGTGCATAAGCATAAGGCGCCATATTCAGCTTTGAGTCGAGATCTAAAATTCTGATCTTCTTTTCCTTGATGATGACAGAACCATCATCCTTCCATCCTGTCACCCCTACGCACAGCCAACAAATCAAAAACCTCCTCCCTCCCGCTGGCCTCAGACGCATGTCCTGCCACATCACATCAACACAAAAGAACCAGAACGTCAAATCCTGCGTCTGAGGCCAGCGATTTGTGTCAAAATTAGCGCAGCATCACACACAATCGGACCAAAAACAAATAAATCAAGTACACAACGCTCCGGACCGAACGAACGAACAAACGAACGAACGAACGAACGACCGATTCTGTGTTGCATTGCAGATGTTTTTTGCCGTTCGTTCGTTTGTCAAGAGGAAGATACCTCATTTCACCCAGACACACGACTTTGTTGTCCCCCCCCCCATCCCCGTGTGCCACATTCACCGCGTCCATCACCACCACACCCCAGTCGTGATCCACTTTCCAGCGACAGATGGAGAGCGATGAGACTGAGAGGATGAACGAAAGAGAGAATATTGAATAATCACTGTTGCAGCGGCGACACCTTCTTTTGCTGCTCCAGAGGAAGTAGAAAAAGAAACACGACGAAAAAGACCGCAATGCATCTGACGGAAGGCACGGACGACGAGAGGCGGACGAGGTGAAGAGGCGCATTGAGTGCGGGAAAAATGTGGTGTCACACATCTCTCTATCAGCAGCAAAGGAGGACGATAGTTGGCCGTCAAGTCGTTTGCTCGAGAGCAGGCTAAGTCCACAAACGATGGCAACCGACACACCACACCACAGCAGGAGCTTAGGAGTCAGCCACCAGGCGGCGATAATGGTGGCGGTGATGATGCTGATGGCACCGTGATAGCGGCGCTTGATGGTCGTTTATGTCGAAGGAAAGAGTTGCACGGGGTTTTCACTTTTTTTTTCCCCCTCTTTTATTGCCATCTGCCCTTCGCCCCCCACGGGTATCGCTTTGACATGATTGAGGTGGTGTCTGGCGTGGACTCAGATGCAACGTCATCCTCTTGCCAGCAGCCACTTACAATGGATGATGGGGTTTCTCGTCTCGTCCTTTTATGGGGGGGATTTTCGGTGGTTAACGAGTGATCACCGCAACGGAATGGAGTCTTCAGGGATGTCAGAGAGGAGATGGGAAGTTGTCACACGGGTGACGTGGTGTCAGAGGGGGAGATTTTGAATATCTCCCGGGGTGGACAATCTGCGATTTTGGGGGATTTCTACAAAAGAGTGCGAAGGAGTACCGTCCAGAGGAGGTTGTGGGGTACTCGGACCGCACTAATACCGTCCAGAGGAGTTTGTGAGGCACCAGGATCGCAGTAATACCGTCTAGAGGAGTTTGTGGGGCACCAGGACCGCACTAATTCGTCGATCAACCGATTCTGGGCAAAAGGCATGGTTTCATTTTCATGAAATGTCCCACTTTAGCGACAAATCAGTTCCCCTAATCCCACGAAAACCCCAGAGTAGGTCAAGAGTCTGCGGCAGAACTTCATCGACCGACAACTTCCATCCATCCTGGGCCACCACACGACCAAAATTCAATTGAATTCAGGTCAACTACAAGCCAACTTATCCCTCCAATCCAATCCAATTCGAATTCACTTGTTCATTGGCCAATTGTGCCCGCAACATGGAGAGTAACTTATTGTCTGCAGGCGTACAACTTTTTCCCCGAGTCCGAAAACAATGCAAAAATGTTCTTTCGAGCCCTGCCCGGAACAGCAGACAACTACTACAACTCGACAGTCCTCGTAAACTTACAACGTTGCCGCTGCTGCCGCACAACGTCGGCAGTATATCCTTCCAAAGCAAAAACCGAGAAATAACCTCTGTTCGATGTAGTTTATAGTTTTTTTTTTTCTTCTTCTCTCGCTTCCTCTCTCACTCCGCGCATCACCCCGCCTCCGCCAGAGGTTTTCTCCTTTTTATTGGCATTTCCTGTTTTTATTTCTCCGCCGCAGAACAGTCCCAAACGACTGGCGGAAGTTGAAACGCTGGAGCAGCACCCTCTTTCGCGTCAAGAATTACACTTACAATTTGGTTTAAAGCCGGAGCTTATCGGAAGCCGAACGCGAGACGTGTGGGAGGCTGAATATCCCGCCCACCCCCCACAACTCAGCCGCTGTGTTGTCCTTAATGGCTGCGCCCGTGTGGCCACAGGGTAGATGCCCGTAGGGGATAATAATACTGATCAGGAACAACCAACACCAACTACACTGCAATCCAATGGTTTATTGCCTCCACCAACATCACGGCCTGACACAAAAAAAAAACAACCCAAGCAAGGACCACTAACAAGGATACACTGAGACACACTGTTGTGCTGCCGCTGTGTATGTTGTGTGCTTAGAAATAAGATCGACAATTCCATTTATCATGCGATATCCTGGGAGCGATGTGAATTATTTCGGCCAGCCCCGCACGCCCCGCAGGCCCCGAAAACTCAGTCACGAGTAAAAGAAAGTGGCAATTCATCCCACCGAGTGGTTGCCGTTAATGGGTTTCTCTTACGTATGCTGGGAAGTCAGCTTGCTAAACCCTTCGAGATGAATGAGGGGTGGGGGGTGGTGGATGGAGACGCGTCGTCGTTGTCGTTAGAAATTAGAATTAACTGATGTCAGCATTGAAGGTCGAACCGGGAGATTCTGCTGTCAACCTCAATCAAGGGGCGGCCGATGGGCGAAGAAGAAGGGCCTAATTAAGGGCGGGAAATACACTTGTCATCGGTTATAAGTGAATGTCAATAATGGGACCTTTGTGAGAAATAGGCAGTCATTTGGGTTGCATTTTTTTGATTCAGAAGGGAGGGGCGTTGGTTTTGGTTCGGGATTGAGTGATGAGTGGAGCGATGTGACAGACCTTCTGATTGGCGGAAGGTTAAGGCACAGGGTTCCCTCCTGCAATTCAAGAGTTCTTCCTTTTCTTTACTAGACCCGTTGGTCTAGGAGGAGCAAGGAGCCTTTGAGACTAAAGCGGGGGTACAGAATCTTAAGCTTATGTCAAAACCGAACGAAAAGTAACCAGAAGCATCGTCAAATTTCACAGTATCCACAATTGCTTATCGAAATTTGAGGAGAATGCAGCTGTCGAACGATATTTACATACATAGAGAGCAATTCATTTCACTCCTGCGTAAGTAGGAATAAGTGGACGAACTTAACGAAAAATTAACGAACTTAACGAAACTGAGCTAAGGGGGTAGTTACAGGGTACCATTCAGAAACCTAATAAGAATTCAGCCGTCAAACGACATTTGCATCTCCTTCTCACATAAGTAAGCATAAGTGGACAAACTTAACGAAACTGAGCTAAGCGGATATTGTAGTCACAGGGTACCATTTAGAAACTTAAGCAGAATTCAGTTCTCAAACGACATTTGGATGCGATTTATTTCGGTCCCACATAAGTAGGTACAAGCGAACGAACTTAACGAAAAAGTGAACGAACTTAACGAAACTGAGTTAAGCGGTTATTATAGTCGTAGTGTACTATTTAGAGACCCCAGAAGTATTCAGCTGTCAAATGCAAAAATATAGGAACTTAACGAAACTCAGTCATGCGGTTATTATTGTTGCACTGCACCAGTTTTTGATGTACTCGCTCGGTTGCTTGAGTTCTCTTAAGTTTCCGTACGGCTATCGTAGTTGGCCCTTAAGGAATGACTGCCTTATTTCCAAAATTGTAAAGGGCTTTCCAGCGGGAGAGGATTGTCCCGCTTGGATTGTAGTGGCATCACAAAAATGGCGACAAATCACACCTTCTTAGTCAGACGATCATTGTCTTCCTTTCGTGCTTCAATCTCTAGTAAAGAACGGACTATTCGTTTCAATTTTTAGGTCCTCTTCATCTACAAGGTATCCATTCCATTCATTGAGTCGTTTCTTCTTCTTCTTCTGTTGGTGCTACAGCTTGAGGTGGACCTGGGCCTCAACAAACAAGCGTCTCCAGATCGCATGCCAAATTATCTTAATTCCTCGTAGCAGAGTCTTAGGGTCTCACGGTCTTAGAGTATAGGGATCTCAGCCTCTCAGGGTCACCAAGTTTCAGGGTCTCAGGGTCTCAAGGTCTCAGGGTCTCAGGGTTTCAGGGTCTCAGGATCTCAGGGTATCACGGTTTCAGCGTGTGAGGTTCTCAGAGTGTCAGAGTCTAAGGGTCTCAGGGTCTCAGGTCGCTTTCGTGCGTCATTTGTTTCTTGGTCACCCTCCTGGGAACGGAGTCGAAGACTCTTGCATCGTTGAGTATACTTTATAGCCCCTGTATACGAAGGGGGGATTTTAGTCGCCTCTTACGACAGGCATGCCTACCTCGGGTATATTCTGGCCCCTACCCGAAGGGGAAGCGGCTAAAAAATGACCACGACCTTGACTTCGATCGATCGCCTTTCCCACAACCGCCAACATTCAAAACAAAGCACAAAGGAGTCCCTCCGTTCTCCGCCGCCGACAGCCTGATGACAAATAAGTCCTTTGACCCATAAGTCCAAGCACTTCTCCGCCTTCATTGAAATTTACGGTGAAGCGTGGCCTCCGTCTATTTTATGGCTTCTTATCACATGCTCAAGTTACAGAGGAGCCCCCTGAGCTATCAAAACGCCACCACCTCCCCCCCACAGGAGAGGTCCGATTTTTTATTGAATTATTCTTTATCTTGGCGAACCTATAAAAAGAGTACAAGAGCAGAGTCCGGTCGATTTTTTTTTCAAAATTAAGTGCAAATCAGTGACTTTTAAGGGCCCACCTGCGAACCATCCCCCTCCCCGGCTCGCAGGAATCTTAACGACCTTCCGCATTCAGGGGATGTGTCGGGCAGGCGAGTAACACACAATGGTGGCAACTTAATTCCTTTTTGGTCATTTTTCTTTGCTCTATTTACACTGCTTTGGCAACTCGCGCCTCCTCCTCATCCTCCTCCTTCTCACACCCCGGCCGGCGCACAATAAATGCCTTACAGTGTGACCTCATTTGAAGTTTACTACGACAATTAAAAGACGGCGAGTGGCGAGAGGGCAGGGAGCGAATGGTGTAGTTGAGTAGAATTTTAAATCACCCATGCCCTGGCTCCCAGCCTCGCATCTGTGTCCTTCCCAGCTCAAGGAAACCACCACCACCACCGTCGACACCATCACCATCATCTCCCCACTGGCGATGTCAGAGAGAGAGGGAGAGAGCGGAGGAATGGAAAATGTATGTACGTTCTCAGCCGGAGGACGGATGGATTTATGTGGCGACCGAGCGAGCGTGTAGGACCATGGGACCGTAGGACCACAGCTGAAACTAATGAGCATTAATGGGCCAAGAGAATGCCTGCCAAGTTCAGGCCGACATCAAGATACCGTAGGACACAATAAATTTTCCGCATTAGGTGGCTCCTGTTAGCGAATGTCCCTTCGGTTTAGTGTCAAGCCAGGTTGTCGGTATTGGCAGGACTTCTTGCCTTCGACTTTGGAGCTTTTTCTTCTTTCTTCTCTCGAAAAGCTCTCGTACACCGCCCCAGAATATCATCGAGGTACATTCAATATTCAAAGTGGAGGCGATTAGTGGAGTTTGCCTTTGAATTGCGAGCATGGCAAACTGTTTGTCGTAAATTACTGAGCACATGCAAGCGCACAAACGCACACACACACACACACCCTCACACCCTCACACATGGCAACTGTCACACGCACGAGAGATGGATGTGGGATAGAAAGGGAGCGCTGGGGGATGGGAAGGGAATTTATGACACAGGATGTGATTTGTTTCACGATTCCGTTGTTGTTTGGGGCTGTCAAGCACGCTATGCTGGGTGACGCTCAAGAGTTGGTCGCGGTGACGACGACAAGGACACAAGCGGAGTTGTGTTTTAATGGATCGAGCGTTGTTAACTCCGATCAGGGAGTTAGTAAATCAGTTTATCGCTACAATCAGCCTCAGGCCACGGGGGAAATGTTCGAGAGATTGAAAAGAAAGGACACATTCTCGTAACGGGTTGGGAAAGGACGTCAAAAAAGGCGTCAAAAAACTTTCAAAACCTCCTCCCGCCGCCAAGAATTCAATTAAAACGCAGGCAGTGCATGAAATCTTCGTCTCTGAAGCAGTGGGACAATGCAACAGAGGACGTCGGCGGCGCACGCAAGTGACAGGGACCTCTAACAACTTGGCATGTCCAATTGACGGCAGCTAGCTGAAGAGGTTTGCTGGTTGAGGCCCAGGTCAACCCCGGACTGTAGTCGCTCGAGAAGAAGTGCACGAAATTCGAAATTCAAATTTAGGCCACACGATGATTGAGACAACGCCACAGAGGACGTCCACGTCTAAGATGGCGCCCCCAAATGAAGAGGGACCTCAACCAACTTGGCGTGCTTGATCATGCGTGCTGGAGGGGCCCAGGTCCTGTTCGGACTGTAGCGCCACTAGAAGAAGAAGAAGGAGCTAAGAAGTTGTCACGCAAAAGACCACCAAACCGCAAACGTCCACATCTAAAGTGGCGCCCCCAAGTGAAGAAGGACCTCAACCAACTTGGCGTGCTTGATCATGCGTGCTGGAGGAGGCTTTTTAGTTGAGGCCCAGGTCCAGTCCGGACTGTAACGCCACTAGAAGGAGAAGAAGGAACTACGAAGTTGTCACGCAATAGAGGACGTCCACGTCTGTGGTGGCACCCCCAAGTGATGAGGGACCTCAACTTGAGGGCAGCTAGTTGTAGAAGTTTGTTGGCCCGGATTCACCCCGGACTGTAGCAACTCAACAGAAAGTGCACGAAATTCGAAATTCAAATCCAGGCCACACGATGATTGAGTTCTGGTCCACAAAAAGGACCTAAAATAACTTCATCGGCACCCCCTGGTTATCCACTGTTGGAAACTCCAGCCACGACATGCGTCAAATTGTAGCAATTCATCAAAAATGCCTCAATTAACATCGAATAGGTTACTTTCTGGCAGCCTTCCATTCAATTACATACTGCACACCGATTATTAATCCCTTCCCGTCTCATGGTTGGGGAAATTCGATCCCAAACACCAGCACCAGCAGCAACAGCCGCAGCAGCAGCAGCGTGGCAGCAGCTTCTCTTGTAACCGCAGCACACTGCATAATGAATGACAATTAAAATTCGTAAAGCAACCGCATCAGCGTCATGCGACTATTACGCGCATCCACTTGATACGCTGGACGTAAATTTAGTGCCCGTAGCGGATGCATCCACCCCTCGGTTGTTTTTTTGTCTAATTAATTGCAAACTATGACGGCTACTGTATCGAAAGAGTTGGGAATTTATCGATTATCCTTGGGGTTGGCAGGATATTGGCCGGCCTAGGCCGATTAAGTGAGTTCATGTTGCACTCTGGACGACAAATCAGCTCCCGAGTGAAGGGTGCTCTAGCGCAGGGCTGAAGGATTTCAAGTGCCAGTTTTGTGGTTTTGAAATACATTCGAACGCGTCTGGTTTTGTGGAATGCGGAATGTGTAATTGATTTCATTCAATTGAAGTGTATTTTCTGACGATGGATTGGCGTTCAATGGCAGACCGCACATAAACTGATTTGGAGGTCATTTATGAGGGAAATGGGTGCGACAGGGAATGTGTTGTTTTACGTGGATTATTGTGAACTGTGCTACAGTGTGTGGGAGTTTGAGACTTTGATCGGGCTGATCAGAGGCTGAAAACCTGAAAAAATCCATCATCCCATCCCAGACACCCGTTTTTGACCATCATGTGCTTCGAAAACAGCAGCAAACTGCGGGAATTTGGTTGAGAAAGTCGTTCTTTTTGTGTTTGTGGGAGTGGGAGACTCTGATTGGGCCGATCAGAGGCTGAAACCTGAAGAAATCCATCATCCCATCCCAAACACCCGTTTTTGACCATCACGTGCTTCGAAAACAGCAGCAAACTGCGGGAATTTCTTTGAAAAAGTTGTTCTTTTTGAGTCTGTGGGAGTGGGAGACTCTGATCGGGCTGATCAGAGACAGAAAACCTGAATAAATTCATCGCCCCATCCCAAACACCCGTTTTTGACCATCACGTGCTTCGAAAACAGCAGCAAACTGCGGGAATTTAGTTGAGAAAGTAGTTGCTTTGAAGTCTGTGAGAGTAGGAGACTCGGATCGGGCTGATCAGAGTCTGAAAACTCGAATAAATCCATCATCCCATTCCAAACACCCGTTTTTGACCATCATGTGCTTCGAAAACAGCAACAAATTGTGGGAATTTAGTTCAGAAAGTCGCTCCTCAAGCCTCGTCGGTGGTATTTTCCCTTCAAGGACTTCTGTGAGAGTCCTTCGAATTCCATTCTCCCCCAAACCCAATCCCCACCACAGCCACTGTTCAAAAACGTTCACTCAAAAACTTCCCTCCAAAGATGACTATCCACTTAAAGTTGAAAGCCACCTCCCCACGGCAACAATCTTCACTTGCATGTTAAATCGAAATCAATGAGCAATTAGACACAATTAATCATCAGCTCCTCCCAAGTGTATGCGGATGTGTGTGTGTGTGTGTGTGTGTGCTGCACAAAAATGAACTGCCATGACAGAGACCTTTTTCCGCTCGTAATTATCACACTAAGTGCTGAGAGAGTCCTCTGCAGGAGTTGCAATTAGTACTGTCTGACAAAATCTTATATAACAGCGTAATTAAGACTTGCTTTTTTCACGTCTCCTTCACCTACTTCTCTTCGTGCTCCTTCACGATGCATGTCATGTTCTTCTCCACCGAACAGGAGCACCCATTGTTCCTTGACACTTGACGAAATTCGTGTGATTTTCGGTTCCTTAGATACTTCATTCTCACGCCCACCCGACATCACACGCCCTCTCGCCATCACACGCCCTCCCACCATCACACCGCCACCACCAAAACTACCAGAACTGCAGTGACAGAAGGAAGATTATGCAACTTTCTGGTGGATGTTGTCCTTTTCGTCCTGATTTCTGAGCAGAATGCGTTCGTCTGCATTGTTTGTCACCACACCACACTTCGTTTTCGATTCCCTTTCGCCTTTAATGACTTCAATTGAGAGCTCCTTGAAAGGAGAGGAAATTGCGAAGGAAAACTTTCCAAACTGCACTGCCACAGAAATGACGAAGACATACACTTCTTGTGTGCGTTGATCGCTAAATAATGGTGTTCCCATGACGAGCGTTTCAGATTTTCAATTAATTGCAAGGAAGGATGTTTATGGTCTTGGGGTTTAAAGACGGCATTTCAAAGGTTGCCGCAAGTTAATCTTGCGACGACCAAAATTAATTGAGTCGACGCTTCACACATTTTCAAAATGTTTTACCATCAGTTTATTGCAAACATAGTTTCCCCCCTCAAAACAGCATTCATGGCAACACCCTCGTTAGCCAGAGAAACAACCGACATTCAACTTCAACGAAAAACAATCAAATCCTTTACTTTTCCCACAGAAAATACCCTAAATCCATACAAAACCAACCCCACACCCATTCCACATCATTTTTCCTTGATTTTCTCTCCAAAATGATGAAAATTATTTTCTTAGATAATTCACTCAACTGTCACACAGAGCAAGCATTGCCAGACAGCCAACAACTCTCTTGTTTCTCGCGCTTTCAATGAATTCATCTCTGACGTCATGAAAAATGAAAAACACATTTTTCTCAAATTTCCACGCATTTCCAGTGAATCTTTCGATTGAATTGTCTTCAATTCTCATGTCCACACTCAGCACCACACATTTCATCAAAAATTTCGGTCCAAAAACGCAGAAAATCGAGTTTTGAAAAAATGGCATGTGCCACACGAAAAAATGCAGTCAGTTCATAACACAACCGGGTCGCATTTTTTTGCTCAAAATAAACGTGTTTTTGGCGCAGTCGATTTTACGATTACAAAATTTTGTGAAACGAATTTCTCAGGATCTAGGACGAATTGAAGGACGCGAGATATTGGAATGGAAAGGAAATTTAATGTAGATGAGGATTGAGGTATGATTTTGTAACGGGAGTGCTGTGGTTGGTTAGGTGGAAGCAAAGTTCGGAGGATCCTACTTTTTCGCATGAAATTCGTGATCTTCGAAGACATGGTGTTTTTCTGAAAGAATTTTCTCGCGATCTAGGACGAATTGAAGGATGTGGGATACCAGAATGGAAAGGAAATTGAATGTTAAACTGAAATCAAGTAGAATTTGCTAAGGGGAGTGCCGGGGTTGGCTGTTTGGAACCACAGTTCGAAAGATCCTTCTTTGTCGCATGAACTTGGAAGACATGATGTTTTGTGAAGCGATTTTCTCGATAATTTGGACGAATTGAAGGATGAGTGATGTCAGAATGAATAGGAAATTGAATGGAGAAGCAAAATAAGGTATGATTCTTTAACGGGGGTGCCGTGGTTGGTTACTTCGAGGAAAAGTTCGGAGGTTACTTCTTTGTCCCAAGAAATTCATGATCTTCGTTTTGTGAAACGATTTTCTCGCGATCTAGGACGAACTTAAGGACGTGGAGCACCAGAAATGAAAGGAAATTGAATGTTGATGCGAAATAAGTTAAAGTTTTGTATCGGGAGTTCCGAGGTTGGTTGTCTGGAAGCAAAGTTCGGGGGATCCCACTTTTTCTCATGAAATTCATGCTCTTCGAAGACATGGTATTTTGTGAAACGATTGTCTTGTGATCTAGGACGAACTTAAGGATGAGGGATATCAGACTGAATAGAGAATAAATTAAAGAAGCGTAATAAGTTGAGATATACTACGGGGAGTACCTTGAGTGGTCATTTGGAGGCTAAGTTTGGGATATCCTCTTTCGGCACATAAGCACACACATAAGACACATAAGCAGTGAAAACTCTTTGAGTTTCCATGTGATTCATGTGAAATTAAGTTGTAGTTAGTTGGTCAGCTCATTACCAAGAATCCTTGGAATTCAGATTAGTCCATAGTTGGAGGAAATCGCAGGAAGTGGACACACAAAGTTCGCCATTTAAAAGCGCTTGCTAGAATCAATATGGAGTCAATATATCAGTCTAAACAGATTGTTAAATGAGAACAGGACGAGGAAGATTTGGCCTGAACATCACTAAGATCAGCTCACACATTGACGTGGTCTAAGACTTGGTTCGTTGGTTGAGCTGTAGCACCACCAGCTTCCGATTATCCCACCCAAGTAAGGCTCCTCAGGCGTCTGTTTGCCTTGGCGTAGTGGGTGAGTGCATCGATTTCTACGGTCAAAGTCTGGGTTCGCTTCCCGAAAAAAAAAAATTGGATTTTTTCACAGCTACACCTCTTTCGAGTCACTGAAAATGCTCAAATGCTTAGAAAAAGCTTCTCAATCTCGCCTTTCAGGGTCGGCATTGAGCTGCAGGTCTCCTCCACCCATGAGAGAACAATAGCACGTACAACTTGAGTGGCTGCTGAAACGCTAGGCCCATACTCTTCCAAGTTCCTTCTAAAGGAGCTGGACAAAACCTCTATGGATATTCTAAGACTGATTTCTGATGCCTTCCGGTCCTGGACAAGCTGCTTCCAGTCATCAAGACAAAGTTATCTTGATCCCGGGGGTTCAGTCATCCCCTCCTTCTAGAACCAAGAGGCTCTAAGATGCCAGAGAATTGGTTTTCATGAGCTCAATGCGACTGAGTCAGATAAAGAGACTTCCTCGTTAGCAACTCTGGCTACAAATAACGAAGTAGATTTTAGTTGTCTCCAGTACGCACTCAGAAATAGACGAAAAACAAAAGGTGAGAGCTGTAAACCTCAACTTAAAAAAGTGAAAAATTCCTTGTCACTTACCAGGCATGAGGTAGATTTACTTTATCTGAACCTTTCTTGTTCAAATGAATGCTTAAAGATCAAATGAATCAAATGAAGACTCAAATGAATGCTGAAGACCCTTAATCTCCTCCGCCTAGGAAATGACATCACACATAAAATTGCATTGCAAGTCATGTCCTCTCACTAATCTCAAGACGATTGGAGAGAATCTAGGTCTATGTGCAGGAGAAATGGGGGAGTTGGACATTGTAACAGAATGCTCAGTTGAAAGGATTGAAGGAGCACAGATGAGGGTGGCAAAATTACAACAAATCCCTTCGAGAACTACTTTTGAATTGAACGTCTTAGGTCACATCACATGTACGAGTACTTCGCGAGGTCAGCCTGGAGGGCGTTGAGAAAAAGGAGAACGCACTAAATTGGGACGAATTGCAACTGCTTGTGAATGAGGTCATGGAAGTTGAAAGACATCCATGCGACAAATTGAATGAAATGGAAAAAACGTCTAGTTTGGGACACGGATATCGCACTGAAGCACATCTCATCTTCAATGACCCGCATGTTCGACTAAAGGGGTCGCGGGAGCAATGCACGCACGAGAGATCTCCAGGCCACTTGATCATCCGCCATCGACTTTAACTCATCAGGGGCCCTGCCCAAGCGCAATCAGGCGAGTTTTTGAACCATCTCGTCTTGGATCTGCCAAGCAATCGTCTACCTGATGGAATCGCATTCAAGGCACGCCTCGAGAGTCGTGATGATGGGGACATTCGTGCCACGTGACCAAACCATCGAAGTACAGCCCTTTCCGTTCAAAGAAGCAGCTAAGTTGAGTTCTTCGCGCCTGAGAAATGTCAGTGACTCGAAAACCGCTCCAGTGGTAGAGCCGTTAGATTGATCCCAACGGCAAATGGGGGTTGAAGCTGATTTGAAAAACCGGACAAAAGCGTATTAACTTTGCTTTCACTGGGATTCGAACCTGGGACCCCTTTAACTTAGAGCAGGCACTTAACCAACTGCGCCATCCAGTCGTCCTCTCTTTGGAATGTCGTGAAATATCTACAGAAGCTATGAGATTCACTCAGATTTCCCTTACGATCAGATGGGAGTCTAGTTCCTTTACTCATCTTAGCAGTCACAAGGGAATGTTTAACAAATTACCAAATTCCTTTTTTTCTTAACAAAAACACACAAGATGCCAGGACCCTGCCAGTCAGGCCAGACATGCAATTCGCCCCCACAAACTGAGACAAGACAAAAAAAACAGCAAATCTATTCGTAATGTGTGTTTAACTTACCATTTGGTGGAATTGAATATTGCAATGAGTTGTCATCATCATCGAATGTCTCCTCCGATTGTGATAATGGATATAAAAACTCCGTTTCCGATGATGATGCAGCCGATGAGACGGGGAATGACGGTGACGGTGTCAATACAGCCGACGACGATGATGCACCACCGCCGTGATTATTATTGTTGTTGTTGTTGTTGTTGTTATTGTGATTTGAGTGTTTTTGTGTGTTTTGAAATGGTGATGCTGCATTAACTAAATTTAATGGAAGTATTGTTGTGGCAACACATAAACCAATTAAAAATATATAATTTTTTACAATCTTATTTTTATGAATATTATTTAGTTTAAATTTAAATTTTAATTTATTATAATTATTTGTTGTTGTTGATGTTGTTGCTTGTTTTGTATTGGCTGCTAGTCGACGACGAGGTTTTCTATTTATTATATTTTTATTTATATTCATATGTACATAACGATAAAATTTCGATAACGATGTGATAACTAATAACAACAACAGCAACGGTAACGTGGTGAATTTCTCTAATATCAACTTGTTCATTTCTTGCTGTTTGACTTCTTTTTCGACTTGATTTTCGTCTTCTCTTTCTGTTTCGTCTTCTTGTTGCAGTTGCTCTGTATCATGTTGTGGTTGTGGTGTTTTATTACGCAGCGTTAATTTTCTAGTATTATTATCTAAATTTATTGTAAGTGCGGTGTTGTTGTTATTATTTTTGTTGATTTTTAATTCTTTGTGTTGTATTGTTGCTTTCCCATCCACAATCTCATCATAATTCGTCTCGTTTCTTTTCTTCTTTTGCTTGTTGTTGATAGTTTTTGTTGTTATCCTTGTATCGGCGTGTTTCTTTTTTACATTCTCTTTGATGTCTGTTTCGGTTTGATGATTCGATATCGACCTTAGACGTCCACGTCTGCGGCGACGGGTGTAGTTGTTTTTAACATCAATCGGTGATTCCAATGTGAAATCCACTGATGACTCTTCATACATCACATCTTGTTGTTGTTCATTTTGCTTTTGCTGCTGTTGTTGTTCATCAGATGATCTTAACACTATCGTCGAGTCTACAACAGGCTGCAACAACATTTTCAATGTGTTGTGTCTCATAGAAAACTCCACAAGATCATTGCTTGTTTCGGTCTTTTCACTTGTTACTCTGCAAACTTGTTCTTGTTGTTGCATCTCGTCTGAATTTCCATCGTTTTTCGATGAATTTTCATGGTTTTCTGAGGAGGTTTGCTCAAGATCAACGTCTTGATGCTCCGCTTGATGATTATCGATATTCCATGTTGACTGGAGTTGTTGTGTTGGTTGCTTGTTAGTTTTTTTAGTTGTTTGTTGTTCTTGTTGTTCTGGCAACATTGGACCCATAATACACTCGCTGAATCGTTGTTAATTTTATGTTTTTCTTCTTCTTCTTCTTGTTTCCTTCCTTCTCGCGATATAGTCCTAGTTACAGACTACACGTTCTTGAAGATCAGGGCAAAAAGGAGAGTGATAAGGAGATTTTGGGAGAGTTCAGAGAGAGAGAAGGAAAGAATTAATTTTTAAGGAAGAAGGCGATTGCTTTCACGTATGTTATTTAATTTACACTTAATTTAACTTTTTTTTGTACACTTTTTCTCCAGAGTTGACAGAGAAACACAAAAAAGAAACCCAAAAAGAAGGAGAAGAGGAAATTGGAGGAAAAACTCAAATCAGAAGAAGAGGAAAAAAAAATAGGAATAATCTACACTTTCCTGCCAGCCACCAAGTGTTGTTGCAGTTGCTCTGTCGAATTTAACGGTAGGCAAGACATTTATCTGTATATGTTCTCGCGAAAAGAAGACACCACACACGACGATAGAAGGAGATAGAGAGAGAGATAGTATATCATTCCTTTCTTTTGACACTTTTTACCATTTTTCGACTAAACTTTTACATGATTACAGAGTTCTTTTGTTTTCTTTCGGTTTCCGTTTTTTTTTTCAAATCTTTCAATTAATTCGAGGAGATTTTCATCCGAACGAGGCAGTTTTTGGTAGATTGCGACCTTCCATCCTTGAAGGATGATGCTGATTTGTTTCTTTTTTTTGTTTGGTATTCGTTGCAAGGACTCACTACTAGGGACCCATTGTTACACAAACGACGGGATCTTCTCAAAAAACTGCTGTTCTGTGTCTTGTCTTGCTCAAGTCCGATGTGAGAGTAAGAGAATTCAACTCTGCGTCTTTGAGTGTTGAATAAAAACTAAAAAAAAAAAGAATACAAAACACAAGACTGGCAAACCGATAACGTTGTTAGTTCGCGTAACGCGAACAACTATTGTACAAATTTCTCGGTTTTCCTCAATTCAGCTCGGTGAACTTTTGCTGTATCTCTTTTGTGGATGACAACGACAACGGTGGCGGCGGTGGCAGCAGTTGCGGCGGCGGCGGTGGTGGTGGCAATTGTGGTGGCAATAGCTGCTGCCATTGCGATTCTCTTTGATTTCGCTCAATTTTTCGCTGACTAACGAAATGGGCGAGAGAATCATGAGCTATCGCGCATACTCCCTCTGCTATTTTATCTCTTTGCGACGAAAGCTTTCATTTCCACGAGACTCAATGTTATCGTTCGGTTTTCTTTCTTTTTTTTTTTTTCTCACAAAAATTGTCTTCTTCTTTTCGCTCAGTTGTTGTGATTTTTACTCTGAATGTATATATATGTACCTCCTAAATTAGGTTCAAAAACACAAGACGACTGTTTTTTTTTTTCAAACTTTTTTTGCTGCTGGTGGTTTATGTATGGGGATACACATGTACTGTGGATGTATGTATCTCTGGGAGGTGTGTGTTGTCCAAAGGAAACTTGGAATCTTTCGATTTTTCCGTTTTTTTTTTCGTTTGCAAAATTCGTGTGCGGTTTTTCAGGAAAGAGTTTCCATTTGACCACAAAAACACAAGCAGATCTCGGGGGTATCCCTTTGGGATTGCGTAACACAGACACAAACTTTTACTATCCTTTCACGAGTTGGGTTAACTTTTTTTCTTTTTTGTCTCACTTTGTGAACTGTTATGTAACCCAACGGTTTTCTTATCACACACAGGGAGAGAGGACTCTGAACAGCACCTTGTTTTTGTTTAAACTTAACGGTGCGAGCTTTAACAATTGTTACGAGGGGACTGCAGGGGCGTACATATATTTGTTAATACTTCCTTTTCACACACCCGCACACTGGCACCTGCACACATGCACAAAACGACTGTAATTTAATATATTTTCTTGCTTTTTTTTTTTTTTTCTCACGTCTGTGTGTATGGGTATCAACATAGAAAAGGAAAGCGGACCAAACGCACACCCTTTCTTGTGAGACGATGTGATTATATAAAAAACTATTCCTCTTGTGGCTTCACTATTTCTTCACCGAATTTGCAAGGACCTCCGCAGGACCGTTTCTTCAATTGTTACCCGCATAGTCTTTCCTACTTATCTATTTCTTTTTTTCTTCCGTTTTTTTTGGTAAAAATTTCCTTATTAGATAACACACACACACTAGGTTAGGTTGGGAGAGAAGTATAGAATGTATTGTCGGTCCTTTGATCAGAATGGACGCGCACAAACTGGTTGTATTGAGAAAAGTGACGGCATGTCCTTATTGCTTGCCTATGAGAGCTTTCTCGTCTCAATTCTCCTCCCCCCCATACCCGCTGGTGTGGGAAAATTTCTCATTTCGTTGTATGAAGGATTTGCTTTTGCGAAACAAATGATGGTTGTGTGCTTTTCCAAAATGTAGGGAACTAGGTAAAGCGAGAGAGAAAAAAAAAACCCCGACTGAGCGAAATCACATACCGGTGGTGTACCACTTTTCGCCGAGTTTCTCTTCACTGTTTTTGTTTGCACACACATCCTGCATGGAGTCCACTGTGTTTTGGTAGTTTTTTGCGCATGTTTCAGGACTAGGTCATAGTATAGTAAGGGAATCAGAACGAGGACCCAACTGAGTGAGTAGAGTAAAGCAGCGAAACAAAAAAAAAGAATTTCAACGATAGGCGCTGTTTCGAAGCCTATATCAAGAAAAGCGAGAGAGAGAGAGAACGAAAGGAAAATAGGAAGGACTTAGATTTGATGATAAATATTAAATCAAATGTGTGAGTTGGCTGTGGATGGGTGAGTAGGGTCTGTGTGTGTGCGGGGAGGAGAAAAGCTGTGCCACGAGAAATCACATTAAGTTCTGAGTTGAAAGCTCCTTGTTGACTTTTGCTATTTGTATTTTGGTCTTAATTGTGAAGGAGGATATGTCGAATTACCATTATAATCGATCTTAAGTTGAGGCTGCAAAGGGGCTGAGGACAAGCACGAAAAGATGAGGCATAGATCAAACGAGAGATGAACAAGTTTCATTTCAAAATTAAATAATCAACAGAAATGGTATAGAAATTGCATTTTCCCTTCACTTGACAGGGTACTTGATGTCCATGTTCCTTGCTGTCAGCCATGGCGGTGAGTGCTCCAGATCGTAAACAGACAAGCCCCCAGTGATGGTCCACACATAGACTACGATCGTCGAAATGAGCAGAGGCCCCAAACCCCTCTTCATCTGCAAACAAGAAAAACCAAGAAGATCCACATTTCTTACAAATCCATCCCTCTCACCATTTCAAACGTGTGGATGTTCACAAACTGCTTGACCAACGCTATCGGCATTGAGCTCATCGGCATCAGAAATGCCAAGCTTGACGCCAAGCAACCAGGCAGCAGGAAGTACAACGGATGAACCTTGGATTTCACTCCCTTTCAAGAAAAAAACAGTCAGTCTCACTCATCACCCACCATCCTCCTCCTTACCAATTCCATAAGACCTGGAGCTGTGCCGCTCATAGCGGCGAAATTGCAGACATAGTTCGTGCAGGCCACCATAAACAGAATCGCCTTCAAAATGGCCACCTTTGGCTTGTCTGCATCCTGGAAACCGGTCAGAATTCCACCGAGACTCTTGTTAAACTTCATTTTCTTGAAAGCCAACTCAAGCGTAGCCGAAAAACCTTAATCAGTCGTGAGACTAGAACGATCAGACCTTAAATTCATCCAATTACCGATTACGAAGATCAATTCCCACGGGACCAAGTTGTTGGCGACCTTCCAAGTCACCAGTCCGGGGGTTTTTAGAGTCGATTTTTCTAGAGGAACAACGATTTTAGACGGATTTTTAAATGAAAGTCGGAGATCTTCAAGTTACCATCCCAACAGAAGAGGAAATTCAGTGCTGCTGGCAGCATGAACATGACAACCGCACTGAATGCAAGTGGCGATGAGTTTAGAACCTCCCTGTGAAAAAATTTGAAACATCAAATACGATCTAAACATGAGCACGATCTAAATAAATGTGAAAACAAGAGTCACAGGTTGAAGAACCCTTGCGAATTCATTGCCCTCTTGTGAATTCATTGTTCCTCGAGCCACTAACCAACATTATATCCATCTTGCCCCTTAAATCACCGAAATTGTGGCTGAAACTTAATTCATTTCATTTCTAAACAATCTTTTTAATCGCCTCTTAAAACACTAAAAAAACTTTCATTTTCCATCACCAATTATCCCTCCTGGTAACACCACCTCCAATAATTCAATCAAATCAAATGTCATTTAGTGCAATTCGATCAGATCATTGCCAGACCTACACACAAAATGTGATTTTCACACTTTTGCGCCAACTGATTTGTGACGTCATCGAAATCGAAAAAACTCTTTTTCAGCCAAAAAACGCAAAAAAATGAGAAATTTTGAATGCAGATCTCTTGAAATTACTGCACCACACACAGCCCCACTCATATCCAGTCATTTTATTGCGAAAATATCAAGAAAATCGACTTTGAAAAAATTGACACTTGCCAGCCGAAAAAATGCAGTGATTTCATAACACAACCGGGTCGCATTTTTTTGCTGAAAATAAAAGCGTTTCTGCCGAAGTGGATTTTATGGTTACAAAATTTTGTGAAACGAATTTCTCAGGATCTAGGACGAATTGAAGGACGTGTGATACCAGGATGGAAAGGAAATTAAATGTAGAAGCGAAATGAGGTATGATTTTGTAACGGGAGTGCCGAGGTTGATAAGTTGGAGGCAAAATTCGAACGGTTTTCCTTTTTCGCATGAAATTCATGATCTTCGAAAACATGGTGTTTTGTGAGACGATTTTCTCAATAATTACGATGAACTGAAGGATGCGAGATATCGGAATAAATAGGAAATTGAATGTAGAAGTGGAAAGAGGTACGATTCTTTGACGGGAGTGCCGTGGTTCAGTATTTGGGGACGAAGTTCTGAGGATCCATAAAATGTATGATCTTCGACGGCATGATGTTTTGTGAGTTGATTCTCTCGATAATTAGGATGAACTGAAGGATGTGGGATGTCAGACTGAATAGGAAATTTAATGAGGAAGCGAAAAAAGGTAAGATTTCCTGAGGGGAGCGCCGTGGTTGGTTAGTTGGACGAAAAGTTCGGAGGACCCTCCTTTGTCCCATGAGTTTGAAAGACATGGTGTCTTATGAAACGATTTTCTCATGATCTAGGACGAATTGAAGAGCGTTGGATATCAGAATGAAAAGGAAATCAAATGTAGAAGCGCAATAAGGTAAGATTTTGTTGCAAGAGTGCCGTGGTTGGTTAATTCGAGGCAAAGTTCGGAGGATCCTTCTCTTTGTCGCATGATCTTGAAGGATATTATGTTTTGTGAAACGATTTTCTCGACAATTTGGACGAACTGAAGGATGTGAGATGTCAGACTGAATAGGAAATTGAATGTAGAAACGAATTGAGGCATGATTTTGTAACGAGAGCTCCGTGGGTTGGTTGTCTCGAAGCAAAGATCCTTCTTCGTCTCAATACATACTGATTAAATTTCTCTGCCCAACCCGCTGTGAATTCCGGCTGCCTTGTCATCATCATTGTGGAGGCCATCGTAAGGACAAGAAATGAGAAAAATTGTGCCACATTCATTGGTCCCATTGCATTCAGAGTTTCTTTGTTAATCGCACTCGCAGCTTCCTTCGCCTCTAGACTAAGATTAGCCGCTTGACTCGCTGCGCTGTTCGGCCTGGATAAAGAAACAAACTTAACGACATCTCTCCCCTTCCAAATCTAGGAAATGAATACCGAAACATCCCGAAATAAACAATCTGCATGTAGACGGTCATCAAAAGGATATTCAGCAACGACGGTGGCATCCCGTACCGCAGGAACTTCTCGAAGGACACCGACTCCTCGGAGTTTGGAAATTGCCTAAGGAATACACAAGGAACTTAGCTCATTCCTGGATTTTTGAGGAAAAGTTTGAATGCCCTCAACTTATCGTACATGTCCCTCATAATTGTGTTGGCTGTGGTGCTGGAGAGGGTGCAGGCTCCGGCGAGGGTGGCGGCATATGCAATGCTTAAGTAAAGGCCGAGGACAATTAGTGTGGGCTTCTTCCTGAAAGAGATGTGAATCAATTCGAGACGATCCTTCGGAGGAGGGCCGAGCATTTACTTAGAGGGGATTTCGTCCTTTGTCTCGTCTGTGTACAGTTGACAAACCCCCAGCTGGAATGAAAAAGATACACGAGTCGATGGATAGATGAAATCAACTTGAAATTACGTTCTCCAGATTCGCCAGGATGGACCTTGTGAGGAAGAACATGATTGCTGCCGCGATGCCATTTGAGAGAGAGAGCGAAAGGATCGTTGTCACGGTCACGATTGCCACATGCAAGCTGTTGCAGAAATTAAAGGGAATTAGGGAAAATCAAGCAGGACATCGTTCTGAATTCAATCACCATCTCACGTCCGGTCCGAAGATCTGAATAAATATCAGAGCTTCCCGTTGATGGAACTTAGTCGCTTCCAAACTGGTCAAGATGAGCATGCCCAAGATGAACTCTGCGACGAGGGGATGGAAGTAGGTGCAACAAACTTCTTCGGAGAGCTGCCAATATCAGGGATGTTAGAAGGATGGATGCAGCCATCGTTTCATAGTTACCAAAATGTTCTGGAGCGGAAAGAAGCCAATTGGCAGCAGGGAATTGAGTCCGACTGGTATGACCTCGGTAATAAAGGCTATCAGCATCACGACGTTCATGTACACCATTCGATTGGCCTGGAAAAATATAAGGGATCTGAATCCTTTTCAGATCAGTGCACCCGATCATACATACGACATGATCGCCGAAGATCAGCACAAGGCTGCCATAAAGCGTTGGCAGAAGCACCAGAATCCATCCCTTCCAATGGACCAAGAGACAGCTTGAGAGGTTCGGAGTTTGATTTCTAAAAGGACAAGTTGGAGCAGGTCTTAAGGAACTTTTGTAAACTTACTCCATGTCCAGGCGGAGTTTTTCAAGTTTTCAGAGTTTTTAGAGTTCTGCGCTTCCCTTTTTCACGGCAACTGAAGTGAACGACTGAAAAATTCTGACACAACTCTCAGCGAGGAATTAATCGAATCATTCTCACGCAGACAAGAGAGAGCAAGTGTTTGATTGAAAAAAATAAGGTGAATAGGTCGAAAAAGTAGGGCCCAACAGCTGCAAGGCGACGTTTAAGAAAATAGTTTTTTATAAATAATTTTTGAGACGTTGCTGGAGCACTCAGACTCAAAACAGATCCATTATACTGCCAGGTAGCAGTGCCGTTAATTTGATCCCATCCGCAAATGGTGACTGGATCAGATTCAGTTTCACTGGGATTCGAACCTGGGACCGTTCTAACTTGGGACAGGCACTTAACCAACTGCGCCATCCAGTCGTGCTAGTAGTTCTTAGTTTCGATTCAACGACACAGCCAGTCAACGAGTGGTGGAAGTTCATTTCCAGTCCCACTCCCCCAGCCACTTCGGCATCAATCTTCTGTCTAAGTGCGTCCCCCTGTGTTCCCAAGAGACACATCCTTTATCCTCCATTCAGAGCCGCAACCTTTGCTTTAAGACCTCTCCCACTCCCCCCCACAGACTGTAAGTACAGGAAATCCCATAAAAAAAGCCCAAAACCCTCCAAAAAATACCCCACTCCTCGGTACACAACTTTTAACAAGTCACAAGCAGTATGCCAACAAAGTTGTAAACCGAAACTCTTTGACAACCATTCGCTCCGTGACACCGTCAACCCCCGTCAGCCGCCCCGTTTTCAGATGACGTTTACAGCTCACATGTGACCTTTTATTGTGGACCCACGAAGCACATACAAACTCACCGTCTTTATCGCCAAACATCCCACATTTGAATTACTGACATTAATTCCGAGGCCCATTCTCTGTCCAATTTAATGTGGTCGCCTCTCCTGTGAGCACGCCAATCCTCTCGCCCGTGAGGCGGGGTGGTGGTGGTCGTGTGAAGAAAGAAACAAAGGACACCCCGATGCCCCAAACTGAGAGAATTTTGGCCTAAATTCGAATCCATCCAACCCACCAGCTCGGCAGAGTCTAATGCTAAACCGCACACACCAGAGCGCCAGCACGGAACACGGGAGGCCGCTTCAAGACAAAAGTCAAAATATCAAAGTTACTGTGTGTGAGAGAGCACACACTCGGCAGGAGAGAGAGAGTGAGAGAGAGGTACCGCCAATGCTAATGAAATATCCTTGCTTCGCACGAAAAGGAAATGTTTTTCCCTCGTTCGTTCCTTTTTCTCGATTTTCCACTATTTTATGATTTTTAATGGCTAGCTACGGGGCACATAAGGATGAAGGTGTACATACACATGAATAAGCGCGTTCCATGGCCTCTAATTGAACACGAAAGTGTTTGGAAACCTAAGCCTAAGCATAAGGATGACTGGAGGACTGGAGGTTTTTTTCTTCTTATTTTTTTTCTTGTATTTTTATGCACAGTGGGGGGTGAAGGGTGTTGGTGCGATGGAATGGGAGAATGTGAAAGACGATAGCGTAAATATTTCCCATGTCATGACCTTCCGAGTGGACTTCTTAGGATATAAAACCTTGACACAAGGGTTTTATTTCTGCGAACAGATGACAGCGATTCGTATTTTTATAGGCAGCGGTCACATCAAAAGGCCAAATAGCAACGAAGCAACTATGTAAATGGCCTAAACTGGCGTAGATACCTGAACGATCTGGAGGGTGGTGAGTTTATGGAGAGTTTGGGCATCAGTCCGTAAGTGGGACTATGGGAAATTGAGCAAAAAGACACATTTTTTGACATCAGCTCCTTCTCATTGATGATAACACCTATCATTCTGGCAACATGTCTCCTTCTCCCTGCTGGCAACACCTCTCCTTTCATGGAACCATGGGAAATTTGTCAAGAAGACCAGTTTTTTAACATCATCTCCTTCTCTTTGATGATAACATCCCTCATTCACACTTTTCTTTATCCCTGCTGGCAACACATCTCCTTTTCCCTGCTGGTAACACCGCTCCTTCTCCCTGCTGGCTACACCTCTCCTCCTTCTTGCTGGCAACACCTCCCCTTCTCCCTGCTGGCAACACGTCTCCTTTTCCCTGCTGGCAACACCGCTCCTTTTCCTGCTGACAACGCCTCTATTTCTCCCTGCTTTCAACACATATCCTTCTCCTTGCTGGCAACATCTTTCCTTCTCCCTGCTGGCAACACGTCTCCTTTTCCCTGCTGACAACACCGCTCCTTTTCCTGCTGACAACGCCTCTATTTCTCCCCGCTGGCAACACCTGTCCAACTTCCTGTTGGCAAAACCTCCCTTTTTCCCTTCTGGCAACACCGCTCCTTCTTCCTGTTGACAATGCCTCTGGCAACACCTCTCCTTCCTCCTGCTGTCAATACTACTCCTTCTCCTTGTTGGTAACACCTCTCCTTCTCTTTGCTGGCAACACCTCAATTTCTCCCTCCTGGCAACACCTCATTCAGAAAATTACTGCCTAAACCCTTGATCTGTAAAATAGGCCGTCTTAAGAGTGTTCCCACATCATTTGGCCATTAGATGAACCTCCCATGGACTTCAACAGCCAAGAAGAAGCCCCTAGAGGGAGGAAGAAAGACTAAATCTCCTCCCAGTCCACCATCTATCTCACTCAAACCCTGTCGCATCAGTTAATCTCGATCCACAGACTCCGTTGCCTACTTCCATGCACCAATGTACTGGCAAACTTCAGCAAAAAAAAAACCCCAAAGTACATGTGTTTTTGTTAATTTTCAACACAAACCAACGTCCCTACGAATCCTCGTACATCTCTCTGGCCGGCCTTCTTTGCCTAATCTCCCATTCTGTCTCTCTGCCTTTAGAGAGTGTGTTTCGTTTCATTTTTTTTTGCAGAAAAACTTAAATAAAACAGAAAACAGTAAAGAAACCCTAAGCGAAATGATGGAACAAAAACAATAATCATGGTCGTATGCTCGGTGTATCCTTTCATTTCACTAATACCCTCTGCACACACACGCGGGGAGGATCCGTAGCAAAGACCGAGTCGAGCACAAAATGAATAAAGTAAACATAACTGTGGGGGGGTGCCCTCACCCGCAGCCAGGCAGCCAACTAAACCGACCAACCGACCCCTAACTGAACAAATTATTTGGAGCACCTAGTTTTCTAGGCATGCGAATTAATTTTCGCCTGCTCGCTGCTTCTTCTTCTTCTCAATGTGGCAGGACAGAACATAATTTTCGTCGTGCACAGAAAATCTCTGCATTGTCCTGATACCTTCCCACAAAACACACACACACACACACGCCGACGACACTGCCTTCTCTCTTGGTTGGTAAAAGGAAAAGCTTTTATGAGCTTAAATACCCACAAAAGGATTTTTGTCTTCTGCCGACGCTGCTGCTGCTGCTGCTGCCGCTGCCTCTGCTGATGATGGTGCTCGTGCTGGTTGTGGCAGTGTTTCGTTCTGATGTTGTCAGTTAGCAATTTCTGCAATTACCTCGTGAGAGGAAGCCTCAAACACCGCACACCCACATAGTCACGCGTGTAGGGATGCCTAGCATGTCCTGTTCGTCCTCGTGTCCTGCCTGTCACATCGTGTCGTTCGTTTGTTTTGTTTGTTTCTTCTGAGTCTCTTCTCTCATTTCGGCTGCTTGTTCGTCTCCCCCCTTAGGATGTACCTAAGAATGCCCTCCCCCCCCCCTGGGTGGGGGTGGGAGGGGGAAACAAGGCGAAACCCTTGCGAATGGATAAACAATCTGTGTGCACTTTAATTAGAGGGGTTTTTTTTTTTTACTTGTAGTTTGGAGAAGGATTGCAATTCTTTTGTTTTGCTTGCTGCTTCTTCCAACAGTCAGGGACACACACGAGGGATGACAGAGGGGAGGGGGGGTTCACAAACTGTGACAACAGGACAAACATCATGAATGAAGCACACACGTGATAAAGGGTTTGAATTTTGACTTGTTTCTTGCTGCTGTGTGATGAACTCAGCTACCGGGTGTGTGCACGTGTGACTGCTCTATGTTTCAAGGGTACCGCCCCACACCTCATCCACCCTCCTCCCGCCCACCCCTCACACACATATGTATGCACCGTGTGAAGAACAATGCGATGCCAGAGTAGTGGCTTGATTGTGGATTGTAAATGGAAGTGTTTCGCTCGCATCTCTGTTCGAATTCAGTCAAGAAAAGGATAAGTGCGCACATTTACTGGGGAACAAGGACCAAAAAAAAAAAAACGTGGAAACGAATCTGCGATAAAATGTTTTCACTTCCAGCTGTCATGGGTGGCTGAGAATCGCAACGGCGTGGGGAGGGAGCTGTGAAATTTGTTGTAAGTGCATCTTAGAGTGGTGTGACCATGAATGACGATGCATTGTATTGTTTACTTTGTGATTGATGGTGGAAACGGTTTTGCAACATCACACCGAAGCACATATTTTGTGTCTCAAGGTCGACTTTCAGGGATTGTGTTCGTGGGGACGAACGTGGGCATTTCATTGAGTCCAAGCAGTGCGAGAATACCTCGATTGATGCGATCCAAAAACGCACTTGAGAAGATATCCGGAAATAATCGACGAAAAAAGGCACTGAGGGGATTTGAAACACTGCCATGAGACTCTATTGAAGTCTTCTAAATGACAGATGTGGCTGAAATCATGTTTAACGAGTGAAAAGGAGGCACTGAATCAGGGCACATTGAACTGTCGTCGGATTATTTAAGCGGGTTTTACACGCGGTTGTCGGTGGCTTCAACTACCGGTCATTCTCTCTTGCAGTCTCCATTTTTTTTTCTGTTCTATCCCAATCTATCATACGACTCGATGGCGCAGTTGATTAAGTGCCTGCGCCAAGTAAAACGGGTCCCAGGTTCGAATCCCAGTGTAATCGAATCTGGTCCAGTCACCATTTGCCGTTTGGATCAAATTAACGGCACTGGAGTAGGTTGCTACCTGGCAGTACAATGGACCTGTTTTGAGTCTAAGTGCTCCAGTCGTGTTCTTCGAAAAAAAAAGTCAAACGCTGAAGAAAGCGATATCGAGCACCATTTCATTCTTTTTGCACTGAATTTTGGTGCACATCACAGGATTCTTGAGCCTAGCATCAGCTTGTGGGGCCTCGTCTTTAAGGACACGATTTGTTCTTCAATTCCAATCTTCACGCGTCTCTCTTCTCTGCACAGATTTGTAAGACAAAGGCAGAGAAACATCATGAAGTTACACTCAAACCTTGACACTAATACACTTCCTTGTTTGAAGGAGTAGATCAGTAAGTAAGACCTCGCCTCCTTACAGACTCGCTCCGTTCTTCAATTCCCACCTTCCTGTGCAACACACAAGCCCACGATCTCTTTGTCAAATGCAGAAGAAAGCAAAAATACGCACAATTTTGCCATTTTCCGCTGAATTTCGAAGCAAATTAAGCTAATTCTGAGCCCGTTGTTTGTTTGGAGGAGTAAGCTTAAACAATTCGCATTAATAATCTGAAGAAAGTGAGGAAAAAAGAGCCTTCATTTATGTATGTCACATCACACTAAAGACAAGCATAGTTTCCTTTAATATCCACTGACACGCCACAGACTGACGAACTCTTGTGAATTAATTGTCCCTTAAGTCACTAACTAACGGTCTACGCAACGCATGTGCATAAACTCCTTAAATCCCATCCGTTGTGCCTTAAAACAGATTCCTTCAATTTTTAAACAATCTTTTTAATCCCCTCTTAAAACACTAAAAAACCTTCATTTTCCATCACCAATTCTCCCTCCTGGTAACACCACCTCCAATAATTCAATTAAATCAAATGTCATTTAGTGCAATTCGATCAGATCATTGCCAGACCTACACACAAAATGTGATTTCTACACTTTTCCGCCAATCGATTTGTGACGTCATTGAAATTGAAAAAAACCTCTTTTCAGCCAAATAACGCAAAAAAACGACAAATTTTGGACGCAGATCTCTTGAAATTACTCAACCACACACAGCCCCACACATATCCAGTAATTTTATTGCGAAAACATCAAGAAAATCGACTTTGAAAAACTTGACACTGGCCAGCCGAAAAAATGCAGTGATTTCATAACACAACCGGGTCGCATTTTTTTGCCGAAAATAAAAGCAGTTCTGCCGAAGTGGATTTTATGGTTACAAAATTTTGTGAAACGAATTTCTCAGGATCTAGGACGAATTGAAGGACGTGTGATACCAGGATGGAAAGGAAATTAAATGTAGAAGCGAAATGAGGTATTATTTTGTAACGGGAGTGCCGTGGTTCGTTGTCTGGAGACAAAATTCGGAGGATCCTAATTTTTCGCATGAAATTCATGATCTTCGAGGACATGGTGTTTTCTGAAACGATTTTCTCGATAATTAGGATGAACTGAAGGATGCGAGATATCAGAATGAATAGGAAATTAAATGTAGAAGTGGAATGAGGTAGGATTCTTTGACGGAAGTGCCGTGGTTCAGGATTTGGGGACGAAGTTCTGAGGATCCATAAAATGTATGATCTTGGACGACATGATGTTTTGTAAGTTGATTTTCTCGATAATTAAGATGAACTGAAGGATGTGGGATGTCAGAGTGAATAGGAAATTTTATGAGGAAGCGAAAAAAGGTAAGATTTTCTAAGGGGAGCGGCGTGGTTGGTTTATTGGACGAAAAGTTCCGAGGACCCTCCTTTGTCCCATGAATTTGAAAGACATGATGTTTTGTGAAATGATTTTCTCAGGATCTAGGATGAAATGAAGGATGGGAGATATCAGAATGGAAAAAATATTAAATGCAGAAGCGTAATAAGGTAAGATTTTGTAACGGGAGTGCCGTGGTTGATTAATTCGACGCAAAGTTCGGAGGATCCTTCTCTTTGTCGCATGATCTTGACGGACATTATGTTTTGTGAAACGATTTTCTCGACAATTTGAACGAACTGAAGGATGTGAGATATCAGACTGAATAGGAAATTTAATTAAACATTTGTGAGCCGGAAAAAGTGAGTCAAGAAAGGTTTGAAAAAGCAATTTTTTTTTCGATTTCAAGGACTTATGAAGGATGTGAATGGTGAACATGACTAGGAAATGCAGAAACTACACAAGACTGCTTAGGAAATTGGTCGTTGAGGTGTATTTCTTCCAAGAAAAAGAAAATTAATGGCTTTTGATGGTTGTGTCTTTACAATGTAACAACATCTGAAACCCCCCCTAATCCATTTGTCTCACCCCAAACCGCATGCAAAATGAGATTGAAACAAGAAGACAGCCAATCTCTTACCAAACCGCAGATAGGATTACGCGGTTATACTAGGATTTACTACCTCCTCCCACAGCTCTGACACCACGCCCCCTCCCAGGAGTCTCCTGCCGAAACTGGAAAACTCTCATCCAATTTGCTAAAGCCCCATTATCATATATTTATCATTTGTCCCGGTTATCCTTCGATATGCAATTAATTCCATCGCTCAAGCTTCTCATCCGCCCCCAGTCCCCCGCCGCCCGCCTTTGAATACTGCGCGCATCGCATCACACAAAATCCAACCGCAAATATCCACCGCCACCACAAACCATACACACACGTTCCGTCGTGCCGTCATCCCAATATAAATGACTTCATTCCAATTCACTGGAGTACAAGGATAAAGGAATTCCACTATAAATACGTTGCAAGAGAGCACACACATAGTCAGCCAACAACAAGGCAGCGGAATCGAAGGAAACGTTAAAATTCTTCTTCTCCGCTCGCTCGCTCGCTCTCTCTCTATGATGTACACAATAAAATTCATCACAAATATTTACCTCCCCTCCCGCCCATTTGGTCCATTCCTTCGGCACCAAAGGCAGCTGAGTACCGAAAAATAAGTCCTTGCTCCTCTCGTATCATCTGATATAACCTAAAATAGAAAATTTCATTTCAATGAGATCCAGGAGGGCACACCGAGGGGCGGGCGGAGAGGAAAAAAATCAGCACAGCACACAGAAAACTCCTTAATTTCTAGCCTAAGGACTCCCAACTACCATCCACCACCTACCACCTACCACCACCTTCCTGCACAATTTTTGAGAGAGAAACGACAACGACAACGACAGCGACGACGACTATGACGATGACGATAACAAAGAAGTAACGCAACCAACAAAAAAAATGTGTAGAGAAATGCAAAAAGAGAACAGAGCCGCACAAAAAGGGAATAAAATCCTTAACACTGCCCCGAAATGGAGAACAAAAAGAAAAACGAATGGAGGAAAACTACAAAAATTCTGACAAAAATATTTGACACACAAAAACGCGACGTTTTTTCTAGGATACACAAGCAAAACGCCGGCGCATTACGTGTCCTCCTAGTGGGTAATCACAAAAGAAAATTTTGAAGAGCACTGAAACGGCTCCCCCACCCGCACTAGACTGTGAGAGAAAATCATTTTTTTCTCCTTTGTTGTTGACATTTTGTGGAAAAGGAGGAAGGTACACGATAGCGTAACGTGTGTCCTTTTTCTCGTGGATTTAAATTAAGCTGCTGGTCGGTCCATTGGCGATGATGTCCTTTGTAATCAGTGATAACACGACGAACTGAGATAAGTTCATAGGGTTTTTTTTTGGGGGGAGGAGATTCTCTTAAAGTCGGTTAGTAGGTTAGTTCATCTGGCATTCTCTTTGGCCTTTGCAGAGGGCAGAGCTTTTGCGCGGTGGAAACGAACGCCTCACCTTGGTGTAGGAGGCGCACATCCGGAATGATGACAAATCACTTGGAAATCAATGGGAATTAAGGGAGATACACGTTTTTCTCTTAAAATTGCTTCAGTCACTCTTTGAAAGCTCTGGTAGGTGGCGAAAGATGATTGAGTAGACTATAGACGATGAATAAATAGAACAGACCCGTTGGGTGATTCCTTTTCAGCCCCTATTGGTGGAGCCATTGACTTGTGTGACAGAACGAACTCTTGAAAGCTTTAAAAAAAAGCTCATTATCCTCTTGACTGTAAAACAAATTGCGACGAGGTATTTTGTAGTCCAAACTAGACAAGAAACAAAACCCCCTTCATCGGGATTTTAAAACAATCCCCGTTCTCTTTTGTCTTCGAAAAGCTTTCTTTCCTTTCGAATAGCTTTCGTTTCTCTCTTCTGTCTAAAGAGAGACTCATCTTCGCCAACTCGGCACGTTGGCTGCAGTCGCACGCACAAATGAAGTTATTACCACCACCTCCTGATCCAACGAATCCTTTAACTCTTTCAGGACTCTTCACAGAGCTTTTGAGAATGACCTGCTCCCCGCAAGCTGAGCGAGTGAGCACGCCGAAAAAAAAGCAACCAAAAACTACAGCCACAACGTGTGCTGGCGGTCAAAACAACATTTAAAACGAAACACTCCCACCTCCATCCTCGGACTCCATTCAAAGCTCACATTCTCTCATTTGTCCTCCATCTCTGAGCCAAATATTTCTTAGGAATTCGCATATTTGGCGACCGCCTTACGAGCGCACTGATGCCATTCATTTGCTCCGCTTTTGTTTTGCTTCTTTCTTTTGCTTTTCTTTTTATTTTTTTTTTTGGGGAAAAGGACTTAATCTTTTGTTTACAAGCTTTAAAGTCATTATGGTCGCTTGGTCTCTTTCTTTAGTGCACGAATGCCCAGCACATTCCTTTCGCGCACACATCCGAGCGGGGGCCTGCTCCATCGCCGGGAGGCAAGATATATTATGGTTCTTGTGGTTTGAACTTTCACGCAATATATTTGGCCAAAATTGTTAAGTGTGTCCTTGGTTAACATTGAAATCTTGGGAATTTAAAAAAAAAACATCCCTCCCTCTCCCTCTCTCTCTCTGAGAAGTTGTGCAGGTTAAGAGAGGGAAAGTGAAGACAACATCGGACGACACAACTGCTCGGGATGTGTGCCTGCCTTCCTGACTGACTGCCTGCCTGGCTGGCAGGACGTGCGTGCGTATACATGTGCATGCCCCTGTATGGGTGTAGATTATACAGGCTATGACGTTAAGGATTAATTTTTGGGATGATACCATTATGTTCTCGTATTCATTAGTCATTGAGGTGTGTAAAGGATATCTAGTGTTTATCGAGCTTAATTTTGCCTATTATGATGGTTCAGGTTTTTGACAGACAAGTCGGCTGTTGAAGGCGTTTGGATGGGGGGATTGTGTGCTGGGAGGGTCTGCGTTCGGTGTATGTGCCCAGGTGCGATGATGCTGATGTGCCTTATCCGTGTTTGTCATCGGTATGATGGTAATATTTACACCGAGGGTGTAATAAATTTCCTAAAACGGACACCCCGGTAATCTGACCCGAGGTACTTGATCTCACGCAGATTCTGCCTTGCCAGAGGTTGACGTGTCTCGTTGGAGAATCGGAGGAGGAGTGTTGGTTAATATTTCAGAAGAATCCTTTCGGCTTCATAGTTTGGGGTTTCTTCAATCAGATATGTGAGGACATTGAAGGGATGGGGTGTGGAGGTTGTTTTTAGACAGCCACTGGAGTTGGGACCACTTCTAGGGGAGATTTTTTTTCACATTACGCTCAGACTCTGTTTGTAGGAGTAGATCAATAGGTAAGGCCTCGTTATAAAGGACAAGATTTATTCTCCAATGCCTCCTCCCCCACTTTCGCACTGCTGCATGATTTCTAGGATAGCCGCAGCAGCTCAGACCTGACTCCAAAAACCTCCCTGTTTGGAGGAGTAGATCGATAAATGAGGCCTCATCTTAAAGAGAACGATTTATTCTATTGTTCACACGCATATACGCCACAGTTCCCAAGTGCTCAAAGGGACATTTTCAGGGTGTCCGTGGATAGGATCAAAAAATGCTAACATTTTCCCAAAGTCCGGACTAAGAAGATCCATAATACGACTAGATGACGCAGTTGGTTAAGTGGTTACCCCAAGTTAGAGGGGTCCCAGGTTCGAATCCCAGTGTAATCGAGTCTGATCCAGTCACCATTTGCCGTTTGGATCAAATTAACGGCACTGGAGTAGGTTGCTACCTGGCAGTACAATGGACCTGTTTTGAGTCTAAGGGCTCCAGTCGTGTTCTTCGAAAAAAAAAGTCAAACGCTGAAGAAAGCGATATCGAGCACCATTTCATTCTTTTTGCACTGAATTTTGGTGCACATCACAGGATTCTTGAGCCTAGCATCAGCTTGTGGGGCCTCGTCTTTAAGGACACGATTTGTTCTTCAATTCCAATCTTCACGCGTCTCTCTTCTCTGCACAGATTTGTAAGACAAAGGCAGAGAAACATCATGAAGTTACACTCAAACCTTGACACTAATACACTTCCTTGTTTGAAGGAGTAGATCAGTAAGTAAGACCTCGCCTCCTTACAGACTCGCTCCGTTCTTCAATTCCCACCTTCCTGTGCAACACACAAGCCCACGATCTCTTTGTCAAATGCAGAAGAAAGCAAAAATACGCACAATTTTGCCATTTTCCGCTGAATTTCGAAGCAAATTAAGCTAATTCTGAGCCCGTTGTTTGTTTGGAGGAGTAAGCTTAAACAATTCGCATTAATAATCTGAAGAAAGTGAGGAAAAAAGAGCCTTCATTTATGTATGTCACATCACACTAAAGACAAGCATAGTTTCCTTTAATATCCACTGACACGCCACAGACTGACGAACTCTTCTGAATTCATTGTCCCTTAAGCCACTAACTAACGTTCTACCCAACGCACGTACATAAACTCCTTAAATCCCATCCGTTGTGCCTTAAAACAGATTCCTTCAATTTTTAAACAATCTTTTTAATCCCCTCTTAAAACACTAAAAAACCTTCATTTTCCATCACCAATTATCCCTCCTGGTAACACCACCTCCAATAATTCAATCAAATCAAATGTCATTTAGTGCAATTCGATCAGATCATTGCCAGACCTACACACAAAATGTGATTTACACATTTTTGCGCCAACCGATTTGTGACGTCATCGAAATTGAAAAAACACATTTTCAGCCAAATTTCGCAAAAAAACGAGAAATTTTGAATGCAAATCGCTCGAGATCACTCCACCACACACAGCCCCACACATATCCAGTAATTTTATTGCGAAACCATCAAGAAAATCGACTTTGAAAAAATTGACACTGGCCAGCCGAAAAAATGCAGTGATTTCATAACACAACCGGGTCGCATTTTTTTGCTGAAAATAAAAGCATTCCTGCCGAAGTGGATTTTATGGTTACGAAATTTTGTGAAACGAATTTCTCAGGATCTAGGACGAATTGAAGGATGAGGGATACCAGGGTGGAAAGGAAATTAAATGTAGAAGCGAAATGAGGTATTATTTTGTAACAAGGAGTCCGTGGTTGGGAAGTTGGAGACAAAATTCGAACGGTTCTCCTTTTTCGCATAAATTCATGATCTTGGAAGACATGGTGTTTTGTGAAACGATTTTCGCGACAATTAGGATGAATTGAAGGATGCGAGATATCAGAATGAATAGGAAATTGAATGGAGAAGCGAAATAAGGTAAGATTTTCTAAGGGGAGTGCCGTGTTTCAGTATTTGGGGACGAAGTTCTGAGGATCCATAAAATGTATGATCTTGGACGACATTATGTTTTGTGAGCTGATTTTCTCGATAATTAGGATGAATTGAAGGATATTGGATGTCAGACTTAAGAGGAAATCGAATGGAGAAGCAAAATAAGGTAGGGTTTTGTATCGGGATCCCCTGGCAATCGGTAAGCATATAACAGAGAATAAGGGAATAATGGGATCACAAGGAAGACCTCTTCTTCTTTCTCTCTCAGCATGCCTCTCTAGCCAGCACGACTGGGAGAAGTAAAACTTACTTTCTACGGAATCACACATCAGTTTCCTGCAGTCAAATTTGAAAAGAAGTATAGGATAAGCCTCTCCTTACAAGGAAGTGTGTGACTCCCACAGACGGAAGGTGCTCCGAAAGTCCCAAGGCAGGAGGAGAACGCATGAAATTCAGAAGAAAAGTGATTGCTCTTAAACCAGGTCATGCACAGCTCAGATTGTTCATAACCTCCAAGAGCCTCTGGAAAATTAGTCCAAGCAAGCCCCCAAGTAAATCATCAAACTTGCTACCCTCTCACCGAACTGAATGGCAGACCCCTCAGGCAACACGGCAGGAGACCTTGCACATTTCCCTCCTCAATTGCAGTTTATCAGATCCCTATCGCCCTTCGTCGGGTTTTTGTGTTTAACCCAAATTTCAGATCATCTCTGCGCATCTCTGCTGATTTGACACCTTTTCCACTCGTGCACTCCTTCAATTCCATCCATTTTCCCCCTCCCCAAAGGACTCGTTCGACATGCACATCCTCTCCAAAAGCCGCTCTGCCGGTGGTTGTTGTTGGCGAGGCAAACTTGACAATCACGACCTAATAGCAGAAGTCCTATCACGAGGCAGAGAACAGAGCACAAAACTAAAAAAATGGGGAAAAAATCAGAGAAACCTTGAAAATTGATTGTTCCGCTGTGTTGTTGTTGCAATCGCTCAACTATACGTACGAGCATAAACAAGGTAACTAGGCTTCATCCCTCCTTGACACCCGCGGGGGTTTTCCCCACCCGGTTGCCAGCCCGTCTCTGTCGTCATTTGCGAGGCCCGTCCATCCGCACACCACAGCGAGAGTCTTGTCAATCAATCTCTTCACTCCGACACACAACCACCCCACAGCCATCCCCCGAGTTTTTTTTGCTTTCTTCTAAGCCGGAGATGAGGCTGTACGAGGGTAGGTGCAATTTGCATTCATGTGTGCGTTGTCTTGTATAAATACACTCTTGTACCCCCATCAGGGGGACGGGGATGAAGTGGGACCCGGCTGAATAGTGACAATGAATCGCTCAAGGGGTTGTTTTAGGGGCACTTTGTTAGCCTTGTCTGCGGCCACTGAGTGTTCCAATTTTGATCGTCCCCAGAATTTTATGCTTCTTCATGTGTACAAGGGAAGGGGGTGATGCTTTGCAATTTATAGACGAGTCTTTTTATAGCGATTATAGATTTTTTTTTATCTCCGAGCGATGGTGGATGATGAGCGGAGCGGAAGAGGGACGGCGAAACGGATGAAAACGAACCTTGGGAGATTCTCCCCCACTTCTACTGCTGTTCCGCCTCGAGGAAGTTGTTAAAAATTGAAAATGCAATCAGTGGTGCATTGATTTGGACGAGGGCTTAAGGCTAGTCGGGTGCTCCTATTGGATGCCACCTCAGAGAGGGCGCTCGGTGAGGGTGATGAGTTAAGCCTCTCGAGGGAAAAAGGTTATTCTCTAATGAGGAGGAGGGAGCAATTTATGACATCCGGAGAAGGATAGGAGTTTTGAATCCTCCCCAAGCAAGAGAAGTGGAAGCTTGAAGAAGAAGTGACCTCCTCAAGCAACATAAATCCTCCCACAGAACTATTCATCCACCCCACCAGCCACAAAAGTCAGTCTCTCTGGGAATCGATTACATTTGTCATGGACATGGAAGCACTCTATTATTCCGACCACAATCCTGATTGAAATCATTTCATGCTCGCGTTCCAATTCCTTTGACAGTATTTCACTGAATGCACAGGCAACTATGGAAAGCCATTCGTATGCGTACCTGGCTCTCTGCTTCCCAGTCCAGGACCAGCAGGACGGACGAATTTTCCGCATCCTTCAACTTTCAAATGCCTATGCATGCATGTGGTCGTAAGCTCCTCACAGTTATTCGTTGTTCACCACGCACACAGAGGAGACACAGACATACGGACATACTGGTGAACCGAATCGATTCGGTTGTTTGAAAATAAATGAAAAAAGAAACGAACTCACATCCAGCATAGAACCGAAATTAGATGTTGACCGTGTTTCGATTGTCGTGCTGTCGTCTACACAACCCACTCCGCAGTCACGAGCAGGGGAGGAGGGAGGATTCCCCACCCAGCTGGCGATGCTGTTGACGACGATGATGATGAGGTTCCAATATTTTCTATGGCCCTTATAACCAGGACATCACTGTGGATGTGTAGTGCGCCACCATTTTGCCCAAGACTTGACTCGATTTCAGAGGACAAGACCGGAAAAATTGCTTTGCTCGTTTCTGAGTTGCAAGTACACTTACTGCACGGATGCACAGACCCGCGCAGTCCTTGGAATGCACAAGACGGCACATATGCACAATCTGGGTGATATCAATAACGGTTTTCGAGTTTCTGAACATCACCCGGGCGAACGTGAATGGAGCGCATTCGAATGCAAACGGGACATAACCCATGGATGGTTGATTGTTTTCAACTCCGAAATCGATTCGTCCCCATGTAATGCGATTTAAACACGGGGCGCGGGGAGGAGGAGGGACTGTGCCACCACCAGCCATGCCGGTGAGGACCAAGTCACCGACGTCTCGAGGTGCAATCTCGCCGAAATTAAATGCAAAAAGCTGATTGCATTTCCCCGATCTGTCCTGCACAGAGACAGGACATGCTCAGGAGTGAAGGAGGTGTGATTATGATACTTCAAGAGAGGTAAATTAAAAGTCCTTCAAGAGCAAGGTGTAAACACGCCTTTGTAAGGAGTAAACATGCCTTTGTGGGGAGAACGCCCGAGGACAGCAAAGGAATTTGTAGAACCGACCAACATCAGAACGCCTTAAAGACTGATTTAAAACATGTCAGCTACATTTTAGAATTTAATCTTCAGAAAACAGAAATAAAAACTTTTTTAAGAAAATTATTCGAATAAACCAAAATTTCCTCCATCAAACTTTTTTTTTCAGTGTACACCCCATCCCAATTCACCCACAACAACTGTCATCACAACTGTCAAATGAAAGAAATGTCAAACTGAACAAAGATAATCCAAATTGGATTTGAGCAGACAAATTCTTTAAGTGTACGGTGTTTTTGTTTTCCTCTCGGTAAATTACAGTCCCACCTCATCCTCCACAAGATCTCAACATTTTCATGGCAAAGAAACATTGTTTACAGTGCAATTTGTTTACAAGAACATTATGAGAGACTTTCCGCAGCCCGCGGAGTAGTGGTTCCATGAAGAACTATTGGAAATTCAACAAGAAGTGAACAGCGGCGGTGGGAAATCAATCATGACCGATAGTCTGGAGGGTGGTTCAGCAAAACGAGAAGGTACATTCTTCCAGACAAGAATCCCTGCATTCTCGCAGCGATTTCGTCAGAATTTGCAGTTTCTTTTCACGTCTGCAGTGGGTGCAGTGTTTTTGTTTTCTTTTTGTTGTGGATTTTCATCTTTCTCTTCCGTGTACTTGTGTTATGACAGATCTCTCTCTCTCTCGAAAAGAAGAGAGCATGAGATGACAGTTTGTCAGTCCTATGGGTGGGCACACATAATTCAAAACAAATTCAAATCTTTTCAGATTCTCCTGCTTCCAAGGTGCTGGTTCAGCTTACAACAGACAAGACTGGTGCGAAGCTCGTGTGTCCCCTGTGCGAGAGCACTCTAACTTCACTCAATGGATACGTGCGGCACATGAAAAAGCATGAGTCACCCGGAGGCTTCTGCTGCAACTATTGCGACGAGCGGTTCTGCATGGAGGACGCCCTCAAGAAGCATAAGGATGAGAAACACAAAGTTCTTGCCTGTCGAATATGTCATGCCACATTCACCACCGCCTCAGAGTACCGTGGCCACATCAAGGACGTTCACAAAGGTGTCGACCGCCTCATGGCTGTCTGTGAGAAGTGCGGAGCCGAGTTCAAGACCTCACAGGCGGCAAAGCGGCACGCAGACACTCAGTGCGGCCAGATAAAGCCACATCCGTGCGATGAATGCGAAATGGCTTTCTACACGAAGTACAACCTCGCTGAGCATAAGAAAATTCACCGAGGGGAGAAGAAGTTCTGCTGCAGCTACTGCGGGAAGAGTTTCCTCAGCAATGGACGACTGGTGATACACGAAAGGAGCCACACGGGAGAGAAACCTTACAAGTGTGACGTACGTATTCAAAAATTCACTCGAACTCCTTTCAGACTTTTGCTCCGTCTGTAGGTGTGCGGAAAATGCTTTGCCCACCGCGAGAGTATCGTCACGCACTCGTCTATTCACACGGGGATCAAGTTGGTCGTGTGTAAGTGCTGTGGAGCACGGTTCTCCTGCCATTCGAACTTGATCAAGCATCGCAGGACCAGACAAGAGACTTGTGGGCTGCCCATGTACGACTCTACCAAGGAAACAAAGCGATCAAGGATCTCGAGAAGTATTCCTTTCATTTTTACGTTTCACTTAAGCTTACGGTGTCCTTTTGCAGTTCCTGCGAGTCTCATGTCGTCGGAGATTAAAATAGTTCAAGCCAGCAAGGTTATCAATCCCAACGAGGAGCGAAAGAAGCCGATTGCCTCAAGAGCCAAACACAAAGTGCCCAAACCCGAGATAGAACAGGAAGAAGTCATCATCAAACGACCCCGACGATCCCAGCGGTCCGATGAACCGATGAATCCAAACGCAGGGAACGAACTTTGCGCTCCAACTGAGAAGGAACCCGAAGAAGAAGATCATTACGAGGACTGCTCGTTCGAAAACTGCCCAGACTCAGATGAATCGTCTCAAATCGAAGAGCCTGAAGTGAAGCCACCAAGTTTGAGTGAAATTCTCAACGAAACACCACTCAAGTCCGAGGAAGAAATTAAACTCCCTGAACACGATGAATTTTTAGACAAGTTTCTAGCCGACATCAACGAAGACGTCAAAGACGGACTACTGAAGGATGTCAAAGAGGAATCACCGACCACAGCCAAGGCCGAATGCATCCTACTCAAGCCGTGCAAAGTTGTTCTGGAAGAAGTCAGTCTAAAGTACCCCAATCTCCATCTCCTGCCTCAGTCCTCGAATGCGACGCCATCTGAAAATGAACTTGATAAGCCCAAACCCAAACGCCATCGCTCAGCCTTGAGGAAGAAGCTGCGCATCTTCAAGAAGGATCGCGTGTACAACTGTAAGTTCTGTGTGAAGATCTACCACATTCGGAAGCCATACGAAAAGCACCTCATCCAGGAGCACAACAAGACTGACGAGGAGTTACGTTCCATATTCAAAGACGAAGACAACGACATTCCCGCCGAATTCGTGCACCGCTGCCCAATTTGCTCGAAGGTTTACCTCATGGCAAAACGACTGAAAACCCACATCACCTATCACGGTACCCCTAACCACTCAAATCATCTGTTGACTGTGTTAAAGTGCTCGTTTTCCTGCAGGTCGCGATGGCAAACTCATTCACAAGTGTCCTTGCTACTGCAAGTCCTACTTTCGGACAAAGGAAGAGGCCATGGAACACGCTAAAATCAACCACAAAACGGCCCTCTATTGCGACATCTGCGACAAGTACACGCAGTCACCTGAAGCTCTCAAGATACACAAACGCAATCACTTTGAGCGCCGCAAGCAGACCGATCGAAACCTGATCTGCGACAAGTGCGCCAAGTCCTTCGCCAGTAGGACCTCACTGAATGATCACACGCGGTCAAACTGCGGCCAGAATCCCCTCTATCGCTGCGGCGTTTGTGGCAAGAGCTTCACCACAGCTGGCATTTTAAAGACCCACTCCCTGCTGCATAAGGACGAGACGCCGTTTGTGTGTGACAAGTGTGGTAAGGCGTTCAAGATTCAATCGCAGTACAAGACTCACCTCAGGCACAAGCATTCGAATGACAAACCGTTCAAATGCGAGGTAAGTTGAACAACAAGTCGCCTGAGACACAAACCCAAATCGATCTTGTGTTGCAGCTATGCCCGAAGCAATACCCATACCGAGAGAGCCTTCTCACCCACATGGCCATTCACACCGGACTTAAGCGATATGCCTGCAGTGGATGCAGTAAACGTTTCACATGCATTTCGAATCTACAGGCACATCGCAGGGTGTACGCCGACACCTGCGGACTGACGCCGCTGAATTCAAAACCGAGTCAATACATTGGGATGCAGAAGGGACTGCTATTGATGGGAAATAAACCGACTTTTTGATTAGTTTGGATACTTTATTTATATTCTTACAAGCTTACAAACAAAGTTTACAAATAAAAGACATATTCCAACGAGTTTCGAGACTTGTCTGCTTGATGGAGCCCAGCGTGGCACACTAAGCTGGGGAGGGTTAGGGATTGGGAGCCTAAGAATGCAAAATTAATGGGAAAGGGTGAGGGAAACATGGTAAATTAAGTGCTGCTCGAATTAGTGCAAAGATTACGTCAAACAACAGTATCGACCTTAAACCAGGTCAGGTTTACGCTCATAAATTCATACCTACCATCGTTTCGATCTAACCTTACCTCAGCGTTGCAAATAAGAAAACCGAATACCTACCCTTGCTTTACCCAGCAACGGTTTTGGCATCGAATTGAAGAAAAAAATATATTTCCCTTTGATTTTCTATTCCCGCTCAAATTTCTGCATGTCCTTTAACAATTTTTTCGTAATTTCATTTCGATTTACGCGCAGAATTTAATTCCGAACAAACCGCGAACAAATACTCGACATCGTGCAATTTTTTCATCGATTAGCCGCAAATTTCAAAATATTTCGCGCCTATTTTCCGGCAAATTTCAAAATATTTCGCGCGCAAAATTACTTACAAACATTACTCACGTTACAAAATTATTTAAACGCACAAAAAAATTCCAAATTTCCGTCGAAAATTTCAAAAAAATAATTTTTTCAAAATAAAATCACGTTTCCCACGACACGCACCAACACGATTCGAAACTGAACTGTCACTTCATATGGGATCAAATAATATCCCATTTCGATCAATTCACCACATTTGACATTTGATGTGTGCATGTGTGTGTGTGTTTGTGAAGGGATTTTAAATAATTTCCCACCGCTCATTTATGACAGATAGCCAATGACATTTTTTGTTTGGATTCCGCATTTTAGTTGTCAGTTAGAAGCAAAAAAATAAAATCTCAATGATAAAAGTTCGGGAAATTTTAGTTTTTAAGTGAAAATTATGCATAAATTGTTAAAATTAATTGATTATTGTTTATTGTTGCACATTTTGTGATTTTAATATTTACAAAATAGTTATTGTACAAATCAAATTTGATAGGATTTTATGAGTGAATTCATTATGGCGGATGGAAATATTGAAATAAAAATCGAACCGTTGGATGATGAGGAGTCAACTGCAATTAAAGTTGAAGAACTCATTATCAAATGTAAGTTTTGCGCTGTAATTGTTCATAATCTGCTTCGAAAATGTGAAGAAATGTGCGGATTTGTTGGGTGCGAATGATGCATTCTGAGACATGCACGCTCGCACGGTGTGTGTTGTAACAGTATTCTGCGTCTTTACTTGTCAGTTCGGTTTGCGATAGATGCGTTGATAAATATATGTCACGACGGAGATTCATTTTTGTGCTGGACTTGTGTTGCTTCGACGTAATTGGAAATATTTTCGTTAAGGGATGGTTATGTGTCCCTGCTTTGATGGGGGTTGTTAATGAAATTCTTTTACGCGACAACAAAGGCATTCGTTTCACCCCAATAAAAAAAACTGAACTCAAATTCGTAATTGGTTTTATATTTCTTAGTTTCTGTAGTTCGAAGTTTAGCTTGTTTTCTTTGAAAGAGTGTCTTAGAGACACACGAATTCATGCATTTGCTTCTAAACCGCGTTGTCTTTCTTCCACAGCTGACTTCGACAACAATCTTTACACAGAAGCTAAGAAGGATAGTGAGCTAGTAAGTCACAAATTCCCCGACTGTTTCCCTGCTTATTCTCAGCTCTTAATCTCATCCCTTCAAGGTTACTCCGAAGCTGGAACCACTCGATGACGATCAATACCTCATGCAGCTGGAGCAAGCGATTCAGGAACCTGACCAAGAATCAGACACACCAAAGTTTCAATGCGATACCTGTAAGCGTGATTTCACAAGTGCCAGAGCGTTAACTGTTCACAAACGTCTAAGATGTCGTAACCTGAATATATGTAATGTCTGTGGACAGATTTTTCGGACGCGAGTTATCCTGGAAGATCACTTGCAGCAGCACCAGCAGAAGGTGATAAAGACGACAAAATCCTCGCCAACTTCTCGACGTTTGCTTCCGAAGACGCCACCAAAATCATCGCCGGAGCCGGCTGCATACAGCTGCAAAGTAGGCCTGGAATCTCCTCCTTACTCTTGGTTCTAACGTCTCCTTCCTTTTTCCGATCCAGATTTGTCAGCTAACATTCACAGACGCACAGAGCTTTAGCAGTCACAATCGCATCCACGAGGGATTCAAGCACATCTGCAACAAATGCGGCAAGTCGTTCAAGTATGCCGCCGAACTGAAGAAGCACAACAGTGGCGACACATGCGCCACGGAAGCTATCGAGGATGTCCTGAAATACTCCCAAAGTGATATTAAAATTAAGGAAGAAGGTAAGCCGCACTCCTTGCCCCCAGTCTTCACCTAATCATGTCCTTCTTGCAGTGGAAAGCGAAGATGAATCATCAACTCAGGGTGCAGTCCAATTGGAACGTAAGCCAGAGGAGCACAGTATCCCACCTTCCGCCTCAATTCAGCCACCTCTGGACACATCGGCCCTTGTGATCAAGAAAGAAATCATTGAGGAGCCCGTGAGAGTCAAAGAGGAGCCAGAGGACACGTTCGACTATGAAGAATTGATTCTGAAGGAGCTGATCGATCGGAAAGCCAAATCAATTGCCAAAGTGAAAGCCACACAACTGCAGACGCACAAGAAACGCAAAATCGAGAAGGAATTCAACACGATTTCCGTGGACAAAACCGATTTTGAAGAAGTAATTCAGTCCAACATGCTTAGCGTCGTCGCTCCAAAGGTGGAGAAGAGAACCTCCACAGAGGACGACAGCAACCAACATTCCAGTCTTGAACAAGACGACTTTGAAGACATAATCAAATCCAATACGCTTCCAAATTCCCAGGACAAGTCCCAGATCATTGAGAGCCTAAAGGAGGAGTACATGAAGGCGAAGAAGAAGAAACTCGACGAATCACTGACCGATGACAGTAGCCAGGGCTCCGCGAAAGCACCCAGCGTCGTTCCATCGTCGCTGTACTTCTCGGTGACAGTTGATCCGACACCATACAACAAGGCAGTGCGTCGACTGAAGAAGACCAACAATGAGTACCGCTACAGTTGGGTGTGTCCCTCCTGTCCGCGGCGTTATGTCCAACGCCATGGCTTCCTCAAGCACCTCATCTCAAATCACTGTGCGAACAAAGGCGAACTCGAGGGGAAACTTTTTGAGCTGAGACCGGAGATACTGAATTCAAGTACAAACAATGGTAGGCCCCTCCCTCCTCTCTCTCTCCCTCTACACCGAATCTTGAGATAACCTAGAATTTTGTTTGCAGAAGACTCATTTTGCCACCTGTGCCGGGTGACGCTGGCCGATGCTGCATCGCTCAAGAAGCACCGCAGTGAGTTCCACAAGGAGGAGACCCCGGCGCAGATGCCTTTCAAGTGTGAGAAGTGCGGAAAGTTCTGCTCGACGCGCAGCACCCTGGGAGACCATGTGCAGGCTAACTGCGGCACTGAGCCTCAGTACGAGTGCACAGAGTGCGGAAAGAAGTTCTACACAAAGAGCACGCTGACTCTGCACAAGACCATGCACACCGGCGAGTTGCCGCACAAGTGTACTTACTGCGAGAAGCAATTCCGAACCAGGGGTCAACTGACAGTCCACACCAGAACGCACACGGGCGAGCGACCGTTCCCCTGCAAGGTTAGTATCCACTTCACCCCTCACGGAGCACATTCTTCATCACCCCTCGTCTCTTTGTCAGGTTTGCGAGAAGCGCTTCACACACAGAGAGACCCTGATCGCACATCTGTCGCGTCACATCGACATGAAGCGGTACAAGTGCTACGGCTGTCAGTCATTCTTCTCCTGCATCTCCGGCCTCAAGACGCATCGGCTAACACGAATGAGTACCTGTGGTCAGTTCAAACTCAACGCCCGGCCGGTGGGTCCTCGCGTCCGGGTGATCAAGGGAAACGTCATATTCGAACCGCAACCAAAAAACAATCCGTACCTCCGGCGCGCCAACGACGAGAATGCCGACGAGACCGCGAAGAGGAACGTCCTCCTGCAGCAGAACGCACAGAACCTGCAGGAAATCGAAAATCTCTACAAAAAAGAAACCATTTCCGTGGACAGCTAGTTCGGGCTGTCCCACCTCTTGTTACATATTATCAGCATTTTTTACAGTTTGTATACACTTAACTATGATCTAAGCGAAAAGTTACGAATAAAATGTTTCCATATGCTTCTCAAGTCACACGCGGTCCCCGCTCGACCATTTGTCTCTCGAGATCCTTGCGCACTTCCTCGATGGGGAGCTCACGTTCGGCCAGCTCGTCGAGAACGTCGCGGAGGTCCTGCTTGACCTGTTTGATGCGCGCCGAGTTCTTGGCGGATATCGGGATGATGCGTTCGAAGTTGATCAGGTTTGTGGGCCGAATCTCCTCGGGACAGGCGGAGAGACCGCTCTGGAGGTCCTCAATGGTTGGATGATGTTTTGCGAGGAGCTCTGCGCTGTTGGGCAGGTCCATCTTGTTCACTATCAGGACGCAGGGTTTCTTGAGGAGGCTCTCGTCGTACAGCTCCAGTTCTTTGTTGAGGGCGTAGATGTTCTCGAGGCAGTTGCGTTGCATGTGCTGCGGAGAAAGCCGGAAGCCGAAGACATCCACGATCATGAGGAGAAGGCGAGTCCGTTCGATGTGTTTCAGGAACTTGTGGCCCATTCCGAAGTTTGCATGAGCTCCCTCGATGAGTCCTGGCAGATCTGCTATCGAAATCGATCGCAGGTCTGGGTATTCAACGATGCCGATTTGGGGGCGAATTGTGGTGACTGCAAAGAGAGGGTCAGACAAAGAAATGAGTGAAATTCAATCTACTCACATGGGTAAGAAGCGATCCTTGGCTTGGCATTGGAAATGGCCTTCAGGAGGGTGCTCTTGCCGGCATTTGGGAAACCAACCAGTCCCACATCTGCTATCAGCTTCAAGTCCAAGTTCACTGCCTTGTTCTCCCCCGGCTTTCCCATGAATCCAGTCCCTGAGCAGCCGCCAATACCTCCTCCAGCCACAATGCATGTGGCACCCTCCTCATTCAGATCCGCGACGATTTTCCCACTGTCGTCGATGATTTGCACGCCAACAGGGACTTCGATTCTCTCATCCAGCCCACGTCTTCCCAAAATTCTTAGTTTGCTACTGTCCTCTCCAGAGCTGGCTTGAATCTTCTTGTCTCTCAGTGTCCTCGAGAGGTTGTTGAGGGTGACTGCTTCTTTGGCTGTGAAGTAGACGCATCCACCTTGTCCACCGATACCACCGTACTTGGGAACACCATTTCCTCCGTGTCCCCCACGGACTGTGAGACGAAGTCTGTCAATGAACGTCCCGCGGAGGTGTTGACGCACTGCCTGTGGATGGGAGAATGGATCAAGGGATCTTCTGATAGAGGGTTTGTCTGTGTGTTTACCTTTTTCAGCAGAAAACTGAAAAGTTTGACCATTTTTTGCACCACAAGTGAAGGACTTGGCCTTTTTCTTACCGCGATGCTCGAATCAGCTGTGAACTGTCATCCAAATGTGAACTGTGGAATTTTAAGAGAATTCCGACTCTCTTAAGGAACACAGAGACGTCAGCGATTCTTTGAGGGACCACCGACTGGCAATTGATTGAAAAGAAGCAACAAATCCTTGAGATCCTTGAGCAAATCTTCAGTAAAATGAGTCTACAACCGTCGTCTCATGGAATTAAGCTTCAGCCAGGCCATCTAAACAGAGTTCTCCCTTCAGCAAGAGTGTAACATCCCCATAACACATTTCTCTTTGGCGTCAAACTCTTCCTCTATGCAGAAACGTATTCCACGTGGTGAACTGTCAAGAGAATCAGCTGTGGAGTTGCATTTTGAAAACTGATTTCATTTCGTCTGTGCCATGGATCCTGGAATATGTTATATCAAGCCGCAGTAAGCCAAAATCTATAGAATTCCCTTCAGATTGTTGATCGAAGCATTCCTCTTCGTCAAGGTACCTGATTCCCGACGTGAAGATAACTCTTGCTGAAGAGTCAAAAGCCGACACCGAGAAAGGCGCCAATAAACGCGTTTTGGACGAGTCCGCCGATGGAAGTGGTGAGCCGAACAAGTTCAAGAAACTAGACCACGGCTCAAAGAAGGACCGGAAGAGGGGACAGAATAAGGTAAGCTACGAATGCTCTGCATCCATCACAGCGTCGACTTGAAAGACAATTTTTTCCAGCACCGGCCGGTGTACAAGGACGACAGAACCCTTCACCTCTGCCACTCTCTGGTGAATGGACCCTCTGGAGACAAGTGCTCGTATCCCAACTGCCGGTACGTGCATGACTTGGACAAGTATTTGGAGTCAAAGCCAAAGGACATTGCAGAGACATGTCAAATATACACCCTCAAGGGGTTCTGTGCACGAGGATTGACCTGCCGCTTTGCCAACGCCCATGTGGATGAGAACAGGAACAATGTGAAGGCAGAGCACTACAATGAGAGTGCTCCTGTGACCACTTTCAATGGGATATCATCAGATCTCCAAGTCAAGCTGAGGAAGCGCGACTACGACTTCTCGAGATCGAAGACGATTCTTCAGGAGTTCGACCGAAAGAAGGCGGAGAGCAAGAGTGCTAAAGCAAAAGCCCATGAGGAGGTCGCAAATAACGGATGTGCCAAAGAGGATGACAAACCAATCGGCTGTGCTGTGGATGAGGAATCGAAAGCAAGAGACTCCCTTCCCAAGAAGAATGTCAACTTCTTCGACAAACTGATCCTGAGTCCCTTGACGACAGTGGGCAACCTGCCCTTCCGGAGGATCTGCAAGGAGTTTGGTGCTGACATAACATGTGGCGAGATGGCGTGTGCAGTGCCCATAGTCAAAGGCCTCACTCAGGAGTGGGCGCTGACGAAGCGTCACGCGAGTGAAGACATCTTTGGCGTCCAACTCTGCGGGAACAACCCACAGTTGCTGGGACAGGCGGCGCAGTTGTTGCAGGACAACGCCAAAGTCGACTACATCGATCTGAACATGGGCTGCCCGATTGACTTGATATACCAGCAGGGAGGCGGCAGTGCTCTGATGAGGAAAACCAACATCCTCGAGGCGGTTGTTAGTGTCTGTTCAAATTTGCTGGGGGAAACTCCGTTCACGGTGAAGATGAGGACTGGGGTGTATGCCGACAAGAGTGTGGCACATGAACTGATGCCGAAAGTTGAGGAGTGGGGTGCCAGTGCGGTTACAGTGAGTTGCCTCCATAGTTGGTCCGACAGAGGCCTTATCTTTGTTCTTCTTTTCAGCTGCACGGACGGTCCAGGGAGCAGAGGTACACGAAGAACGCCAACTGGGAGTACATCGAACAGTGTGCGTCGAAGGTGAAGCACATCCCCGTCATCGGAAACGGAGACATTCTCAGTTTCGAGGACTACAACGAAAAGAAGGTTGGTTCTACCTTCGATATCCATTTCTTTACATTTTCCTGACTTGAATTTCACGCAGAAAATCGCCCCCCATGTGACTTCAGTGATGATAGGACGTGGTGCCCTCATCAAGCCGTGGATCTTCAAGGAAATCAAAGAGCAGAAGCACTGGGATCCAACCAGCAGCGAACGCTTTGATCTCCTCAAGAAATACGTGTACTACGGCCTCGAGCACTGGGGCTCCGACACGAAGGGCGTTGAAAACACCCGCCGCTTCCTCCTGGAGTGGCAATCGTTTCTCTATCGTTACATCCCAGTGAGCCTCCTCGAGACTCCGCCGCAGAAAATCAACCAAAGGCCGCAGAAGTACCGCGGGCGAGACGAAATGGAAACCCTCCTCTGCTCGCCAAACTCCTCAGACTGGATTAAAATTAGTGAAATGTTGCTCGGTCCCGTGCCGGAAGGATTCACGTTTCTTCCCAAGCACAAGGCCAACTCTTATTGAAAACAAACGGAATATATTTTACAAAATAGCGGTTGTTTTTTATTCGGATTACTTAAGATAACTTAGCGCCTCTTCAACGTCAGTCTTCGAGCCCAAGAAAACCGGCTGCCTCTCGTGGATCTTCTGGGGAACAATGTCCAGGATGTTGATCTTTCCGTTGCTGGCCAAGCCGCCGGCTTGTGTGACCAAGTAGGCCATTGGGTTGCCCTCGTACAGGAGACGGAGTTTGCCATTTGGAGAGCTCTTGGTTGCGGGGTAAATGAAGATGCCGCCGTACTTGATGGTCCTGTGGACATCGGCAACCATGCTGCCGACATAACGTGCGCCGTAGGGGGTACCCTTGGTCGGGTCCTTCTTGGCTTGAATGTAGTTGAGCACACCCTCGTCCCAGGTGGAGCTGTAGCCCTCGTTGATGGAGTAGATCTTGCCCTTCTGTGGCACCCTCATATTTGCGTCGGTCAGGATGAACTCTCCGATTGCTGGATCGTAGGTGAATCCGTTCACCCCACTGCCCAAGCTGAGGACGATTGCTGTGGCCGATCCATAGAGAGCGTAGCCAGCGGCGACGATCTTGTTTCCTGGCTGCAAAGCGTCTGCCACGGTGGGTGCACCCTCACTCACCTTCCTGTAGATGGCAAAGATGGAGCCGATGGAGACCAGGCAGTCAATGTTCGAGGATCCATCGAGGGGATCAAACGTCACGATGTATTTGCCCTGACGATCGATCTCGACCTCAATGACATCCTCGTTCTCCTCGGAGACCATCAGGCAAGTGGTGTACGAAGCCTTCAACATGTTGATGAACAGCTCGTTCGACAAGACGTCCAGTTTCTTCACCTCCTCGCCCTGAACGTTGATATCGCCTGCAATACCGTGGAGCTTGGCAATACCCGCCTTGCGGACAGCCGAAGCGGTAGCCTTGATGGCGGTCTGAATGCAGTTCAACAACTGCGACAAATCCCCGGTGGCATGCTTGAACTTCCTCTGCTCCTGAAGCACGAACCGTGTGAGGGTCATGCAGTTGGAGTCAAATCCAGGTCCCTGCTGAGTCATTTCGTCTGCGGAGAGCAAAATGTTGATTAGTGAATGAGTGGAAGATGGGGGAAGAGAGAGAGACAACACATGCTGACAGAAAACAAAGTTATGTACAGTTATTTGTTAGGCAAGAAACCAAAACGAAAACAAGTTTATTTACAAAAGGTTAGGTTAGGTCAGTTTAGGCTTGAAAGGAAGGCGTCAGAGAAGGTGTTTGTTGCGGGGAAATGAAGGAAGCACAGAGCAAGAGAGGGAGGCAAATGTGCACAAACATAACGCAGTCACATTCAGCACTTACTGTTCTCCGTTTCAGCCATGATTTGCTTATTTTATTTATTTCTTTGTCTACACGAAGAGAAAAGATTTAAAATTATTACACGAAGTTAGTAACAGGATATTGCTTAGACTAGTCGATTGTGGAGTATTCAGGGAACGACAGAGATTGGTAAGCAGAAGAGCACACATCGAGGGATCATTAACCCGGCAAGTGTCAAGCGAACGAAAGACCACGATGGGAATTGAAAAGGGGACGGTGTTGTTGGCAAATGGGGGGAAACTGACTGAAATGGGTGAAGTTCTGTTCGAATAGAATGAGTTGTTGGAGTTCTAAGTGGAGAATCAAATGACAGTTGTTGAGATTGGTTGTGATGCTTAGGTTAGGTTAGATTGAAGTGGCTGGAGTGTTCACTTAGACCAGTCTTGATCCATTCTGCTGCCACACGGACTGACTGAGGTTAGGCCAATTGTTCAATTGCGGGAATCCATATGAAGCTTAGGATGTAGCGGAGTAGATTGCTTATCGGAACCTCAATAAGTTCGCATACTATCTGGTAGTTTTTAAGTCTGAGTGCTCCAGTGTAGTGTTAAAAAAACCTCCGATTCGCATAAGCTCTCAAAGAGGTAGACCCCAGGTTTTTGGCGCTGATGAGACGCTAGAGCCGGGCGGGAGCAGGCGCTGACATGCTTAGGCTAGGTTAGGTTAGGGGTCTGTTAGTGAATTCACCAGCACACTTAGACCATGTTGGTCCATTGTGATGCCCACAGTCAGATTACTACCACTGATCGACCGCTCCAGTGATTATTAGTGTCGTTAGTTTGATTCCAATGGCAAATGGTGACTGGACCAGATTTCACTGGGATTCAAACCTGGGATCCCTCTAACTTGTGGCAGGCACTAACCAACTGCGCCATCCAGTCGCTGACCTGGGTCTTAATCAAACAAAGAACTGCATCCCAGTGAGACTCCGCCGCAGAAAATCAACCAAAGTTCACAGAAGCACCGCGGGCGGGATGAAATGGAAGTACCAAATGATAACGAATCCAAGTCCAACACTGCATCCCAGTGAGTCTCCTCAAGACTCCGCCGCAGAAAATTAGCTAAAGGTACAGAAGAACCACGGGTGAGATGAAATAGAGGCACCAAATGATAAGTAATCCAAGTTCAGCACTGCATCCCAGTGAGTCTCCTCAAGACTCCGCCGCAGAAGATCAACCAAAGTCCACAGAAGCACCGAGGGAGAGATGAAATGATAACTTATCCAAGTCCCCGTAGAACTACAAGACGTAATGTCCACACCGTCCAAATAACTCAAATGAAAGCAGGATCCCCCCTCCAAGAAAGTCACTTACCGATTGCTGAATGGATCACAATTCACTACAACGTCCCAATGGATTCCAAAAACACACTAATGACCCTGTCACATCAAATCTCCTTTAAATATTCAAATTCGAACCAGACCAGACCGTGTGCATAGAGCGTTCATATCTCTTCCACTTGTGGTCCCAGTGGAGTGGTATCTGCGGTTGCGAAAACAAAAACAAGCCTCTTTGACCCTTCTGCTGGCCGATGTTGCGATGGAAATAGTTTCTGTTTCTTCTAGTCTGTCATTAATTTTTCCCCAGATAAGACCAATGACATTCAGTGGGTAGCGAAGGACAAACGCTGTGACCATTTGTATTCAACCTGCGCGACTGGAACTTGCTGTCTTATCAACTAGACCGAAGTCCATAATCGAACATGCTAAGAAGCATAATAAACATAATTGCTGTTCCATCGGTCTGGAGAAACCGGCTTGAGGTGAGGCAGAGTGGATACTAGTTTTTTGGTTGACTCCTGAGGTGGCGAGATTGCATTTCCGGTTTTGTGAAAAGCAAATGCAACGCAGGAAAGGCAAAAGAGACCACTTTAGTGGATAGGTCATCGCCCTGGAGTCGATTTAACGGGTGCGTTAAATATTTGTTGCATAAACGACGCGTTTTTGAAACAGTTGCCTTGCAAGGTCAGATTTGGGAACCAGTTTGACTGGCGAAACCATTGTCTCGCCAGAATTGATTGCGTAAGTTATGAAATGAATGTTTGGGAGGCGGTCGATTATGGAAAAATATGCGCATTTGACAGAGACGACGACTTAAGAGAGAGAAGTCTCTTTGGATTATTTTAGTGTTAAACACTGGAAAAGATGGGGAATGATTTGATTTTCGTGTTTGATCGCATTCTGTACAACGAAAGGGCGTCTGAAAGAGCAAACGGCGTGCGTGTAGTTTCTGTAAAAGTGAAGGACAGGAGGAGTTTACATTTGGCAGAGACGACGACAGATGAGACGACGACAGAAGAGACATCTTGGCTGATTTTTGTGGAGTTAAACCCTGGAAAAGATGGTGAAAGATTTGTTTTTCGTGTGGATCGCATTCTGTATAAAGAAAGGAAGTCTGAAAGAGCAATTGGCGTGCGTTTAGTTTCTGTTGAAGTGAATGACAGAAGCAGTTTACACGCATTTGGCAGAGACGACGACAGAAGAGATTTTTTGACTGGTTTTTGTGAGTTTGACGCTGGAAAAGATGGTGAATGATTTGATTTTCGTGTGGATCACATTCTGTATAAAGAAAGGGTGTCTGAAAGAGCAATCAGCGTGTGGTTTCTGTAAAAGTGAAGGACAGTTTACACGCGTGTGTGACGTCTGAGACGGAATTAGATCGGAAAACACGGAAGTGTGTGACCACCACCTCCATCACATGCTTCAGCTTGTCTGTGCGTAGAGTATTGCATCAGAAACTTGTCAAAATCCCTACGCAATTACCAAAACGATCAAAATCTGTCTCCTCCGATACACAGAATCTATCGTCTGAAGTCCAAAAATACCCACTTCCAAGCATCATTTGATTTTCTCAACGTCCAGCGTCTAAAAATACAAAAACAAACCGATAACCTGTGTACAACTAGACCCCATTTCATCGTCGTGTCTCCGCCAACGAATGGGAAAAAAATAAAGAAATCAACACGAACTCTGGTCTCTTATCAGCCACATCTGTGCAGGCGGATTTCAAACGAAAATAAAAGTTGCTTAATGAGCTTCGAAAACTGAAATAGGAAAGCTGATGTGGTCCCAGTTTCACTGAATCAAGAGCAAAAGGTCATCTGCAACGCTGTGGGAGAAGGAAAAAAAAGCCTCCTCCCACGATCGGCCAACTAATCACTTCACTAAATGGCCAAAAATATATTTTCTCGAGATTTTCCGTCACATCAATCACTTCGCACAACACGCCACACCACGCCACGACTGTCTGGTCGACGGGCTAAACTCCACGATCGTTGAAGAAGACCTCACCACCAGGAGGAGGAGTATCTGAAATTGTGTGTTTGGAATGTGTACTTACATCTGGTGAATTGCTTTGCAAGCCTATAGGCAAAAAATGAAAAGTGAACTGTATTCCACGAAGACGGAGGAGAGTCTGAATTGTCTGAACGCGCTGAGGAGACTGAAGTTCAGTCAAAATTTCATTCCGGAGACCCTGAGACTAGTGTGGTGGCGAAGTATCTCCCCAAGAGTGCTGGCAAAATCGACTCTATTCTGGTTCTGTTGAGGGGAGAGGGACAGGCGGGCTAGATATCTGCCGAGGAGGACGCAGAGGCGACGACGACGAGCGCGACAGATAACAGCGGAATGAGATAATTGTTTTTTGTTTTCGTTGTTTCTCAAGCTTGAACAGATATCGGCTGAATGGGTGAGGGAGACAGATGGAGTGGGAGAGTGTGTAGCGCCAGAGTGTGCGGCAGATTAGAGCGTTTCGTAGATAATGCGGAACCAGTTGCGTTTGTTTCTCACTGTTCGCACGCAGTTTTGCAATTAATTTGGGCGAGACGAGCCTCTCCATGGGTGTCAGCTTGTTGGGGGACGCAGATAGGGGTCGTTGGAGAAGCACATTTGGAAAAATATGAGCGGGGGCTCTTGTCTGTCATCAAATCTCATCTAAAATCCCTTCTCCTCTCACTCCCAGCACCCAGACTCATCATAAAATTCCATCGCTTTGCACAAACACGAATAAAGGACAAACAAAAAAACTAGTCTTCAGCACAAAAAGGACATCTCATTCACCTCTCAGAGCACACGCTGGGAATTTTATTAAATAACCCGTCAACGAGTGCTCTCTCAGTCGAACTGAATCACCTGGTAACTAGAGATTACCATGCAGACACCATCGTGAACCATTGCAACTTCCCACCATCAAACAAACGCCTAATTAATCTCTGCATGAATCCTTTTTGCCGCTCAAGGCAACCCTTGATAATGAAATTATCCCACAATTTCCATCCCTGCGATACATTATCGAATCGGTAATTGTCAGCGCACGCTGAATAAAGTCAAAAGTTACACGGAATTCACGAGTCTAACCCTCCGCCGTGTGCCTCACCGCATCGGGTACTTACTTGACGAAACCGTTCGCTTTGATCCTCAAAATTTGTGAAGAAAAAATAAACCATCCCCCATCTCCTGTAGGCGTGGCCGCACTTTAGTGTAACCATCTATTAGTCCGATGGGGCTCGGGCAGACCGCCCACTTCGTTAGGCGATGCTTATCAGTGCTAATTTGAGAAGTGTGTCTCCGGCAAATGGTTCGTGATCGCAATAAGGACATCTGAGCGCTGCATTTTTATTAGATTTTCCATTATTCTCTTGTGTTGTGATGTGGGGAGGGATTTTTTCCACACTCCATTCCAACGGGACAGTGCGTTTGGTCATGTCTTCGCCGGGGGGATGAGGTTGAGTGGCGGCGAATGGAGTTGCAAGGACAATGCAATTGTGGTCGCGGTGGACATCATTTTGTAGGCTTCTTTTTTTGCCAACTGGTTGTGGTGGGGATAATTAGATTCCGTGTGTTGTAGGCCTCTATTTGTTGATTGTTTGGCACGAGGTGGTGTAGCCATTGAATGGAATTCGCTGTGGACGTGGCTCTTGTTTGGGACATTCATTATTGAGACTGGATGGTAAATAAACGCTTGCAAGGATAGATTCATTGCATCCCTGTCCATTCAGTGAGAGTTTTTTCGGCGCTTCTTTGTCATTAGGCTTGCCATTGTTGGTGTGCTCGTGAAACAGGGACACATAAGGTGGGTTTTGGCTTCACTGACCATGGGATTGTGTGGCACTTTGTCTAGAGTCTATACAGATGTCTGTTTCTATGGCAGTGGCGTGGGCAATTGGCGACAACTAGCAAAAGATCGGGCCACCTGGAGAGCATTTTTGCCTGAGTTCCAGCGCCACAAAAATTAAGGTCGTGCAGGCTGGAGAGGATTGATGACTGACACCCAGGTCCAGTACCACAGAAAAGAAAGTCGCGTTAGCTGGAGAGGCTTGTTAACTGGGGTCCAGGTCCAGTGCAACAGAAAAGAAGGTCGTGCTAGCTGGAAGGGCTTGATGGCTGGGGCCCAGATTGTAGCGTCTCAATAAAAAGAACGAAAAGAACGCATTGGGACGTCGCTTGCCCCTTATTCCCTACAGAAAATTACCTCCATTCAGTTCAGAAATCAGACGTTGGATGGTCGATTCAATTATCTCTCAAAACCACAAGAATTCAGAGAGTTTTCAAGAAAATGTTCAACTCCAAGTGACGCGTTTCACTCTGAAAATCCACGCTTGTGCCTTGAAACTAGCGAATGACCCAAATTCGGTTCAGTGCTGTGGCTAGACTGATGGAGATTTCCATTGAATACTGACCAGCCAGACGCAGACCATTGACAAGCAGACTTTCAATGGCAGTCCCCATCGAGGGATTCATGAGTCACACACTTTGATAGACTCATTCGCTGCCTGGACATAACGCCAAGCGACATAAGCGACAAAATCTAGGATTTGGCTTTCTCAAAGTGATTTGGCCTTTTGTCGCTTTCACTTTGAGAAACACCGAATCATGACACCGACTCACTCTCCCCCAGAAGAACCTTCAACCGCCGATGATGAGCAAAAGACACCACTGTTGCATCCTTCTCCGATCCATCGTCCCAAGAATGAAAGGAAAAATCAAAAGAAACCGACGTGGGAATTCCATCGTCTCCAACCTTGACCTACCGCACGTGATTCGCAGTGGACCCCTTTCAAATCGTGTGCATGCATGCATGTATGCGCCATAGGCTGGCCGGCCGAAGCAGAATGTCAGCGGCGCAGTTTGTAGGCGACGCAGTCTATCGGCGGCGCAGTTGTAGGCGACGCAGTGTATCAGCGGCAAAGTACGTCGGCGGCGCAGTGTATCAGAAGCAAAGTGTGTCGACGGCGAAGTGTATCGGCGACACGATGTGGAAAAAAATTGCAAGTGAAGTGGCTGGGTCACTGGCCTCTACTCCGTTTTGCTCCCTCTTCGATCAACATTCTACATTCCCTGCTTCAGACCTCTTTCACAAACCCTTTGAGCTTCCTCTCTCTCTCTCTCTCTCTATCTCTCTCTCTTTGCTCGCAGTGTGATAAAAGCCCTTTGTGATCTCTTGTTCGATCTGCAAAGAGAATGTTATCATTTTTTCGAGTCTCGTTTGACAATCGTCATTTCTTCGGCGGCCTTTGTCACTTTTGCTCCAGTGACATGCAATTTGGGCGCATTAAGAAGAGTGCAGCGTATTTTTTTGTGTTATTCGTGTAGTTGGTCGACTTTTCAGACTTCGCTGACAAGACTGAGTATTCCCTTAGCCTCTCCAAGAAGGCGAAGAAGGAACACCGACTGACTGAGTGAATTTCTTTGATTTGTTCATAAAGAATTCATTTGATTTTGTCAGAATCAATAGAGAATTAATTAATACGAAGAAATCCTTTCCTTTTCCTCTCCTTTGCTTGGTATTTCATATTTTAATTCAATAAAGGATTGCTCCTTCAATTGATGAGTATCCCCGGCAACCCTTACTCGTTCGTTTATCTATCGTTTCCCATGCGAACAAACGAACGAATGAGCCAACCAACCAACGAACGAAGCAACGAACGAACGAACGAAACATTGCGAAAATAATTTCATTACCAAAACCAATAATGAACAATTTATTAGAAAATTACAACCACTCAATAGGGCTGCAAATTGCTACAACATGTCTCGTAAAATCCGAAATCATGTCGTTTACCGTGTACACACACAACGGGGTGGATGGTGTGTGCTTCCACTCCTTCATCCTCTCATCCTCTCATCCATTCCCATGGCGCATCCAGTTCCATGTTTGAATTCCATATTTTGTTCGTTATCCAGCTTTTATGATCCGAAATCAAGGGAACTAACCCCATTTTGGTGGGCCATTGGTCTGTGTATCTCTGGAGAGCGGTGGCCGGGTGGGGGATTGGGTTTGGCTGAGATTTTGGGGCGGAGTTGGGAGTTGCTCCCTTCATCATGGTGCGTAACAGGGTGATTATTTGGATTCTTTTTCAAAGAGGCGTGGGATGAGCCAGCCTGCAGTTCACAATTATTCCTTTTCAGTGAACATTTGGAGTCAATTTCAATGCATTTTTGACCGAAAGAGCTAAATGCCGTTCGTCTGTGTCTTATGGAGAGTCTTTTCCACTTTTCTTGGATTAGAATGAGGGTCATTTTGTATCAGAGATCATGCGGCATCAAGGCTTTGACGATGATTAGAAACGGAAAGAAGCCAATGGGCCTAAGTTGGCCTAAGTGTGACTGCTATCTGCTGTCAGCCACTTTAACCAAAGAAGCCAGAAATGTCGGAAAAAGGGCGTATGATTTTCCAAACTGTTGGAAGAAGATGAATTTTCAGCGACCCAACTCATCTTTTTCCAACCTTTTGGATAATCAGATGATCTCCGTCCGACATTTCTGCCTTCTTTCGCTCATGTAACCATCGTCTTGTGGTTGAAGTCCACCATTCACGTCTCTCTCTTCTCTTTTTTTAGAAGCTCAATGCTTCTCCTGTTTATCTTCGTTTTACCCATATTTTCTTCTTCTTCTTCTTTTTAACAGGCCTACGACCCATGGAGGGTCCGAGCCTGACATATCGCTGCCTTCCATTGTTGACGGTCCTGGGCACGCTGCTTCCAGTCATCAAGACCAAGCTGTCTCACCTCCGCGATGAGTTGGTCTTTGTACCGGAGGTTCGGTCTTCGCTGGAGAACGCTGGAGCGTTGTTGCCCATGCGCTCGATGTACCCATGTCTAGCTTTCTCTTTTCTTTCTCACATTCTTCTCCATATCTGCTTTTTAATTAAGACGTCGCTTCGGAGCTGAGTTAGGCGGGTTTTACACGAGCATGTCGGTTGCTTCATCTATCGGTCATTCCCTTTTGCAGTTGCCTTCATCATTCCATTTGTTCCTGTTTCTATCTCTTTTTTCCAAAAGATTAGAAGCGATCCCATTCATATCCGAGCAATCGAATGGCTTAAGCAGGTAGGTAGGGTGCCCTTGCGACTGACTGAGACCAATAGTTTGGTCCATTGTACCCTATTTGTGGGAGGGGCTGTACCCCGTGAGATCTACACTTTTACTGCTGATTAGAACCACCCAGATTGTTGTATATATCTCAGGAGGTGCTTCAGCTCTGTTTTATTCAGATCCACCAGCTCGTCGAAGAAGTTACTGCCTAGTGTTAGCAGTCTCCCTCCCCGTAGGGCTGGACAATCGCATAGTAAGTGGCGGACGGATTCTATTACCTTCTCGTCCGTGCAACTTCTACAGTAGTTGCTATGGGGGATACCCAACATTCTGGCATGGGTGTCTATCGGACAATGGCCGGTGAGAACTCCCACCACCGTCCGCATATCCTTGCGACTTCTGCTAATCATTGATAATGATTTCTTCCTCTTCAACACCGGCCATAGGGATCTCGACGTTGACCCAATACCCAGATTCAGGTCATCGCTCATTTGCTCTTTCTAAGGCTTCGTCCTCTATTTCTTTCCTTAGGAAACTTAACGGCATGTAGACATAAGGTAGTGCTAGAGATTTATCTAACTTCTTCGAGCCCTCCTTCGCTAACACGTCCGCTCTCTCGTTTCCTTGAACTCCTGTGTGTCCCGGTACCCAGCTTTGTGTTTAGCCTGGAGATTTCGTTGACGTCCTGTCTGCATCGAATGGCTTAAGAATCGCTCGTGTGAAACCCGCCTTAGCTTGCAACAAGCGTTTGGTTAGTCCAGTCAAGGGAGCCAAAGGGAATGTTCATCTCAAAGACTGTCCCTCGATCACACTTTCTCTCTTTCTCCAGCTCGTTGTGACCACTTTTTCGAAAGAAATTTGCCGACTACAGATCTCCCACATCTGCCACATCGAGTCTGTGGTTGGAACTCATTCTTCCCTGCTTACCTTTGCTTTCCACATCCCTCAAGTTGCTAAGAAAGCGCCCCAGAGGAACCCCAGAGACACCGAATGGCTTAAGAATCGCTCGTGTAAAACCCTCCTCAGCTTGCAACAAGCGATTGGTTAGTTTCGGCTTGGAAGACAGCCATTATTCTTAATTCAAGGGAGTGTTTGAGAATTCTCCTCTCAGTGACTCTTCCCTCTCTCTCCAGCTCGTTGAGACCACTTTTTCGAAAGAAATTTGTCGCCTTTAGATCTCCCAGCGAATCTGTGGTTGAAAATGGTTCCTTTCTGCTTACCTTTGCTCCCACATCCCTAAGATCTCTACAAAAGCCGCCCCAGAGAAGCGAATATGGGCCCAAAAACCTCTCAAAAACAAAACACAAAACGACTTATCTACTTATGCTTTGATCTCGCATTTATTTCTTCGTTGAGTTGCTAATTTATTTGCTCACACAATTGCTACCTTTAAAGACTGAAGCGTCCCTACTCAATCTCTGACTAGATTCACACTCTCAACTCTCGGCCACTCTCAGATGGCCACTATTTACAAAATTACACACTAAATGCTTCTCTAAGGGGGGGGGGCTGATGGCGGTGATTAGGGTTTGGTTGGCGTGTATTTGATACCAAAAACTATTACGTCATGTACATTTTTGTGTCGCCGACTATGTCCACGTCCGAGCCCTCGTCGTCGGAGTTGTCATCGCTCGTCATGTCCTGATCCGGGTGGCCCCCGCTGCCCATCAGCAGACTCTCCCCCGATGAGGCGGACATCGGCCGTAGCATCGGCAACCGATGGTGGTGATGGTGTGGCACTGCCGTCGGTCGTTGATGGCTGGTCGACGATGTATTCGAGCTGTAGCTGGGGTAGGCCTTCTCCGAGTCGGAAGACAAAGTTGAAGACGTTGTCGTCGTTGGTGGCGCACAGGAGTTACTCCCGCCGCCGCCGCCAGTGGTGTTCGCCTTGTCCGCACCATCCGAACGGGAAAAGTCAACGGGTTCTGAAACAATTTTGACAAAATTAATTGAGAACTTCTCGCTCGATGCACGCACAGAGTGCATTAGGACGTGCGCTCAAAGAAAACTTTCTTCCAAGACAAAATGGACGGGAACGTCTTCGTAATTGAGTTATCAATTTCAATGGAAACTCAAAGGCCAAGAAGTTCGCCAAGAAATTCCCCAATTAGCAAACGAAACTTTCAAGAGGTTTTCCTTACCATTGTTGGCGTCCCTTCGGCGTAGCTGCTTTTTGTGCTTCATTCGTCGGTTTTGAAACCACGTCTTGACCTGCGTCTCACTGAGGCCGAGAGCTGTGGCCAATTCTACTCGTTCGGGGGTGGAGAGGTATCTTTGTGCTTCGAAACGTTTCTCCAAACCCGAGAGTTGCGGGTCACTGAAGACGGTACGTGCTTTGCGTCGACGGCAGTGTCTGAGTGCGTTCACTCCCATTCCAATGCCCAGTGCCAGTTCGGGTACACCACAGCCAGCTCCTCCGAACAGATGACCACCACCAAAGAGTCCTGTCAGAGAGAGGGAGGAGGGGGAGATGCCAAAAATTAGTTCTGTTAAAAACCGAAGGGAAAACTTTTCAATATTGTCCGTCGTAAGTCAATTAATTACGCTTGTGACACCATATGGTGGTGAATATTGTGTTTTTGAAACGAAATAGTTTTCGAATTCAATTAACACGCTAAAGAGGTGGCGAGGAGAGCTGTTTCTTTTGACATTTGTTACGGTTTTCAGTTCTTTCAGTCAAAGTCAAAGAGCGACGGGAAATTGAAGTCTGTTTTCGAAGTTTTCGAAAGTCAGTCGTTTCCAACTCACCTTGAGACAGAAAGTAGGGATCAACTGATTTGTAGGTTCCCGACGATGGCGACAAATAGCCGAGAGTCATTTGGAGGAATCCGTGGTCGCTGTAGGCGCTGTTTGGATAGAGGATTCCAGAGTTTGGCGGCGGGTGACTGGAGTTGTAACTAGGCGCTTGAATGTTGGCTGATAATTGAGCTTGTTGCTGCTGCTGCTGTTGCTGTTGCTGCTGATGCTGCTGCTGCGATGAGCCATGTTGAAGGGGGGCTGGTGGTGGAAGACGATCGGAGATTTTGAATCTGAAAATGAGAGCGGTTTGGTTTTTTTAATTCTCTGCAGTTTGAGCAAGTGAACGCAGAAGGAAGACAATTAAAGAGTTCTCTGATTTCTAAAGACGAAAAGATGTTGGAAAACGAATGAAAAGTGGAAATGGAGGAACTCTTTTAAGTCAAATTGTGTATGCGGACGTATTTTAGGTCAATTTCAGAACTCCTTAGGCTAGGGGTGACTGGTGAGACTCACATAGACCAGTCTTGGTCCAATCCCTTGGTAGAAGCGGTGGACAGACAGATCCTGTTTATCGCACCCAATTAGAGCCTTGAAAGCGCCATTTCGATAGGTTCTGGTGTCCAATCCTTTAGCTAGCAGATGTTTTGTCAGAGTAAATTCCCGAAATCGATTGATTTTCGTGCGACCTTTTCTGTAAAAATCCAACAACTTAACAGAAAGTTTAGAATCAAAGATCCCAGCAAGAAATTCCCAAAAAGGCACCCGATTTTTTTCCGAATTCAGCGAAAGAAGTTCAAAGATGCTTCAAATTGGTCTTCGACTCAAGACACACAAGCCGCCGTGAGACTCCACTATATTCAAGGAAAATTCCCTGAGCTTTTCATTTTCTATTTTCCCACCCCAAAAACCCTTGACCACATCCGACGGCATTTCATCTGACATTCACCTGTGATTTTGGATAATCCTTTGATACTCCTCCTCATCGCGATGCTGATGATGGTGGTGAGCTGCTACCGCGGCCGCCGCTGCTGCTGCGGCTACTGCATGTGATGCATCTTTGGGCTTTTCGTTTTCACCAATTTTTCCCGACAAATTCAAGGACGATTTGAGTCCAATCTTCTCCCCAACACCACTCACTTTCGAATCACAATTCACTGAATTATTGTTGTTGTTGTTGTTGTTGAGATTATTCTGACACAAAATATGATCGATTGAAAATGGAGTTTTAGCCACGAGAGTGCCTTGTTTGTTGGTGCTATGATCACTTAATTGTATCGACATTATAACCGTTCGCTTGGGATGGGCCTGTGCGGGTGTGCATGAACGGATGCTTAAATGAATCGCTACCGAGGCGAGCTTGTGTCGAAGGTTATAAACGGAACCACACTCGTTGACGGTCGAAATGAGTTTGAATTTACTCATCAACATTTCATAATCATCATCATCATCGTCGTCAGAGCACCAGCACCACCTCCTCAGTCTTCCTCCCCAACACATCACTCCCCGGCCATCCTGTAGCCGTTCATCCCTTAGTAGCGACGATAACAACCAACCCCCTGTGTTCAGTCTAGAATTCCTAGAACACACCCCTTATGTACTTCATGCTCATGTTCTCTCTCACTCTCTCTCTCTGTTTCAATCTCTCCGCCAGGGTGTATGTGCGTCACATAGAGGAGGTGGAGGCAAAAGGGCTGCTTGGATACATTGTACACGAAGAAATTTGCTTGAAAGCCAACCAAAATGACTTAAGTGGTTTTCATCGAATTCATTTAAGAGATTTGACATGAATTACCAGCCAGCCAGCATTTTTTGCCCTGAAATCCTGGGAGAGTTGCAAATCTGCTTTCAACAACTATCGGCGCCCCACTGGTTAATCCTGCGGTTGGCACAACACATTCATCCGAAAAATACCGCGAGCGAACAATGCACACACACGACTGCGGCAACTACTACTGACTGCTGTCCCCATCCCCCGGGGGCTGACTAAATTAAATCATTCACTGCCACAATTATTGTAATTAATTTATTGTTCGATAGCACGCTAATTGGAAAAAGGTTAAAATATCTCCGCATGAATGGAGAATCCATTGTCGTGGCGTACACTCAGTTGGCGCGGCGGTTGGGAATTCATGTGTGATGTCGATTCGAGGGAATTTCGGAAAGAATCGAGACTTATTTTCTTGACTTTGGAACAGGGAATGCATACAGGTTAATCCTCAATTTATTTCAGACGAGTCTAAGGTGGAAGTGGTGCTTTTACATCCTGGACAGCGCAGAGCTTTGGAAGATCTTTCTCCTCTAGTTTTTAGTCACAGTTTCGTACTCCAAGCGGTGGAGACCTCAACTTTAAGGATTTTCCTGACTAGCAACTGATGGGTTGATTCTCGCTTCTTGGGAACGACTTCAACTTGCTTCCGACGAAGACTTATTTTCTTGACTTTGGCACAGGGACACTGGGACAGGACAGTCGCAGGTTAATCCTCAATTCATTTCAGACGAGTCTAAGGTGGAGGAGATGCCTCTACGTCCTGTTCAGCTCAGTGCTTGGGGAGATCCCCCTCACTTGGTTTCCAGTCACAATTTGATACTCCAAGCTGGACAATAAGTAGAACTGCAGAGCTGATTCTTGCTGCCTTCGAGAGAAAAATTCTACGTCGGATATCGGTGCCGTCTGCGACGAAGTCGAATGGAGGAGAAGTCACAACCGCGAGCTGTACCAGGATGTGGATGTAGCCCGCAAAAATCCGTCGCCAATGCAGTGGCTCTGCCACATCAAGCGCAACAAGGACAACGGGGACAACAACGCTCTAGCGTTTTCCAGCGAAGCCTCCAGAGGGTCTTCGAATCCGAGCCTCCTAGTTCGAGAAAGAGAGGACGACCGAACCTCCGGAACAAAGACCAATCCATCGTGAACGTATTTTTGAAAACACTACACTGGAGCACTGAGACTCTGAACTGGTCCATTGTACTGCCAGGTAGCAACCTACTCCAGTGCCGTTAATTGGATCAAAACGGCAAATTGTGACTGGACCAGATTCGATTTCACTGGGATTCGAACCTGGGACCCCTCTACCTTGGAGCAAACACTTAACCAACTGCGCCATCCAGTCGTCAAAGACAGATTGGTCTTGATAACTGCCCAGGATCATCAACGATGGAACGCAGCAATATCTCAGGCTCGGACCCTCCATGGGTCATACGCCTGTTAAGTAAGTAAGTAAATTTGGGACTCAAAGCAGTGACGATCTCAACTTTAAGGCTTTCTCTGACTAGCAGGATGTTTGAAGCAGTTGAACTTAAACCAGCAACTGATGGATTCAAGCTCGCTTTTTGGGAACGACTTGTTGCCTTTCTACGATAAGCACGCGGCCGCACCAGGGGAACGACTTTAGCTTGCTTGCAACGAAGATCTTCATGAACATCTGGAAATGCTGAAGAATTGAAGCCGATACTCCTGGAATTTGGAGTGGTCTGGATAGGATTTCATAGCTTTCAACAAGTTGAACCCAAATCATCCATTTTTGGCTTAAAAAACTGATTCTGGCGTGGATTTGAAACGCTTGTCATTGTTTCCACGCCGATTTACTTACATAAGGTGGCGCTACAGTCCGGGTGCACCTAGGCCTCAACCAACAAGCGTCTCCAGCCAGCTCGATCTTTAGCTAGCTACCTCCAGTTTCGCACGCACAGTTGGTTGAGGTCCCTTTCCATTTCCGTGCGTCACCTGTACTGCGCGGTTTTCCTGTACTGCGCCGTCCCCCGGGGGTGGATTCGAAAACTTTCCGGGTCGGAGCTTTGGTTTTCACGCCGATGTTGGTCGTTTCACCGTACTTTTGTGAGCATTGCTGCCGGTTTCTTTGTAAAACTGTTCCAAATTCCCATGAATTTGGCCTTAAACTTTGGCCACAATGGACTCATAGTGGTCTAAGTGAGCCGTTGACATGTTCTTGATGTCAGCACGGGCAACCATCTACCTAATCTAACTTTAACTTCAACTCCCAGCGAAACCGACAAAGATCTCCTCCCTTCACCTCCCACCCCATCTGACCTCGAATTCACCCCAAAAATTTGGTATCCCCTCCAGCACCTCGGCAACTGTGTGTCTTCAATCAACGAAAACGAAGTTTCTGCCTGAGTTTTCTCAACTTTCACCGTCACAACAGCCTTTAATTCGCCCCACTCCAGCACATCATCTCCTCCCATCCTCCCAACGTCATCACCATGAACATCCGTTTTTAATGATTCTCATTATTATATATTTTGCTCCCATAATTCCTTGAATTGCTTGTAATTCAATTGATGTACGACATCCAGAGTGGCAGGGGGTTCGGCAGCAGATCCAAACCGATGCGGCAGTAGGTTTGGGGAGCCACTTCAGCTCTATGTATCCTCTTCATGGCTGTGCTCTCTAAAACCCCCCCAGAGTACACAAACAACAAGTCCACGCGAATTTAGTGGGACGTCCTGCGCATGCATTTCCCACCAATCACCGGCAGTCTCTTAGGGGATGTTTTTCATGTTATCCCCGTCTCTCTCGCACGCACACACGCGAATGAATGGAAAAATGGGAAAATGGCAGAATGGCGGGTGATTTACTCGGCAACTGAGTGCAAGAAAAAAAAAAATAAAAAAGCAAATAACGTCAAATTTACTCGTTTAAGCCTGCTGATGTGTATCCTTTATGGAGGATTTAGTTTTGCTGTTTTGTTACAACATGTTATTCATTTACCTTCTCTCTCGCACACTGGCAAGGGGCCTCTTCCTCTGTGCGGTGGGCGATGGGCGAGGATGGACTGGGAAGATGGGACGAATTACTCCTTATTCATGCCAACACTCTTGTAGAAATCGTTTTAACATTTTATGTGGTTACTTCCCGCTCATTTATGTAATATTCGTATGAAGCGTTATTTTCCTCTTTTATTTTGTGCTGCTGTGTGCAAGTCGACCTGGATAAGTGCGCGTGAATGAGGAGGTGAAAGCGCCTCCGTTGTCTCTCTTGTTGCCGTGGGTGATGACGACAACGACGACGACGACGACGATGATGATGATGACGAGAGTTCCACTTTTTCAGCAGCAGAATCCAGGGCACTTAGGTTTCCGTCACGACAGGGGATGAGAGGTATCCAGTAGTGGAGTGAAAAGTTGGAAAATTTAATGAAGCAGCGTTAAAGCGGGCAGCCGATGATGGTGAGAGAGGGGATTAACGAAACTTGCCGAGCGACGTGTGGACGAAGGACGGCTAAAGAGATCTTTTGTGGCGGGGGTTTTTCACTGAAAGTGTGTCCAGCTGACTCCGTGATTTAGTCAAGGTATTTTTCTGCGTGCAAGTGTCATTCTCTAAGGATTTTCTGCCAAGATCATTTGGTTCACGTTTCTTCTACTAAATTTATCTTTCGTTCGGTCTCAAGCTTGACGTAGGGCGTAGGGAAAAAGGTAATAATGGGGGATTGTAGGCAATGGCTTTCGTTTTTCATATCAAATCAGAAGTCCAATTGTTTGCGTCGAAATTCGGCGGCAAATGATGCAAAAAAAATACATTAAGCGGAGGTTGACTTGCTGGGCAGCGGTTATATCTGCTTGCCTCAGCAGGTCCTAGTCGCCTCCAACATTCAAAGTCAACCCCAAATTAAAACCACACTCAAACAGCCCTTTTCAGGACTAAAACGGTAGGTATTTTCAGAAGGAAATGGGTAAGTATTTTCAATTGAAATGCTCATAATACTCTCAAGGACTTTTTTGACGTTCTAATAAGAACGATTGAATGGGGAAATTGAAGGGCACGTTGTGCCCTTTCAGACGATGTCTGATTTGTTGCTATACATGTTCCAACAAGAAAGTTGCAAGGGTTTGAAATCTGAGATTTCATGCGAAAATTTTTCTGAATTACTAGTCGCCCAGAAATGTTAGTAGGTAAATTTTTGCGAAAGTTAAATCTTTGAATTTGAATATCTCGAGAACGGAGGGACGCAGGGAAAAAGTAATGATGAGGGATTGTAGGTAATGACATCCTCTTCAAGACATATCCAAAAAGGCGTCAAAAGTCCCGTTATTTGCGTCAAAATCCAGAGGAAAAACTAAATTTTTTGTAAAAAGTACACCATTTCTTAAAAACGGTGCATCTGGTGGCAATTAAATTTTCTTCCGAAGATAGACGCTTCGATTGCGCATCCATTAAGGCATCATTTGTTGTCGTTGGTCAAGTAGTTTCCGAGTTATAGCCAAAAATCGGAAACATTTTCGACGAAAAACCGAATTTTTTTTAAAAAATGCGCCATATCTCGAAAACGGTGCGTCGGAGCGCGTTTTCGCTTCTGTTCCCTCTTTTTGCCAAATGCACGCTATCAATACGAACGTTTTAAGCCATCATTTATTGCCCTAGGCCTTATAGTTTCCAAGTTATAGCCATTAATTGTGAAGATATGCAAGGAAAAAACCGGGTTTTTTCTGCAAGATGCGCCATATCTTGCAAACTATGCCTCTGAAAGCGTTTTCCCACTGTTTTCCTTTTTTTGGCCAGATGCACACATTCAATACGAATGTTTTGAGCCATAATTTATTGGCCCAGGCCTAATAGTTTCCGAGTTATGGCCAATAATTGTGAAAGGTTGCAAGGAAAGTAGTGGTCTCCTTTTCCCTTGCATACCTTCACAATTCATGGCTATAACTTGGAAACTATAAGGCCTAGGCCAATGAATGATGGCTTAAAACGTTTGTCACGATGTAGTGCATTTGGCCAAAAGAGGGAACAGAAGTGAAAACGCGCTCCGACGCACCGTTTTCGAGATATGGCGCATTTTTTTAAAAAAATGTGGTGATTTTGTCAAATACGTTCCACATTTTTGGCTATAACTCGGAAAGTATTTGACCTATAACCACGAATTATGCCTTGATGGATGCGCAATCGAAGCGTGCGTCTATGGAAGAAAAAATAATCGACACCAGATGCACCGTTTTCAAGATGTGGTGAATTTTATAACAAAGTTTTAGGTTTTCCACTGAAATTCGACGCAAATAACGGGACAGCAGACGCCTTTTTAAATGGGTCTTAAAGAGGACGTCATTACCTACAATCCCTTATCATTACTTTTTTCCTGCGACCCTCCGTTCCCGAGATATTCAATGTGAAAAAATACACTTTCGCAAAAATTTACCTACTACAATTTCTGGGCGACTAGTATTTCAGAAAATTTTTCGTATGAAATCTGAGAAATCAGACCCTTGCCTTGTCTGAGCATGTACAGCAACGAATGTTGTCTCGTTGTAAAGGGCATGTTCGTACCAGTTTCTGTCATACATTTTTGCAGAGGGTATGCCTGCTGCTTTTGCTAGATTTCTGGGCGCCTGGTGTTTTAAGCAGAAAATCAATGAAAGTGGCACTTTTCGAGTTGGGAATTCTTAGCTAGACCTAGACTTGGAAGTTACAAGTCTCTACAATACTTACCTTGATACTTACCTTGATTTGGAATGATCATTGTTATCCTGAAAAGGACCTTTTATGTGTGTGTGTTTACAATTGGGTTGACTTTTTGTCGAAGGCTTCTAGCATCTACTGGGTCCAGCAGATTGAGACTGCTGACCCAAGTAGATGTGCCTGCATTTGATGTGAATGTGATTGCATCAGAAAGTAAACTCTTTACAGACTGACACTTGTTGATGCTTTCAGTAAGTTCTACGTAACTACATACTCACTTTTGTGTTTACTTACCTTTGATCTCTTTCAGGTGGGAGACAACTCTACCTTCTGCGAGGTGGACTTAATTCCCACTCAAAGTGGGCAATAAGTCCACTTTCTGCGAGGTGGACTTAATGCTCATGCGAGGTGGGAAATAACTCCACTTTTCGCGAGGTGGACTTAATGCTCATGCGAGGTGGGCAATAAGTACACTTTCTGCGAGGTGGACTTAATGCTCATGCGAGGTGGGAAATAACTCCACTTTTCGCGAGGTGGACTTAATGCTCATGCGAGGTGGGAAATAACTCCACTTTTCGCGAGGTGGACTTAATGCTCATGCGAGATGGGAAATAACTCCACTTTTCGCGGGGTGGACTTAATGCTCATGCGAGGTGGGAAATAACTCCACTTTTCGCGGGGTGGACTTAATGCTCATGCGAGGTGGGAAATAACTCCACTTTTCGCGGGGTGGACTTAATGCTCATGCGAGGTGGGAAATAACTCCACTTTTCGCGGGGTGGACTTAATGCTCATGCGAGGTGGGAAATAACTCCACTTTTCGCGGGGTGGACTTAATGCTCATGCGAGGTGGGAAATAACTCCACTTTTCGCGAGGTGGACTTAATGCTCATGCGAGGTGGGCAATAAGTACACTTTCTGCGAGGTGGACTTAATGCTCATGCGAGGTGGGAAATAACTCCACTTTTCGCGAGGTGGACTTAATGCTCATGCGAGGTGGGAAATAACTCCACTTTTCGCTAGGTGGACTTAATGCTCATGCGAGGTGGGCAATAAGTACACTTTCTGCGAGGTGGACTTAATGCTCATGCGAGGTGGGAAATAACTCCACTTTTCGCGAGGTGGACTTAATGCTCATGCGAGGTGGGAAATAACTCCACTTTTCGCGAGGTGGACTTAATGCTCATGCGAGGTGGAAATAACTCCACTTTTCGCGAGGTGGACTTAATGCTCATGCGAGGTGGGAAATAACTCCACTTTTCGCGAGGTGGACTTAATGCTCATGCGAGGTGGGAAATAACTCCACTTTTCGCGAGGTGGACTTAATGCTCATGCGAGGTGGGAAATAACTCCACTTTTCGCGAGGTGGACTTAATGCTCATGCGAGGTGGGCAATAAGTACACTTTCTGCGAGGTGGACTTAATGCTCATGCGAGGTGGGAAATAACTCCACTTTTCGCGAGGTGGACTTAATGCTCATGCGAGGTGGGAAATAACTCCACTTTTCGCGAGGTGGACTTAATGCTCATGCGAGGTGGGAAATAACTCCACTTTTCGCGAGGTGGACTTAATGCTCATGCGAGGTGGGAAATAACTCCACTTTTCGCGAGGTGGACTTAATGCTCATGCGAGGTGGGAAATAACTCCACTTTTCGCGAGGTGGACTTAATGCTCATGCGAGGTGGGAAATAACTCCACTTTTCGCGAGGTGGACTTAATGCTCATGCGAGGTGGGAAATAACTCCACTTTTCGCGAGGTGGACTTAATGCTCATGCGAGGTGGGAAATAACTCCACTTTTCGCGGGGTGGACTTAATGCTCATGCGAGGTGGGAAATAACTCCACTTTTCGCGGGGTGGACTTAATGCTCATGCGAGGTGGGAAATAACTCCACTTTTCGCGAGGTGGACTTAATGCTCATGCGAGGTGGGCAATAAGTACACTTTCTGCGAGGTGGACTTAATGCTCATGCGAGGTGGGAAATAACTCCACTTTTCGCGAGGTGGACTTAATGCTCATGCGAGGTGGGAAATAACTCCACTTTTCGCGAGGTGGACTTAATGCTCATGCGAGGTGGGAAATAACTCCACTTTTCGCGAGGTGGACTTAATGCTCATGCGAGGTGGGCAATAAGTACACTTTCTGCGAGGTGGACTTAATGCTCGTGCGAGGTGGGAAATAACTCCACTTTTCGCGAGGTGGACTTAATGCTCATGCGAGGTGGGAAATAACTCCACTTTTCGCTAGGTGGACTTAATGCTCGTGCGAGGTGGGAAATAACTCCACTTTTCGCGAGGTGGACTTAATGCTCATGCGAGGTGGGAAATAACTCCACTTTTCGCGAGGTGGACTTAATGCTCATGCGAGGTGGGAAATAACTCCACTTTTCGCTAGGTGGACTTAATGCTCATGCGAGGTGGGCAATAAGTACACTTTCTGCGAGGTGGACTTAATGCTCGTGCGAGGTGGGAAATAACTCCACTTTTCGCGAGGTGGACTTAATGCTCATGCGAGGTGGGCAATAAGTACACTTTCTGCGAGGTGGACTTAATGCTCATGCGAGGTGGGAAATAACTCCACTTTTCGCGAGGTGGACTTAATGCTCATGCGAGGTGGGCAATAAGTACACTTTCTGCGAGGTGGACTTAATGCTCGTGCGAGGTGGGAAATAACTCCACTTTTCGCGAGGTGGACTTAATGCTCATGCGAGGTGGGAAATAACTCCACTTTTCGCTAGGTGGACTTAATGCTCGTGCGAGGTGGGAAATAACTCCACTTTTCGCGAGGTGGACTTAATGCTCATGCGAGGTGGGAAATAACTCCACTTTTCGCGAGGTGGACTTAATGCTCATGCGAGGTGGGAAATAACTCCACTTTTCGCTAGGTGGACTTAATGCTCATGCGAGGTGGGCAATAAGTACACTTTCTGCGAGGTGGACTTAATGCTCGTGCGAGGTGGGAAATAACTCCACTTTTCGCGAGGTGGACTTAATGCTCATGCGAGGTGGGCAATAAGTACACTTTCTGCGAGGTGGACTTAATGCTCATGCGAGGTGGGAAATAACTCCACTTTTCGCGAGGTGGACTTAATGCTCATGCGAGGTGGGAAATAACTCCACTTTTCGCGAGGTGGACTTAATGCTCATGCGAGGTGGGAAATAACTCCACTTTTCGCGAGGTGGACTTAATGCTCATGCGAGGTGGGAAATAACTCCACTTTTCGCGAGGTGGACTTAATGCTCATGCGAGGTGGGAAATAACTCCACTTTTCGCTAGGTGGACTTAATGCTCATGCGAGGTGGGCAATAAGTACACTTTCTGCGAGGTGGACTTAATGCTCATGCGAGGTGGGAAATAACTCCACTTTTCGCGAGGTGGACTTAATGCTCATGCGAGGTGGGCAATAAGTACACTTTCTGCGAGGTGGACTTAATGCTCATGCGAGGTGGGAAATAACTCCACTTTTCGCGAGGTGGACTTAATGCTCATGCGAGGTGGGAAATAACTCCACTTTTCGCGAGGTGGACTTAATGCTCATGCGAGGTGGGAAATAAGTACACTTTCTGCGAGGTGGACTTAATGCTCATGCGAGGTGGGAAATAACTCCACTTTTTGCGAGGTGGACTTAATGCTCATGCGAGGTGGGAAATAACTCCACTTTTCGCGAGGTGGACTTAATGCTCATGCGAGGTGGGCAATAAGTACACTTTCTGCGAGGTGGACTTAATGCTCATGCGAGGTGGGAAATAACTCCACTTTTCGCGAGGTGGACTTAATGCTCATGCGAGGTGGGAAATAACTCCACTTTTTGCGAGGTGGACTTAATGCTCATGCGAGGTGGGAAATAACTCCACTTTTCGCGAGGTGGACTTAATGCTCATGCGAGGTGGGAAATAAGTACACTTTCTGCGAGGTGGACTTAATGCTCATGCGAGGTGGGAAATAACTCCACTTTTCGCGAGGTGGACTTAATGCTCATGCGAGGTGGGAAATAACTCCACTTTTCGCGAGGTGGACTTAATGCTCATGCGAGGTGGGAAATAACTCCACTTTTCGCGGGGTGGACTTAATGCTCATGCGAGGTGGGAAATAACTCCACTTTTCGCGGGGTGGACTTAATGCTCATGCGAGGTGGGAAATAACTCCACTTTTCGCGAGGTGGACTTAATGCTCATGCGAGGTGGGCAATAAGTACACTTTCTGCGAGGTGGACTTAATGCTCATGCGAGGTGGGAAATAACTCCACTTTTCGCGAGGTGGACTTAATGCTCATGCGAGGTGGGAAATAACTCCACTTTTCGCGAGGTGGACTTAATGCTCATGCGAGGTGGGAAATAACTCCACTTTTTTCGAGGTGGACTTAATGCTCATGCGAGGTGGGAAATAACTCCACTTTTCGCGAGGTGGACTTAATGCTCATGCGAGGTGGGAAATAACTCCACTTTTCGCGAGGTGGACTTAATGCTCATGCGAGGTGGGCATTAAGTACACTTTCTGCGAGGTGGACTTAATGCTCGTGCGAGGTGGGAAATAACTCCACTTTTCGCGAGGTGGACTTAATGCTCATGCGAGGTGGGAAATAACTCCACTTTTCGCGAGGTGGACTTAATGCTCATGCGAGGTGGGCAATAAGTACACTTTCTGCGAGGTGGACTTAATGCTCGTGCGAGGTGGGAAATAACTCCACTTTTCGCGAGGTGGACTTAATGCTCATGCGAGGTGGGAAATAACTCCACTTTTCGCTAGGTGGACTTAATGCTCGTGCGAGGTGGGAAATAACTCCACTTTTCGCGAGGTGGACTTAATGCTCATGCGAGGTGGGAAATAACTCCACTTTTCGCGAGGTGGACTTAATGCTCATGCGAGGTGGGAAATAACTCCACTTTTCGCTAGGTGGACTTAATGCTCATGAGAGGTGGGCAATAAGTACACTTTCTGCGAGGTGGACTTAATGCTCGTGCGAGGTGGGAAATAACTCCACTTTTCGCGAGGTGGACTTAATGCTCATGCGAGGTGGGCAATAAGTACACTTTCTGCGAGGTGGGAAATAACTCCACTTTTCGCGAGGTGGACTTAATGCTCATGCGAGGTGGGAAATAACTCCACTTTTCGCGAGGTGGACTTAATGCTCATGCGAGGTGGGAAATAACTCCACTTTTCGCGAGGTGGACTTAATGCTCATGCGAGGTGGGAAATAACTCCACTTTTCGCTAGGTGGACTTAATGCTCATGCGAGGTGGGAAATAACTCCACTTTTCGCGAGGTGGACTTAATGCTCATGCGAGGTGGGCAATAAGTACACTTTCTGCGAGGTGGACTTAATGCTCATGCGAGGTGGGAAATAACTCCACTTTTCGCGAGGTGGACTTAATGCTCATGCGAGGTGGGAAATAACTCCACTTTTCGCGAGGTGGACTTAATGCTCATGCGAGGTGGGCAATAAGTACACTTTCTGCGAGGTGGACTTAATGCTCATGCGAGGTGGGAAATAACTCCACTTTTCGCGAGGTGGACTTAATGCTCATGCGAGGTGGGAAATAACTCCACTTTTCGCGAGGTGGACTTAATGCTCATGCGAGGTGGGAAATAACTCCACTTTTCGCGAGGTGGACTTAATGCTCATGCGAGGTGGGCAATAAGTACACTTTCTGCGAGGTGGACTTAATGCTCATGCGAGGTGGGAAATAACTCCACTTTTCGCGAGGTGGACTTAATGCTCATGCGAGGTGGGCAATAAGTACACTTTCTGCGAGGTGGACTTAATGCTCGTGCGAGGTGGGAAATAACTCCACTTTTCGCGAGGTGGACTTAATGCTCATGCGAGGTGGGAAATAACTCCACTTTTCGCGAGGTGGACTTAATGCTCATGCGAGGTGGGCAATAAGTACACTTTCTGCGAGGTGGACTTAATGCTCATGCGAGGTGGGAAATAACTCCACTTTTCGCGAGGTGGACTTAATGCTCATGCGAGGTGGGAAATAACTCCACTTTTCGCGAGGTGGACTTAATGCTCATGCGAGGTGGGAAATAACTCCACTTTTCGCGAGGTGGACTTAATGCTCATGCGAGGTGGGAAATAACTCCACTTTTTGCGAGGTGGACTTAATGCTCATGCGAGGTGGGAAATAACTCCACTTTTCGCGAGGTGGACTTAATGCTCATGCGAGGTGGGAAATAACTCCACTTTTTGCGAGGTGGACTTAATGCTCATGCGAGGTGGGCAATAACTCCACTTTTCGCGGTGTGGACTTAATGCTCATGCGAGTCTCCTTTTCTTCTTCTTTGCTTTCGGCTTGCCTTCAATAAGTCTCAACTAATATTCGGTTCATTCCAGCAAATTGCTGGCATTGTCCACCCCTAAGGTGCATCAAAATGAAATGATTTTAAACATCTCTCCTTATCACATTATGCGAAGGAAATCTTCCAATTACGTGGATGCTTTCTGCTGGTACCTGAAGAGCATTTCCATTCCATCAGATTTCTCACACAAAAAAAGGACATTCTTGCAAGTCTCTGGTTATTCTCGAGCAACAAATCTTTGCGAATCTGTTACTTCTTAACTTCCCAGCCACTTAATCACGCCATCTATTTGCGTCGAATGCATACAACTCTGCACACACATCTAGCCACTTGGCCGGCACCCTACCTGGCACTCGCGTTCAGCAACCCCTCATTACGGGCAAATTGTCTCGCCACTTCATCCCTTAGTTAGTGCACACAGCACAGCATGCATTGCATTGAACACCACTACAGCACCATCATCAGGTTAATAACAACAAATTGTTTAGCAAACAAAAAAATAATAATTTTCTTCCGTAAACACCACGTAATGCGGAAAAGTGGTGATTTCCACCTTCCATCCAGCCAGCCAGCCAACCGTCCCCATCGCCGTCGGAGATGTTTGAGATACGACACGTGACTTCAATTTATTGACTGAAAGATACAAATCAGCCAACGAAGAGGCTGCTTGAGTCCTCTGTAATAAGGCAAAGCTGGAACGTTGCTGTTCGACGCTTAATCTGATTGAATGGTGAATGGGATTCAATTTAATCACAAGTCAGAGCTTAAGGCGTGTGAAGGGCTGAGGGAATTGAGCGGGTCAATGATTTTGAAAAGTTTCTCGTGAGCACCTAGGAAGGAGAGTGTGATGGTTAAACATCACTTCCAATCGGAGGACATAGGGCCAATTGTGAATGGTGTGCTCCTAAGTCTGTTCTTTCTCACTCTCACTCTGGCTTCGATTTTCGATTTCGATTTTTCGAAGATGTGCTTCAAAATGAACTGCCAAATTACCAAATTCTCTTGAGACTACATCGAGCTTCTGGACAATCCATTCAGGATCGAAGGGGGCCACAGCTGATTCAGCGGTAACTGTCACTTTAACCTCCTGTCTGCTGAAAAGACTGCCGATCCCTTTGGAACTCCCTGTCGAACAGGATTGACTTCAGTCGAAAGCCATCTGCCGCAGGCGCTCTTGATTGAACCACACCGCCCACCAGCACTTGCAGCAGTACTAATTTAATAACCAGATCAAATCAGCGCTCATCTACCCCTTTATCAAACGTTCGAGAGCACCGCCCGATAACAGCGAGCTGATTCCGCTGCAGCTTACCCACGGCATCAAGTGATGTTATCGCCCAGAGATCTCGACCCTCGCGCGTAATTGATCAACTTAAATGCTGTCATTGACTTAATTAAAGGACGCACGGGTCCCGCTGCGCTGTTACACTAACGAAACGATAACTACGAAATAGTTGCACTCCCCGGTACCTGTGAAATGAATGCGCACTCCACCCCTCATCGGTGCGGCAGGATGTTCAGTAATTTCGCAGTCTGCTCGGATGGTAACCTAATATGCGGCACACGCCGAAACAGTAGTCCGATGGTTTAATTATATTTTCATCCATCCCCTGGCTCCGGGGGATGAATTCCGGAGCGACGAACTGCCGGTGGATGTTGGAGGATTTAGTGTGAACTGTTTTTTGCGGCTCTCGCTTCAGTCAAACCGCTTAATCCAAATTGAAGTAATGACGAGTCTCGCTCTCCTGCGCCGGGGATAATCGAACGTTGGTGGATCCAAAAAAATGCGGTTTTTTAACGATGCCCAAGGGTATCGGGTTTCATGCGAGCGACACACTGCATCCTGAGTGTAATCCGCAACAAATTGAAACACACATCCTGCTGGAGAATACCTGAGAAAAATCCTCGGAATCGAATGAATGAGCGGGGAGATGCGATTACAAATTCACCTTAAAACACTCGACGCACTTGGCCCTCGTTGCCGTGGTTGCTTGCTTCCTTGATTAATTGTTTTGTTAACCGCAAGTGCCGGCCGGTGCTGCTGTGGAGGGGAAAAGGGCAGGGATTTCCTGAACTCTGTGTCGGCGGCAGTATCGATTTCTCAAAAGACGAACGACACTTGAGATTTGGTACTTGGAAGCTTAAGTGATTGCCAATCTTAGAGGCGCGTTCTGATTCACTGTGATCCTCTGGAGTTTTGCTTCTGTCATGGGTGATCATGAGAGGGAATTTATGCGACGCGTTCTGATTCACTGTGCCATGGGAGATCCCGAAATGACAGTTTTCACCTGAGAACGGTTTGAATCTTGGCCGAAAAGCCTAAATTACGTGCATACGAGCTATTTGCACCCATCTTGTGACCGTTCTCCACTCTTCTAGATGAACAAATCCTCCAGATCCCCTCATCCCATCTCATTTTCAATGTCCCACATGTTCCACTAAAGGGGTCGCGGGGGCAATGTGTGCAGGACAGATCTCCAAGCCACTCGATCCTCCGCCATCGAATCTAACCCATCAGGAGCTATGCCCAAGCGCAACCAGGCGAGTTTTTGGACTTGATCCAACCATCTCGTCCTGGATTTGCCAAGCAGTCGCCTACCTGATGGAATCGCATTCAAGGCACGGCTCGGCACGCTTTCAGTCCAATTCCATTTGTTTTCCTCGAGCAATTTCTCTTCCTTCAAAGAATTCCTTCGAAGGAACAGAATTGAATTCTCGCTCAAGTGCAAGTTTGCAGCTGCTAAACACACACCCAACTCTGTCTGTCCATTCTCCCCTCCTCCCCTCCTCCCCTCCTCCCCTCCTCCTCATTAATTCCTCTAAACTCTCCACCCTCCAGTCATCAGTCCACAGGATAAGACGACAGCATACATAACCATACTCGTCCAAGGACTCGTGTCCTGCTCTCGTTTCTCTCTCATTCTCACCTCTTCTGCTTCGTGCCCACGTACCGCATCACGATGCCGACTGACAGGCGCACACAAAGAAAACGGACGACACAAAAGGACATTTAAACAATAGGCAGTGTTCAGAGAATGACTCTCAACTGCTGCTCCACCTCTTTCTTCTGTTTTCCTGCCTCAATCACCGCCGTTTCAATGGATGTCGCCCAATTAGCGTTGATCATCTTAATGTCAGTTATATTGTCTGGCTTAAGATCTGCGGCAGAGCGATGTGTTGAGATGGACGTCCGATGGATGAGTGTTTGTCAAAATCAGTGACGTGCCACGAGTCAAATGATGCAGTGGATTATGGCCCGATGGATGGCAAGTGGATGCATTTTTCTTCTAATGAGTTTGGTGGGCAGTCGATGGGGTGGTGAGTCAGGCAAATTTGAAGCTGAATGCGACTGAATGGAGTCGAAGAAGCAAAGACCTCAAATGTCAGGAAATTGTTGATTTTACACGATTCTTTTCCCTTAACAGTCTTCGCCTCTCTCTTAGAAACACCAAATAGCCTACACTCCTTGGAATCTGTTAATTCTTGTCTGGTTGAGACCCAGGTCCATCTCGGACTGTAGCGCCATCGGGAGAAGAAGGCTATGACTGCGTCCTTCGGACTGTAGCGCCATCAGAAGAAAGAGAAGGCTGCGACTGCTTTCTTCGGAGAGTGGCCCCATCAGAAGAAGGAGAAGGCTGCGATTGCTTCCTTCGGAGAGTGGCGCCATCAGAAGAAGGTTACGACTGCTTCCTTCGGACTGTGGCCTCATCAGAAGAAGGAGAAGGCTACGACTGCTTCCTTCGGACTGTGGCGCCATCAGAAGAAGGCTGCGACTGCTTCCTTCGCACTGAGGCTCCACCAAAAGAAGAAGAAGGCTACGACTGCTTCCCTCGGACTGTGGCCCCATCAAAAGGAGAAGGCTATGACTGCTTCCTTCGGACTGTGGCCCTATCAGAAAAAGGCGAAGGCGACGACTGCTTCCTTCGGACTGTAGCGCCATCAGACGAACAATGCTACGGCTGCTTCCTTCGGACTTTGGCTCCATCAGAAGCAGGAGAAAGCTGCGATTGCTTCCTTCGGAGATTGGCCACATCAGAAGAAGGAGAAGACTACGACCGCTTCCTTCGCACTGAGGTCCCATCAGAAGAAGAAGAAGGCTACGACTGCTTCCTTCGAACTGCGGCCCCATCAGAAGAAGGCTGCGACTGCTTCCTTCGCACTGAGGCTCCACCAAAAGAAGAAGAAGGCTACGACTGCTTCCCTCGGACTGTGGCCCCATCAAAAGGAGAAGGCTACGACTGCTTCCTTCGGACGGTGGCCCCATCAGAAGAAGAAGCAGAAGGCTACGACTGCGAATTGAATTCAGTATCGGATTTGATTTCCGAACCCGAATCCGAATCCTAAAGTGATACAAAATAAGGCCCCAATAATAGAACAGGCAATATCCCACTCCACTCCCTTTCCTAGAAGTACACCGCATCCCATTGGCTAGACAACATTTGAAAGATGGCTCCACTTAAAAGAGACTTTTTTTCTTTTTCTTTGAGTTTTCATTTCGACTTCCATATATTTGCGCAAATCTGTTAACTTTTTATATCCCATATGGTCTAGTGGCTAGGATATCTGGCTTTCACCCAGAAGGCCCGGGTTCGATTCCCGGTATGGGAAGGTATTCTTTTTTTTTCTTTCCTCTCCATTTTGTCGCTCTTGGCATACCTAAGTTTTCCTCCATCTTCCATTCTGTTGAGTGTGGCAGTGTATTGCGAACCGGTAAATTTTTGTTCGGTTTGTGTACGAGGTGGGCGTCGTCATTTCAAACAACAGTTATTCAGTGGTTTTCAAAATGTCTTCTCAGTGCATTGGATGCTTTGTGGATACGCCTCTGTCGTTGGTTGGTTGGGAAGAGGAATTTTTAGGAATGTTCACAGTTTTCAGAAATGAGAGAGGTATTCTGAGGGATTTTCAGGAAATTTCGGAGTTATCATGAATGGGAGATGTATTCGGAGGAATTTTTAGAATTTTCAGAGTTATCCTGAATGAGACAGGTGTTCTAGAGAATTTACAGAATTTTCATCAATGGGGAATGATGAGTTTCCTTTTAGATCCAGACAACGTCCATTGGTTCTCTGTTCGTTTTCGGTTCTGTTCCGGTTCCTCCTGAAGATGATTTTCCGTTTGGATCTGGTCATGGGCTCATGAAGGCGTCATTGATATTTCACAGATTTGGATTTTAGAGCAGGCTTAATGGGTTCCAAGAAGCAGATGAAAACTCAAAGAAATGTGACCTCTTGTGAAGTGGAAACACATCATTGATCTCTTTGAACTCTACGAGACTTTAAGCAGCAGTGCGTTGGAAGCAAATATCGCCTTATTTGATTTAATTCACTCGAATAACTTTCTTCGGACTGTGGCCCCATCAGAAGAAGACTACGACTGCTTCCTTCGGACTCTGGCCCCATCAGAAGAAGGAGAAGGCTGCGACTGCTTCCTTCGGACTGTGGCTCGACTGCTTCCTTCGGGCTGTGGCGCCATCAGAAGGCTACGACTACTTCCTTCGGACGTTAGCGCCATCAGAAGAATAAGGCTGCTTACTTCAAAGTACTCACTACAATGTAGACTCCCAGGTCATTGCCTGCGATTGTGACTTCCTCCTTCCTTCAGCGCCTTTCCTTCCGCCCCCAAATAAAACACATCACTCGAGCACTTGTTAATAAACTTTAAATACTTTTATTTATCTTCTTACTTATTGCATAATATCCAAATTCCTTTGTTTAAATATGTATACGTAAAAATTACTTAATGCCATTTGCTTATACTTCATTCTTTTTTATTCGAATTCATATTAAAACGCACCTCCTCCCTCCCCACGCACGCCCACAGCCACCCGGACGCGGTCACAATTCAGCTAATTATTTAGTTCAAACGGCAATGACTCCAGCCAGTGGCCGTGTGCGGCGTAGGAGGTGGTGGCGGCTGATTTATTGCTGATCAAAGCTTAACTAAGAATACAAAAATGGTTTTACTTTCGAAAACGAAACCCATATGCATTTTGTACAAAATATACTATCAAAAACCACGCTACACGTCTCTTGTATAAAAATGAACCAAAAGAAGGAGAAGAGTCTCGTCAATGTTTCGTCGACAAACCAAGTCCGAATCGAACTGAAAATTCTGATACAAATCTAGGCGTGTCCGGTCACACGTCGGCTAACTCAGCAAGCAAAGCTACAGAAGAAACAGTTATTTTTGGCATGAATTTTACAATACAACTCTTTGAATATAATTTCATTTTAACTCGTTAACTGCTTGGTTGGTTATACAATAGAATACGCTTAGATCGAAAGTGACGCTCGCCAAGCGAAAGCTGAACAAAATTGATTATTGGATCTAAATACGTTACAACGGTTTTTCTTTTAGTTTCTTTTTGATTTCAAATTTAATTTGGGGTCTAACTCTTGGAATGACGTATCAAATGTGTATAAATAAGTCTGCGCGATGTTGCTTATGGATTGTCCTAGAATTCAAAACACATTCCATAGGAAGCATAGTTATGCGATGTTTCAATAGTATTTTGGTTTTTCTTTTTTCTTTTTTTTTCGTTTTTTTTTGTTTAGTTTCATGAGAAAGGTTTGTATACAAAAATTTGGCAAAAGACCTTGTGTGTGAGGATGTCTGAAGGCTTTGGATTGAGTGTGTGTGTGATTGAGGGGGATTTAGAGGGTAAGACAGGGAGAATGGGATTGTGGAAGACGGGAGTTAAATCGGTCACTGGATTGAGTGGGTGCTCGTTTCCATATCTGCAACAAGATGGCGCCTATGGAACGACGTGAGAGCTCCTGTTTTTAACGCTGTTCTATATTCACTTTGAAGGTGTCATCTTGTCATCAAAAATTCGGCTCCAAATCAGTGGAACAACGTAACAAATGTTGCGTTCCCTGGCCATCAAAACTTCGGCTCTGAACCAGTGGAATAACGCAAGTGAGGTCGCGTTCCCTGGCCTTTTCGAGGGATGAGTTCAGTCTTTGGTCCCGTTTGCATTGACGACGCCTTTGGAGAAGAAGATTCAACCACGAATTCAGGCTGCACAAGGACATGAGTCTAGTCAGGCGTCTACAGATCCAACGCCTAAAGATGGCTGGGCCATGTAGAGCCTATGGAAAACACGGCTTCAGTCCAAAGAGTCTTCGACTCTGTGTCGCAATAGAGGACCGCCACGAAACCGATGGCTCACACAAGTGGAAAAGGACCTCAGCCAACTTAGCTTTTGTAAAGGATGGAGGGGCTTGTTGGTTGAGGGCCAGTTCCACCCGGACTGTAGCGCCACAAGAAGGAGAAGGCTGCGACTGCTTCCTTCGGAGAGTGGCGCCATCAGAAGAAGGCTGCGACTGCTTCCTTCGGACTGAGGCTCCATCTGAAGAAGGCGAAGGCTACGACTGCTTCCCTCGGACTGTGGCGCCATCAGAAGAAGGCTGCGACTGCTTCCTTCGGACTGAGGCTCCATCTGAAGAAGGCGAAGGCTACGACTGCTTCCTTCGGACTGTGGCGCCATCAGAAGAAGGCTGCGACTGCTTCCTTCGGACTGTGGCGCCATCAGAAGAAGGCGAAGGCTACGACTGCTTCCTTCGGACTGTGGCGCCATCAGAAGAAGGCTGCGACTGCTTCCTTCGGACTGTGGCGCCATCAGAAGAAGGCTGCGACTGCTTCCTTCGGACTGAGGCTCCATCAGAAGAAGGCGAAGGCTACGACTGCTTCCCTCGGACTGTGGCGCCATCAGAAGAAGGCGAAGGCTACGACTGCTTCCTTCGGACTGTGGCGCCCTCAGAAGAAGGGGAAGGCTGCGACTGCTTCCTTCGGACTGTGGCCCCATCAGAAGAAGGAGAATGCTACGACTGCTTCCTTCGGACTGAAGCAACATCAGAGAAGGGTGCGACTGCTTACTTCAATGTACTCAAGTAGACACCAGGTTATTGCCTGCAACACGCTCTTTTCCATCTCCTTTCTGGATTTCAGACCACCTCTGCTGTTGGTAGCGGCCAATGCACTTAGTTCTCTGGTCTGGCACGTAAAAAAGTGGACCAAAAGCTAGGGAAGAGATATTTGGTGGTGCGGCCGCATGCTTATACCGAAGAAAGACAGCATTTATTGTCCATGAGCATGTTGAATTCGTAAGGGATTTATGGTAGCTCTTGTTTGCACACGCTCACACCTTGTGGCAGAAGTTTGAATCGTGGAAGACCATGAAATCGATTCTAACCTCTTCGCCAGCACAAAACAATCAAAAAACAAACAAAACCAAAAATAAAACAAAAATCCTCGTGTATAATATCAATAAAAATCATATATTACATCTAGACTATTCAAAATCAAAAATTAACAAAACGAATCATCAAATCATCGGAGAGTACAAAGACAAGGCTTACAACTAAGGGGGAGTTTATTGCAAGACGATACCGTAAAACTAACGCAAAAAACAAATAAAAATAAGCTAAAACTGCTGTGAAAAGGTCCGACTGAAACGTCATGTGATAGCATTGAAATAATTTAACAATAATTCATCCATAATGCGTCCTTAAACAACTACAACTAAAACCTAAAGCAGAGGACACACGTGTGCTCCTCGTCAAAATCAAATCATATCCATAATCATCATCAATCGCGCATCGCATACAAAAGAGAACCGGGGGAAGGTCGAGACTCCGCTCACACACAATATATTCTCACATCCTAGTCATGTACAAAATCAAAAGCAAGCTCACTAGTTGTCTCGTAAATTTATGTAGTTTTGTAGTAAATGATTTCTTTTCTAAATAGTCTGCTATGGTCTAGAGTTTGAGTTTGGTCCAAACACTTTTGTGATCGAGAGAAGGGGGCCGCACTTCCTTCTGAAGGAGTGGCCGCCCCCATTCGCCTGCGCGTCGGATGACGTCCCGCAGAGTTCGTTTGTTTCTCTAGATTAAAGCTTATCCTTAGTTTCGAGAGGGGAGATTGAAATAAATTATGAGAGAGTTTTGTATTTTTAAAATACACTTCATGATAGTTCGAGAAGGGGGAGAGAAGAGAAGAGAGAGAGAGAGATAGACAGTAGAGTATATGCATGCACGTATGAGTATATGTATAAAAGAGGGGAGGGGAAGATCATTCAGTTTGTTAGTCGGAGTCCTCCCCGAAAGGAGGTCCCATCTTGAGTATTTGTTTGTTGATTCCTTAAGTTACTTGTTGTTGTTAGACAGGGGGTTTGTTTATGCATGTAAATGTGTACAGTTCTTTGGATTAAGTTAAGTAATATGTATATGTATGTATATGTGTATATGTACGATACGTAGGGAAATACTATTAATTTGTTGGTTGCTCCGTGGTTTTGTTTTTTTTTTTTTTTTGGGGGGGGGGAGGTTCATGTATAAATCTACGTTACACCGCTTCTAATTCTTATTTTGTTTTTGTAAAAATTTATTGTATCTGCATCTGGTTTGTCTATTGATTTACTGTTGATTCTGGGAACGAGATTCAAACATTGCCGTCACGTCACGTATCGAGAACTTTGGCGAGATCTTGTCTCTCCTGAAACGAAACACAAAAATCAATCAAAACCCTCGCAAACCTCCTCCTCTCACACTTACGTTGAAGTTATGCTATTCCTCGATAGCATGGCAGCATTTGTAGTCGCAATCGAACTTGCACTCCTCTCGGCGGGGACTGGCGCCGCAGTTAGACTGTTCACATCGCGTTCCCGTGCATAGTCGAGAGTCTTCCGTTCGAACTTCTGCACAGTCGCCCGGGCTGAGAATTCTAATGCGTCCGTCTTCTCTAGATTCATTAAATTCTCTGGTTCACAGTTGTTCTGATTCTTCTCATCGCTGATGCTCCTCACGCGTCCACTGCCCGGGTGAAACGGAATCTCCGCCTCCTTAAGATTGTCGTCCAAATCCTTCTGGAAGAACGTTGTGCGAACATCTCCGCGAGACTTTGACTTCACTCGCAGTGATTCTGACTGGAATTTGTCGTCGTCCTTCTGAAACTCTCGCAGCTCGGTTTTTGACTTCGATTTGAATGAGTCCGCTCGGTACTTCTCCTTAAGCTGATGCCGCCGTTCTTCCTTGATCTTGTCGATCCTCTCCCGATCGAGTTTCACCCCACTCAACACCTTCAGTGGAGTGGCTGCCACCACTCCAGGGTTATTCGGGTCTTCACTTGCCACGTTGTTCTGAATCAGGGATATCCTGTTCTCCGTGGTCGGGGTGATCTTCACGTTTGCCTCTGTCTCACTGGAGGAAGACGACTCGACTTCGCTAAGGTCCAGCTTGAGCGAGTTCGAATTCTTTTGGCAGACCTCTTCGGTGCTGGGAATGCCTGGCAATCTCTTCGGGGGATTGAGGCACTTTGGCCGAGTGAAATCGAAGGATTTCCGTCTGTTCGCCCCGTCGATCTTGTCCATTTGGTGGACACTCCTCGCCATGTCCTCAAGGCGTTTGGGTCCGAACTCCCGCACGAAGGCGTTCTCGTCCAGACTGCGGGTGATTTGGTTCGTCTTGTTCAGTTGCTGTTTGGAAGACTGACTTGGCTTCGAGGGGGGTTGAGGTGGTGGCGGTTTCTGTGGTGGAAGATCTGACTTTTTTGCCGGCCTTACGTTGAAGTCGAAGGCTTGCTGTTGCTCCACGGGAGACACCTCGAATTTGGTGGCCAACTGCTTGACGCTGAAGTTCGATGGAGATCGACGAGGATCGGAGACTTCCTGCTTTTGATTGATTTGCAGTTTTTCGATGCCACTTCCCGATTTCATGGACTCTCCGTCGATGTTCTCGTACACCGTGGGGGGTTTCCTCAGCTCCACGTTCTCATACAGCGACAGACTGGGATCACACTCAAGGCTGTCGACGTTGTCAGACATTTGGATGTCGTCCAGGAGATTGGGGAAGTCCTGGTTGTCATCGTCGTCACTTAGAACTATCAAGTTGCTGTTGACCTCGCGGATAGGAGACGGCGTGCGATTCTCATCCTCTTCATCCTCACTGCCCTCCTCGTGCAACGGCTCCTTGTCAGGCTCGTAGAGTGGGTTGCCATTGTTCAGGAGCTGATTCACCTCGGTCACTGAGTTCCTGAAGAACTTCACCTGCTCGTAGACGATGTTTTCATCAAAGCTGGTCTCCAGAAGGGGTTTCCTCGGGGTCTCCGGCTCTGGGAGGAGTGGCCCTTCTCTGGGACACTTCAGGTTGTATGTTATGTTTATTGTCGCCTTAAGGGGGCTCAGGGGGAGCAGTTTTTTGCCCGAATTCGTTGGGCTCTGTCCCATCAGTGGAACTGTGCTGTTGCTGGGCGTCACTGCCGACTTGTCGTAGCTCTGAAAGGCCCGCTCCATGTTCTCGTAGTCATCGAAGTTTGGGGAGCTCTCCAGGGAGACCGCGTTCGACTGCCGGTTGAGATGTTGGTAGCCGAACTCACTTGGGGTGACCGATTGACTAGTATTGTCCGAAGTGTGCGTGTTGGGCGATGGGAGGAGATGTGATGATTGCGGTTGCCTGGTGCTGTCGGTCAGATCAACGGACATCTTCGAGCACACGTTGGTGGCGTCCAAGTCCAGGGAGAGCTCACGCTTGAGGGCGTTCATATCACGTTTCTCGTTCTGTGAAGTCAGCTGGAAAGGGAGAACGATCAGCTGTGATTGGGGACAGTCGGGGGAGAGGGGTAGACTTACATTGCTGCAGATGCTATCTGCGGACGCTCTACAGCAGCTTCCTGGAACAAATTCTTTGGTCTCGTCGTAGTTCTGTGATGTTTGTGACGCTGCCATCATGGCGATGGGATCCAGCTCGTATAGCGGGGTGTTGACAGCACTGCTGTTCTCCGAGCTCGTCTCGCCCACCAGCAGCGAGTAGCGCGGACTCTGAATGGGCGATGAGGGAGTCACGCTCAGTTTGGACCGCTCCATCTCGTTGCTGGACCCAATCGAGAGCTTGTCCTTGTTCAGATCAGCCGAGCTGCTCCGCAGCAGAAAGTTGATGGAGGAATTCGAGTCCTGCATGGGATCACAGTAGCTGTAGCGATTCTTGGGCTTCAGCAGATCCGGAAGAAGCTTGTTCTGTGCGTGCTGCGAAAAGGTGACTCTAGAAGGAGAAGAGGATGTGCCAATGAGTGACGGAGAAACCCCGGAGGAACGCAAACACACGCACACTCCAACAAAATGCAAGAAGAAACTACAACCAGATCAAAGATTGGCACAAGCTTAGGAAAAAATCAAAAAAAAAAAATGCATGAGCAAACAGGCATAAGGTTGCTAGTTGGCGGACGTCGGCGCCGCCAAGATGACTTGAGTTACATTGAGTCTGAATCATGAGAGAGGATTAGATGAGACAGAGACAGAGAGTGAGGATAGGATGCAAGTCAATGTAGCGAGCGAGTGTGAAAGAAGAGACGCTTTAGCACCACGTGATGAGAGGAACTTAATGCATGACTGAAAAACAAAAAGAAATGAAACAAAACACACGGCTTACTCTTTTCTCTTTGTCTTGCGACTGTTTGGGGGGGTTTTGGAAGATTGTTTGATATTTGGACGGTTTTTGGGAGCAGGGAAGACAGTTTTTGGATTCACTCAAACGATCGTCACCGTGAGGAGCTGCAGCCTCGGCTTCGGTTGCAACAGTCTGGCCCTCCCCAGCAGACCTTGTTTGACGATACGAATGCATGTGGCACATTTTTGTAGAAAGCTATAAAACGGTCATTTGATGGTTTTGTTTACATTCAGAGGCACATTTAAATATTTGAATAAAATTAATCACAAATGTTAATGAGAGAAGCGGGCTGTTCTTGTGTTAGTGGGCTGTTCCTCTTCCCCAGAGAGCCTACGGCAGAAACAGAGCGTTCTTTAGCTTGCAAGGCAACAAATTTAAAGCGATTTCAAAGCAAAAACCTCGATCTCATCACCTGACCCTCTTGTGAATCCCTTGGAAAAGCTTGTGCGAAGCTGAGAAAGCAAATACCACACACTCGCACTTACCTTTGAGTCTGCAATTCATCACTCACTGCCGTTTGCACCTGTCTGTCTGGCTGAGCTGCCTTCTTCTGCTCGTCCTGCACGTTCATTTTGACGTCCTTCGAGACTAGCCTGCACACGTACTTCCCGCTGTTCCCCGAGCCGGGGTAGCTGAAGCGTTCCTTCAGCGCGGTGTCGTTGTCTTTCCGCTTCGCGCCGACCTGCACGGTGGGGTAGCTGTACCGTGTGATGATGTGCGAGTTCTCGCTCCCCTTCTTATCCTTGTTCTCAAAGATCGACCCAAACGTGGTGTTGTTCCCCTTGCCGGTGCTGCTCTCAGCCTCCAAAGACGTCTTCGACACGGACTTCTTCGGGGGAGTGTGCACTTGCACGCTGGTGTACATCGTGTTCGGGTTGGTGATTGTGTGCTCCGGCGTGCTGCAGTCGATGAACTGTATGTCAGAGAGCTGATCCTCCAGCTTGTACCGTTTGCAGCAGCTCTCATCGTTGTGATCAGCGCCTCCACTCGAGGAGGAGTTCGCTGAAGGAGTGGTTACCGTTGCTCCCCACGACTGCGGGGCCGCAGCACTGCTTGGCGACAGGAGATTGAGTCTGGGTTGCTTTTTGGGGCTAGGATTCACCGAGTTCGTGGTGCTCGAGAACTCCTCGGGACGAGCACGCAACACCCGCCTGGCCGGAGGAATGTTCTCCTTTCCAACCTTTGGACTGCTGACCAGGCTTTCGCTCTCCGAAAATATACGCATTTCCGGCTCTTCGCGGTCAAAATTCAAACCCAGCTCGCACAGCTCCCGCGATGGGCAGGTGGTTATTGCGCGCTGGGGAGACTGCAACAGATCAAAGTATGAATCATGCGAGACCGACCTCGAGTGACCAGCAGTTCGCAGACTGTCAATCGAACTGGATCTCAGACAGATATCCATTTGTTTGCCCACCTCGAAGAGATCTATCGACTTGGGCTTGTCTTGTTTATTTACCTTCATGTGGAGGCCACCCTCTCCGTCGGCCTGATCGTCAGCGAAGGTAACCTGAGCTGTCGTGCCAGTCTTGTGTGTAGGTGTAGTCGATGACGCGTTCATTCCCTTCATGTCGTTGTTGCTGCTCGAGTTGCGCGGGTTTCGCGTGAACAACGACTTCCACGAGTGGGTCTTACGTTTCTGCCAACTGCGCGGCACTGGTAACACCGTGTGATACTTATCAGGCAGCGATGACGGCCCGCCCCCCACCTCGATGTACGAACCGATGTTCGCTGAGTTTGAAGCCACATTTATGGGCATTGATTTGTTCATTTCGCAGCCGTCCAGGCGGCTGTGACGCTCTTGGGCCTCCTCCAGGCTAATCAGCTTCGGTCCGCTGGCACTGAGTGACTTGGGTCGCTCCACAAAGCATAGCGACTGATCGTGTTCCCTCTGCTCAACAAGCAAACTCTCACAATCGGTGAGCGAGTCCATGCGCTGCTCGGCAGCATTCCCAGCGTAACTGAGCCGAACACCCTCGTCACTGGGATCGAATATCAAATGGCAATTACGTATCAGGTACTCCGTGACAACGGCTTGCACGCCAACGCCACGCAGGGCGGCCACCCCACCCGACTCTAGGGCGGGCGAGCGAAGCAGGTTCGGTGCCCAGACTATTGCTAGATTCTTATCAGTCATTCCGGTGCGTGCGGAGTGCTGCGAGATCTTGTTCAGATGCGTAGCCAGATACTTGAGGGTCCTGCAAATCGAAAAACGAATGGTTTACAGAATGGCCTGAGCCGTGCGGAGATTGACTTACCGATAGTGAGGCGGTGGCAACTTCAGCACCGTCTCCTTCATCAGCTTCAACCTCTCGTTGGATTCACTCTTCGCCTGGATCGCCTCCACGAAGTTATCATACAACTGATACGTGCACAATGGATTCGGCAGCTCCCTGAAGTACATCTTCAGCAGCGAGCTGACCGCGTGTATGTCCTGACGAATCTCGGGGTTGCTCAAGTCCGGAATGCGTTCCTCATCGAAGGCGCGACGCAGCTTCTGAATGTTCGATGTGATGCCCGACAGTCTGTAGATGCCGTCCACGATTCCGTTGTCCTCAATAAACTCCGCACAGCACTTGAGTACCATCGGTATCTCCTGGCCGCTGTTCAAGAGGTGCTCACTGAGATCACAGGAGAAAACGCGTTCCCGATAAATGCCGCTCTGTTTCAAGCGGCGCCGCGACGGTCGCGAGAGTATGAACGAACGGAAGAAGGCAATCAGTTTGCCGTGCTTGCGGAGAACTGGTTTCGTCGGCGAGACATCCAGTTGACCCACCAACGGCGCCGGTAGGGGAAAGTGCCGTGGCACCTTGTCGCCAATCGTTGCCACACAGCTCTGCGGAAAGAAGCCCACCTCGTAGTGGGATTTCTGCAAATGCGACTTCTTGCCCCGCCACCAGATCGACTCCGCCGGACTGGGCATGTCTATCACCGATATCATGTCGCCGACCTCGATGGAGATCTCATCCGAAGCCTGAGCGGTGTATCTGCAAGGAGAGGGGAGTCAGAGGGGGACACAGTCAGTCAAGAGGAATGGCTTACCTTCTGACACCGTAGGCAGCTCCCACGGCTGGTGTGTTGATACTCTTCATGGTGTCGGTGTCGGCCAGGGGAAGACGTCTCCCCTTGTTGTCCAACTGTAGCCACGTGAGGATTGTCCCGCAGGTCAGCGAGTCCGAGGCGATCTTCGAGAAGCGCTCCAAGTATTTCGCCACCGCGTACTCCACATCCTCCTCGGACTTGAAGTCCAGCTCGCTCAAGTCCTTAAGTCCACTTATCTTGCGGTCGTACACACAGCGGTGCAGCATCTCGTCCAGCAGCTTCATGTTGTCAAAGGAACGCCTTACCAGGAACGGATCCGATCGATTCGGTATCACCTTCACGAAGAACCAGCACATCGACGGACTGAACGACCGGAGAGAGGAGTTCTGTGACGTTGGCACATCACCGCCCAACGACTGCGAGGCGATGCTGCTGTTCAGTAGTTCCGATTTGTCATCCACCAGCCGCACAGAAAGTGGTCCCAGTTGCACGCGCTCGTAGTGGAAGTGGGCGCATTCCTCCAGCTTCGGAAACCGACAGGATGTACTCGATGAGGGCTTCTGTAAGATAGAAGAGAGAGAGAGAGTGAGTGAGAGAGTGAGAGAGGAGGGGAGGAGAAAAGTTTTAAATGAATTTTTTCCTTTTGTTGTTTGGCAGAATGCCAGCGGCGGCTGTGGCAGAGGAAATCTTGTGACGGGTGGGCCGGCTGCCTGGGTCTGCTTGGGTGGCGTTCATTGCTTCCCATGACCTACATTTGTTCGCTATTAATTGGGACACGAAACATCCTCTCTCTCCTCCAACAATAAAAGCAAAAAATAAGGGTTTTTCCACCTACTCGAGGCGTGTGTGTGCGGGGGGAATGTGTTTGCGAAAGCCATTAGTCTCCCCCCCACTTCGTAGGTGTTCATCCTCTCGGTTGCTCACCGAAAATGGTGTGAAAACATTTGGGCTTGGCCTGGCAAATTGACTCTTTTTTTCGGTCAAATTTTCGAAGTGGACAGATGCGGCTACCTGTCGGCTGATTAATGAGGGGGTGTACTTTGCATAGCAGATCTCGGTCGGGGGGAGGGTGTTTAGGGCGTTCTGCTGGTGAATTACTGTTTGGTTTGTAAATTATCGCAGACCTGGGCGGCGAATCGATGCAGCAGAGGGGATGAGTCGAAGGAGGTGGAGCAGTTTTGACGAGGTGACTGCTGGTTTTCCCCCATTCAATGGGATCCCCTGCCTCGAGGAAGTGTCGTGTGCACGTGTACATTATCGATCCACATTCACCGCCACCCGTTCGAGGGAACTACGCTTTTTGCATATCAAACGCCTATCAACCGCCCGACCGTACAGACTAACATGCGTTCCAAAGAATGTGTATTTACAAGATACATCTCGCATTCACGTCGCTGCAGAATACATAACAGCAAAAATATGAGAATAAATAATTCTATTTCAAGTTCGTGCTGGCGGTGCGGAATGAAGTCACGCTGCTCCCCGTGTCGGCGGGCGGAGGGGAACAGCACTGGTCATCGTTAGGCCAGAGAGGGTTGCTCATCACAAGTGGGTGCGAATGCTGCTACGAGAATATTAATACGTCGATAATTAGAGATGCAGCTATGTACCCAGAGGGAGAGACACACAGTCTCTCTGTGCTCGGTGGAGGGGAGGGGATGATTCAGTTAATGTGCGCCCATATGTGGTTTGCGCCCTGCAGCGCGTAATCTTCTAGATGCAAGTCATCGAAAGATCGACACAAAAAAAGTGCCTTGCATCCGCTCGCTGGCACACTGCCAAGGTGGGGAATGACTCAGACTTAGACTCTCGATTGATAAAGAGATATCCGCTTGGTCGCGCGGTTTTGTGCTCATTAGGAAACCAGAGCACATTAACATACGAGCTCTCTGCGGGTGGTGTGGAGTGGACGCGCCATAGGTTGCTGCTGATTGTAATCAGGTTGATTATTCGCGTTGTCGGTGGCATTGGACAGTGGTGACCAAATAGATGAGTATCCTCCTCTCGACTGGCTCTTGATAATGACGGACTAATTGGGAGAGGAACTCATTAATTGAATGCGCAGACGAAGTGGCAGTCCTCCTCTTTTTCTCTCTCTCGGTGCTCTATGACTTTGGATGCAATCAGTAATAATTGGATGTGTGACGATGGCGCAACAGGAGGAGGGTAAAACTTAAAAAAAAGTTACGACAGATCGAGATATGGCGCATTTTTCAAAATGAATTGCCTTTTCCAACGTTTCTGATCCCAATTCATGGCGATAACGTCCAAACCATTGGACTGAGAGCCAAAATGAGGGCTAAAACCATTATTTTTGAACGCCAAGGTCGAGGCATACAATTTAAGAAAAAGGGAAAATGACGCCCGACGCACCCTTATCCAGATATGGCGCACTTTTCAAAACAAATTGCTTGCTTTTCATTTCCGATCCCAACTCATGGCTATAGCGTCCAAACCACAAGACCCAGAGCCTCAAATGACGGCTCAAAATGTTCGTATTGAACGCTTGTATAAAACTAATTAAAACGTAAACTGACGTCAGACGCACCGTTATCAAGATAAAATCAAAAATCAACAAAAATGTTCGTTTTTTTCCTCGTTTCTGGTGCTTTTTCATCGTTATAGTGTCTAAACCTTTAGACCCAGGGCCACAAATGAGGTCTCAAAACGTTCGTATTGAACGCCTGTATTGAAGCACAAATGTGAATTAAATCGAAGTCGACGACGACAGGTACTTCGTTGATGCTGTGTTGATGTGCATTAGTCGACACACGATTGAGGTACATTTTGCGAGGACTGCATGAGTACAAATGTCCACAGAGTTGGGAAAACTCCCTATTTCTCTTCACTAATATCCAATTCATTCCAACAAACCCTAAGCCAATTGAAACCCACCCGATAAATGCCTTTAAATCAACTTTCAAGTCAGTGTAAGACAAGAACTCCATTTTCCTTCGACTAAAACCACTTTTCATACGATTTCCGCTTCAGAACCGATTCAATAACCGATTTCATATCGTTTCTGATTAAATTCATGCATTTCCCAACCACTTCTATCCCCAAAAACGCTTCAGAAGTCCCTCAGATCAAAAACTCAAAATCGATTTTTCTTGAGCAAAAAAAGTCGACCCAATTCATTTCACAATTCACTGCATTTTTTCGTGTGGCACATGTCAAAAATTTCAAATCGAGTTTTCTTGATATCCTCGCGCTGAAATGATGTCCTTTGACTGGTGCTGTGTGGAATTGACTCAATGAAGAGGATCGCTTTGGAATTTCGTCCTAGTTTCGTTAAATTTACGAAAAAAGTGAATAATGCAATTTTGGTGATGTCAGGAGAAATCATTTTTTCAGCAGTTAAGTGTGCATGTCTGGCAATGACTTTATGTCAAATGCATAGAATTTTGTGGGGAGTGTTGCCAGGAAGGAATTTTGACGGGGTGATGAAATCATTTAAAGTGTTTTAATGGGGTTTTATTGAATGAATGGAAAATATTTGGATTTTTTTTTAAATTCGAATGTTTTGTCGAGGTTGTTGCTTTAATAATGTGTCATGTGTATGGGGCGATCTTAGATTACTTCTTCTTCCATCCTATGCTTTAAAATTAAATGGCTTTCTAGTAGAACTCAAGATTGAAGTTGTTTGGGCAGACCGACTCCCTCTGTCTGTGCTAATGGTTGACATGTAAACTGTCAAATATCCCACATCCGAAACTAGCTCCCAGCCATTTCATTCTTCTTCAGACCGCAAAAAAAGGACGCCCCAGTCAAGGAACTGCCTAAAGAAAGCCATGTAAGACATTTCTTTCATAAGCTCATGCAAATGGCATTCATTTATTCAGCCCACAGGCGCTGTAAGGGCTCCAACTTTCACAAAGACGAATAGGGACCAAGGGAAACGATGCGATGGCATAGGCCCTTCCTGCATCTCATTTGTGGCTCCATCCCCCCATCCCTTGACATCAATTTACACGACAAATTTCCTCAGGATATCGAAAACAAACTCAATTACATTGCCCACCTCCTTCTGTCCTCCACCTCCCCGACGGCAGTTTTGGATTTGTATTCCTGCCACGTTCGAGGGGAACACATTTCATTTCTGGAGGATAAAAATAAGAAGCAAAAGGGCCTCCCCTTTCCCCTGACTTCACTCAATTCAATTAGACAAGCTACACGTTGAAAACTTTTTCAAATTTAAACTCCATTCGACAACAAATTCGACATATCGCCGTAGTCGCAGACAAAATCGATAACCTCCCCGGCCGACAGAGCACATCCCCGGCGCACCAACCCCATCCCGCCGAAAAGTAAACCCCGAGTAGCGTTACCCCTTCCAACGGTGTCTCGCGTCCAATTGACAGTCTGCAACCTGAAATCGGTGCGAGGGAGAAAAAAGTATAAAACAGAGGCGAGGTGCAAAGCCATGAAACTGAAGAAGGGTGACCCTTTACAGCGCCAGACACATGTGAAGCCGCGGGGTGTTTTTTCCCTCCACCACCCCGAACAGGATTGACTGACAAAAGTTTTCAGGTTCAAGTGGTGTGTGAGCTTTTGTTCGAAAAAGAAACGCCAGACGATGACGACACAAAGCGAATGTTTAAGGGGAAGGAGGGCGGGCGACCCCGCGTTGTCTTAATCTGTCTAATGATCACTTCAAGCACTCATCCCCTGGATGACGCTCCATCACTCACTGCCTGCCGCCACGCCAATGGGGGTTGCATAAATTTACATTTACATTGCCGATTACTTTCACTTCAAAAGGGGCACGGGCACAGGGTGCGACTGGTTTGGGCAATGATTTCATGTAAAAACATGTAAGCCTCTGGGGTGGTTTCTTCGTTTTGCCTCGTTTTTTGTTTAAAGTGCCCTCGCAGAGACAACGAAGAGTAGTTAATGGAAGATTGTGTTTATTTGCGGATGTAAATGCATGCGCTTGAAATGACCAGGCACGCTTGGCAGACGACATACACTTTTTGGGGGTTGTGCTGATGGGCTGTGCTCGTGACAGAGCTCGCGGCGGCGTTGGCTTAGCGCAAATGAAGATTAATGCGACGAGTGTGGGTCTTAAGAGGATTGAATGGAAATTTCAGAAGGGACAGCAAATGATTTCGAGTGTAATTGGTTTTCCTTCACCACCGAGTGGGGGTGGTGGCTGCTTGAAGGAGATAAGTTGTGTCAGCCGAGGTCTGCACTAAATTCTGACTGAATGAAGGAGATAAGTTGTGCTGACAGGTCAGCCGAGGTCTGCACTCAAATCTGACTGAATGGGAATGAGTTGAACATCCCCTGAGCCCTGCTTTTGACAGAAATCCCCTGTAAATCCCCGCTAGAGTCTAAAAATAACCAAAAAAAACCCAAGTGTCATTGAACTTACCTTCGCTCCTAAATGCTTCCCCGACGACGCAATCGACGACTGCCTCACAACACCGCATCCCCCCCCGCCACCACCGATGGCAATGGAATCATTGGAAGCGGTCGAAATTTGTGATGAATTCATAATTGAATTGCATTCCACTCCGGCGTTGCCCAGATCCTGCATCAGATGGAAATTCAATTGCGCCATGACCGGCAGCAGGTCCGGTTCTGTATCACTGCCGCTGTTGTTGTTGTTGCTCTGTCCAAGACTATTGCCATTATTGCTGTATCCACCGCTGCCACTTCCGATACCACTGGTGCTCGCGGCACTGCTGCCAATTCCTGTCAAGCCAGGCGAAGTGGTAGCTCCTGTAAATGTGCTCGATATAAGGGTTGGCGCTCCAATCATCGTGTAACCGGTACCAACACCTCCGCCGCCACCACCTCCGATGTTTATCGAACGTAGCCTTTCAGACATTTTGATGTTGTCGGCACATGCAGATGTCAGGGCAACTGATGGGCGTTTTATTTGTCGGGGTTTTAAGCCGGGATTGAAGTTGTGTCTGGTGTTGGTGCGAGCGTGAGCGTGAGTGTGTGGTGCTTCTCTGGATTGGTTATCTGAAAGAGTGAGAGAGAGAGAGAGGCTATGATTAGTTGACTGAGAAGAAAGAGTCGATTTCAAGCTTAGTTTTGGTTTATTGATCATCAATCAGTCACAGACTCAGAGGCATTTGTCTGCGCCTTTTGAACCCATTAACCTCGGAGGCTTGGTGATGATTTATTGCACTCGATAGCTAATGAATTTGTTCTAGTCTCGGATGCGGATGGAATCAGAGGGGAATGGGAGGAAACCGAAAACTCCCAGTCTTGGCTAATTAGCATAAGCCCGTCTTAGCAGCTCTGAGGCGTGTGTGCGTTTAAGACATTTTCGTTTGGTGATTAATTACGATGATATGGGAATGGTTTATGGGCGCTTGCTTCTTTTGTTGTTTTCGACCCGGCGGGGGTATTGAACTTGTGGTAGGATTCTTGTTTACATTTTCCGCAGTTAAATGGAACGGTTGTGGATGGGAATTCGGGTGTTTCGGTGAGTTTAACTGTTACGGCCCTTTAGGTGGCAAATGCGGCCTAATTGGTGGTCAAAGTTTTGTTCACACGCTGTTTTGTTGGAATTCGGTGGTTCCTCTAAGCAGCTGTTAAACCGAATTGTTCATTAAAATATTTCTACAGACATTGACTTCTGAGTGGAGCTTAGTGATCCTATTCTGCGGTCGCTCTAAGTCCTCCTCGCCTATTTTCAAATGATGGCTTAAACGTCTCGTATTGAGCGCCTGTATCGAGGCCTTGAAGTTGAAAAAAACGAGAATTTGAGCTCTGAACGAGTGTAGGCTCCAAGATAAGGTCAATGAGTTGAAAAAGTCCTGAGTCGAAAAGGAGATGATGACTCCATCGGATTCATTGCTATAGCTTCAAAACTATTAGACCTAGGGCCATAAATAATGGCTTAAACGTTTCGTATTGAACGCCTGCACAAATCCTATCAAGATGTAAATTGACGTCAGACGCACCGTTATCAAGATATGGCGCATTTTTCAAAACAAATTGCATTTTTTTTCTTTTCCGATCTCAACCCATGACTATAGCGTTCATACCACAAGACCCGGGGCCACAAATGAGGGCTCAAAACGTTCGTATTGAACGCCTGTATTGAAGCACAAATGTGAAGAAAATCAAATTCGAAGCCAGGCACTTCGTTGATGCTGTGTTAATGTGCATTAGTCGACACTCGATTGAGGCACACTTTCAGAGGACTGCATTCGTATAGATGTCCACAGATTTCGCAAAACCCCCTATTTCTCTTCACCGATGTCTAATACATTCCAACAAACCATTAGCCAATTGAAACCCACCCGAAAAATGCATTCAAATCAACTTTCAAGTCAGGGTATGACAAGAGTTCCATTTTCCTTCGACTAAAACCGCTTTTTATATGATTTCCGCTTCAGAACCGATTCAATAACCGATTTCATATTGTTTCTGATCAAATTCATACATTTCGCAACCACTTCCATTCCCAAAATCGCTTCAGAAGTCCCTCAGATCAAAAATCCAAAATCGGTTTTTCTTGAGCAAAAAAAAGTCGACCCAATTCATTTCACAATTCACTGCATTTTTTCGTGTGGCACATGTCAAAAATTTCAAATCGAGTTTTCTTGATATCCTCACGCTGAAATGATGTCCTTTGACTGGTGCTGTGTGGAATTGACTCAATGAAGAGGATCGCGTTGGAATTTCGTCCTAATTTCGTGAAATTTACGAAAAAAGTGAATAATTCAATTTTGGTGGTGTCAGGAGAAATCATTTTTTCAGCAGTTAATTGTGCATGTCTGGCAATGACTTTATGTCATTTGCATAGAATTTTGCAGGGAGCGTTACCAGGAAGGAATTTTGACGGGGTGACGAAATTATTTAAATGGTTTTAATGATGTTTTGGTGACTGGATGGAAAATGTGTTTAAAATTGTTTTGAGGTAGAGTTTGCTTTGAAATTCAAATGTATTGTTGAGAATGGTGCTTTAATAATGTGTCATGTGTATGGAGCGACTCTGGTCTGAGATTACTTCTTCTTCTGTCTTTAAATGAAGGTTTTTTTCTTACTTTTTTTTCAACTTCTTTTTCTAATGGCGCTACAGTCCGATGCGGACTTGGGCCTCAACCAACAAGTCTCTCCATCTGGCACGATCTTTAGCCAACTGCCTCTAATTACTCACGCCAAGCTGGCTAAGGTCCTTCTCCACTTGTGTGCGCCATCAGTTTCGTAGGCGTCCTCTATCGCGTTATCTCATGGGCGCGGAGTCGAAGACTTAGATAAGGACTAGCAAAACTTGTTTTAGGTTTTCCACGGTTCAAACTTTTTGGCCACAATGGACTCATAATGGTCTAAGTGAGTTGCTGACATGTTTTTATGCCAGCAAAGGCACCCATTTACCTAACCTAACCTAAAACGTGGTTTATATGAATGGTGGCCCTACAGTCTGAGATGGACTTGGGGCTAGATTCTACAGCAACAAAGCGATGTCTTAGGCGATTATTGATATGCAATGTTTAAGTAGCTCATGATGCAAGAAATTAAAACCACAGATTCTTGTCTACAGTCGAAGGCACACACGAGTGCATTCGTTTGTGGCTCTTAATGTGCAGGCCGCACACAGTGTATCATATAATCCTTGTTAATGGATTTTCTTCCTCCAGACTACAGGCTGATCTCTACCCTCTGCACTGACACAGCTTTTATCTCTCTCGCTTAAAGTGTAATTACCGCCACAGCAACAACAAGGAACAAGGCTCGTTATTGGACAACGTTTCTGTTTTCTTTTTTTGTTTTGAAGAAACTCCAAATAAATTTGTGTGCCAACCTGCAGAAGTTATCCCCCAAAAAAGGGCAACATCCTCCACTGCACTGCAATAAACCTCTGGGCAAACTGCGGAAAGAAAACTTTCCGAATTCTCCTCATCTGGGTATGGGGTAGAATCACTTCATCCACCATTAGGCTGTGTATGTAAGTCTCCAGGGATGTACGTGCCTTGCTTCGCATTTGTTAGTGCGGCATCTAGGAGAGGAGGCTTATTGCTGCTACTGGGGCTGCTGCTGCTGGTGGTGGTGGTGGTGTTGTCGTTGCCGATGAAAATGTAGTTCGTCGTGCCATGATTCTCTGTACAGGCGTTCACATTCGACAGAATTAGGAAATTGAAAATTTATATGTACACTCCAGACAAATACTGCTTTTAGTGGATACTTCCGGTGAAGTTGTCTTGTTATCGTTGCCGTGAGACAGACACCAGTCTCCTGTTTGCACGAGTGTCTGCCTTAGATGTGGGTTTTCGCTTTTTCGAGAGACTTTCTTGATTAAATTCATGGCATTGACAGGGAAATGGATGAGAGAGAGGGACGTAATTATGAGCACTAGGCAGTTGTTAGGACAATTAAATTGGCAATCGACTTTCTGGGGAAGCTTTGAGGACTGACGAGGGATTTGTTTGAGGGTTTTTATTGCTGAAGAGCTGCTCAGGGTTTTCGAAGCTGCTCAAACTGACAAGAGTGATTTAATTGAATTTTCGAAATACCAGTTGTCATTGAATTCGGACTTAAAACTTTTGATTTGAAGCATTCTTTGGAAATTTTTGAGTGAACAGATAACTTCTACGAGTGCGAGAGACAGGAAACAGTCTATAAAGGCTTTTACGAGCGATAATGCGATTGAAATTCTTAAGTTCCTATGAGCATCCTCAAAAGATTACAGTGGAGGTCTAATTATTCACCCCTCAGAGTCTCCCTGTTGCCCACTCAATCATTGGCAATCCAAAGAGAACAAAATTAAGAACCAAAAGAGAACTTTCACATCATTGGCATACAAAAACACCAAACCATTCATCAGCCTCCACTTAGATACACGCTGAGAACCCTTGGCCCAATCTTTCCCTCATTTGTCACTACCTCAACGCAAGCCACGGGTGTACGCGTACGTAACAAGCGAATCGAATGAATTAAAAATCAAAAAAAAAAAACTCCTCAACGATGTATAATTCATTTTGAAGACATGAGAAAACTTATTGTTTCTGCGCTGACATCCGGCTTAACGACGTCTCACCGTTAAATGCAAATCAAAACAAATGTTTCGGCATGATTTCGTAAGTTTACGACTTGAGTTTAACCACCGCTACTACACGGACGCTGCGCGCTGCGCTATACCGCCGTGGAAGATCGTAAAAATACACAACACAATCTTCAGTCAGTCGCCCTCGGAAATTAAAAAATTCTCCTCTCTTAACACGATTATGACTTTAATTGGTTTTCATTTGATTAACGTATTCTTTGCGAGGAGGACGGAGCAAGACTGTGAATTGCCAAACTCATCAGCATCGGTGGGACATAATTCAGAACAGAAGAAGATGCACGAGACGATGGCGACGATTAGGGTGCCCTATGGCGAGATGGATGCCTTGAGTAAATTGAATACGTAACCAGATCTGCTGACACTGATGCAAATGAGCCACGGTGTGAACAAGACGTTGGATTTGTGATGAATGGGATATTTAAGAGGACCCCCCGATGGGGGGGTTCTGAGTTCTTGTGTGCGTTGTTGGGCAGAGGAGAGGATGGTTTGGGGAAAAGGCAGAAAGAGACCTTTTGGTTTAGGGTTTTTACGAGAAACTTCATTCTTTGTCACAATTTAGTCTGTTGGTCCCGGGATTAGTCATAAACAACATCGATTTCATTCGCTTTCCGATAGACTTAAGGACGCAGAGACGCTACGACATACTTTTCAACAAATATTCTGGCGCCCAGCGATGGTATGTGACGGTCTTCGAATCCCTGAAACTACGGACAATACTCATCCCAGTTGCCTTCGTTAACCTATTCCCCATAGACTTCAAGACTTAATGATGCTACGACACTTTTGTCTCCGGTTCACCAACTATTCTGGCGCCCACCGGTGGCATACAACGGTCTTCGACTTCAGGACTCAAAGATGCAACGACGCACTTGTCTCCGCTTCATCAACTATTCTGGCGCCTAACGATGGCATGCGACGGTCTTCGACTTCAGGACTCAAAGATGCTACGACGCACTTGTCTCCGCTTCATCAACTATTCTGGCGCCCAACGATTGTTCTTCAACTTCAGGACAAAAAGATGCTACGTCGTATTTGCCTCCCATTTCAGCAAACATTTTCTGGCGCCCAACGAATGGCATGTAACGGTCTCCGAATCCCTGAAACGAACATTCTCGCAGTAACAACTCTGATCCCAGTAGCATTCGTTAACCAATTCGTACTTTGTTAGCTCAATACAGCTCTGAAATTCCCACTCCTGCTGTCGTCAGCTCGTTAGAGAATCCCCACCTTTCCCAACTCAAACAATTTCCTCTCAATCGTGGCAAGGTTCACGAAACCAAGTCAATGCCTGTAAGAGGTAAACGTTTACCAACCAAAAAACTCTCCACTAATCACCTCAAAAACCAAGATAAACACGATTGCACGGGCCCCTTGTGCTTGAAGACTGAAACTCAATTAACAAGCCAAACGAACAGACATCTGATGTGTGCAAAATTACCGTCAGTTTCAACGGTCTGTTTACATTCGCTCACAACCATGCACAGGCATTGTAACCGACTTTCGCAAGTTTTCCAAATTCTGAACACATCTCCGCCGCATCACCGTTAGTTAGTGGTTCCACTCATACATCATCTGTGCGATGCGCGACTCACGCGGTTCCCCATGATTCAGGGAGCAGTTATAACCATCATCGTCATCGTCACAAAAGAACAATTTAACCGAACACCAAACAGCAACAACAACCAAAAAAGGTGGAGAAAGAGAAGAACAATAAAAACTTTTGACACAAGTTTCAGGCACACACAACACATGGCGGGTCTGTGGGGCCCCAAATGCGAATTATTGTGCCCCATTCCGGTACTTAGGTGAAAGTTCGATGAATTCAAAGAGAGTGAGAGAGAGAGGGAGAGCGAGGGGAGACGCATCTGAAGTGTGAAAGATGATTGAACGGCAACAAAACCAAGAGAAGACACATTGTATCCGTTGCCACTTTGGGATGGATGACAGACAATTGCGGTATCTGAGGCGTAATAGAACAAACAATGGCCGATCATAAGCAGCGATTTTGGGCCTCTTACAGTCGGCAATTAAGGTTAAACGGATTTCGATTCAAGAGATACAATTTGTTGGTGCGGCGGTTGAAGGAGATGGCGTGTTGGTGGGTGGGAACAGCTTTTCGACTTCATCCGCTTACAGTCATCAAGACGAGAGAATCTGCATTTGAATTTGATCGGATTGAGAGCACTGATTGTTCTCTTTCTCGCTTGATGACATAAGCTTGGTGGGGTCTGAGAAAGTTGGGTTCCCTCAGAGGAGTCTCATTCTTCTGACGGAAACTTGTATTCAGTGAACTTGTTCGACTCTGAGCCTGTGGGACAACGCAACAGAGGACGTCCACGTACAAGGTGGCGCACAAAACTCGAGAGGGACCTCGGCCGGCTTGGTGGGCGAAACTGGAAACAGCTGGCGAGGGATGGTGCTGGCTGGAGAGGCATTTTGGAAGAGGCCCGTGTCCACCTCGAAGCGCCCTAAGAAGAAGAACTTGTTCGATTGCTCCGCACGTTTCTCGAAACCCCCCGAGTCACTTCTCTTAGATTAGGTCACCAACTGCTCTCAAAAATCAGTCTGAAGCCCACTTGAACATCTCATCCACATGCGCGTCCCCTGTCTTCATTTCACTCCATTATTCCGCTCTAAATGCCCTTATTACCCATCACCCCTCCCCCTTCACGAATTTGTGAAGTGCCCTCAACTCAATTTCATCCGAAACCCGCCCGAGAGTTCATCATACTCTCCCACTTGCCACACCAGTTCAGCGCTTAATCAAAGTTAAACGACTCAAAACCACACCCACCGTCCAAGGTCCCCCCATCAGTTATAGCCCGTCAAGATGAGATGGATTTCCTTGGCAAAGACTACGCTCAATTAAATCGCTCCCAACGCTCGGCCCCACGAGACCAAGTCCACAAGCCACTCAGATGCTTGGCTACTTTAAGCTGCACTCGTATCCATCTCGAAATGACAGCGCGGAAAAGTGCTCGTTGCGCGCACCCTCCCCCTCCCCCGCACGAGCCGAAGGGTACACATGCGTACGAACCTCGAGCGTGTATCTCTGTGTCTACAGGTAACCACCGCATTTCGTTGCACATGGCTGCCTTCAGCTCCGGAGCCGCTGTTCGTTTCCAAATATTATTAGTTCCGGTCAATAACTTTCGATTGCTGGCCGCTGCTCCAGCTCCGATGATTTTTCATCACGGAATCGATAACATGCGAGCGGATGCCGTAACGGAAGTGGAATCGGGGGAAGGCGATGAAGGCGGTGAAGGCTCATTGAAATTTGTCAATTGTCGAAAGTTGGCGATTTTAATTTCCATCTATCACATCCGTGGCAAAAGTAAAAGTACGCGCGAGTGAGCACTTCCTCCCTGTGGACGCTGGTCCCTCGAGTGATTTGTGGATTTTCGTTTGCACTCTGCGATGCATCGAACGGAACACAATTGCCGCTGCGATGCACGAGTCGTGAAAGAGAAAATCAAAAATAGATGCAGCAGCGAATCTGTGCGCGCTGTCGGATGAAATTCGCGCAGAGCGCAGTGGGTTTTCCGCGAAACTAATCGATCGGAGGAGGATTTGAAGACGATTTGGAGAAAGTTTCGGCCGCTTCAATGAGTAATCGAAGACAAAGATGCAGGAGTTTGCAAGGTGGGTGATGTGAGTCAGTGGCGGTGAGTGCTCGAGGGCTGGAAGGAAAAGGAAGAGGAAGAGGCGTTGCGATTGCTAAAAGGGTGGTCTGTCTGCCATTCATTTGGCTTGACAATGGGGAGTGACTAATCAGGTTTGACTTTCTGAACCGGTTGTTTTGGGGAGAAGAAGTATTTCTTTGGGTGGTCTGGGACGATAATTGGAAGAGAGAGGAAGCATGAAAGTCCATTCATTTCGCCTTCCAATTGAAGACAGTCCAAGTGTCCTCCAGCTTCTACTTGTCCACTCCGGACACCAGATTTTGAAGGATTTTTTGAAACTCTACACTGGAGCACCTGGTCCATTGTGCTGCCAGGTAGCAACCTACTCCAGTGCCGTTAATTTGATGCCAACTGCAAATGGTGACTGGACCCGATTCAATTTCACTGGGATTCGAACCTGAGACCCCTCTAACTTGGGGCAGGCACTTAACCAACTCTGGTCTTGACTTCGCCTAAGGTTTCCAACTATCCACATCTTTCGAGTAAAATAATCGAATTCTTCACTTTTCCCACAGAAAATCCACTGAAAATATGCAAAACCAACTCAGACACACTTCCCACAACAGTTTTCCTTAATTTTCTCTCCCAAAATGATGAAACCCATTTCCTTAAATCATTCCCTCAAAGCAAGCGTTACCAAATAACCAGAAACTCTTGTGTTTCTCGCGCCATTAATGATGACGTCATGAAAACTGAAAAACTCATTTTTCTCAAATTTCCCCGCATTTCGAGCGAATTCTTCGATTGAATTGGCTTCAGTTCTCATGTTCACACTCAGCCCCATACATTTCATCAAAAATTTCGGTCCAAAAACGCAGAAAATCGAGTTTTGAAAAACTGGCATGTGCCACACGAAAAAATGCAGTCAGTTCATAACACAAACGGGTCACATTTTTTTGCTGAAAATAAACGGAGTTTTGCCGAAGTTGATTTTATGATTGCAAAGTTTTGTGAAACGAATTTCTCAGGATCTAGGACGAATTGAAGGACGCGGTATACATGAATGGAAAGGTAATTCAATGTAGATGCGAAATATGGTAAGATTTTGTAACGGGAGTTCTGTGGTTGTTTGTTTAGAAGCAAAGTTCGAAGGATCCTATTTTTTTGCATGAAATTTGTGATCTTGGGAGACATGATGTTTTGTGAAACAAATTTTTCGATAATTAAGCCGAACTGAAAGATGTATGATACATGAATGAAAAGGAAATTGAATGTAGATGCGAAATAAGGTACGATTTTGTAACGGGAGCGCTGTGGTTCGTAATTTAGAGGCGAAGTTCGGGAGGTCCTCCTTTGTCACATAAACGTCATGATTTGGTGTTTTGTGAAGCGATTTTCTCGATAATTCGGACGAATTGAAGGCTGTGGGATATCAGGATGAATAGGGAATTGGATGTAGATATGTAATAAGGTAAGATTTTAAAAAGAGAGTTCCGTGGTTGGTTAGTTTGAAGCGAAGTTAGCATGATCCGACTTTGGAGTGCATGATGTTTTGTAAAACGATTTTTTCAGGAACTTAGGACGAATTAAAAGCTATGCGATATCAGAATGGAAAGGAGATTTAATGTAGATCTGAAATATGGCACGACATTGTAACGGGAGTGCCGTGGTTGTTTGTCTGAAAGCAAAGTTCGAAGGATCATACTTTTCCGCATGAAATGCATGGTCTTGGACGACATGATGTTTTGTGAGTCGATTTTCTCGATAATTAGGATGAAGTGAAGGCTGTGGGATATCAGGATGGATAGGAAATTGTTTGAAGAAGCGAAATAAGGTACAGTTTTGTAACGGAAAGGCCGTGGTTGCTTAGTTCGAAGCAAAATTCGAGGGGTCCTACTTTGTCGCATGAAATGCTTGATTTTGGAAGAAACTATGCTTTTTCAAACGAATTTCTCGATAATTCGGACGAATTGAAGATGGTAGGATATCAGAATGGACAGTAAATTGAATGTAGAAGCGAAATAATGCACAACTTTGCAACGCAAGTGCCGTGTTTGGCTAGTTGAAGGCAAAGTTCGAATAATCTTACTTTGGAGGACACGATGTTTTGTGAGTCGATTTTCTCGATAATTCCGACGAGCTGAAGTATGTGGGATATCAGAAAAGCTAAGAAATGAAATGCAGAAGCAGAATAAGGTGTGACTTTTTAACGGGAGTGCAGTGGTTCCGTATTTGGAGTCGACATTTGTCGATATCCTCTTTTTGTACACAAACAGTGAAAACTTTTTGAGTTTGCATCTATATCGGACGAAATTTCCTGGATTTTTATACCCTCCTAGGGGAAGCCTGCCTATGCCTGATTAAGTCTTGCCCTTAAACTAATTGATCACTGAACAATCAACCACGATATGGTCGCTGTTTAGACATTGTTGTCATTTGGCCACATCATCAAATTCTTTCACCCGATTTTGCTTCAAAATGCCGAAATCACTTCGTTTCTTGCCAACCATTGTACAATGCCCTCACAGCCCACGTAGTTTCAAGGAAAAAACCCTGGCATTTGGCCTGTCAATCAAACATTTGCAACATTCCCATTCCCCGCCCACCAACAGACAGTTGTTTAAACTCACAATTCCCCCAAGACATTCGATAGAAATTTAAATTAAATGATAAATTCCATACCACACGTGTTCTCTCCAAACAAAAAATCACATGGAATCATTCAAACACTCAGCATCCACACTGAATCCATCCATAAAACCGAACGACCGCATAAATCACTCTCGACCGCCTCCGCAAACAGGCCCGTCATAGTCGTCGCAGTCCACGTCTTCGTCGTCTCACTGGACAATCCGATTCTCCCCTGACTAATTAGCCAATTATTGTAATTCTCAACTCGCTCCACATGCGATTAGGCAAGCAAATCCGTAAAAATACTTCCGTGCAACTCGTAAATCAAACCGCATCCGAGGAGAGGTTTTGTAACACGCTCGTAAATCTCAGAATCACTCTCGACAACGCATTTCCACACGTCACACTCTCGCCTCGAATCGAATAACTTTCACACCGTCCAGAACCGCAATCGAACGAGCCTGCAGAACGAATTCACTCTTTTTTTTTTGTTGAATTCCTTTGTCCACTCTTATCACACATGTGGACTCGGATACGGGGAATTCGTTGAAATATTTATCTCAAACTCATGAATTGTGACACACATGCATGATTAGATATTCCGCCGTGTTGGGCAATTCGTACGTTTGCCCCACACACAGGCACACAAGACGCAAGGTCACTTGGAGATACACAAGACAAATTCACAGCCGAGATGTGCGATAGAAAGATACACTGACACTGACCTCGTTCGTTCGTGAGAAGGGGGTGTTGGTTCAATTAAAACAAATACATCGCGCAGCAAAGACTCCAGCACCGAGCGACGAAACTCAACCGTTCGCTGGAAGCGATATCGTTAGACTGAACCACATCACGCATCACAAGTCATGCCAGGAAAACTGGTCTACGAGCAAGGCAGAGAGACGGAGAGAGATGGAGGGAGGGAGGGAGCGAGAGAGAGAGGCGTACAGAGAGCTAGAGTGAGGAAGTGAAAAATTCTTTCACTTGGCCCTAAAAATTTGGCAATACTCCATCCATCCATCATCCAGTCGCACCCACGCCCTCCTCCCACTTCTCAGAGACTTGTGTCTACCGCTGGACACATCAAGACGCATCAAGTATTCATCAAATCCATTCGATGACATGCTTTGACTTGAGTTTTGTACACAAAATTCGAATCGTTAAGCAACCGGAATGCGAATTAACAACAACAGTCCGCGGGAGGTGTTCATAGACACGGTTGACGTTTAAGAACTTTCACTGCTGGCGGTTCTTTTGATGAATTCCTTCTGATCTGAGCGAGTTGTTTTTTAATTAATTCGAAAGCGTTCTTTTGGAGGTCACATTTTTTGACAGATGGAGACTCAGACATTTTTGCAACAGAAATGATTCAAGAGATCATTTGAACCACATTCTTGCTGGAGAATGATGAAATTCTGTGTCATGACGCTGTTTTTCTGGAAATGTCAAACAAGTCGTGGTGGAAATGGTAAAAAAAGTCATCCAAGGAAACTGATTAAAATAAATTCCTCCCTGACCCGCTATCATCTTCGCTCACTGTCCACAACAAACGATGATATTCGGTGTCAAGACGTTGTTTTTCTTGAATTCTTCTTGCCCACTCATAGAACGTCATTAAATCGTGGTGAAAATGTTTAAAAAGACCGCTCAAGAAAACTGTTTAAAATAAATTCTACCCTGATCCGATCTTCGTTCGCTGTACCCGCAGGCGATGATATACCGTGAAGACCTTGTTTTTCTTGAATTCGTCATAAAATGCCATTAAAATCGTGGTGAAAATGGTTAAAAACGTCGTCCAAGGAAACTGATTAAAATAAATTCCTCCCTGACCCGATATCATCTTCGCTCACTGTCCCCAACAAACGATGATAATCCGTGCCAAGAAGTTGTTTTTTATTCAATTCCCCTTTTCCACTCATGGAACGTCATCAAATCGTGGTGAAAATGGTTAAAAAGCCGGTTCAAGGAAACTTCTTGAAATAAATTCCAACCTGACCCGATGTCAACTTCGCTCACTGTCCCCAGCATGCGATGATATTCCGTGTCAAGATGTTATTTTTCTTGAATTCCTCCTACCCACTCATAGAACATCACCGAAATCATGGTGGAAATGGTCTAAAAGTGAGTCCAAGGAAACTCAATAAAAAAATAATTCCTCCCCTGACCCGATGTCAACTTCGCTCACTGTCCCCGGCATACCAAAACGAGCAGCCTCTTGTCCAGCAAACTGACTGATACGCATAATGATTGTCACTCGGAGAGAATACATTAAGAACGTAGTAGCTTTCAGCTTTTGGAACAGCAAAATGCGTTCACACACATCGCATGCTGAACACGAACAGAGAGAGTCTCTGATGGCACGTTCCAAGTGGACTTGAATACTGAAACGTGGACAACGAGGAGGAGGCGAGGAGGTAGAAGAAAAAAATTCAAATAAATTAACCAAGTGGACTCAAGGAGAAAAATAGGGCGGTTCTCAATGGAAACGAGTCCAAACAAGGGCTTGTGGGAAGAAGTGTCTTGATAGATGGCAATTGAAATGGTTTCTGATGGCATTGTGTGTCAAAAGAGAAGTGTCATCGAAATTTTCAAGGCGGGAGGAGTTGAGATTCGGAGGCATTCGCGTCGGCCTTCAGATTGTTGACTGTGCTTCATCGTGAAGTTATTTTCTTTCGACTCACTCAAAGGAATGCGTTCATCTGCGCAGTTTTCCAAACCCATGGCCACGAAACTACGTCTCAAACAATTTGTTCCCAGTTCTCCAAGTCCATGGCCACGAAACTAAGTCTCAGACAATGCATTCCCTGTTCGTTTCTCACCACAGCGGTGTCCAGAAGCACACCTCACTTGCTCCGACAATTAATTTGCAGTCGACTTGGATTCTGTCATGTAAATCAATCTCAAGGGACCCATTAAGTTGCAAATAGAAATCGCCATTCGTTCGCATTCCACATATCAATCACAGCGCAACTTAGGCCTCCTCCCATCGTCGCGTCGGGCCGTTGAGACTTGTCCGTCATTCCGAACACGTTTGTTTTGGAATTTCGAAATTCCCCCCGTGCTTGAAGAATTTTCACAGTCCAAACAATCGCCGCTACTGTATCTGCATCCCACCCGGAAAGTGAAATTCGAAGAAGCAAAGTCTCTCTGGCTATCTCTGCGTCTCTTTGCGTTTTGTATTCATTCAAATGGTCGTCGCCTTTACACAAAGCAATCTTCAAGTCAGAATCAAAACATCGCGCGGCGTGTGTGCGCGTGGATGTGTGGTCAAGAAATTAGGAAACTTTCCCTCTTGATGACCCGGTTTTTTTTTTTTTTTCAAACACAACGCAACCAGCTACACAATCCGCGGAGACCGAATGCCAGCGAACAACGAGAACAACAGAATTTCGATATTCACTCCACATTTCCCCCGCACACACAATGCTTCTGTTTTTGTGCCCGAAAACTATGAGACTGTGAAAAGCGTGACGCATATGCTCGCACGGATTAAGAACTATTTCGTGTTTCATGCGAATTGTGGAGTCGAGTGCGCAAGGGAAGGGAGCTGCCGCTTTTCGGGGGGACATGCGAGTATCTGGCTGTTGTCTCTTAGATTTTGTCACTAGAGATACGGGTGCACAGCGGGGAATAGAAAGTTACTGTTGGCGAATAACCTGCGCGTTTTTAGATACACGCCGGAGATACGTACGGACATATGCACAATGTAAACTCACAATTTAATCTGTGATCTCGATCAGAAGAAAAATCAACCTCAGATCTCGTTTAATATAATTAAACGCCACTTTCTTTCCCCTGCTCCCGCTGCTCCCGCCGACCAGCGACCGACGACCGACGAGGCCGAGTCTGTTGCAGTCGTCGCACAAGCCAAACTGGATCAGAAAGAGTTTATAACTTTTTAATTGCAGATACGTCTTGTCCGTTTCGCTGCTGTATCTGCATACGAAAGCGATAAACGTCGTCGTGGTCGTCGGCGGGGGGCGGTGAAAACCTGCATTGAGGTTGGGTTTCAATCGATCGACGCCGGGGGGGACGCCGGGAACCCGGTGCAAGATTGTTGAATTAAGTGAGCTATAGATTGCTGAAAACGCTGCACTTAATCGGCCGTCAAGCCGCGAGAGAGACAGTCCGTAGAGTTGTTGCAGTTTGGGCACGTCAATCTGCCTGCTCGTCTGTTGACTAATTAAAAAGTTATTGAACTCCCCCATGCAGACATGAGCGACGATCTTAGCAGAGGTTAAGGTGTGCCCGCATCGATCTTTAATCAGAGTGGGCTCCTCTGCCGCCGCCACCCGTGGAGCTACTGTTGCGTGTACCCACCGATTGCCTCTACACACACTCACGTCAGGTGCTCGCGTATGCGGATGATGGTGATTATGGTTATGGCATTGATTGTGCTGTTCCGCGAGATTCAAGAGTTTTGTTTATTCTGATGAGAGTCTGCTGCTGGGGATGGGGTGCTGAGTGCTTTGAGTGGCTTTTATTGCTCACGTTCGGATGAGGAATTGGATGTGGGATATGCGGTATTGTTTTATGAGAGCACACCTTCTGACCCAGTGAACTGAATCGAAGCTCAGAATCGATGTTAACATTCGTTGAGGAAATGTATACAAATTTTGTGACCTCTTTTCTGTTGATTCAATCTTAAGTAGGAACTTTGGTGCTTCCGATGGACTGAAGGTCTAGAACAAGAGAGATAGAGGTTAGTGAGAACATCTTTAATCGTGAACTAGATTGTCTGAGAATGCTCACAAAATCTGAACAGAAAACGAAGGTTGAAACTGTGGATTAGGGACTTAGTCTTTGGGAATGCAAAAAGTCTATAGATTGCCTAGAATATACTATGAATCTTAAGTAGATGAGATGCCAGGCAACTCATTCCTACTTAATTTCAAAGAATATCGTGCGAAATACATGAAAACTGACAGAAAGCACAGTTTTTCAGTGCTCAAGAGGCTAAAGAGGATATCACAAAAGTCATCTCCAAATATCCAGCTAAGTGACTCCGCGTAGCATATCGTACCCTATTACGCTTCTCAATTTCGCTCAATCAATTTCCTATTCATTCTGACATCCCACATCCTTCAGTTCGTCCTAAATCCCGAGCAAATCATTTCACAAAACATCATGTCCTCCAAAGTAGGGTTATCCGAACTTTGCTTCCAACTACCCAACCAGGGCACTCCCGCTAGGAAATCATACCTTATTCCGCTTCAGCAAACAATTTCCTATTCATTCTGATACCCCACGTCCTTCAATTTATCCCAACCATCGAGAAAATCAACTTACAAAACAGCACGTCTTCGCAGATCATACATTTCATGCGACAAAGTAGGACCCCCGAACTTTGCAACCACGGTACTCCCGTTACAAAACCGTACCTTATTTCGCTTCTCCAAACAATTTCCTACGCATCCTGATATCCCTCATCATTCAATTCGTCCTAGTTGTCGAGAAAATTGCTTAACAAAACATCATGTCTTCAGAAATCCTAAATTTCATGCAAAAAACCAAGATCCTCCGAATTTTGCGTCCAACTAACCAACCACAGCACTCCCGTTACAAAATCTTACCATATTTCGCATCTACATTCAATTACCTTTCCATTCTGATATCTCACATCCTTCAATTCGTCCTGGATCCTGAGAAATTCGTTTCACAAAACTTTGCAATCATAAAATCAACTTCGGCGAAACTGCGTTTATTTTCAGCAAAAAAATGCGACCCGGTTGTGTTATGAGTTGACTGCATTTTTTCATGTGGCACATGTCAGTTTTTTCAAAGTCGATTTTCGGCGTATTTCAAACGAAATTTTTGATGAAATGTGTGGGGCTGAGTGTGAACATGAGAACTGAAGACAATTCAATCAAAAAATTCACTGGAAATGCACGAAAATTTGAGAAAATTGAATTTTTCATTTTTCATGACGTCAGAGGTGAATTCATTGATGGCGCGAGAAACACAAGAATTATTGCGTACCTGGTAATGATGGGTTTGGATGACAGTTGAGTGAATTGTAGAGGGAAGCATTTTTCATCATTTTATGAAAGAAAATGAGGAAATGTTGAGGAAAAATTGTGTGGAATGTGTGTGTGAGTTGATTTTACATATATTCAGTGCATTTTCTGTGAGAAACTTGGGGAATTTAACTGTTTTTCATTGAAATTGAGAATCGTTTATTTCTCTGTCTGATTATGGTGTTGCCATGCATGGGTTTTTGAGGAGGGAAATATGTTTGTGATAAAATGGTGGTAAACTCTTTTATGAGAGTGAAGAATTATTGAAAATTAAAGGATTTGACATGCTGACTGGGAATGTGGAATGGAATAGAATGGAATGGAATGGAATGTGCAGCTCAAAAATTATTACCAAAGTGCCAAGTATGTTTTTCTGTTGTAAAGTGTTTTTTAGTTGATGTTTCTAATTGTTTTTTAGTAATATTGTGGCGATTTTTTAGTGTTTTTGAAGCATTACCCATCGGCGGTACATGTGGCAGTCAACGTGTTCGGTATTTTTTATTGAAGTCAATCGTCGTAAGCTTTTCTGTGTAGAACTGTGGTTTTTATGAACGGTATGGTAAAGAAGACAAGGCAATTTTCGGAGGTGAATAAGTAAAAAAAATTAATAGTTGACCAAAGATGTTTTTATCGTAAAAGGAGGACATTCGAAATAAAAAGAAGCCGGAGTGAGAAATAGCTGAAAAGGAGGCCGATTGGGAAATCTAGTCTTTGAGCACTGTTAGTGATTCGAAAGAGCCGTTTTTAAAAAAAAAAAAATTTTGTCAGAATATGGACTTGAACCTAGACTCCGAAGACTAAAAGACAGACGTAGCTCCGACTCAGTAATTGAAAAGTAATTGAAGGAAACTTTGTTCGGTCCAGTTTTTCATACTTTTTGAAAGCATGACCCGACACTCCTAGACTCCTCTCCCTCATTAACTCAATTTCAAGTGTCACGGTAAAACCCACAAGCGTTATTTGTCAAGCAGTGTCACACTCACTTGATCCATTGCAAAAGCGAAACTCTCGCGTCTCGATTACACCTTGCAACCGATGACAGGAGACCATCCACCGATCACTCAACGATTGTCTTTTGTCATGCAAACGACAGACTTCCCATCTCGCGCAATCATCTCGCTCGGTTGTAATGAGCCCGTCACACTCTGTCAATGGATACCATCTGTTCCTCCGCCGCCGTTGCAACAATTTGTTTCCGAACACTTCTGCAGCTTGTGGAACTTGTGGGACCTCTCTGACAAATATTTATTTATTCACTTTTGTTGTTGTTTTTCGTGCTTGTTTGGCGATGATGTTGGGTGCAAACAACGCGCGGTCTGCTCTTCTGCTCTCGTGTATCATATTTTGTAAAGGGTTACATCAAAGAGTGTTCGGAGATTGTTGTCGTATCTTCGTTTGTCTTGTTTATGTGGAGGCGAATTGCAAAATGCTTTCAAAACATTCCACATGCCTGGCAAAGCGTGGAGGGAAATGTTATGAAATTCTCATGGAAAACTTTTCACAAAAGTCATTTGCTGAGGGGGAGACGGAGATGCTAGGAACATGTTTGAAGGGAATTCCGTCGCACAGTTGACAAGACGATCTCTGTGGCCATACGCGCTATCTTAAGTAATGACGGGGGTATTTGTCATCGTGGACGTATTTTCTGGATGAAACATAAGACGGAGCAGTTGGGTGAATCGAAGAAATTCATTTATCCCCCATTCCTCCACTTGAACTCGAAAAATGTGATCCACTTAACGCCGTTTAACCTTCAAAAGACCATCTCATCAACTTCCACTCAGCCACTCTCGATGATGGAGACCTCATTTCATCTGCAGATCCAATTTATCAGTGAGTCTCATCCCTTTGCAACCCTTTCATCCAGTCCGCACTGAGTTCATCAGTCAGCACACAGCAGATTCTCCGTTTGCCAAGTTGAGATACTTTATTTTAGTGCTTTCATCAATATTCCAACATACGAGCACATTGTCTTCACGAATCCGAAGGATGCATGGCTGTGCGAACGTCCAGAATGCAGGCGGTTTCGTATCTAGTCCAGGACCAGCCCTTTCATCTTTCGAGTGCATTTTTCTTGTGAAAATGGATTCCCTTGGATGTATCTGTGGCTCTCATTGTCCCGCAGTCGAGGAGGAGGAGCACAAAGTACGAAATTCAATTATGCTCGTGACATCTTTGGCGCATCACAGATCCTTTGAGTGTCGCTCTGCCGTTGTCTCTGTTTGAATTCGTTGGCCTTGACACGAGCATTTCACTGCTTCTAGATGACATCTGTGTGCCTGACCTGGATCACAGATCCGAGAGAAACTTTTTTTTTTAAAAACTCCGTAGGATGTAAGCAGCCACCGCAACCAATCTCAAGTGCCATCCAACAGTGGCACGTCGTGCTTGATGCTGGACGAGGCGGCCATGACTTGTGGACTCACAAGCCGAAGTCTGTCACAGATAATCTCTTTCAATTTGGTGTGAAGTGCTTCACTGCGAACCGGGAGCCCACACGCTGCCCCGTGGAATCAGTGCACGAGCAACTGCCCGCTCCGTGGTCGTGGGGTCTCGCGCTCCATTAACGAGAGATTCTTGGGGGATTTAGTTAAAAATAGCAATTCCCGAGGAGCACACTGCAATTTATCATTACCGTGCCGCTTCTGCTGCCGTTGCTGCAGCGATGTTGATGCTGTGGATTGTAGCGGTGGCGGTGGCAGTGGTGGTGGTGGTTTGGTTTGTGAAGTCAATGATTTGTGGGCCCTCCCCTCTCAAGTCGAGCGCAACGCTGGACAATAAATCTTCGACCAGGCCCAACTCGGAGAGGGAGAGACACTAAGATGACTTGTTTGCCCATCACTTTAATGGATGTTGTGGGAATGTTCAACAACTGTCGCACCGGTGGCAGGTGAGGCGTTTTGAAAAATATCTCACACGTTCCACTTTCAGACGCACCGGCACATCAGCCGACCATCTCCAGTTCCTCCAGATCCAGACGCAACAGATTATTTGCGGCCATCTGTTATAAATATTCCTGCGATACGCAACGCGAACTGCAATGTGCACTGCACTTGTGTAAATATTTCCGAAAGTGATTACCTCAGAGACTCAGGCGTTGTAAGGAAACCGCATGGCGGAGCAGCAAGTGACACAAGTAACTCTAAACCGGGCCAACGCTAACAACGATGCCTGCACTCGCGCGGAGAGGAGAACGATGCGAAGCAGGGAAGAGAGGGACGTCTATGGGAATGTAATTAATACGACGACGACGACGGCGAGGAGATGCGATTTGGAATGCAGATATCTTTGCGCATCGGAATGCCCGGCTATGTGAAGTTGAACTGGTGATCCAATTTAACTTGTTTGTTTATTTAGAGACGGAGATGTACACGAGGGAAATTGCGTTTGTTCCAGGAACGAGCGAGGAGATGTGGCACAGAGGGGGGCCGGCAGAGGCCTGACAGATTTTGGCCGGGATTCTGTGCCAGAAGATTCATATCTGGGTCTTCGATTAGAACGTGTTTAATGGCGAATTAGGGGCTACAGATATTTTGGGAAATCGACATTTTATGGGAGGAAGTAGGTTGCAGCGGGGAATCACAGTTGACTTGACATGAATTTATTTTCGAAACGCTGGATGATGAGTATGATCTAAAGGCAAGTTGTCCGTGTGCACTACTCATGGCCAAGTCGTCTTTCTTTTTTTTGGAGGGTTTTTTGAAACTCTGCTGGAGCACTCAGACTCGAAACTGGTCCAATGTACTGCCAGGTAACAACCTACTCCAGTGCCGTTAATTTGATCTCAACGGCAAATGGTGATTGGACCAGATTCGATTTCACTGGGATTCGAAGCTAGAACCCTTTTAACTTAGGGCAGGCACTTAACCAACTGCGCCATCCAAGTCGTCTTAGGAGTTGAATCCGTGGACGCCCGGCTATATTCATGTCCCTTTGCAGCCCATACAATTCTTGGGTGTCGAGCAACTAATTCTCACTTAATTTCAAGGAATATCGCGCGAAACACATGGGAACTCAAACAGTTTTCAGTGCTCAAGTGCCTAAAGAGGCTAAATCACAAATGTCGCCTCCCAATAACCAGCCATGTCGCTTCCCGTACGAAACCTGAACTTATTACGCTTCTTCAGTCAAACACCTCAAAACACCGAACGGCGGCTTTGCATTTAGAAAATCGTATTTCGCATCTAGAAACAATTCCTTATCCATTCTGATATCCCACATCCCTCAGATCGTCCTAGATCCCGAGGAAATCGTTTCACAAAACCTCATGTCCCCGCAGATCATACATTTCCTGGGACAAAGTAGGACCTCCCGAACGTCGCCTCTAAACACCAAACCTCTGCGCTCCCGTTACAAAATCATACCTCATTATGCTTCTACAAACAATTTCCTGTCCATTCTGATACCCCACGTCCTTCAATTTGTCCTAACTATTGGGAAAATCAACTTACAAAACAGCACGTCTTCGCAGATCATGTGACAAAGTAGGACCCCCCGAACGTCGCCTCTAAACACCAAACTACGGCGTTCTCGTTAGAAAATCGTACCTTATTTCGCATCAGCAAACAATGTCCTATTCATTCTGATATCGCACACCCTTCAGTCTGTTCCAGTTTTCGAGAAAACCAGCTCACAAAACATCATGTCTTCCAAAGTAAGATTATTCGAACTTTGCCTTCAACTAGCCAACCACGGCACTCCCCCTACAAAGCTGAACATTATTGCGCTTCTAAATTCAATGTCCTGTCCATTCTGATATCCCACCATCTTTCATTCGCCTAAATTGTAGAGAAAATCGCTTAAAAAAGCATAATTTCCTCCAAAATCAAGCATTTCATGCGACAAAGTAGGACCCCCCGAACTTTGCGTCGAACTATGCAACCACGGCACTCCCGTTGCAAAACTGTACCTTATTTCGCTTCTCCAAACAATTTCCTATCCATCCTGATATCCCTCATCATTCAGTTCGTCCTAATTGTCGAGAAAATTGCTTAACAAAACATCATGTCTTCAGAAATCCTAAATTTTATGCAAAAAAGCAAGATCCTCCGAATTTTGTGTCCAACTAACCAACCACGGCACTCCCGTTACAAAATCTTACCATAATCTGCATCTACATTCAATTACCTTTCCATTCCCATATCCCATATCCTTCAACTCATCCTAGATCCTGAGAAATTCGTTTCACAAAACTTTGCAATCATAAAATTCACTTCGGCAAAACTCCGTTTATTTTCAATAAAAAAATGCGACCCGGTTGTGTTATGAACTGACTGCATTTTTTCGTGTGGCACATGCCATTTTTTTCAAAGTCGATTTTCGGCGTATTTCAAACGAAATTTTTGATGAAATGTATGGGGCTGAGTGTGAACATGATAATTGAAGGAAATTCAATCGAAAGATTCACTGGAAATGCGCGAAAATTTGAGAAAATTTAATTTTTCATTTTTCATGACGTCAGAGGAATTTATTGATGGCGCGAGAAACACAAGAATTATTGCGTACCTGGTAATGCTAGGTTTGGATGACAGTTGAGTGAATTGACGAGGGAAGTGTTTTTCAGCATTTTATGAAAGAAAATGAGGAAATGTTGAGGAAAAATTGTGTGGGATGTGTGTGTGAGTTGATTTTACATATATTCAGTGCATTTTCTGTGAGAAACTTGGGGAATTTAACTGTTTTTCATTGAAATTGAGAATCGTTTATTTCTCTGTCTGATTATGGTGTTGCCATGCATGGGTTTTTGAGGAGGAAATTATGTTTGTGATAAAATGGTGGTCAAATATTTTATGAGAGTAAAGAATTATTGAAAAGTAAAGGATTTAAGACGGTGACTGGAATGTGGAATGAAATGGAATGGAATGTGCAAATCAAAAATGATTACCAAAGTGCCAAGTGTGTTTTTTGTGGTAAAGTGTGTTTTAGTTGATGTTTCTAAGCGATTTTTAGTAAAATTGTGCTGTTTTTTAGGATTTTTGAAGCATGACACCCCGGTGGTACATGTGGCAATCAACGTGTTAAGTGTTTTTTTTAAATAAATGATGATAAAACGTTTTGTGGAAATTGAAATCAACAAAAATAAGGTGTAATTGGATTGATTTACACTTTTTAAGTGTTTAGGTCCTTGGCGCTAGCGTCTTCTCACCTAATTTGTAACTTAATTTATAAACTAGGCTTTTTAAAATAAATAAATATACTTTTTAAAGCTGTGCTTAGAGGAATTATCTCAAACTCCGCAGATGTCACGCATGAGTTACTTACGAAGTAGCTATTATCTGTTTTGTTTTGCAACCTCTTAGCTTTTCATTGCGTCTCCACTTCCTCGGTAATAAATCCCATACTGTAATCTCTTCTCATCTTTTCAGCACCTCAAAGCAAACAGATGATTGAACCATTAAAATGCCGACACCTTTTTAATTAAACCCCATTCACACACACGCACACAATCCATTCACCGTGCATAAATGATAAAGATTAAGTATCCCAGTGTGGCGCAATCGCTTGGCCTCGAGCATAACCTAGAAACCATTAAGAGGAGCATACCTTAACGGTATCTTGACATAGAATTGAATATTCACCACTTAATTGCCGCCACCTAAAACTGTGTCTATACACTGTTTCTGCGTTTTTTTTTTCTCGTTACGCGATTACAAGCCCAGCAGAGGAGATACGTACGTAGCCAATCATTCTTTCACGCAGTGACGGTGTGTATCTCAAGGCGGAATCAATTCATTATTTGCTCAAGCGTCTCGGGTATCTTTATTCTTCGGCCTACTTGAGCTGAAAGGCAAACAACAACAACAACAACAGCACCACTGTCCGGCATGGGATAGACTGCATAGCAAAACAAGTTAATCCACATCACTTGGGTGCTCTTCCAGTCTAGCTAGTCTAGCTCTCACTCTGCTCTGGTGTGTATGCGATAACTGGCTTCACAGTCCTGTTGGACCAGATTTCCGCATCATAATCTCCCACCTTCTGGTGCAGAGGAGAGGAGAAGAGAGTGCACAACATGGAAAAGATACTACGGACTGCGACGCCTGCAAGCGGTGTGCCTTGTAGCAGACATCCTTTCGTGTCAAGACAGGGTTTTGGTGGGCTGCGAACGGTGGGCACGCTAATGTATGCTTCGTGCTATCTCTTGGGCACATCTCCTGGGGACAGTTGAGGCGATTGATTGTGTTTTCTTCGCTAAGTAAATAACGGTAAGTGAAATTAGGTGGCATCTACAGTTTCTGTCTTTTATCTTCCTGATTTACTGAGCCTGAGATGGTGTGCTGTCAAATGATAGCTCATCTCTCGCAGCTGCACCAGTAGCTGCATCTGCCACAAGCAATCTCTCTCTCCAGTGACATCGTCTTTGTCAAAAATTAAGATGATCATCTAACAACAATCGAATGAGACACCGCCGACCACCATTCAAACATCAGTTGTCCCCCATCAAACCGACGACGAAAGTGTGTCAATCAAAAGATAAAAGCCAACCATTCACCAGCAGCAACCACCACCATCGTCGAGTTCATTATGTCAAAACTTAACTTCCTTGTTGTATGACAGCGTATCTATAATCGAAAGAATCGCCTGTCAATGGGACAATGGCCACACGTCTGTCCCGTCGTCGGTTGCATTCAAACGCGAGTCGCAGTCGTGCGCGCTCGTCCCGCATTCTTATCTCGTTCCTTCTACTGCTGCTGCTGCTGCTGAGAGAGGCTGGTGCTTTGCGAACACAGCCCCACCGTCATATTCAAATTGAAAACGAAGCAAACGATATGCTACGGTATTTGGGGAGGCCACCACTCGCGTTTAATTTTCTGATTCAAATTTATTCCAAATGCATTCTGGTCGCGCAGCGCTGCGCGATCGTGAGGAGAAAGATATGTGACAGTAAAATGTGACATAAGCTTCCTCCCACCACCACATACCACCGCCATCATCATCATCATCATCATCGTTGCCATCGCCTGGTGGACAGAGGGACCCACTCGCTCGTTGGTCGCAAAAAGGCAGTCTTGCTTGGCTCGGTAATTGCATTCGGGGTGCACAAAGAGAATCTCATTCTCTCCTAGTATGGTAATTACGATGAGATGCTGGTTGACTTTAAAGCATGAGGAGGAGGAGGAGGAGGGGAATTGGCCGGTCCCGCATCGTGCACAGTGGGCGCAATTTGAATTGTGTGGGAGTGAGGGTGCACTGTGGGAGGGATTGATAAACGATTTTGACCTAGAACTCAGTATGAACCGATCCTTCACGAGACTCTGTGTTTGCGTGTGTGTGATGGCTCTTGGTGTCAGCGGGGTGAAGTGTTCTTTGTGCGGAGAATGTGCCTAACTAAAGCTTCCCCCTCCCGCTGGAAGGGCGATATCTAGAGCAAGATACACACATGAAATGTGGTATCGATGAGATGTGCGGTTTGGAGTGGATTTTCGAGTGAGGCGTTGCGGAGATTGTGTACGAGTACTTACCCTGGTTTAGTTCATCGTTGCGATTGGTTTAGTTGGTTGTGTCTGGTCGGGTCCTTGGGGGTTTCGGATGGTTGCTATCTGAAAAGACAATGAAAAAAAAAGGAGAATTTTGAGTGGGGGATTCTTAGAAACGTATTCAAGGAGGTTAACTTTGGGTGGTATTGTGTGCGCTTTTCATGTGGGATTGACCCGAAATATTAATTTAAAGGGGTTTTCATGCGTGGTAGGGGTGGAGGAGGGTTCATTCGAAGTGATTTCAAAGCACCAGTCAGTGCGTATCGATTTAAGACGAAATTTTGTTCAAGAGACTGTGGAATTTAACATAATTTGAGTGATTTGACTTTGTCCCTATCACCTCAGAAATCAGACGAAAATGAACACAAAGTCAGTCCCAAATACTTTCAAAATCAAGCCGCAATTTAACAAAGTTCAGTAAAGAACCAAAACTGCATACTTTGCTTCCAAATAACCAACGACGGCACTCCCGTGACAAAATCATACCTCATTTCGCATCTACATTCAATTCCCTATCCATTCTGATATCCCACAGCCTTCAATTCGTCTTAATTATCGAGAGAATCGTTTCAGAAAACATCGTGTCTTCCAAGATCATACATTTCATGCGGAAAAGGAAAACCCCCCGAGCGTCGTCTCGAAACACCAAACCCCAGCACTCCAGTTACAAAATCATACCTCATTATGCTTCTGGAAATAATTTCCTATCCCTTCTGATACCCCACGTCCTTCAATTTGTCCTAACTATCGAGAAAATCAACTTACAAAACAGCACATCTTCGCAGATCATTCATTTCACGGGACAAAGTAGAAGCTCGCTAACGTCTCCTCTAAATACTAAACCACGGCACTCCAGTTGAAAACTCGTACCTTATTTCGCATCTACAAACAATTTCCTATTCATTCTGATAACTCACATCCTTCAGTTCTTTCTAATTTTCGAGAATGCCAACGCACAAAACATCGTGTCCTCCAAAGTAAGATTATTCGAACTTCGCCTTCAAGTAGCCAACCACGGCACTCCCCATACAAAGTTGAACATTATTTCGCTTCTAAATTCAATGTCCTGTCCATTCTGATATCCCACCATCTTTCATTCGCCTTAATTGTCGATAAAATCGCTTGACAAAGCATCATTTGCTCCAAAATCAGGCATTTCATGCGAAAAAGTATGACCCTCCAACTTTGCGTCGAAATAACAAACCACGGCACTCCCGTTACAAAACCGTACTTTATTTCCCTTCTCCAAACAATTTCCTATCCATCCTGATATCCCACAGTCTTCATTTCATCCTAATTATCGAGAAAACCAATTCACAAAACATCATGTCTCCCAAGATCACAAATTTCATGCAAAAAAATTGGATCCTCCGAACTTTGCTTCCAACCAACCAACCACGGCACTCCCGTTACAAATTCGTACCTCAATTCGCATCTACATTCAATTTCCTTTCCATTCCCATATCTCACATCCTTCAACTCATCCTAGATCCTGAGAAATTCGTTTCACAAAATTTTGCAATCATAAAATCAACTTCGGCGAAACTGCGTTTATTTTCAGCAAAAAAATGCGACCTGGTTGTGTTATGAGTTGACTGCATTTTTTCATGTGGCACATGTCAGTTTTTTCAAAGTCGATTTTCGGCGTATTTCGACCGAAATTTTTGATGAAATGTGTGGGGCTGAGTGTGAACATGAGAACTGAAGACAATTCAATCAAAAAATTCACTGGAAATGCACGAAAATTTGAGAAAATTTAATTTTTCATTTTTCATGACGTCAGAGGAATTTATTGATGGCGCGAGAAACACAAGAATTATTGCGTACCTGGTAATGCTAGGTTTGGATGACAGTTGAGTGAATTGTAGAGGGAAGCATTTTTCAACATTTTGTGAAAGAAAATGAGAAAATGTTGAGGAAAAATTGTGTTGGGTGTGTGTGTGAGTTGATTTTACATATATTCAGTGGATTTCCTGTGGGAAAACTGAAGAATTTAACTGTTTTTCATTGAAATTAAGAATCGTTTATTTCTCTGTCAGATTGTGGAGTTGCCATGCATTGGTTTTTGAGGGGGAAAATATGTTTGTGATAAAATGGTGGTAAAACATTTTATGAGAGTGAAGAATTATTGAAAAGTAAAGGATTTAAGACGGTGACTGGGAATGTGGAATGAAATGGAATGGAATGTGTAAATCAAAAAGTATTACCAAAGTGCCAAGAGTGTTTTTTTTAGTGACAAATTGTATTTTGGTTGATGTTTCTAAGTGATTTTTGGTAAAGTTGTGGCGTTTTTTAGGGTTTTTGAAGCATGACCCACCGGTGGTACATGTGGCAGTCAACGTGTTAAGTGTTTTTTATTTCAATAAATGATGGGGAAATTGAAATCAACAAGAATGAGGTGTAAGGGGATTGATTTATACTCTTTTAAGTGTAACGCCCCTTGGCGTTCGCAGCTTGTCACCAAATTTGTAACTCAAATACGCAAAATCAGATCAAGGTCGTCTCAATGCTCCCCTTCACCACTTTGTCTGAATCCTGACCAACAAATTGAGAGAACAACCTTCTAAACTGCAGATTATATCAACTCTGCACCTGATCACTTTTGTATTCACCTCAAACCGCAAATCGGAGTTACTCGTAAACACCTTTCAGGTCCACCGCACAGAAACCGGACTTTCAAGTTCCAAAATCCAACCAACAGTCGCACGCTGAAAGACAAATACCCCCACAATCACCACCATCACCGCAAGGAATTCTTAAAATCTCTCTCCAAAAAACAACCACCACCACCGATGACGCAAAATTTGTCAACAACCAGCGGCAGAAAGGCCCATGAGTCACAACGTCTGCTGTGTGTCTCCGAAAAGGTCATCAAAAATCGCTCAGAACCGAACGCGCCGGGTTTCGATGAGATTCTCAAGGAGGAAGCATCGGAGGCACTCGCTCGTGTAATGCGAGTTATAGGTTGTTGTGCTGGTTACCAACGAGCGTTCGAAATCCGAGACATCAGACTCTGTTTAGTTCGCTGCGGGTCGTTGTCGTCTGTTTGTATGTCCATGCGCGGTGATTTCCAGTGAAAGTTGCCAGAAAGCTGCTGAGGATGACGCCTATGCCAACGCAACAAGAGACTGCTCAGAGTTCACGACCTGCACTGCTGTGTGCTCCCTCATTTCTCCCTTTTCTGCCTTCCGGCTAACCACCCTTTGCCTGGGCCAATCCATCAACAGCCTCGGTGGTGCGGTGTCGGTGGTGGTGACTCATTGGATGTTTTTCAATTGCGTGCCAGACGAATGGGTGAGGAAAACAAAAGAAAACAAAACAACAAGTCAACTTGGGAAAGTACAATGAGGCGCACATGCCGTCGCAGTTTAGCCGAATCTCTGTCTCCGCCCGAGGGGAAGCCAGCACTCCTCCTCTCTCCATCGCCATCGCTAAGTGGCGCTGAGCGGATTGTAAAGAGTGTTTCCAAGAAATCTCCTCAAACGCGAGGGGTTGTCTCAGTGGATCAAGAGCGCTGGGGATGCACACTCTGTATGGCGTATCGATTGGTGTTTGGCGATGTTTACACCGTAATCGAGAGCCAAGTAGTCGACACAAGTTATTGTGCTGAGGTTTCCCTTTCTGACGGTAGTCTGGAGCCCCTCTGTTGACTTTTGTTGAGGTTGGTTAACCCCGCGCAGCGGTGGGTGGCCATCTCCCCACTGACTTACTCTTGATGTGGTTAACTTTGTGATTTTGTAACGAAATTTGATCGACGAATGAAACGCCGAAAGGCGTTGATGAGTGGAATGATTTTGCGGTCGATAGCTTGTGAATCACTTGGGTAATATGTCGGCCGTTACGTGTGTCAGTGTTCATAGATGCGGAAGGTAAACAACAAGCAACAAGTGCATGGTCGGTGAGTCAGATGTGAAATGGGAAACTTGACGAAGCCGGCGGTGAAGTTAACGAGCTTCAACGCTGTCATTTGATCGCGTTCTCTGATTATGTACATTTTTACAGAATGACGTGGTTGCAGAGGGGATTATCTAATTCTGGGGCTTGAACGTAAAATCTTTCGCCTCGTTTTCTGTTTCTGCGTCAAAATATTTACCTCTTCTGATTAAATGGATGACTAGACATTGTTGTTCATCAAGAATAGAGACTTCCCCGAGCAAGATTTCATCTATTTCCGTTTACCTGACTGCTAAATCAGCAAAATCTAGCTGAATTTCATCCCGCAAAGTAACCATCTTAAAATGGACGTTCGAGACAAGGGACACCAGACAACTTCCTCCAGCCCTCTCCTGACATCTCATGACGTCCCAATCTATCGCCTAATTCACAAAGTTCGTCCCAAGCACCACCGCTGCCTCATTCTCCCACTCGATTGTACACCATCGCGCACAAAAAAAGGAAAATCCCATTACCCACTCTACTCAAACTTATCGAATGGCAGTAGTTATCTTTTTACGCAACAAACGTCACGCGTTGGTGCATAGTCTCCTCCACCCCGGCTTGGCTTCGCGGTGTCTGACCGTTAGGTCTGTGTATGCTACACTTGTGCATTCGAACAGAAGCCCTTTTCTTTTTGTTTTACTTTGTCCTCTGTTTCCCCCTTGGTTCCGATGTACATTTCATTTTTTTTTCTGTTTACAATTCGATTGTGCTGTGTGCCCTTTGTCACGTCACTTCCGGTCGATATACGAGCTCACATAATGTTGGACATTGTCCGATGACTTAATTGCGATAGCCTGACGGGGAGCAACTGTACTTTGCACTGTCCGTGCGCAGTCACGCAACGAAATGAAGTACAAAACTGGTTCACAAGTTCATCTGGGATATGACTTACAACAGATCTCCTGACGCCAGTCCAGAGGAATTGCCAAAAAGTTCAAACGAAGGCTAATGACATGCATTTGGGTCAAATGTCAGGCGGTTATTTTGACACAAAACGTGATGCACTGACCCAGAGTGCTGTTGCGATGGTTTAAGTGGGTTAATGGCATGTATCAAGGCATGAGTTGACATATTTTTTCTTTTTTTTGACAGATGTCCGCTGAGTTTTTGGCTGCATTCCATGTTTTGCAGTCACCGCGGGGCTCTCTCTCACACTCGCCTGGTGACTTTTCCAATGTTCAACTGACAGTTGACATAATCCACTCTGATGTCAACTGTCACTTCCAATCTCCGCTAACGGCTCGCGTCATCAAACCTAATTGTGTGCAATCACATAAAAACACATGACGTCGTGACTCCAAATGACATTTCCATTCAGTGCACTCTTGTGGGGACATAATTATTGCGGTTCTTTCGAGACTGATGATCCGTCGGGCATTCGCTTAAGTAAGTTACCAGTTGCCAGTTGCCACATTCGTTCTTTTCTAATGAACCCAACTGACACGCAGCTGCAGAACTTGTTCTCCAGCAGCGCCGTGCGCCACACTGGTAAGGTTTTTCTTTTTGGAGGCCATAACACTTAAAATTTATCGAAAAGCCATCCGTTGCCTCTGGTGGCTTGACAATTTATCGGCCTCCGTACAGATGAACGAAACCTTGTGATCTCAGCAAAAGTCTCCACTAACCGGGCTAGACTAACGATCTAAATGTCACCAGTTAATGGGGTAATGATCTACATTTGCCAATCAATGCTCACGCTGTTCTGCGGAAGCTAATGGACTGTGATTGCCCATCACTAACTCAGAGCGATGTTGTCCTGGAATTTTTTGCAGTTTATGGTCAGAGAGCGAATGTGATGCCGCCGCTGTCGTTGGCGTCTCTCATCATGTTCACATTTTCCTGTGCAGTTAGCGATCAAATGAATTGCTCGGAAGGAGACTGCACGGCGGAGTGGTGTGATTTTAATGCGTTGCGATGCTATCTTGGTTTACAGTTGAAGTGTGCGCTTGCGGCGAATAGTTTGTGCTCGTGCGGTCGTTAATATAAAGTTAGGAAAACACATGCTCACTTAACGACTCATTTGCTGAGTAAAGTCGAAGACAAATGGCAGTCATTTTGAGACGCTCTGTAAAGCCGCTCACGATCAGATTGGAATTTGTGAGGTTCAATTGGACAAGTTGGGAATGAGATGGAAGATGTTGTCCTGCCTTGATGGTGTGGGGAATTTCTCAGGCCAGTTGGAAGATGGTTTCCTCCTTATTGACGGTGCCCTGATGGTGTGGGTCAAATGGAAGATGGTTTCCCCCTTCTTGTCAGTGTGGAGAGTTTCTTAGGTCAACCCAACCACCATCCTCCTCAAATCGATGACTTTTTGAACACATCCCTCCATCCACTCTCATCTCATCAATCTCCGTCTTCATCACCATCGTGTCAGAGTTCAAATTGTCACCGTTAAACCACCTCATCGAACCTCTCTCACACCTCGTTCGGTCTATTCAATCAATCAATTTTGATTGACGACAGTACACACACGCACACAGGCGGTGCTTTGTGACTTTTATTTCCTTCCTTCACTTTAACAATGTTTTCCCCAACCCGCCTTCCTTTCGCTGTTTTCCACTGTCTGGAGGTGACCCACATCGTATTCAACCGATTGAGTGTTAAATGGAGAGACAGATCCATTTAGATCCGCCAAATGGGTGAAGAATACACTCGTACATCGAACCACAGCACCCAGCTAGAGCGAACACAATGGATTAGCTTGATTGGTCTTCAGGGAGGACCGAGGATAGAGAACCGATTCACGAGCTAAGAGTTCAATTTAATGGGATTCCACTGACTACTGGCTACTAGATGATTATGTGTTCCACTTAATGACGGTAGTCGCATCGAAATTGGGCCATTAGGTCTTGGACGGTGCGACTCACTGATGTGTGTGTGTGAGATTTGGTGTGTTTTTGTGGGTATGTGTCGTGGAAATTTATTGCTTTTCCAGAGGAGAAGTGATTCATTAGGCGTAGAGTGACTTGCGGAATGGATTTTGTCCATCTGGAGAGCACTTTGCCGTTGCTGTGTGAATCCATGTCGAGGTCGATTTTATTTCAGATGTCAAGCGTTTTGATGGGAAATATATGGGTCTAAGCACTTAACCTTGTGTCCATCCGTCAAGTCTTTCTGAAAGAACTTCTCTCTCAGATCTCCACCTTCACTGAATCCTCCACAAAAGCCTTGTAAGCATATCCTCTGCGTCTTTGCCTTCGAGAATATACATAAATTACCTTTGTCACGTTCTCAAAATTCATCGCCAATTTATAACCATAACGACCTTGACTCTGCGTCGCACTAACCAGCGCGTTGTTTGTCAAAAAAAACCTTCGAACTCTATTTCAAATGCAAATCCGAATCTGTTTTGATTTGTTTTCCAGCCAAATGAACTCAATAGACACTTTTGACTCACTCCTTAGCCACCTGACAAGCTTCTCTTATCTCTTCGTCTCCCTGTGCTACTATGTCATGCGTTCACACCGCGTGCCGCGTCTATTTGCATACTCTTTCGCATTACGTCACGTTGCGAAACATTTTACAGCGCCACAAATAAAAGAAGACAAATAGAACGTTTCGTTCTAAAAATAACTGTTTTGGAACGTCATTCGTTGAGTAAACATCGAGCACGTGTCAGAGGGTGAGAGAAGATTAGCAAGTGACTGCGAAATTCTTTGCATACTACATTTTGCTTGGCAAATATTTTCGCAAAAGATAAGAAAATAACCTTAGATTTTGCATTAAGTCAGCAACAGATTGATTAGTTTGTTTATGGATGTGTCAAGGGAAAATGTCAGTGAGGGTGTGGTGACAGATCGGGAGATCATCTGTCAAGGGAAATGGTGACAGATTGACTTTACAAATCGAGAGATTATCTGTCAAGGGCTATGTCATTGAAGGTGCCGACTCTGATCATCTGCTTCGGCTCATGTTACATCACTCGATTGACAGCTGTCATGTGTATTCAATTCCAATCGGGAAATGAACTTCTTTTGACAATTTCCATTAGCATTCTAATTCGAAATTGAAACTGAAACACAACCGTCAATTATCATAAGTCCATTTCCCTAATGTCAATCAGTGAAAGTTAAAAACCGCTTCTTCTTCCTCAAACATCTGCCAAAGCGATACACAGACAGCACTCAGACTCTGAGAATTAATTAACCGTTTACCATAGATTTGACATAATCGCCTGTGTATTCGATTTCATTGGATAGTCTCTGTCAAATTACAGACGTCTTCTGTCTAGGATTTCACTCAGTCAATTACCATCGGTCGCTGTGCGATGTGTGTCATTATGCAAGCATGAGAGAGGATCATTTGTCAAACTTTCTGTGTTTTTCAAATCTAACTGATTTGGCTGTTGGATGACGTTTGAAAATAATTAATGATCCGTGAAGTTGTGTTGTCTCTACCCTCTCCTAATGTGCACACCGGATGCACCGGTAACAGCACCCTTTTTTTGTGAAACAAAAGCAAGTCATGGGATTGTGCATGTGACACAAAAATGTCATTCCAGCACAAGGGACACGAAAAAAAAAGGAATGTCCTGTTTTTTGTTCGTCTCTCTCTCTGTCTCCCGTGACCAACAAGAGTTCAATTCCCTCCCCACAAGACCACGTGTGGTGTGTGTCACGTCAGAGAAACCCCGTAGAAAAAAAAAAAAAACAATCACAAACTACAGATTCAAAACTACAACCACAGCCACAATCACAAAACGGGCACAAAAATCCAGTCATTCACCTTCTTCCAGGTCTTTCAGTGCACAAAAGGCATAAACAACCAAATTAGAGAGAAGTAAAACGTCAGAATAATGGCAAAGACGACGACGACAACGATGACGACCCACACGAGACACGCTACGACACAAACTACTTACTGTAACCAGGTTAAGAAGAACACAAAGAAGGAGTGAACAGAAAAAAAAAACCGTAGGAAAAAAAAAATATGTATGACGAAACTGGCATAATACCTGGAACCGGCGGGAATGCCTGTTAAATAATGACAATTATGAGGGGGAACACAGAACAGTGCTGCCTGTGGATTGGAGGAAAATCAAGTGGAAAATGGAATGAAAAGACGATGCAGGTCAACACCCATGAAGAATTTTTATTTGATTTCTGTTTTCCTGTTTCGATGACAGCCAGCAAGCGATGACGATGGCAGCCACGACAAAGGGGCATAGTTCTTATATCCGCCGCATACCATTCACCACACAAACACTCTCCACTCTGGCACATCAAGCGGGCGGATTATGTAATGAGGAAGTTGCAAAAAAAAAAAAAGAAGGAACAGAAACACCAAAGCACTTGGGAGCGCACTCGGTGGTGATGTAATGTTCTTATCTGTCACAGTTTTCTGCGCGTTACATTCCCTTTTTGTTTGTCATTTCGTAATTTCTGCTAATTATTCAACTTTGAAGTCCATTAACCCAATGAGCCAACAGCGGCGGCATCCACACACTCGCGCATCGGCAGCGGATTGAGACGAGACATAAACAAACAAACAAACATTAAATGCACTTGAGACGGGGTAAAAAGTGTCGCTGTTGACATTAAGTGTAAGTGTGGTGTAATGTCTTTGACAGTTCGCGGTCTGAAGGGGGTGAGAATAAAGTGGCTTATGCTTTAAGTTGCGTAAACAAGCACACGCATGCTAAAGGTGAAGTGTTGGGTAAACTAGATGAAGCACTGACATTTGTGATGACTCAAGTGTCAGGGGATTAGGTGAAGGGGTTCCTTGCACCTCGCATAAATCAGTTGCTTGTCATAACCTACCCCAAAGTCGATTTATTCACCAGACCTTTGACCACTACAAGAATGTCTGCTTCCTTGTCGTGTCTCTTGTCCGTTGTGACATGACTTATAATTTGGTGCCTTCAGAAAGTTCTAGTTCGTTCTGATTGCGTGACTGCTGGTGATTAATTCATTCGATTAACCCTGCGCGAGGTCTTATTCTCTCTCCTTTCACTTGTGTCACTTGCGCCGGCAAGTATCGCCCATGTCAAGCGGCGATGAACGATAAATTCAAAGCATAACAAAAGAGAGCCATTCAAATCTGTGGTGGACAGGCTGTAATGAAAATTAATCATTTAGGCAAGTTCAAGGGTGCGCCGCAAGGAATGTGTGATGTTAAGTCATAAAGTTTTACTACCGGCTTTGGCCTGTATTGAGTCATTTTGGGTTTGACAGTGGTTTGCTGGCTCATTAAAGGGGAAATGTGACAGAAGTTGACCACTGGAAGTGACTGATGTCAAAATTTGACAGGTGACAAGAGAAACATCTTATTTTTGACGAAACTTTGATGATTATTCGTAAAGCAGCCACAAATTAAGAACGAAAAGTGACAGAAGTAGACCTCTGGAATTGACTGATGTCAAAGTTTAACATTTCTGGTGACAGGTGATAAGGGGCGAAGAACCGTATTGAGTCGTCTTGGGCTTGACAGTGGTTGGCGACTCATTAGAAATGAATAGAGACAGAAGTTGGCAACGGGAAATGACAAGTGTCAAAATTTGACATTTCGTTGACAGATGACAAGACAAAATTCTTATTTTTAATGAAACTTTGATGAGTATTCGTAAAGCAGCCACAAATCAAGAACGAAAAGTGACAGAAGTCGATCACTGGAAGTGACTTATGTCAAAATTTGACATTTCTTTGACAGATGACAAGAAAAACCTCTTATTTTCCAAGAAACTTTGATGACCATTCGCAAAGCAGCCATAAGTTAAGAATGAAAGATGACAGAAATTGAACATCGGAAGTGACTTATGTCAAAATTTGAAACTTCTGGTGACAGGTGACAAGTGGCGAAGAACCATATTGTGTCATCTTGGGCTTGACAGTTGTTGGTGACTCATTAAAAACGAAAAGACACAGAAGTTGACAATTGGAAATGACAGATGTCAAAGTTGGACATTTCTTGACAGATGACAGGAGAAACTTCTTATTTTTGACGAAATTTTGATGACTTTTCATAAAGAAGCCGCAAATAAGTTTTTCCTAGACGGTACGGAACACGTTTGAAGCCTTGTTTGTGGATGCGTCCATCTAGAGCCGCGTCTCCTTCAGTCCAAAGCTGTCTCTCAACTCATGAACTCATTTTCGATTTCATTTAGTCGCCCGTTCTGCTTCGATTTCTGATCTGAAGGTTTCCATTGAGCCGCAATCTGATTGCCTTCCAAAAAACACCACACTCTTTCGTCAGTTTCACCTCGTCTGCCCCTGACTTCGATTGAAAATTCAATTCAATTCACAGCCACACACCTAATTGTCTTGCAAAAAAAAATCAACAATACCCCCCTGCAATTGGTAAATGAAATCACCAGCAGCAATTGACAAATCGGCACAAACTGTCACAAGGCGGACAAGACTTTCTCTTTTCCGCCGTCCGCACAATTCGTTTTCATCTGAAACTCTAATTACTCCCAATCACCTCGGATACAGGCGCAATCTTTAAGGCGATCCCGACTGAGACGACAGACGCGAAACGTCAAGAGACAAAATAACAACCTATTTTATATGCCATAACCATTATTGTTGTCATTACTGTCAACCGACCGACTGTCATTGGAGACTTGCTGGGGAGAGCGTCACAACTCGCTGCGAGAAAGTGAAAACTCTAAATGAATCTTAATAGGCTTTCCTCGTCGTCGCGATGACTAGGCCTTGCCGAAATCAAAATGCGTTGCGTCGAGCTCGACTTTATTGGCTGTCATAAAAACTAATTCATTTTATAGACTCGCCTAGTTGCTGTTGACGCGCCGTTGCTTTGGCAGTGGCAACAATGCAGCGTTGGTAGGTTTGCCGACTCGCGGCTGAGACCTCGTCAGTGTGCAGTTTTGAAGATTGAAGAGGTGGCCCAAAGCCGGTTGATTGCCACAATGAGCAAAATGTCTGCACAAATATGGCAGACAGACCGGGTATTAACTGGCTTAAATGTGCTTAGGTCTTGTTTTATGGCCGAAGGCGATGACGACGGCGACGAAGAGGGTGACGGAGGTGATGGTGGTGATGGTGATGGTGATGGTGGCGGTGTGACTTACAATTTACATAATTGCAGTTTAAAGAGATCTGCTGGCATTGCGGAGTAGGAAATGAGAAGCGAGATGTTAAGACTTTAGTCGCAGGCAATAAAATTAGTGCACACACAAAATGCCGTATTTTATGTGGCAATTGGCGGGCTAAGTGAGTTGTAAACTCTTCCGCATTATGTTTAATTTATAACGGTCTAGGAGAGGACCAGTTGGTGGACAAGACAAACAGAGACCGGGGGCAATGGACGCTGGACATCCATAGATGGGTGTTGGCTTTGAAAGTCAAAGTGAACGCACTCGAGGAATTTTTGTAGTCGTAAATGTCGCGTTTGTTTGTCTTGTTGTTTTGAGAGTAGGAGCGAAGGCAATGACTTCAGGGTTTTCCCAGTTTGGAAGCAGACATTGGAGTTGCCTTGAGGTTTGAAAAGGAACAGAATGTCCTGAGGGGTTAGTTCCGCCATCTGTGCAGAGTGAAAGCTGCTTCTTGTCATACCATTAACACGTTACACGACTGGATGGCGCAGTTGGTTAAGTGCTTGCCCCGAGTGAGAGGGGTCCCTGGTTCGAATCCCAGTGAAATCGAATCTGATCCAGTCACCATTTGCCGTTGGGATCAAATTAACGGCACTGGAGTAGGTTGCCACCTGGCAGTACAATGGACCAGTTTCGAGTCTGAGTGCTCCAATAGTGTTTCAAAAAATCTTTCGAAAAAAAGCGATCTGAGAGGAGTTCCTTCAGAAAGACTTGACGGATGGACACAAGGTTAAGTGCTTAGGCCCATATATTTCCCTTCAACAAAGCACGACAAAACTTTCGCGGACAGTTGATATGCTTTGTCCCACCAAAAATCACAAAATTCAGCGGCATATTCCGGTCTGTCCGCGAACGTGTTAATTTAATCAGACATCGTGGTTTATCATCACCCCTGAGGCATACTTCAACAGTCTCTTGACGACGCAACAAGTTCAATGCTATCTCAACCAATTAATCGAACCAATTTCCATTAAAAATCAACAACTTCACCCACTCATACCTTCGCGCCTTACGCAAGACTGCCCCCCAAAAAAGGGAACATCTGTACCTCACGCCACAGCAGACCGTCGTACTCCCTTCGCATTACACAATCATCCAGTCACTAAATCACTCCTCACGGGCATGTTCAATAAATACCCACTCGGTACCCATTAAATCCAAGATGCTCACAAAAAGACGCGCGCCGCCTCAGGGGCCCTAATTGGTTCCAAGCCAACAAACGACCAACCACCAACCAATCGACCGCGTTCGCACTCAACGAATAAATAAGGACAAGATTACACAAGCAACAGCCACCAAAAAAGTCTCCTGCGCCACATGTTACATCGATTTTCATCCGAAAAAAGTCGAAAACAAAATGCGAACTCCCTGCTGAGTGACGGCATATCACCACCAAGCACCAGTTGGCCATATTCAGGCCTTAAGCCATGTGTCGAGATGACATCACCCGGGTTAAGTGTCACGAATATTTTCAGTTAAGTTTGTCACACAAACCAAGTGACATTTGAAGACATTGACATTTACTTCTGTCAAGTGTCAGTGCTTTGTACTCTATTCACTCTTCTCCATCTCTCTCTCTGTCTCCCTCTCCCTCTTTTGTTGGTGAAAAAGAAAGTTAACCCAAGTAAGGTCAGGACTGACAGAGATCTGTCAGATTTTGATACCACCTCGCCGACTGTCAAGATTTATGACCTCAAACAGAGAACACACACAAAACGAACCAGGTCAGATCAAATCATATTCTATGCAGGTGTGTGTTTCTTTTCAAGTGAAAACCTTAACCCAAAAAAGTATATGTATCAAAACGCAATTCTTTTCTCTCTCTCTCTCTCTGCTCTCTCATTGTCCGCATTCGTACAAAGAACCGAAAGAGAAAAAAACGAATAAAAGTGGATAAGAACTCGAGTCACGTATTAGAGGCTAAGTGGCACCAATTCAAGCCTGACTGTCAGGCACTCGCTCCGAACTCAAGCAAAATCAATTTCTTTCCACAATTCAACTTCTTCTTCTTCAGTTTTGTTGTTGTTGTCTGCTCATTTTCTGTCAGTGCTTTTGTTTATATCTCTGCTTTCAGTTTTTCTTAGTTTTTTTTTTCTCTCCTGGTTTTTGAATTGCTCGAGGAGGAGTGTATGTGGCCTCACGGACTCGTTGAACTCACTTAACTTGAAGTGGATTTCTCTGAATGTCATCTTCACACACCACTATCTCGTCTCGAGTCCTTGAACTTGAAAACGGCAGCAGAAGCCCACCACAAAAATGAAAGCAATTAGATCCCAAGTCATCCGCTGACGAAGTTAGGCTGACGAATGTGAGCTAAACACATGAGATTGCATGCTTTCATCCACTTGAATCCACAACTGGAGGCGTTAAGTTTGTGTTTTTGACTACATTTTCGTATCCTTGTATTTTTTTTAAACAGAAAAACAAGGAAGACGACTTCGCGTGTCATCCTCATCTCCCACCCTCGGCTAACATCTCTGCTGCTTAAAAGTCATCACGATGCATGCATCATAACTCACACAGAGCACCCGCTCGAACAGGCCATAAACGAGCGAAGGAATCGTAAAAAGTGTTCCATCATGGGGGCGAGAAAGTACACGATGATGACGATGATGAGTGAAGAGCTGCCTGCCTGGCAGTGTAGGGAGTAGTAAAACAGTGCTGAGCGGATTAAATGTGTGACTGAGTGTCTTCTGCCATGACATTTTATTGTATTACATCATCTCTTCTCTCCCGCAATGATGAGAATGTTAAGCAAGGAGGAAGTGGACTTGTTCAATTCTTTAGGGAAGATACACTTTCTTTTCAGTCTCCTTTTTATACGTCTTTTCCTTTTAAATGATTTTCTCTCCTCTTCGTTTTGCAGTAGATGAAAACCCATTCAGAGCGATCTACTTCCGCAGGGATGTCAAAGAGGTAAGAGTTTCTGGGCTGGGGGTAGTTTTGATGAGGAGCTTAGGTGCTGACATTTCTTTGGAGGGGTTTGTTCAAAAGTTTTGTGTCCTGATTCTTCTTCAACTGGGAAGTAATTTATTTCATTGAAATCTGCTCTTGTCATCTATTTTGTGACAGACGTCAATGGGATGGTCGATCGATAAGAATTCTGATGACGATTTCTCAGAGGATGACAGGTGACAGAGTCAAGGAAAAGTATTCTGTTGACAGGAGGGTTTTTCTGAGGATGACAGGCAACGGCTGACAGATGTCACAAATCGTGAAAAAATTTGACGTGAGAATGTTCCTCTTGACTTCAGTGTTCTGTCATTGATTTGGATGACAGGTAACACCACCACAGATGTGACAGACGTCAATGGGATGGTCGATCGATAAGAATTCTGATGACAGAAGGGTTTCTTAGAGGGTGACAGGTGCGGGTGATGCAAGGAAAAGAATTCTGATGACAGAAGGGTTTCTCAGAGGATGACAGTTGACAGATGCAAGGAAAATAATTCTGTTGACAGGTAACAGCTCACATACTTCACAAATTGTAGCAAAAATTTGACGTAAGAGTGTTCCTCTTGACAATCAGTGTTCTGTCATAGATTTGGATGACAAGCAACAGCTGACAGACGTCACAAATTGTGGAGAGATTTGACGTGAAAATGTTACTCTTGACATTCAGTGTTCTGTCGTTGTTTTGGATGACAGATAACAGTTCCACAGATGTGACAGATGTCATAAATTATGGATAAATTTAATATGAGTATGGCCCGCTTGACATTCAGGTAACAACTGACAGATGTCATAAATTCTGGAAAAATTTGACGTGAGTATTGTCCTCTTGACATTCAACCATCTGTCACCGATTCGGATGCAAACAGGAAACAACTCTCATCGAGTGAAGATGACAGATGACAGATGATGACAGTAAGAGCTTTGTTTATCATGACACCTCGACTGTTTGACAGCAAAAGTATTTTTAATCCCAACTCCATCGAGGTGGCATCGCATTTCATAATCTGACGCCGTAACTGTCATCATCAGTGACGTCTGAGTTCATTAATTAAACCCACTTCAACCCGAATGATGTTGATGTCACCATTAACCCATCCTCCGCCACATCAGAGGCGCCACCGAAAGCTAAATAAGACATCAAAGACATCCCCAAAGAGATATGACAATTCCCTGCGCCGACATTGATCAACTGCTGCATCTCACACCACCGTCAAGCCTTCACTGCACAGTCAATAAACGAACCAGACCTGTCCATGACTCAATCAGCTCACCCAAGAGAACGAGAAGAAAGAAAGAGTGAGCGCGCGGCTCCTTTGATTCTTTCTCTTCACAAAATGATAACGCATCCAATTTAATTTTAGAACTTTTTTGTCATTGTCTCGCTGTGTGTTGTGTTGTGTTGTGTGGTTCGATGTTCATGACTAAATTACTTTGTCATGTCTTTGTCGGCGATCTAGGACTAGATCTATATTCAGTGTCTGATGTAACGAGAGGGTGTGGGATCTGCTTCACAGCATCTGCTCAGATGACATCGAACATGTAGCGTGACTGTCAGAGATATCTGAATACAAAAAAAATTGGCAGACTATAACTCAAATCAGTGAGGACAGGGAGTGTGTGAAGTTGCGCAACACCACACTCGACTCAAGGGAACCATCTATCCGAGCTGAAGTTTGATCTCGAGTGAAGGGAAATAACGAACAGGCCCAATTTATTTCAATTGAATTCGATTTCATTCACAATGTATACACATACCGTTACGAGTGAGTAATGATCTATTAAATTCAGATGAAGCGAAGAAGGAAAACACACTGTCGGCTTGGCTGGGATGAGATATAATTTCTAATCAGTGATTCATTTGTTTTTAGATTCGCATGGGATCCGTATGGGAGTTCGAAAGCGAATGGAATACATATGGGATCAGATCATTCTCGAGAAGTGCGCAATTTATGTGTGAGATGATGGGCTAATTCCAGAGGACACAGTCAATTGGCGAGTGCTGTGGAAAGTTACAGGGAATTCACGTGTTCATTTGAATTCAATTGAGTTGGGGAATGTGACTGGGAAGAGACTTGTGAAGTGGATTGTTGTGCAACCGAAAGCGCGCCGCCGTCCTACTCAGCGTCACCGTGGCCCAGCCAAACCCTGCTGCAACAGGATTCACTGCATATGTTTGTCGTGACCATTATTCTGTGTGGACACACTTGAGGGGGCGTCCAACAGCTCATCAAACAGACAAGATACTTGCATCACTTAAAAATGCTTGCTACAATTCGTGTCTTGTTCGTCGTAGACTGTCAAAATCGCTTATAATGACGTATCGGTTATAACGACGAAATTCTTAGGCACCGCCTGATATATCGACGACATATCGCTTACGACGACCAAATTCGTCAATCCCTTGAAGGCCGTTATAACCGATTTTGACTGTAGTTCCACAGACCTCTCTGCTACTTCCTCATTGTGACAACTCCCACACCAAAATTTGTCTAAATCAACCGCTTGTTTGTCTATATTCGTAGCTCTTCCTCCGTTCCTCATTCTCACCTCCTCTAGCTCACTGCCAATCCAAAGAAAACAACTGCTTCCCCATCCAGTCAAGCTCAATGCCAGCAATCAACTCTCTTTCAATCCATAAATCACATCTGACATTAACTACACCCCCCCACTGTGTGTAGTAGACTGACTTTCCAATGCCATAAGCAACTCACGTGCCTGAATAAACTTCCCTTCAAATTTCTTTATTACCTGCGGCCGAACCATCAAATAAATTTGCAAATCACACACCAAAACTAAAGAAGGAAAAAAAAAACCAAGCTAACCTCAAAAATCAGCCAATCAACCGACAGTCACTCTACCCAATCGACCAGATGTGTGCAGTCTCACGCTTCACATCAAAATAACGCACCAAAATCAAGCCATAACCATACGAAACGGTAGCTTAAGGTGGGGATCACACACACGCACCAAAAACTGACAACCAACAGCGTTTGCACCTGCTTCAGAATTCCACCGAAGAGAATGACAAAAAAAAAAGAGAAATAAATGAAATTGAAAAAGGTAATGTGTCGTCGCCATAAAAATAAAAGTCTAAACACTAAAAGTCAAGCCAGTGACAGCAGCTTAAATTCACCCAACCAAACACGAACAAAAATACCAGCACAAGACGTATTTGAACTGAAATGTCAAACCGATGCGTGACAGACGAAGGATGAGGAGACGACGGGGGAGACGTCGACTGACTTTGCCATCTCAAATTACATTACACAAGGAAAATAAACAGAGACGAGAGAGAGGGAGACAGAAAAATCGCGTAAAAAAGTGAAAGAATATCCCATGTCGGCTTGTAGTGTAACACACTTCCTTAAATTTTGGATTTTTCTCTCCAGGAAAATGTAAACGCTGATGGGAAATTGGAATGCTTTTGACAGCTCTATGAATTGGCTGCATGATTGGACGTATGCAGGTGTCATGGTGACAGGTAATCAGAAATTGTGACGTTTGAAATTGACAGGATCAACAGGATTGACAGGAAAAAGTGGAGAGTTTGTTGTTTGAAATCTGACAGGTGGTGACATGAGCGCTATTCAATAGTTTTGAAGAGGGACTTGGAAAAGTGGAGATTTTTTTTTGTCAGGTGGTGACATAAGCGTCATTTTTGCAGTAATGGACGAGAGGCAATGTCAAAATTTGGATTGTTTACAACAACTCCAACCCAGATTGCTGAAAACAAACAAGCAAATTCTCCTCAAATTCATGCGTTTCCTCAGAAACCCTGAGTGGAGACAAAAAGCTTTTGGCATGAGCGTCATTTTTTGCAGTGATGGACGAGTGGAAAACCCAGAACTTAGACGTGGTTTTGCAGCAGATATTGGCAGATGACTGAAAAGCTGCCCGCTCTTAAATTCTCCTCAAATTCATGCGTTTCCTCAGAAACCCTGAGTGGAGACAAACAGTTTCTGTCATTAAGTCAGTCCCTACATCTTCTAAGACACAATCGGGTGTGTTTCCTAAGACAAAAAAGGGGAATCTGAGTGCCGTGCGACCTGAGGGCATCTATAAATCTCAAGTTTCAAAGGTGTTCAAAGGTGTTCCCTTTGTCCTCAACTCTTTTTGCTCATTCGATTCGATTGCGTGAATCTACGCACGAAGTTAACTCTCTCAGCCATTGTGCGGTCGCATGCTCATCGTAGAAAGACAACATTTAAACTCTCAGCCATTAGCCAACATGTGCTGACACTATAACCATCATTCCGTTTGAATTCTGTTATAATTCATCAGCCAACAACAGATTAACTTCAGAATGTCGCGAGTGGTTGTGAGCGTTTGTGTGCGTCATGTGTGTCCCCACGTTGGCCACAAGGGTTGGTTGACGCCACACCACGCACACACAATCGGGGATTATAAGTTTTACGCAATAAATTCGGCGGATCGTTTGTGCGTGAATTTATTATCATTTAATGGGATGCCACTACAAAGGGGAAGTCATTTACGTCCCTATTTGCTTATTCATACACATAATCCTTTCTGATTAATTAGGCCCTGGCTTTTTGTTTGTGAAACAACAAATTTCCTTTCAACAGCCTTAATTCCATTAGTGGCCGAGGGCTATGAGAAGCAGATTGTGGGTGGTTGTTGGTTTTTTAATTAATTTTTGTTTTTATTGTCGCTCTGGTAATTCCACGAATGACCCAAACTAACAAATGTGTCCGTGCGTGGGCGTTTTACTGGGAGCCTATCACATCTGTCAAAACAGACATAAACTCTCTCACAACCTCACGCTACCCGTCGGTCTGTACGTTGAACTTTCAAATGGACAACAACTTCTGCTGCTGTTATGTACCTACTTCTGGTGGTTGGTGGTGCACTTTCATTCAGACACCATCGCCTCGATGGCAAAATAACATTCAACTCGCGAACGCACCTTGAATTATTATTCCTTCGATCGTAAATAATCGGCCAATCACGACCGTCTCAGGTTGCAAATGCGCTCCAATCCAGCCGGTCGTTGTGACTGCTTTTTCAAGACCGAATGCACAGGCAAACATTCAAGAAATTAATGGAAAGTGTGATTTTCTTGTCCATGGAAAGGGGGAAATCTTGTGTGTTTAAGGCACGAATTTAAAGCCAACACACATCCGATCATGAATCCCGGCGGGGACACATGTTCGCTGAAGTGAGCCCACTGAACTCTTGCATTTACCTAAAGGAAATTTCACTTTTTGTTCAGTCTAATCCGTTCCACACGAGTTTTGAGTTTTCCTTTCGCCTCTTGGTCATGCCTAGTCTTTCTTTTTTTTTTTCAATTTTCTCCCCACAAAAATTCATTTGGATGGCAGTCAAGTGGGATCTGTGATCTTCATGGGAAATCAGAGTCATTCAGGTGCTTGGCAGATCACAATCCATCATCGACGTCAATTTAACGGTTAAATTGAATGCATTCAGTGATACACTCTACCGATTGTTGCGCAACAACTGAAGTTGTCATAAAAATGATTTGATGACGATGCGCGCAGCTTAACGGTGTGGCCGATGGTTGCTTGGCCAGAGCAAAAACAAAGGAAAACATGTTTATTTTGATTGAGAAGAGTGTGTGCAGCTTAGTTTATGAGTTTTATGATTAATGCTTACGTCACAGAACCGTTGTTGAGGTGATCAACTGTCTGCTTTTTTCTGTTTGTTTTTTCTTTTGACTTGTGAGCTGAACAGGGTGATGGATGTTCATTTCTTACGTAAGTTGTGCTGAGCATGGTCATGGTGCGCTGTGATGCATAGCAAAATTTTGCAATAAACTCTTTGGGTGAGGAATGTTTGAACATTTGTAGCTTTGTCGCTGACCACAGGCAATCTAAGCGTCTTTGCGACGATTGCAGCTTCTTTAGGAACTCTAAACAATTCATCTTTTGCCCCTTTTTGGCCAGTTGTGGAAGATTTGAGCCATGCATAGCAAAATTTTGCAAAACGGTCTTCGAGATTGGAAAATGTTTAAATTTGTAGCATTGTCGCTGACCACAGGTAATCTAAACGTCATCTCAACGATTGCAACTTGTCTAAGGGTCCTAACCAGATCATCATCTGCCTTTTTTGGCGAGTTGTTGAAGGCTTTGGCGATGAAAAGCCAAATTTTGCAATACCGTCTTGATTTGGGAATGTTTGAAGATTTGTAGGTTTGTCGCTGACCACTCTATCTACATACAATTCTCTCGACGACTGCAACCTCCCAAAGGATTGTGTCCATTTCATCTTTTGACCTTTTTGAACGAGTTGTGGATGACTTGAGCGATGCACAACAAACGTTTGCCATAAACTCTTCGGGTTGGGAATCCTTGAACATTTGTAGCTTTGTCGCCGACCTCTCTACCTAGATGCAGGCAAATTAAACCCGCTCTCATAACTCGTCCAAGGCCTCCAAATGTTCTTACTTGTTTCTGAATGAACTCCTTTGCCCTTTTTTCAAATTCAAAACCAATTACCGCAACCGCAAAAGTTTGTCAAAAAAAGTGATCCCCAAGCAGGTTCCCCCTGAAGGCACGTCAGACTCTTTCCACAAAAACCCGTTTTGACATTTTTCTGTGAAAGGAAACACACAAACTGTCTCCCAATTAGGAATTCCATTTAGTTAATTATCAGCGTGTTCACTGAATATCTTCGAATATCTTCCAGGAAAGAAGAACATTCTCCGAAGCCTATTTCCGAATCCACCAAAAGTACCCCCAGAAAACAAAGTGAACAACTTCCAAGGGGAAGTCATCAATTATGCCCCCGAACGGATACAAACCAATTAACACGAAGGAAAATACAACTCGTGTGGGATGCTAAAAATATCCAAAAACAGACAACACAGTGGCACAACCATTCCACCGGGTTATTTGGACAGAGAATTCAAATTTCTGTTGGAATACACTGCGGTGACGACGATGACGACGACGACGTCGCACACGGAAGTTCAATGTCAACAGTATTTAAATTCGAAAGCAAATCACTTCAGATTTACCTTTCAAATCTTGTCACCCATGAAGTGGGTGAATAACGATCATAAAATCCACGGTGGCGTTCAAAATTTTGAAGAGGGCGCGGATTTATTTGCAAAACGCACTGAATTTTATGAGAAAGCGAAAATATTTACGATTCACACACGCGTGCAATTCAAAAATAGAAACGGAAACCAACAAAACAAAAAATTCCTCTCTCGTATCTCGGCGATTATTGTTGTAAACTATGTAAACTATCTGAATGTCCAACGACAACAACACCACCCAACGGTGTTGGGGAAAATGTTGTGGAACTAGTTTTTGGTGTGTGCGCTTTTTTTGCTTTTAATTGTCTCAAGATAGAGTGACTTGCCTAAATTTAGATCAGCGACGACGTGAGGGTATGACGACAACGACCAGCGATGAATGTGCGTGCTGTGCTGCTGCTGCTTTTTATGTTCGCACAGAGATGTGGTCGTGCGTGGTCACAAGTTGGGGCGATAGATGGCGAGATTTAACACGGTCCTGTGGCGCAATGGATAACGCGTCTGACTACGGATCAGAAGATTCCAGGTTCGACTCCTGGCAGGATCGCAAAAGTTTTTTTTTTTTTTCTTTTTTTTTTTGCACATTGACTTGATGTTGTAGGGGAATTTTAGTTACTCGGTGTGGGGTTGGTGTGTAATTTGGGGGGGATTTGGGGGATTTTCAATCAAAGTTTTTTGGTTCATCGGTGAGTGGTTGATGTCTGGAGGATTTCATTTGAACAGAAATATGAACTTTGGTGTTGCCAGTGCCAGCAGACACATTTCTAAAGAAAGAGTCAAATGATGATGACATTTCTTCGTGCTGTTGTGGAAATTACTCGCCGGGAAACACGACAGTGCGCGAGAAACACAGCGTTGGGCAGCTGCTTCTTCGTAAGGAAGGGACTGTACTTCGATGGTTTGGTCTTGTGGCATGAATGTTCCGAACACTACGACTTCTGAGGCATGCCTTGAATGCGTCTCCATCAGGTAGGCGACAGCTTGCCCAGCCCAGGACGAGATGGTTGGACCAAGTTCAAACACTCGCCTGGTAGCGCTTGGGCATAGCTCCTGATGAGTTAGAGTCGATGGCGGAGGATAGAGTTGCATGGAGACCTCTCGTGCATGCATTGTCCCCTGACCACTTTAGTGGAACATGAAGGTCACTGAAAATGAGATGAGATGAGATGAGAATCAAATGTTTGTGAGCAAATCGAATTTGAGCCGATGCAGAGGATGTTCCCGGTGAAGATGAGGCACACCAAGTAGGTTGAGGTCCACCTCCACTTGTGTGCGAGGACGTCTACATGACTGAGGTCCCTCTCCATTCGTATGCGAGGACGTCCACGTTTAAGATGAAGAACCAACTTGATAGAGGTCCCTCTCCACTTGCGTGCGAGGACGTTCATGTTTAAGGTGGAAAAACAAACTTGATTCAGGTCCCTCTCCACTTGTTTGTGAGACGTCCACGTTAAAGGTGGAGAACCCACTTGATTGAGGTCCCTCTCCACTTGTGTGCGCGGACGTCCACGTTTAAGGTTTAGAATCAACTTGATTGAGGTCCCTCTCCACTTGTGTGCGAGGATATTCACCTTTAAGTAGGTGCACACAAGTGGAGAGGGACCTCAACCAACTTGGTGTGCCCCATCTTAACTATGGACGTCGTCCCACACAAGTGAAGACCAGTTGGAGACAGCTGGCAGAAAGATCGCGCAATCTAATCGTTGTCTTAGGCCCACGTCCACCCCAGACTGCGCAAAAATTGCACTCTCCTCTGCCTCTTGGAGGTCAGCAAATGTGACCTTAGATCTGAAAGCGAAAATCCCCAACAATAACCCTCTACTTTCGCAGTAAATTTATGGATCTTTGCCTCACAAAACACCACACACAAACTAAAACCCCATTAGAAACTCGCCATCCCCACAAATGCTGTCAGCAGCTCTGCCAAAACAGGTTCGGCCGAAGCGCAAATCATATCGTCAACATGCATATGGCATGGCATTTCAATTATACTGCTAATTTGGTCATGCACGATCGGTAGAACGACCATTAGGCGGTTGCTTGTCGTTAAATGAAATTAAGACTGTTCATAAAACTGCCATGAGTGTGGTTCCGAAATAGAAATGATATATCTTCTATCGCCTGCCGAATTCATTTTGGCCGCACAAACCCCAGAAATCCATGCGCCACAGTGGTCTCCAGTCATTGACCACTCGATTGCCTTCTACTCACTTTTGGACAACCACAAGCGTCCAATTAGGTTCATCTTGTAATTTACCACAGAAATCCTCACTCGAAGAGCAGTCATCGGTGTCCACGAATCGTTCAATTTGCATAAATCCAACGACACTAATCCTGTTGAATGAATCGAGATGAATTCAGTTTAAAGCTCACTGAATAGTTTATCACGAATCCTTACGGCCGGCCTTGTGGCAAGGCAAATTTTCTCAACAGTTAATCGCATTCTTTGTTGGCACAAAATGAATGCTTGAGAAATTTGAATAATAGCTTCGAGTCTCAGTCAACGAATTGACGTCTCTCTAGTCGAGGATCATAGCTTGTTCTTTGCCCCTAGGAAATCTCTGCTGTTCAACAATCAATTAACATAAGCCGATTGCCAGTGATTCAGTGCGAACTTTGGTTGAGTTTACCAGAGACTCGGCGAGACCTACTTACTGGGTTTGCTTTGTTCACGAGGAGAGGCCATAAAAACCAAAGATAAGTTGTGAACGTATTTATTCAAATTTGTTCTACGAGCATGGGAATTTTAATTAGACGTCGAATGGGTGTGGGGTTGAGTTGTTATTTGTGTTTAGCCGGCGAGGAGATTACACCTTATCAGTGAATGAGTGGACAGAGGAGGCGGGGGAATCGTTTGCACAAGTCAAGGGTTTGCTTTGGATTTGATTTTGAGAGCCTACTAATCTGGGTGTTGTGTTAGGTTATTATTTAGAAAGAACACACTAATTGTTGGGTCAATTGACTCTGTAGACTGTTTCATTCGTCGTAGAAGTCTACAAAGACTATCAACGTGGCGACAAGTGGTCGATTGTGGTCGCAGTGCTATGTGACTATATAGTCACTCCCCATTCAAATTAACGTAGCAAACAATTCATTTCAACTTTGATTAGAACCGAAGAAAACAAAAGAAAACCCTTGTGATCGATAAAGTGATTGAAGACAAATTTGAACACTATTTAGAAGGATTTACCTGATACCGGTCACTCTAATATTCAAAGGAAAACAAAAGTTTTACCTTAACTCTGCTTCTTTCATCTTTCTTCGACTCGACGGGGAATTTTGCCACACAAACCAATGTACAAAATTGAAAATATATCCACCAAATGAATGCAAAAAAAAATCACATACCTTCCAAAAATTTATTTCCATCAAATCCTGAGATGTTCTCATCGCAAAAACCAAACTTAACACGATTCCTATTATTTCCCTATCAATTCGTTTGACATTTAATAAAAATCCCGACAAATGTGGACAAACTTAATCATGTTTTCATCCTCGGCCAATCAATCGTTTGACACTTACTAAAATTCCCTACAAATGTGGACAAACTTAATCATGTTTTCGTCCTCGGCCAATCACATTCAAGTTCGATGGGAATTTCCCTTATCATTAAATTCCCAATTACCATTTGACAGGTGCTTGTCAGATCAAGTTCAGATTTTAATCAGCGAGGTCGATAATTTCACGTGCGGGATGAAATTATTTTTAAAAAAGTTTTTTTTTTCGTTTTAAAAGTTTGAAAAATTAAATTATTTTGGTTTTTTATCGTGTTTTAAGTATTCGGGCAGATTTTGGAGATATTTGCTGTGGATTTTTTCGAGAATTTAAGAAGAAATTAAGGAAAGTGTGTTTGGTAAGTACGGTAAGTAGATTTGGTAAGTTTTTGTGGAGTTTTATGAGACTCCGTGAGGTATTTTTTTTTTCAAATCTTCTATTTGTGAATTCTTTTGTTGGCGATTGTTGAGAATTGTTTCTTTTGATGATTATTTGTTGTTTTTGCTGATTTTGTGGGAGAATTCTTGTTGCAGTTAAATTTCCTGTTGCGTTCTTGTAGGGATATTTTTTTCTATCTCGTTTCAGGATGATTTCACAAGGGTTTTCGTCAAGAACCAGTGTGTCTAAGGTAAATTTGTCATTTTCTATTTCATTTCAGGATCATTTTACGAGTACGAGGAATTTCGTCAAGAACCAGTGTGTCTAAGGTAAATTTGTCATTTTCTATTTCATTTCAGGATCATTTCACAAGCGATTGTGTCTAAGGTAAATTTTGTTTGCAAAAAATATATAATTATATGTTTGTGTGTGTCGTCACAAGGGATTTTGTCAAGAAGGTAATGTGTCAAAGGTAATTTTGTCAGAGGTAATTTCTTTTGCAAAAAATATTCAATTACATGTTTGTGTGTGTCTCGTTTTGTCAAATTAATTCATGTTTAAAGAGTTTAGGAAGATCTTGAGGCCTTTCCGAGTGGGATTTTATAAAGAATTCAAGAAGAAGCCAACGACGATTTTTCGCAGGTAAATTTATTTGCTGTGGTAAGTGTTTTTGGTAAGTGTCAACGATGTAAGTCTCTTTGGGTATTTTTTGTCTATTTGTTTAAATTGAATTGATTTTGGGAATTGTTTTCTTGGGGATATGTTGGGAAATTTTGGGGATTTATTTTTCTGAAGGATCATTCTGTGAAGAACATCAACGAAATTGTTTTTATTGGTAAATTCATTTGCAAACATTTCAATTGCATGTTTGTGGTGTCTGTGTGTGTTTGTGTCGTTTTGTCACATTGTTTGTATGTTTTATTTTGTTTAGGAAGATCATTCAGAGTGGGATTTTATCGAGAAATCAGCGAGAATGTCCCAAAGGTAACTTCTTTTGCTGGGGAAAGGGTAATGTGTCAAGTGTTTTGTAAGTCTATTTGGGTATTTTTTTTTCAATCGAAACTTCTTTTTTGTTAAAATTGAATTGGCTGCACGAATTTTTCTGTTGAGCATGTGTTGGGGTTTGCTGATGATTCTTTTTCTTACGGGAGAGAGTTGAAAGCCGGGGTATTTCTTATAGAAATGGATCCTGGTTTGGGGATCAGCTGTTGTAGGTAATTTTAAAGGAAAATTCTTGTCGTAACTTGGTTTAAAGCAGCTTTCTTGTATGAATTCGGAAATTTGTGCAGAATGTTCAAATGAGTGTATATATGTGTGTATATTCACATGTATGTATGTATGTATGTATGTAATTATGTCTCCTCTGTTTGTTCAGCCTGCCTACTGTGGCAGTTATTTATTTATTTCATTTGTTTTCTTGAATGAGGGCACGAGTCTTTAGGCAGACGATTGTACAAGACTACAATCTGTACAATCTGTTGATCGAATGAAGAGCAATTCTATGTTTCGTCTTATACCGCCTCTGGTGACAAGGTTGTAATCAAATGTAAAGAAGTCTCTTGGAAATAAAAAAAAATTCTGCTTTAATGTTGTTTTTTTCTTGACTTTTTCCTGTTTCTTTTCTTATCCTGATCTTGTTTGAATATTCTTCTCTGGTATGGTTTATTCCGCATGTTTTACTCCCAAGATTAGCGATGATATTGAATGAAAATCTACCAGCTCATGAAATGCATAAAAATGATGTAGTTGCGAGTTTGTTTCTCGTTTCTTCGTTTGCTTCATACATATTTTAAGTCCAAATGCATTTCATTCAACCCATTTCCCTCTCAACGTAGACTACACCTCGTTTCTTATCAAAGTCAAATCAATTCCACGAGACTTTTGCAGCACTTAAAAATGTATTTTTGAATAACGATGAAGCAACTTCTGTATCCCCAATATGGACTACCACAAGTCCACAGACAAGCCCATGGGAAATAAAAAAGAAACCATCCACCCTCAGGTTTTCCTTTGATCTGAAACCTGTTAAATGTAATTCAATCCTCTTAATTTCATCCACTTCATTGGAAAGAGAAAAATGCGAAAAAACTTTATGACAAATTTAATAAAGAACCCATTAACTCCAGATAGCTCAATCCAAAGAAGACAAAAAAAAAACGCCAACCCTTTCAAATTCGAGAGAGAAAAAAAAATATGTAAACATGTTACAATGCAGCAAAGGGGAAGGGATCGACGACGAAAAAAAACATCGTCTGGAGAAATCAAGAAGAAGGACAAAAGAGCACCGAAGGATGACAGAGAATAGGGGAGAAAAATGTCCCGAGACCGACGAGACGGCAGCAAGATGACAAACACAAAGCGGGCAAGAGAGAAACATTCTTTCCTTGCGGCGAATTCATCTCCCAGCCATTACCTCCCGCCGCCTGTATTCCCTTCCCGCATTGCTTAGTGCTGTGTTTCTTTTCTCTCTTCTCCCTTTTCAGTTTCATCTTAGAAAATATATATTCAAATGAGTTTTTTTTTCTGAATATCCTTGTCAACACTTACCGAAAAGTGGATATCTTCTGTGCTCCAAACTACATCCAGGAGATGAATCACTACACAACCACCCACTATTCAAAATTGAAAAGATTCACTCTTTCGATTCACATGCAAAGAAAACCACGGCTTCCCTTCGGGAGAATGATTTTGATTTTCACAACAGAAACCCCGAACAATTCTTTTTCTTTTTTTTTCCTTCGAAAACACGTATTTTTTTCTGCCGAATTTTCTTTCACGAGACAACCATACGGAAAACCACACCGAATTCAATTCCCACCGAGAGATGATCCAGCGAAGAGGAACACACAGAGATACCCCCAACAAGGGCGGAGTGTGCAATGGACTATTTTTTTTTCTCTTCTCTTCTTTTGTTTTTGCTTCTTTATTTTTCAAAAAACCGATTTTCTGAGTGAAAAACTTTAGGAAAAATCACGAATCGACGAGGAGCAGGTCGAACACCGAACGATTGTGTGTTGAAAAGAAGAAATTTTTGAAAGAAGTTTATTTTTTTTTTCACTTTTCTGTGTTGACGAGACTATCCGCGAGGCTAGCGACAGCAAGTTAACACACTCAAAAATTCAACTCGAATGCGAGTGCGAGGCGATGGAAAAACTTTTTGTAGGTATTTTCCCCTGACTGGCTGAATGGCGAGGCGACTGACGTTCGCTTCTGATTGGTATTTGCGTTTTGTGATTGAATTTCTTGCGGCGAATTGGGGTTACATGTGGGAAGTGTGTGTGTGCGGTGTGCGGTGTGCTGTGCAGCGTTTGAATTTGACGTTATGCTTTGGGCTTGACATTCGTTGGCTGTGAAGGGGGAGTGGTTGAATGGTTTGCTTGTGGAACGTGCTTTGGCTTTGATGTTGCCAACGGGTGGGAACTTTGTGGATTTCAATGAAAAAGCATCCAATTCTTTGGTTAAATTTCTTACGTTTATTTTGTTTTTCTCTCGTGAATTATAAATATATACCGTATATATGAATGAATAGAGTATGCAGTTAGATATAAAATAAAAACAATTTTCTCACATAAACTGTTCAAGCTTAAATGGCTACGATTGCGATTGTATTTGTATTCAGAGGCAAATGGCGAGACATACAAAATAATTTAATTTCGAAATGAACAACAGAAGACCGAGTTAAACTACTCAACAAAACACTACCTAGCCGGATATACAAGAGTGTCTCTCAAAATCGAAACAAAGACGGAAACATCGCGGGTGGAAACAAAAATGATTAACAATGATTTTCCTGTTTATTCACACTGTTTACAAACACCTTGGGATCGTTGGTCTCCTCCTATGCGTTCCTTGCTGTACAAATGTAACATCGTTCGTCCACAAACCTATCCGGCATGCATTTCTCGTGGAAGATGTGACCACAGTTGAAGACAATCAAGTCATTTCGCGGTGGAATGTCTTTCGATAGGAGCTCATGCTTGCATCTGGCACACAAGTTATCCTGAGTTATGAGCGTTGCACGGTTTTGTTCTTTCACCACCTTTTCGTGGAGTTCAAAGTAGTCGCTGAGTATGATCTGATTGCAACCTTCTTGTTTTTGTACCTAAGCCAGAGACTGATTTATGAATTCCACGAGGAGGAGGGGTGGGTTCTTACCTGTAAACGATAATCACACAGCATTTTGATGACTGACTTTCGCAAGCCGGGAATCTTCTGTCCCAGTTTGATCTTATTCACTAGAGCTTCTGGATTCACGTAGCCTGTTGCCAAGGAGAAGAGGAGTTTACCACCATCATCTGAACACACTCTAAAGCCTTACCTATGATTCCGTCTAGGAGTTTTGTCATAATTTTTGGATTCTCCAAGGACTCATCGATCAAATCATTCCACAGGTCGGAATCATCGTATTCCTTACAGAATTCTATTGCCATCTCGATTTCCCCAAGCTAGAAAGAGACGAGAAGGAGAACTAATTACCATGAGAGAGTGATGAGTGAGGGTCCTTTTACCTTGTGAATGATGATATTCAATGCCTCGCTAGTGTTCCCCATCCGCCCCAGTAAATACACCATCTCCTTATAGAACAGCTCCCTCTTGCAAATGTCCAATGCCTCCTGAATTGGATAGTTGTTTGAGCGTTTCAAGAACGACAGCAGTTTGTCTCGATCGAACTTCGCGTACAGATTCACCAGTTTCCAATGAAACCTTCCACTGTTGTCCACCTTATCGAAAGCATCTAAGTACTGAAACAGGAGCTAGTCACTGCAAGTCCGGTCAAGAAAAGTGGCACACTCACATTGTAGAGATATTCCTGCTTTTGCTCCAACTGCTGAACCACAATCTCTGGGGGGATTTTCTTCTTTTCCAAGAGCATCGATATAGCCTTGTCCTTGTCAAGCTCAATGAGTGGTATGATCAGTTTGTGAATGACACCGTAGAGATCCTTCCCCCGAATCAGTTCGAAAACATCCTTATTCTGTAACCTAAACCGCACTTAAGTGATTTGCATCCTCAAAGGCTCCGTTTACTTACTTCAAATACATGGTCAGAGCGCTTTCGTATTTCTTTTGGTGTGTGTAGAGTATCGCCAGCGATTCGAGCAGTTCATTGGCGCAGGTTTTTCTAAAGTTATCGTGTATTGCATTGATTACAGCTGAGGTATCATACAGTGTCGACGGCCATTCTTTGATTAGATTCAGGAAACCCTAGAAGAGATCCCATGAGCATGCTGGACTGAATCATTTCCCCCCTTACCTTAGCATCAAACTTAAGATATTCGTAAAGCACCATTTCATAGACTTGTGGATTCAATTTACAATCATCTGCGGTGGGGAGATATGCACTCACTGAGCGCAACTGTTGAAATCTGACAAACTTATAGACCTCCTCCTCCCAAAGATCTTTGTTGTTGCCAAGCACTCGAAGGCACAATTTCGCTGCGGTTTCGAATTGCTTTAGAGAGAGAAGGTGATCGACGTATAGCCTGAAAGTATTTTAAACTTACCACAGTTCTCTAATTGCCTGTTTTGAATTGATTTGATTTACCTTGCTACTTCGACTAGGGAGAGTTTTCCGCCGTGTATTGAGATTACTTCCATTGCCTCTTCGAATTTCCTTCAACAAAAAAAACAGTCAAAAAGTTAATCTATTCGTCACATTCTATCGCCCCACAGATGGCGCAAAAATCGAACATAAATTTGACAGCCAATTTGACAATGGGGTCACTATAAACATTTCAACCAGCCCAGACGGGAAGCACTCAATCGACTTCGTTCAACTTGCCTCTCCATTGTTCACTTAAAATTAATCAAAATTACTCCAAGCAAAGGACGGAATAGATATTTGTCGCCCAAAATGCGACGAATGAACAATCTCATAACACTATTCAGTGCGATATTTGCCTTCTTCTTCGGCGCTTTCCTGACCACAATCCTAACCAACATCGAGAAGTGTCCATCGAAGACTGTGCCGAAGATGGAACAAAACCACGACATATTCCTGATGGTGCTGATCATGTCTGCGCCCAGTTACTTTGAGAAACGTCAGATCATCCGCGATACGTGGTTGAAGTTGGGCAATCCACTCATTCATCCCTACTACCCGGAGGATTTCGTTTACGTGCCAGACTACGATGCAGCAGGGTTCCTTGAGACAGAGTCTGTGGCAGAGCAGTCGAATCGCATTCGGATCTACCTCGACTGGTTGGATAGTCTTGAGAATTCGGTGGGAAATAGACGGTTTATCAAAGTGAAGCATTTCTTTGCGATCGGCACGAAGAATCTCAGTCCAACGCTGAGGGGGGAACTGGCCAAGGAGAAAAACGAGTTCAGTGACATGCTGTTTCTGTCTGACCTGCAGGATTCTTACTCGAATCTCACGCAGAAGCTGCTCCTGAGCATAGAGGAGTTGCGCAACCACGAAAGCTACAGTTATCTCCTCAAGGTGGATGACGACTCGTACGTGAAGATGGACTACCTGCTCAATGAGCTGGTTTCGTTCGACAGGAAGTTGATTCGGAAATCCTCCGGCTACAAGGACAACCCAATCCCCGAGCTGTACTGGGGATTCTTCAACGGAAGAGCGCATATTCAAACCAAGGGACAGTGGAAGGAAGACCACTACTACGTGTGCAACCGATACGCACCGTACGCACTGGGGGGTGGATATCTGATCAGCCGGTGGATTGCGGAGTACATAGAAGAGAATTCGAAGATTCTGAACACGTATGTCGGCGAGGACACGTCCATGGGGACATGGCTGACGCCGCTGAGGAACGTCTACCGACGGCACGACATTCGCTTCGACACTGGCTACATGCCGAGGAAGTGCCGAAGACAGCACATCGTTCTGCACAAGCGCACCATCCAGCAGATGAAGGACCTGTACGAAGGAAGGCTGTGCTCATTCGAGGGTCCCAAGGAGAAGAGTCTGAAGCGACCCGTCGAGTACTACTACGACTGGAAGAAGCCAGCGGAGGCGTGTTGCAACAGCATCGCCGTCTAGGCTGGTCACCATTTTTATCGAGTATTTCTAGTCATATCGTGTGTGTAGTTGCCAAATAATCTGAATAAACGTAGATAAGTGTACCTGTGTTCTATCAGCCACTGCACGCGGTCGTCGGTTTCATAGAGACTGGCCACGACCAGGTCCTTGGGGGCAATAATAAAATATCTGTTCTCCTCGATGATGCATCCGAGAATGTAGTCATTCACCGTGTACTCCTCGTATCTGAAAAGGGATGGGAGAGGTGAGGGAATTGGTTGGTTCCTCTGTTTTCTCCACTTACCCTCTCAACGACAAGCTGTCTGTGCACACCTCTTCACTGTTGTTGAACTTGTAGTCCATCAGGCACAGCACTGGTCGGAGTGCTTTCCGATTCGAGTCCTTCTCCTTCGGATACCCCAGCACCACCAACTGATTGGTGGTCAGTGGGGCGAGTCCGCAAATGTAGAAACTGGTTTGGAATGTTGAAACTGCAAGGAAACTCGTGAATCTCTCCGCATGACCTGTGACATCCCCGAGTGCTTACTTGGATCAACAATGAACTCCGGCAGATCCCTTGTGGCAGCCTCAATTGAGTTCCTCTTCCTGATGACACAGATCCGGATCGTGTCCACCCAGCCAATGAGGAGGGTGGTTGCATTTGACCACCGGAAGTTGCATCTGAAGCTCTCCAATTTGGCGCTAGACAGGGAGAGGGGACATCATCATCAGCATTCACGGGTGATTCCAAAACTTACTTCTGTGGCTGTTCCCATTTCATGAGACCGAGGGAACACTTCTCATTCAGGTCGTAGACACGGACTCCCAGGTAGCTGGCCCACGCGACGAACGATCCATTCCAGCAGACCGAGAGGACGTATCCTTCCGCAGTGCACAGGGTCGTGGGCTTCAGGTTCTTCAGGAAATTCTTCTCGTACAAAGTCAACTTGTCGTCCCCTAAGCGAGTGGGTTTGAGAGACACCTGATAGCACAGGGGAACAAAGGGTCATCTTACCGACAATGAAACGCTTGCCAGGAGTCATCTTTGGATGGGGATCTAAGGCGACCGCCTTCACGTACTTCCCTATGTTGATTGTTTGGTTGTTCTCGTCGCTGAAGAGACCAGTTATCACCACCTATCAATGGGAACCTCTCAATCTGGGTCAGCTGGTTGTTGGAAAATCATTTACCTTTCCGTCGTCTGAGCATGTGGCCACATACTCCCCCTTGGAATCGACTGAGATCTGATTCACCGTCACTGTGTGGGAGAAGGACGTCGGTTTGTTGAGGTACGAGTCCACAGTGTTCCCCTGATGATCCAGCAAGTAGAGGCGACCATAGAAGCTCCCAAAGATCAAGAACTAGAAATACGAAATGTGTGGGCAGCAGTTTGACCTGATTTGAGGCATACCTTTGGATGAACAGCGGCACAGGTCACCACATCGTTGTTCAGGATCTTCTGCAAGTCATTCGCGATGCGCATATATTTGAATTTTGGTTCGATTTCCTCCTCCGTGCTCTCTGTCTCTGTATCCTGCAATGGAAACGCACTTTCAACTCCATCCCTGGGATGACCAAATCGCGCTGCAGTTCACTTACACTATTTGCATCGCCCATTTTGGTGTCCTCGATCGAAGCAGATACAAGTCCCTCGAAGTTCCCCGGAGTCGAAAACAAGGAAGTCTCTCACAAAAAAAAAAATACTCTGATTTCTAGGGCCTTTTGTTTGACACTTGCCAGAGATTTGTCATCGGGCACACAGCTGATTGGAGTTACTCCGCATGGATGGTTGGCGGCGCGCGTGTTGCCTGGGGGAATAAACAAACCACGAATTTATTGTTTTGCCATTTTTTTTGTCCCCTTTTCTCGCTGAGCAGAGTTGTAGTTGTCGGAAGGTTGTAGTAGGGGAGCAAAGAGTCGTCGTTTCTTATTTATTCGAAGCCATCTTAAGCGTTGGAAGATGACAAAGAGTGAGGCGAGTGTTCGTAAGCGTAAAGCAGACGCAGGAGCTGCAAAAGCAGACACAGCAGCTGCAAAAGCAGACCAAGTTCCAGACGCGGTCAAGGGTGACCCTGATAAGAAGATCAAGTCGAGGTTTGTTTGTTCCAACCCGAGAGTGCACTGTCTTGTGAGGGATTTGCAAGTAAACAACTCAGATGATCGGTCGGTGGCTAGTTTATATGCATTCCTGCCACGTAATGGGCGCCTACCATCAGCCTCCCCTTATCTGCCGGTGATAAGCGTGTGTTCAGCACCATCGTTAGTGCGTGTTCTGCTTATCGCCTTGTCCCGTCTTCAGATACGATCTTATCTCGTCTTCAGTTTTGCTTTGAAGTATTGATTTGCTGACCGATTCCTCACAAGACCGACAGATAAGCATCGACTACGCCTTCATCGATTTATCCATCATTCTCTTGCAGCTTTCCCGAGAAGGCCACCCGCGCGTCCACCCATCGTGTATGGACTCGTTCAGTGTTGATAATCTCCGTCATGACGGTGGTCTACTTCTACACGAAGGATCCAAAGGAAACCAAGTTCGCTTTGCAGAGGGAGACAATCGCCCTGCGGATGCAGAAGATTCCCTGTTCTCCGATGTACCTGGCCGAAATGAAGGACTTTCCCAAGTGTGTTCCGGCAACTTGTGGTCGTTTTGTGACCGACTCACTCATCACCGAACAGGAATCGCAGGTTTTGCTGGATCTGGCCAAGGGGGTCTTGGCGTTTGGTGGCTCCTCTGGGGGAGCATCGATCCTGGACTTGCACTCTGGGGCATTGTCTCAGGGGGAGGAGTTTGTGAATGTGTATCACCTACCTCAAGCTAAGGATGCGTTCAAGAAGGAGTCGCTAGTGGTTTATCGGGTAAGAGTGGGGGATGGTGGAGAGGGTGTTTGTTTAAGGAGGTTGTCTTGCAGATGGTCAAGTCGAAGATTAAGCAAGCCATAGCACAGCAGTTCGACGTTGATGTGTCAAACTTATACCTCACCCATCCAACGTTCTTCTCGAGGATCACAAATGAGACCGCGAAGACTATTCACGACGAATACTGGCATCCTCATGTGGACAAGGTGGGTTTAGCAGGGAGAACACACCTCAATCCTTTCTGAATGTTTTTCTTGTTGAAGGAGACCTATGAGTCGTTCCACTACACGTCGCTCTTGTACCTGAACGACAAGGGAAAGGACTTTCAAGGCGGCCGATTCCTCTTCATCGATGGGACGGAGAAGAACAGGAGTTTGTCTGCCATCGAGCCGAAGCGTGGTCGTGTGAGTGCGTTCACATCTGGAGCAGAGAATCTACACAATGTGGAGCAAGTTTCAAGTGGAACGAGGTAAGACTGTGAATCTTGCAGACTTCCTGGTCACAGAAGGTTATTCATTGCAGATTCGCCATCACAATCTCGTTCACATGCAACCCGAAGTTCGCCATAAGTGACCCAAAACTGAGCGTGGACTAGAGGAGAGGAGGTGGAGATCCAGAAACATATCATTCCAGCCTAAAGTTTTATATTCCCCGATGCGGAGTCCCTCTGCAGTGGATTTTCGTTTAATTTATTGAAATAAATGTTCCAAAGTGTGTCTAGAGAAGTCATTCATTCAACCAAGTCCCGTTAGAACAAAACAAAACGCTTACTGTACTTGAAAGTGAATTTATTTCCGAGAAAGAAATGAGAAAATGCCCTACTTAGTGTAAAAAAAAGCGAATAGCGAATAACACAGCAGCTTCATTGGAGATTAAAGCTCTTGAATTTGTCGTAGTCAAAGAATCCAGCACGTACTTGTCGTCCGCCAAAGAACCGTCCGTTCAGATCAACAACAGCTGCAAAGAGAATCAATCAGAAACCACAACCAAGACGCCAAACAATGGTTACCTTTGATAGCGCTCTCGATGCGCTTGAACTCCACGAATATCCTCACAGCGTCTTCTGGACTTGTGCCGAAAGCCTCGTGGATGACCACACTGACAACGTCTCCGTACTTTGTGTTGCACTCGTCCTTCACCTCAGGCTCCAGTTCGCTGTCCACATCGCCAGGACCGACCATATTCTGCGAGACAAAACTTAGTCAGAAGATGCCTTCAAGACTTGGGATCCATTCAACTTACCCTCAGTAGGACAACTTTGCTTGGCTGCTTCATGATTTCTGTAATGCTCGGCTCAACCTTCGGAGGTGGGTCAGCTGGTTGAACTGCAGTCGGTGGTGGTGGACTGGGGACAGTTGGTGGAGGTGGCATGAGTAATTCCTTTTCGTGAATGATTCTTCCCCCGCGTTTTGAAGTCTTCTCAACCTGCAAAGCCATGGACATGCCTTGTTCTTGTTTACCCAGTCCCTGACCGTCTTTGAAGCCGTATTTGGCCATGATCTTGGCTGCGACTGAGTTGGTTGTGTATGGAATAGTAACAGCGGTTGTCCTAAGAAAAAAAAAACATTTCTCAGAGCTCTTAATAGTTGCTGACTTGTTCAACTTACCCATCTCCGTTAGTCAGAGATATCTCTTGCAACGATGGCGGAGGAGCAATAGCCGCTCCCTTACCCCCACCGCCACTCGCTGGTGGAGACCTTGCATAAGAGTCTTCTTCGTTATGACGGTTTGAAAAACCGGGATACTTCCCAGGAGACGGGTCTTTTCTCCCATCCCCAGCACCTCCACCGCCACCACCACCACCACCTACACCACCAGTACGACGCTTTCTACGTTCGTCTCGTCTCTCCTTTTCTCTGTCACGTTTCTCTTTGATCATCTTCTCATACTCATTCGGCCAAAAGGGGTCATACTCATCGATCACATCCCAGTCATAGTCAGTTATCTTGCTGTTGTCCATCACCGGCGGTAGTGGCTGTGCAATCGTTGTTTTCATCGGACGTGGTTCTGACTTCACTGCCGGTGTGAATATATCATCTTCTGGCGGTTTCTTTGGTCGCAGACTCACTATCGGTGCCAGAAGCTACACAAAAATGGAATCAATTTGAGGAAGAATATCGATCTCATTCACTTACTGGTTTCTTGGGCAGTTCTTTCTTTGGTTGTGGCAAAGTCGCCTTCTTGATGGCCAACTGAGTCTGTAGCATTTTTATACCCGATGACCAGCCATCAATTTGGCCGGCACGTTGTTTTGTATCCAAATCATCGTATAGATCCATTTTGTGGCAATCTTAAGTGCTGAACATTTGTTTATTGTTTAAATTCTGAAATTCAATTCGTCTTGTGTGTTTGTCAAGAAAAATTCTTAAATGTTTGACAGATTAAATGAATGACATGAATTTGGAATGTAATAGAAGGGCGATGATGGCTGTTGGTAGTAGATTGTTGGGTGGATGGTACAGCGGCTGGGAAATTGTGAGCGGTTTATTTCGAAAAATGGGTAGTTTTTTGAAAAACAACATCTTTCAATTCTTTTATATCTTTGCGGTAAAATGTCTTTAAATGGTTCTCACATGCTTAGGGATCATTTTCATTTCAAAAAATCATTTCTTTTTCGAAAAAAAATGTTCGAAGGAGTCCTTCGTTCGCAACAAGCATTCAACCTGCACACTTTACGGCTTAAATTCATTCAATTTGACGACTAGAATACACGTACGGGCCTCTATAGCGTCTATTTTATAATCATTTTCCAAGCTTTAAGTAGAGGGCGATGTAAAGAGTAAGAGTATTTGTTGCAAGGTACAGAATTCGGTGTAAAATAACGTGAAGAAGGTTAACGTTTCAGAAGGCCCGTGTAACTTCGTCTGCCCCCGTTCCGCCTACCCCGTCGAAGGAGTAGAATATCCTCCTTTATTTCATCCTTCGATTCCTACCAAATAATTAATCACATTCTCTAGCAACTCCCAGATTTCGTCGACTCAACTCAACAGCGCTTTCTGCTTCCATTTAACCCCCACTGCCACTTTCCAAAATTACCCGTCATAACAGATACACAATCAATTAGATTAAAGTCAGTTTTTATTTGCCGTCAAACATCAAATCCCCATAAGTGCACCATCACCTGTGTCCATCGGAATCGGTTACGACCCCATCTGACAGTTGATCCAAACTGCGATAGACAAGTAAATTGAGTTACCCAATCAAAGGCGATTACTTTTTATTCCCTTCGACGTTAAAGATAAACTTATCCGAACTCCCCCGGGGGCATCTACAGCCACGTCTCGAGACGTCTTGACCTAGACTCGCTTCAGATTCGAGTTCGAATCGATACATCGATTTGCGACTGAGTTCAAGTTCAATTTGTTTATTAAATTTTTATTTATTAAGTAAAATACTGTATCTTACAAGACGAAAGAAAAGAATAATCACAGTTTCTCTTATACTAATACCGCTAGAGTGGCTTAAACGAGAGAGAATGAAAATGACAGTTTATTGGGTTGACAGATCAAAAACAAGTGTCATAAGAACACAAATTAAAGTGACAGATGTTGATCGACGTTGGTTAAGGGGGAAAAAAACTCTTCAGTTGACTGCATCTTTAATGTACACTGGGGGAGAAGTTGTCTTAGCTTATCTAGAAGTCGGAATGAATAAAGTTAAGCCTAAAAATGTGTATTTTACAAGCACTGTCTTGAGTGTGGGCCCCTCTAAGCGGGGTTCTCTGTCAGGCCCAGAGATTCTGCGTGCTTCTTCGCCTTCATTCTGAGATCAGCTATGCTGGAACTTTTGCTGTGTGCCGCAGCAATCGCAGCCAGATTCAGTGGATACTGCGGAATCGGGAAGAGTCCACTTGAGTTGTTGCTAATCGCAGCTGCATACTGAAAGAGAGAAGAGTTCAATGAGACTGAAAGTGAAGTTCTTGCGAGTGACTTACCTGATGAGCAGCAGCAGAAATCAATGCAGGATCAAAGGCCGAAAACGCCGCCGCAGTTGCTGCCGACGACGCACTGAAATGCGGTCCGGAATTCGTCCCCGACTGGGAACTAGCACTAGACGTACTCCTCAGAGATGGGAGATTCACATAAGGTGCCACCCGACACGGCTCCAGCGGCGTCGACACTGGTGGGCTTTGACTGGAGAGCAGAATACCTGAAACGACAGCAAAACAAAGTCATCCCCCCATAAAATCTAATGAATTGGAAGGTAAAGTTGAAAAGATAAAAAAACGATTGTCAGTAAATCAAATAAAAATAAATTAAATTGAGCTTCCTCTCAGGGAAGGCAGGACGAGGAGTGAATCTGGTGGTAGTGCTTAACCTTTTCCAATGCTGGTCGCTGCTTCCGAAGTGAATTCACTTATTTATTGCTACCACGGGAACAAATGACACCCGTGGGAGTCAACGTTCTCCGTGCCGACGAGAGATGGTTCCAAGGGGTGGAATTGAATCTGAAAAGGAGTTTGTTTTTTCTCTCTGCTCTCCTTCTTCTGTTTTTTTTTAAGAAGATTTAATTTGATTACAGCTTGAGTGGCGACGTTGAGATTAAATTTATCGTGGGCGTGCACTTCGAGAACGCGGCTTTAAATTAATGTAATGACATTTTAATTCCTTGTTCCAGCTTCACTCTGGACACCTCTGCAGACCGAAGAGGAGTCTAACAGATTGTCTGTCATAAGAACCCCCCACGAAACCCTGAAATGAAGCTCAAGGTTAAACGAGCAGAACGAGAAAAGAAAAGGAAACAGACAGACATGGGGTTGCTGGGCCCTTAAAAGTTATTCCGGCATTTTAAACGCATTTAAGGGATGATTACACTTGTTCACGAGAACATCAAGTTGATTAACAGAAGATTTAGTGAATAAAATATTACCCGTCATGACAGGGGAATCGACTTCGTGGCCCAAGCAGAGAGAGGGTCCTGCGGATTGAATTGAGTGGTGTCTTTTTTGTAGTTCCTTTCTTTTTTTTTTATAGACTTTCCGTCTGGACACCTCCAGAGGATTGCCGGAGAGTGTATACTCGGAATAGGAAATTAGGCAAAGTTTTATTGCTATTTTTTTGTTTGGACGAGGATTATGCTTGCGTACACACGCGCTGCGTGAGCAATTGATGCCATTTCGTTTTGGTGGAAGTAATGTCTGGTTATTTTTTATTTCAAAAAACTTGACTGGGGTTGGATGAGACTGGGGGGAGGACTGGGATGAGGTTTTGTGATTTCGAATATTGATTTGGCACTCTGTTATGGGATTGAGATGAATTTGTTTCAAAAAGGAGCATCGGAAGTGGGCATAGTCGTGGGGTGTCGAGAAGGCAAATTAGTCACAGCTCCAGTGGTCGTTAGCGCAACAAGAAAAAAGGAGACGCCTGAGCAAATTCAGTCCACAAACATTTTCTTTTCGGAGGATTTTTGAAACACTACTGGAACATTCAGACTCAAAAACTGGTCCATTGTACTTCCAGGCGCGTTAATTTGATCTCAACGGCAAAAAGTGACTAGACCAGATTCGATTTCACTGGGATTCGAAGCTGGGGCCCCTCTAACTTGGGACAGGTACTTAACCAACTGTGCCATCCAGTCGTAATCCGTTCAGTCTTTCTGAAGGAACTCCTCACAGATCTCCACATTCACTGCGTCCTCCAAACAAACCTCAATTCAAGCATGATCAGAACAAGGACTTTGCTCCCACAAGCAAAACAAATTTGTACCAAAAAAAATCATCCAATTCGATTGTTTTTCTCTCTCCACTCAATCTCTCCACTCCACTCCACTTGACTCGGAGTAAATCATTTCGATCCCGATTGCATGAATAATGTTTTAACAATTCAGTTCCACCCTAACCGGTACCCGTTTTCAATTCAATTATGGCTTTTTTAGCGCAGCACCCCATAACCCTCACTCTGCCATCGTTTTAGTCAATTTAACGCAAACATTTCGTTAACCTCTCCCCTTCCACCACTCTCTCTCTCTCTCTCTCTCTCTCTCTGAACTTTTACTTAATTTGCACCCTTGTAACCATCTCCCCAGCAGCACATTCCCAACTGCAATGTGTCATCCGTCTGACAGACACGAGGGCGAGCCAGCGCCATAACCGTGTAAACTCGAATTTATTTTAATTTATTCCATCCACCACAACTGTAATTTGTTCTGCAAATATATCCAAATTAGGATGTTTGCATACGGGATTTAACCGACGTTTTCGTTTCGCAATTAACATCGCCGATGGAGGTTCGCAGAAAAACCATCTGATCTGTCAAAATCGCCTGTCATCTGATGACACACGTCGAGATCTCAAACTGAATCGAAATCTTCTGAAAAAAACATGTCTACCGCTTGTCATCGATACAATATTTTGTTGGCTGTGTTCTCTATTTGCTCCCGGTTTGTTCAACGACGCTGACAGGAATAGCAATATCAAAAGCGGGCTGCTTTGTGGTGCACCTTTAATCAAAATGTTAACAAAAATTGTCATCCCCCGCACCGGTTCCGATGTTGACATTTCCAAATTGGCTAGCAAACATATGTCCTGCACACATCCTCCCACTGAATGTCTGTCTGTGTGTGTGTGTGTGTATGTGGCTGAAGAGGATTTTTTATTTCATCCTTGTGTCGCTTATTTACTCGTCTGCGGGGACGGTGTTATAAACGATTGACAACAAATGTCATTTTTTTTTCTGCAAAAAAAAAATAAAGTTTATCGGCTGATGGCCTACTGGTGGATCAGGAACGAGCAGAGGAGAAAGAAAAACGAACGTCACAAAGTTTGCTTGCAATCAATGGCAAACATGGCGGGAAATTTCGTGGCGGATATCGGGGTTGGAAACGATACAAATTGTTTGCCGTACACATTAGAGATACGTGAGTGAAAATTGGAATCGGAAAAATTGTGATTCGAGAGATTAGTTTGAGATTTGAGATTTGATTTTGTTCATCGTTGGTTCTGATGAGAGATTCAACAGGAATCTACACTTTTGATTACACAACTGAAAAACCACCAGCAAAAGATACTCACCCTTATGCATCTGATTCTCATGTTTTCGACACTTGGCTCTTCTGTTCTGGAACCAAACCTGCAAATAAAACAAAAAACACTCCATGAGACGTTGAAAACAGATTTCAAATTAGCAACCATCACGGCGGACGAAGGAAAGAGAGAAAGAGAAGAACAACAAAGACCATGTAACAGGTTCGAATAGAATCCCGCCCATCCTCCAGCTCACAGTTACTGGCCAGTAAATCATACAAATTGTCTCGTAAATCAACAATACCTTACGTGTTGCGAACTTTATAATGCATAGCTTGCATCTGCACAACGAGCAAAAATTCAACTTCATCTGAATTACACAACAGATGAGAGAGAGAGGTTCTTTTTTTCTCCTTTCAGTTTTTTTTGCATTCGTCCTTAAGCCAATGGAATCATCGTGTGTGTGGCTGTGTGCTTGGTTATGTGGCCATTTACTATGTCCAACATTCAATTTCTGTGCTCGTGAAGGTATCATGGGTGGATTGGAAAACTTATAAATAATCTTCTGCTTCACCCACTCGCTTGGTATTGAAATATCCCTGCCTCTGCCCCTAGATCCGAGGAGATTTGCAGGGAATTTTTGCAATTTGCAATTGAAGTAACATGCTGGATGAATGTTTGCGTTCATGTATTGGCTACTGTGCATGGAATATAAATTTGAATGTCCAGGGGAAGGACATACTCGTATGCTCAGGGATGGCTCATGGGTGGCTCATGGCTGGCTCGTAGTTCAAGGCGGAATGGAATTGATATTATTTATGTTATTGTGAAGTTATTTATTCGATGTGCAAGCAGATGTCCACGGCTCTGAGGGAACGCTTCTTGGCGCCCAACGATGGACAATGTCCTTTAAATTGAAGGAGGAAAGAACTGAGTGCCCTTTTCGTGGACATTTGTTGAGTTCTGTGAACTTCTCTCGTTTTCTTTTGACTAGACTTTTGAGCAGACGACGACTATGTGCCCGTGGGACAAAATAAAACGACGTGATCTATCTTTCGCCCGTGGGACAGCACAAAAAAGAACGCCCACGAACGCTTGTTGATTTGTCCACCCCGGACTGTGCACCATCAAAAGAAGAAGGATACTTTTGTAGACGTTGAGGTCTGTCCTTACTTTTCTCACTCAATGTGCATCATTCCCCCCCTTGCACTAATGGCTCACTAATTTATTATCAAAGACCACCCTCATCCTCATCAATAACCCTGCGTATCTATTAGCAAAATAATCGTTTCCTAATACACCCGTCGCTCTCTCGCCCCACACCCTCACAGCATAGAACAAAGTCACATTAAATAAATAAAAATTCCACAAGAACAAGGATAATTCGTAAAGTGCTACACTCCGACATCACTGAACACACATCCCTCCCCCTAATGGGGTGACATATAAAAATCTGAGAGTCATAAATAAAAGTGTCGCCATTTCGGGACTCCCAAAGGCGAGGAGATACAATTTGCAGAAACACTTAGTTTTATATCGGCACAGAGACTGACTGTATTACGTGCCATCCTCGTAAATCCATTGAACCGTCACCCTCCCGAGGGCGCTGGAGAGTAAAGTTTTCCATCACTTCAAGTTCAACTTGTAGCCAGCACGCAAAGAGAGAGAGCAAAACCGAGAGGACACTCTCGTTCACCCTATCAATCTCATCGTGGTGTCTTCTGCGACACCCGATTCTTCTTAAGGGAGTCACTACTTCGATTAAGTGGTGCGGTCAGATTTAAATGTCAGCCCGAGCTGGTGGTGACTTATCGCCTGTCGAATTTCCCGGAACGTAATTAATCTCAATTGATTGTCCTCGAGTGGACATTCATTTTCACTTACCTGGACTCTGGCTTCGCTGAGGCCCAGCCGCTGGCTCAGTTCTTCCCTCATGAACGCGTCCGGGTAGTGGGTCTCTTCGAAGAGGCGCTCCAATTCGTTGAGTTGCTCGAGAGTGAAGTTTGTGCGGGAGCGACGCTGTTTGCTGCTTAGACTTGCGTTCTGATTGGACGAGATGCCACCTTCGGGAGACATGCAAACATCCTTCGGGGAGTGACTGTTGCGGTGGATGGAGTTCGGTAAGACGGTGGGCAGGGCGGCTGTACTGACGGCTGACGGTTGCGGCGAATTGCTGTTGTCCGAACGATCGTTGATGGTGATTGGACTCGATGAGGAGTCGAGGTTTTCTGTTGAAAAAAAGAAGAAGTTGAGAAGTTGTGGCTTGAAAAGGGACTAAAGTTTTTGGATTTTGGGCGTCGATGAGCAGGGTAAACTTAGATTTTGAACGAATAATACGACATTTCTTTTTCCCCACTCGTGGGAGAACAAAAAAACGGCACAGAACGAATTGTTGTTGAGACGCTAGGCTCAAGTCCCGTGCAGGTTCATTGAGGTATGTCCCCTCTTGAATCTTGAAGCTAGAAAAGAGTGACACGGACGACGCTTTTCATCAAAGAATCCACACACAAGGCTTTGACTTGACTTAACAGCGCATTAAGCCAGACGCAAACGAAGTTTTTTGTATGATACTTGGTTCAGATGTCAAAAAGGAGCGCGGAGAATGGAGACTAGACTGCGAACTCTACGAGATGTCAAGAAGGAACTCAAAGAAAGGAGACAAGACTGCGATCCCTAGGAGATTTCAAATTGGTGTACGGAAATTGGAGACTTGACTGCAAACTCTATGAGACGTCAAGATGGAGCACCGAGAGTGGAAACTTGACTGCGGTCTCTACGAGATGTCAAAAAGGAGCATGGAGAATGGAGACCTCGAACCGTAGCTTCGGAAAGATTGAGCCAGCTTGAGTGAGAAATACAGTGAATCTTCCCTTTGCGGACATATCCGGTATGCGGACACATCCTCTACGCGCACAGATCGATTGAACGGACAAGTTTTCCCGACGAACGTCTCCCCTAGGCGAACAAATCTTGTGTCACCGTCGCTGTCCATCGAAGCCACTGTAGTTTCAGGCTCACCACAGATTACAGCAGAAGATGAATAAAGATGGCATCTATCTAAATAAATCTAAAGTTGCAGGTTCGAAGAATAAAATGGAAGAACTTGTGCGTCAAATTATGTCCTTGACACCAAGGACGGTTTTCTCTCGTCGTTCCAACGCCTATTTTGATAATTTTAAAGAACAGGTCTAAAATCTCTCACCTCCTTCTGTCTCAGATGACAGTTCTGTGGCAACTTTTCAATTTCCCCACTTTATGAGTTCAATTCGTCAAAAGATTTCACCCTTCTTCGCTCGAAAACTCTGTACTTCCAATCAAATGATCAGTTACATATGTTCTGAATAAAATCGGAAATTTAATAAATTGTAAATCTCCCACAAGCCGCTTAAGGATCACCCCCATTTTGCTGAAAATTATTACACCATTTCGGTGATAAAATATGAACAAATGTTTCCCTTTCTAAGTCCTCCCATTTTTTGCAAGGAAAACGAAGACGAGGAGTCACCCTTTCGCAACCAACCAGTCCTTGACATCACACACACACGCACGGACGCATGTGTCACGCACGCATATGCAAACGAACTCACGCTCCGGCATTTACTTAATAAAATCCCCAAATCAAACCGAATCAAGGTCGCACCGAGGAGAGGTGGACAGGATTTATTGTTCCCCAGGGAATCAGCGGGATCTCATCCAAATGAATTTGAGTTCAAAATTCTATCTCTCCCTCTGTGTGTCTGTTGACTGGTGGAGGAGGGGGAGTTTTGTCCGGCCCATCGGTTGCGATTAAAAAATCAATTATTTAAATTTCCAGAAATTATCACATTGGACACAATCATAATTCAGTCGTCACTTGACAGCGATTACAGCGCCATTAATCTCACAGCTGTCATTTATTGGATGTGGTTGTGTCACAACGTTGAAATGGATATCCCGGGACTTTGGCTTGACTTGTTGCCGGCGGAGGACTGGAAGGAAGGAGTTTTTGATTTTCGCAAATCATTCATCATCTGATTTTGGATGAGGCGGGGACGGAGAATCGAAACGCGTGTCAGACAGACTGACTGTGGTGAGCCTGTGGGTGTCTACGCAACTGTCGACCATGACCTGCCGATGGTTTGAGGGAGAAACCACTAAATTTCCAAAATGCTGTCAGTCTGAAGAGGCTTCGGGATTGGAGTAGTGAGCGATGATGTGAAGAAGCCTCTCAGCAAGCCCTCGCTTATTCCCTTTAAAGCAGTAAACCGGAATTCCCTTCCTTATCCCAATTTGACTGTCAACTCGTTGTAATCAACTTCATAATTGAAATCTGTCCCCCCTCTCTAGGTGATCATGCTCAGCAAAATCGATTCGAATTGACTGCGTCTGTCTCGCTCTCTCAAACCTGTATCCAGCCTTGGATTCAGCATTTTCAAGTCAAAATTGAAAATGTTAATTTTCCGAAATAATAAAAGCAAACACCGCTGTCACGGCAGCATAATGTTTTACAATTTCATTAGGGAAGCGTTTCGACGCTTTCCCCATCTCTCTCCCACTCACTCACTCACTCCCACTGACACCATCTGACAGCAACCGGAAGATCCGTTTGTATTGCCCAATTGGGGCACATATTTGCCCGTCATCCTGCCTGTCTGCTCACTGCTGCTGCTGACTGTGACGCTCGGTGTGTGCGTCTGAAAATGCCTCTGCCTTCCTCTGTATTTGCTTAAAAAATTATAATTATCTCTCTGAGGCTTCACAGGAGCGAGCGAGGGAGATGGGGAATGGGACATTGGTACACATTTAATCAAGGATTGGGGTTTCAGTTCGTTACACGTACTCACACACACACACACACCCCCTCATGCAGATGCAGGATGTCTGATGAGTGAGCCAGTGTGTGTGTGTGAGGAAAAGTTGAAAATCCCGGTAGCAGCCAACGACTGAATTCTGTTTGTTTAGGTAAAATGGTGAAGCACATTCCCTGTGAAGGCATGTCCTCTGCCTCGGTCCTGTCCTCCATGGGAGGACATATTTTTGGTGAACATCCTCCCCGTTGGCGTTGGGATAGGGAAGGGACGGATGATAACTACGATGATGGCTGGTAATTCAATTATGTTATTTCAATTTCGTGCGCAGTCATGTCGAAGGCAACCGTTTTGTGTTTGCTTTTTCATTAGGCTTTGTGCTGATTGTGCGTCTTTTGGGGACACATTTTTTTTGTTCATCCTCCTATTTCCTTCCCTTTGGAGGCCTTGACCGATGGTGGGAGGAGGCGCTGGAGAGTGGGAGGCTTAAATTGGTTTGCAAGGATTTCCTCTGTTTTTTCTGAAAAATGATTAAAACTGAAGCTTTGTTTTGTATTTGATTTTGTTTGGAGCTGATTTAGAGGATATTATGGTTGCATCATGGAACGGTCAGAACTTACATCCAGTTCAATCTTGAAGCTTGGAAAGAGAGTGGCAGGGACGATTCTATCCCTCAAAGAATCCACTTGCAGGGCATATTGACTTAACAGCGCATTAAGCCAGACGTTAATGAAGCTTTTCGTAGGATATTTGGTTCAGCTGTCAAAAAGGAGCACGGAGAATGGAAACTTGCTTGCGAACTCTACGAAATGTCAAGAATGAAGCGGAGACTGCGAACTCTACGAAATGTCAAGATGGAGCACGGAGAATGGAGACTTGACTGCAAACTCTACGAGATTTCAAAAAAGTGCACAGAAATTGGAGACTAGTTTGCGAACTCTAGATGTCGAAATGGCGCACGGAGGATGGAAACGAGACTGCGAACTGTACGAGACGTCAAGATGGAGCACGAAGAATGAAGACCGCGAACTGTACGAGACATGGGTGCATTCAATGCAAACTGGCAAAGCTCTGCACGAACAGTACTACTCTGGCCACAACGAATCTGTGGATTCCAACATACACTGCTAATTTTGAATAAAATAATTGCCTCCATTTTGTAATCATTTTCCACTTACACTTCTCATCATTCCCCATAGCCTGTCTTTACTGCGAAATTTCAGCTTGGAATCCACTTCCCCAGCATCTCCCCCTCTTCCCCCACCCCCTCAAGAACTCAAATTCAAAACAAAATCTCAGTTAATTAATTAATTGCCATAATAAAAGTAAGAATCCCTTAATTAAGTGCCTTGTTCTCGGGCAACTAAACAAATTGCCAGAGGATTAAGTTTTCCGACGTTTTACGCGCGCCATCTTCCCTTAAAACCGACAGTGCCTGCCTCCCTTTGTGAGTGTTTGTGTAGTCAAGCAAAACACACCCTCCTGGCCCCGGACTGACTTAAAATTCACTAAGGAGGTGCTAAACATGCTCGGGAGTTATTCGTTTATTCAAATAGACGCAGTCTTTGACTAGTCTTTTCGGCGTTTTTTTTCTTCGTTTGACGTCATCGTCTTTCGTCTAATTACATTTGAAAACAAATTAAACCACGCCAAAGGACAGGCACTATTTTGGGACGAAGTGGTGGAAGCCTGGGTGGGATTAACCCTTTTTTGTGGGGGTGGGCAGGTTGAGATGCGAAGAGACTTCGTTTAATTAGGGTAATTGGAGGTGAAATTTTAACTAAATACAAAACCAACGGATCTAGTTCGTTAGGGAAGAAAGGTGATAAGCCTTGATGCTTTGAAGTGGAGTTATACGCCTTCATGAAGAGGGAAATGATTTGGTTTCACTTCTGTTCTCTGTTTGAATACACAGTTTATCGGAGTCACAAGGATTCGTCGGTCTTTCAAGCGCTTCCTGCGGGCGTTTTACACCAGATTTCATCCACAAAATACTCTGCAGCTTCTGACAGAAAACAAGAAGAATCTGGTGGCTCAAGGTTCTCACAACGCAACGATTGAAACAAGCATTTCTTTAAAAGGAAAATCAGTTCCCCTTTGGTCCGTTAACTCAGAGGCTAATCGACAGAAGCGCCTTCTCCTGTCTCTCAGCACTTCATCTTTCAAACAGAACAAGTCCTCCCGTCTTTAAAGCAAAAAAAAAGAAATCTCAAGAGAAGTCTTCGAGAAGGCGACAATTCCATAGTTGACCAACAGAAATCTGACACTCGAATGGCCTTGAGAACGCTTCAAATAGGTTCTTCACCACGGGCGGTAATTGCTTTGATTTGAAGCACAAGTTTCAGCAGCAGCCAAAGTAGGCTCTTCACAAGAAGAACTCCTATACCAGCGCCGTTAAGCTTCCGTTTAATGGTTAGGTTCAGGGGGCCGACTGCAGGTTGGCAGTCTTAGGCCCATTGTGGTAATCCTTTAATGCTTCCACCAACACAATCTGCTTTTGAGTCTGTCCTTTACAGTCTCCTTCTTGAAATTCTCCGTCACGGACACTTCAATTCAAAAAAACCCCTCAACTCTTCCCCAAAACCTTACCTTCATAATATTCAGTTCGATTGTTGCACTCAGGCCCTCCGTGAAACCTCTTCTCCCTCTCCCCCTGTTCGATCTCGAACTTCACAACATCCGTCGGCTGTATCGCCTTATCACTTTTCTCTCCGGAGCCACTCAAAAACATTCGCGCACTTCCGTCGGCATTGCACTCCTTCGCCGCACGAATATTCACCCCAAATCCCACAGCCCTTGCCCGGACCGGAGGAGTCTCCAGCGCCTTGACGTGGATTTCCTTCTCCAAATTCGTCACCCGTATGAGATTCAAAGCTGAGGTTTTCGGTTCGGTTTGTGTGATTGACGTGAGGGAAGCGGAAAACGTTGACGTTGACAGAGCCGTCGGCTCCGCAGACCCTAAATGAGAATTGGAATTGATCTTTAGAAGGTTCCTGCCAAACCTGGACTGATTCCAAGCTCTACCTATCTCCTGAAATCTGCGCTTCGGCGAGTCGGATATGAGCCAGTTCTTGGTCTGAATCTGCTGACGACTTTCGAGGGGTTTTTCGGCGGTTTCACTCGGTTTCACTAGCGACAGGGGACGCACGTCGCTGATATTGTTGTTATCCTTGTTCTCGGTTCCGGAGAGGTCTGTGATGTCGATGTCAACAGACTCCTCGTCCTGGTCAGTCTCTAGATTGCCGTTTATCGAAATCACATCGGAGCACTCGTCGATTTTGGTTGTCACCCGCGTGACGGACATCGCACTCAAAAGGTCCTGCACCCGCGAACTCGTGGTGCTATTGTACTCGAACGACTTTGTCACAAACTGCGCCAACTGCTCCATTTTTTTACGGTCACTTTCGCTTGCGGACGGGATGGAGAAATTTAAAATTCACACTAAGCCACGGGAATGATCGGTGTCCTTATGAAAACGGCGCGCGGCTATTCCAACTCGATTTACATCCGCATTACATTAACGACCCGACACAAATGATGCTGTTTTATGATTTCGAAAATGGTTGGAGCTCCGCTGTGCCCGGTCGCGCCAACAGCAACCCCCAATTCGAAACAGCACCAGTGGTGCACAGACTAGACGACTGCTATAATCGAAATGGGTGCGCATAACTACCCTCGAAAATGAATATGCCACTCGTCCTGTCTCCCTCCGCCGCACAGGGCGCGCCTGAGAGGGAAGATAAAATGGTACTCGGCATTCGATGGGGCAGCAGTTTATGGGGAAAGTGTGTCCCTTCGGTGTCTTTGGAGTTAAGGCCTTGAAATAAAACGCAAACCAATCACATCCCCCACTCGTCCACGGTGTATTTTGCAATTAGAGAGTGTAAAAAATCACCCCCATCCCCCGTGACATCCTCGTAATTTGTTTGTAATTTTAATAATTTCCATTCACCGTGCACTCACCGACGGCAGTCGGAGGCGCCGGAGGTGGCTAAGGAAAGCGCATGATTTTCCATTGGACTAGACACGCTTTCATCCCCCACGAGCAGTTGTCCTTTTCCAACCCTCGTCGTCCTTTGTTTTCTCTTGTCTCTCAGCACCATTCAGTCGCGCTCACCCCGGCGGTGTGGGGCGAAATTACAGCCTTACTTAAATATTATTGGTTATGGCGATGGCGATGTGTAAGCGGGAGAAAGGGAAAAAAAGGTGTTTTAACAAAAGGGGGTGGAGTTTTGTCGAAAGGATTCTTTCGCGTTTAATATGTATATTAAAGGTATCATGGATAAGTAGGTCGGAGATGTAGTGCTCGTTTTGTAGGCGCGGTAATGGATGTAAATCACTACACACAGTTCCCGTGCGCGTGTTGGTGGTGGAAATTTATGTAAATGCTGCGAAATTAATATTAGATGTAAGTTAAATTGTTATTAAGTATTTTATTTTATTTTTCGTGCTCCTTCCGCTTCTGCTGGCGATGGTGTTTATTTTATGGTCGGGGCTGAATTGGAATTGATATGAATCTGTTTGCTTCTGGTTGACAAATCCGTGTTGGGTTTACTTTTCACATTTATTTTGTCGCTGACACATTGATTGAGGGGATATCTTGTAGCTTCTGGTTGTCTCTCTGTTTGGAGAGGTTCATAAATGGGATTCTTGAGAGAATCAATTTGATGTATGAGAAGTTGCTTCAGTTGGCAGTCAGATGGCTTTTATTTGTTTGATTTTTTTTAAAGAACGTCCTGAGTCATTTGCCATTTCAAGTCCATCTAAATTTAAAAGTCTCTGCTCCTCATGGTTTGTCCAGATTTGACAAGTGATTGGCCTTGATTCGAGGAATTTCCTGACTAATGTAAGGACAGCTCAGAAATGTCGGCGAAATTGCAAGGGATTTGGGCCTTCTTTGGATCAACTTCTTCTACTTGTGGCGCTACAGTCCGCGGTGTAATTGGAGCTCAACCAAGAAGCTCCTGCAGCTAGCACGATCTTCTGCAGACTGTCTCTTGTTGCACACGCTGAGTTGGTTGAGGTCTCCAGTTGTGTGCTCATCTTAATCGTGGACGTCCTCTGTTGTCCCACAGAGTTAGAGTCGAGGACATCGAAGAGCCACACAAAAGTGTATGAGGTTGCTCTCCATTTGGGTGCGCAACCTCAGTCTTGGCCGTTGACGTCCTCTGTTGTCCTTGGCGTCCCTTGCTGCTGTAGACGTCCTCCGTTGCCTTCGATATCCTCTGTTGCCATGGACGTCCTCTGATGCCGCGGGCATCCTCTGTTACCGTGGACGTCCTTTGTTACCGCGGACGTCGTCGACTTCCTTACTTTTTTGAGTCCATCGTCGGCATGAGAATCAACAAGGAGGGACATTTTATTTAAAGTTATTTTTTAACTACAAACTGTATGGGCTTTTGCCTGCATGGACAGCCCTGCTTTAGCCCGAGGAATCTGCAAATCCGCGCTCGTGGGGCACACACAAGTGAAGAAGGACCTTAGCTAACTTGGAGTGCGTAATTGGAGGCAGCTGGCTAAAGGTCGTTGCAACTGCAGAGCTGGAGAGAGTTGGTTGATGACGATGAGACATTTTTGGATTTTTTTTTCTTATTTTGTGGCAAACCATAGGACGTCCTCTGTTACCGTGGACGTCCTCCGTTGCCGTGGACGTCCTGTGTTGCCATGGACGTACTCTGTTGCGTTGTCTCAATGGTCCGGAGTCAAAGATTTTCTGGGGTGGAGCAAACTTTTGAATCAACTGGTATTTGTGAGCGATTTATGAGCTGCAAGCAGCAGAAAAGGAACTGAATGGTTGCTGAATGGTTGCCTGAGTACCATATGCCATAAATATCGCCTCCTTTATTCACCTCTCTAGTTCCAACTAGAACATCAAATTTACTAAGCTTCCCATAAGACTCACAGGCTCAGGCGATCTCTCTCTCTCATCTTGATTCTTCCGCCGACTTTTAGTTTCATCTTTAGGTAAAACACTTCCTTAGAAAATTCACTCAACTCCCATTCAAAGCAATCGTTGCCAGATAAGCAAAAATTCAAGTGTTCAACTCAGACGTTACGAAAAATGAAAAATTCAATTTTCTCAAATTTTCAACGATTTCCAGCGAAACTTTTGATGGAAATAACTTCAATCATCCTTTTCCCACCCACCACCAGCATTCGAAGCCAAAATTTCGGTTTAATCGCAAAGAAAATCGACTTTTGGAAAAATTACACTTTTCACACGAAAAAATGCAGTCAATTGACAACACAAATGGGTCGCCTTTTTTTGCTGGAAATGAACGAAGTTTCGTCGGAGTGGACTTTGATGGTTGCAAAGTTTTGTGAATTTCTCGAGATCAAGGACGAATTGAAGGACATGGGATATCAGAATGGAAAGGAAATTAAATGTAGATACATACGTATCGAGGTAGAATTTTTTAAGTGGAGTGCCGTGGTTGGTTTTTTAGAAGCAAAGTTCAAAGGATCGTACCTTGTCGTAGGAAATGCATGATCTTGGAAGACATGATGTTTTCCGAGTTGATTTTCTCGATAATTAGGACGAATTGGAGATTGTGTCATATCAAAATGGAAAAGAAATTGAATGTAGAAGCGAAATAAGGTATAATTTTGTAACGTGTGTGCGTGGTTCGGTATTTAGAGGTGACTTTCGGAGGATCTTTTTCGCATGAAATGTGTGATCTTGGGAGACATGATGTTTTGTGACTTGAAACGTCGGAAGTTCGTCTTTATTTCTATCCTGGCGCACTAAGAGCTGGAGTTCGAAAATATATACCCAGCAGTGTTTCAACTTCCTTGCTAGACAGTGGTTGCTTCAATGCCCATGTCCACTCAACGGATTACTGCCAAAGTATGGGTCGACCAAACAGTTTTCTAAATTGTTATTTTTCAAAGTTTCTTCACAAGCAAACCCACATCTGTCCTGTCACATGTTCGAAGTCGAATACTTTGTATTTCCCTGCATCCCCAGCTCGCCCAAAAACGTCGAAACACACATCGACGACTTGTACTTTCTTTTGCCTCTCCCGCAAGGAATTTGCATTCCACCACCCGTCTAGGGACGGCTGGGAGAGTATTTGCATATCTCCCCGCCCCATTCACTCCATCTCACAAATTACACTCCAAACCATAGCAACCGAAATCCTTTCGTTGTATCCTTCAAGTCTCCGCAGCATTCGTACCCCGGCACGTCTGCCATGCCGTCTCCGTCCGTCTAACCCGTTCGCCTGTGTGTGCCGAAACTTCGGTTGCAATTAATTAGAATCGAGATACAATTCCCCAAATGTAAACATTTAATTACTTAATTGAGCTTGCAATCAAATTAAGTTTTTGGAAATCTCAATTCACGAATAAATTGACGAAAAATGAAGACGACCGAATGCCTTGAGGTCGGATTTGGATTTTATTTTTCATCCTTTTTGATTGATTTCACGGGCGGAAATGACTTCATTAAAATTCGATAAAATTAAAATTCAACACAGCGGCAGAGGTGGTCGTGGCTCCACCCATCCGGGGTGGGCATTGGGAAGATGCAAAAGAAATCGTTGGCACCCTTAGCGGAATTAAATTGCTTAATGTAGCGTCACAAAATCAAGTAATTACAACTTTGAGTTATGACTTGAGAAGTTCTGCTTCTTTTTTTATGGTCTCATAGTTGCTGCAAGGACACACTGGCATTTATTGTTTACAATTTCCTGGCACCGTCACGTTGTCTCATGAAATAAATTTGCAAAACGGATTACGTTGTGGTTTGGCCGATTGGAGAGATGCATTTTTATTCAAATTGTTTTTTCATTGCTGGTCCTGCTGCGGTGGGTGTGGTGATATTTATGAGCACAAGGATATGCTGAAGGGGCTGTTTTTTAAGCTGCCCTTAATGCTAGTGCAGAGAAAGTTAGTTTGTGGATCGAACTGATGGAGGAATGCTTTCAATTGCTACTGAAGACTGTGTTCCGGTGAAAGGATGACAGCTGTGGGTCTTTTAAAAGTTGTTAACTTTGGACGGGAATAGACTGCTTCTTTTTCGAAAGAATTTAATGTTTGTTCGCTCACCATAAACTTTTTCGACTCTGAGCTTGTGGGACAAGGCAACATATGACGTCCACGGCAACGAAGGATGTCCACGGCCACGGAGGACGTCCACCGACACGGAGGACGTCCACGGCAACGGAGGACGTCAATTTGATGTGCGAAACTGGAGACATTTAGAAAAACAATCGCAATGGTTAGAGGAGCTTGTTGGTTGAGGATCAAATTCACCCCGGACTGTAGCGCCTGTAGCGTCCCGACCTATGTGTGCAATCGCAAAGATGAGAGGACATCCCCTCTTGCCTCTGTTGCCGAGGAAGACGAAGAGTCACGGTTTTGTTGATTGAGGTACCTCTCCACTTATGTGCGGCACCTTAAAGGACGTCTTCTGTTGCACAGCTCAACTAGACGATTAGGCACTAGGGCTTTGTGCTTTGAGAAGCAGAGGAAGATCTGTAAGGAGATTACACTGAAGAAGATCCGTACAAAGATTCCACGGATGCGAGAATACGTGGACTTCTTCCAAAGGTTGAAGGCAGACACAGATTCCAACTCGAAACAAAAACAACTTCACTTCATTCAAAATGTATTTTTATTTTCGTACACCATGTCTTGTTGTCTGACTTATGAAACTAGTTTTTAATTATAATTCCTCCCATCTAGTAATTATACAATAAGTATGCAGTTTTAATTAATCTTTTTCTTGTTTACTATAAATCACCAGTATTTTCACGTCCTGCTTCATCTGCAGTGTTCTCATTTTTTCTCCTTCTTCTTCCTTAATTTTACAAACTCTTAGTTGACTACGAAAAATAAAACGAAAGTGCACTCTTTTCTTAAAAATGTTCAACTCTCAGCTACACATTTAGTAAATCTAACCGCTAAACATACAAGTCTATGTTCTAGGATAACTTATGGATAACATTTCTTGTGAGTGGACACGAGGTGCGTGTATGTTCTCTCGTCTTATTTACAATTTACATTTGGAATTTGTTTCTTTCTCTTTCTTTTGATGCAGACTTGTGCTTTTTTGTTCTATTTTTGAGATGGTGTGGGAGGAAATGAAAAGCGGAAGGATATTCAAGTGGTTACCTTCTGGTGACTGTATTTATGCTAGGTGAAGTCTTTAGGCTATGTGTGCTTGGTTAACTATGGGGAAGGAAGCTGCTGATGGTGAAGTCGATTGGAGTGGAAGTGCTTGTTGAGGAATTCTTTTTTTTTTGGAGACCAATCAAATTCACCTCCTGTGAAATAATTCCATTTTGATACTCTGGGCTATTGGACTATGGTTAAGAACCTTAAAACTACTTGGAGATTGTTAACAGATTAAGATGTGTCTGTACATTTACTTAGAAAACATTTGAAGTCTAGTGAACACGGATACGTATGGATTCATTGTGGGCTAAAAGAAGAAAAGAGGATTTTCACGTCGAAGGTGGCGCACATAAGTGGAGAGATACCTCAACCAATTTTTCTGGCTCTTCGGCTTCCTCGACTCTGAGTCTGTGGGACGATAAAGATTGCGCACACAACTGGAGATCTCAACGAATTGACCGTGGGCAACTAAAGACAGTCTGCAGAAGTTCTTGCTAGCTGAGGCCCATCAACCAACTCAGCGTGGGCAACTGAAGAGAGTCTGCAGAAGATCGTGCCAGCTGAAGGGGCTCGTTGGTTGAGGACGCAATTACACCTCGGACTGTAGCGCCACAAGAAGAAGAAGTTGATCCAAAGAAGGTCCAAGTTCCTTGCAGTTTAGAAAAAAAGGAACAGCGAAGAATGGCGAGAAAATAAAAACTGCAATTGATTTTTTACGAAAAGAAAATGGAACACTAAGTTTACTCGAATGCTAACGGCATTAGCTTGAAGTGTGAAACTGGAGACTGCTGGCACAGGATTCTGCTAGCTGGGGAGGCTTCTTGGTTTAGGTCTAGGTCCACGTCAGACTGTGGCTCCATAGGAGTTTTGAGAAAAGGATCAACGAAAAATGGCGAGAAAACAAAAAACTGCAATTGATTTTTTCTGAAAAGAGAATGGAACGCAAAGTCGACTCGAATGCTAACGGCAGATATGAATTTTTCCATCAAATTGGAGAAAAACCTCCACCAACGTGTGGTGCGAAACTGGAGACTGCTGGCACAGGATCGTGCTAGCTGGAGAGGCTTTTTCATTGAGGTCTGGTTAACGAAACAATGTTGATGACAGGTAGGAATCATTTTTAAGACAGCTAGCAAAGGGACGTCCTGGCTGGAGAGCCTTTTGGTTCAGGCCCACGTTCGCCCCCAGTCCAAATATGAACTCCACCTTGATTAGTCCAAAAGCAATCAAGTTGATAACTCGGGAAATAACGAATCTGCTCTATAAACACCTCTCTTGTGAGTTTTGCTGTTTGAAGGTGAAACCTGGACAACAGAGCAGATTCTGAGTTCCTTCTATAAAAGGATTCTTCGTGGAATAAACGAGGACCTGTACATGAGGACGGCAAAGGCTGGCGAACTCTTTAAGCTGGAGACAACTTGGATGTAGTACAGAAGATAAAAATCGATCAACAGTAACACTTTGGCCGAGGGCGTCTGCAGGTCGAGAGGGAGGTGAAGAACGATCTTCTCCTATAGAAACCAAGATTCCAAGAAGACTGGATTCAGATAACTGAAAAGACCGAGCCATAGAAAGATCGAACTTCTGCCATAGAGACCAGCAATCGCCTTTGCAAGCAGACTGGAAACAGGGAGCCTTCGACGTCCATCAGTGATTAGCACCTTGCGTCGTTGGCCTAGCAGAACACTGGAGTATTGAATAGAAGAAGATCTTGCGGGATAGGGGCGATTGGTGACTGTTTCTTAAGGAGGTTATGAACTCAAAGTTCGGCTGGGTTGTATATTGATGGTGGGCACGTCGGACGAATGCGAAAGAAGCAGTGAAAAGGAGGGATATCACACCTCAAAGAGGACACAGGTGGTTATGGGTGTCAATCTCCGAAGAGAGACCTCGTGGAATAAGAACAAATGCCTGTCACTGAGACTGCAACAAGGGTCAACTAAACGTCAATCAACTGCAACTAAAACAGACAAACCAAAAGTAGAAAAAATTAAAAAGAAAAATAACTCATTCATTTTGAATTCATAATAGTATTCATTTCAGCGTTTATTTCATATCCCGCCTCATACCAAGGAGGACGACAAAAAGAAAGAAAGAGAAAAAACAAGTGTATATAGAAAGTTTAATATGTATATTGTAACAACTACATAATTATAAATAATTACCAAAGACGAAAAGAAAATATTAATCCAATTGTTTTAAGACTTCAATATACAGAGCTACGGTTATCAATTAACTTTATCCTTTAAATATACATATAAAAATATAAGAAATCATATATTTCGCGTGTGGTTTTGTTTGTGTGTGATTGGATGACGAACGTCTTCGCTTTAATTCTTAGTTTATAAGCAAGTTTTTCATTTAATTTTTTTTGTTTGTTTTTGTAATTAATTGTATTCTTTCAAGGGCGGAGAAGTGAAAAGAAGCCTTTAGTGTTTGTGTGTGTGGGTGTGAATTTGTTGTCTTCTTGTCAAATGTACAATTGCGCTCACGTGTGTGTCTGCGTGTGTTGCTTAACCTCTCTCTTATCTAACGATCTACTTATGGTTTATATGCGATTTCTCAACTTCTTTCAAATCAATTCGATTTAACAGATTTGCTTTATTTATAATATATGTGTGTATATATAACTTAATGTACAGTTTTTTTTTTTTCATTTTTTGCTTCTTTTTTCTTACGTTTGTATAAAAAAACACCAATAATTTCTCTCATCTGCTTACACTTAGGTTTACACTTAAATTTGTAACTCGTTTGCTTTTGTTTTCTGTCTAAATATATATATATGCATCTATTTATACGTTTATGTGTGTTTTGTGGTAACAGTATTACTTCCTTAGCTCCTCTCCCGTGGGTTCTCATTTACATACGTTTCTTTTCCCTACATCTACTCAGATAGACACTCAATTTGCACCCTCAGCCTGCGCGAGTGGGTGCATCTTCTGCTCCTGTTTCGTGCTCGTGTGTGTATCTGTTTGTTCATCGCTTAAAAATAATTTAAATTATTATACTTTAGTAGTAAATTTGCTCTAAACATAGTTTCATATTTTCATTTCACTTCATCTCCTGTTCATCGTTCCCTCAAAATTCATCTTGGTTAAGTAAAAAAGTCTTCCTTTTATACAAAAAAAAAAAGTGTTTTCAACGTAATTACTTTATGCAGTAGTACTTCACTTAGATTTGCTTATGCTTGTGATAAACATTTTCGTAACTTATGCACACTCACCTACGATTAGGATATTATTTTGATTTTTTTTTAGTTTTTTTGTTTTGTTTGTGTTTGTAAATTAGTTTAAACGTAAAAAGAAAACTAAAGTAATTCAGTTGAGTTGTTGTTTGTTTTTTCACGTCTCCCTCTCTTTACCGTGTTTTTGAATGGGTTTGGATTAGAGGGAGCTGCTTGCTTGCTGTTACCTGTAATGAAAGGCTATTACGAGTAATCGGCATCACTGTAGTCATCTTCGTCGTCGTCCGATGAGACGATTTTTCGTTTTTTCCGTTTACTCCGCTGTGGTTGCTTGCGTGATGATGCTTTTGTTGACAGTCGCGTACTCCGCGATGTTGGCGTTGCTGGCATTTCCTGTGAATAAACGGAAGAACAAGGTGAATATATTTATGCGTGCAACAGCTAAGATTTTAGTTGGTTATGAGGGTTTAAAGACATGGACACCACACTTGTGTTGTGCACGTACTGTCTTCTCACGGATGGATGAAGCTAAAGAAGAATTTTAGGAAGATTCTCATGACGTCCACGGCAACAGAGGACATCCACGGCAACAAAGGACGTCCACGGCAGCAGAGGACGTCCACCGTAACAGAGGACGTCCACCGTAACAGAGGACGTCCACCGTAACAGAGGACGTCCACCGTAACAGAGGACGTCCACGGCAGCAGAGGGAGGCTGTTAACTTCGGAATGTAGCATCATCGGAAGAATGCAGAGGGAAACTCTACGAAATCCCTCACAATTCTTCCTCCTTCCTTAACCTCAAACTCCCCATATCCCTCTTCCTCTCCCTAGAGCTCTTCAAACAGAATCTTCAACGAACACACACACACAATTCAGTGACGATATGCACTCATGCAAATGAGTCCGTTGCCTATGAGCGCTTGCGCTCAGCAATGTTTTTCCGAGAACTGTGGTGTTCGTTGGACTTCTGTTTGGACCTCTACACCATCCTTCCTTCTCCTTTCGAAGATTGTGGTCTTCTGTTTGGAGCTCAACACACTCCATCCTCCCCCGTCCTTCACACTCACCTTATGTTGGGCTGGCGTCGAAATCGTCGTATGATTTACACTATTCACATGCGGTGTCCCACTGCCTGGACCCGTGCCGGTACTGCTCTCACCCCCCGCGCCATCGACACCACTCTGATTAGCACCAATGGTTGAATTCAACGCTGGCGTAGACGGAGTATCTACGGATGCTGCGGTATTGTTTAGTCTCGACTTGTCACGGTCATCATCCATGGAGTCCGCATCGTCTGGATCCAGCTTAAGCATAAGCTGTTTAAACTGAAACGAGGAAGAAACCAAAATCAAACCCCTCCTTAGACCCAGTCAAGCCTGAAGACTACTCACATCTAAATATTTTACAACCAAATCCATTTTCTCGTTTGCATTCAGCATCGCCTCGGTTTTGATCACGGACTTCTTGATGACGTCTATCGTCGATGTGGGGTTGAAGTCGGGAACCACCTTCCGCGCGACGGCTTTCTCGTAGATTTTCTGCGTCTCCGACGGCGAGTAACGTGATATCTTGCCATCAGTCAAGCCGTACATGTCTTTCAGGTGCTGCTTGAGGATCAGAAGCAACATACACGCCTGCGCTGATGTTATGCACTTCTGAATCTCGGTGGTGTCCTCTGGCAGCCGCTTGAACAGCACGTCGGGGTCCTCCTCATCGTCGTCGTCTTCGAGGATATCTTCGGCATTCTCTGACGGCTTCAGACATTCCTTGAATGTGGCCAAGAGGTTTGTGCCCGCCATGGAAATCATCAGATCGATCTGGTGGATGAGGTACAGAGGCTCATCTTGCACGGCGTACGGGAAGTAGGCCAGGTTGTCGGCGATGTAGAGCATTTGCCGCAGCGTCGTCTTTTGATCGTCAAACTGCTTGGTGACTGTTTGGACGAGGGCACGCCTCTGTGGCTTCGTTGTGCGCAGCAGTGTGTAGAGGAAGTCATTGAGTGCTGTGGGAATCTGATCGTGTTCTCGTTTGCTAAAGAAAATCAAAGACAAACGTGAGAGATGGTGGTCAGGTTGGAGTGGGAGGGGAGTGACTTACCTGTAACCTCGTATCACAACATTCCTCCCTTTGTCTCCTTGCAGGAGCTCCTGCAGCTTGAAACACAACTGAAGACCGAATTGCACTTTCATGTTGACAAACCCTGAGTAGGTCTTGTCAATCTCCTTCAAGAGAGCATCTGCACGATGGGCAGACTGCAAATAAGGTGTTTAGACAAGACAAAGGAGTTTTGTTTGTGAAGCTTACCTCTTGTTTGGCATCCGTGCTGAGGGCAATGAGGTATGGAACCATCCTCACTGGATGCACCAAACCCTGTCGCAGCACAATCTGCACCACCTTCACTGCCCACAGTCGCACCGCGTCGTCATGATGCAGGAAACAGTCGAGGATGTCTTGCAGGTAGAGCTGTATGATCCTGCTCGCCATTCCCGATGACACATCATTCATCTCCTTCAGATCCTCGGTTTGTTGTTGCTTTTCCCCTGGAATCACAAGCGATTAGAGAGACACCAATCGAGGCGAAGGCCAAGCACACTTACAGTCTTTTTCCTTGTTGTGCATGTATATCTCAGACTCTGTCAGATATATCCAGATATTCCGCATACAGATGATTTTTATACACGCATCAACGCCATCGTTTCGCAACAGATCACAGTAGAATTTCCTCAGTTCAGTGCGCGTCAGATAATCATCGTTCATTACGCAGAATGAGCCGAGTGCTATAAGAGCCTGCTTTCGTATATCATTGTTGGAGCATCGAGTGAAGAACATCAAGCATTCGAATACTTCATCACAGATTTGTGGTGAGAAACCACTTCCTTCACCTGAGCCAATGGTGGAGGAGAAGGAGAATTGAATTGAGGGACACCGGGGAACGAACGCGGACTTACCTAAAACCTTCGGTGACTTAAAGTCAAAGTACCGCATGAGGATACCGATTGTGAAGAGACTCCGCCGAAAGAGTGGGGTGTAGATGTTGTCGATTGAAAAGTTATTCTTTACCACCTGATCACGACTGTTTTCGATGATTCTGTAGAACCTGCAAGGAAACAAGCAGTTAGCGGAGGAGTTGAAGGGAGGGTCTTGCACTGAAACAAGCAGTTAACGGGTGAGAGGGAGGGTCTTTGATTTGCACTTACTTCTGAAAGCAGTCTCTGATCAGTTTGTAGTTCTTTGTCAGTTTATTTACAAGTGCCCCCAAGCAGGATACACAACTGGTGACGACGGCCTGATTCAGCGATACAACTAAAAGCATTAAATGCTCTTCTAAGGAAGCCAAGAACGATTCACTGGGATTCACGATGAGTGGAACAACCTGCAAGGAAACATGGTGCACGTGAATTGAATCAGCTTCGGAAGCATTCGTTGAGAGTGAGAGAGAATTGGGAGTGCGTTCGTCTTACCTGCTCGAGAATATCCGCAACAGAGCATATGAACTTTGGCGCTGTCGCCGAATGGCACTTTATGTTTAAATACGGTTCAATTGTGATGGCATGTCGCACCAGCAGCTGCGGTCGAACCTTAGCCAGGAGATGCAGTGTTGTTATACAACCCAACATACGAGCATTGTCGGTGTCCTCCAATTCGATCAGACGTGTCACCAGACCGTCGGCCAGCTGCTGACATGCCAGGACTATCTCCGGTGCCGGCTCGGTGTTCTTCTTCACCGCCTCCTGTGTGTTGCCGTCTGATTTGAGCATGTTCTCTTTTGGAGCGAAAATCTGTGTCAAAATAAAACGTTAGTCAACTCTGAGGAGAAGTGATCGAAGCTGATGGACTTACGCTGACGAGAAGACCCTCAAGCCAAGTGGTGCCAGTGTCATGGGCTGTGTTCACTACATCGATGATTTGATTGATTTTTCGTTGTATACCGTGCTGTGGGAAGTAAAAGAACATTATACCACCTCCTCCTTAAGTTTCTCCGACTTACCCTGTCATTTTCCTTGCACGGCGTAAACCACATCTTCATGAACACCTCGGTGACCAGTTTCTGGATGCCCTCCTCGTCATTCACCCGCCGGATCATCTTCACACAGATCTCCGGGATCTTCTCGAAGTCGGGGTATTCGATGCAGATATCCCGAAGGATTTTTATCACCCTCTTTCGCACCGAGACGCCGGTGTCCTGCAAGCAGAAGATCAGTCTCAAGAGGTCGCCTTAAGCGTGCCTGTCACTTACCAATATTCTCGTGGATAACATATCATAATACTGATCGATCAACTCTTCATTGCTCAGCACAAACTTCCCTACTAAATCGACTGCAGCTTCGCGCACCGAGATGGCAGCGTCCAAGAACTTCTGATTGACCCCCATTTGCATGTCTTTGCGCTTAAGTACCATCGGATCGACCTCAACGATATTTGCTAAACATTTCATTGCACGTGTTCGCACAGCTATGGAGGGCTCACTGCAAGGGAGAGGAGAACACTCTTTTGATGAACCACTCCGTGAGGTGGTGACCTCAAACCTGATACTCACTTTACAACTAGAATTATTTTCTGCAAGTACTTATCGAAGGACTGACTGAAGGGTCGCTTGCTCGCCAAATACTGTGCAATTAAATGCGCATTGTTATAGTCTATGTAAGTCTTAATGTGTTGTGATGTGCAATTCATGTCGGAGTAGGGCTTGATCTTGCTGAGGAGATACTTCTTGCGATCCTCGAGAACATTGAAGATTTCCAGATTCAACTCCTGATCGGTTGTGTCATTGTTGCTTCGAGATTTTCCATTGCCACCAGCGCCACCATGTTCGGAATCTTCATCATCGTCTGTGCTGTTGCTGTCTGACGACGATGCCGATGACTCACCTAAAAAATGGAAATTTCGAATGGAATTTGTGTTTACACAGACTTCCGCGAGCGAGGTTACCTTTTCGTCTCTTTTTCTTTGCCGTCTTCTTCTTTCTCGAGGCGTAGCCCTTCTCGCCATCGGCTATTCGTCTTCGCTGATAGATAATATCACGGTACCACTGCGCTAAATAGAAATGCCTTGCGTAGTCCCAGATGAGGTCCTCTTCCTGTGCATTCACGGCTAAAAAATCGAGAAGGATCTTCTGCAGGAACTCCGTGCGCTCCTCCTCGGGATCCAGTTGAATTTTACTCTAAAACAACACAAATGAACCCCATGTCTGAGAAGTGAGATGATTCCAGGACTTACATTGACTATCGGCAAGTCTCCCTCCTTCTCCTGTTCGGCCTTGATGCACTTGATCATCGAATCAATGATGTTCACCTTGCATCGCGACTCGACAGCGTCCTTGCGCAATCGCGCCGCCACAATGCCCAAATAGTCCAACGAAACCAGACGAATGCTCTGCTCAATTGACTTGTCGGAGACATACTTCACCAGCAGTGTGCCAAGCAGACTGAGCAGTAATTCCGACGCTGGCCATTCTGGCTTATTCACAGTGGCGAGTAGGTCGTGAATGAAATTCTCGAACAGCGGACGGAAATCGGTTTCATTCGAACGGGTTTTACACTTGTTTAGGAAGGTCGTTAGGAAGTTAGCACCTATGCTGACGGCAACATCGTATTTCTTCAGCACGAGCACGTCTTTGTTGTCTTTTTCGACTTTTTCCGATGAATCAATCGGCTCGACGGGTGCCTTGAGTTTCTTCGAGTTGCGCAGCGGTTCGTAGATTGTGTCCGGAAGTATGGTTGCACATTGGATTAGTTGTAGGACAAGTGCGGTCACCATTTGAATGTTGCCACCATTATTGCTGAGCTTGAAAGGTCGGAGATTCTTCTTCGATGATGGCAGACGGTCAATGGACGCTAGAATGTCACCGAGTATGCTGCTGCGCATTTTATCATACTTCTCCTTACGAAAGATCTGCAAAAGAAGAGGGACGAGTGAGAACTGGAACAGACACTGCTTGCGAGGGGGATTCATACCGTGGTAACCAACTCCAGGCAGACAAACTGCAACGTGTCAATGTTGTCCACGAAGAACGGTTCAATTGCCAACGTGGACAGCGGCAGGACGATGGTGTCCACGAAAATGCATTTATCGAAGAGGGTCACGAAGACCTTCATCAGCTCCACGGCCTTTGAGTACAGCAGCTGGAGGCTGCGGTTGTGATTCTGTTGTGCCTTGGTTTTCTTTCGATTGTCCACCTTCTTCATGCTCTTCACGGTGTACACGGGATCGTACGAGGGGAATATGGTTTCGCGCAGTTGAAACTGAACGAACTTGATGATCAGCGAGATGTTGTCCTCTTGCAGAAATTTCAAATCTCTCGCAGTTGAGTATATATTGCAGATAAGGAGGCATGCCTCGATTGCATTTAGAATCTTTTCCATCACTTCCTCGTCAATGATTTCATCCTCGTCGTCCTGAAACCGAACAGAAGCAGATGACGATGAGTGGGTGTGAGGAGAGAGGGGGTGGGAGGAGAGAGTTGGTGTGTGGAGAGAGTGGGTTTGAGGAGAGAGTGGATGTGAGGAGAGCGTGGGTGTGAGGAGAGAATGGGTGTGTGGAGAGATTGGTTTTGAAGTGCTTACCGGTCCAGCAGAGTAGTTCTTTGCCAAGTAAACATTCCTCATCGCGTAGTTGATGAGCAGAGTGAGTTTGTTCTTCGGAATCGAGTCCAGAACCATCTTCGCCTTGAGCTTGGCCACATCGTTGCTCATCACGTTCAGCATTTTTGGTGAAATGCATTCGATGTTCTGATCAACTTCATCTGAAAGGTGGAGGCGGATGTGAGAGATCGGACTGGCGATTGGCGACTCTTCTGCGGCTTACCTGATTCGAAGTTCGGCTGTTCGGTGTCGTCGAGCTGCTCAATGATCTGCTCCATGTTCTTCATGAACTGCTGATAGGTCTGCGACCGCATCACCTCCTCCTTGGAGCACTTCGGAGCCGGCGGAGCGATGTTGCGTTCAACTCGACGCACCTTCGGCTTGGAGACTAAATTCGGAAGTGCCAACAGCAAGAGAATAAACAAAAAAAGAGAAAAAAGAATTCGCATTGATTATGACTCTCGTGACTGACTTTTAAGGTGTTTCTTTGCCTATCTGACCGATGGATCTAAGAGGGGGACGAGAGTATTAAATCAAAGAAAGTATAATTATGTGCATACGTATATATTGAGAGAGGACACTTTTTTAAGGATAAATTAACAAAAATTGATTTTGATTATACCCACTTAAGCGGACCGGCGTTGTTTGTGCTAATGTAAAAATATTTGGATTCATTAAGTAAAATTGTTGATTCGTTTCGTTCATTTGTTGCTAATTAAATATAGAGTACGTATTATTATTTACAACGAGTATGAGCTACATGTATGGACACAAACACACTGATGCTGCGCGCAATGGTGGAGGGGTGTTATGAGGGAGGGTCTCATGAGAGTCGAGCTGTTAATCAAGTGATTTACAAGCGCATTGAGCGATTTAATTGCCGCTCGGTGTGATGATGGAGAAGTTATGTACATTTATGTGTGTGTGTCTAGCGAGATGATGTGGATGACGGGGGGTGAATGGGGCACATGAACCTAGTTGGCAGTGGTCTTTGAAAGGTCTAAAGTAAGTTGTGTTGCCTGTTCTTTGCCTACTAGCGTATGGGAGGGGGTTTAACTACGTGTCAGCTGACGCATTCGCCTTCTCCGATACACCGGGGGCTTTAGAAATGGAATCTCCTCTGTTGCGGGAGCGGAATTCATCGACTTACAACCTCAGCAGCATCAGTCAGTCTCCTCGCATAACCCTACTTTTTGTTATGTCCTCCTAACCATCTTTCATTTATGCATCATGCAGCTCTCCTAAACATCGCTAATCCTACCACGATCTCTCCAAAACTGAACAGAGCTTGTGAACGCAGTGAATACAGTGCACAACCATGAGAAGGAGTGAAACGAAACCAAACAAAAAATGAAATGAAATGATCGAAACATGTACAGACAAAACAACAAGCACATAAAACACAAAACTTAACCAACTAAAGCACAACACAACATGAGCAACAGACCAACAAACCAACAGAGACAGAGAGAGAGAGAGAGAGTAATTGAGAGCTTCTGTTGTAAATGTCTACAAAAATAAACATCAACAGAAAAAAAACGCACGAGATGACCACAAGTAAAAAAAAAAAAAAAAAACAAACTTACAAATCTGTTCCGGTGGTATTTCCTCGGGCTTAATCGCCAGTTTCCGTTTTGTTGCGATCCGTTTATCATCGGCCGCTTTCATCATTGAAAACGTATCGCCACCCGCACCGCCAGCAGTAGCGTTTGATTGTTGTAGCTGAGGTAATTGATTTGGCGGTGATAGAAGCTTATTGCCGCTACCGCTACTGCTACTACTACTATTCGACGTCATATTCATCATCTTCTCTTCTTTAGTTGCGGATGAATTCGTAGATGATGCTGACACCGCTGTCGCAGCAGCTATGGATAGCGGATCGGTTGCTGTTGTAGCTGATCCAATAGCCAAGCCGATTTTCTTCGCCAATTCTGGTGACTTTTTAACAAATTCTTTAATACTCTGTTGCATGAGACGCTCGTCCTCGGCTTTTAGGCGATTTATACATACCCGAGGGTGGCTTTTACTGGTCGTCGCTGTGGTTGATCTGGATACGTTCGATGCTGTTGAATTGACCGAATTCGATCTAGTTACATCGACGTCTGTTGTTGCGGTATGCTGAAGTGTGGTGGGGGGATTTGTGCTTGCCGCTGGTGATAGGGTGGTTGAGAGTGTTGGAGTTGTGGTATTGATTGAGTTCTTTATGGAACCATTGCTATTATTTGACGTTCGTGTCTGTTGTTGTTGCTGCTGCTGCTGCTGGGGCAGCACCTGTCCGATTTGATTGGAGTCAGGTGCTGTGCTAGCTTGAGCCGGTGATGGGCCACGTATGTCAAAATTCTTACTCTGCTGCTGCAGGTATTCACTGTTTCGTGGGGTTGTCTTTTGTGGTTGGGTTTGCTGTTGTTGCTTCTGAGCGAAATGCTGTCGCTGGAGATTGAGTACGTTTTGGAATTGCCCTTGGATAGCCTGAGGCTGCTGAGGCTGTTGTGATTGTTGTTGTTGTTGTTGTGGGCTGAGTGGAAGCTGTGATGGGGTTTGCTGCTGAATTTGCTGCTGCAGTGGTTGAGGCTGTCGCAACTGCTGTGGTGACACTTGCGGGGCAACTTTCTGCTGCAGAAGGTACTGCTGCGCAACCTGCTGTGCACCAGGATGTGTCGTGTTTATGACAGTCCCTTGTGGCTGCTGCTGGATTATGACAGATGGTTGTGGGGGAGTTGGCAGTATGACGGTTTTTTGTTGATGATTTTGTTGGATCACAGGCTGATGTTGCTGTTGCTGCTGCAACTGTTGTGGTTGCTGCTGCTGTATGACTCCGGTGTGAGGTTGTATCACGGAAGTTGGTTGTGCAAGTGGCTGTTGGTGGAACTGATGTGGCACTGGCTGCGGTTGTATGGGCGCAGCAGTTTGCTTCTTCTGATAAGCAATGATAGTCTGCGGAGGACTTGTTGGCTGCTGTTTAGGTGATGGCTCTAGGCTAGCTGCAGCTGCACTTCGTCTTGTGCGTCTTGTCGGCGTTTCAACAATTGGTTGGGCTTGTTGATAGCTTGTGGCATTACCCCTAAAAACAAACAAAAACAGATCATTAGTAAGTGATGGGGAGGGGGGATTCTTGTCTAGCTGCTTACACTGAATTGTTTTGCACGACAGCTGCTGGGTTTGGATTGATTATGACTTGCTGCAAGATTTGTGGCTGCTGTTGGAGCTTACCATCGGGTGACGTAGCTGGCATAAACTGCTGCACCGTTATGTTGTTGATCACCGGTGGTTTTATCTGAAATGAATGAGTCAGAATCAAGAGCACTGCATGGGTTTTTTTTTTTGGGGAGTTACTTGTTGCTGTTGTATGACATTGGTTGCGGATTGATCGGTAAGATTTTGAATCACGTTCACACCTATTCGCTGCTGAGGCTGCTGCTGCTGCGGTTGCTGTTGCTGCTGTTGCACTGGTTGTGGCTGATGCACATATTGCTGTGGCTGCTGCTGCTGCGGTGATTGATGATTTTCTAAAAGAGACAAGCAGTCCGTCAGTCTTGCTCCGACACGAGGGTGAGCAACTTACGAATTCTGTGATTTTGTGGAGTATTAAATACAGTTGGCCGAAATGTGTAGATTCCTTGAAGAAGCTCTGGATAAGTACTTATGTTTGTCCCATGCTGTGTGATTGCGTACGGACTCTTAACCTCACTAAATGAAATCGTTTAGAGCGAGTCACGTGATCTGCGTGCGTGCGTGTGAACATTTTACTTACATATTATCGGAATTAGTCTGTTCAATAGCATGAACCAATTGCCTAACTAAATTATCATCTCGTACCGATAGCAAATTGTGGGATTCGTCCGCAACTAGAGCATGGAAAAGCAGCGACTTATTCAAGGATGTACCACTCGATAGCGAGTCCGATACAGGAAGCTCACTGAGCACTGAAAAAATGAGGAACTCAAATCAGCAATTGAACGCTGTGCATGGATGAGAGATGGGGTAGGGTACTTACAGTCTGAAAGACTCGTTAATCCGGCTAATGTTGTGACCGGTACACTCGGTATGTCTCGATCGCTCATTATGTTCTTATCAAAGGGATTTTATGCATAACACTTAGTTCTCATAGTTTGTTTAATAAATACACGCCTGTGGCTGTTCGGTGGACTTATCTACTTTTTTGTGTGGTTAAAGTTGATAGGTTGGGGAATATCTTCTGATTTCCTTCACATATTTGTTGGTGACGATGTAAATGCTATAAACAGGAAAGGAGATTGTTATTTTAATTTGTTTTGCTTCGGTGTGAGAACAGCCTAAACATTTGCACGCGGGGAAATCAGAAAAACGCTAAACGTCCTTAACAGTTGGTCTCTAATTCTCTGGTCAACTACATCTCATACATCAAATGCACCTAATCAACAGAAAGAATCCTCAACTTCAAGAAGCCCCCTCAGATCGTTCTATTTCAGAAACAACAGCGGTTTCCATTCATCAAAAGCAGAAACCCCCTTTACTTCATCAAGACGTCACCTAAACCAAATCAGCGCTATCAAGTGTTGCAATCTGCCTGCAAGTCTGTTTAGCATGATTCCAAAGTTCTGCCCCACAAACTCTTGTCAGCTGCTCACTTAACATATGCACTCCATTGACCCCATCAAGCATAAGGCCCACTTTGAGCACGTCTTTACTTTCAAAATACCAAAGTCATGATGCACCGCAATTATTTATTCCATTCGAATTACACTTACAAACCCCGCAATCAGTTCGTTCCCATTTGGCTTATTCAAATTACAAACCATTCAGCTATCGGAACAGGGGTCGGTCGGTCTTTCGTGCCTCCTCGAAAAATTCCTCAAAATGTGTGCCACAGAAACAGAAAAACTCCTCGCGGACTCAAGAAACGCCAGAAATGACAGCTCTCCTACCCGCTCAACGTTTTTGACATTTTATCCGACATGTTTTTTCTTCTGATTTTCCTTTTCTTCTTTTTTTTCTCAACCAAAACCCTTATGATTCCCAAATCGATGGAATACCTTTACCAATTCAAAACGAAAAATTCTCCACGGGAAAATTTGAAATCAACCAAAAGATGTATTACACCACGACTTGACTTTTTGGCGAGAAGGAAAAAAATAATGAAAAATTTTGCCGCCACTTTACGTGCAACTACTCTACACATACACACATTCACTATTGTTGCAATTGAAGAGAGAGTAGAAAAGAGAAAAATACGTTCCTTCTCACGTAGCACGAGAGAATAGTAGACGACAGCGACGACTTTCATATCTTTCATCTGAAATTCGTTCGACTTGCGAGAGACTTTCAAAAAGAAGAAAATGGAAAAAAAAAACTCTGCTTCAGCCATCCGCTGAGGGAAAAAATAATTTCCACTGAAGAAGCAAAGAATAATTTTCTTTGGTCGCGTTCGTCTGTGAAATGAAAACTTTCCCTCCGCAAACAAAAATGATTGAACCCGAAAATGCGAAAAGAAAAATAAATAATTTTCCCACCATAGTGCACACACCTCTTCATCCATTCTCCTCATAAACACGCACCCATACACAAGCAGCAATCACACTTTTGGCAAACCACCAATGGAGAAGACACACTGGCATTAGCGTAGCCTAGGAGCGCTGAGATTTTTTTGGGAGAGACGTCTCTCCACTTCACTTCACTTGACTTCGGACTCACCTGAAATTCAATTCAAGTTGCAGATCTATGCTGCTGCACGGTGAAGCCAGGATTTTTTGGACTGTCTTGGAGCACTCTTTTGAAGACACTTCTCAGCGCCAGCATTAATGTCCAGAGGAGAATCCAAAAACCAAAAAGCGACAGCAACACAACGACTATGATGGTGCTGCTGCTGCTGCTGCCTCCTCTTCTAGTAGCCTTCGTGTTGGTGGTGGTGTTTGAGATGATTTGCTTCTGCTTCTGCTGCTGCTGCTGCTGATGATGATGACTTTGTTCGCCACAATAATTATAATTCCTCGGCTCACAATTGTTCATTATTTCGCACGCAAATCACTCAGAACACAATCGCCAGCGGTAATTCGCTCAAAGTTATCGAACGCATTCTGTATCAGTTCGCGTTCCCACCGATTTCGGAGCGGAAAAATTTTTGACAAAAGAAATTCGGACGAAAAATGTTAACCAAGATTCGTTTCTTTTTTTTTTTTTTTTTAATATCTTGTACTCCCAATGAGAAATTTCTCGCCAGTCGATCGCACTCACTCACGCTGCTGGGGGAACCGCACTCGGATGTAGGTTGCCGTCTCTCTTTGGCCTGTTAGCGGTGTGACGGTGTGTGTGTGTGTTCGGGGGGAAAAATAATACAAAAAGGAACTCAAACTCAATTTTTGGTTTGCGTTTTACGTTTCACTGCAATGCGAATTAATTAAGTTTAATGGAATATTTATCGAAGCACGAGCACTTATTTGCGGATTGATTGTTTATCGGGTCGTTTGAATCGGTTTTGCCGCAGAACTTTTCATTTTATTTTGACTGGAAATTATAAATGGCGACGTCTGAGCGAGAACAAACACCAAACATTAAAATTTATTATTTTCTTCAATTTTTCGGATGCTTTGGAGTTGGCAGAACTGATGTACATTTTTTTGTGAAGTGGTGTGCTGGTTTAGTTTATCATTTTGTTATTTGAAGATTGGTGCAACTGTCGTTATGGTGATGGGATACGATTGACGAGTGGTTTGTGTATGCGGTGGATGATGTACAGGGGTGCGCAAGAGGCGATGGAGTCGTCCGTTATTACGGGGGTTTAGAAATTACACATACACTAGGCCATGTAGAGCCAACTTAGCTCTGGTTCGAAGAGTCTTCAACTCTGAGCCTGTGGGACAACGCAACAGAGGGCGCCCAGGTACAAGGTGGCGCACACAAGTCGAGGAGGACCTCGGCCGGCTTGGTGTGCGAAACTGGCGAGACAGCTGGCGAGAGATCATGCTGGCTGGAGATGCATGTTGAGTGAGGCCCAGGAACACCTCGGACTGTAGCGCCCTAAGAAGAAGAAGAAATGACACATGTGCCGAGGTGGGAAATCATCTGTTGGACAATCAGAAATAGGAGAATGGGAGTTCCTTGCAGATTCCATGAAAAGGTGAAGAAATTGCCTCTCTAATTGCTGCCCCCTGCAGGTCCACTTTGCTCTACATCTTTCTGCCACTCTGACGAAGGAGTCCTTCGCTCTCAGTATGTACCTGGAAAGAGAGTCCCGAAGCAGGCTACTCCTTCTTCAGAGAAAGCTTCCTAGGAAAGGGAAGTGATGTACTTTCTTTTTTGGAGGATTTTTGAAACACTACTGGAGCACTCAGACTCAAACCTGGTCCATTGTAGTGTCAGGTATCAACCTATTCCAGTGTCGGAGGTTCGGTCTTCTTCTCGAACCAGAAGGCTCAGATTCGAAGACCCTCTTAGCTGTTGCCCATGCGCTCGATGTGGCCGAGCCAGTGCGTTCGACGGACTTGCCTTCCAGACTACAGCCACAGCCTGCTGCACAAACAGTGAATTGGTCACACAAATTCTCTATCGTCTGTTTACCTTGCTCAAACTTTATGAAGCCCATCCTGGGATTTGTTGGTTCTCCAGAGAGTCCAAACGACCCTTCAAATAGACATCCTGGTACAGCTTATAGAGTTCGCTGTTGTGTCTTCTCCTCCATTCGCCTTCCTCGCATACGGACGTTGAACACATATCCGACGTTGAATTTTTCTTTCGAAGGCACCAAGAATCAGCTCTGCAGTTCTGCTTAGTGTCCACCTTCGTTTATGAAGCCTATTCTCGAAAGGGTCCACAAGACCAAGAAACCATTCTCTTCCAAGTCTCCAAAGATACGGCGACTGCTTCATTCTTCTGACGCCCCCATAGTTCCCCTGGGATATCGTTGCCCTTATTCCCAGATCGTTTGCAAAAGTCTGAAGCTCTTACCCAATCCCAATTAACACCGCCTCGCAGGCAAACTTCTCCACCAAACAATAAATCTTCGTTTCGTTTCGCTTCGGCCATCGGATCCTCCTCCCGAGGAGGTAATCCGATCAAATCTAAACCTCGCCGCTGCTAATTAAACAAATGCTCGCTCATTAAAATCCCTAATAGTCCATTACCAATCCTCATCCTCTTCCACATCGATTTTCTGATTTTCTCACCGCCTCAAGCCGTTTAAGCGGAACCGCGTGAGCAGTGATCAAAACAAAAGACTCGAGGCAGAAACTTGAAGCCAGTTCCTGCCGCCCTTCGACAGGCTTCATCAGGCGTGCAATTGAAATCCACACCGGAAATATTACACTCAATTATCTATAATCCAATCACGTACCGAATGGAACGCGGAGAGCAAGAGACGCGCAGCACCACCTGCCCCAGTCGCAGTGGTGACGCAAAGAATGCATCATCACGGGTGTTTCCTCTCCTCACTGCCCCCCAATTCTCCATCGCCTCGCATCCCATTCAGCTTGACAAATATTTATCTTATCTAATTGAGCTGTCTTAAGAGAAACCGGTCTTGATTGTTGGCCACGCTCTCTTGGCCAGCTTCGGTCGATTCTCTCTTTCTTCGAGTTGGTTGGTTGGTTGGTTGAGCTCGGGCTTTGCCTCCGCCGAACTGACATCACCTTCGTGAATCAGAAGTCGCTGCCTGCTAGTCAGTGTTGCGAGAAACGAGCTCAGCTTCAGATCTACTCAACAGCGTGGGTTCTTGAAAGTCGAGAGTGTTGAGTGCTAAAAGGTGAACTATTGTAATATTTTCCCCCTCAAACCCACTGTTTGTTGTATTGTTTTACTTTTTATATGGGTTTTGTGAAACTGAGTGTTGTGCTGAGTGCTTGTGTCCAAGGTATCTGTGCCAATGACCGATGTACCCCTCGTGAACTGACCTCGAAACAATTAACGCTTTTCGTTGCGTCGTACCCTAAGTCTATAATCGTCTCACGGTTCGTTGTTACAACGGTGTTTGGTGTAATTTGTGGAGCAGTGCTAGAGTAAGGGACCTTCAACGGGGAATGGGAAGAGTGGGCAGAGCTCGCGCAGATTCGTATGCAACTTGCCATAAATGGAGGCAGATGATCGCGTTGATTTGGCCGAGTTTCAAGTTTCCCCCTCTGCGCACATTTCACCCACATCAGACGGACTGTGTATGGATTCCATGGAATACATAATTACTTCCAAAGAATGCTTCCCATTCCGAGCATCTGGAGTGGCCCCAGTGCGGTGTTGGGTTTCTCGTTTCATTTCCCTGCATCGACTAATCAGAAGTTCTTGATCTTTGTCTGGAACAGAAGAATAAACTTTCTTCAATCACCTTTCACAAGCGATCTGATAAATCATTCGGACGGGATCTTGTAGAGCAGCTTCATAAAGAGATCGAAACGTGACGACAATTGGCCAGTCGCAAACCTGTTACCGTTCCTATATCGGATATTTGCTTTGTTGCGGGGAATTAACAAACCTAATTAGCTCATATAGCGGTGTGGTGTCCATTAATATTCGTTTGACAACATCTTGGAGTCCGGGCATGTGAATGGAGACGCAAAAGGCGACTCGCTGATCATGGAGGCGATAGATCGACGTCGCTCAAAGTGGTTTATGATTGGTTACATAAGATGTTTTGTGGCTTTGAGATTTTACACTTGACCGCAGTGTGTTTTTGTGTCCATTTTTCATTTGATTTTAGACAAGTTAAGTGCGGTGTCTCTAGGAGCCATCCAAATGACCTGAATTCTCTTTGAATCTCCAGCGAGCTCAGCGAGCAATTTGCATCCTTCATGGTCACAACCGATTCGACTTTGGTTAGCATTGCACGATCGATTGCATATGTGGGCTTGACCCAAAGACACTTTCTGTGATTCCAATCACGTCGCTGGCACTTACTTTGCACAAGAGTCAAAAGCAGTTCAAGTGGAGACTGTTGCAACATCTTTTCGAAATTTGCCCTTTTTTTGGGGTGTTCAAGCAGATTTCATGGTCTTCGTCGCGTGCTTCTGGGAGAGCACACTTTAGTCGGTTGGGAACTGTCATGATGTTTACATCTTTGTGCACTTGGGACTAGTCGTGTCCTGTTCCAGAAGCGATGACGACTGTGACTAGTCGTGTCCTTTCCCAGAAGCGATGACGACCATGACTAGTCGTGTCCTCTCCCAGAAGCGATGACAACCATGAAATCTGCTTGAACACCTGAAAAATGGCAAATTTCGAAAGATGTTGCAAGGAGACCACTGGAGTCGGTACACAACTGCCTTGACTGGGAAGGAACTCATTGGATCTGGTCTGCTTCTTTAGAAGAATGCAATTTTGAGAGATTCGTGAATGATTTTCGAAAGCCAAATCTAAGTCCCAGGTCCACCCCGGACTGTAGCACCACAAGAAAAAGAAGTCAACTTCCATTCCAAGATCCTGAATTCAACACAATTCAGCTGAACAAGACTCACTGCTGCCCGCGACGAGGTCAACAACATTCGGGGACTTCGTTTTGACATCTGAGGATTCCATTTTAACATCAGAGGACTCCATTTTGACGTCTCTTGTTGCCTTGGATGTCCTCCGTGGCCGTGGACATCCTTCGTTGCTGTGGATATCCTCCGTTGCCGTGGACGTCTCCTGTTCTCATGAACATCCTTCGTTGCTTTGGACATCCTCTGTTGCCGTGGACGTCCTCTGTTGCCGTGGACATCCTCTGTTGCCGTGGACGTCCTCTGCTGCCGTGGACGTCCTCTGCTGCCGTGGACGTCCTCTGTTGCCGTGGACGTCCTCTGTTGCCGTGGACGTCCTCTGTTGCCGTAAACAACATTCGGGGACTCCATTTTGACATCTGAGGACTCCATTTTGAACTCCGTCTTGGTCTTTGAGACATCCACTAGCTTCCCGTCCACCGAGACTCTGTTCGGCTCCTGAAAGTTGCCACAAGAGTCCTCCTTAAGTGCGACGCCCTTTGCTTATCCGTCTGTCGCTCGTTCCTTTGCCTGACTGACTACATCTATCAAACAGTGATTTACTGAAGACCGTTAAAATAATTGCCCACAGTCATTGCTCGCTAAGGTATTCTCTCTTCGACCACACAGCTCATCTGGTGGCGCCTTTAAGCCCGTAGACATAATTAAAACCGAGTGTTAATGACTTATGTCATCCCCTGCGATACGTGATTGATGATGCAACGGGTTGCTGTCATCAGTTCCCCTGCATTAGATGCCCACCTCTCCTAACGAAATTCAAATTTATGCCAATCAGTCGGTCATTAAACGTCGTCTCCTTTTATTACACAATCGAACGTGTCATTCTGACGGGTGACGAAAATTTGTGAACATCTTTATTGCCCACAGCATCGTCGTCACACAATTTTATGCTTCGCCTAACCTTCACTGAAATGGAAACACAAAAATAATGCAATTTTTCAATTGAAACTGAAACACTCGAGGCTCATAACCTTCATCAATTGTTTTTTTTCAAAGTTTCTCTGCCCTCGCTCTGTCTCTCTTCCTTCCCTTCTCTGTTGCCGTTGATTTCTTTGAGTTCACTTGACGGAGTCTGACGTCATACGTCAAGCGTTGTTAATAATACTTGATGAAGTGAGCCGCACAACTTTGTATTCAATGCCATTTAGGGTTATCCAGGTAGCGTAGTGCCATTAGGTGGCCAACAAATTGCTTACAAGTGGGTTGACACCGAAACACGTTCATTTGCCGGCTGAGCTTTAAGCGAGGCTTGTGGAATTTGTGTGCTTGGTTTGAAATTGAATCTCGTGCTATTCAGATCTGCCGCAGATCACTTGTATTTGCTGGCCTACAAAGCGACGCACAAGGGTGGTTTGGCAGATGCTGCGGTTTTGTGATATGCTGGCTATGGGGTTTCAAGAAAGGGACGGAGAGGCTGTAAGCGACTGGGGGGAGATGTCTGTGTGTGGATGGCGATAAAGTCTCAGAGCTGTTGTTCTCGAAAAGAAGATATGTGCAGTAAATGGCTAAGAGTTACAAACTCAAAACTAATGTTGAAAAAAGTTCTGCAGTTCAGAGGTAGACGCTCATAGACGCTCGCTCACTTCGTCGACTGACATCTTTAGTTTCTTCAAGCTAACGTTTCGTGCCATTCATCGTGAACAACATGTGACGCGAGTCCCCTCAGAAGTATCGATGCATTCCTCTTCTCCTTCTTGTGGACAGACAGCTAGCTGTCTCCAATTCCGCCCACCAAGTTGATTGAGGTCTTCAGTTGTCTTAATCGTGGACGTCCTCTGTTGTCCCACAGAATCAGAGTCGAGTTGCCGAGGACATCCTCTGCTGCCGTGGACGTCCTCCGTTGCCCCTGTTCCCGTGAACGTCTTCTGTCGCCGTGGATGTCCTCTGTTGCCTTTTGATGTCATAATTTCTAACTTTGACCGTGGCTAAGAAGTCAAGCCCCAGTGCATGCAACAGTCAAGCGCCAGCAAACACAAAGTGGTCTCATCTTCTGTCAAAGTCAAGGCTTTCGTTCGCCAAATGCAGAGTCAGTCAGCTGTGGAGTATAGGGTATCCGCATCACCGTAAAATTGGAGACTCTTTTGTAGGAAGTTTCGATGAAACAGACAAGAATTGGAGACTTCTGTATTTGACAGCTCATTATAATATAATCATAATGAGTCCGAGGTAGACTTGGGCCTAGCTTCTCAGCGTGGCCCTTGCGTGGTATTGTTCCCTCACGATTGGAGAGAGGAACTCCTTCTTCTTCTTCTTAGGGCGCTACAGTTCGATGTGGACTTGGGTATAGCTTCTCAGCAATCACTGGTGTTGTGCGTGGTATTGTTCTCTCACGAATGGAGGAAGGAGCTCATTGGTCAGGTCAAAATGTAGCGCGGGAATTCCGAACATCTCTGGACTTTCCCTTCATCTCAACTCTTGAATTTCCCTCAACTTTCCACCAACTTATCACGGCCGCTCCTTATCCAATCAGTTTTTTGCCAGATCTTGCCGTCTGTCTAATCTCTCCCAAATCTCATTTAAGAGAGATTTCCACCACATGTTCAAATGCCAATTAGTTACTCAAAGCAATTCGTTCTGCCCCAAAGTGTATCGCATTGTCCAGCAAGTGCTCCAATGAGTGTACGCGCATCTCTGGAAACTTGAAAACACATGCCACTTTCTCTTTCTCTCTTCACTGACTAGCGGTAAAAGGAAAGCGAAAGTGCTAATTAAATTTGTCGGCCTTATCGAGCACTGGGCCTTCACATCAGTTCACTGCGCACCAGTGTTTTCTCCGAGCTTGGAAAAACACAAAGATCCCCATCTCTGTGAACCACAAAGCACCAACAGCTCCAGTCAACACTTCCATCACCATCGCCACACGTCACATACTCGTACGGTAGCGCATCGCCATTAAGCCTCCTTTATGGGTATTCCTCATATCACGTACGAGTACACGACGAGCTGTGGATACAATTCATTTTTTTGAGTTATTAGCTACGCGATGGTATGCCCTCCTGTGCCTTCCGTGCTTGTGCGGGGTCTGATGGTTTTTTAGTCCATTGTCAAAGTGTGACTATTGTTTTGTGGCGCTCGAGGCGGGAGGAGGAGCTGATGGTATCTTCTCTGGTGGAAGCACTGCTCTGAAGCAGTTATGAATGAAGTATAACTGTGAAGACGACTAGTGGCACAACTGTAGGGAATTCCATGGCAAAGATTCCTGGAGCTGATTGCGGCAGCTCTTGTTCTACCGGTACCGCTGTGTCTTACATAATGTGGCCACGTTACTTTGACTCGCCTCAAAGACTGTCATCAAGATGAAGTTAATAGACCTCGGCGGAATGATGAGGAGCAAACGAGTGTTAGCTTTCGAGAGCCAGACGAGTCCGTAGGAAGGTCCGAAAGATTTTGATGATCAGGTGGAGTTTGTTTGGGATTCTTGTTGATTTTATCGGAAACTGAGAAGATCAGATTACGACAAGACGCAGATCATTTCATGGGAAGATTTGGGGCTGTAGATGTGGTGCGGGGAAATATGTCCGAAGTGGATTTGGTTCCCGGAGATCTATTGCCCTGCACCGTAGATGGGCTTGAAGTACGAGATTCCCTTGGACTTTTTCTTTTTCGTTTGCTGATCAATCTTGTTGCTGGATTTTGATAACGCAGCAGGTACGAAATCCGTTTCCGGGAGGCCCCTTTAGTCGTCTCCATTCCCCTGATTTCTCTCAAAGACTCACTTACTTAGGTAGCGGACTCCCGACCCATGAATGGTCTCTGCCTGAGAAATTTCTCTCAAAGAACTCAACCGAATGTTTTGGTTTCTCCTCCCGGTCGTTGCCGCCTAGTTCAGCCGAAACCTCTTCAGATTACATAAGACCCGTGCTCAATTTGGAGAAAATTGTAAATCTATTCAAATGAGCTCACACATCAAGCTTCCCACATCTCTGCCGTCATCGCCGCCGCCGCCGACCGCGTCTGCACAATCTTATGAATATCGAAAGTACAGCCCAGTCGTATTCCATTTGCGGCGCGCAGATGTGTCAACGTCTCTTGAATCCGCCTTACTCGTGATATTTACAGTTGTCTGTCAACTGTCGTGGTGAGTAATTTCACCGAATCGAACGTCAGCGTCTCCTTTCCCAGACTGGTTCCCATCAGTCATTTACCTCCGACATTTCGCTCAAATCATTAGCATAAACGTGTCCTCGTGGAGCTCATTGCACCCTTACGAAACGATTGCTGTAAAAGCCTCGTCGTTGCCATAAATAGATCAGCCCGAAACCAATCCAAGCCAAAAGCGAAGCCCCCGCAGCGAAGACTCATTTTCTTCTTTTTTCTCCGAAACACATCTTTGTGTTCCTTAATTTGCAGCAGACCGCCCACTTGGAGAGCCGGGCCGAAAGACATCATATTGCGTTACCGATTCTCAAGCGTCGCCACTTGGGCGTGTGGATCTGGTCATCTCGGTGTCCGGTTGAGCCCAACACAGTGTCACAGCCCACGGCTCCAAATACACTTCTTAATTGAGCAATTGAATCTAAAGAAGACAGACACCTCGTTGAGTGGATGGAGCGCAGGTGATGGAAACCGTTTTTGAGGAACTGCGAGGCGAGGATGCTTGGGTTCTTAATTTCGGGTTCTAGGCAAGTGACCACAAATGACACAATTACTGGTTTCAATTGGCGTTGATCCGGTTGAGGCGTGAGGAACCTGTGCAGCCACTCATTTGGAGACGCGTGATTGATGATTGAGTGGAGAGACGGGAGAAAGGTCAACAAGTTCTTGATGAATACGAGGCGATTATTGATTAATTATTAATTCTCTAAGAGTCGGTGATGGTTGATTGACGAGACTTTTGCAAATTAACCAAACCGACTGGAGTGTGGTTCAAGAGGGAGGAGGGGAATCAATTATGCCTCGGCATTGACTGAGTCAACCTCTGAAGCGACTTTGTTTGAATAGAAGATGACACACAATCGAACGAGAAAAATGTGCTTCATAAGTGGAATCGACGACACAAACGGTGAAGATGTCATTTGCCCCCACATCCCCTGTCACACAAATGGCGTCTTCATTGTTGCTCCTTCATCCACGATCCATTACCGCGCACAATCACCCATCACAGTCATTTGCGAAGACATTTGCAACCTCTTCGAACGGCAGCACGGTTAACCTTTTCCAGCCTAACCACTCCATTGTCCGACGTTCACCGTTTGGCTCCTCGAAATTCGCCTATTCGAAGGCCACTCGCGAGCAGCGGTAAGTGGCGGCACCCGACAGCAAGTATGTGGGGCAACATTTAGACCCGTTGCATATGCAAATGTCGGTAGGTAGGGCGGTAGGTTGCAGCACAGTGTCACGTTTTTGATTCCCCTCAGGCTTGTGCAACTGCGCTAATCTCTCTTGCACACCGATTAACCCTTTATCTGGTCCGTACTTCCTCATTCGGACCGCCCGCCTCATACCCGCTTGCAAACTGCACCCAACTCGGATTGGCCTGCTGAATATTTATGACCTTATGCAGTTCGCATACCGCGCTGAACTTATTCAATGCGGAGCGTCGATCTCGTTAGAAGTCAGAGTCATTCATTTGCTGTAGGTGCTCAATGGCCAGTGAATGCCGGCATTTGTTCATGTTCGACGATCGAGCAAAAAAGTACCCATAAGCGGACAGTGGAGCTCAGTCAAGTCACGTCAGGGGAAAGGGAAGGTAGACGCGGCAGTGGAGCAGGCGCAGCTTTGCTCTTGTTTACTTGTGAAAGTAGTTTTTGTTGGCTTGTGGTTTCGGAGCGGGGCACAGGTACAAACTGGACAAGCAGGTAGCTAACGGGTGGTCAACCCCAAGGACTTTCATTGAATCATTTGGGAGCGATCGTTACCTCTGGAGTTTTCTTTCTTCCAATTCTCAGGTCGTACATCTGTTGGAAGCCCGAGGAAGAAGGATGATTAATCAACGCCTCATCACGGTGGCAGTGCTGCTAGTGGCCTGCAGTTGGACGGTTTCAGCGAAGTTCGGGGACAAAATCACAGGAAAGGAGAAGGACATGATGAGGAAATCGATAGTTTTCGACAAGAAGACCCCCGACGTCTTCTACTGCCCGATGCAAAAGCCGGCGACAATGAACAAGCTGATCGTGAGGTAGGGATAATGATTCACCCGGGAGAGTGTTGATGATGATTCACCCGAGACAGTGGCTGAGTGTTTTTTTGACCTGTTTCCTTGCAGATCCCGTCCACTTCACAAGCTCTGTGAATTCGAGGGACAACCACTGCCCGAGGATTACAAATCGGACTGCTACCAGGATATTGATGAGTCCGATTACGCGTGCAAGGAGAAGTACAGGATTATGGTGAGTGTGCGACTTGGCCCAGTTCGGCCGATTGGTGAGGCTATCGAATTAACATTCTAATCAAGCGCTGGTAGTAAAAGAAGAAACACTAAACACCGCGCGTAACAGCTGCTTAAAAAATCAACATTTCATCCAATTTTTTCGCGTTGCGAATTAATCATTTTCAAGGTCTTTGCTTGAAAGTTGTTTTCAACCGAAAGGCACATTCTGCAGTCGAACTCGATCGAAGTTCTTTTTTTACGAGTCTTGCCCGATTGATATTTTTGGTTTCCGGTTTTCTGATGCTGATCGTTTAGGAAGTGTCAATCGCCTGAGATTTTTGGTTTTTTTTTATCCTTGGATCTTGTTTTTGACTGACTTTGAATGACTTTTGTGGATCGTCTGAGATTTAAGTTTTTAGATTCTGTGGTAGTCCCCACTCTAGCAACAGAAAGCGGAGGCGAAGATGATGGGGAGGACATTCTGCTTCTCTCTCAAAAGGAATCAGGCGACTGCAGTCGACGTGAGGCCAAGAAATCAACATGGGATCAACTCTTTTGCTCCCCTGTCTCAAGGAAGGTCTTTGGATCGTCGCAGCTCCACAGGTGCTTCTTTGATGTCATTTGTATGGAACTATGCAGTTTTTCCCTCAACTCATGGACACATTCATCGCAAGTGTATCCTAATGTACACAAAATTTCACTTCAGGCACAATCTCCAGCTTTAAATTTGATTTGGTTGACAGGCGGTCGCTGAAACTTCTTCATCGTCAACATTTTCGCCAGGCAAACTTTATAAATGTTTCCCTTCGTTTTCAGAAGAACGCGCGAACTCCCTTCAATTCACCAGGGTTTTGTCTGGGAGAGATAGAGACGCAATCCTTCCTTTACCCTTGTCACTTGCAGACCATGTCTTCACTAAAAAGTGTTCCCAATTCGTTAAGAACGTTAAAGATTTCTTCGTGCTGTTGTGGGACTTACTCGCCGGTATAGGGTGAGAAACACGGCAGACGAGACGGAAGTCCAAACACTCGCCTGGTTGCGCTTGGGCATAGCTCCTGATGTGTTATAGTCAACGGAGGAGGATCGAGTGGCCTGGAGATCTCTCGTGCATGCATTGCTCACGTGACTCCTTTAGTGGAACATGCGGGTCGCTGAAAATGAGATGAGAATTTGATTTGGTTGACAGACAGTCGCTGGAATTATCTTCATCATCTCTCGCAGGCAAACTCTTCAACTTTAGAAATGTTTCCCTTCGAAGTTTTTTAGAAGAACGCGTGAACTCCCCTCACTTCATCAGAGTCTTGTCTGAGGAAGGATGAGGAGGAGTTCTTCCTTTACTCTTGTCTGTTGCATACATGCTCCGTCTTCGCTAAAGTGTTCCTAATTCGTTAAGGATGTCACATTACCTTTAGGATCACCCCTGTTCTGTTTTAGTCTACGCTGTCTATACCTCTTTGACATCACATTGAAAAACTTCCGCTTGCTTCATTCGTCCCACAAAAAAAGCAGACAATTTCGCAAACATTTCCTCCTCAAGGAAGGTCGCTAAAGCTCTGAATAAGTTTAAGAACAAGTCCACCCAAGACTCAAGCTTAGTTTCGACCTCTCAGATATACATGCATCTGTAAGATATCCTTCCATTCGCATAGTAATTTATAAATACGATTTTATCTCTCATATTTTCTTCTTCTTTTTTTTTTTGAATTAAGAAAGATTTAAACATGGCTGCTGGTTTTGTTTTTTACAGAAACGAATTTCCAAAGATTCCAAAGATGATTCCAACGCCGCGAGCAAATAAATCTAAAAAATCTAAACAAACAAAAAAACGAAAGCTAAAAAAATTAAAAATAAATGAATACTAAGCTGTTACACTAACACCTTCATATCTTCACTTTCACTCACACCTAACAATTATATACTCTCACTCACAATGCCAACTTAAAATATTTGTCTTGTGCTAGGACTTTTAGATTTTAGACACTTCTGGGGCGGGGCTTTCATTTAAACAAAAAAAAAATGTAATAAAGTTATTCTCTGTACATCCTTTAATGTTATTTTCTGTCCTCTGAGATCCGTAACTTCCGAGAGATCAGAGTTCTTTTTCCTCGGACTCCAGGGGTCCCTTCTGTCATCTTTCTCTTTCATCTGTCACAAAGTGCTCTTTTGCCTACAATTCTATCTGTCATCTGTCATAAGCGATTCGGCTCAGTGTTTTTTGTTTAGCAATAAAACTAAATGCTTCGAATAGCACACACCCAAGCTCGGATCCCCTAACCACTGGCGAGGATTGCAAATGCAAAAGAAGGATTTTTGCAAAACAAAATTCGCTTCGCACACACTTACACCGCACCATCTGACAGCTGTCAGGTGTGCAAGCGACATCGCACACCGTTAACACAACTAAATCAATGCTTAAAACAAACAGAACTAAGGTATAGAAATAAAAACAAAAAAAAACTTATGGGGACTTACAAAAAAGGTATAGTGTATTCAACTAAAACAGTGCACAGTCAGTCCAACACACACTCAAACACACACACACACACCAAAACTAATCTGAATCATCTAAGGAGTATTCTATATCTAGCGGTGTATGTTCTTGTTCACAGATGAGAAAGTTTCCACCAGGCAGTGAGTCGCCGTATAATGGTACGCGGCTAAGGCGCTTCATGGAGCTCGACAGCGAAATTCGAGCCAAAATGGAGAAGGTCTCGGTCTCAAAAACCCTGGACTTTCATGATGTTGTGATAAAGTATTAAGCAAACATTTTGTTTCAATCGTTGCGTCGAATTTTATGGATCACTGAGTCAGCGGCTGGGTAGACAATCGCCATGTTTTTTGTTTAATTGTCCTTTTTGCATTTCTTTTTTGTTTATTTTGTATCTCTCTTTTGTAATTAAATATTTTACTAATTTATTATAACAAACAAAAGTGTTAATTATTGATTTTATTTTATTTTTTTTATCGTTCCTAATATGATGTGTAAAGACAATAAAAAAGAGCTTTAATCTAAAGAAGGGGATTTTATTTTTAACTGTTTTAATGGAGGATATTCACCAGGACATGATCAACGCCAGGATCTTGAATTAGTTGGTGTCCCCGCATCAGCTGAGGTATGAACTGACCAGGAGTTTTGGTGCTTCGAGGTGGCTCAAGCCGAAGAGCTGGAAATTTGATAAACTCTGTGAATTTGTAGATGGTGGAGGGATATAGACTCGGAAATGTGTCAAAGTCTGCGGTGTAGGCGTTTGTGGGGGATGGAGATGAAAGTTTAAAGACTTATACCGACTCCGAGAAGCGACATTTAGAGAAACATGCAATGACAGAAGTAAACGTAGGATTCGACAAACAGTTCAACATATTTACCCCGACTTGTTCAAAAGTTATACCGTTAATATTTACCGACAAACAGCAAAAAACATTATTGGAAAATATCGTGGTGATGATGTTGCGGTTTTTTAAATACAAAAATTTTGAAATATGAGCGCATATTCCTGTTTCCTGTTAGGTTTTAATTCACCACACTGTTGTTACCTTAGCCTACATACTTTGCGGACACTTTGAAATAGGGACAGAGTGTATGAGAGTAAGAAGTAAAAGCAAATGGAGTTCGTCGTGTATATGAGACAATAATACATTCACTGTACAACAATTCGAATTAAATTGAATTATATAACAATCAATTGTGAGCATTCGTGAAGCTTTACGATGTTGAGGCAGGTTCTCATATTTTGACGTTTGAAAGACCGATGCCCCTTGATGTTGACGAAAGCAAAAACAGCAACCACCTGTTGTGGTGCATTCTAAACTGTAAAAGCATTTAAAAAGAATGTTTAAATACATTTTTCTGTGCGTATAATTACGCCCTTAATAGAATTACAAAGAATTATACATTTATTCAATCTTTTTATTAAAATCCCTAAATAAAAATCTAGTACATTAGTAGGAAAATAATATCCAAAAATATCCCACCCACAATAAATCCCATATTAGTTTTCATACACCTCTGACAGATGTCAAAAAATAAAGTCCACCAATAAACATTCACACAAATACCTATGAGTAAAAATTTCCCCAATTCGAACCCGATTTTTAACCGGAAATCTACAACACTACCCTCATCAGTCAAAAGAGTGTCTTGTATACTTCTTGCAACATCCCTCTCTGTTAAATTTGCAACTTTCAATTTTACACATAAAATAATCAAAAAATTATTTTCGAAAATTTCGTTTACAACCAAGGTAAACCATTACAACGCCCGATGCGTTGGAATTTTCCAACAAAATACATATCTCCCGTTAGTGAAAAAAAAAAGAAATTGGCCAAGTCGAAATTTTATTGATTTCAAAACGAAGAAAATTTTTTTTATTTCACTTTGTTCGAGAATCTTTTTTTTTTTTGTATTATTTTTTGTCTCTCTTGTAATTACGTGCGAGGAAAATAGAGAGTGAGCGTGCGAGGGAGAGAGAGGGAGAAGTGAATGTAACGTACGAGATGGCATGTGGTGTGTGTTTCTTTGTTTCTTGGTGAAGAAGTGAATACGAATGAGGGCCTGCAGACGATTCATCTCATCCGCAGGAGAGCGCGCATATATGCCCGTCCAGCTTGCACTGTGTGTTTTCAAATCGAATGCGAGCAGAAGGAGAAAGAAAAGATGTTTTCTGTTTTACTTTTGATGAATTTTCTCTCCGCTTTGACGTTGACAATTGATTTTTTTCCATTTTCAGAAGAAATTTAAGAAAATGTTTTGAAAATCTAACTCGCATGTCATCCGTTTCGCTCCACGAAAGCGTAAGTTTTGTTTTTGTAACCAAAAGAATGTTTTCCTCGAGGGGCACCTCGCAGCAGAGGGGAAAAGATGAGTTCAAAATCAAAATAAAAAAAAAAGAAAATCTCCCTGAAAAAAGTGACGTTTACAATGCAGTGTTTATGTGGAGTGAATGAAACGTATTACGTGTCTTTTGACATTCCAGCGCGTGTCAGAGGAGCGCCGCCGTATGTGTCGCTCGACGAATTCCCTTTTGAAGCGAACGAGAGATATCTAAAACAATAGCGATGAGTGTGTGCATATGTTTGACTGTGTGTGGGTTAGAAGAAGGAAGGAAGGCAGAGAAGAGAGAAGACTATAAGTTTTTTTTTCTAATCAAAAATATGAAGCAGTAGTCGTTTTTTTTCGTCGAAGAGCAATCGCAATCACAAAAAAGTTGAATTGAAATCTTTATTTTCGAAATTGTCTCCCCCGCAGTAAGCATTTAGCAGTGAAAAATAGGTAAAGGAAAACTTTAAATATTTGCCAAGAGATTGTTTGTGATTTTTCGAGGATTTTTTACGGGAAATCCGTGAGTTTTCTTTTTTTTTTTTCCTGATGATTGATTCGTTGCGTTTTGTGGTGAATGAAAATTTAGTTTTGTGAGCTCCTCTCCTCTGTGAGTCCAAGTGGTGTCGAAGGAGGAAAAAAAAAAGTGAAAAACAGATTTTCTAAAGACTTATGGGACAACGGGGTAGAGGAGGACGAAGAAGGGTCGTCACAGAGTGAATGGGTTATGTATGAAGTTTTCTTGGAAAAAATTTGATGAATTTCTCAAGAAGAGCTGAGTATTTTCTTTTCTTCGCTCCAAAGCAGTGTGTTGTGCGAATTCCATTGAGAGGAACTTGATCAAAGTGTAAAATTATATATGTATTGAATTTCTTTTGAATCAGAGGCCATGGCACATTGCTGAGGTGGCCACGGCTCTAGCAAAGATCACTCGTCTAGGAAATTTCCCATCATCGACATCTTTCTTTTTCTGGTTCGCCTTTTCTCGTACTTTGTATTTTCTGTGTTTTTTTTTCCTCCGTGTGTTGGTGGCTCGAAATTTCATCTCATCACCTGTGCGAAATTTATAAACAACACCACACTAATAGATCCGAGGCAGGAGCAGGTTAATTTAGTTATTTTGGGGTAAAATTCAGAATAATCTGTGTGATTTTGATTTTCGTTTCTTTTTTTCTTGATTTTTTTTCCTCATGCATTCTATTTTTAACCAGAAACGGCTTTTTTTCTTGTGTGTTTGTGTCTCGCGAACATTGCTGTCGTAGTCGTTCCTGTCGCAGTCGTCTTGTCATCATCGACGTCGATGAGAGACTTTTCATAACTTGTACGGTCACAAGCGGACCCAAAAAAAAAAAAAAAAAAACAGGCAGACACTTGTTCTGCTCGGAAAACGTCGTCCTTTGCATTTTATTTTCGTGAAGACGAAATGAAAATGTTTGTTGAGTAGCCACACACACCTTCACTCCTCTTGTTGATCGCGCATCAATATCAAACAAAGGAAAGGGAGAAAACAGTTAAACCCATGCCAGCCCACTAGCAGAAGCAGCACCAGCAGTCAGTCAGACAGCCAGCAGCACGAGCTGTTTTGTTGTTAGCAATCATGGCCGCTGATTTCTGTAAAAGGTTCACCATCGTCTGCATCAAACAGATTAATTATTTACTTACAAAATTTGTTTTGTGTAAACGCAAATTCGTGTGACTAATTGGTGAGGCACATCAAAGGCAGATCTAGATCAAAATGACACCTGTAAACAGCACAAGTGGGTGGGAGGAGAACTGTTTCGAGACTTGGTTTTGCAATAATTGTTGTGTTTGATTTTTTTCTCCTTATTGGTGTATGCACATCCGACTTTCGTTTCGGGATTACATCACTCGATGATTTGAAACACAAATAAAATATTACCTACACAAATATTTGCTGGGGCGGTTTAGGTGAAAGTATTTCTCTTTTGTTTCACTTTGATGGCCGCTGTGTGCGGTTTGTTGGTGGCTGCCGTGTTTTGATGTCGTTGCATGATAACATATGGAGGCTCAATTTTTCATCGAACCGAACTGAAGTGCTGTGAATTAATATCTGGGTGATGACACATTTGTTTAAATTTAGGATGCCTCTGTTCCGGCTGGGTTTGAGATAACCTTTTATGGGATTCTTCGGTGGCATTATGTAGATTTTGAAAATTAGTCAACCTTTGGACTTGGAATGTGATTTGATAAGGAAGCTGTCTTGCAGTTCAGTGTTTTGTTGAATTCGAAGGCCTCTCTGTAAGCACCTGGGGAGATCTTTAAGGTGACACACTTTCCTTTTTGGTTGTGAGTGATTGGTTGAAGCTAATGGATTTTGAAAACTAATTTAAGGAACCAACTCTGTGTGGCGAGTTTCCACATGCGTTTACAGATCTTTAGCCCTAAGATTAGAGTGCATTCTCATCAGTAGAAGGCTATGACAGTCCATGTTTCTGTTCGTCTGGAATTCGAGCGGTGGGCTGAGACACATTATGGCTGTAATTGAAGCCCAAATCGTGCCTTGCTAATCGTGCTCAGACAAGAAAGTTGTAAGCGCCTGATTTCTCACATTTCGTCCGAAAATTTTTCTGAAGTACTAGTCGCCCAGCAATTTTAGTAGGTATATTTTTACACAATGTAAATCTTTGACAGTGAATATCTCAGGAACGGAGGGAGGGAGGGGAAAAGTAATGATGAGGGTTTGTAGGTAAGGTCTTCGTCTTTAAAATATATATGGACATGGCCCGAAAGTCCCGTTATTTGGGTCAAAATTCAATGCAAGAAGGTTTCATTTGACATATTTTTGCGGCTAACTCAGAAATCGAGCGGTTTAGTGGGGAGCCTGAAGTGAGAAAACGAAGACCACATTGTGCCCTTTCAGACGAGGCATCATTTTTTGGCGTACATGCTCAAACAAGAAAGTTACAAGGGTCTGAAATCTGAGAATTCATAAGCAAATTTTTCTGAAGTACTAGTCGCCCAGCAGTTTTAGTAGGTATATTTTTACGTGATGTAAATCTTTGACAGTGAATATCTCAGGAACGGGGAGAGGGAGGGGAAAAGTAATGATGAGGTATTGTAGGTAATGTCTTCGTCTTTAAGACACAACAAGCTTATGCTCAAAAGTTCCGTTATTTGCGTCAAAATTTCACGCAAGAAGTATTCTGTTGGCACTTTTTTGCGTTTAACATAGGAACCGAGAAGTTTAGAGGGACGCCTGAGATGGGAAATAGAAGAGCACATTGCGCCCTTTAAGACGAGGTATCATTCATTGATCTACTCCTTCAAACAAGGAAGTTGTTAGATGCAAGGTGCACTGCGTGTGCACATCGATTGCATGCACATCAGTGCATGAGCATGTTCGTACCAGTTTCTGTTATCACATTTTTCAGAGGGCATACCTGCTGTTTTTTCTGGATTTCTGGTGGCCTGGTGTTTCAGGCTGAAATCACATGAAATTGGCGTTGTAACTTCAGGATTCCACATTACCACTCTCTGTAGTTCTTAAGAATGTCAAACAATTTCCGACACAAGACCGAAGAACACACAAAATTCCCCCGAGTTTCCATGAAAGAAGCAAACTTAGCCTTGTTTGTTTTTGACACTTGGGTTGACTTTTTGTCGAAGGCTTCTAGCATCTATGGGTCGAGCAGATCGAAGCTGCTGATCCAAGGAGATGTGCCTGCGTTTGATGTGAATGCGAATGCATTGAAATGATGAACGCACCAGAAAGTACAAAGTGATACGCGTCATTCTGATGCTTGCAATTACAGTCGACTCACTCTAAGTCGAATTTTCACGGGATATCAAAATTAGTTCGACTTAGAGAGAGGCGACTGTATTTTCACGTGATTACATACATATTTGTGTGTTTACTTACCTTTTGATTTTTTCTAAGTTTACTGGGGACTCATTTCCCTGCATCCAAAGTTGTTTAGAGTCAAGGTCTGAGTGTAGACAATTCTTCGCTGCGGTCTAAGCTTTGTCTTGTTGTCCATTTTTGGAATTAAGAAGAAAATACTTCATCGAGAGATAGAAATTACTCGGTTTTTCTATGAGTCCACTGTCTCGTAGCCCATTTCAAGTTGACACCCTCCAATCGTATCCAATTCTCTGCATTCCACCAAACTCCAATCTCGATTGTTGCACATTCCACACTCCATTAGTCATTTCTTCGCAAACAAGTGCGACTTTCAAGACCTCCACCAACAATAGCCGAGGAAAACGAATCGGAATTCCCTTTCGGGCGAATTTGTCGTGTGTGTAAACAGAATACCTCCTCGATTTAGGTCATCGTCCCAATATCGGTACCTGACCCAGAATGTGCTCTTTTTTTGTGCGTCGCCTAATCAAAAAGACCTCCTCCACCTGCCACTCTACTGCTTGGGTCGTTGTCTAGGTCGCGCTGTTGTTTATCAATTTAGCAAATAAAAAACGTTCAATCTTGTTACACTGAATGGATATCATCAGCCGCCCCAGCACGGTCGTTTCCCATCGCAATTGCTGGGTTCCTCTTGGCCGGAAAGGAGAGTATCGATTTTTTTTTGTAACGTTCATTTACTTTTAGTACATTATGTCGTTCTGCACACATGCAAGCACTCGTACATTCGTGTGCAGATGCATTAATCTGCCATGCAAAAGGCAAGTGTGCATGCACGACGAACTTGTGCGGTTTATTATCGACAATTTATCATCTGTTGCACGTAATGGATTACGATGTGGTTGGCCTAATGCAAATGTTGATCGAGAAAATCAATTTTTGTTCAGTTACATGGAAATTTGAAGTGTTTCTCCTCGCGTTTGTTTATCATAATTTCGCGAAGATAATTCCTAGTTAATATGCAAACCGGGGGGCGCCTCTCGCGAAACAGGTCTTCAAACGAACGAAAGGAACATTTTGCATCCAATAAGTGTTCTCGCGCGGCTCTCGACGTCTGGCTGTTGTTTTGCGACTTCTATTATCAGACGCAGAGATAAACGACATCGGGGTTAGCTATTACATCATCCCTTTGAAATTATTATATAAACATTTATTCGATTCGCAAATTGGAAGTGTTCTTACAAGCGATTGGGTTCGAGTGAATGGGGATTTAAATGTTTTGCAGAGAGACAACGATCGGCGGTGGACTTAATAGGTTGTTGAACTTTTATGATGTCAAATGACAAGATCTGAAGGATTCCATTCTTTGTTTGGCGGTCGTCGCAGATCGCAGGTACCTTGGACTTGTGTAGGCTGTGTTCTATTGGAATTCGTATGCGCACAGGAGGAGGTTCACGTGATTTTATGTCAACATAATAATAATAATGGCGGCGCTACAGTCCGAGGTGAACCTGGGCCTAGCTTCTCAGCAACATAGCCAGACATGAACACTTGCTGCGAAGTTCAGTGCAAAGATGATGAATTTTTGTGTCGACTTTCTGCTACGCCTAACCTAGAAATCATGCGGAGGGGTGAGACGTATGAAGGCGGAAATTGAAGACCAAATCGCGTCCTTCAAGGCGACACCTCATTCATTGATGTACTCGCTCTAACACGAAAGTTGCACGTGTCTGAGTTCGTCTGAGAATTTGCTCGTCATTTTGGTTGAAATTTCTCTGAAGTACTAGTCGCGCAGAAATTGTAGTAGGTGCATTTTTAGAAAGTTTCAATCTTTGACTTTGAATATCTCGGGAACGGAGGGACGTAGCGGAAAAGTAATGATGAGGGATTGTAGGTAATGTCTTCGTCTTTAAGACAGAGTTAGTGTGATTTCGAAAATCCCGTTATTTGCGTCAAAATTTAATGCATGAAGGTTTCGTTTGATACATTTTTGCGGCCAACTTAGAAATCGTGTGGTTTAGTGGGAAGCCTGAAATGAGAAAACGAAGGCCACATCGTGCCCTTTCAGACGAGGCATAATTTGTTGGTATACATGCTCAAACAAGAAAGTTGCAAAGGTCTGAAATCTGAGAATTCATACGAACATTTTTCTGAAGTACTAGTCGCCCAGCAATTTTAGTAGGTATATTTTTACAAAATGTAAATATTTGATAGTGAATATCTCGAGAACGAGGGGAGGTAGGAAAAAAGTAATAATGGGGGTTTGTAGGTAGCGTCTTCGTCTTTAAGACAAGTGTGGTGCGGGCTTGAAAGTCCCGCTATTTGGTTCGAAATTCAACGCAAGAAGGTTTCATTTGACACATTTTTGCGGCTAGCTCAGAAACCAAGCGGTTTAATGGGACGCCTGAAATGGTAAATTGGAGACCACACTGTGCCATTTCGGACGAGGCATCAGTTGTTGGTATACATGTTCCAACAAGAAAATTGCAAGGGTCTGATTTCCCACTTGGGGAGGACTTTGATATAACATTATTTGCATCGAAATTCAGCTCAAAACTGGCAAAATGGTGGACAATATGGCTTCTTTCAGCGTTTAGCTTAGACATTGTGAGACGTGTGAAGATGGGAATTGGAGAACAAGCGTGCTCTTTAAGATAAAGTCTTGAGCACAATAGATCTTAAAGGTCGCGGTGCAATATACCCTTAACCATAGTAATGAAGACAGAGTCTTGCTTTGCGAACTTCTGGGGATTAATCATGCTCCGATTGCAAAAAAAAAAAATGACATCAACCTTACTCCCTTCTCTGTTTTCTTGTTCACACTCCAGGCATGACTTGTTTACGTGCACCATTGCCACAAACCTACCCCAGTTGTGCTCGCCAGTCTATCAAAAAGATACACACTCCAGCTGGTTGTGTGACTAATGCACCATTTCCATTTGCATTCGTCGTCGTGCCTTTTTACCTTCAAATCCCATCACACAAATAAGGAAACTGACTCGTGTTGTACAAAATCAATTTCCACATGTGCGTCATCTTCCGGTTTGCGATTCGTGAACATGTCTTCCACCCCATTCTCCACGCCTAGGTATGTAGCTACACTTCATGTCAGGAATAAGTCTACAAAACAACAAAGACCCCGGTTATAAAACAAAATGCGCATAACCAAACCAATTGAACTGCTGGCGACGTGTCATCGCCTCCTCCACACCACCACTCGGGGGGCTATCACACACACGCCAAATCCTCGCACACCATCAACCAGGCGTTATCACTTGCGCCGAGAAGCTGTTATCATCGTGCCTTTTCGGGAGAATGAGCCAAAGTGTTGTGCGCTTCGTAAACAAACGTAAACGTCAGTTACGTCAGATCTAATTGCCAAATGAGTCTAGTCGGGCGTGAGTGATACACAGCGATCGCGAGAACGCGTGTTTCGCTCTGCGGTTACATGCGAAACGAATTTCGAATGGCATTCCTGAACCTCCAGCACATGGTAGTGGCTCCGGTGATGAATTCTGACTGAATGTCGAATGCTAAAGCGTCTTGAATTGCAGTTTAATTGTGGGCAATTAAGTGGGTGTCGCTGGAGCGAAGCACAGGCGAGGAAAAAATGAAGTAATCTATTGCAAATTCAGTGGAGTGGTGGGCAGACCAAAGTGGAATTTGTTTACGCAATTAGCAGCAATTATTCCATTCTATGAAGTTCTTTATGCGAAAGCACAGTGCTTTGATCGCGTAAACGAGTCCGAGTGTGGTGCAAGGTCTTGTGCGTTGCTTATCTGATAAGTTCAATAAATGTAAACAAAAGAAGAAATCAGATAGCTTTGTGAACCACCCAGTGTTGGTTCGTTGAATTTCTCTTCGGAGATAAGTGACCTCAATAGGCGAAAGTTATTCGCTGCGCGAGAAGGTATTTTCGAGTCGGTCGCTTGTGGGTGAGACCCAGATACTACGTAAAGAATTGTATAATCAGTGAAGGTCAATCATTTTGTTGAACCACTGGATTTGTGTGTGCGTCTGTTTCCCATTCAGTGCTGTGAGTTATTTCAACAGACGACTTGTGCTTAGAAATGTTTTCAGCGCAAGAAACTGGTGCAAAGTGGCTTTTAATTTACATCCTTTTTCTTTTCAAACAACTTCATGGTCATCGTGGTTGTGTTTTGAAGTCCCTCTGAAAAGATTACCTCGTGCGAGTACCCTCTGCACACAGTCCTCTGTCTCTGTCTTTACTTGAAGTGGAAACGAAACGAAAAAGAAACAAAAAAACAGTTTCGGTGTACAATACTCCAACTGAACAGAAGGTCGACATGAATTAAATTCAAATAACTCCAGCGAAGCCACTCGTTTTTGCATACAAACAGAAAAAAAAAAACGAAAAGGAGAAAAAAACTCGCCTCACAGATTGTTGGCACACTGCACAGCACACCGCGGAGTAGCATGAAGTGTTGCCTCAAATTATTCTCATCGCTTCACCTTAAAGGCCGCAGCAAAGAGGAGCACCGGAGCACATACACCAAGTTCGTTACAATCTCTGGAATGTCAAGCTGAGTGTTGAAATGTAATTATTTTCGTACGCGACCTTGATGGACTTTGAATCATCCATTCAAGTGCACTGCCTGCCAATGATTAGGATTAACATTTTGTTTTCGAAGTCAATTCGAAACGTCTGCTCTCAATATTCAAGTGTTTCCCCGTGCTTGTGGTACGTCTTATCAAAGAACCTAGACACACAGTGAGTGAATACTGCGTCCAAGTGGGTACACACCGTACACACACGGTAGAAGAGGAAAATATGAAAAAAAGAAGTAACCAAAGCAACAAAACTAGTCTCAAGTCGTTGACCTAGTTGTTAGTTGCTCGAAGTGCTGTATCTGTTGCTTTCAGTGCTCTGGTGTGCAGTTTACTTTGGAATCGCACAAAATCTTCGTTTCTTGTGCATTATATTTTTTTTTTGTTTTTGTTGTTGTTTCCCCTCTGTAGTTCTCTGTGTTGTTTTGCAACTTTGTTCTGTTGTTGTGTTGAGTGTATCGGCAAACGAAGTTGTTTAGTTGTTGTTCCATGGCATAATCTTCTTCGGTGATTGATGAGGCTGGTGGTGGTTACATGAGATCGGTCTTGATGAGGTGAATCCACTCAGAATTGGCCTTGTGAAATCTGATGGACTCCAGTGACACTATTTGTTCAAAGGAAAACAAATCAGCTTTTACTTTCGCAACTCTGCATTTGTAGGCCAGAGCACAGAACACAGAACACATGCGAAGGGCACATCTTGCTCACAGTTTGCTCCCCCCACCCGAGAGGTGTCTGTTTGAGTTGAACATTTAATCTTTCCAGCAGTGAGCAGATATAGCACGTTGACATAATTGCTCAGCTGGGATATTAAATATCTGCGCTGCAACCTTGAGTTTTTGTTTTGTATCGACGTCCGTCATTCTTCTGCATTGGTTCCTCCACCATCACTATAATCCATATCTCACCCAGCAATGCCAGTGATTCCAAGCACTTCACTTATTGTCTCTCTTATCCTTTTGTACTTTCAGTCACTTACTTACAATAGAAGTTCTCTAGAGGAAAGGAGGAAAATTATTTTGCACATCTCTCAAAAAGCATCAGCGGCAGCTAGTGTATGTTCGTCTGTGTGCATTGGGCTTCAGCATCTAAATCTTGATCTGCTAACACAGAGACAACAACAATAACAACCAAAAGTCAGGTTTGCTTTTGTTTTTCTTTTGGAGGTGATAGTCGCTGTTAAACACACAACTCAAACGAACGTCAATCGTTGTCATCATCGTCTCTTTGATCGGCGGAAGCAGCACAAGCAGCAAGTGCTACACCCAAAACTCAAAGACGTTGTGTGTCTGTGCGTGTGTTCAACACAAAACAAAAACAAAACAAGAAGCAACAACTGCAACATCAACAACAGCAAGCTGGTCGATTGGCAATTCCAGTTGAAAATTGTTCAGAAAGTGTAACTTCACTTGAAATTTGCGTGCGTGCGTGTGGGTCGTCTGGTATTCACAAAACTCGATTAATTAGTTGGGAAATTAATTGAACATAGTGTTATACACTGAGCCACAGCGAGAGAGTGAGAGAGAGAGAGAGAGATTAAATAGTTGAAGAGCGCCAACAACCATGAACGGTATGAACAATAGCAGTGACGACGTGGCAGAGTGCCCATTATGTATGGAACCACTGGAAGTTGATGATTTAAATTTCTATCCGTGCACCTGTGGATATCAAGTAAGTCTTCCATTCGACTGCATACCCCGAAATCGAACTCAATGTTTGTCCCCTTTTCAGATTTGTAGATTCTGCTGGCACAGAATTCGCACGGATGAAAATGAGTTGTGTCCAGCATGTCGAAAGGCATACCCGGAGAATCCAGCGGACTTTACTCCTTTGACTCAAGAAGAAGTAAGTCCAATCACGCCACGGCACCCAACATAACCTTGATTTGACGCATGCACTTGTTTCTTTTCGCAGATGGTTGCCCTTAAGTCGCAAAAACGACAACGGGATCAGCAACGGAAGCAGAAAATCACCGAAAACCGAAAGCACCTAGCCAACGTGCGTGTTGTGCAAAAGAATTTGGTGTTTGTTGTTGGTCTACCACCCAGACTGGCAGATGCCGATGTAAGTAGTGTCTTTCAAATTTCAATCAACGTGCGAGACATGACACGCATTTTTCTGGTACTTTTGCAGATTCTCAAGAGACACGAGTATTTTGGGAAATACGGTAAAATCCATAAAGTTGTGATAAACCCCAGCACAGCGTATGCAGGTGTGCAAGTAAGTTCAAAGCATCCGGACGCGCAAGAAAAGACCAAATTCCGAACTGTTTGCTTTGATTTGTGTTCACAGGGTCCTTCGGCGTCAGCATATGTAACGTATGTGCATAATTGTGACGCGCTAAGAGCAATACAAAGTGTGAATAATATATCAATAGATGGCCGACTGATTAAGACTAGCTTAGGTACAACTAAGTATTGTAGCCACTTTATGAAAAACCAACAATGCCCGAAGGGTGATTGTATGTATTTACATGAACTGGGTGACCCGGAGGCTAGCTTTACCAAGGAGGTAAGTCTCCATCAGACATGCACGCAAACGAGGGGATTGATAAATGTTTGATTTTTGTAGGAAATGCATCAAGGGAAGCACCAAGAGTACGAAAAGAGGCTACACGATCTGCTGATAGCCTCGTCTGGAACGAATGGTGCGCCTGGTGGCGGAACGTCTACAGGTGGAAATCCTGGGTCAGGAGCGACAACCAATGGTAGAGTACATCATCAAGGTCTCTCACAGTTGAATTCATGTTTAAATCTTCCAGCTAATGGCACAGGAGGGGGTCCTGTTAAAGACGCTTGGCCTAGTCTGTCGGTGTCACCCACAAACAATAAAGAGACAACAAATGGCACCGGAAATGGTGGGGGCAAAAAGGAGAAGGGCCGCGGAAAGAAATCAAAAGGCGACAAGGCAAAGAAGAACAGCAACAATCATAACACAAATAACAGTAGCAACACGGTTAGCAACAACAAAGATAACCAATTACAACAGAGTAACTCGACACAGCAAATGAATGGTACAAAGGATTCTTCGACGAACGGTGGTGTGGAAACGAAATCTTCAGCACCCGCAGCAGATAAAAAATCATCCGATAAACAGCAGCAACAGCAGCATCAGCAGCAACAGAATTCAACAACAGCCGTAACGGGCAAGTTGAAAAACGACACTAAATCGAATCATCTAAGCGCAGACGATGAGATAAAACTAATCGAAGGTTTCGAAAAAGATAACAGTGGTGAGGATGTGGGTGTAAACGGAAAGAATGCATATGCTAGATCCCTAAGGTGAGTCAATCAATCAATCTACTCCGTGGGTGTAAGCTAATCCCCTCTTTGTTTGTGTGTTTAGTTCATCCAGCAGTAACAGCAGCGATCATCGAGTGTCACCGTTTCTTAGCGAGAGCAGTACTAGTGGCAATAGCTCACCAGGCAGCTTCCCAGATCATCACACCAACATACCGACTACAGATACACATTTAGAGAATCATATTAACAACAGTAGCAGCAGCAGTAGCAGTAGTAGCAGTAGCAGCAGCAGCAGTAGCACCAGCAGCAGTGACAGCAATCAGGACAGCAAGCTGTCGTCGTCTTCATCGTCGTCGACGCCCGCTAGTCCGGCTGTCGAATTGAATGGAACGAACGAAACAAAACTGATCGTTTTGCCGACCCCAACATCAGCTGCTACGCAGAAATTAACAAATATTGAAAATAGTAGTAATAATATAATTGATACATCAGGTATACCTTCCCACCCTCGCACTCACTCGTTTTCGAAGCGCTCTGACCCATGCTTTGCTTTCATTTGCAGCTTGTTTCTCAAAATTGAATATATTTGATGACAACAACAGTTTCTTCTCCTCGTCAACGTCATATCAGCCGTTTCTTAAGGGAAAACTGGATACAGATATGCGCAACAGTCAGAACAGTCACTTGAGCAATGTCATAACATCACATCTACCGGATCTACTCAACGGTGAGTTGTTTCAAATCGTTTTCGTTTTGTTTTCAAGTTTGGATCTGTTTATACGAATAGTTTGTGAGTAGTTTTGATAGAATTTAGAGTTAATTTTAAGTAGAAATCGCGGTTTGAGCGTGTAACCGATTGGACAGGTGTGGGGAACTGGGAATCTAAGTGGGGCTTCCTGTGCTCGCTCTCTGTATCAATCTAATCTCTGGTCTTGCTTCTCTAATTGCTCAAAAATGTTACAATATTTATTTTCCTGTTTTAACCATGACTCATTGATTGTCGGCGTCATTGCCGTCATCGTCGTTGTCGCTGCTTTCTATTGTGTACCTTTTTCTTTTTTGTTGTTATTTTTTGCTTGTGTTATGCTCCTTTGGATGTTGTTGGTTTCTTGGTTAGGATACGACAGAGGCGAGACTGCAAAAGTGGTGTTTTTTGTCGGAGGATTTTTTAAACGTTACACTGGAGCAGTCAGACTCAAAAACTAGTCCATTGTACTGCCAGGTAGCAACCTACTCCTGCTGTTTACTCACATGCCAGCCAACTGATTGATTCCTGCCTTCCTCCGTGAACCAGTGTAGCAGGCAGCCGAGATTTTTGTGCCCGCATGTTCCACTGAAGGAGTCGCAGGGTCAATGCATGCACGAGAGATCTCCAGGTCACTCGATCCTCCGCCATCGACTCAAACTCATCAGGAGCTATGCCCAATCGCAACCAGGCGAGTGTTTGGACTTGGTCCAACCATCTCGTCCTGGGTCTGCCAAGCGGTCGCCTACGTGATGAAATCGCATTCAAGGCACGCCTCGGAAATCGTGATGATGGGGACATTCGTGCCACGGTCTTTGATTTGCAAATTGTTTCGACATCAATGAAGATCAGATTGACGCCCTTTTCGTGCGTTAAACGCGGCAGACAAGTGACATCATGGTTGTAAAGTGGATGCTTGACTGAAAATCATTTCCTTCTTCGAATCCCACGAGAGTTTGTTAAGAACCCACATGGACGCTACTTTTCTGTACGTTTCAGCTATCTCTTGGGCAAGTTTCTGGGTGAATTCAGTAATAGTCTGTCGACTCGCATCAGAAAGACCTTAATTTAGCAAATAAGTGTTGTTTGCAACGTGGACTAATTCGATTGGGAATGTCCGTAGACACAATTTCTTCAATCTCTTTGCTGATTCTTCCATAGCGCATCGCTTCTGACACCGAAACCCCTTCCTGCCTGACAAATATAAGCGCCTATGCCTCTGGCGACCATAGCGCATCGCTTCTGACATCTAAACTCCTTTCTGCCCGACGAATATAAGCGCCCATGCCTCCTGCGACCATAGCGCATCGCTTCTGACACCGAAACTCCTTTCCGGTCAACAAATATAAGCGCCTACGTCTGCTGTAACCTTTGATATCGATATCATTGGCAGAAAAGTGAATGAATTTTCGTAGACCACACGTGCGCAAGTCCCCCAGGAAATGTAGTTGCCTCTTTCCCCCTTTCATTTGTTTTGGTTTTTTTTTCGTTTTAAAGCTATGATAAGTTATCTCTGCTTCTTAGTTCTCTTTGAATGGTCACTCAATACTTTCACTTCTCAGTTGAATACAAGTAGATTATGTGTGCCTCTTATAAATGTGTGTGTTCGTTTGTTTGTTTAAAATGAAAAATAAACTGGAAAATTAACCAACTTACCGACAATGGCATCCATGTCGCAAAAAAATATTCAAAAAACCACAAAAAAATCACAACTAATTCGATCAAAACAAAAATTGTTCTCTTCTTGTTTCCGGCAACTCCTCCTGCATCTACGAAATCACTTACAAAAACGAACAAAATGTTTACAAACCAAAAAAACAAAAAAAACTATCGAACAAATTACAAAACAAAACTCCTCCGCATAACAAAATCACTGTATCCATCGAATGTGTTTCGAAATGAAACGAAAAATAGGAATCGATGGATATCAGAACAGTACTTTGAATGGCACTGCTACGACAAACGGTATAAATTGTAAGAAAAATCCCGAAAATTACTTATTCTCCTCCTCTTCCAACTCCCTGTCGTCGATATGCTCATCGTCGCCTGTGCCTTTTTCGAACGATTCATTACCACTCCCATCGAATGCGACATCGGACACAACAGAAAACTGGGAGGACGCATTCAAATATGTGATGATGAGAAATGCAAAACAATCGGAGAGCCAGCAACTTCTGCCACAGAATCAGCATCAATTGCCACATCAGCAGCAATCGCAACAACCGCCGCATCAGCAGCAGCAACAGCAACACCAACAACTCCAACAGCAACAGCAGGAAGAGTTCCATCGAATTCAAGAAATGCAAAAACGCAATTTACTGAATAATATTGGATTGTCTCAAATGAACGGACCACACGGTATGTTTTCGTTTTTCATTTTTTTTTTGTTTCTGTTTCTGTTTCTGTTTGTTTCTTCTTTTTGTTTTAAAATGAAAAAAATGCGTTTGTTTTGTTGTGTTCTTTATGCATCTTCTGTTTCGGATTCAAGTACAAAATTGTTTTTCATCTTTTTTTTGCGTGGATAGAGTCGTAGAGTAGGAGTGTTTAGGAAGAGAAACGCTTTGGAGTCTGCTTTAAATATTGTCCCTTCCTGTATTTGCTTGTTTGTACATTTGCATGAATCTAAGAGGCGTTTTGGTTAAGAGAATCGGGTTTCTCCGTCGTTGCTAGTTGGCTACTGACTCTCGAGAGTTGACAGACACTCAGGTCGCTGGTAAGGCACTTGTACATCGTGGAGAACTGGTTGAAATGTCTTGCATTTCGATACAATTTCTGTGCCAGGGGACAACAACGGGACGGCATCGGGGTATTTCTTGATTCAAAGTTTGATTTCCAGGCTCAGACATCACAGAAACGGCTGAAACAAATCCTAAACATAGCAACGTTGGCACACACAGATATTGTTTCCTTCTCCTCACGTTCACGTCTCTAAACTGTTCCTATCCTGACTTGCTTCTTTTGACTGCTTTCACCACAAAATCCTGCATAACTTCCATTCCAAACTCACAAAATTCTTGTCTTACTGTAAACTGTGGATTACGAGAGTCTACCCATGCTGCAATCTGTACATCACTTCATCTTTATCTTACAGACTTCCCCAACACAAGTAATAATTTCCACAGCGCAACCGATCTAAGCCGGCTCTCGCAAACAGTGTTGATACAGCAGCAGCAACAGCAGCTACTGCAACAACAGCAGCAGCAGGAGAGACAGCAAAGTGATCACTTGCTCGGCACCGGCAGCCTCTTCGACACAAACATGTCGAGATTCTTTGATTTCCACAAGAATCAACAGCAGCAGCAACAACTCCATCAGGTAAACACAAGAGTCTTCCTTTCACTGGGCTGGGTTATAACACTTGATCTCTCATTTGCAGTTTGTAATCAATGGCCATGGAGGAAATGGCCCATTGAACGACTCGCTGAGGATGGCGTCGCTGCTGGAGAACAATCGAATCAATTCGCAGTTCTTAGATCACACAAATGGTGAGTGGCAAGGTCGCCTGCAAGTGCAAACAGGTCCTAAATTTGTTTTCTCATGCTTGTGAGTAGGCCTTATAGGACAACAGTCGCTACAGAAGCAAAGGTTATCCAGCAAATACGATCCGATGGGTCCGCACACACTCCTCGGTGGAGGAGGCGCAAATAGTGGTAATCAACAGCAAGCACAACAGCAACAGACATCAAATTCACCGCAACAGTCGCAATCACAGCAACAACAGACGCCATCACGTTTGCTAAGTCAATTTAGCACACACAACTCATCGGTGGACGATGATTTAGGTAAGCCTCCCTTGACGCGGTTCAGGTTGACACAAGATTCACCTCACATTTGATATCCATCCCTCAGGCTTCGATCCCTTCTTCGAAACTCAAAAAGCTTTAGCCGAACTGATGGAGAACGAAATGGTTCAACAACAGAACGCTGGCCACCAGAAACACTTGTTGGACAACGTACAGCGACCACGAATGCCACCACCTGGTTTTAATCATATGAATGCATTTGGCTTCGGTGTACCCAGAGCACAGGGTAGCAAAATCTTACCATTCATGAGCATGAGTGGAGCAAATACTGGTGGTCAACCACAGCCACCGATGCAGTCACAGCAGCAGCAGCAGCCAAACAATTGGAATCCACACTTGTCTGGTTTCTCACAGCAGCAGCAGCAGCAACATCCCCATGATCCCCAAATGCATATGAGCCAACAAAACCAGAATGGTGGCAATCACAACAAGGGTAAATGTTGCAGTCGGTCTTTGTCTTTGTTTTTCCTGATAAACATTTTGTTCTGTTCTGAAAAGGTTATGGCAACATGTCTGATTGGACAGCTATGGATCCAGCTATACTATCATTCCGTCAATTCTCTTCATTTCCACATCAACCGCAACAGCATCATCCGCAACAGCAACCCCAACAACAGCAGCAGCAGCAACAACATACTGGACCAGATATGTTTATGCAGCATTTGACACAACAGAATGGCCAAGGTTTGTGCTCACTCCTCCCTCCATTGAGGAGGGACAAGAGACACTCATGTCGCATGTTTTCTGATGGCGCCTGCTGATGTGTGTTTCAATGTTTCTCGTTGCAGGTTTTGGCCCCCAACCACCACAACACCACGGTGTCAATCTACCAAATAATCTATTAAATCCCCAACAGAATTCTCAAGCACAGGTAAATGCCAACGTTCAAGGAATGTTAGAATACCTTAAAAATAGGCAATACGTGTAGATTTTTATGTGATTGATTGATTGTTTATCTTTTTTTTTTAATTAATTTGAAACAAAAAACACACTACTACCCCCCTGTTTTCTCCTCCCAACACCACACTCACACAATAACACACAGACAACAGAGACAGAACAGATCTCAAGATCGCAGAAGATTAAGAAAATCTCTCTTTTCAAAATATGATTTTTCTTTTGGATTTCATTTACATTTGTTTTGCGTTTTTTTTTTCTCTCTACGATAACGAAACGAAACGAAACACGAGACAAGCGACAAGATTACCGTTGTTGGAGTTGTTGTAACACACAAGTGATGCCTGGCATGCGAAAAGAGATGGTTTTTGAATAGTATTTCTTTTGTTTTGCTTTACCTTTCTTCTTCTAACACACTACTCTTTGCTGCTGTGCTTGTCCTTACCGTTCCCTTCCTTTACACATGCGTGCATATACATAGTCTCCCCCCTTGGGGGGTGGTAACTCACTAAACACTCCCCGATTGGTATTTGTTTTGTTTTGTTTGCATTTTCTTTGTCCTTTTCGTTTTCATCCATGAAAAGTCTGTGTTTGTTGCGCTTTGTTGTACATAAAAAAATACAAAAAAATGATGAAATGATTGATTGTTCTGTTTTCGATTTGTGCCTAGTCTTCTTACATTGTCCTCGATTTTGTCCACACATCTTTGTTTTTAGTTTTTTTTCTCAAGAATTTATTGATTTTCTAGGTAAATTATCCACAAATTGCTAATTGGCTTAGTAACGAGCAAAATCTATTCATGAATAGTTTAGCAAATGGATTTGTAGCTAATAACAATAATAGCAATAGTATTGTCAATAGTTCATTGAATGGTTACAATGACAAATTTTCAATTGCCATGCCGCCAGGTATTCTCTCGAATAATTTAAGCTCCCAACAGCAAACAACTGAGTGTATCAATTAAGACACAACCACAAAATCAGATACAAAAAAATGCAAAACAACGCCATACGAGAAGAGAGAATCAAAGAGAGAGAGAGAGAGCGTATGAAAGTAAGGTTTAAATATTTAAAATACTTATTTTTTTTTTGTGAACATGTAGAAGATGGAGAGTTTCTGCGTTCAAATTCAAATAAATGTTACATACTCGTTACAATAGAATAAAATCTGCAAATCGCTGCAAAGCCTAATTCAAATGTTTTATTCTTCTTTGTTGATCTTTTGATTATTGTATTCTTGTTAAAAAAAAAAGCATCAGCTAAAATGTCAGAATGATGTACGAAACACGCGTGTATTTTGTTAGTGCCTTTTCACACGTTCCAGTCGGTTTCTGCTGTGCTCAGTGTTTACAATCGTTTGTCATTCTTTTTGCAAACAAATGACTTCCTCAAAGTCTAAGCTATGAATCCCGATTCACTGTTTTCCACTGTGTAGCTGGTTGGCGTAGACAATTGTCCATCAACCGGTCCTTAGTCGGTTGTCGTACAGAATTGTCCATCAACCGGTCTCTAGTCGGTTGCCGTACACAATTGTCCATCAACTAGCTACACAGTGGTGACAACCAAGGTCTTTCTCACAGAGCCGGCTGGTGAATATGAATGCAGACACCGGCATTCGAGAGAAACCCCGAACGTGTGAAAAGGCACATAGGGTATTGATTGTTTATATTTTCGGCTTATGAATTTATGTATCTGTAGAATAATCACACAGTTAACAGATGTGAGTGAATAGAAAACTTGATTTGCGTCCTTCGGCGACAAAGCTTCGAAATTTAACTGAATGTGAGGGGGTGAGGCATGTATGCAACTGATGTTTCATTGGCATTTTGGCAGAGAATGATGATTTGTAGATTGTCTTTGGTCAGAGTTGTAAACAAACGAGAGTGATTTCGTAGCGGAACTTGAAAGTAGGTCAATGAATGAGGCCTTGTCTTCACGAATGAGGCCTTGTCTCCACAAATGAGGCCTTGTCTTCACGAATGAGGCCTTCTCTTCACGAATGAGGCCCTGTCTCCACGAATCAGGCCTTGTCTTCATGAATGGGGGCTTGTCTTCACGAATGAGGCCTTGTCTTCACGAATGAGGCTTTGTCTTCACGAATGAGGCCTTGTCTCCACAAATGAGGCCTTGTCTTCACGAATGAGGCCTTCTCTTCACGAATGAGGCCCTGTCTCCACGAATGAGGCCTTGTCTTCATGAATGAGGGCTTTTCTTCTCAAAGAACACGTTTTGCCTTTCAGTTTCTGCCTTCATGCGTCTCATTAAACCGAGCGATTCTGAAGTCAAACGCTGGGGGAAACGATATCCTTCACCATTTTGTCGTTTTTACACTGACTTCGTGGTTTGACTGGCCAAGAAATCGCTCGCTCTCGCTGTTTTATTATCATCTTTAACAGGCCTACGACGCATGGAGGGTCCGAGCCTGAGATATCGCTGCCTTCCATCGTTGACGGTCTTGGGCACGCTGCAGCAGTCGCTCTTTCTGTTGCAAGACTTCATTTGAACATCAAGGGAAATGTCTTGATCAATTTTAGTTTCCCACCAGACGTTGAAACCAGACGAAAAACCTAGTATACCATCAGTTCAAAATGTGAATAATCTCTGTACAATGCCACTGAAAGAATCACTTGCTTCCATCTGCACCCTTTTCACCAGAATCTTTTGATTTTTTTCCTTACGTTGAATTTTGTTCACAAAAGTGCACCTGCAATGTCTTACAAGAGTCCCAACATTTTGTAAGACATTCCACATGCACTTTTACCCAAAACATTTGTTAATTTTGTCACAATTCACCACACAAAAACCTTCTGATGTTGCAAGAACAAACGAAGAAAATGTTTCAAATTTAAGGTTATAGACTTTGTTAGATTCTTTTCAAAACGCATTAAGAAATAAATTTCGAATCCAACCACTTGAATTTGTAAAATACACTTAATATTGTTCGCACGCCGAAATGCCGAATCAGTAGTTACACATTTGATTGTATCTGCCTCAAGCGCAGAGAAAAAACCTTAAAACACATTGTCTAGGCTTATATCACACTCTCACACGCATTGTTACAAATCTAAACTCTCCTATTCTATATACGAACCTTACTCCCCCACAAAAAAACACACACATAGAGCTCCAAAAGCAAAATTGATTTCAAGAAAACTCTTAGAAAGAAAGATAAAAGAAAACAATTGATTATACATAACCTTACATTTAATAACCATTCAAATTTTGACACAAAAACAAAGAAAATATATGTATATCTATATACTACACACACACACAATTTAATTCTGTAAATCCAAATGAACGGATGAGAGAGTTGCTATGAGAAATTTCCAATCGAAATGTTGTGTTCTTTAACTCGTAACCCTGCTGCAAAACAAACATTGCTTGGAAATTTGTCATGCTAAATAATAAAGTCTTATTTAGAACGGATGATGACGATATATTATATAAACATACATATATAAACACATACAAAAATATAGCTGTTTGCGAAATATTAATTAAACACAAACGAGGAGGAAGGGAAATACAATTATGTTGCGAATCTGCAAGAAAATATGAGAAAAAGAAAAGCGCGTGAATAAATATGTTGATTATTATTATATTATTAATTATTATTACTATTAAATAAAACAAGTGAAATTAGTTAAAAACAACAACAACAACAACAAAAAATGCTATGTATTCAAATAAAGAAACTCTGATTGATATGACGATAAAATATTTAAGAGAAGAAAAAACAAACAAACATGATGAAGAAGAAACAAGAAAAACAAAAATATTATTAAGAAAGAATAAATCAAATTATAAAAAAAAATAAATGGTGTTTGATTTGGGCAGGGTTCTCTCATGGACTTAGAGCTTCTTTTAAAGGGCACGATTGGGTGTTCAGTTCCCCCAATCGCCAAACGCTAAAGAAAGACGTTGTGCACCATTTTGCCTTCAAAAATAACCTACAAACCCCCATCATTACTTTCCCCCTACCTCCCCCCGTTCCAGAGATATTCACTGTCAAAGATTTACATTTTGTAAAAATATACCTGCTAAAATTGCTGGGCGACTAGTACTTCAGGAAAATCTTCGTACGAATTCTCAGATTTCAGACGTGGAGTTGTTTCCCACCTCGCATGAGCATCAAGGCCACCCCGCGAAAAGTGGAGTTATTTCCCACCTCGCATGAGCATTAAGTCCACCCCGCGAAAAGTGGAGTTATTTCCCACCTCGCATGAGAATCAAGTCCACCCCGCGAAAAGTGGAGTTATTTCCCACCTCGCATGAGCATTAAGTCCACCCCGCGAAAAGTGGAGTTATTTCCCACCTCGCATGAGCATTAAGTCCACCCCGCGAAAAGTGGAGTTATTTCCCACCTCGCATGAGAATCAAGTCCACCCTGCGAAAAGTGGAGTTATTTCCCACCTCGCATGAGCATTAAGTCCACCCCGCGAAAAGTGGAGTTATTTCCCACCTCGCATGAGCATTAAGTCCACCCCGCGAAAAGTGGAGTTATTTCCCACCTCGCATGAGCATTAAGTCCACCCCGCGAAAAGTGGAGTTATTTCCCACCTCGCATGAGCATTAAGTCCACCCCGCGAAAAGTGGAGTTATTTCCCACCTCGCATGAGCATTAAGTCCACCCCGCGAAAAGTGGAGTTATTTCCCACCTCGCATGAGCATTAAGTCCACCCCGCGAAAAGTGGAGTTATTTCCCACCTCGCATGAGCATTAAGTCCACCCCGCGAAGAGTGGAGTTATTTCCCACCTCGCATGAGCATTAAGTCCACCCCGCGAAAAGTGGAGTTATTTCCCACCTCGCATGAGCATTAAGTCCACCCCGCGAAAAGTGGAGTTATTTCCCACCTCGCATGAGCATTAAGTCCACCCCGCGAAAAGTGGAGTTATTTCCCACCTCGCATGAGCATTAAGTCCACCCCGCGAAAAGTGGAGTTATTTCCCACCTCGCATGAGCATTAAGTCCACCCCGCGAAAAGTGGAGTTATTTCCCACCTCGCATGAGCATTAAGTCCACCCCGCGAAAAGTGGAGTTATTTCCCACCTCGCATGAGCATTAAGTCCACCCCGCGAAAAGTGGAGTTATTTCCCACCTCGCATGAGCATTAAGTCCACCCCGCGAAAAGTGGAGTTATTTCCCACCTCGCATGAGCATTAAGTCCACCCCGCGAAAAGTGGAGTTATTTCCCACCTCGCATGAGCATTAAGTCCACCTCGCAGAAAGTGTACTTATTGCCCACCTCGCATGAGCATTAAGTCCACCCCGCGAAAAGTGGAGTTATTTCCCACCTCGCATGAGCATTAAGTCCACCCCGCGAAAAGTGGAGTTATTTCCCACCTCGCATGAGCATTAAGTCCACCCCGCGAAAAGTGGAGTTATTTCCCACCTCGCATGAGCATTAAGTCCACCCCGCGAAAAGTGGAGTTATTTCCCACCTCGCATGAGCATTAAGTCCACCTCGCGAAAAGTGGAGTTATTTCCCACCTCGCATGAGCATTAAGTCCACCTCGCAGAAAGTGTACTTATTGCCCACCTCGCATGAGCATTAAGTCCACCCCGCGAAAAGTGGAGTTATTTCCCACCTCGCATGAGCATTAAGTCCACCCCGCGAAAAGTGGAGTTATTTCCCACCTCGCATGAGCATTAAGTCCACCCCGCGAAAAGTGGAGTTATTTCCCACCTCGCATGAGCATTAAGTCCACCCCGCGAAAAGTGGAGTTATTTCCCACCTCGCATGAGCATTAAGTCCACCCCGCGAAAAGTGGAGTTATTTCCCACCTCGCATGAGCATTAAGTCCACCTCGCGAAAAGTGGAGTTATTTCCCACCTCGCATGAGCATTAAGTCCACCTCGCAGAAAGTGTACTTATTGCCCACCTCGCATGAGCATTAAGTCCACCCCGCGAAAAGTGGAGTTATTTCCCACCTCGCATGAGCATTAAGTCCACCCCGCGAAAAGTGGAGTTATTTCCCACCTCGCATGAGCATTAAGTCCACCTCGCGAAAAGTGGAGTTATTTCCCACCTCGCATGAGCATTAAGTCCACCTCGCAGAAAGTGTACTTATTGCCCACCTCGCATGAGCATTAAGTCCACCCCGCGAAAAGTGGAGTTATTTCCCACCTCGCATGAGCATTAAGTCCACCCCGCGAAAAGTGGAGTTATTTCCCACCTCGCATGAGCATTAAGTCCACCTCGCAGAAAGTGTACTTATTGCCCACCTCGCATGAGCATTAAGTCCACCCCGCGAAAAGTGGAGTTATTTCCCACCTCGCATGAGCATTAAGTCCACCCCGCGAAAAGTGGAGTTATTTCCCACCTCGCATGAGCATTAAGTCCACCCCGCGAAAAGTGGAGTTATTTCCCACCTCGCATGAGCATTAAGTCCACCCCGCGAAAAGTGGAGTTATTTCCCACCTCGCATGAGCATTAAGTCCACCCCGCGAAAAGTGGAGTTATTTCCCACCTCGCATGAGCATTAAGTCCACCCCGCGAAAAGTGGAGTTATTGCCCACCCCGCATGAGCATCAAGGCCACCTCGCAGAAAGTGGACTTATTGCCCACTTTGAGTGGGAATTAAGTCCACCTCGCAGAAGGTAGAGTTGTCTCCCACCTGAAAGAGATCAAAGGTAAGTAAACACAAAAGTGAGTATGTAGTTACGTAGAACTTACTGAAAGCATCAACAAGTGTCAGTCTGTAAAGAGTTTACTTTCTGATGCAATCACATTCACATCAAATGCAGGCACATCTGCTTGGGTCAGCAGTCTCAATCTGCTCGACCCAGGAGATGCTAGAAGCCTTCGACAAAAAGTCAACCCAATTGTAAACACACGCACACAAAAGGTCCTTTTCAGGATCACAATGATCATTCCAAATCAAGGTAAGTATCAAGGTAAGTATTGTAGAGACTTGTAACTTCCAAGTCTAGGTCTAGCTAAGAATTCCCAACTCGAAAAGTGCCACTTTCATTGATTTTCTGCTTAAAACACCAGGCGCCCAGAACTCTAACAAAAGCAGCAGGTATACCCTCTGCAAAAATGTGTAACAGAAACTGGTACGAACATGCCCTTTCAGACAAGGCATAATTGGTTGCTGTACATGGTCTAATAAGAAAGTTGCAAAGGTTTGAAATCTGAGAATTCATATGAAAATTTTCCATGAAATACTAGGCGCCCAGAAACCCAGCAAAAGCAGCAGGTATACCTTCTGCAAAAATGTGTTACAGAAACTGGTACGAACATGCCCTTTACAACGAGACAACATTCGTTGCTGTACATGCTCAGACAAGAAAGTTGCAAGGGTCTGATTTCTCAGATTTCATACGAAAAATTTTCTGAAATACTAGTCGCCCAGAAATTGTAGTAGGTAAATTTTTGCGAAAGTGTATTTTTTCACATTGAATATCTCGGGAACGGAGGGTCGCAGGAAAAAAGTAATGATGAGGGATTGTAGGTAATGACGCCCTCTTTAAGACACATTGAAAAAGGTGTCTGCAGTCCCGTTATTTGCGTCGAATTTCAGTGGAAAACTTAAAATTTTGTTGTAAAATGCACCATATCTTGAAAACGGTGCATCTGGTGGCGATTGTTCTTTTTTCCGTAGGCGCACGCTTCGATTGCGCATCCATCAAGGCATAATTTGTGGTCATAGGTCAAATAGTTTCCGAGTTATAGCCAAAAATGTGTAACATTTTCGACAAAAAACCGAACTTTTTTTGAAAAATGCGCCATATCTCGAAAACGGTGCGTCGGAGCGCATTTTCGCTTCTGTTAACTCTTTTTGGCAAAGGCCCTACATCATGACAAACGTTTTAAGCCGTCATTTGTGGCCCTATGACTTATAGTTTCCAAGTTATAGCCACGAATAGTTATGGTATGCAAGGAAAAAACAGGGTTTTTCTTCAGGTTGCGCCATTTTTTGCAAACGGTGCCTCTGAGAGCGTTTTCTCCCTGGGTTACTTTTCTTGGCCAAATGCACACATTCAATACGAACGTTTTGAGCCATAAATTATTGATCCAGGCCTAACATTTTCCGAGTTATGGCCAATAATTGTGAAATGTTGCAAGCAAAGTAGTGTTCTCCTTTTCCCTTGCATACCTTCACTATTCATGGCTATAACTTGGAAACTATAAGGCCTAGGCCAATGAATGATGGCTTAAAACGTTTGTCATGATGTGTGGCCTTTGGCAAAAAGAGTTAACAGAAGGGAAAATGCGCTCCGACGCACCGTTTTCGAGATATGGCGCATTTTTCAAAAAAAGTTCGCTTTTTCGTCGAAAATGTTCCCGATTTTTGGCTATAACTCCGAAACTATTTGACCTATGACCAAAAATTATGCCTTGATGGATGCGAAATCGAAGCGTGCATCTATGGAGGAAAAAATAATCGCTACCAGATGCACCGTTTTTGTGATATGGTGCATTTTACAACAAAATTTTATGTTTTCCACTGAAATTCGACGCAAATAACGGGACTTCTGACGCCATTTTAAATGCGTACTGAAGAGGACGTCATTACCTACAATCCCTCATCATTACTTTTTCCCTGCGTCCCTCCGTTCCCGAGATATTCACTGCCAAAGAATGCACTTTCGCAAAAAAATACCTACTACAATTTCTGGGCGACTAGTATTTCAGGAAATTTTTCGTATGAATTCTTAGATTTCAGACTCTTGCAACAACTTTCTTGTTGGAACATGTATACCAACAAATTATGCCTCGTCTGAAAGGGCACAATGTGGCCTTCGTTTTCTCATTTCTGGCGTCTGATTAGACCAACCGATTTCTGATTTGGACGCAAAAAAGTGTCAAATGAAACCTTCTTGCATTGAATTTTGATGCAAATAACGGGACTTTCAGGCCCAAACCAAGCTTGTCTTAAAGACGAAGACATTACCTACAAACCGTCATCATTACTTTTCCCCTACCTCGCCCCGTTCCTGAGATATTCACTGTCAAAGATTTACATTTTGTAAAAATATACCTACTAAAATTGCTGGGCGACTAGTACTTCAGAAAAATTTTCGTATGAATTCTCAGATTTCAGACTCTTGCAACTTTCTTGTTGGGGCATGTATAGAGCAACAAATCAGACATGGTCTGAATGGGTACAATGTGCTCTTCAATTTACCAATTCAATCGTTCTTATTAGAACGTCAGAAAAATCCTTATGAGGATTATGAGCATTTCAATTGGAAATACTTACCATTTACTTACCATTTCTTCCTGAAAATACTTACCGTTTTAGTCCTGAAAAGGGCTGTTTGAGTGTGGTTTTAATTTGGGGTTGACTTTGAATGTTGGAGGCGTAAAGGACCTGCTGGGTCAGACAGAACTTTCTGTAGCCCCAGCAGATCAACCTCCGTTTAATGTGTTTTGTTTGCATCAGGAGTGCATTTATGGGAATTAATGAAATCGTCCTTTCAAGGACGACAACACAATTCCTTAAGAGTATTAAACTATTGCAATCATGTTTACTTACCAAAGATTCTGTTGGCCTGGTGTGCTGGCTCGGATTTCTATGAAATCACCACATTTTCAGGTTTTCTGCTTTCTGTGTCTGCGATGTTGGGCGCTTGCTAGGTTTGTGTCTGTGCTTTTTTTTCCTTTGCCCAACTTAACAATTCTTGGCTATAACTCCGAAACTGTTAGGCCTAGGGCCATAGATGATGGCTTAAAACGTTCGTATTGATAGCGTGCATTTATCCAAAAGAGAAGAAGAACCTTCTGTAGCCCCAGCAGCCTGTATTTCGGTCGCAATGGAGAACGCAGTGCTTTGTTTGATTTACAAATATTCTTTATTCGTAGACAATTTGTTTTATAAAAACTACATCTAGGTTAAGTCCCCTCATATTTGTTGTTAAGAGCTTGTAATAAATATATACCCGACGCAGTAAGCGTGTGGTTTAAGTACGTGACATGTAACAATTGATACAGAAGCTAACAAACTAAAATCTCTTAACCCGCTGGCCGCACTTAGAGCAAGAAATGTGCTTAATTTACAAGAACGCGAACTCTGAGGGAGTTCAGCAACAAAGAGAACAGAAGAAGAATAAGAAGACTAAGGATAATAATTTAACAATGAAATGATACACAGCACCGCTTTTCCAGTTGAATGGTTGTAGAGCTTCACAGCCGCTGCTACTTCTTCTTGTAGCCGTAGGAGTTGATGGCGACGTACTCCTTCTCGCAGAGCAACATCAGCTCGTACCACTGGGCACCGTCGACGCGTTGCTGTTCCAGGATGCCCTTGTAGACGGCGGGCAAGCATTTCGGCGAGATGTGCTTGTGCAGTGACTCGCGATCGCTGCCATGGAAGTGGATACGTGAGCGCAACTTCTCCCGGAAGAACGGCTTGAACAGGGCAAACACGAGATTGAAGATTTTCGGCTGATTCACGATGTGGATTGCCTTGATTCGCAGTGGAACAGAGTCCTGAAATGGAGGAAAGCGAAAACAATGAGGTTAGGGACAGCTGGGAGAGAGGGGGAGTTGGGAGAAACATACCTGCAGCCAGTCGACAATTCTCTTGGCAAACGGTGGTGTGAACTGCCACGTCTGTTGCATACTCAGGCCGTCCATGTCGAATATCACAATGGCGCCGTTGACCTGTGTTTCCGGCTCAAGCATGGCGGCTTCAAGGAACAGAACGCATCCCTTGAAGACCTCATCCAGACTGACTTCCTTGTGCTTCCATTTCTCTGTGGGGACAATTCAGGTGTGAAATGGACACGAGAGATGGATGACTGTGTGTACTTACTTCCAAGCTCCAAAAGCAGGACTCTCCTTCCGCACTGATCCCGGTTGGGGAACACTGTCAGAACGTTCGCCTTGAAGATGTTTTGTTCCTTGCTCGGCACGAGGTTCTCATACATGTCCTTGTGCTTCACCTTGAAGGCATAGTAGCGCTTGATCTGAAATGAGGACAGGGAAAGAGTTCACATTCTGATCTGAGGTGTGGGCGAGGGGAGCACAACGGAATTTGCCCCCACATCGAATGCTTGACTGCACTTTGCTCTGGCCTGAGAACTGTAAACACTTTTCTTGTTTAACCGTCAAACACTCAAAAAGCAATTATTGCCGTTTGAGTTAGCAGGTCGCTGTGACATTTGCACTAGCGATTGCGTCATTGACGAGTGCAATGGAAGCGGGAAGAAGGGAAACCGGATTTGGATTTGAAATGGACACTAGTTTGATTAATTAGAATGAATGGTTGAAGAGAGGGGATCTTTGTTTTTGAAGAAAAGGAGGGTTAGAAGCGGATGTTGTTGGCGAATTGTGAGCTTTTTTCATGTGGATTCTGACTCGGCTTACATTTTGTTCATACTTTTTCGAGTGCGCTGGGGTATTAGCTCATCTCATTTTCAGTGACCCGCATGTTCCACTAAAGGGGCAATACAGCACGCATGACAGATCTCCAGACCACTCGATCCTCCGCCATCGACTCTAATTCATTAAAAACTACGCCCAGGCGCAACCAGGCGAGTTTTTGGACTTGGTCCAACCATCTCGTCATGGGTCTGCCAAGCGGTCGCCTACCTGATGGAATCGCATTCAAGGCACGCCTCGAAAGTCGTGACGATGGAGACATTCGTGCCACGTGACCAAACCATCGAAGTACAGCCCTTTCCGTACGAAGAAGCAGCTGCCCAACGTTTAGTTCTTCGCGCACTGCCGTGTTTCTCATCCTATCCCGGCGATTAAAGTGTCAAACTGCTGTACGTGCCAGATGTAACGATGGAAAGGGAGGACTGGGCACAATTGTTGACGCAAAATGAAAGGCAGACAGAAGGAGATTTGGTGGAGTCTTCAACTGTGACGAAATTGCTCCAATTTGCAGAGCGACGATGAAGATGGCTGATCAGGGAAAGACCCTTCTCGAAAGACATCTTAGCCAAGCAACTGTCAAGAGCCCAAAATGGGATATGACTTGAATGCCACAAACCAGTGCACCAGACAAGTGCTAACCAGAGGAGCTGCTTTTAAGTTCCACGTCGAATTTTGGAAAAGACTTGGCAGCTGACAGCGAATTGATTCCAAAAAGGGCATCAGGAGACGAGTGAAGGGAACAACGTCGAACTTCCACGCTGGGAAAGACAGACGAAGATCTTAGATCGAAGCAATTTCGAGGCCTCGACCCCCAACTTTGACAAGCTAAAGTTTCCAAAACAGGCGTCTCCCAGACAAACGGGCTTGCTTTTTGGTGTGCTTTTGACCTGCATTTTCGCGTTCAAACACACCTCAGGGATAAGAGAATTGATCCCAAAAAGGGCGTCAAATGGCGATGGAATTTGTGTGACTCTTCTGATTGAGTTTAAGAAAGTCCGCGGTGAACCTTCTTCTTCCTCCTCTCCTTCTTCTTCATTTTCTTGTGGAGCTACAGTTCGCGGTGGGCCTTCTTCTGCCTCTTCTTCTTAATTTTCTTGTGGAGCTACAGACCGCGGTGTACCTGAGCCTCAACCAACAAACCTCTCAAGTCAGCCAGATCTTTTGGCAGCTGTTGAGGTCCCTCTCCACTTGGGTGGGCCACCTTAGACGTGGACGCCCTCTGCTGCTTTTAAGCTGTTGTTTGGGGAATTTTGTACTCACCAAATCTCTGGCACTTTCCGGGTAGAATTTGCACGGTCTCAGGAATCGGACTAGGTACTCATCGTTGTCCTTGGGATACAGGAGATCGGTCTCCTCTGAAAGAGATCAGAAAAATTGAAGTTATTCTCAAGCAGGTTCAAGTTGTGTGTGGTGCAGGAGATGCATAGCAAAAACGTCGTGCCGGCTGGAGAGGAAGATCCTACAACCAAATCCACGGCAAAAAAGGTTGTTGCAGCTTGCAGATCATTTCACCCCCAGACAGAGGGGCATTGTCGAAGTAAACTCCGAGGATTCTACAACCAAATCAACGGCCACAAAGACCGTGGCAGCTTGCAGATTATGTTACCACCAAACAGTGGAGAATTGTCGGAGTAAACTCCCAGGATGCTACAACAAAATCCACGGCCAAAAAGGTAGTTGAAGCTTGCAGATTATGGCACAGACTGTGCGGCATTGTCAACTCCGAGGATTCTACAACCAAGAACCACCGCCACAAAGGTCGTGGCAGCTGGAGAGTGTTCGTGAATCAAAGTGCGTGCCAACTCGCAAGATCCTACAACCAAATCCTCGCTCAAAAAGGGCGTTGAGAGTGTTCGTGAATTAAAGAGAGAGTCACCTCCAGACAGCGGGGCGTTGTCGTAGTAAACTCCCAAGATTCTCCCAAAGGTCGTGGCAGCTTAAGAGTGTTCCTAAATCAAAGATCATGTCATCCCTCATATTCCACGGGAACAAACACCGTTCCTCTCGTTGTCATTTGTCCAGATTACCATTTGAAATGCTCAGTGACAGTTAAATGCAAATGATTAACTCGTCGAAACGATCGAAATGACAGTCAAAGTGAAAACTGGATTCGTCGCCATTATTTCGCCGAGATAATCGTGTTTTTGAAACGCAACCCATAAATATTCATAACCCCCCCTATTCACTATCGCCACGAAATCTCTTCTCGAAAACCGTGTAACACTTTGCAATTCCCCGCCGTTGATGTGCGCTCCGAAGTGAAATATTAAAATGAAGACAAAACGAATGGTTCTCTTTCTCGCTCTCCCCCGGGCGCGATGCATATTTCATAAGCTTGTGCCGTGGAACTCCCAGAAAGAGCAAGGTCAAGCCAACCAAACCCATTCCCTTCAAATCGAGTGTGTGGACAGCCACAACGCTGAGACAGTGCGCTGTCGTCATTGGAAAATACACCCAACCACAAAAATGTTTACAAAGTCACTGGATATTGAACCCCAATTAGCGGCAGCTGTCAGAAGATAGTGAGTACATGGAAATGTCATGCAAACAGAGCTTAAGTGCACCGCTGTACAGGCTCCATTAAATCTGAGTCAGACTGAAGCTAAGTGCCTATCTCTTAATCGGCCGTGCTCCATCATCAGCGATTGTGTGACCCTTTGTCAGCCCTGACACGATCGCCGCTCGGTGTCATGCACGCAGCCACGGCCAAGCGCATGTCTGCTAATTGGATGCAAAGGCAGCTGGGGGCTGTGGAAGGAGGGTTAGCCGAGTGAGCTGAGGACGGATGGCGGGGGGTTGAGATGAAATAATTTGCAACTTTAATTTCATATTCGTCGCGAAGCCATTCAGATTCTCCGCGCTAATTAGACGTTTCGACACGGTCAATTGACGGCAAAGTACTTAGCGCAATTTTCCACCGCCACTTGTTTGTGTGTGGCAAACAGTTGCACAATCAGCGATGAAAAGACCGGCTTCTCACCGTCGCCACAGTCATCAATGACAATTAAAAGCGTCTGGGAAGTGTAAAAAAAAAAAAAAAAAACTGGTACAAGGTAGTGCAGCAGTAAGGCCTTTGAATCCGCGCCAATTACCGGCTAAATGGTGTGCTAACTGACAGCACGGCGATCAGAAGTGCTCCCAGATGGCTATTTGACGGGCCAATTGCACTGATTAGCGCGGTGATTTGGCTTAATTCCCGTCATCGCGGATGAGGTGATTAGACTAAGTGCAACTGATGAATCGCTAGGTGATGCCGCCGTCACTTGTCAGCCCGGAAACGGACGCAATGTCAATGTCAGCCGATGCATCTCGTTGACACACAAAGCGAACTGTTAGCGAGCAGCTGTCAATTTCAAAGGAACAAAAAAATGAGATAATCTGCGACAAAAAAATTCCGATATGAATATTTGCTGAATAGATTAGTCGGGTCTGCTCTTTGGACCGGTTGACTGAGACGAGTTAACGAGATATTAATGCAAAAACTTGCAAATGCATACATTAGTGCTCGTTCAAATGAGTCAGGGAAGCGGTTCAAGTGTTCCAACCTGTTTCGAGAGAGCCATCAAGTGAGCTGCCTTCGGGTGACTTTCAAGCTGATGTTTCAATTGAAAGGGACGAACGAACCGCTCGGGGGACGATCTGATGTCATTGTTGTTGGCTCCGCTCAATCCGGAACGATTGATTAGCACTGGTACACTGATTGGACGAGACATCAACATTGACTTGATATAAATATCCCAGGAGGTGGAGGAACTGTGCGCCTTGAAAACTGGTGCCGGGGACTAGGCGAAGCGGTCAATAAATATTTTATCACCTTGAAACTGTGTTAAACAGAGTCGAGAATGCTGTGAATCAGCAATATCTAGAATATCTGGTAAATGGCGTCTTTTTAGTGGTCAAGCAGGAATCGGACCTTTTGCAGGTGGAGACTAAGGGAACTGACGCATCGGATGAGCTGTTCGCCTTGAGCTGGCCGTGTGGGGTTGTTTAACTCCAGTGTACTTCGAGATCAAATCTAGAAAGTTGTTCCTGGTTGAAGAACGTGATGAGGCAGCAACACAAGGTCGGGAACCTTGGAGATGGTCGATGCTCTTTACTCTAGCTGTTTCTTTGTTCTTTGACCATGAACAACTCTCTAGAATTGATCTCGACGACGCGGAAGGCGAATTGATGAGAATGAAGCAGTTGAATGGGTTCCATAGGCACCAAGGACCTTTGTTTTTCGAACAGACAACTCTTAATGAATTGCTTTTTTTCACATCTCTGATCCCAATTCATGGCCACCGCTCGGAAGCCTTCAGACCTAAGCTCACAACTGAGGGCTCAAACGATTCCGATTGAACTCCAGCATCGAGGCTCTGGTTTGAGCACAGTGGCGGTTGAAAGATGAGTCTGGAAGGGCTTTAAAATAACTTCGAAATTGTAGCGTGTGACGTTCGGCGGAGGGACAGTGTGCTGTCGTCATTGGAAAATACACCCAACCTCAAAAATGTTTACAAAGTCACTGGATATTAAACACCAATTATCGGTAAGTGTCAGAAGGCGAAGAAGATATCGACGCTGGATGCACTCAAAGTTTTGCCTAGACGCCAGTAAAACATTGCTGAATGACCGGTTATGTCCTCTTTGGTCCTGTCGCATCCTGCGGCACTCAATCGTGTCAAATTCCTCATATTTCCTTAGAACATCATCAACCCACCTGAATTTTGGTGAAGAACAGACTTCCCGCAGTCTGTCCTGATTTTCTGGCTTTTTTTTGGGATGATAGTCATCGTCTTAGTGCGACTTGCTGCTTGAGTGCCTTGAGACGAAAGGCTCTTGCTGCAAACACATTTTGAAGCTCATTTGTTGACGAATGATGTCTATAATCTCCTTCCACGAAAAGTTAAACCTTCTCGATCAAGTCCTTTTTTGCATCCTGTCGCATCCTGCGGCACTGAATCCTTTCAAATTCATCACATTTCCTTAGAACATCATCAACCCCATGATCTCCACCCATTTCCGCATCAAAAATCGACAAAATTTCGAATATCGAAGAAATGTCAATTTTTCACCGAAAAAATGCACTCAATTGTGATACTTTTCGGTCGACTTTTCTGCTGAATTCGTGTAATTTTTTTGAAAATCCAAATTTGGATGAAATTCTTTGGATTTTTAGGCGGAGATTGTGTGTTTGGTTTTTCATCGGAGAATTTGAAGTATGAACGTTGGGGACCTCAGAATAAGGTGAAAAAAAATGAAAAAAATCCTGAGGAAAAAAGGAGGTTATGACTCCTCTGGATGGCAATTCATATAGTTTGCTATAGTTTCTAAACCACTGGACCTAGGGCCACAAATAAGGGCTTAAAATGTTCGTTATGAACTCGTGCATCAAAGCTATCAAAGAACAAGTCGATGGCAGACGCATCGTTTTTAAGATATAAAGCATTTTTCAAAAAAAGTTCGTTTTTTCGTCGTTTTGTGGCCAACTCACCGCTACAGCTTCCAAACCATTAAGCCAGGGGATATAAATGAGGGCTTAAAATATTCGTTGTGAACTCCTGCATCGAAGTTACTGAGACAGAATTCGAAGACAGACGCATTGTCTTCGAGATAGGGCGCATTTTTCAAAAAAGTTTGTGTTTCGACGTTTCTGGGACAACTCATTGAGATAGTGTCCAAACTATTAGACCTGTGGCCACAAAAGAGGACTTGATGTGTTGGTTATGAGCTCCTGCATCAAAGTTAATGGAATGAATCGACGCCGGACGCACTGTTTTCGAGATATGGCGCATTCTTCAAAAACAATTTAGTTTTTTTCTTGTCGCTGGTGCCGATTGATTGCTATAGCGTCCAAACTATTAGACCTAGAGACATCAATGCTGGCTTAAAATGTTCGCTATGAACTTCTGCATCGAAGCTAATAAGAAATAAATCGATGGCAGACGCACCGTTTTCGAGATATGACGTATTTTGCAAAAAAGGCTCCGTTTTTTCTCATTTAATTCAAACATTAGACCTTTCTCAACTTGTTTCTGCGAATTTCTCGTGCAAAACAAATACAGTGGATACCGCTTTATTGCGACATCACTTTATCGGTATAGCCGCTTAACTGGGACAAGAAAATGTTGCCCGATGTGTCCCAATAGAGCCGAATCCAGTGTACAATAAACGGAGGTTGATCTGCTGGGCAGCTGTGAAATTTCTGTCTGACTCAGCCGGTCCTAGTAGCCTCCAACATTCAAAGTCAATCCCAAGCCGGTTTCAGGACTGCACTCTACCCCGTGCCACCACAAATTAAGTCTGTTCCGGTTTATCGAAGAACGCTAAACGTGACAGAATTTGAATGCATAATCACCCTCCTTCAGAACTTCAGCTAAAGACATAAATCTTCAGCTGAAAGCTGCCACCTTGTTACGAAACACCGACCGAGCTGTTCACCCTGCTTCGCTGACCTTCAATCGACACTCCAAAGGTCATCATCGCTGTAATTAAATTGCTCTCATAGTCACAGACAGTCGTAACTAAACACGTAAACCCTGGCGGAACAGGTCTGACTGTGCAATTAAGCTCCTAATTGATTTCTTATTGCCTTTCGATGTCGCACATGCCGCACAACGTGTTCCACTTCACACGCATTCACTCACCTTCCAGCAGCCGCTTCAGATCTTCAACGGCTTTCTTTTTCACTTCCGGTGTTTCGCGCAACTCCTTGGCGGCAACTTCACGGCAATGTTCTGACATTTCATTCAACTCGAATGTCAAGTCGAAGTCGCCCACTTTGATGACGGGCAACTCTGGCAAATCGGACAACATCGTTGGAACTCCTGAAACGAACCAAAAAAATAAGAGTTTGAGTTGCTGGCACTGGTCTTGAGAAGAAAAGATAAAGTAACGCGCACTTTGAGTGATGCGAAATGCAGTCTAACCGGACGCTGTTGTTCTAAGCGTTCATTGTCGACGACCCACACGTCGGGCGCAGTCATGTTTTGAGCGACTAATTTTGTATTCATTTCTTTATGATCGTTCCCTTGTTTGTTTTGACACCATTTGAATAGGCGAATAGCGCGGTGTCGTCAGAGGCTGTGCCGAAGCTTTGACTTACATTGTGACGCGCTCTGGTTTTTTACTTGGTATGCAAACGCAGTTGCCACTGTCAAGTGAGATCGTTAAGAGATTGAAATAAAAATTCAGCGACGTGCATACGAATCGGCCGATTATGGGAATTTCTCAGCCATAACTGAGGCTAAGACAGATGTCATTGGGATCACGGAGCAACACAAACGTCAGGGTGACGTGAGGGTATTTTTATTTCCTGATGAGCTGCAGTCAGTAACAGGGAATGGAAGATGACTGGATGGCGCCGTTGGTTAAGTGCCTGCTCCAAGTTAGAGGGGTCCCAGGTTCGAATCACAGTGAAATCGAATCTGATCCAGTCACCATTTGCCGTTGGAATCAAATTAACGGCACTGGAGTGCGTTGCTACCTCGCAGTACAATGGATCAGTTTTCAGTCTGAATGCTCCAGTAGTGTTTCAAAAAATCCTCCGAAAAAAAACAGGGAATGGAGTGATCCAGAAGGGGAACTGCTGCAGGAGTGTAGGAGAACGGGTTGAAATGGAACATGCTGCCGCAGGAATGCAGGAGAACGAGTTGAAATGGAAGGCGACTCATCCCATTCAGTAAACAATTAGCCGATCTGCTGATATGCTGCAGGAATGCAGGAGGAAGAGCTGAAATGGAGCCTTTGTCGGCCAAGGGATGGGAATGTGGTCACCACTAAGCAGGCGGACTACCTCCACCGTGTACTCTGCACCGTCACTGATCGTCGGCTTTTTGTCAGACAATTTACTCTCGTTGATGTGTCAAAATGTCAAATAATTCCGATGCAACTTACTCATTTTGGCGACGAATCGAATCAATTCCCACAAGGCACACACACACTAAATCACTTGAATCCCTTTGGTTGTAGGAAAAGCAAAATTCACTTGAACTAAACAACAAAACCCAGATTAATAAACAGTTCAAAAGAGAAAAGTCACCAAACGCTCGCCTTGACTGAGACCACTGAGCTGAGACCTTAACCGCTGTTAGCAAAACCACGACAAAACGCGCTCTGAGGACTATTAAGTGACAGCAGCTTTTATGGTCAACCGCTGATCACGAGTTGACTAGTTGTGCACCAACCACTGGGCCCGCTGTTTGGTTTTGTAGTGCATCCCGTGTTAATGGCCTTAAGAGCGGCCACCGCGGGAAAAGAGCAGCATCGACAAAGTCATATGGAAATTACACAACGAACATGTTTGTTGACGTTTTGCTGCGCGCTTTTGTTGTTCATTTTTTCGCCACTTGACCCGGTCGCTCGGTCGGATTTTTTTGGGCGACAACGACGAAATGTGTAACAAGCAGAGAAGTGGGAAACCGTGTCAAGGTCTCGAATGCCCGACTGCAGTGCATCCCAAAGTATTCACTGAGTCGACAGTGCCAACTGGGGGGCGCTTTTGTTTTTCCGTTTTGGCCTGACCAAGCGCGGAAAGTGATCTTCAGTGATCGTCAGTCAAGAGCGTAGCTGATGCGAGGTCGTTTGGCGACTATGGTGATGTTTACTTTTTCTCTCGATTTTGGCCAGCCACCGTGTGGGTTAACAATTGGACGAGGGGATGGTGGGGTAAATCACTGTATCGATCGCGAACCGGATGAGATCGACGACTGTTTATGGCGATGGCTAAGGTTGGACTGGACTCACACTTACTCGAGAGAAGGGTTTTAATGTCGAACTTGGTTTTTGGGAAGATAGTTGTTTGGCTGGTTTGCGGGTTTCTCCTTCGCGGTGTTGTGAGATGGCAGAGAGAGAGAGCGAACTCGCCTCGGAGTCGATGTTGATGTTGTGTGTTGGTGATTGGAAAGCACTTAAGCCAGTGAACTAGAGGACTGTGTGTGCGTTTATGTTCGCACGTCTCTGCGCACATGAGTTGTTCGGCTGTTGGCAGCACTTGGTTGGAGTTCGAAACAGGGTGCATCGAATGTGCATGCGGGGTGTGAGTGAGTTAAGTGATCCTCAAGGTGTCAAGAGAGTGTGGACACTGTCCGTTTTCGTTTGGTTTTTAGGGGAATGCATAAAATACTCCGACATCTCCACTCGTGAGAGAACAATAGCACGCACAACACGAGTGGTTGCTGAGAAGATAGGCTCAGGTCCACCTCGGACTGTGGCGCTGCAATTATTATTCTTATTATCACCAAGAACCAGGCACAGTAGAGGACCTAATACGCGCGAGGGGATAAAGGATCTAAGAAGAAGAGAGAATCGGGCGAAAAGTCGACAAAATTCCTGAAAACAACCTCCAAATCCACCTCGCCGACTGGGAAGCAAGGTGCTCATAGAGCAAATTGTTGGCAAATGAAGCGGAGCGACTGTAAGACTGTTGTCCGGTGGCTACAGCCAACAAGGGAACGCAGAAGAAAAACTGCCAGAAACCCTCACAAACGACGACTGGATGGCACTTAACCAACTAAGTGCCTGCCCAGGGGTCCCAGGTTCGAATCCCAGTGAAATCGAATCTGATCCAGTCACCATTTGCCGTTGGGATCAAATTAACGGCACTGGAGTAGGTTGCTACCTGGCAGTAAAATGGACCAGTTTTGAGTCTGAGTGCTCCAGTAGAGTTTCAAAAATCCTCCGAAAAAAAAAAAAATAAATTAACCCTCACAAACACCGCAACGATTGAATTTGTCAGGGAAGAGTCCGTTTTGAATGACGCTGAAGTTCAAACGGATTCATGCCAATTATTGGCTATCGGAAAAGTTTCTACGAAAAAACTAAGGTTATGGTTTGAAGGCGATGACGCCAACCTTCAGGACTGCTTGCTAAACAGTCGTTTCTCGTGATGCACCACAAAGAGGGAGGCGATACGTATCGTCCACACAAAAAACCTCCAAAACAAATGACGCCACACACAGAATGAGTGAACAAGACATTGCACTTGAAAGCAACGACCTGCGTTCAGAAACATCCACTTCCTTCAGCAAATCCACCGGAGCACAGCACTGACTGCAACTGCAACTCACAAGGGAAACCCATCTCCGAAGGTCGGTTGGTATCGTTTTTTCTCGAGAAAACTTTCCGCTCCTAAGGCATCACTGCTGACAGCCAACTCAAGGTCTCCGCGATGCAATCCGAAAGCACTGCATCGTGATGTAAGTTCATCTTAAAGTAGGTTGCTACCTGGCAGTACAATGGACCTGTTTTTAAGTCTGAATGCTCCAGTGTAGTGCCTCCGACAAAAACAAAAAAAAGTTCATCCGGGCGACTCATCCCAGTCAGTAAACAATTATCCGATCTGAGATGGCCGACTGTTTGTTCATCTCTTAACCCCGCTAGCCTTGAGCTCAATCAACGATCATGACACACCACACGCAACAAAGTGTCCTTAATGATATTCAAAAACTGCTCACCGCTCAAAAACTGCTTAACCTTGACTTTCACGCACGGATGGGCAAGCAAATTCGCAAAAACACACGCAAAAGAACACACAAAGGAAAGCAATTACACACCCGTTCGAACTGTACTAATTCCTATCCTTGAAGTAGGTCAATATCACGCGTATTCACACACTTCTCTCTCTGGGGGTGACCTGAATGGGATGTGCTTTCATGAATGAAAGTTTGATACTGCATAAATCTTCCAGGATACACACTGACACAGATTCCCCACGGAGAGACAGAGACAAGGATACGAACTTGCGCGGGACTTAAAAAAAAAACAAAGGATTTCAGCACGTGCCGCGCGTCGTGTGCGAGTGGGGAACAAAATCAATATCCAACTGGCGTGGGGGTAAACATTGCGGATGCAAAGTGAAGCAACCCCCAGCTATTGATTTTCGTTCCACAGCCAAGCAGTGAACTCTGTCCGGGGATGGGCACCCTTGGCGACAGCAGCAAACAAAGACTCCCGAGTGCTGTGCGCCTTAATTAATGCACAGAGCACTGTGTCAGGCCTCCGGCCGAAGCGGTAGGGAAGGCATATGCATTTAAATAAATTACAGAGGGTTCATGATAACACAAGCGTTCATTGAAAGAATATTTTTATAATCGATTCCACGGGGGCGAAGATCAGGAGGGGGCAATGAGGTTGGCACAAAATGCATGACATGTCTAGTCTAGTCGCACCGAGGAACAGGAGACACGATTACGAAGGAAATCGAGTGGAGGGAGGGAGGTTGGGAAACGAAAATGACGGAGAGTTGACAATCAAGTGGTTGGGAATCGAAGATGACGAAGAGTGGAGAAGCACAACAATCAAGTGGAGAAGCGAACAACAAGAGGGTGAGTGCAGAACAAGAGACTTCAAGGAAACCGACAGCTTCTTGTGTGGATGGATGGATCTCTCCCTAATCAATCCTAAAACTCGGTCTAAAGGTGCATGGTTTCATGAGTTCCATGTGCCCAGTGACAAGGGTGATGCCTAGACAGTTTTTGGTTTCCGCCGACAGGCACCCAGGATCTGCCAGACAGAGACTGCGGGAGCAGCAAAGATGCGTCATCTCCGAATGCAAGCCAAGTGAATTCTGCTGATTTCCAAGGCAGGATGCCAGCGAATTCTGTTGATTTCCAAGCCAAAGAAGCAAGCCAAGCGAATTCTGTTGATTTCCAAGGCAAAGATGAAAGCCAAGCGAATTCTGCTGATTTCCAAGGCAGGATGCAAGCGAATTCTGTTGATTTCCAAGGCAAAGATGGAAGCCAAGCGAATTCTGCTGATTTCCAAGGCAAAGATGGAAGCCAAGCGAATTCTGCTGATTTCCAAGGCAGGATGCACGCGAATTCTGTTGATTTCCAAGGCAAAGATGCAAGTCGAGCGAATTCTGTGGATTTTCAAGGCAAAGATGAAAGCCAAGCGAATTCTGCTGATTTCCAAGGCAGGATGCAAGCGAATTCTGTTGATTCCCGAAGCAAAGAGAGAAAGAGAGAGAGAGAAAGGGAGATTGTAGGTTATGAGCCAAAAATCAGTCCGAGAGTCTTCACTTCACATCACAGACGTTTTTCGCCCTAAGTCCAGGGCCATTCTTCAGACGCAACGCCATGGATTCAACAAGACGTAGCATCTAGATCTAGCCCGGGACAAGAGATGGCCACCAAGACGAATGTGGCGATGAAATTGTTTATTTTTTTCTCAGGGTTTTTTGAATCTCTACACTGGAGCACTCAGACTTAAAACTGGTCCATTGCACTGCCAGGTGGCAACCTCCTCCAGTGCCGTTAATTTGATCCCAACGGCAAACGGTGTGACTGGACCAGATTCGATTTCACTGGGATTCGAACCTGGGGCCCCTGGGCAGGCACCTAATCAACTGCGCCATCCAGTCGCTTTCGATGGCGATGAAATGCTTCATGCATTCTCGTGGTGGAGACTTTAGACACCACAAACAATCGCCTGACATCCACTCCTGTGTACATCAGTCAGCTAGAAATCACAGTATTTCCAACCCTCCTCAAGCTTCAATTACATACGATTCCAACCGCAAATTTTTCCCACACCAAGCGGCTTGAAATAAAACCGCACCATCACGATGAGTTCAAGACCGCAGGCGCTATCTTAACAGAGATTGCACACAAATGACTAACACCGAGTCATGTTCTCGCTGAAATCACCAACAAAGCGAATAAAACCCCAGATGCCAACTGGCGATATCGCTAGAACAACACTCAGACACTCCCCGTCGCACGCGTCACTCGCACTCGTGTCATACGATTCCGAATCACTCTCACTCACTCGGCCGCGATATCGAGGATGACTCCAATACATTTCATTAATATCGCTCGCAGCCATCAACGAAGCAACTGAAGGTTCCATTTCACACACTCACCTCTTCCTTAATCCTTGGATGGAAACAAACGAATTCAAATGGAATCCTAAAAGTTCTGCCGCAGTCTGGTGGATCTGGTGGCTCTGGTGGGTCTCTGATAGGCCTCTGGTAGGTCCAAGCGCGAGCACTGAAAGTGTATCACTAAAAAAGGCGAACGCGAGCGATTGTTGCAAAGCGCAGTCACGAATTAAACTAAAGGAATTAATTAGGCGCGTTTACTTTTTATACATCGACCTCCATGCCCACGGGGAGACCAATTAAATTGTATTCGCTTAGAAGAGGCTACTCGGCGCGTATAAGTACGCAAGGCATGTGCGGTGGCCTGTGGTAGAAACTCACACTTAAGTGCCAGCACCTCGTTGGAATGTCGTACGGCGGCGGGTATCTTGGCTGAAATCGATGTCAAAGGTGAGGTAATCTCGGCGTGAGGCCAAAGCTGGTGAACCCCGATGAGATAGGTCGGTTGATTAATTGTAATTACTGCAGAGAGATCAGCTTACGACGGTGATGAACTTTGTAACTCTGAGACAAGTGCGCTGACGAGAGCGAGTGCTCACTGACGACCGTGAGCCCTTCATGGTTAGTTGAGCGTAAGTCGAGTGTTTCACCCCCTTTTTGCTGTTCTCCTTTGCTCGTTCGCTTCTGCGTTCCCACAGACTCCTTGCTTTCGTTTGGGGGGAAGAGCACATTTCAAAGTTCGTGTCAGACATCGCGTAGGGGAGCAATCAAAATAATTGCCCCTCGTGCAGGGGATTCTAATCAATGGAAGTGGTCGTTGGGCAGATGGCTGCCATTGTTCCATGCGAAGGTATTAATTTGCAATCGAATGTACAGCCCCAGTCGATGAATCGTGAGCTAATCGGTCATTACATTAATTTTTGGCCGAAATGTTCAAAGCCCAAGTGGAAGCTTGTGCGGGAAACCATTGACTGACGCCATTGACTGACACCTGGTGCTCGACGAATGCCACTGAAGTCGAAAGAGGTCGCTGGTGATGACCTCTACGTGTCCTTTAGTGTTGAGTTTGCGACTGATATTTGTGAGACACTCTGACATCATCTTTGTCGTCTTCGTCGTCCTTGTTGTCCTCGTCGTCGTCGTTGTCGATCAAAGTTGAGTCTGAGGATTGGTTTTAGCTTCCTGCTCCGAGTTGTTCTGCTCAAGAATGCTTTTCGTGGAACTGATTTGTCTTCAAACACAAATCGAACACGTCGCCATCATCGCCGTTGTCGATCGGAATTAAAACGGAGGATGGGTTTTAGCTCCCTGCTCCAAGTTCCTCTGCTCAATTTTATCCCGGAATTGATCTGTCTCAAAAGAGCTCAAAACATAGACCGGAATTCATCGGATTTCCGCAACAAAGTGTCCTTTATGACATCCCTGATTCGACTTAACCTTGACTTTCACGCACAGGTGCCAACATAGAGTCTGTCACAGCCCGTCAGATGTTTTGAAAAAAGGGGAAGTGATTGAAAGGGAAGTTCTACATTGAAGGTTAGGTTAGGTTAGGTTGAAGATGCACTTAGACCAGTGTTGATCCATTGTGCTGACACACGGTTTTTAGAGAGAGACCTCATGCTTACCGCCTCAATGGCGTACCAACACGTCTCAAGACGTGCAATCAAGAGTCTACCACTGCTCAAAGTGCCCACCAAGACTCTTTTCATTCTCAGACCTCAACAATCCACCGCCTGTGTTTGACTTAACAGCACTCGGCAGCATATCCACAAAAGAACGGCATCTTCAACCACATGTTCTTCGGATCACAGTCTGGTTGCTTAGACAATTTTGACGTACAAAACGCTGCTGGTGGCACTAAAACAAATTCGCACATCATCCGAACGTTTAATTTCAGCAACAACCTTCAGACATTGAACGCTGACCTGCCCGCAACTCACGGAGACTCATCAAAATAGATCTCAGACGTCCGCAGCCCAGCAGCCCGTGCACGTCACCACCACGGCTTTGCGAAGTTCACTCGGCGACCTGTGTTATCTCGAGTGATTTGTGTCCGCAACGTCGCCATCACAGCCGGAGCCTTGAAAATCGATGAAAACAAACCAGTTTTTGTTCTTGTGACGATATATTTCTTTATGATCTTGCATAAAACGAATAAAACAAAACGTTATTTACATTCTTTCATCTTAAACAGGGGATAAAGCTCAACTAATCTGGAAGTAAAAAGTACAGGGGAAGTCAAAGTATTTAGCTAGGGTATCGTCTCGTCTGCCGCCCGCTCGCCGGGCGTGCGACGAAGCGTGTATAAAGTTTGTCTTAAGAGTTAGTGTCATTAATTGTAAATACTTTTGCTAAATTATTGTAGTTATATACACAGTTCACATATAAATAGAGTTTAGTACTTGTCTAGCACTCGGGGATTCATCGCCGTGGTCTCGTTTCGCTTTCGCTTCTGCGGGCAGGCGGTCTGCCCCGCGAAAGCGTGGAATAAACGTTGTCTCTCTCAGAAAGTCTTTTTGATTTACGCTTACAAAAACAGAATAACAAATAAATTAAGAAAAAAACCTAAACCTGACGTAACACCAAAACCATATACAAACGGACAAAAATAAAAGAATACTAAAAAAAGAAGGAAAATGAACGGGATTCCTTCGGACGGACAGGAAAATTAAATCAACGAGGGGGATACGGTTACGATTACAACACGTAACTACCGCTCTACTTGGGTCGTATCTTTTCGTACATGAACTTCTGCAGGCGACTGTTCTTGTCTGGAATTGTGAGCTTCTTCTTGTTGAACTGGAATTGTGCGAGAGCAAACTCATACAGGTCGTTCTCCATTTGCCAGATCTTCGATTTCATGATGGCGGCGATGGTCTCTTCACTGGGCGCGATTTTCCATGACGTCTGCCGCAAGTGGGATTTGTTTGAGTGCTGGTAGTGCTCCCGGAATCCTTTGAACATTCTGCAATTGGATGGGGATTCAGTTTGTGGTGTGATGAGTGTGGGGGGTTGTGGTCGATGGTATGTACGTACCTTGGGAGGGATCGCTCGAGAAGGTCCACAAAGTCTTCCATCTGCTCGGTGACTCCAACCAGGAAGTACTCGTTGACGAGGTTTCGTTTTGCTTGATTCAATGCCCAATCGCTGCCGGGTTCCCTGTTTGGATTAGATGACATTTTGAGAATGATTGGGGATGTGTTCAGAAAATATTGCTTTTGAAGTTGGGAACTTGACCGCAGTCAATCCGTGTGGCAGCACAATGGATCTGGTCTAAGTGCAGTCTACAGCCACTTCAACCTAACCTAACTTAGGATCTGGAAAATGAAGGTTTTGGGACACACTATCTCGGTTGTCTTGTGGATGATGTGCGACAAGCCAAGTTGTTAACCAAGAGTGTCTTCTCAACCCCTTTTCGCCTTTCCGCGACGGACACATGCGATTCCCGCGACGAAATCAAAACAAGGATCGATTGAGGTTACCGAAGCCAAAGGTTTTAGTGGCCGAGAGCAGGTGAGCAATCCGATTGTGTGCCAAAACCAAAACTGTCGTAAGTCTTCTTTTGGGACACACAATATCGGTGGTCTTGTGGATGATGTGCGAGGAGCTAGGTTAGGTTTGGTTAGGGGGCTACTAGTGAATTCACCAGCACTCTTACCAACAGGGTGTCCATTGTGATACGCGCAGTCAGACTGCTACCACTGATCGACCGCTCCAGTGATTGTGCCGTTAATTTGATCCCAACCGCAAATGGTGACTGGATCAGGCTTGAAAAACCGGATAAAAACGTTTTGAACCTGGGACCCCTCTAACTTAGGGCAGGCACTTAACCAACTGCGCCATCCCGTTGTCTTGTGCGATGAGCTAAGTCGTCCCCTCAACTCCTCGTCGCGTCTGACTTGTGCGCGCAATTCTCGCGACGAATTCAAAACGAAGATCAATTGATTTCATCGAAGCCAAAGGTTTCAGTGGCCAACAGCAGATAAGCGGTCTCACATAAGACAATCTTGGCCTATTCTGTACCGAAGCCAAAACTCTTGTTAGTCTTCTTTTGGGACACGCTATTACGGTGGTCTTGTGGACGATTTGCGACGAGCTAGGTCGTTAACCTAAAGCGCCCTCTTATCTCTTGTGGATGTCCATCATCTCATGTGGATGATGTGCGACGGGCTAAGTCGCTAACCTAGAGTCTCCCTTCAAACCATCGTCGTGTCCTCCCCCCTAACCCCCTTGGTGGCTGATTGAAGCAAGCAATTCCCGTGAGAAATTCAAAGCAAGAATCAATTGAATTTAACCGGAATTTTCGTACGATTACAGGAGCTAAACGAACACTTTAACCCAAAAGAGCCTGAGACCTCATGCTTACCGCCTCAGTGGCCTACCAACACCTCTCAAGACGTGCAATCAAGAGTCTACCACTCTTCAAAGTGTCCACCAAGACCCTTCACATTCTCAGACCTCAACGAGCCACCGCCTGCGTTTAACTCACCAGCACTCGGCAGCATGTCCACAAAAGAACGGTATCTGCAACCACATGTTCTTCGGATCACAGTCTGGTTGCTTGGACTCCACGCATTGATCAAATGTCTGCAAAGAACAGTCAGTCAGTCACTCTGAACATCCCACCACCCCCTCTCAAAAGCTCACCATCTTATTGCCAGCCTTCTTACGCACTAAATTCGGTCGATAATTATCACCATATCGAAGGAAATAATAGTACGAAACTAATCTATCTAATGGCTTACGGACTATGTTGATATAAATAGGTTTATGGTCTATTTGGAATCTGCGAATGGAAGAGAGAAAAACACCCATTAGCAAAATCCGATCGCGAGCCCATCAACGCAGCCTTACTTGGAGAAGTCTAGGAAGGCCATATGCCCATGGTACATCGCTGGTTTCATTTCCCGCCACTGAGTTACATTCCGTACAAATGTTACCTGCGAACAAACCCCCCAAATTAGCATGTGATTTCGATGATATCGATGATATCACAGCACATACCTGATTGGGCAGCGAGAGTACGTGCATATTGGCCGTGACATTGATGTGCAGGACATGGAATTTATTCTTTTTACACAGATCATAGGCAATGTTCACAAAGCTGGTCGAACCAGTTTTCGGCACCCGATTGTACAGTATCACCAGGTTCTCATCGTAATCGTAGTCAAGATGGGTCACCAGTCGACTCGCCTTGGCCGTAGCTGTTCAGATAAGATAAATAAATTAAAAATTCACAATTCAAGCACGAAGCTCATTTATTATTCCATACCATCACGCAGTGTCTCCAAACTTGCTTCGGAGTGCAGAAACAAGTAGTAGATGCCTAGGATAGCCAAAATTCCTGTGATACTGATATAAATCACTGGTTTTGCTATCAACATCTTCAATTTTCTAAATCTCATTGGAAGTGCATTGTTTTTCTCCGCAAGCTCCCACTAGTCGATGCTATTTGTCGACAAAATAGAACAAAACCAGTGGCGCTTTAATTTGATGAGTTCGATTTTTTCTTAGAATATACCGAAGGGTGTATGGGTAAGCGCACAGAACATTTTAAATAACACTAGAATTTATTTGCTTTGTGGTCACTCACTGATTGTGTAGATATGCTGGAGAATAACAAAAAAAAAAACTTGAAAAAACAACGCTCAATGACAAAATATGACATGTCTTTTATCAGCTGTATGCAAACTGTACAGCGGTTGTTCTGTCAATTGCGAGTTCAGTGTGAGGTTCAATGGACGTGTTCAATTGATGAGGCTGTTCTTAGACGATGAGATTTTTTTGCGGGTAGAAAAAAAGGACGTTTAGGATTGAAAATAATTCTGAAATGTGGTCCTCTTTTTGAAATTATAGCATAAAAATGGTGGTGCTGCAGTCCGAGGTCGACCACTCGTGTTAAGCGCGCTATCATGAGTGAAAATTATTATAATTCTTGAAATTATGAGGAGATTTCGCTACAGGAACAGAAGCTGATGCAATTCGAACTCAGAGAATATATTTTATCCTTCGCCAAGCAGCTCGACAAACAGAAACTATATGATTTCTGTCCACAACAGTTCATTCACTGAACACACACGCATCTGCTGTGAAGACAAGCGTTAGACGCGCCCAAGCATTCCCGATTTGCTTGTCAAATTCATTAAATAAGTCAAGTACCCCTCTGTGTGATATCGTTTTTGTGTACAGAAAATAATCGTTTAGCCGCATGTTAATTTGAGAAGAAAGTTTAGAAAACCACTCATTCAGACTGTCACAAAATCGCGCAGATAATTTGTACATATTCACAAGCAAGTTCCATAGTTAATTTATAGATAAAATCAAATTTAAAAGAAAATGCCAGCCGTTGTACGAGTGAAACGACGCATCGACGAGGAGCCCCTCGGTGCCTTTGTGTTGAACGGAAAGAAAAGACGCATCGATGAAAATTCCACAATCGATTCCAAAGAAACTGATAATCTCTTCGAGACCAAAGATGAAATATCAACAATTCTCAAATTTGCTGGCACTGTAAAGTCTCAAGTATGCACCAAGAAACGAATAAGATCGCACTTTTTTTTCTCTAACGATGGTGGCTTTCTTTTTTTTTTGTTGTAGGATGAAAAAGCAACAAAGCAATTTGCCCGACTCACAAAAGACGAGGCCAAAGAGTTGGCAAAGAAACACCGTCAACCCGCAGCCAGTGCATCGGAACGTGCCCGACAAGAGATGCGCACCCATGGCCATGAGAGTCGTTTCAAAGTCGTCAACTGCTTTCGCACCATGGACACAGACAACGCGGAAGAATCAACGCCCAAGGAGATCACAATAGTCGATATCGAAAAGCAAACCACAGCCACCACAATGGATACAGGCGCCGAAGAAACCCCATCGGCCAGCACCAGTTCGCAGAGCAGTCACAACAATACACAAGCACAATACTACACGCCGACCGATAGCGATGGTTATGTGTACGATTTGTATCTGCCAGAGAATGAGCAGCAAGCGGACAATGTCGACTACACGGACAACTACCTAAGGTTCGTTTTTCAAGTCGATCAGATATATTTCACCAGTCGATTCATTTAGGTTGTACTATCCGTATTACTACTATCGCTACTAACATTTAAAACAAACAAACAAACAAACCAATAAAACAAAACTACTACTCCTACTCTACACAATGTATCCGTCGATCAAGTACACACGCCTACGTCTCTTCATATTCGACTTTGAAAATCGTCGAAAACGAACTGAAAATCGAGAGAGAAACGCCATTTAGTACGTAGATAGGTTCAGCACTTAGTTTTCTTTTTATCAAGCCTAGAACTTAAGTTTTACAACAGCAGCAAGATCTTCTTTCAATCGTTCATCTTCTTTGTTTTCTTTTGTATTTTTCCTAAGATAAGTTTGTATGTTGGGTTCGCTGTGCTCGTCACTGGGCAGGAGCCGCTGCTGGCGCCCCAGAGAGAGAGCCCAGCGGCGACGCACAGTGGGACCGTGTTGATTTTTGATGATTTTTATTTCGCTGTGAAACATGTTTTCTTGGTCCGCCTCGCGATGGGGCGGTCCAGAGGTACTTAAGGAAATGAATGAATAAACAGAAATAAAGTTTCAAAATATGCAACACGTTCGTGTATGAAAACAGAAAAGAAAAAAAAAATGGATCCGTTTGTTTTATTTAAGTCGCATTGCGAAATAGGGTTATGGTCTGGTTTTCAGTGAGTTACCGCGCACGAAACACACTTGAGTTCGTGCATACACTTGGTGAGCTTAACCGGGGGTTGACTATCTAGAGTCGTTTATGACTAGGCGGGTCGCTATCAATTTATGGCCTTGACGACGGACACTTGCTTCATGTGTTTATGACCCCGTTTACTTACAGAATCTCCGCATTCGACGATCTAGTCTACGAAGATCGCTATAACAACGCGTCCGAGGGTGAGGAGTCGGATGACTCAAACGACGAGAATAACTTTCGCAACGATTACCCCGATGCGGAGGACGACGACGAGTCGGTGGGGGAATTCGACATGCGGCGAGCTGTCAATGGCCTGAGTCTGGGTAAGTACACCAAAAAAAGAGAGCCCCTTTGCGATTGATTCCATTTCCCCCCCTCCAATCACAGGTTCCGATGAGGATGAGGACCTGTCAAGTGAGTACAGCTGCGAACCATACGACAGTGAATTCATTCACACGCTGGACGCTGAGGACGAGGCATTCGAGGGGGACATAGACTTCCGCGATGTGGACCGTTACGGAACCGCCTATGCCCGATACAAGGCTAAAGTCCTTAAGAACATGCGAGATGAGTGCAACTCCGCCAGAGGCAGTGACGATGAGGAGTCTGACGCCAACTAAACATTTTGTAAAAATAAAACTATCCTTTGTTGAGCTTTAAAGACGCCTTTTATTTGCTTCAACGATCAATTTCCCCGAAAACAACATCCAAGCTTCCGATGGTGGTCACCACGTCCGCCAGCATGTGTCCTTGTACAACTCTGTTCAGCGCCGAGAGATGGGCGAACCCAGGGGCTCTGATCTTGCAGCGATAGGGACGCGATGACCCATCCGAGACCAAGTAAATTCCAAACTCTCCTTTGGGCGACTCGATTGCTGTGTAGGTTGCGCCAGCTGGAACAGCGTAGCCCTGGGAAAAATGCTTGAAATGATGTATGAGTGCCTCCATGGAATTCTTCATCTCCCCCCGCTTCGGAGGGACCAGCTTATGATCGTCCACCTTGATTTCCCCCTCTGGCATGTCATTCAGGCACTGCTCAATAATCCTCAGGGACTGTCGCATTTCCTCCATTCGGCAGAGATACCTGTCGTAGCAGTCACCCTTGACTCCAATCGGCACATCAAACTCCACGTCTGCATACGCATCAACGGCTGCTGCTTGCGAATGTCCCATTTCACTCCAGATCCCCTAAGCATCACTCCACTGAATCCACAACTCAATGCGTCCGTCACAGACACCACGCCGATGCCGATGGTTCTCTGCTTCCAAATCCGATTATTTGTCAAGACATCCTCGACTTCATCCAGCCTCTCCGAGAACTTCCTCGCAAACTCGTGGACATCATCCAACAGACCAATTGGCAGATCCTGTGCCACTCCACCAGGACGTATGTACGCTGCATGCATTCGTGCTCCCGACACCCTCTCGTAGAACTCCATCAGCTTCTCCCGCTCCTCGAACAGCCAAAAGAACGGAGTCATGGCCCCCACGTCGATTGCATGCGTGCCCACGGCCATAATGTGGTTCAAAATCCTCGTCAGTTCCGCCATTACAGTTCTGATGTACTTTGCCCTCTCCGGGATTTCGATGTTGAGCAGTTTCTCCACAGCCAGCGCGTAGCACTGCTCGTTGCACATCATGGACACGTAGTCGAGGCGGTCGAAGTAGGGCAGGGCTTGGGAGTAGGTTTTGTATTCGATCAGCTTCTCGGTTCCACGATGGAGGAGGCCGATGTGAGGATCTGCACGAACAACAGTCTCGCCCTCCAGCTCGAGGACCAGACGAAGGACGCCGTGTGCTGCCGGGTGTTGAGGGCCAAAGTTGAGGGTTAGGTTGCGCACAGATTTCTCGGTGGGAAGGATTTTACTGTTCCACGGAGGAAGTGCCACGTCTGACGTTGGATACATGACTGGAGAGTGAAATTGCCCGAGGAATTCTGCGTCGGGATACCATTTGGAGAGATGTCGGGTGAATTGGAGAAGGGCGACACGAAGCCGGTGTGGATTTTGCTTGAAGATGAGTCTGGACAGCATCCTTAGTGGTCTCGGTGAAAAAGTGCACTGCACAAGGAGAATTTCATCACAGTTTTCGACTGTGTGCTAGGGCTAGGTGACAACATGCGCTGTGTGACACTGCAGTCGCAGCCATCTTTGTCGGGATTTTTCCTTTTTTCAGTTGATTTTTGAAGGATTTTCGGAGGGAATTTGTTGCGAGCGAAATGAAGAAGGAAGCGACATGTAGAAGGGTCCGAAATGCAGAAGGGAGTGGAGTCTAGGAGGAAGGCAATTTTAGAAGGGACCATTTGTCACAATCTCCTCTGGAGTGGGTCTGGAAGGAGCGAAGGATTTCTCCTTTTTTTCAGTTGATTTTGAACGGTTTTGTGGGGAAATTTGTTGGGAGCGAAATTTAGAAAAGGGCGGAGTCTAGAAGGGAGCAAAATCTAGAAGGAACCACTTGTCACAGTCTCCCTCTGGAGTGCGTCTGGAAGCAGCGTCTTCTTCTGTCTTCTGGAGTGGGTCTGGAAGCAGCCAAGGATTTCATCTTTTTATCACTTGATTGTGAAGGGCTTTGAGAGGAAATTTGTTGGGAGCGAAATGCAGAAGGGAGCGGAGTCTAGGAGGGAGACAATTCCAGAAGGGACCACTTGTCGCAGTCCCTTCTGGAGTGGGTCTGAAAGCAGCGAATGATTTCCTCTTTTTGTCAGTTGATCAAGGGTTTTCGGAGGAAATTTGTTGTGAGCGAAATGGTGCAGTGAGCGGAATCTAGGAGCGAGCAAAATCTAGAAGGGGCCACTTGTCAGAGTCCCTTCTGGAGTGGGCCCAGAAGCACCGAAGGATTTCTTCATTTTTTTTAGCTGATTTTGAAGGGTTTTCGGAAGAAATTTGTTGGGAATGAAATGAAGAAGGGAGCGGTGTCTAAGAGGGAGCAAAATCTAGAAGAGACCACTTGTCACAGTCTCCTCTGGAGTGAGTCTGAAAGCAGCGAAGGATTTCTTCACACAAGCTCAGGACTTGAGACATAATTTTGACGTCAACGACTGACAGTTGCCAAGGAAATGCAACGTCAAACACCACTGAAGTCGCATCCCTGCTGAAACACAATTTCCTTCGACCGGAAGGTGCCATTTTGGGTTACCAAAGTGGCCGTTAAAGTCCATCCAAAGCTTTCAGTGCCCGCCCCCCATCATTCACACGAACGGCGTAATCAATTCCAAACTCCACTCCACTTCCCGGCGTGATGCACGTATACCATGTTTACACTCATGTTAAAGTGCTAAATACAACTGCCCCGTGCCATGTCGTCCCCCTCCCATGCCATGTGTCCCCCATCGGGTTGACACAGTCAGCTGTGTTGCTCCAACGATAGACGCTTTGTCTTTCATTTCAGTCGTTGCAGAGCTTGTGGGGAGTGCTGGTATCTGTCAGTTCGTTGTCAGTGTTTTCAATCGATGGTGGTGCCTTAATTATTCCATCTCAACACTCTGCACTCCAATCGGTGGTGTTTTTGTTTTTTGATTTCTCCTTTTTTTGATTATTCCATTATCGTGCCCACTTAACGGCCGCCGCAAATCTTCGATAATACTCGATAGGCGCGCACACTATTCGCAGCAATCTTTATGATTGTGTAATTTCGATAATCACACACTCGGGCAAGGCACCGTCCAGTAGTTGGGGCAAAGAGCACCCGGATTCTAGTCAGTTCATTGCGAACCCCCTAGGTGCACACAGTCCTCCCCATTAACTCGCGTTTTATTCACTCAATTGAATTGGAATTTATTTTCGCTTTCCATTTCTGCATAAATTACCCAAGAGGTGGAAGACCTGCTGCCTGGTGCTGAGGATTCACTAGACGAGTAAACAAAAACAAGCACGATGGTTGCGTTCACAAGTGACAGTGGAAATGAAGAGTGAGTACAGTTGTTCTTTTTTGTTGTTTTCTTTTGTGCGTGTGTGTCTTGTCAAGAGAAAGTCTTCTCGGGTGGCGACCAGTGTGACCAGGAAATGCACGCTCGTCGGTGTCTGGCTGACATGAATGAACTGACTTTGAAATGTCAAATTTAAGCAAAAAAAAAACCCACCGACTGTCAATCTTATCTCTCGCTGATGTGACTGATTGACTGGCTCGCTATCAGCGAAACGGGAAAATTAGAAAAAAAAAAGTTCCATGAACCCCTAATCTAATCCGGTCCAATTTCTTTATCTCCCTCCTCCAGCGTAAACATCCTCAATGACAAGGCCATTTTTCCCGACTTCAAGACAGGACCACTCACGGACTACAGAAGGAAGTCGACGTTCTGCTACAAGCGGCTGATTGTGCTTCTGGAGGGTGAGGACTACATCCGGCTAAAGGTGAGCAATCAAGCCAGCAAATCGCTCGCTCCAAATAGAACTAATGACTCAGGCAATCCGAGGGCAAGGTGAACCGATACCGCACTCAAGTGCTAGCCCGTGCAATAAATGCTTCCATTAGGCGTTTAATCGCATCTATTACTGGCCAGAGATTCAATTAATTGATTTGCTTTATGACGGGGAAACTTATTTTTGTTCATGGTCTGGAATGCTTGGTTAGAGTCCAGGAGCCTTATCTGATCTGATTGCTAAATCAGACTGAAGTGTTTGCTTTATCCATTTACTCGTGCTCATATCGTGTTCCCCTTCCCTTTCCCTTTGCAGCACCAAATATGGGCCTACATGGAGTCGCACCCCGACTTCCAGCGCGACCCGGAAACCCCAAGCTTGGACCGGCTGCGGCAACTGGCCAACAAGCAGATGATGCACATCTGGAGTCAAAAATTCTACTCCCTCGACGACGTAAGTCCAGTCCAACCACCACCACGTCATCACTCAAAATGTTCCCTCTTTCAGTTCGTGAGCAAGCCGAAGCTGTCGCTGGCGATGGCGCAGGGGATGTTCAGCTACGACTTCAGCTTCGCGGTGAAGTACTCCCTGTCGATAGCGATGTTCACAAGCACAATCCTCGCCTTGGGCACGGATCGCCTGCACAAGTACGCCGACATGATAACCGAGGGTAAGATCGGTGGCGCCTTCGCATTGACAGAGATCTCGCACGGGACCAATGCACGTGGCATGCGGACCAAAGCCACGTACGATCCAAAGACCGAGGAGTTCGTCCTGCACACGCCTGACTTCGAGGCGGCCAAGTGCTGGGTGGGAAACCTCGGCAAGACCTGCACGCACGCCATCGTCTACGCGCAGTTGTACGTGCCCGACGACACCTACCAGGGATTGAATGCCTTCTTGGTCCCAATTCGTGACCCCATGACTCTGCTGTCATTCCCCGGAGTCACTGTGGGGGATCTGGGCGAGAAAATCGGTCTCAACGGCATCGACAATGGGTAAGAGGACCTCCCAAACCTAGAATCCCCATCTCCTTCTTCTTCTTAGGGCCTCCTGCGCCTCCTGGGCCTCACAGAATCCCCATCTCATCACGATCCTTTCAGATTCCTGATGCTGAACAAGTACCGCATCCCCAAGGAGAACCTGCTGTCAAGGACCGGAGACGTTGATGCTCAGGGAAAGTTCACGAGTCCAATCAAGGACAGTCGCAAGAGGTTGGGCGCATCCCTTGGAGCACTCTCCTCCGGCCGGGTGAACATCTGCGGTCTGGCGTACATCGCCCTCAACAAGGCGGTGTCAATCGCGATGAGGTACTCGGCCTGTCGCAAGCAATTCGGACCGGATGAGAGCTCTGAAGAGTGGCCAGTGCTTGAGTATCAGTCTCAGCAGTACCGCCTTCTGCCGCATTTGGCCACCGCGTACGCCTTGAGAGTGTTCACCCTCTGGCTTGGCACCGAGAATGTGGAGCTCCAGGTGAAGACCTTCATGGGAGAGGATGTCTCCCTGCAGGGAATGGAGCTGCATGCACTCTCCTCGGCTGTCAAGCCAGTGTGCACTTGGGCGGCACGGGACGGTATCCAGGAGTGTCGGGAGGCCTGTGGTGGTCATGGGTATCTAAAGGCCACTGGAATCGGAACTCTGCGAAATGACAACGATGCCAACTGCACATACGAAGGGGAGAACAACACTCTGATCCAACAGGCTTCGAACTGGCTGATCTCCCTCCGCCGGGGAGGAAACAGCTTCGTCGAGGCATCACCGATGGGCTCGCTTGCCTTCCTCCAGAACATGGATAAGATTCTCAAGCAACGCGCCACGTTCCGCAGTGCAGAAGAGGCTCTGAATGTTGACAGTAAGTTTTGAACTATGAAGCCATGGAATGAATCTCCAATCGTTGCTCCTTTGGAAGGTCTCCTGTCCGCTCTGGACTGGCTGTGTGCATATCAACTGGACGTTTCGGTGAAGCGAGTGGAGGAGCTCCAGAAGTCTGGCTTAAGTGCGTTCGAGGTGCGGAACAACTCGCAGGTCTTCACCGCAAGCAACTTGTCAATCATCTACGCTCAAGTAAGTGGTCAGTTGACGGGGGAGGCAGGCATTCATGGTTTTCTGTTTACAGCGGTCTATTTACTACATCTTCTACAAGTTTGTGAATGAGCTACCGAAGAGCTCTGAGAAGGAGGTCCTCACCAAGCTGCTCTCCTTCTATGGAGCCAACCTGATTGTGAAACATATCGCCCTCTTCTATCAGGTAACAAATCAGTCCGTCTGTGTGACTGATCTCAACGAAGTTTCTTTGCAGGGAGGCTACTTCAAGAACAACACCCAAGCTGACCTCTACCAGAAGGGAATCCTGGATCTGCTGCCTGTTCTGAAGGATGAAGCCGTCAGCCTGATCGACGCGATTGCTCCGAGCGACTTCATCTTGAACTCCCCGCTTGGAATGAGCGATGGAAATGTAAGGAAATACAAATCTGCCACCTCTCAAGTTACTAATCCTCTTTGTCCTCCTCCAGATCTATCTCCATCTGCAAAGGACCATCATGCAGGGACCCGGGGTGCTGGAGCGTCCAAGTTGGTGGCAAGAGGTCACGTATAAGCAGTTTTTGAAGGCAAAGTTCTAACTGTGACGCACGCAGAGTCAGTATTGGTGACGACGAGTGATTCGATTGCGAAGTGTAAAGTCCAAACACTGTTGTTGATCTTTTTTTGTACTGTTATTTGTTGATGAGGGTTTTTTATATGGTTTTCCAGAGATTCAAGTTTTTGTATACTCAAGTGTTTTAATAAAAAAGTGGAGACATGTTTTGTTGAAGGAGATTGTTGTGTTCTGGTTCTTGTTGCGAGTGTGATGTACTTTGCCCTGAGCAATTTCTCTACAGCCAGCGCGTGGCACTGCTCGTTGCACCTCACAGACTCGTAGTCAAGGCGGTCGAAGTAGGGTAGCGCTTTGGAGTAGGTCTTGTATTCGATCAGCTTCTCACGAACAACAGTCTCGCCCTCCAGGTCGAATACCAGACGAAGGACACCGTGTGCTGCTGGGTGTTGGGGGCCCAAGCTGAGAGTTAGGCTGCGCACAGATTCCTCGGTGGGAAGGATTTTACTGTTCCACGGAGGAAGTGCCACGTCTGATGTTGGATACATGATTCTGCGTCGGGATACCATTTGGAGAGGCGTCAGATGAATTGGAGAGGAGCAACACGAAGTCGCATCCCATCCATTCCGTCCATCAATGCATCTCATCCATTCCGACGGACGCACCAAGTCTGTTGTTACTCTACTCGTCTACAGTAAGAGAGTGCAGTAATTTCTACAAACTCCGCGAATGTAGACGAGCTCAAGAACCGCTCCTGATTACAGATGTCCTTTGATTGATGGAAACCCGTTCTTCCATCAAACCAAACATCACTTCCGTGCTTACTTACTTAACAGGCCTACGACCCATGGAGGGTCCGAGTCTGAGATATCGCTGCCTTCCGTCGTTGACGGTCCTGGGCACGCTGCTTCCAGTCATCAAGACCAAGCTATCTCACCTCCACAATGACTTGGTCTTTGTACCGAAGGTTCAGTCTTCCTCTCCTTCTCGAACCGGGAGGCTTGAATTCGAAGACCCTCGACCCGCTAAAGCGTTGTTGTCCATGCGCTCGATGTGGCCGAGCGAGTGCAGTCGACCAATTTTTGCCTTCCGGACTACATCCACATCCTGGTACAGCTCATAAAGCTCGCAGTTGTGTCTTCTCCTCCATTCGCCTTCCCCGCAGACGGGACCATATATCCGACGTAGAATTTTTCTTTCGAAGGCGCCAAGAATCAGCTCTGCAGTTCTGCTTAGTGTCCAGCTTTCGGCTCCAGAGAGTTCGGCAGAATAAGAGTTTTGTAGAGCATGACTTTGGTCCTGCGAGGAGGAGTTTTGAGCCCAGTAGCATCGGTTGCCAAGGGCGATTCTACGTCGGATCTCCAGTGTGATGTCGTTCGTGGAGCTCACGTTTGCCCCGATGTAGACAAACTCCTTCACTACCCCAAAATTGTAACTGTCGATTGTGATGTTTTGCCCTAGGTGGTGAATGTGGACGAGCTCCAGTCCCGATCCTGGTAGCAGACGTTCTTTGATTGATGCACCATCGTTCCCCCATCAAACCAACCCCCCTTCCCAACGTACACCCCAAATCTGTCATTAATCTACTCGTCTGCAGTTGGAGATAACAGTTATTTCTACAATCTCCGTGAATGCAGACGAGCTCAAGAACCGATCCTAGTGGCAGACATCATCCTTGTTCTTCTATCTCCAACGCAAGCACCAAATCTGTTGTTACTCTACTCGTCTACAGTCAGAGATTACAGTAATTTCTACAATCTCCGTTAACCTAGACGAGACCACGAACTGTCAAAAAAAAATCCCAGAAAATGCTTGTCAAAAAATTCGTTTTTTATTTACAATCGATCCTCCGGATGTGGAATAGCAAAACGCGAGTTTCACCGTACCGATGAAACAGGGGGCGGGGGAGACGAATAAATAATAATAAATATAATTTATCTCTTAAATCCTCGTTCGGATCACATAATTTGATGTAAGCCTAAGATCACAGATCTGATGCACGTAATTTGAATCCTGATTTATTGAATTGTTCTTGTTTTGCTCCTTTGCTGGAATTGGTTTGGATTTGTCTTGGAAATTGAACGCAATACGCGTCGCCTGAGTGTGGTTTTTGTGTGCGTTTTTGTTGTTGACACGTGTCATCTTAGTTCTCTAGTTCCGACAAACCCGAACCGGATTGATCGGGCTCTCTGTCATTAGCACCGAGCTTGCTCCGCGGGGGTATCGTGTCGGCAACGAAATCTGTCTGCTCCAACATTGGAATCTGCTGAGGAAGGTCACTGGTTGCCCAGAGGTACAGATCCAATGTTTTCTCCGTGCAGTCGGCAATGAAGCGGATGAACGGCCGAATGTCACCTTCATTCGCCAGCTGAAGGAAGTGATAATACTTGTGACTGAAAAGGAGACAAAAATATGACACTCAGCCTGTGCAGTGGGATGTAGGTGCCTACCGTTGTTGCTTTGGTATGATTACAGGCGGGTAGCCAGCTCGCATGAGCATCGTGTTCATCAGGAGACGTGATGTCCGCCCGTTCCCATCGACAAAAGGATGAATGTGCACGAGTTTGTAATGCGCCAAGGCAGCGTGTCTGAAAAACGATTCAAATCTGAGTCTCTGCACCTAAATCCTGTTCGGAAAACCTACTTGATGGGGTGCATTGACATCGTCTCGTCTGAATTCAGCCACCTCTCGAATCGTCTCATCAGAATGGACAGGTCTCCTGGTCCTGGCGGTGTGTGCCCACCGACGTACACCTGCGTCCGACGGAACTCGCCCCCCTCGATAGGGTCAACGTGACCCAAAACCCTCCGGTGAATCTCCAGAATGTCCTTCAAGGTTATGTCCATCCTGGAAGAATGTCAAATCATCACAAAACGTCCAGAAATTCAAACAGACTTCACCCACTTGTTGACCAGACTCGCGTTGATGTACTTCATTGCCAGGTCCAGACCTAAGATCTCATTGTGCTCGTCTATAGACTTCCCATCGATTGCCATTCTCGTCTCCAGAATAGATCTCGTCTGTGCCAGAGTCATGGTGTTTCCCTCGATACCAACCGAGTGATAGATGTGTTGGAAGTAGGCCTCCTTTTTGGCACGTCGCAGCGCGGAGTTCGACTCGTGTATGCCGGATAACGCGTCCCTCTTTAAGTCCAGGGTTTGCAGACGCCGTTCGTCAATTATCTGGACTATGGACGCTGTTCTTTGGCGGTTAGCTAGTGCCTCACTGTTGCTGGGATTGATTGTTAACGCCTGAAACGAAATCATTGACCTCATCCCTGCTTGAACACTTCAATTCAATGTCCTCACTTGAAAGTAGAACTGATCTGCTTTCAGAATGTCCCTCCGATTGTGCTCCAAATACTCCCCATACTTCACCAGCACTTCGGGGTGTTTCGGAGCCAATGCAAAGGCATGTTCGAATAGCCTCATCGCCTTATCATCTTTCCCCGACACTTTCATCTCCTCCGCCAGCCTCAGCGATCCGAGAGCTTCCTTGATGTTTGCTTCCTGTCCCTCCCGAAATGGATCATCGCCCAGACTGCTTTGCAAATGCGATGGAGCCCTCTTGGAGACCGTCGTATACTCATCGACAACTTGCAGATACTTCTCCGATGGGATGTACATCAACTGCGAGTGCTTGAGGACATTCCCACTCCGAACGAACTCATAGAAGACAAGTGCAACGAAAGTTCCCGACAGAAAGATGAGAATGTTGGTGATGTGTGATTGAATCATTTTCCGGAAAACGCGAACTAAACTGTGGATATTAAAACTCACTAACAACATGACTGATACTCGCTGCACGTTGGGATATTCTCAAAATCATTATTTTCTCGCGGTCTCTAGCGTGTGAGCCAAAATTAGCCAAATTAGTGGAGTGGAAAGTGCTCCGCGGGGAAATCTGTACAAAAAGACATTTTTTTGTGTTGAACTACACGAAGTTTGGGGGTGGAAAGAACTGACGTGTGCTTACTTCGGTTGACAGATAACAGCTGTCAACGGAGTGGTGTCAACGTGAAATTTCCCCTCGGTTAAGCGGGGGCATGAACCAGTTGAGGATGTGATGAGGAAATGTGTCATGGTGAAGATGGGATGGTTGGTGATTGTTGGTGAATTGTGCGTGGGAAGTTTTGGAGGTCATTGATTCAATTTTTATGCAGTTTTTCAGGGGAATTTATCGCGCGGGGATTGGAGAGTGCTCTTGAGCTTGTTTCTCTCGTGGTTTGCTCGTGAATTGAAGGCATTGGGGCGGAGAAATACGTTTTTTGCTGGAGACATGCACACAAAATGTTTGGAGACGGTGGGGAGGTGTGAAAATTAGCAAAAGACGGTCAAAGTAGCTGTACTGACCGTTACCGTGTGACCTCCTGATTGGGAGATTGCAGTTTTTGAAAGGAATTCATCGCGCGGAGTTGTTTTCGAGCTGTTTTTCTGATTATTTGCTCATGGAAGGCATAGGGGCGGAGATGTACGATTTTTGCTGAAGACAAAATGTTTGGAGATGATTGGAAGTGTGTAGAAATTAACAAAAGGCGTGCAAAGCAGTTGCACCGATCCGTTGGTTTGGCCTGCCGATTGACAGACATTCGAACACAAGTAGAAACGTTGACAAAGTCGATTTGTTGACTCCGAAAACTCCAGCAGCAGTTAAATCATTTGAAGACACGTTTAATGTCCCCGGCAGATAAACAATTGATCAAATAGCAAAACAGACTGTCCCACTAAATGATGTCAAGTTAGACCGGTAGAGGTGGGAAAGAATTCGCCAAATCTGGTTCTTGTTTGTCCGAATGCTAGGCACTAAAGTTAATAGCTTAATCGTCCAAGAGTGATTCCCACAAAAACAGACGCATAATCCCCACGATAATCATTTAAGCAAAAAACTCAGAGCTGTGAACGCGATGAATGCGTGCGTTGTTGCATGTTAATTGCTGCAGACGACAGATTGGATTGAATGTCAGCCGGACTTTTCAAACTTGACACCAGAGATCCAACCTTCATCTGCGTTCTGTGGCAGAATTTCCCAGCGAAATATGTTTACAAAGTTTCCAAGAACCCGTACTGACCGCAATTAACATCGTCATCGACCACCGCCGGATACTAAAAGCCAAGTAAACATTCTCAACTTGATTAGCCGGCTAGATCCGTCTTCGGCATCGCCGATCAGACTTCTCTCGTTCCCAGCACACCCTACAGCACAACGTCATCGATAACGAGGTGACTAATGCCCCGGTGTCTGTGCGTGTGCCCACTCTACTCAGGTCTAATCTCTCTCTCCCCATCGATAGACTTTCGCGACAATCGTGCGAGAAACTATCGTGGAGCTGCGATTGCAACAGAAAGACCGCCCCGAGGTCGCAGAGATTTTAGAATTACTCAAGATCTAAATTTAGACCGTTAGCAGTGTCAGTTGGCTGCGTGAACTCGTCCCCGACCGCATACACTCATCCGGCGCAAAATTATAAGCGACATTCACGTCGACAGATGACAGACTACTTGACAGTCCGCGCTGTTGACACAGGCGGAGGGGGTGAGTAATTGCTTGCGATTATTAATGGACGGGAGCGAACCTCCTACAATCGGTTTTTACATCGTCTCAGGCGGCAGACTCTATTACCTGTCGTTAGACAGTTGAGTTGTGTTTCTATTCCACGAGTATGTGACCGCCGTGTGCAGGGGCAGAACGTGCTCCGGCGCTGGGGAAATTCTAATGAGACAATCAGTTGACAGTTTATGGGAGGCGCGAGGCTATTGACAGAAATTGGTCCTCAAATGCCACTTCAACTGAAGAGAGATGGTATTCCCGAGATGCTTCCGCTGCCATGAATCCACTTCGAGGGACTGCCAGCCTAAAACGAGCTCTTAGCTCATCTATTTCAGCCTGATTCAATTCAAGCGACAGAGTCACCACTACAAATCTTCCGAGATCCCCATCACTGAGTCAACAGAGTGGACTTGGAACTTGTTTGTTATTTTGGCAAAATTATGCTAATGCATTCATAAATTTCCTGGGACCCGCTTGCGGTCAAACACTATTGTTTGGCACCCTCTGAGTGGCGGCTAAAATTACCATGCTGTCAGCTGCGCGAAGCTGCTATCAGTTGAGACGGTTGAGTGCGACTTAGTTCAGCGGAAATGGGTGACTGGTTAGTCACCTACTAAACTTGACTGGCATTTTATGTCTTTTACTTTTACATTGATTACCCGTTTGTCCATGAATGACAGTTATAGCCCGGTGGTCATGAATTGGTACCAGAAATGGCGAAAAAGGCAATTAATTCTGAAAAAAATGTGTCATATCTTGTAAACGGTCCGTCTGCCGTAAATTTCGTTCATGATCGTTTTTATGCCTCGACTTATTACAAACATTTTAAGTCCTCAATTATGGCGCTAGGCCTGATGGTTTGGAAGCTAGCGATGAATTGGCACCAGAAAAAATGAAAAAACACGAACTTTTCTTGAAAAATGTGCCGTATCTCGAAAACGGCGCCTCTGATGTCGATTTCCTTTTCCTCACTTCGATGCAGGACTTAATAGCGAACATTTTAAGCCCTCACTTCTGGCCCTAGGTCTAATGATTTGAAAGCTGCAGCGATGTGTTGGCTCCAGACACAAGAAAAAAACAAACTTTTTTTTTGAAAATGGGCCATAACTTGAAAACGGTGCGTCTGCCGTCGATATCCTTAAAGTTAGTTTTTATGCCTCGACTTATTACAAACAGGAGTTCACAACGAACATTTTAAGCCCTCATTCATGGCTCTATCCACTTCGCTAAAAGTGGAGTTATTTCCCACCTCGCATGGGAATCAAGTCCACTTCGCTAAAAGTGGAGTTATTTCCCACCTCGCATGGGAATCAAGTCCACTTCGCTAAAAGTGGAGTTATTTCCCACCTCGCATGGGAATCAAGTCCACTTCGCTAAAAGTGGAGTTATTTCCCACCTCGCATGGGAATCAAGTCCACTTCGCTAAAAGTGGAGTTATTTCCCACCTCGCATGGGAATCAAGTCCACTTCGCTAAAAGTGGAGTTATTTCCCACCTCGCATGGGAATCAAGTCCACTTCGCTAAAAGTGGAGTTATTTCCCACCTCGCATGGGAATCAAGTCCACTTCGCTAAAAGTGGAGTTATTTCCCACCTCGCATGGGAATCAAGTCCACTTCGCTAAAAGTGGAGTTATTTCCCACCTCGCATGGGAATCAAGTCCACTTCGCTAAAAGTGGAGTTATTTCCCACCTCGCATGGGAATCAAGTCCACTTCGCTAAAAGTGGAGTTATTTCCCACCTCGCATGAGCAGTAAGTCCACCTCGCAGAAAGTGGAGTTATTTCCCACCTCGCATGGGAATCAAGTCCACTTCGCTAAAAGTGGAGTTATTTCCCACCTCGCATGGGAATCAAGTCCACTTCGCTAAAAGTGGAGTTATTTCCCACCTCGCATGGGAATCAAGTCCACTTCGCTAAAAGTGGAGTTATTTCCCACCTCGCATGAGCAGTAAGTCCACCTCGCAGAAAGTGGAGTTATTTCCCACCTCGCATGGGAATCAAGTCCACTTCGCTAAAAGTGGAGTTATTTCCCACCTCGCATGGGAATCAAGTCCACTTCGCTAAAAGTGGAGTTATTTCCCACCTCGCATGGGAATCAAGTCCACCTCGCTAAAAGTGGAGTTATTTCCCACCTCGCATGGGAATCAAGTCCACTTCGCTAAAAGTGGAGTTATTTCCCACCTCGCATGGGAATCAAGTCCACTTCGCTAAAAGTGGAGTTATTTCCCACCTCGCATGAGCAGTAAGTCCACCTCGCAGAAAGTGGAGTTATTTCCCACCTCGCATGGGAATCAAGTCCACTTCGCTAAAAGTGGAGTTATTTCCCACCTCGCATGGGAATCAAGTCCACTTCGCTAAAAGTGGAGTTATTTCCCACCTCGCATGGGAATCAAGTCCACTTCGCTAAAAGTGGAGTTATTTCCCACCTCGCATGGGAATCAAGTCCACTTCGCTAAAAGTGGAGTTATTTCCCACCTCGCATGAGCAGTAAGTCCACCTCGCAGAAAGTGGAGTTATTTCCCACCTCGCATGGGAATCAAGTCCACTTCGCTAAAAGTGGAGTTATTTCCCACCTCGCATGGGAATCAAGTCCACTTCGCTAAAAGTGGAGTTATTTCCCACCTCGCATGGGAATCAAGTCCACTTCGCTAAAAGTGGAGTTATTTCCCACCTCGCATGGGAATCAAGTCCACTTCGCTAAAAGTGGAGTTATTTCCCACCTCGCATGGGAATCAAGTCCACTTCGCTAAAAGTGGAGTTATTTCCCACCTCGCATGGGAATCAAGTCCACTTCGCTAAAAGTGGAGTTATTTCCCACCTCGCATGGGAATCAAGTCCACCTCGCTAAAAGTGGAGTTATTTCCCACCTCGCATGGGAATCAAGTCCACTTCGCTAAAAGTGGAGTTATTTCCCACCTCGCATGGGAAACAAGTCCACTTCGCTAAAAGTGGAGTTATTTCCCACCTCGCATGGGAATCAAGTCCACTTCGCTAAAAGTGGAGTTATTTCCCACCTCGCATGGGAATCAAGTCCACTTCGCTAAAAGTGGAGTTATTTCCCACCTCGCATGGGAATCAAGTCCACTTCGCTAAAAGTGGAGTTATTTCCCACCTCGCATGGGAATCAAGTCCACTTCGCTAAAAGTGGAGTTATTTCCCACCTCGCATGGGAATCAAGTCCACCTCGCAGAAAGTGGAGTTATTTCCCACCTCGCATGGGAATCAAGTCCACTTCGCTAAAAGTGGAGTTATTTCCCACCTCGCATGGGAATCAAGTCCACTTCGCTAAAAGTGGAGTTATTTCCCACCTCGCATGAGCAGTAAGTCCACTTCGCTAAAAGTGGAGTTATTTCCCACCTCGCATGGGAATCAAGTCCACTTCGCTAAAAGTGGAGTTATTTCCCACCTCGCATGGGAATCAAGTCCACTTCGCTAAAAGTGGAGTTATTTCCCACCTCGCATGGGAATCAAGTCCACTTCGCTAAAAGTGGAGTTATTTCCCACCTCGCATGAGCAGTAAGTCCACCTCGCAGAAAGTGGAGTTATTTCCCACCTCGCATGGGAATCAAGTCCACTTCGCTAAAAGTGGAGTTATTTCCCACCTCGCATGGGAATCAAGTCCACTTCGCTAAAAGTGGAGTTATTTCCCACCTCGCATGGGAATCAAGTCCACCTCGCTAAAAGTGGAGTTATTTCCCACCTCGCATGGGAATCAAGTCCACTTCGCTAAAAGTGGAGTTATTTCCCACCTCGCATGGGAAACAAGTCCACTTCGCTAAAAGTGGAGTTATTTCCCACCTCGCATGGGAATCAAGTCCACTTCGCTAAAAGTGGAGTTATTTCCCACCTCGCATGGGAATCAAGTCCACTTCGCTAAAAGTGGAGTTATTTCCCACCTCGCATGGGAATCAAGTCCACTTCGCTAAAAGTGGAGTTATTTCCCACCTCGCATGGGAATCAAGTCCACTTCGCTAAAAGTGGAGTTATTTCCCACCTCGCATGGGAATCAAGTCCACTTCGCTAAAAGTGGAGTTATTTCCCACCTCGCATGGGAATCAAGTCCACTTCGCTAAAAGTGGAGTTACTTCCCACCTCGCATGGGAATCAAGTCCACTTCGCTAAAAGTGGAGTTATTTCCCACCTCGCATGGGAATCAAGTCCACTTCGCTAAAAGTGGAGTTATTTCCCACCTCGCATGGGAATCAAGTCCACTTCGCTAAAAGTGGAGTTATTTCCCACCTCGCATGGGAATCAAGTCCACTTCGCTAAAAGTGGAGTTATTTCCCACCTCGCATGGGAATCAAGTCCACTTCGCTAAAAGTGGAGTTATTTCCCACCTCGCATGAGCAGTAAGTCCACCTCGCAGAAAGTGGAGTTATTTCCCACCTCGCATGGGAATCAAGTCCACTTCGCTAAAAGTGGAGTTATTTCCCACCTCGCATGAGCAGTAAGTCCACCTCGCAGAAAGTGGAGTTATTTCCCACCTCGCATGGGAATCAAGTCCACTTCGCTAAAAGTGGAGTTATTTCCCACCTCGCATGAGCAGTAAGTCTACCTCGCAGAAAGTGGAGTTATTTCCCACCTCGCATGGGAATCAAGTCCACTTCGCTAAAAGTGGAGTTATTTCCCACCTCGCATGGGAATCAAGTCCACTTCGCTAAAAGTGGAGTTACTTCCCACCTCGCATGGGAATCAAGTCCACTTCGCTAAAAGTGGAGTTATTTCCCACCTCGCATGGGAATCAAGTCCACTTCGCTAAAAGTGGAGTTATTTCCCACCTCGCATGGGAATCAAGTCCACTTCGCTAAAAGTGGAGTTATTTCCCACCTCGCATGGGAATCAAGTCCACTTCGCTAAAAGTGGAGTTATTTCCCACCTCGCATGGGAATCAAGTCCACTTCGCTAAAAGTGGAGTTATTTCCCACCTCGCATGGGAATCAAGTCCACTTCGCTAAAAGTGGAGTTATTTCCCACCTCGCATGAGCAGTAAGTCTACCTCGCAGAAAGTGGAGTTATTTCCCACCTCGCATGGGAATCAAGTCCACTTCGCTAAAAGTGGAGTTATTTCCCACCTCGCATGGGAATCAAGTCCACTTCGCTAAAAGTGGAGTTATTTCCCACCTCGCATGGGAATCAAGTCCACTTCGCTAAAAGTGGAGTTATTTCCCACCTCGCATGGGAATCAAGTCCACTTCGCTAAAAGTGGAGTTATTTCCCACCTCGCATGGGAATCAAGTCCACTTCGCTAAAAGTGGAGTTATTTCCCACCTCGCATGAGCAGTAAGTCTACCTCGCAGAAAGTGGAGTTATTTCCCACCTCGCATGGGAATCAAGTCCACTTCGCTAAAAGTGGAGTTATTTCCCACCTCGCATGGGAATCAAGTCCACTTCGCTAAAAGTGGAGTTATTTCCCACCTCGCATGGGAATCAAGTCCACTTCGCTAAAAGTGGAGTTATTTCCCACCTCGCATGGGAATCAAGTCCACTTCGCTAAAAGTGGAGTTATTTCCCACCTCGCATGAGCAGTAAGTCCACCTCGCAGAAAGTGGAGTTATTTCCCACCTCGCATGGGAATCAAGTCCACTTCGCTAAAAGTGGAGTTATTTCCCACCTCGCATGGGAATCAAGTCCACTTCGCTAAAAGTGGAGTTATTTCCCACCTCGCATGGGAATCAAGTCCACCTCGCTAAAAGTGGAGTTATTTCCCACCTCGCATGGGAATCAAGTCCACTTCGCTAAAAGTGGAGTTATTTCCCACCTCGCATGGGAAATAACTCCACTTCGCTAAAAGTGGAGTTATTTCCCACCTCGCATGGGAATCAAGTCCACTTCGCTAAAAGTGGAGTTATTTCCCACCTCGCATGGGAATCAAGTCCACTTCGCTAAAAGTGGAGTTATTTCCCACCTCGCATGGGAATCAAGTCCACTTCGCTAAAAGTGGAGTTATTTCCCACCTCGCATGAGCAGTAAGTCCACTTCGCTAAAAGTGGAGTTATTTCCCACCTCGCATGGGAATCAAGTCCACTTCGCTAAAAGTGGAGTTATTTCCCACCTCGCATGGGAATCAAGTCCACTTCGCTAAAAGTGGAGTTACTTCCCACCTCGCATGGGAATCAAGTCCACTTCGCTAAAAGTGGAGTTATTTCCCACCTCGCATGAGCAGTAAGTCCACTTCGCTAAAAGTGGAGTTATTTCCCACCTCGCATGGGAATCAAGTCCACTTCGCTAAAAGTGGAGTTATTTCCCACCTCGCATGGGAATCAAGTCCACTTCGCTAAAAGTGGAGTTATTTCCCACCTCGCATGAGCAGTAAGTCTACCTCGCAGAAAGTGGAGTTATTTCCCACCTCGCATGGGAATCAAGTCCACTTCGCTAAAAGTGGAGTTATTTCCCACCTCGCATGGGAATCAAGTCCACTTCGCTAAAAGTGGAGTTATTTCCCACCTCGCATGGGAATCAAGTCCACTTCGCTAAAAGTGGAGTTATTTCCCACCTCGCATGGGAATCAAGTCCACTTCGCTAAAAGTGGAGTTATTTCGCACCTCGCATGGGAATCAAGTCCACTTCGCTAAAAGTGGAGTTATTTCCCACCTCGCATGGGAATCAAGTCCACTTCGCTAAAAGTGGAGTTATTTCCCACCTCGCATGGGAATCAAGTCCACTTCGCTAAAAGTGGAGTTATTTCCCACCTCGCATGGGAATCAAGTCCACTTCGCTAAAAGTGGAGTTATTTCCCACCTCGCATGAGCAGTAAGTCCACCTCGCAGAAAGTGGAGTTATTTCCCACCTCGCATGGGAATCAAGTCCACTTCGCTAAAAGTGGAGTTATTTCCCACCTCGCATGGGAATCAAGTCCACTTCGCTAAAAGTGGAGTTATTTCCCACCTCGCATGAGCAGTAAGTCTACCTCGCAGAAAGTGGAGTTATTTCCCACCTCGCATGGGAATCAAGTCCACTTCGCTAAAAGTGGAGTTATTTCCCACCTCGCATGGGAATCAAGTCCACTTCGCTAAAAGTGGAGTTATTTCCCACCTCGCATGGGAATCAAGTCCACTTCGCTAAAAGTGGAGTTATTTCCCACCTCGCATGGGAATCAAGTCCACTTCGCTAAAAGTGGAGTTATTTCCCACCTCGCATGGGAATCAAGTCCACTTCGCTAAAAGTGGAGTTATTTCCCACCTCTAATGAGTCGGTACTGGAAGCGAGGAAAACACCAACTTTTTTCTTAAAAAACGCACCATATCTCAAAAACAGTGCATCTGGCGTCAGACTTCTCAGATGTCTCTCTCAGTAGCTTCGATGCATGAGCTCATAAGAAACATTTTAAGCCCTCGTTCATGATCCTAGGTCTAATGGTTTGAAAGCTGTAGCGATGTGTTGGCTCCAGACACGAGCAGAAACCGAACTTTTTTGTTGAAAAATGCGCCATATCGTTTTCGAGATACATCTGGCGTCGAATTGTCTGTAGCAACTTCGGAAAAGGAGTTCACTACGAATATTTTAAGCCTTCATTTGTGGCCGTAGGTCTAATGGTTCGAAAGCTGTAGCGATGAATTGGCACCAGAAACAAAGGAAAAAACGATATTTTTTTTGAAAAATATGCCATATGTTGAGAACTGTGCACTAGGCGTCGATTTCCGTCGAATTACCTTTGATGCAGGAGTTCATAACGAACACTTTAAGCCATCATATGTGACCCTAGATCGAATATTTTGGAAGCTGTAGCGATGTGTTGGCTCCAGACACGAAGAAAGACTGAACTATTTTTTTTGCAAAATGCTCCATATCTCGAAAACAGTGCGTCTGCCGTCGGTTCATTTCTTAATAGCTTCGATGCAGGAGTTCATAAGGAACATTTCAAGCCATCATTCGTGGCCCTAGTTCTAATGGTTTGGGCGCTGTAGCCCTGACTTGCCACATAAGAGAGTCATAACCTCTTTTTCACCTCAGAACTTTTTTCAACTTTTTCACCTTATCTCGAAACCCCTGCGGTTCATACTTCAAATTCTCGCTTTCTACCACCGACCACACGATCTCCGCCCAAAAACCCAAAGAATTTCATCCAAATTTGGATTTTCAGAAAAATGACACAAATTCAGCGGAAAAGTCGACCGGGAGGTGTTCACAAATGACTGCATTTTTTCGGTGAAAAATTAACATTTCTTCGATTTTCAAATTTTTGTCGATTTTTGATCCGAAAATGAGTGGAGATCGTGTGATTGATGATGTTCCAAGGAATTGTGATGAATTTGAAAGGATTCAGTGCCGCAGGATGCGACAGGATCAAAAAGAGGACGTCATCTGGTGGGTGCTTAACTTTTCATGGAAGGAGATTATACACATCTTTCGTCAAGAAAAGGTCGCAGTACTAGTGTTACATACATGACACACCCCGAGTTCTTCAATTCAATTCAATTCGTCAAGAAAAGAACTATGAAATTCATTTGGAGCGGGGGGATTTCGTCTCAAAACAGCCAGACAGGGGGTCACCCTAGGATGACGGCTTACTTACTTGACAGGCCTACGACCCATTTAGGGTCTGAACCTGGGCGATGATGATGACTATCGTTTCAAAAACACGCCAAAAAAATCGCAAAAAAAGGGGTGGAGGGAATCCTACTCAAGTCAAGTATGAAATTCTAAGGAAATGTGGTGAATTTGAAGGGATTGAGGGCCGCAGGATGCCACAGGATTCAAAAAAGGACATCATCGGTTGTGCATCATTGTTTTGCTGGAGTCTATGGAACTCTTTGAGTGCGTCTGGCGTTGATTTACTTTTTGTAAACTTCTAGGCTTCGATGCTGGCGTTCATTACGAATGTTTTGAGCCATCATTTATTGATCTGGGTTTCTGAGCCATGAATTGAGATCAGAAAATCGCCCTTTCAAGGGCGCCAAAAAAAATCTCTAAGAGTATTAGACCATTTCAATTAATTATTTCATGTGTTGACGGTCCCAAACTTGATTGATTGGACCGGAAAAGTACGCGTCTGTACGGGGCACTGAATCAACGTTGACAGATTGGGCGGATTAACTGTGAAATATTCTACCCGGAGAACTGGTTTTTCGGCGCCAGATCAGCTCGCTAGTTCGCTGCGATGATCACAAACCTCGAGATTATTAATAAGTCTCGGTGAATAATTGTCTTTTGTGATTCTAAGTAGAAGCCATTTTGTGGTCTTTCAGCCGGTTACGGCGGTTACATAAATTATTGTCACTTTGCCCTTCTAATCGCTGAGACGTCATATTTCTTGACAAGTGATCTGCTGAAATTCAGCAATTTTTCAATGACATTTCGTAAGATTCTAACTTCAGAAGAATTCAGAGACCGAAAGGCCGATCAAGGCCTCTTGCAAACGATTTTTTGCGACTTCCTCTGCGTCGTCTACATTCGTAGAGCTTGTTGACGACTCCACATCATCTCACGGAAGTCTAGTCTCCCCAAATGGAGGCTCATTGCTTATCAGCTGCTCCCAGTTCAGCGTCTATCAGCGAGAGAAGCTCCAATTCGACTTCTGAAAGATCACAGTCGTGCTTCATGTGAATCGCACTTAAGCGTTATCTCTCGGATTTTTATTGATTTCCTTTCTGCTGCGAATGACATACGTCATCATCGTCTCTGGGAATTGATTGGGAATTCAAAAATGTTGTTTTCGCCCATTTCACGGTCGCCACAGCGCCCCACCGGGGGAAACTCTATCAAAAAATTGACAGTTTCTGGGGAATCTCTGCGCGGCAGGGATTATGCTTCCATTCAGATTGGATTTCCATGGAATCCATTATCAGCGATGGTTTGGGTTAAGGTCAACGAAACGGAGAAGCAAAAATCCCCCCAGAAAAAACCTCTTCGCCATCTGCCGCAGCACGACACGAATGATGCGGAGGAGACACAAACGAGAAGATGATCTCCTTCAAGCCGATGGAACGGTGTGAGAATTCATTCATTGAATTGTCGAAGTTGCTGTGCACTGTAAGTGCGATGGGAACACGGTAGCCAGCAGCGGCTAGTGGGTGTTAATGACTCTGATTCACTGACTCTGTGACTCGTTCGATTGTTGGGACCGCAATTGCGATCTGGGTAATAGTTTCGGTGCGGCGAAATTACGTGCAGTGTTATGAATGTGATTGAGAGAGAGAATCTAATTTGAATGGGGAGCTAGGGGAGAACGCGTCAAGAGCAATTGGATTCAAACGAGCAACGGTAGCGATGGTTTGAGCGGTGCTGAGCTCATTGCCTATTTGTGAGTCTTTTTGGTCAGGGTTCCTGGGTTCCACGAAAGTTTAGTCAGTCAATCTGAAGCGAGACTTTAGTGGAAGATGGCCATTACGAAATCAACCGAAAAAAAGATGGCGCAGAGGAAATGTGACGACATTTTGTGGCAACATTTTGCGGCTTGAAGGGCAACGGAAATCAACCGAAGAAAAGATGGCGCAGAGGAAATGTGACGACATTTTGTGACGACATTTTGTGGCTTGAAAGCCAACGGATGTTGGATGTTGGTGCCTTGAAGGCCAACGGATGTTTGTGAAAAGATTTTCAAGTGAAATCGAGGAGGAAATCGAAGAGAAAACCTCAAACTCCCGACCCTGTTCCGCACTAACTGCCTGAGCTAGGACTAGGCTGCCCTCTGACTGATTCAGATTTTTAGTTTCTCGTTCAATTCTAAGGAAAAATTGGCGAGAGGATATAGTCTACAGGTGCAGAGGAGATGCGAGAGGATGTATGGCGAGAGGATATATGTCTACAGGTGCAGAGGAGATGCATTATGCTTTCCACTTCATCCTCGTCTCTGCAGCTTCTGCAGAAGTCGTTATGAGGGAGTCCCATTCAGACCTGTGTGTGTCCTCCGATGAGACACTTGCACGCTAACCTCTATTCTCACAGATCGCCATTCGCACTCTCCAACTTCACCCATCACCTTGAGATCCATTCCCCTGTCCCTCATCTTCCCACCCACTTCCATTCAAGTGGATGATCTAATGTTTACCCCAGCAGGAGACGATCTTCCAAGTGGAAATGCATTCACACGGAACGAAAAGCGTCGCACTGAATTAAAGTGTAAACTAAAACTGGTTTCGCACAAATGTCAAACGGTCAATTTGGAAAACCCAGCCCAAGTTAACCTTCGGAACAGAAATGCTCTTTATTACTCACTGCCCTGGCGCAGATCGTCTGAAATGGTGTCAAGAACACACACAAATCCTGGACAGTCCACCTTCTCTCAGCCAAACACCATCGCTTCCACGCAAACGTGCTGCGCCCGCATCCAATCGCTTCCAGAAGCAAAAACATCATAATCTCTCTCCTCATCATCATCATCATCATCGTCGTCGGCATCAAGCACAATCTGGGCAAATTGAAAAAAAAAAATCCAAAAGCACAGGCTGACGACGATTCATCTTCTCTCGCTCGCCCAGAAGTTCGTCGTATTTAAGATTGAAGACATTCGCGTTGAAGTCAGTGTGCCGCTTGCATCTAACCCAAACAGTCGCGACTAGCAGCTACAATTTGAAAGTATCTCGGTTCGGACAATTCAAGTGGAATAAGCTTTCTTGTGTGTGTTTGCTCGCATGAGATAATTTTGAACGCGAAGAAGAAACAATCTTTTTTACAGATCGTCTGGGGGGAATTGTGAATGGAAAGTGCTAAAAAGTGAGTGATACCAGGGAATTGAGATTCTCGATGTGAATCTTGGTTGCATTCTGGGTTACATCGATCGATTATGTGAAGGGGATTGATTGCGTGTTATCAGTGGTGAAGCGGGTGGACTGAATATTGCGCGTTAGTGTGCACATGATCGAAATTTTGTTTAAAGTTCGAAAAAGGATTTCTTTTTTTTTTTTGGAAAATTGTGCAGACATTTGTTGTGGGCTAGAGGAGATGTGAAAAATCTCGGCTGGTCTTTGAATTATTTGACTTCTGTCTTGTCAAGAGTTTTTGATGAACAATTTGTGATTTTGGAGTTCTTAAGAAGAGATCTTTCGGAACCTTCAGCTTCCAACAGTTTTTCGTGCAGTCAATGGTCCCCTTTTCCTTTTTTTTGGCTCTAGATCGGTGTTTGAACAGAAGTTTATTTGTGGCTTGAGATCCTAGGCCACCTCGAGCTGTCATTACTATTTTATTGAGATCCTTAGCAACGATCTTTGGAGGATGTTACATTTTTTCAAAGTCCCTCTGGTTAGTGTTCAGGCTAAAGGCCCCTTTTGTTTTTTTGAATGAAAACCTGTTTTAGAATAGATGTTTATTCGTGGCTTGAGATCCTAGGCCCAAGTCCACCTCGAACTCTAGCGCCATCGTTTTTATTTTATAGGTATCCTTAACAAAGAACTTCAGGAGATGTTGCATTTTTTAAAGTTCCTTGTGCTGGTGTTCAGAGGCTGAAGGTCCCTTCCTTTTTTTTGCTTGAAGATCGGTGTTGGAACAGACGTTTATTTGTGGCTTGAGATCCTAGACCAATCTCTTCCTCGGACTGTAATTCCACCACAATCATTGTTTCGAGATCCTTAACAATGATCTTCAGAGGATGTTATATTTTTTAAAGTTCCTTGTGTTGGTGTTTAGTGGCTGAAAGTTCCTTTCTTTTTTTGGTTGAAGATCGGTGTTAGAGCGGACGTTTAATCTGTGGCTTAAGATCCAAGGCCCAAGTCCACTTCGAACTGCAGTGCTATCATTTTTATTGTTTTGAGATCCTTAACAATGACTTTCAGAAGATGTTACAATTTTCTTGTGTTCCTAAATGAATGTCTTCGAAATCGATGTGTCCGCCTCTTCCTTTCGTCGCCACCGAGTCTAAGCCCCTGAATTGTTGTCTCAGTCAAGAGTTTTCAAGATTCCCTCTGATTCATCGTGAACATTTCAAAATTTCCTTGAAAAATTGCATTTCCGGACGAAATTCATCATTTTCTGAACACCTCCTCCAACAATTTGTCATTTTCTGAACTGAATCACCTTCGCTGTCATACTCGCACCTCGTCACTGATTGTCATAGAATCTCCGTTCAAAAATAGCCTCATTCATATGCACCCGCAAGGATGCAAAAAAATGAAAAGAAAATCTCAAACAACACACGCACTCTGCCAGGCAATAAACCACAAAAACTACGTGACTCTTGCCAAAAGATTTGGAGACACTTAAGGTGTCACAGCATAAAATAGAACCGCTCATCCATTCGAGTCCTCCACTTTGGAAAATTTAAAAATAAATCTCCTCCCCCACTCCGAAAGTGCACGCGACTGCTGTTCCACATTTTCGATGACACGTTAATGTCCCTCGAAAAATGAATGCATTTTGAGGAGTTTTCAAGCTATTTTTGGAGACTTTTTTTTGGTTGAGAAAATTCGATTCCCTTCCGAGTGGGGGAGGCGATGGAGACAATAAATAAATGAGATCAAAATGGTCACGTCTCGTTTTGGGGCTACAGGAAGTCGTCACATTCTGACGTTAGTTTCCCGAGATAATTATGACAGTTGCGACGTCAAACACACAATTCATTTCTCGGCGTGCAAAAATAAATAAATCAGTTGATAAGAGTCAACCTTAATGCACCCCAAAACGGCAGCAGCTATCCCAAGGAGCAGCTATTTTGCGAAGACGCGATAACGCGGCCGACTGATGTAACGCAACTTCAATGCATCACGACGGGCGATATTCTCCACGAAAGCGCCGAAAATAGACAATTTTCTTGAGACTTTATCGGCAAGAAGTCGCCGCGCCGGTCTCTCTCTCTGAAGCCATCGTCGTTAACACCGTTGACACTGATTTCTAGGGAAACAGAGGAAAAAAAAGTTTATTGAATAGATTGCCCGTTATCTGGCTCTAAGTTCCATGGACCCCTGAACTCGGGCGGTATTCATGAATCTGGCTATGGCCTGGTGTTGGGGATTTTTCTATTTAAAGTGCTCTTATCTCGGTCCGGACTACAATCGAAAAGAAACGCCGGACCGAGAGGAGTTTCAGCCGTTGTCTGGCTGACTTTTTGGTTTTTTTTTTTTTGGGAACAAATTTGAAAATTTTCGTGTCTGTTCTGTTGCAGGGCACTTCAGACATGAGGTCCTTTGTCCTTGCTCTGGTGCTGCTGGGCACGGCAAGTTGGAGTGATGCGTACAGCGCGTATCAGCGATCCAGTGCGATGACGTCACCGTCATCATCACCGTCGTCGTCGGGCGGTTCATGTTGCAGTTTGTCTCCATGGGCAAACCAACATATGGACGCCGTCCGATTGATGGCCGAACGACTGAGGGAGTACTACAACTCGAGGTCCCGCGGCGGAGGCTATCCCCGGACAAACACTCAGGAGTGGAGCGGTAAGTCAACGCAATTGCCTCTGCGTCAAGCAATGAATTCAATCCCCCTTCTTGCAGAGAGTCTGGTCGAAGCGACTGGCAAGACTGAGGACGAGATCGACGCGGTTTCGCGGCATCTGTGTGACAAGATCATCGCTGACATGCAGAGCGGCAGGATCACCTACAGAGTCATCGCCCAGCCCAACTACTTTGAGTCGCAGGCCGCTGGGGCGCTGGAGAAGCTCGTCGACGACTCGGAGATGATCGACCAGCAGCAGCAAGTCGAGCTGTACGAGCCCGTCGCTGTGCCCGCCATCGGGACGACCGACCTGAGCAACTTCGACAATGTCCAGCACGTGAACTACCCCACCGAGGTGAAGGTGGTGGGCGGACAGACGTACATCACGAACAAGAACTACACCACGGCGACAAAGCACAGCACGTCCGACAACCCGTACATCACGACCGTCCGCGTGAACAGAACGACGACGCACACAACCGTGCCGCTGTACATCACCCCGGGCTCGTCCATCGGACAGCCCTTCGTCAACACGAAGGAGCACAACATCTACAACCACCTGAAGGAGGTTGGCGTCGCGAACTACTCGCCCGAGGTGACAGTCGACGACGGCTTGGTGGTCGGATTCAACCACGCTCGAGACACCCCTCCGCCGATCGTCATCCCCGTCGATGGCGGCGACCAATCGGAGCTGATCAAGCAGTACGGCATCCAGCCCGGCCACACAGTGACCATCAGGAAGTACAACCGGACCATCATCACGGGGCCCGACGGCATCCCGTACGTGCTCGGAAGCAGCAGCAAGTCGATCTGGGACAACGGCCAGCTCGTGTTCAACTACACCATTCCCTTCGGGAAGGTGAACTGGACCAAGGAGGACCTGTGGAAGCGCGACGAGCGAGAGAGGCTCTTCTGGCTCTTCACCAAAGGATCAGTGAGCATCCGCGAGCTGGAGGAGTGGCAGCGGAACCAGGAGGAGCGACTAACCAGCCTGGCCATGCGGTCCAACAAGACCCTCGAGGAGATCGAGGAGTGGCAGCGGCAGGAGTTGGAGCGCTTCAAGATCCTGATCAATCAGTACAACACGATGAACTCGGACCTGAAGGAGTGGCAGAAGACCGAGCGCGGCAGGATCGACTGGCTGATCCACCAAAACGGAATCAGTCGCGAGGAGCTCGACCGCTGGCAGCGGGAGAACCTCCAGCGGCTGAACTCACTCGCCAGGCAGTACCGCATCAGCATCGAGGAGCTCAAGGAGTACCAGCGCCAGGAGCTGGAGCGTCTGTACATCATCTTCAACCAGCAGAACTCGCAGATCAGCAGCGACAACCTGAAGGTGTTCGAGACCGAGGAACGCAGCCGCCTGAATCAGATTCTGACGCAGCACAACGCCACCGTCGACGAGCTGCAGGAGCAGATCCGTCGCGACAAGGACCGCTACAAGCAGCTCGCCGACCAGTACCGCCTCAACGTGGAGGACATGGAGAAGATTTTCAAGGAGGAAATGAACCGCTTGACCGCCGTGATCAACCAGCAGCGCGAGGAGATGAAGCGCATCACCGACTGGCAGCGCTCGGAGAGGTCGCGTCTGGAGGACGTCATTCGCCAGCACAACTTCACGGTCGACGAGCTGGAGCAGAAGATGAAGCTGGACCGCAGCTACCTGCAGGGTCTGGCGCAGAAGTACCACATCAGCCTGGAGGATCTCGAGAAGTGGCAGAAGTCCGAACTGGCCAGGCTCCACGAGGCCGGCCAGCAGAATCTGCAGAAGGAGCTGGAGGTGTGGCAGAAGCAGGAGCGGGACCGCATGCTGGCCATCCTCAGGAAGAACGACCTGACGATCGAGGAGTACGAGTCGAAGATCGGAAGCGACCGCGCCAGGCTCCAACAGCTGGCCACCATGTACCAGGTGCAGGTGGAGGAGATCGAGAAGTGGCTGAGGGAAGAGGCCCAGCGGCTGAAGAACCAGGGCGCCTTCGCGGACGTGCAGAAGAACCTCACCCTCTGGCAGCAGCAGGAAAGGAACCGCCTGCAGGCGATCGTCCAGCAGAACGACCTCACGATCGAGGAGCTTCAGAAGAAGATCGCAAGCGACCAGTCCCGGCTCTACTCCCTCGCCAACACCTACCAAGTGAGGGTCGAGGAGATCGAGGAGTGGCTGAAGAAGGAGCTGCTCCGCCTGCAGAGCCAAGGCCTGGTGAAGGTCGAGGACCTTGAGGACTGGCAGAAGACCGAGCGGGAGAAGCTCCTGAAGCTGGTCAACGACAACAGGCTGACCATTGATGACTTGGAGAACAGACTGCTGAACGACAAGAACCGCCTGCAAGAACTGGCCATTCAGTACCACGTCGAGCTGAAGGACATCGAGGCGTGGCTGCGCAAGGAGTCCAGCCGCCTGCAGACGCTGGGCCTGGTCGACCAGGAGAAGCTCACCGAGTGGCAGAAGGTCGAACGCGACCGCCTGCTGGCACTCAGCCAGAAGAACCAGCTCTCCATCGACAACCTGGACAAGGAGATCAAGTCCAACCGCGCCTACTTCTACCAGCTGGCGCGCGAGTACTCAGTCCGCGTGGAGGAGATCGAGGAGTGGATCAAGAAGGAGGTGCTGCGCATCCAGAACCAGGCCAAGATCGACGCCGACAACCTCAAGGAGTGGCAGAGGATCGAGCGGGAACGGCTGCAGAAGCTGGTCAACCAACACGACTTCACGATCGATGAGTTCTCGCAGAAGCTCAAGGCCGACCAGGGGTTCCTGCAGCAGCTGGCCATGGAGTACCACCTCGAGTTCGAGGACGTTGAGGAGTGGGCGAAGAGCGAGGGAGACCGGCTCGAGAGCATGGGTCTGATCAAGCCCAACGCCCCGCTGAAGGAGTGGCAGGAGGTCGAGCGGGAGCACGTCTTCGACTCGGTGATCCAGGGCGAGAACCAGCTCTCCCTGGACCAGCTGGAGCAGCGCCTGAAGAACGACCGCGCCCATCTGTACAGCGTGGCGCAGGAGTACAAGATCCAGGTGCAGGAGATCGAGGAGTGGATCAGGAAGGAGTTGCTGCGCCTGCAAAACCAGGGCGTCGTGCAGCTGGAGGCGCTGAAGAAGTGGCAGCAGACCGAGCGGGACCGCCTGGCCGTTCTGGTGGCCCAGCAGCAGGACGGTTTCTCCGTGGACGACGTCGAGAAGCAGCTGAAGGCCGACCGGCAACGCCTGCAGACGCTCGCCAACCAGAACAACGTCCAGGTGAAGGAGATCGAGCAGTGGATCCACGAGGAGCTGCAGCGGATGAAGAACCAGGGCCAAATCCAGATCGATAATCTGACCGAGTGGCAGAAGAGCGAGCGTGACCGCCTGCTCCTGCTCGCCCAGCAGCAGAGCGACCTCAGCGCCGCCGAGCTGGAGAAGAAACTGCAGGCCGACAGGAGCCGCTTGCAACAGCTCGCCTGGCAGTACCACATCGAGGTGGAGGAGGTGGAGCAGTTCATCAGGAACGAGGTGCAGAGGCTGCGCGACCAGGGGAAACTGCAGATCGAGGACCTGACCAAGTGGCAGCAGGAGGTGCGCAACAGCCTCCAGGCGATCATCCAGCAGCAGAGCGTGTACAACGTCGAGGAGCTCGAGGCGCTCATCAAAGCCAACCGCGGGAAATTGCAGAACCTGGCCAACCAGTTCCACATCCAAGTCGACGAGGTCGAGGAGTGGTTCAGGAAGGACCTGAAGCGGCTGCAGGACCAGGGCTCGGCGCACATTGTGAGCCTCACCGACTGGCAGCTCAGGGAACGGCAGCGCATAGAGCAGCTCTTGAGACAGAACAGGAATCTGACGGTCGTTGAGCTCGAGCAGCAGCTGACGTCTGACAAGAACAGACTTCAGCAGCTCGCCCAGCAGAACCGCATCCAGATCGAGGACTACGAGCAGTGGATCAGGAGGGAGTTGGCGCGCCTGAAGAACGAGGGCAAGCTGCAGTTCGAGAGGCTCACTGCCTGGCAGGAGGCCGAGAAGGAGCGCATCTTCCGCTTGGCCGAGGAGCAGAACAAGTTCACGCTGGCCGAGATCGAGCAGAAGCTGCTCGCTGACCGCAGCCGCCTCGAGGCCTTGTCGAGGGAGTACCACGTCTCCGTTGAGGAGATCGAGAAGTGGCTCAAGTCCGAGACCCTTGACCTGCTAAAGCGCGGCATAATTGGCGACCTGAAGGACTGGCAGAGGCTGGAGCGCATTAGGATCCAGAACCTCGTGCAGAACCAAAACTTGACAGTCGAGCAGTTCCAGGAGCAGCTCAAGAACGACCGCATGCGGCTGCAGAACTTGGCCTGGCACTACCAGGTCGACGTGGAGGACATCGAGGAGTGGGTTTCGCTGGAGGGAAACCGCCAGATAAAGCCCGCGCCGCTGAACGCCTGGCAGCAGCACGAGCAGCAACTGCTGCTGACGCTGCTCGCGGTGCAGGACCTCACGCTGGACGAGCTCCAGTGGAAGCTGAAGAACGACAGACCCCGCCTGCAGCAGTTGGCGCAGATGTACCAAGTGACGGTGGAGGAGATCGAGGAGTGGATCTTGACCGAGGCCAAGCGCCACCTCAAGCCCGAGTCGTTGACCTCGTGGCAGAAGACTGAGCGCCAACGGCTCCTGGATCAGCTCCAGCAGCCCCAGAGCTTGACCACCGATGAGTTCGAGGACCAGTTGAAGGCCAACCGCTACCGCCTCCAGCAGATAGCCCAGCAGTACCGCATCCCGATCGAGGAGGTCGAGCAGTGGATCAGGAAGGAGGGAATCCGTCTGATCAAGCCGGTCGAGCTGAACGAGTGGCAGCTGAGGGAGCACGACAACCTCGTCCAGCTGATCGCGCAAAACGACCTGACCATCCAGCAACTCAAGCGAATTCTGGAGGGCGACCGCGCTCGGCTCCAGCAGCTGGCCAACCAGAACCAGGTCTCCGTCGAGGACATCGAGGAGTGGATCATCAAGGACGGACAGAAGCTGATTGCGCCCACTTACCTCACCGACTGGCAGCGAAAGGAGCACGAGAACCTCCTCCAGCAGATCAGGCAGAACGACCTCACCATCGAGGAGCTGAAGCAGAAGCTGCAGGCAGACCGCAACCGCTTCCAGCAACTGGCCCAGCAGTACCACGTGACCATCGAGGACATCCAGGCGTGGGTCCTCAAGGAGGGACAGAAGCTCATCAAGCCGACGTACGTCACCGAGTGGCAGCGCAAGGAGCACGACAACCTCGTCGAGCTGATCACCCAGAACGACCTGACCATCGACCAACTCAGGCAGAGGCTCCAAGCCGACCGCCCCCGTCTCCAACAGCTGGCGCAGCAGTACCACGTGACCGTGGAAGAGGTCGAGGAGTGGATTGTCAACGAGGGACAGAAGCTCATTCGTCCCGTCTACCTGAGCGACTGGCAGCGCAAGGAGCGCGACAATCTCCTCCAGCAGATCAGACAGAACGACCTGACCATCGAAGACCTCAAGCAGAAGCTGGAGCAGGACCGCACGCGTCTGCAACAGATGGCGTACCAGTACCAAGTGAATGTCCAGGAGATCCAGAACTGGATCCTGAAGGAGGGACAGAAGCTGCTGAAGCCGGCGCCGGTCACCGAGTGGCAGCGCGAGGAGCACGACAACCTCGTCCAACTGATCACCCAGAACGACCTCACGATCCAAGACCTCAAGCAGAAGATCCAAGCCGACAGGCCCCGTCTCCAGCAACTCGCCCAGCAGTACCACGTGACTGTGGAGGAGATCGAGGAGTGGATCATCAACGAGGGACAGCGGCTGATCAAGCCCGCGTACCTCAGCGACTGGCAGATCAAGGAGCGCGACACGTTGCTCCAACAGATCAGACAGAATGACCTGACCATTGAGCAGCTCAAGCAGAACCTCGAGGCAGAACGCGTCCGCCTGCAGCAGTTGGCGAACCAGTACCAGGTGAGCATTCAAGAGCTTCAGGAGTGGATCCTCAAGGAGGGACAGAAACTCCTGAAGCCAATCGAAGTCAACGAGTGGCAGCGCAAGGAGCACAACAACCTGGTCCAACTGATCACGCAGAACGACCTCACGATCGAGGACCTCAAGCGGAAGCTCCAAACGGATCGACCCCGTCTCCAGCAACTCGCTCAGCAGTACCACGTGACGGTTGAGGAGATCGAGGAGTGGGTCATCAACGAGGGACAGCGGCTCATCAAGCCCGCCTACCTCAGCGAATGGCAGATCAGAGAGCGAGACACCCTTCTTCAGCAGATCAGACAGAACGACCTGACCATTGAGCAGCTCAAGCGGAACCTCGAGGCTGAGCGCGCACGCCTGCAGCAGCTAGCCAACCAGTACCAGGTGAGCATTCAGGAGGTTCAAGACTGGATCCTCAGAGAGGGACAGACTTTGCTGAAGCCCGTCCAACTGAACGAGTGGCAACGCAACGAGCACGACAACCTCGTCCAACTGATCACGCAGAACGACCTGACAATCCAGGACCTCAGGCAGAAGATCCAAGCCGATCGTCCCCGCCTCCAGCAGCTCGCCCAGCAGTACCACGTGACCGTGGAGGAGATCGAGGAGTGGGTCATCAACGAAGGCCAGAAGCTGATCCGCCCCACTTACCTCAGCGAGTGGCAGCTGAAGGAGCGCGACAACCTGCTCCAGCAGATCCGCAAGAACAACCTCACGATTGAGGCGCTGGAGCAACAACTCCAAGCCGATCGTGCCCGCCTCCAGCAACTAGCTCAGCAGTACCAACTGACCATCCAAGACCTCCAGAGCTGGCTCATCAAGGAGGGGCGCAAGTTGCTGCAGCCGGTGCAGCTCAACGAGTGGCAGCGCAACGAGCACGACACCATCGTCAACCTGATCACCCACAACGACCTCACCGTCGAGGACCTCAAGCGAAAGATCCAAGCCGAACGTCCCCGTCTCCAGCAGCTGGCCCAGCAGTACCACGTGACGGTGGAGGAGATCGAGGAGTGGATCATCAGCGAGGGCCAGAGGCTCATCCGCCCCGCCTACCTCACCGAATGGCAGCGCAAGGAGCGCGACCACCTCCTCCAGCAGATCAGACAGGACAACGTTTCCCTGGAAGAACTCAAGCAGCAGATTCTCGCCGACCGCGGCCGCCTGCAGCAGATCGCTGCCCAGTACCGCGTGACCATCGAGGAAATCGAGCAGTGGATCATCAACGAGGGCAAGAAGTTCATCAAGCCCGCTGCGCTCAACCAGTGGCAGCAGGGCGAACGCGACCGTCTTCTCCTCCTCATCCAGCAGTACCAGCTGTCGCTCGACGAGCTCAGAGACAGTCTGAAGGCAGACCGAGGACGGCTCGAGCAGCTGGCCGCACAGTACCACGTGACCGTCGAGGAGATCGAGGAGTGGATCATCAACGAGGGCAAGAAGCTGGTCAAGACGCCCGGCGGCAACCTAAACCAGTGGCAGCAGCATGAGCGCGAGTACCTGTTGGCCCTGGCCCAGGCCAACCTCGTCAGCGTCAACAACTTCGAGGAGCATCTCGAGGGCGACACCCTCCGGATGGAGAACGTCGCCAACCACTACAGGATCACCGTCCCACAGATCATCGATTTCCTGCGCCAAGAAGTCCAGCGGCTGGCCAAGCTCAAGCTCATCTCAGAGGGAGACGAGGTTGGCCCGGCCCCCGTGCAATGGCAGGACGGCGAGCAGAAGTACATCCAGGGCCTGCTGGACCTCCACTCGTGGTCCATCGAGGAGCTGGAGCAGAAGCTGAAGAACGACGAGTTCCGCCTGCGGCAGCTGGCCGAGCAATTCAACATCAGTATTGAGCAGATCAAAGACTGGTACCGCTCCGAGCTGCAGAGACTGCTCCGGAACAAGGCCGTCTACTCGGAGAACCTGACCGAGTGGCAGATGCGCGAGAAGGAGAGGATGTACCTGACGCTGGTGAACCAGAAGATCACGATTGAGGAGCTCGAGAGGCAGTTGGGAAGCGACCGCAGGGCGTTGAGACGCCTGGCCGGACAGTACCGCATCACGATCCAGAACCTGGTCGACTGGCAGCGCAAGGAATTGGCGCGCATGGCCAACCTCGGCCTGGGCAAGTCCAGCGGACGCAGCGACTGGGAGGCGCTCGAGAAGAAACGCCTCCGCGCCATCCCCGAGAAGGTGATCATCACCAAGGAGGAGTTGTCCGATTTCCTGAGGTTCGACACCCAGTTCGAGGGCAACCTGACCGAGGAGTACGGCGTGACCCCGCAGGAGCTGAAGTTCTTCCAGGGCAAGGAGCTGCAGAACATGAAGAACGACGGTGTGCTTGAGATAATCACTCTGAAGCCGGTCGAGGACTGGGAGCGCCGCGAACGCGACCGCCTCTACAGCATGATCCGCACCCAGAGCTTCTCGCTGAAGAAGCTGAGGGACTGGCAGAGCCGCGACCGCCTGAACATGGTGGCGTCCCTGTACCGCATTCCCGCGGAGACCATCCGCAACTGGCAGTACCAGGAAATGCAGAGGATCGAGGACATTGCGAAGCACTACAAGATGAGCCTCAACCGCCTGGAGGATTTCAGGCACGGCGAGCTGGAGAGGCTTGCTGTCGCTGCCCACCAGGGCGCCCTCACCGAAACCGAACTGAGCAACTGGAACGCGCGCGAACAGAGCCGGTTGAACGTCCTCTCGAGCCTCACGGGACTGTCGGGGGCTAAGCTGGACAAGTGGCGCAGGAAGTTGTACCTCCTCGCCCAGGGTCGGATCGATTTGGACTTCAACGAGGGCGGCTACGCAGGAATCGAGTTGAACACCAGCACCTCGGCCTCCGGCAAGGGCGGCGAGGTGATCAGTTCGGATCGCGGCGATCAGCCTCCTCAAGTCTACCAGGAGGAGTGGGATGAGGTCGAGCCGAGCTTAGGAAACCCCTCGGACGTCAATGCGCCCATGGTTCAGATGCCGGGCTACGGATACAGGCCGCCTCATGGTCACGGACATGGACATGGACCAGGACACGGACATGGACACGGTCACCACGGCGGCGGCGGACCACCCTTCCACGGAGGACCTCCGCCATTCCATGGACCACCACCACGAATGCAGCATGGACCACCACCTCACGGTGGGGGCTTCTATCCCGGCGCTGAAGCCGTTCATGGCGGACGCATTCATCGCAAGCAGGAGTATACCTTCACCGCTCCTGGAGATGCTGCTCCCGCAGTGCCCAGCGGTTCACATGGCAACTACGGCAGTGGATCCTACGGAGGAGCTAACGCGGGAGTCGGTGTAGGCGTTGGCGCCGGCCTCGGTCTCGGCTTGGGACTCGGAGCTGGATCACAGCTGCAGAACGACCAGGACGAGTCGGGACAACAGCAAGTACTAGTCGAGGACTGGAACCCCTCCGGCCAGCAGAGCGGCAAACTGGAAGATCTCGGACAACAACACCAAACGGAGGACTTGTCACAATTCACCGCCGAAGACTTCGGCCAGCAACACCAGAAGGAGGACCTGTCACAGCTCAACGCAGAGGATCTCGGCCAGCAGCAAGTCCAGGTGGAGGATCTCTCCGGATTCGCTGGAAGTGCATCGGCCAGCTCGTCAGCCAGTGCTGATGCTCAAGCGGGAGGAGGACAAGCAACTGAAAAGGTAAGCATTTGACCACCTGTCATTTGACTGTCAAAACTAAAAGCCGCCATTTTGTGCTTTCAGATTGTCACCGCCGAGGCCGAAACGGAGCCGCCCAAGACAGTCTGGGGCAAGCTGAAGACATCCGCCAAATCGTGGTTCGGCTGAGCGCCAGAGAGAGACTGCAACGAAACCTTGAAATTCGAATGAAATACTCGTGAAGTTTAACACATTTTCTTAACTATTTAATCTAAGTCATCCAGTCGCCATTTTGTAAGAGAAATGATTGTTTTTTTTTGTTTTTTTAAATAAACGAACGTACAACTTAAGGGAAAAATTAAGACGCTTGTGTTTGATTGAGGGGAGGGGGGGATGTTCGAGGAGAATGACAAATGTCCGCCATTTTCTCCCCACCAGTGTTGCCAACAGGGCATCAAAAGTCTGACGTAAAGTTTTTCAAATTCAAACTCCATCTCTGTTTTGTTTTTTTTATTTTTAATAAATATGAATATGTATTTGTATATACAAAATATTTACGATTCCTCTTTTGATTTGTTTTGTCTTTTTTTGTGTTTTTTTTCTTTTTGTCTTAAAGAGACTCCACCTCATTTGGGAGCAGTTTTCCTACGTTTTTTCATATAAACTTAACAAAACATGTGTTTGTATGGGTTTTTCTAACACGATACCGTTATGTGATATCAATCATATATGTATATATAGTAATACTCTCATTTTCCAGTTAAGCCCGAAAACAAACTGAACAAGAAACACGTGATATAATGAGAACCATGTTAAAGCCCTTGACTTGAATCTTTTCTTTCTGTTTTCCCTTACAATCTACAATCCTATCCTATCCTATCCTCTGTCTGTCTCTGTCTCTCCCTCTCTCTCTCTGTGTGTGTATGGTGTGATAAAAATTTGTATCTATCCTTGATTTCATTCAAACAAGAGGAGATATGTGTCTAAAGTAGTGCTGTGACATTCGGATAATGAGACTATCGGGTTATCCGGTTATCCGAACAGTTAAATCCGAGATATTTGGCAACCGGGTAGTTCGGATAGTTTATCCGGGTATTCAACACTATCTCGGATAATTATCCGGATATTTGGACAATTATCCGAGAATATATCTGGATACTCGGATATATTCAACTCAACTCTGAGATATTTGAGAACCGGGTACTTCGGATAGTTTCTCCGAGTATCCAACACTATCTCGGATAATTATCCGGATACTCGGATATCAGAAATTTTACGTTATCCGAACGATTAAATCCGAGATATTTGGGAACCGGGTAGTTAGGATAGTTTCTCCGAGTATCCAATACTATCTCGGATAATTATCCGGATACTCGGATATCAGAAATTTTACGTTATCCGAACTTTTAAATCCGAGATATTTGGGAATCGGGTAGTTCGAATAGTTTCTCCGAGTATCCAACAGTATCTCTGATAATTATTCAGATACTGGGATATTAATCCGAATTCTCGGATACCAGAAATTTTGGGTTATCCGAACTGTTAAATCCGAGATATTTGGAAACCGAGTACTTCGGATAGTTTCTCCGGGTATTCAACACCAGGCCGAAGAATTATCTGGATACTCGGATAATTATTAGGATACTCTCATAACTATCCGGATACTCGGATATCAGAAATGTTGCTTTATCCGAAATATTTGGGAACCGGGTACTTCGGATGGTTTCTTCGGGTATCCAACACTATCTCGGATAATTATCCAGATACTCGGATATCCGAAATGTTGTGTTATCCGAAGAGTTAAATCCGAGCTATTTGGGAACCATGGACTTCAGATAGTTTCTCCGGGTACCCAACACTGTCTCAAATAGTTATCCGAATACTTGGATACCCGAAAATTCTCCGGATAAGTCACTAGTCACTAGTCTAAGGTCTAGGCAAAAAAAATGAAAACAACAAATTTAACAACTAGACAAGGAGGTTACAAATCTCGAGCGGGTGGGGCTTTTTCCTAAGATATTTCTACTTTTTCTACTTTAGTCTCCGATTAACGGTGATGAACAAACAAAAATGTAATTTTCACTGATAAACAACATCCCCGTCGTTTAGCGGTGATTTGTTTGGGAGGTCCTTGATGGGGGACCTTGTGTCTGAGGATGTGGGGGTGTTGTCGTTTTGGAAGAATTTCGTTTTGTTTAGCTAACGGTCTAGATATTTGTGAGTTTGTCTTGCAGCTTGAATGCTTTCCTATTCTAGGCACTTTTTGTTTGTTTTTTTTTGGTTTTTTGTTTTTTGCTTTTGGTTTTTGTGAGGATTTTGCGTGCTTTGCGAAGGGGAATGAGTGTGGCCTTAGATGAGAAACATCCTTTCAATGAATTCAAGTGGGAAATAAATGAGGAAAACGAAAGGAAAGCCACGCGCATGATTGAAGAGTTGAAATGAAAGCAAGAAAAGCAGTCTCCCCGGACTAAGTGGTTGTGGACTTGGCTGAAAACATGAAATTCGCGTGGGAACAGCTGGTGGTACGTCAACGTTCGAGATATCGTGAAAGGTCCAGTTTCGTTTCGAAAGGGTCCTTCTAGAGCTAGGTCTGCAGGAAGGGCAAGTTGATGAACGCGAATCGCCACGAAACGAGTTAAGCTTCGTCGTCCCCGACAAAAGACAGCGTGGCGCCCACTTTTCGGCGGGAAAAATTGAAGGTTTTCGGAGGGAGTTGGGAGATTTTCTTGAATTTTTCGGGAGGTTTTGTGCGCCAATTTCTGGGAACCCGCTCCAGCTGAGCAGTCGGGTAGGGCGGTCTACAGTGTCCTGCGACACGCGACGTTTTTTCAATTGTCGTGGAAGCTCTAGCTTCTCCTGTGCTTGACTGTTCCCACAGCTTGCCACACCATGTAGTCACTTCTCACGAGCGAGTCTCGAACAGTCTCGAACCACTGACATCCGGGGAAGAAGTTACCACACTCAGTCGCGATCAAAAACCAGTCAAATGAATGAAAAAAGCACAAAAACGCCTAATTTTTAGCAAAAAATGGACGGAAATAGCAAAAAAAAGATGAACCCAATGCTGCAGAGATGCACACGGTTAATTGAATCAACTGTCCGCTGCACTGCGCCCCTTGCAGGCAAACTCAATTCCATCCAAGCCATCACCAGTCTCGTTGAGTACCTTGTTCTTCAGCATTTCGATCTGATGCAGCAGCTCCAGCGTCTCGTGGTCCAGATTGTCGTCCTCCAGTTGCATTTGATTGCGTTGCTCCTCGTCGATGTCCCACTCGAGGGACTCCGGTGTGGAGATGTGCGACCAACTGGTTCGTGACGAGGTACGTGTGAAGTTCGGCTGTTGCTGGCCATTCGCCGCTGCAGCCTTCGCCGCCACCGCCGCTGATGACGACGACTGGCCGTGGACAGATGATCTCTGCTGCTTGAGTTGGAGTTCATCCCGCAGGCAACCATCGTCCGAGGGTGGTGAGTTGAAGAGCGGTTTGTTGTCGTCCTCGTAGTCTTCGGCCGCTTCGGCAGCGGCTCCGTCGATGAACAGCCACGAGCGGGACAGCGCTCGGTTGTGGTGATGATTGTGCTGGCCGTACTCGTGCTCCCACTCCAGGTCCAGCGAGGAGCTGGTGCGGGACGATACGGCTGGGGCGAAGCAATTTGTTGTGGTTATGTCCTTCGCAGCTGTCACCAGGAGCGTCTGAGCGTCAAGACTTTGGAGTTGAATATCCGTTCTGGAAAATTGAATGGAATTAGTGACTGAAAGGAGGTGGGAGGGATTCTGTTACAGTTCTGCTGCCGGGGCGCTGCTCAGACGCGAGTAGTTCAGGTCCTGACGTTCAAGGAATTTCTCGAGAAACTGCTTACGATCCTGAAAGAGAACACAAAGTGAGAGAGAGGTTTTTACGGGTGGACCAGGGGACGGAAATGGAGTTGATCGCGGTCAGACTTGGTTGACTCGAAAGGCAGGCGTTCCCAGGATGAAGTCAAAAACTCTTCTTTCTGCAGTTGGCTGACTCGCAAGGTCTTCGTCCTTCCCAGAGCTCTAGTCCCCCCAGAGGACGTCTGCTGTCTTTTCACCTTTTCTGCGACTAGACTGACTCGCAAGGTAGTCGCTTCCAGAGCTCCAGTTCCCCCAGAGGACGTAGTCAAAAACTCTGCTTATCGCCGCTCCTGGGACTTGGCTAGTTCGCAGGGCAGGCGTTCCCTGAGCTCTAGTCGACGTAGCCGGTCCTGGGACTTGGCTGGCTCGCAAGGTCTTCGTCCTTCCCAGAGCTCTAGTCCCCCCAGAGGACGTCTGCTGTCTTTTCACCTTTTCTGCGACTAGACTGACTCGCAAGGTAGTCGCTTCCAGAGCTCCAGTTCCCCCAGAGGACGTAGTCAAAAACTCTGCTTATCGCCGCTCCTGGGACTTGGCTAGTTCGCAGGGCAGGCGTTCCCTGAGCTCTAGTCGACGTAGCCGCTCCTGGGACTTGACTGGCTCGCAAGGTCTTCGTCCTTCCCAGAGCTCTAGTCCCCCCAGAGGACGTCTGCTGTCTTGTCGCCGCTCCTGCGACTAGGCTGACTCGCAAGGCAGTCGTTCTCAGAGGACACAGTCAAAAACTCGGCTTTCTGCAGTCTCACCGCCGCTCCTGGGACCCGTCTGCCTCCCTCGTCCAACCAAGCTCCTCCGCCCATCCACAAGCACTCACCTTACGCTTAAATTTAATTATTCTAAAAATTAGTTTTCGTTCCTTCTTCTTGCGCCGCTGTGTGTTGTCCTCCTCTTCGTCGGTCATCAGTTCAGTCTCGTTTTCATCTGTTGAACGCCATCTGCTTGGCGACCAGTTGACGGGGGCGGTTGATGGCGCCGTCAAGAGCAAATAGCCACATCGGCAAATGTGAGGGAGAGACACAGAGACAGAGAGAGAGAGAGAGAGAGAGAGAGATGTATGTAGACAAAGAAAAAAAGGCAGAGAGACAACAAAACATAAATCTGCATCAGCACACCAGGAAAAATAATCACAGATACGTAGCGGAATTGAAAAAATCAGTTCAAGGATGCTCGAAACGGTCAAAAGTGCCAATGGGAGTGGGCGCTGGGACAGAGGCTGTGGCAGCGGCAGAGGAAGAGGCGCAGCAAAGGGAAGTGATTGCTTTTGAAAAGGGGTTGCCATTTAAAGCTACTCCCAAGCCGCATTTAACTTAATTAAAGCCAACCAACTGGCCAGCAACAACAAAGGGTTGCACCGAGAGGAGACAGAGGAGGAGGCGAAGGAGATATGCAACACAAAAGCCACTCTTGCTCCAGTTTTAATTTCGCTTCTAATTAAATTGGAGGAGCCGAAGTGTGGCGACGGGAGCGGCGACAGCACTTACGTGCGTTCGATTGACAGCACCACAAGCTGGCTGGGAAAAGGAATGCGGGGCTGCGGGATGAGGGAAAAGCGCAACAAAAAGCAGGAAGTGTAAGGATTTGTGGATGATTTGTGGATGCAATGCGGGGCATATCGATTTAATCAGAACGTCGACTCGAATCACTGGTGTGTGTGTGTGTGTTTGACTCACCGCTTCAAGCAGGAACTCTTGTCCGCAACGCAACGACCCATGCAGGCTCCCATTCTAGCTGGTCCGCCAGGTGGCTGAGGCGGAGGTGGTGGTGGTGGTGATGATGCTGTCAAATCTCGGCTCCTATCCGGCTGCGAATCCATTAGCGCACTCACGTCTGTCCATATTTTGGCATCCTCTCGAAGAATTCAGCTCAAGACCTGCGACGCTGGTGGTTCCTTCAGATTCCCTGGTGTCTGGCTGCTGGTGGCATTTCCCCCCCGAGTTTCCCAAGCAAATGGTCTGGATCCCTGCTGCGGCGGTGGATATGTGGGATTCGGCACTTCCTGGACGTGTGCGTGCGTGTGTGTGTGGTTTTGTGGGGAATTTTCTCCTTTGTCCACTGCTTGCTGAGTCCGTCTGTCCGGATGGTTATGACTGCAAACCGTGATTGGAAGTTGACAGATGCCAGCTGATTCGCAGACAAAAATGGAACCAAAGTTGTGTCTGTCAGTGGAACAGAGGGCGAAGGGGTGACGCACGGCGCATGCCCGGTGCAGATGTTTTGACGGCCGGTGAGGACATCGTCTGTGAAGGCTGGTGAACTGGCTGGGGGTTTGCTTTGACATCACCGAGTGGTGGAAACTTGTGCGCACTCAGGGGTTTTTACGGGGTTGCTGTGGTGGATATTGAGTGATGCACAGGGTGGCGATGGTTCATTTGAAGAAAAATGGTAAAAGGGAAACTTTTTGTTTCAAGGGAAATTCCTAAGTTTTGTGTGTTCCTTGCGGCGACTTCTGATCCATGAAACTTTGAAAAGGAGCCCATTTTGGGTTCTAAAACTGAGTTGATTTGCGTAAGAATGATGGACAATGTGGTGGAGGGAAGCATTTGACAACTGAAGACTTTAGAGAGCCACTATGAGCTCACCAGGCAGCAGACGATCGCAAGAGATCGTCTTACAAATTCAATCATCCGCCAGCGCTGCTCTAGCAAAGATCCCCCGCGAGTGATTTTGCTTCATTTTCGGAGCTTCTCTATCAACGACCACCCGCCAGTGATCCTCTGTCAATGATCGCCTGCCAGTGATCCTCTGTCAGGGATCCTCTGCCAGTGATCCTCTGCCAGTGATCCTCTGCCAGGGCTCCTCTGTCAGTAATCCTCTGCCAGTGATCCTCTGTCAGGGATCCCCTGCCAGTGACCCTCCGCCAGTGATCCTCTGCCAGTGATCCTCTGCCAGTGATCCTCTGCCAGGGATCCTCTGCCAGGGCTCCTCTGCCAGGGACCCTCTGTCAGTGATTCTCTGTCAGTGATCCTCTGCCAGGGATCCTCTGCCAGTGATCCCCTGCCAGTGATCCTCTGTCAGGGCTCCTCTGCCAGGGACCCTCTGTCAGTGATTCTCTGTCAGTGATCCTCTGCCAGTGATCCTCTGCCAGTGATCCCCTGCCAGTGATCCTCTGCCAGGGCTCCTCTGCCAGGGACCCTCTGTCAGTGATCCTCTGCCAGTGATCCTCTGCCAGGGCTCCTCTGTCAGTAATCCTCTGCCAGGGATCCTCTGCCAGGGATCCTCTGCCAGGGGCCCTCTGTCAGGGATCCCCTGCCAGTGATCCTCTGCCAGGGATCCTCTGTCAGTGATCATCTTGCAGTGATCATCTACCTGCGATGGTCCTCCTCTGTGGGGACATTCAACGGTCTCTCTTAACATTCGAATGAAGGCAGACGACTTGCTGTTAAAATAGATTTACACTGAGAAAGGGCAGAATCGCCTCCCCTGTCACCACAAAGTCAAGCTGTCAAGTGAAGTGATTGTAGGTGGCTACAAGTAAAAATACAGAAAAACATTCCCTAATCACAACCACCACCCAAGACACATCACAAACAGCCCCACAAACACTCACACATCCACACACATCCACCCCGTCCCTCATTCAGAGCTCCCAGCACATAACACTCCGCAATTAACTAATTCCAAATCAACCGTCCACTTGTGTGTGCGTGTTTGGTGGGGGTATTTTCAGTTTACTTACAGAACACGCCACCCCCTCCCCACACCACTGGAAGCCAGAGGAACTGCTTGAAGATACTTTACAGGCATGTCATTGGTCAGCTGATTGAACTTTCATCCCCCACTGACATGTGCTCGGTGCTCAACCCCCCATCGCGTGGCACCTCCAGCTATCCCCACCGATGAGACGGAGGCGCTTCTCCACGAGACGACGCACACTCGTTTCCACAAATAATCGGCCTCGGCTAAGCTTTCGGCGTTGTGGGCTGAATTTTCTTTTTCTTCCTCTTTACACGTTCCCACGTTCATTTGTTGGTTGCTTTCCTCCTTTTTGTTCGATAGAAACTGAGCAAAAAAAAAACGAGTCCTCGATTTCTTGGAACTTTTTTCTTTCGAAGATCTAATGCGAGGGGAAATGGTTTCGAAAAAGAGTTGAGGAAATAGAGAGAGAGAGAGAGAGAGAGAGAGGGAGTGAGCTTTCGATGGGGAATAGTTACTTGGTCGTGCCTGTCAGGCAGTCTGACTGTCAAGACGATACTGGGCTGCAGAAGTAGGACTTTGGACTCCTCTTTGAGGTCGACTGACTAAAGACTTGAAGTTTGCTTAACACAGTCATCGAATTCCAGGCGCAAGGTCTCAAGTCTTCGTCTTCGAATAGATTTCTATGCGATTTGTCAGAGATTGGCTTAAGACTGAGCAAAATCCGAAGCAACAAAGTCAACGAATGGAAGCCTCAAATGGCCCATGGAGTCTCTTAACCTTCTGGATGTTACCTGATGGTTCACGACAAACATCAAACCTCCTCCAATGCACTGCAGACTACTCATCCGGCAGTCTAGACCCAGGAGGAGGACATGATCCACTTAAAAGGTTCAAAGGACTGCTTCAGAGTGGTTGAGGATCGATTAATGAACTGGAGGTTGAATAGACGACGAGCAGGTTCTTGTTGTTCCAGAAAAATGGAAAAATCAAGCCACGAATCGATCCTCTGTCAGGGCTCCTCTGCCAGTGATCCTCTGTCAGTGATCCTCTGCCAGTGATCTTCCGCCAGGGGTCCTCTGCCAGTGATCCTCTGTCAGAGCTCCTCTGTCAGTGATCCCTTGTCAGGGTTCCTCTGTCAGTGATCCCCTGACAGTGATCCCCTGCCATTAATCCTCCGCCAGTGATCCTCTTCCAGGGTTCTTCTGTCAGTGATCCTCTGCCAGCGAACCTCTGTCAGGGCTCCTCTGCCAGTGGTCCTCTGTCAGAGCTCCTCTGTCAGTGATCCCTTGTCAGGGCTCCTCTATCAGTGATCCTCTGCCAGTGATCGCCTTCCAGTTTCCATTTGTGGATCCCTTCACAAGTGGCCTAAATAATCTCAAAAATCTGACGGAAATATCGTCTCAAGCAAATTCTTTAAAATACCCTAGATATAGTGTGGAATTTAGAATACGAAGGAGACTGTTTCGACTGGACTTCAGAGACACCAGAGGCAACAGAGTTAACCCTTCAGAACTTCGTTAAAACACGAAAACTGTGTTCCCTGTTGTCCCACCACCAGAAATCTCTTCCCTTTGTTCGAAATTCGAATGCCTCATCGAACTTAAGAGAATTCCCCGCCTCATTTCTCTTCTCTCAAATTTCCCACTATTCCGCTGCAGTCGCTAAGCTCTTTCCCGTCGTCTGCCTCCACGCCTGATTGCAACTCAAACTAAAGAACTTTGAATTCGTCGCCCCGCCTCGAGATGCTTGCCCGAAAATAGTTCTCAAATCCAAACAAGAACAGCTGGCCCCGCATGGACCGCAACAAAAAGGTGAATGTCATGGTCTTGACATGTGTTTGGCGTTAATTCTGCTGCGGGAAATCATGACAAGCGAATGTAAACAAAACGAAATTCAGATAAGGAGAGCCGAGTGGAAGCCGCCTGTGGGTGGGTTGAATTAGGCCGACAGCTGGTGACCGGCGGCGGCGGCGGAGTGTAAACAGGATGAGCGAAAGGGCTTGTGGGCGGATGGAGGGTGCCGAAGGCGATACAGATGACTTCTGCGAGATGGTGGTTGCACAGGTCATCTTTAACGCCTTCGGCGGGGTTATCCTTTCGAGTTTTTGCCTCTAAAAGTGGAGACCTGCATGAAGGTTGCACAAAAATAGACTTCTGTCTCAGGAAATTGCGCCTTGAACGAGATAAGCTTGTTTCGTTATCAGCGCTTGTCTAGGAGACGCAAATTCAAGTCAAAATAGACGCCTTCGGTGCATGCTTGACCTTTTGATAGCAACTGCTGCTTTGCGACGTCAATGAATTCCACTTGGAAACTAAACACGAGGGTATTTCCTAAGAATTTCAAGGTTCCAATTAGAAAACAGCACAACATTAGAAACAGGCATGTTGAGTGAGGCCCAGGTCCACCTGGAACTGTAGCGCCCCAAGAAGAAGAAGAAGAAGAAGAAGAAGAAGAAGAAGAAGAAGAAGAAGAAGATGAAGAAGAAGAAGAAGAAGAAGAAGAAGAAGAAGAAGAAGAAGAAGAAGAAGAAGAAGAAGAAGAAGAAGAAGATGAAGAAGAAGAAGAAGAAGAAGAAGAAGAAGAATTAGAAAACAGTCAAAAAGCAAGTGATCGTGGTCCGCGATCGCCTCTAAGTCGTGCGCTAAGCTTCCACTTCCTTTCCTTTGCAGCGGTTGTCTCGATTCCCGTGGTCTCTCTCGTTGGACATCTTGGCAAACCCAGCATTTCCCTGCTTCCACTAGATTCCTCCGCAATTTTCACGCCATCTTCGAGTCTTGCGATCGTCGAAGACAGAGTCTTCTTCAGAAGTTGACAGATCTTCAGTTTCTTCCCAAGTTCCCTTCACTTCTTCAGGCTTTCCCATTCAAACGAAATTCCACCACAAGACTTCTCTCGCTCCCCCTCTTGCCAACAACAGCAGCGACTCTCTTCGACTGCCGGCAGCGCTTTGTCGCTCTTCATTTCCCGCATCTCTCTTCCCATCTCTCTTGCCACCGCTGTTATCCGTCACCAGCTCTGTTGCTTCCGCTGTTATCCGTCACCAGCTCTGTTGCCACAGCGCTGTTATCCGTCACCATCTCTCTTGCCACCGCTGTTATCCGTCACCAGTCGGCAGTCTGTTCCCTGCAGCCTGCTAACAGCCAGGCATACCGCACACGGGGTTGTTAACTGAGCGACTCCACAGCCAAGGGATGCCACAACGTGTGCCCTTTGATTCGGAAGACATGCGGTCACAGATGCTTTGTCGTCTGCCGCACCGGGATGTTGCTGCCGAGTGCCACTGTTGAGCCCATCTCTCTCATTCTCTCTCTCTCAACATCCCGTGCATCCATTTGTGGCAACATTTTGATCTAAACTCTCGTCTCGGTGGATGATGCGGTGTGGATGCGACCGATGACGACGACGGCAACGACGACGACGACGATGAGATTCCCATCCGGCCAGTCGAATCGAGGTTAGTGCCGTTTCGGTCGTGTGAAGAATTGGATGTGGGAGTACTTGTCGGTTTGTCGGGAAGGATCCATCGCACGTGTCGTGCTCCACTTGAGAGGGAAGTCCCTTAGTTCGTTTGATTTTGTTTTTCTGGATGCTCCGCCGTCGTCAGTCTCCCGTCGTCGCCGCGAGTGAGTCAGAAAGTGTGTACGCGAATTGAAACGTATGCCCTTTTGTCATCCGTTCTCCTTTTGTGTGTGGGTTTTTTTTGTTTGATTTCTCCTTTGCCCCCCGTCGATGGCAGTTAATTGTCCTGACGACTGCCGGGTCTGCCAGTGGTGGGCGGCTTTATTGCGCCTCAATTAAAAACCAAACGGATTAACAAATAGCTGCGCTAACTGATCACAATCAGACGAGAAGTGAAAACAAGCACGAAAAAGAATTCGGAAAGAGAATCGCACTCAGTGTCAGTGAATTGTGAAAACGTTTGTTGTTCTCCGCTGGAGAGGTCCTTCCGTGCAGGCGACGGCTCTCTGCCCGTGATCTCAAGGTAATTGGAAAGCGATTGAGGGTGTGGATTGGGAATGGATGCCTTGTTTTGCCATAGGTTAGTGCCAGGACGGTGATTTGGGGCGCGGATTTGTTGCCAACGAACGAGAGGTCTTGACCTTCTTCGTGAAGAGTGGAAAACAAATTTCGATCATCTAATGATTTGCGATTGGACATAAGTGGCGATGGTGAAATTGGATGAGGGGAAGTTCGGAGCGGACGCGGATAAATTGTGTTTCAATTTTTTCGACTTGAAGAGGTTTTGGAAGACGGAGAGGGGGATGTTCGAAAAACTCATCTTGGGAAATTCAGGGAAAAGGCGAGAGATGGATGAGGACAGAAAGATTTAAGGCAGAAAGTCGTGGATTGAGACAAAATGTTCTAATTTTAGGCCTCGTCTGGGACCTCTTTCAAATGTCTTCTGTCTTAAATGAATTCAGAGGAAAAAGACTGTCAGAAGTTGACGCCCTTTCAACCCTTGAAACCCCTTCCTTTTTGGCTACAGTTCAATGACAGTCTCCTTTGTCAAAATTCCACGAAAAAACTAGGCCTAAAAACGTCCCCCTGAGTCAATCAAACTCTCAGAAGTTTCAACTCAAAAATAAAGTAAGAAAAAAGATCGGATTGACACAACAGTCCCCTGGACTAGATCTAGACTTCAACTCAAGTCAAAAAAGGAGTTCAAAAACTCGTTCAAAAACTTGTTCAAAAATGTCTTTGTTCAGCACGAAATCTTAACGCATTTTGATGAAAATGTCAACGAATTTGAGCAGCCTGCTTCTGCTTCTTTAGCAAAAGGCAGAGCTGCAGCCTTGAAAAGCTGCTACCTTGAAGTCCACTCTGACATCAACCTTTCCTGTCCATTGTACGATCGTCTCGTGGAGTCTGATGACAAGTTCCTCGATCATTCTCCCGTCTAGACAGACGTTTAACAGATCAAGTCTGTTGCCCCTTTTGCTCTAAAAAGCAAAACCAACCATTCTGTCTCTAACTGCCTCAGGAGGGCGAGTTTCTGCAAAATGCTATCGAATTTTGACACTCGATGTCCTTCGGGATGAAAAGTAATTGCTGCCATCATCCGGCGAACCATTGAACTCTTCTTTGCCGTTTCTTTTCCCAAGCAAGTGCCTAAATTTCTTGGATTCTATTGAGTGCCCGTGAAATGAAAGTTAAGTCGGTCCCCAAATCGAATGGAAAAGTACGTGAATCTTTGTAGAAAGTGGAAGCAGAGCTAGAGATTTGAGGGAGGAATCAAAAACTGAATAGTGCGAGATTCGTGTTCTTTGACTCTGAGTCATTGTGACAACGGAATAGGAGGGCGCCCATGATGAACCGATGGGGAAGGACTTCATCCGATTTGTAGTGCGGAATTGGACTCAGCTGGAGAGGCTTGTTAGGTTAGGTTAGGTTTTGGAAGGGGAGTGTGTTGTTGAAGCATTACTTCCACTTCCACTTCCACTTCCATTGTGGATCCTTTCAATTGCGGAGTACACAATCTAATCTGTCACGTGATGGCTGAAACCACCCTGTGCTCGTTATAGAAGATCTGCATTCGCTAGTTCTGCAGTTTCTGTGAAGAATCTTTGCCCGGCGAAGCTAGGCGCTGGGCAGTGGCAAATCAGATGTTGGATCGTCTCGGTATCTTCCTCATCTCCGCAACTCCGCTGTAGCTTGTGTGTGGCAATGGCACAGAATCTTCGAATCTGAGTCAAAAAGAAATTTGTTCCTCTTCTGTGATCCCTCAAATAATTAAAGGAGCAGATCAATAGGTTGTCTTTGTCGCCTTCGACTAGTTCCTCTTTTAAAACGATTCCATCAGGTAGGCGACCGCTTGGCAGACCCAGGACGAGATGGTTAGACCAAGTCCAAAAACTCGCCTGCTCCTGATAAGTTAGAGTCGATGGCCGAGGATCGAGTGGTCTGGAGATCTCTCGTGCGTGCATTGCCAGTGCGACCGCTTCAGTGGACACATGCGGGTCACTGAAGATGAGATAAAGACGCCCGTGAATGTGCCACAAAATTGGACTTCTGTCTCACGCTTCGAACTAGACACCGTTGTTTCGTTAACAGCACCATGTCCATGTCTCGACGTAGACTGACGTGAAAATAGTCTACTCCACCGTCTTTTTGACAAAAGCTGCTTGGATTTGCGACGTCAATAAAATTCACTTAAGAAATAAGCACGAGAATCTCAAGGTTCCCAGTGGAAAACAAGCAAAGCATCGAGGTCTATGATCGCCTCAAATTCGTGTGCTAAGCTTCCGGTTCTTTTGCTTGCAACTGTCGATTGCGTTGGTCTCATTCATTAGACACCCTGGCAAGCCCTGTAATTCCCTGCTACGACCAGAGTAGATTAATAAGTTGGGCCTCATCTTAAAGATTATTCCCGAGTTCCTCCCCTTCCGACGTCTCGCTCCAATGCACGAGTTCTAAGTTAAACGCACCAAAAAGCGCAATTGTGCATAATTTTCTCTCTCTTGCGTTGAGTTTCAAATGCAAATAATGGGATTCTTCAGTCTAGCGTCAGCTTCTTCAGTTCCCCTCCTTCATGCGTTTCACTACAATGCACAGTTTCTAATTTAAACGCATCAGAAAGCGATACTGTTCAGCATTTTCTTCCGTTTGCGTTGAATTTCAAGTGCAAATAACGAGATTCTTTAGCATTATCTTGAAGACAAGGTCATTACCTACAATCGCTCATCTTTACTTTTTCCCTACGACCCACCGTTCCCGAGATATTCAAAAGTAAACCTACTTCTGGTGTCATGACGTCATGAAAAACATCGAATTTAATTTTCCCCAATTTTCTGGCTTTTCCACTCAAACTTTCGATCAAAATGACTGCATTCATCATTTCCACACTCAACCCCATCCATTTGCTGCAAAATTTCAGTCGAAAAACGCAGAAAATCGAGTTTTGAAAAAATGGCATGTGCCACACGAAAAAATGCAGTCAACTCATAAGACAACCGACTCGCATTTTTTTGCCGAAAATGAACGAATTTTCGTCGAGTTGGTTTTGCTGATTGCAAAATTTTGTAAAACGAATATCTCGGGATCTAGGACGAGTTAAGGGATGCGAGATATCAGAATGGAAAGGAAATTTAATGTAGATGCGAAATGAGGTACAATTTTGTAACGGGAGTTCTGTGGTTCTGAAGTTGGAAGGTAGAATTATGTCAAAATATCTCTGGTACTATTTGAACGAATTCTCAGAATTCAAACCCTTGCAACTTTCGTGTTTGAACACGTAGATCAACAAATGACGCATCGTTTTAAAGAGCTCGCTCAGTTCTTCAAATCTCACTATGGCGCGAACCCGTGATATCTCGATTCCATGCAGCAAAAAGTAAAAATAAACACAATTTCGTGATTTTAGCTGAATTTCGATGCAAATAACGGGACATGTGATTCTGTGTCTTGAAGACAAAGTCATTACCTACAATCCCTCATCATTTCTTTTTTCCTACGACCCACCATTCCCGAGATATTTACAATCAAAGAGTGGAACTTTGTCAAAATGTGTCTAGTACAATTTCAGTGCAACTAGCACTTTTCGAACGAATTCCCAGAACTCTTTCGCTTGCAACTTTCGTGTTTGAGCGCGTAGATCAACAAATAAGGCATCGTTTTAAAGAGCACGCTCAGTTCTTCAAATCTCACCTTGACGCAGACTCGTGATCTCTTAGTTTCATGTAGCAAAAAGTAAAATAAGCACAATTTCGTGATTTTCTCTGAATTTCAATGTAAATAATGGAACTTCTGATTCTGTGAACTGTGATTCTGTGAAGACAAAGTCATTACCTACAATCCCTCATCATTACTTTTTCCCTACGTCCCTCTGTTCCCGAGATATTCAAAGTTAAAGATTTGGCTTTTCTAAAAATAAGCCTACATTTTCTGTGCAACTAGTACTTCAATTTCTGGGCAACTAGTACTTTCAACAAATTTCAACGAAAATGCCAAACGAATTCTCAGAACTCAAACCCTTCCAACTTTCTTGTTTGAGCGAGTAGATCAAAGAATGAGCCCTCGTTTTAAAGGGCGCGATTTGTTCTTCATTTCCCCACCTCATGCATCTCACCCTCGCCCCCGGTTTCTAAGTAAACCGCAGTAGAAAGTCATGATCTCACACTCAGACCTTGACTCCAACAACTTCCTTGTTTGAACACGTAGATCAATAAATGACACCTCATCTTAAAGAGCACGATTTGGTCTTCATTTTCCTTTCATTTCCCAAGAACACTCCCGAAAAACTGATTGTATATTTCCACTGCGTCGCCTTGACATTTCGGAGAGCTGCTCTGTTTTCCCCGAAATCCTTCGGCTTATTTGTTCACACCTTTGTTGTGACCTGCCTTGTTTTCCAATCATTTCCTTAATCCGTCGTGACATTAAGAACTTCTCTGTTGAGAGAGTTGCCTTGGCAATCCCGGTTCTAGGGTTGGTCTCCTTCACACCGTCTTGTCGCGTCCTTTGTGGCCTGGGTTTCCATGGACACGAGGACCGGAAATCCTTTTGCTTTGTGGACTTTAAAAGTCTCTTTCTTAGACCCATTTTTACAGTCTGTTTAGGTTCCACCAACTTCTCGCAATAAATTCTGCAGCAAAATGAATCAATTTCCTGTGGATTCTCTCTCGATTTCACTGGTTTGTGTCTCTGCTCAAGTGATTTCGATGTTTTTGGTTGAAATTGATCAGAGGATACACGACGTCGGGCATGGAAAATGGCACATATTTCCGGAACAATGCTGCCTCTGAGACATGGCCAACTGAAGGTTTCAACATCCTGTCCAGCTTGAGCTGGAAAACGCCTGCAGAAACTGCCTAAAAATTGAGACTCAGTACGAGTCTATTTTGAAAATTTTAGAGAGGAGTTTTGGACAACGTTCGCTGACAACCCAGCACCACACGACAGACAACCTTTAAGTCCTTTAAGAAATTCCCTTAAAGTTGAGTGCAGCAGTTACTGCATTTCAAGGTTTGGCTTCGCCAAAACTAGACGACAGACAACCTTTAAGTCACTCTCTCTGGAAATCGCTCTCGGGAACTCTGGGTCAATCTTGAATTAAAGTCTTTTCAACCAAGATTAAGTCCTGAATCCACGCGGAAGATGACAACCACCACGACGAGCGCGAGAAAATAATCCACTTTACAGAAATTAGTCCCACTTATCATCTCGTCCTCCCTCAGACCGCTCTCTGTGGGTCAAGGAAACGCCGTCAAGGATGGCGGTCGCTTTAAATGCGCTCCGAATGCAACACGGCTCTTCACCGGATCATCGTCTTCAGAGCCTTTAATGAGTGCCCCTCGCTGTCCCTCCTTCAGCTCAGCTCGGCTCAGATGTCGTTGTCTTTGTTTTTATTCCACCACCCCCTGGAGTGTCTCTGCAGCATCCTCATCATCGTCACCATTGTCACCCGTCTTCGTCGTCGTCCTCTTCCTCCTCCTTCGTCTCTCGTTCGTTCCTCGGGTTAACTGCAATCCTTTAAAAATTGTTATCCTTTCAACTTGAAAAATACGAAATGAAGCAGAAGAATCCTCGTCCTTTTACTGTCACTGCATTCTTTTGCGCGCGGGGGACAGGGGGGGAGTCGTGGAAACAAATGTTTTCCACCGAATCGCGAGTTCATCTCGCCGCCACCGGCTCCTGCGTAAGAAGCCCGTCAATCACTTGCGGGTATTCCGCGACACATAAACCAAGTTTCTATCTCTTCAAAACGACGTCATCTTCGTCGTCTTCATCGTCGTAGTCGTCGTCGTCATCGTCGTCGTTGTCGTCGTCATTTTCGTCCTCGTCGTCCTCTTCGCCTTCGTCGTCCTGGTCCTCGTCGTCGTCGTCCTCCTCGTCGTCGTCCTCTTCGCCTTCGTCGTCTTCGTCGTCCTCGTCGCCTTCGTCTTCTTCGTCGTCCTCGTCGTCCTCGTCGTCCTCGTCGTCCTCGTCGTCCTTATCCTCCTCGTCGTCCTCGTCGTCTTCGTCGTCGTCGTTCTTGTTTGAGTCGTTTGCAGTCGCACTCATGTCGTTATCGTTGTTATCGTCGTCTCCTTGAAACTGTTGAGGATTTTTGTTTAAAAACTCACAGACGGGGCCCAAACTGGCATATGAGCCAGTTCACTGCGGTCACGTGTGCGTTTTAAACCGACAGCCGGGAGAGTGTGGAAAATCTGTAAGGGATTCCCTCACATCCTCCGGCCTCCGGATGATCAAAAGCCCAAGAAACGAATCAGAAACCACACCAAAAATTGAATCCGAACCAAAAAGAGTCCTCTCATCTCCCAGCACACAGCAGCAACGTCTTTCGCACTAATTGAGTCCTGTCATCCGCGTGCGCGTTGTTTTCTTGATTACATTCATCTGAGTCATTATCCTGTTTGAAAAGGGTTAAATTGGAACAACAGCCACGTCGAGGGGACGGGAGTTCGTTCGTCTTCACAGTTCTTTCGCGCTTTTGATGGCGCCTCGCACAGCGCGAGGGTGACGAAGGACGAAACGAGTGCTCAAAAGTGCAGGTGTGCGTCTCTGTGGGCGTGTCGATGCCTGTGTGTCTGCGGGTGACTGTGTGTAATCCTTTCTAATGAGGACGGAATCTTGCAGAGAGTCGAGTTCCTTTCTCGGCGCGGGATGCTGATAATTAGTGCAAGGATTCGCATTGATATTGAAACGAGAATGAGGTTGTAAGGAATGGCGACATGTGTCCTTGCGTGTGTGTGTGTGTGTGTGCGGCAGAACTGAACACGGCTCATTTGCGTGCTCGGTGGTGCGGAATGTTGTGAATGGATCGAGGTAAAGGTCGGACTTTGTCCTTTTTGCGTGAATAGATGTGCGAGTCTTGGTGCACTTCAGACCTGCTGGTAGCCTTACACTTACTTCGAGCACAGGAATTTGGCCTAGAGAGGCTGTGTAATGGGATGTGACTGGCGTGTCTTCAGTCGTTCGGCCCATTTGAGTTACAGAGGAAGCTTCCTCCTGGGCACAATGGACTCATAGTGGTCTAAGTGAGCCGTTGCCATGTTCTTCATGTCAGCAAGGGCACCCATCTACCTAACCTAACCTACAGCGGAAGCTTTGCTTGGGCTTGTCGCTGGATTTTTCCTGAGTGAAGGGAACTACGGGGAATTTTGGAAAAGACTTAGTAGCTGACAGAGATTTGATTCCAAAAAGGGCCTCAGGAAGCGCAGAAACTTGTGCGACTCTGTGATCGAGTTTAAGAAAGTCAGCGATGGGAATTTGTCTGTCAATTGGCAAGCTTGATCCCAGAGGATCACCGGAGATCAAGAGATGACTTCCTCCCATGGAAGGAAGAAATTTGCCAGAATTAGTCCCACTTATCATCTCGTCCCTCAGACCGCTCTCTGTGGGTCAATGAAACGCCGTCAAGGATAGCGGTCGCTTTACATGCGCTTCGAATGCGCCTTTAATGAGTGCCCCTCGCTGTCCCTCCGTCAGCTCAGCTCAGCTCGGCTCAGATATCGTCTTCTTTGTTTTTATTCTGCCACCCCCTGGAGTGTCTCTCCAGCACCACAACCACCATCCCCATCATCGTCACCCTTGTCACCGTAGTCGCCTTCGTCATCGTCCTGCTGCTCAGGACTTCGTTTCTCGGTTGTTCCTCGGGTTAACTCCATCACGTAATCATCGGAGATCAATAGATGGGGATCTCCTCCTATGGACGGACAAAACTCGACGGCCTTCGCAGAGCCTACGTGGTCATAGACGCGTCAATTTTGACCGCCAGTACCAAGAAAGGAAGTTCAAAGAATGAAAAGGGAGAAGATCGCGATCTACCGTGACGGAGGCTTGTTTGAAAATTCGAAAACTAGCCCAACTTGAGCTTTAATTGGTATCACTGCCTCCACGATACAGAAGATCATCAAGAGGAGACCTTAAACTCCCGCTCCTTGTGGCTCAACTTGACTTCGCCGGCTCCACGATGCAGACGACCTTCAAGAAGAAACCTTGGATCCCTGCTCCTTGTGGCTCAACTTGATTTTGCCGGCTCTACGATGCCGATGATCTTCAAGAGGAGACCTTAAGTTCCCGCTCCTTGTGGCTTAAGGCGACCTTCAAGAGGAGACCTTAAATTCCTGCTTCTTTTGGCTCAACTTGGGCTTCGCCGGCTCCACGATGCAGACGGTGTTCAAGAGGAGACCTTAAATCGTTGCTTCTTGTGGCTCAAATTGAGGTTAAATTGATTTCGGCAGACGATCTACAAGAGGAGACCTTAAACTCCTACTTCTTGTGTCTCAACTTGAGCTTAAATTGACTTCGCCGGCTCCACGATGCAGACGACCTTCAAGAAGAAACCTTGGATCCCTGCTCCTTGTGGCTCAACTTGATTTTGCCGGCTCCACGATGCCGATGATCTTCAAGAGGAGACCTTAAATTCCCGCTCCTTGTGGCTTAAGGCGACCTTCAAGAGGAGACCTTAAATTGGGGCTCAACTTGAGCTTAAACTGATTTCGCCGGCAAATCAACTCTTCCTCTTCCTGCTCCTCGTGTCTCAGCTCCAGAGATTGCCTCTGGATGAAACTGCAAAGCTGAAGTCCTTCCAAGGACCTTCCACTTTACATCTGAAAATCCAATCACTTTCATTCCCCTCGAATCGACACTTCTCCTCAGTCAGTTGAGCACATTCTTTCCGCCACCAAAACGGAAGCCATTTCCCATTATTCTTTCACTTTCCGTAATCTGCTTCAAACAATTATCCACTTTCCAATCGACCTCGTTCCACCGGACCGCCACAGCCACGCTCCGTCGCAGCAAAAGAGTTTCAAAAGTTGTTAATCCGTGAAAACGCGTCGCATTAAGTTCAGACAAAAGGACAATTTACTTTCGGCATCTCTTGCCGCACACTTACACCGCCTCCGCTGCTGTCGCGCCCTCTGCGTATCACTCGCCGCACAAAATAATGGGCGAATTCAATTTTTCGACACATCAATCAATTTGCGCAAAAATATACACGAGAAATCCCCCGGAATAACCTCTCGCTCATCGGGGGGGGCGGGGGGAGGGAAAACAACAATTCTGATGAACAAATAATTCATTATCCCGTCACTGGAGGACACCACCACCGACAGGGAAACCACATATGCAAGCACGGCCCGGCGCTGATAGCCCAGAGTATCTGTTGCATATCCTGCGAAAAATTGCTTTTTCGCCTTGTTAGAGGCCCCCCCCCCTTCTCACTTAGTTCCCCTGCCACCCTCCTGCCGCTCTCGCTCTCTCGGTCTCCACTCCTGGATAATCGGATTAAATGGGCAACAAATTGTGAAATGAAATCCTTTAAATATTTCCCTCTTCTGCTCTTTAAAACGGATGAAAAAAGAGGACCAGAGAGAGAGAAAAAAATTCTGATGTGATGTGTGTGCATGGGCATGTGTGATGATGAACGCGACTCTCACTCTCGTCATTTCTTCTTCTCATTTTTGTCTGTTTTTTTTTTCTTTTCCATTTGCAGGACCAACAAGGATACAGCGAAAATGAACATTTTTCAATAACGAGGGTCACTGCACATAAAACAGGCGAAAAACGAGAGAAAACAACCATCATTTCCAGTGCATCTCGCTTGGAATAATTAACAAAAAAAAGGAACACAAAAAAACGAACAGAAACGGAACAAAAAAGGAACAGAAAGCAAGCCTCTTAAACTCTCTTTTTCCGCCTCAAAAAGCTCGCGCATCCAATGACTTGAAGGGGCTGAGGAAAACAAAGTCGAGAACTAACCAAAAACATCGCTCCATTCTGTTCTGTTCTGTTCCACTTTTGATTTGACAAGTGAAAAAAAAAAATGACAGTTCAAATGGCGTCAGTGTATGTGACAGTTTGGCTGTCATTTATGACAGTTTTCATAGTTTCCAGCGATTCGACGTCGTCTTCGATGAGCAACAGTGTGAACGGTGCCAATGGCGGTGGTTCCGGAGTGGCCGCATCCAACACGATTATCGCCAATAACGGTGAGTATTATGAAATTAATCAAAAATCAAACCGTGGGAGGGGGGCAGTCGCCTCTGTCACGGGATGTCCCTCGGGGGAAATTTTTGGGGAAAATTTGAATTTTATTGAAGAAGCCGCGGGACGGGGTGGAGTTTTTACTCCTTTGCTTTTTTTTGTTCGCGTTTTGTTGCCCCAGAGCGGCTTTTTTGGCGGTCTTGGGTCTGCTGCTTTACGATCGTCGTTCTGATTACGGATTTTCTTTCTCTTGTTACACTTAAGCAAGACGGAGGGAAGCACAGTTTAATGGCTTTTTAATGGGCTGCCCTGAATGGGGAGGAGTGTCATTGGCGCTGTAATGGCGGCGGAGATGGAAATTGAAGTTTGCTTTATGACTTATGGCCTCGGATTGGTTATTAGCTTTTTGAGTTTGTCGTTTTTTTGGAGGGGGGTTTGCGAACACATCCTTTCTTCCCCGCCCTGTGGAGGGGTTTTTAATCGATTTTGACAGCGCCTGACGATTTGTGACAGTTAATGGCGCGGGATTTTATGCCAATCATTCGGAGTTAAACGGGAAATGTTCGGTCGCATTCAGCGGCTTTAGGGCACGAGTCACTGAATGCCAGTGGGCGTCGCTGAGTGGGAATGATTGTGAACTCAAATTTTGCGTCTCTACTTCAAGCCAACCGTTCACTTCGTCGACGTTAAGCAAGGAACTGCTTCTAGGAAACGGGTCGCATTTAGCGGCTTTAAGGCTGCGGCGCTTAAGGTCACGAGTCACTGAATGGGAGCTTGAGTTGGAGTTCCTTTCCTGATTTCCTGACTTCTGTGGGCGTCGCTGAGTAGGAATGGTGTCTTAAGTCACGTTTCTAAGCTCAAATTTTGCGCCTCCGTCTCGTGGCAACCAAGTCCCTGGTCGACCTTAAACTAGAATTTTTTATGTCAATTATTCGGAGTTAAACGGGAAGTGATCGGTCGCATTCAGCGGTTTTAAGGCTGCGGCGCTTAAGGTCACGAGTCACTGAATGGGAGCTTGAGTTGGAGTTTCATTCCTGATTTCCTGACTTCAGTGGGCGTCGCTGAGTGGGAATGATTGTGGACTCAAATTTTGCGCTTTCGCCTCGAGTCAACCACCCGCCTCGTCGACCTTAAACTAGAGACTGCTCCATTTTTGTGTCAAGCATTCGAAGTTGAACGGAAACTGGTCGCATTCAGTGGCTTTAACGGTGCAGCGCTTATAGGTCACGAGTCACTGGATGCCAGTGGGTGTCCCTGAGTGGGAATGACTGTTGTTGTGTCCAAAGGCGACAAAGGAACCCCTCTGCAAGTTGCCGGTGTAACCCTAGCCCTCCAGCCAGCACGGTCTCTCGCCATTTGTCTCCAGGTTCGCACACCAAGCCGGCCGAGGCCGCCCTCGACTTGTGTGCGCCACCGTTTACGCGGACGTCCCCTGCTGCGTTGTCCCACAGGCTCAGAGTCGAAGGATTGCGACTGGTTGTCTCTGAATTATCGCTTTTTTGGAAGCGACTCAAATTTTGCGCCTCCACCTCGAGCTAACCACCCGCCTCGTCGACCTTAAACTAAGGACTGCCCCATTTTTGTGTCAATCATTCGAAGTTAAACGGGAAATGATCGGTCGCATTCAGCGGTTTTAAGGGTGCGGCGGTTAAGGTCACGAGTCACTGAATGGGGGCTTGAGTTGGAGTTCCTTTCCTGATTTCCTGACTTCAGCGGGCTTCGCTGAGTGGGAATGATTGTGGACTCATTTTGTGCCTCCGCCTCGAGCCAACCATCCCCTTCGTCGACCTTAAACTAGAAACTGCTCCGTTTTTATGAGTTGAACGGGAAATGCCTCGAGCCAACCATCTCCCTGGTCCACCTTAAGCTAGAGACTGCTTCAAAATCAACGAAGGAAACCCCCTCTCGTTGACTCCGCCTGCTTGGCTCGGTACCTTTTGGCCTTTTCCCGGACGCCCACTTCCAAAGAAGACCAGAAATTCCTCCACTCAGACAGTGGCTGCTTGTCATAAAATTCGATTAGAAGGTTCCCCTTTCTCCTGCTCGTCCGTTTCCTTAACTTTTTCCCAAGAATTCTCAAGTCCCATCGATACCTATCGACTTTTCCCGTCTGCTGGAGATCCACGCCTAACCTACCTCAGTCCACGTGACATGTCTGTCAATCGACACCACCACCAGCACCGGGTCCCGAAAACCGAAAATCCTCTCAAAAACAGGCCACCCCTCGCCCAGGCCGATGCATCAAATGTCATGCCATCCCTCGTCCGAGAGGAGCGGCAGCCATCTGCTCACCCTTCACCCCTACCCCTCTGTCTAATCAAATTGTTGTGGCGTGCTCAGGGTGTTGGATTACCCCTCATCAAAGTAATCACATCCGCATCCTGATTCACACTCTTGTCCCAAAAAAAAAAGAAGAGGAAAACCCACCGAACAAGACCAGAGAAGCATGTTCACCGCAAAGCGATTGTTTGAGGGTGCCGCGCACGCAAACACAGTCCTGCAAGGACTCACAGCATCAACAGCAGGAGCATCGCTCTTTTTCATTTTACACAAGAAACAAATGGTTACATCGAGTGTCGGATGTCGGGATGTCAGTGTGTCTGAAAAATCAGGAAAAGATAAAGAACGAGAGGGAGAGGAGCTATCAGAAGGATAAGGATTGATTTTCTGTTAAGGCCACACATCCCCTGCTCCGTTTTAAAGACAGCCATCCGGCGATAGGCACCAGGAGGCTGTAGAAGAACCAGAGAGAGAGGGAGAGCTCCCTAATGAAATGATAAATGAGGAGGAATCCTTGTTCCGCCGATAGACACCGTTCAGCAGCGCGCATTCCTCGGCTCGTTACGTTTCAATGAGAGCGGCCTCTGCGGATGCGGATGGATGGATGATAATGGAATGATTTCGGCTGAACGCCGAAAAAGGTATTTATCCGATTCCTCGGTCTCTCATCCCCCCGGGGGGGGAGGGGAGGGGGGTGGGGGTGGTGTGTAAGTAACGAATTACCAATTACCGTCACGGTGTTGAGACAACAGACAGCCGAGGGGTGGTGGCAATGAGACGATAGGCGATAAAGTAAACAACACTCGAGCCTCGCACACACATGTCCGTTTGATTGACAATTTATTCCTTGACACTTTTCCCTAACACACCGAGAGAGAGACAGAGAGAGAGTGAGGGAGAGAGGGAGAGAGAGAGCGGAGCTGCCACGTGCGGGGCTGTGTGTGCACCAAGTGTGATAATGATTAATTGGGATGAATAAGTGTTCCGGGGAACACATGGAGCGGAAAGTGTTAAGTGCGATGAATGTTGCATCAAATGAGACACTAATGAGGTTGACTGGTGTGGCGGGAGTGTTTTGTAGTTTAGATGCACATCAAAGTCAAATTAATTGTCCTGTGTCACTGCTGAGTGGTTGAGGGATGTGGGGATTCAACACTTTCGACGACAAATGAAGGATTGGGTGGACGTCTTTCGGTCTGCTTTGGATTTTCACTTGAAAAGGTTCATCTGGGAGATGCCTGCGGTGAGGTGTGAGGTTGGTGGTTGAGCTTGTGGCAAGTAAAGCCTCCTCGAAGTCCCTTGCGTCCGATAGGGACTGCTGCGGAGCTGAGCATCGGCGTGTGACTGCTCGAGATCCCTTACGCTCGAGAAGGACTTCTGCTACTTCTGCCGCTTCTAGTCGAGCCTGCTGCGGACCTGGGCATCGGCGCGAGACTGCTCGAAGTCCCTTCACGTCCGAGAAGGACTTCTGCCACTTCTGCCGCTTCTAGTCGCGCCTGCTGCGAAACTGAGCATCGGCGTGAGACTGCCCGAAGTCCCTTCCCGTCCGAGAAGGACTTCTGCCGCTTCTAGTCGAGCCTGCTGCGGAACTGAGCATCGGCGCGAGACTGCTCGAAGTCCCTAACGCCCTTTAGGGACTTCTGCCGCTTCTAGTCGAGCCTGCTGCCGAACTGAGCATCGGCGCGAGACTGCCCGAAGTCCCTTCCCGTCCGAGAAGGACTTCTGCCGCTTCTAGTCGAGCCTGCTGCGGAATTGAGCATCGGCGTGAGACTGCCCGAAGTCCCTTCCCGTCCGAGAAGGACTTCTGCCGCTTCTAGTCGAGCCTGCTGCCGAACTGAGCATCGGCGCGAGACTGCCCGAAGTCCCTTCCCGTCCGAGAAGGACTTCTGCCGCTTCTAGTCGAGCCTGCTGCGGAATTGAGCATCGGCGTGAGACTGCCCGAAGTCCCTTCCCGTCCGAGAAGGACTTCTGCCGCTTCTAGTCGAGCCTGCTGCGGAACTGAGCATCGGCGTGAGACTGCTCGAAGTCCCTAACGCCCTTTAGGGACTTCTGCCGCTTCTGCCGCTTCTAGTCGAGCCTGCTGCGGAACTGAGCATCGGCGCGAGACTGCTCGAAGTCCCTAACGCCCTTTAGGGACTTCTGCCGCTTCTAGTCGAGCCTGCTGCCGAACTGAGCATCGGCGCGAGACTGCTCGAAGTCCCTAACGCCCTTTAAGGACCTCTGCCACTTCTGCCGCTTCTAGTCGAGCCTGCTGCGGAATTGAGCATCGGCGCGACTGCCCGAAGTCCCTTCCCGTCCGAGAAGGACTTCTGCCGCTTCTAGTCGAGCCTGCTGCGGAATTGAGCATCGGCGTGAGACTGCCCGAAGTCCCTTCCCGTCCGAGAAGGACTTCTGCCGCTTCTAGTCGAGCCTGCTGCCGAACTGAGCATCGGCGCGAGACTGCCCGAAGTCCCTTCCCGTCCGAGAAGGACTTCTGCCGCTTCTAGTCGAGCCTGCTGCGGAATTGAGCATCGGCGTGAGACTGCCCGAAGTCCCTTCCCGTCCGAGAAGGACTTCTGCCGCTTCTAGTCGAGCCTGCTGCGGAACTGAGCATCGGCGTGAGACTGCTCGAAGTCCCTAACGCCCTTTAGGGACTTCTGCCGCTTCTGCCGCTTCTAGTCGAGCCTGCTGCCGAACTGAGCATCGGCGCGAGACTGCTCGAAGTCCCTAACGCCCTTTAAGGACCTCTGCCACTTCTGCCGCTTCTAGTCGAGCCTGCTGCGGAATTGAGCATCGGCGCGAGACTGCCCGAAGTCCCTTCCCGTCCGAGAAGGACTTCTGCCGCTTCTAGTCGAGCCTGCTGCGGACCTGGGCATCGACGTGAGACTGCTCGAAGTCCCTTCCCGTCCGAGAAGGACTTCTGCCGCTTCTAGTCGAGCCTGCTGCGGAACTGAGCATCGGCGCGAGACTGCTCGAAGTCCCTTCACGTCCGAGAAGGACTTCTGCCACTTCTGCCGCTTCTAGTCGAGCCTGCTGCGGAACTGACTGCTGCATCTACGTGAGCCCGAGTGGCCTTTAAAGTCACCTTTAAGCTTGATGGCAAAAAAAGCAGAATCTCCTAATGGGCCCACTGCATATCTGTTCATTCACCTGCGAGACATTAACTTCGGCTCATTACCTCCTGTTCTGAAATCGGGAAAAAGTCAGCCAAGCCCCACTCTGCAGCGTCACCGCCTCGCAATTTAACTGTCAAAACAATGCAACGCAACCGTTATATTCGAGTTTTTTGTTTCCTGTGACGCCTCACTCTCCACTCTGGCCACTGGCAGTGACGGTGTTGGCGGGATCATGGGTGTGCGAGCTGTAGCTGTACAGCCTCCCCCTTCCCACCGCGACATTACATAATTCACAGATGGAAATTTATGCGGATGCAAATTTAAAATCATAAAATGGGAGAATTTATATCACGTGTGCATCATCAACTACTCTCGTAGCTCTCGCTGCCATTTCCATATCCTCCCACCCGCCCACCGGGGGCCACAGAGAAAAAAAGCGAAGAAAATTATGCGAATATCCCACAACGCTTTGTCTCAGGATGTCCTCTTTAAGGAGAGCGACACATTTTTTCCCCCCGCTCCGTTTAGACTGAAGCCAGTGTCAGTGACAGTCTCGCTGCTGTCAAAGCCAAGGGACGCCCGCCCCCGCCACACACACAGGTAATAACATCCCTGGAATCACATTTGCATTGTAAAACGTCAACCTAACTGTCGTGGCAAACAATTTCCGGAAGTGGTTTACCTTAACTGATGGCGTAAATAAAGCCGTGCCAACCTTGAACCGGTTTAAACCGCTTAAGAGCCATTAAAGCACAGCACACAGGGGGGCGGAGGGGTGGAGGAATGAAAACTTTTCCCAGCTAATAGTCGTGTTTTCCTTCGAGGAATTACATTAAAGCGTATCAACGTCACAGGGACTAGATGACAATCTAGCGGCAACAAGGGTTGAAACAAAAACAACGACTCTCACAAAAAAAACGGAGCACGGAGTGATTGGGTGGGAGGAGGCGAGTGTGGAGGGTGTGGAGGGTCTGGGAGGACAGACAAGAGGGTTGACATTGGCCAAGCGGAAACCAACCAACCGTCTCGCTGCCATCGCGGGAGTTCGGGTTCGATGCTGCTAAATGTCAGCGATTTGCTCCTTTGAAGGAAATAAAGGAAATGATCCTTAAATTATGGCTTTGTTTACCCGGGCGCAAAAAAGGAACTCAACTCACCACTATCCAGCGAGTGGATGTGTGTGTGTGTGCTGAGAGAGACAACTGGCAGACGGTTGGAGCTGATTTTCACGCGCGTTGCCTCCGACTTTTGACGTTTTCTCGTCTCTCGGTTTTTTTGCTGCCATCGTCCGCCATTTGGCAAGTTGTTAACAGTTTTAAATTGATTTGAAGGAAATTCAATAAGCCGCCCGGGGGAGGAGTGACGAGGGGGGCATTTCGCTGGTATTTAGAGCGAAAGCGAGTCACAATTTTACGACGGTTTGGCAGCACTGGCGGATGGATGTCAAGCAGGGGCAACTAAGCGGAACCGGGTCTCGGTGCTTAGAGTTGCTAAGTGGGACTACTTAGAGGGGGGTTTGTTGTGGTGTTGTGAGGGGAAGGGGGGCGACTGATGGACTGACGCGTATTTGGTTTTTGACAGGAGTTTATGCGGTTCAGCTGGAACAAATTTTAACTGAAACTTGGGCAACAAATGTCAGAGAACGTCAGGCGGTCGTTGCCCCGATGGTTTCTGCCTTCAGACTAGGGAATTCCAGGAGTCATCTGTCATCATTGAAGCCCAGAACAGCTTGATGACAACGACTGATAGCCTGAGAGGAGCTTTTGCGGTTTTGAAGAAGTCGATGGCCTCGAACATCGCTCTAGAAGCAGAAGTCGATGGCCTCAGACGTCGCTCTAGAAGCAGGAGAAGTCGATGGCCTCAGACGTCGCTCTAGAAGCAGGAGAAGTCGATGGCCTCAGACGTCGCTCTAGAAGCAGAAGAAGTCGATGGCCTCGAACGTCGCTCTAGAAGCAGGAGAAGTCGATGGCCTCAGACGTCGCTCTAGAAGCAGGAGAAGTCGATGGCCCCAGACGTCGCTCTAGAAGCAGAAGTCGATGGCCTAGAACGTCAGAGCGACTAAAACGTTCCCTGCTGTGAATCTGTCATCTGTCATCTGTCATTTTGACAGCGACTGACAGACTGACGCTTATTTTGCGTTTTTTGACAGGAGTTTTTTCGGTTAAGCTCGAAAAAATGGGAACAAAAAATTGGGCCCTACAAATGTCAGTGAGTTTTGAACGTTTTGAGATCCTCAAACTGGTCAGTTCCTCTGTCACTAATCACAGCGGTGTCAAGGACGACGAAGGACTTGGGTCAGTTAAAAAAAACCGCCCCGCTCTTGAGAGCCTCTTTTGATCAAATGACCGAACAAATCCGACCGCAAATCAATGCCCACCACTCGAAGGAGCACAAAACGAAAAACCGCTCCAACAAACGGAATCAATTCCATCATCCCCCACCCCCCCCACTCGCTCCTTAACCCACTTGTGGCGAAACGAAAATCCCATTAAGGACCACACAGTCCGGGCCGTTAATGAGTTTCAAGTTTGAAAACAAGGAGCGAGCGAGAGAGGAGAGGAGAGGAGAGGAGAGGAGAAAAAAAGCCGACTCTCGGCTCAAAGCACTTTCCACCAACTATCGATCCCTTCGCCTTCGCTTGAAAGGAATTTCAATCTTCCTCCATCGACAGGACCTTCGTCCTGCCAGCAACAACAGCGGCAGACCCGAGAAAAAGAAACCCCAAAAAAAAAGCAGCCGAAACCGAGACGAGGGGAAATACAAATCAAAATGCATCCTTTATTCCCGTTAGAAAGTGAGTGTGCTCCCTCCACACTCGAGCGCAGTGAGAATTCATTTGTCCACGGCTGGGAAAAGAGTCGAAAACAAACACCAGCAGCAGGAGTCGCCCGCAGACAAAGGAGCCAACTTGCACATGTTGAATGTAATAATTATTTTTCATCCACCGGCGGAGGGTCCTAGTCCAAGTCCAGGTCCGAGTCCGAGTCCCATCGGGGTGACTGGTAACCGGAGGGGGAGGAGGGAATTTCTTTGAAAAGCATTCTTAAAGTGTGCAGTGTTGTTACAGTTATAAACGAGCCACCTAAGAGGCTTCGAAGGACACTCCCCATCACATCCAGCGAGGAGCTAAACTCCGCACGGAGAAAAAAGGATGAAGAGGCGAAACACTCAAAGCAAATAGCAAACTGTTGTCCTGGCGCTGAGAGGCAGAGTGTGTGGGGGGCGACAGAAAAGTGGTGCCCCAGCTCTGTGGAGGGGGGGAACGGGTCCATGTGAGAAATGGTATTTTTATGCCGAAGCGATTTTTTCCCTGTCCCACGTCCTGGACTGGGTCCACATGGGCGGGCGAACAAAAAACACACACAAGACCGAGAAGAAGAAGAAAAATGGGAAAACGAGGAGGAAAAGCCAGAACGAAGAGAAGCGCAGTTCCTGCTTCGCCGAGGAGATATATGCGAATGGCGGGTTAACCCCGGTGGGGGTTAGAACCAAAACCCGAGCCGGAGTCAAAGCCAGCATCAGCATCACCACCAGCGCCAGCGGAGACAGAGAAGCTGTCCTACATGCTCAAAACCTCGCATATCAAGGGCGATATTAGCATATCCACTCTAGATGGTCTGCCGGTGCGCCTCTGCGGCAGTCTCTCGCTCCCCCTCTCTGTGTGCGGACGTGAGTACACCCAGCGCAAGGATTAAATAGCTCACAGGTCCTTTATCACGCCGGGACATGCCGTTGCCTGCACTGCAAAATTGCGTTGTCGAGCTAATGGCTGCTCCATGTGTGACTGCGACTGTGACTGCGACTGGGTGTGTGGAGGGAATGCGTTTCGGACTAAGCTTCACTTTTTTCACTCTGAATTCAATTGGGGATTTGTACGGTGTCGAGGAGGGGAGGATGAGGGTTTCCATATTTTTCTATGTTTGCAGTGTCCTTGTTATCCTCCGATGGTGGATCGGAATTAAATTCCGATGGCGTTACGTATTTCAGGCTTTAATTGGTGAGGGCCTTGCTCGAGGCGGCTAAGGGATTTGTTCTGCAAGCCCCCCCTGGGTGGTGACTTGTTGAATGCGTTCACAGTCGTTGTCATCAAGTGAGCGGTGCGGGTGGAGAGGGAGGAGGGCAAGCGATTTGAACACTGAACAGTCCAATCATTGATGTTCTTTGGTGCGACATACACTCGGGCGGTTAATGGTGCCAATTGGGACGACGCGGCAATGAGAGAAAAAAGAAAGGGCCTGAATGGGATACGAATTGACAGGCACATGTGGTGAGGCAGAAAAAAATGAACCGAGAGACTGAGAGAGGGGGAGACGGAAGGAGAGGGATGAGGAGAGGGGGAGGAGGAGAGAGGGAGGAGGAGAGAGGGAGGAGGAGAGAGGGAGATCGAGACAGAGGAAGAGAGAGGAAGATTGAGTGAGAGAGAGGGAGATCGAGAGAGAAGACAGGAAGAGAGAGGGAAATTGAGGCAGAGTTTAGAGGGACACCGATTATCTCGTCACTTCAGAGGATGTCCTTTTTTTGAAAACTGATACGTCGTCATGGTTCTCCACATTCATCCCCAGAGGGACTTATTCACTTATCAGGCCTGCGGCCCCTGGACGATTTAAACCTGAGCCAAGCGAAAGCCTAAAAAAGTGCGGGACCATGTGTTCAAAACTTCAAAAGTCTGAGTCCAGAGAGACAAGGACTAAAATTCGCTGAGTCTATACAGACAGGGACTAAATTCGCTGAGTCCAGAGGGACAGCGATTAAAAGTCGCTCAAGCCAAGCGAACGCCCAAAAAAGTGCGGGACCATGCGTTCAAAATTTCAAAAGGTTCAAAACTTTGCCAAGAAAATCATTAAACATTCAAAACCAGTTCCTCTACCGTCTCGAGGGCATTTCGAAATTTTTGAAAAATACATAATTCACCACTATCCCCGCCCCCGTGGGGGTTGGGACAGTGGTAACCGCCACCTCCACCACCACCAACCACCGCCTAATTACGTCCCAAAAACCCCTTTTTTTTCCTTCACAGAAATCCAATTTAAATTCAAATTAATCACATGTGCAGCTCGGGGTCGGTCTCAAATTACACATATCACCCCTTGGCGCCGGATGAGCTGAGCACTTGAAAGGAAACTCGCGCGCAGTCACACCCCTTCGGGCGATACTTTCACACAATGCGCGGTACCGAAGCTGAATGTCAAACGCTGCGTCAAATTAAAAACCACTCAAGCCCTCCGAAGCGTTCACAATCTTCGCTGTTTTCGCTCGCATTTATTTGCTGAAATAATAATCACTACGACCTTGTGGGTGGTGTGGGTGTCGTCCTGTGTCAGGTTGTCCTACCCTCTCGACTGTTGTCCTCCCCTCCGCCGTTAAGTCAAACCTCAAAGTCAGGAGGACCAAAACACACGCGTAGTCATTATTTCTTCTTCTTTCTGTTTCGTTTTTTTTTTGCGAGAATCAAAGCGCGCAACAACAGAGAGAGTCGGAATCACCCTCAGGGGTGGCATGTCCTTCCTTCGAAAAAATGACACAATAAAAACTGCGCGACACATATGCAACACATTCACCCATCACGGACATGCCCATAATCATCATAACTCAGGACTCATAACTCGTATGAATTATTGAAAGGGGGCGCCACACTCGCGCCCTCCCTCTGGTGCCGCCTGGAGTCCCTGCAGCAAGGTAAGACACCAATTTACCGGGACCAAAACAAAACAACGAGCAAAGCAAAAAGGACGCAATGATTTTTTAATGCAACACTTGTGCCGCACACACACCAACACAGAGGCGAGTCCTTAAAGAGGTGAAGCAGAAGGCGCGAGCGCCACCGTCATACAAAATGCAGGCGGGCATACACACCAAGGGGTTGATATCCTGCGGTGCTATTCAAGCTACACTTGGGGTGGCGGATTGTTGATAAAAGAGAGGGTTCCCTGTTTCGTGCAGAATGCATTCACGCAGAGGATGGGGGGTAAATAAATTAACTTATAAAAATCAAGAAGGGCTTCAAGTATGCAAAGTGTTTGTGTATTTGTGCAGAAGAGAGTGGGAGTGGGGAGAGCGGGCGAGGACCTTCTTCACAAAGCCAAGACCGGAGGTTACTCGTTACACAGGGAAGAAGCTTCCCTCGCTCTCTCTGTGTGTGCGAGTGGGTGTTTGGAGGGGGGGAGTGGATTTGTTACTTCATTAACAGTAATTTGTGAGTGTTATTTCATTAACGGCGCTCTAAGCCAAAGCGGCAAAAGAAGAAGTTGAACAGAACGAGGAGGTGTTTCACGGTCCAACAAAACAGCTGCACAGTCATCCGTCGCTCCCCCGCGCCGGAACTTGATCCATTTTTGGAATTATTTTAAATTTTTAATTTTAATTACTCGATTGCGCCGCGGATGGTGGCCAAAGTCTTGCCATATTTATGGAGGTCGCGACGGTGGGTGGTTGCCGAGCGGGTCGCGGCACAATCATTTTACTTTTTAACTCCGTTTTGTGGGTAGGAGACGAGAGATGGTGGTTGGAAGGGAATTTTTGACGCGATACCTCAGGCAGGAGTGAGGGAGAAGGAGAGAGAGCTGCTTCATTCAGCTAAGCGACTGACAGCTGTCAAAGACAAACGTCAGAACGACGTCACTTTTTGAATTCCTAACGAAAGTGACAGTTCGATCGGAGTTTTGAGACGAAGTCTTCATTTGACAGTTGACGCAGGTGACGGATAAGCCAAAGACGTCCTCAGGAGCTTGAAGTCAGGTGGAAGAACAAAATTTCTGACAGATGTCGATGGCTTTCATTTGACACAAGTGACAGATACGCCACCAAAGTCCTGAGACGCACGAGATAAAGTGGAACTACAAGATTTTTGATGATTTTTTCCACAGATGTCGGTGGTGTTGCCAACAGCGCTTCAAATTAATGGCGTCAACTGTTAAATAAATCATCATTTGACAGTTGGCGCCACTTAAGTGACAGATCCGCTGCAAAAGTGACACAAAAGTACTGAGAAAGTCGAGGTCAAGTAGAACTACACAAATTTTGGTGATTTTCCTTACAGACGTCGATGGCGTTGCCAACAGCGCTTTGAATGAGATGAAGTTTTCATTTTACAGTCGACGCAAGTGACAGATACGCCAGAAAAGTCTTGAGAAGCTCGAGGTTAAGTGGAACCACAAGATTTTTGTTGTTGTTCGTGAAAGAAGTCGACGGCTTTCATTTGACAGAAGTCCAGAGACGTCAGGTGAAACTCCTAGATTTTCCTAGTTCTACTTGACAGCTGTCGATGGCCTTCATTTGACAGCTGATAGAAGTGACAGATAAGCCAAGGAACTCCTGCGAAGCTTGAGATCAAGTGGAACTGCAAGATTTTCTGGGATATTTCGCACAAATGTCGCTGGCGTTGCCAACAGCGCTTCGAATGAGATGAAGTTCTCATTTGACAGTTGACAGAAGTAACACATGCGTCACAAAAGTCATCAGAAGCTCGGGGTCAAGTGAAACTACGCGATTTCTGGTGATTTCTTCCACAAATATTAATGGGTTTGCTAACAGCGCTACGAGTGAGATGAAAACTTAATTTGACAGTTGACGCAAGTGACAGATGCGCCACAAAAGTTCTGAGGAGCTTGAAGACAGGCAAAACTACAAGATTTTTGGTGGTTTTCCCCACAGATGACGATGGCGTTTCGAATTCCTTTAAAATCGATCAAGTTAAGCCTGCAGAGAGATCGGCGTGGTTCTCTGTTTCTTGCAGCCCACTGATGTCAGGCCTTGACGGTCCCAAAAGAGCCTGTTCTTCCCCTGCCGACCAAAAATTCGAACAGTCCTCGATGCCTTCCAAAAAGAATTCCATCACCTCCCCATTCAACATCCTCCACCGAGAACCTGTCCCTCCATCACTCAAACTTCGCGTCACGCTTCAAAATCTCTCGTCCTGTCACATTCGGGAATCAAACAAATTTTCCAGCAAATTGTTGATGATTCATCTCTGTCCGGCGCGAAATGCACAACGATCACATCGCGCTCCAATCCATCATCCACGCATCTGTCAGGGGAGTGCGCTTCTGCTCTCCGCCGGACACTGATTTTCTATGCCCCTACGCCACGCCATCATTACCATCAAATGGGCAATGCGGCAGCAGCCGCGGGCAATTATGCGGACCACCCCTCGAGGAATTCCAGAAAAGGGAAAAAACTCCGACAGCACACACGTCAAACAAATGAGTCCGTGTCACCGAGTGAAGCGAACAAATCATGGAATCCGCCCAATTCGCGACCGCATGCAAATAATTACGATTACCTCGGTGGGGCGTTGTTGCCAGGATCACGAATTCCATTAGAGACGCGCTTGTCGCTGCTGCGCGCATTATTCTACGTGCAGCGTGGAATTTGTTGCGACAACAGCTGCGGCAAGAGAATGGAGCGATTCACCCCAAAAATACGGGAAAAAAAAACATCAAGGGCTGTCTCTCCCTCAAGCTGAATGTCAATCGAAGCAAATGGCAGGCGCGCGCTCCATGCCGCCCAAGAGTCACCAAAAATTGCGTCGATGCAGCACGAAAGACATCCCCCTGCCGTGGGGTGGGGGGAGGGGGAAACTATTTTTGGACTCCCCTTCGCAGACTGATTCCCTGAAATGCAGCCACTTCGAGATCCACTGCGTCCTCCTCCTCCCTTCTGTCGATGTCATCTCGGGGGGAGTTTGTTTGTTTTGCCCTCAACGCCATTGTGTGTGGATTATCTCCGAAGAAGGAGATTCCCTTCTGGAAATTTTATTTACGAGACACGAAACAATTTCTCGTTTCTCCAGCATCTCGGCGGGGGCGGCGGGGGCGGGCGGTTTGAAGCTCGGGAGCACCACTCGCAGCTATGACGATGATGATGATGATTATCGCTATCTAGTCGTTGTTCCTTCGCCCGGGAGCAGGGGCCATGAGCAAGATTTATTTTGTTTCGAATGCTTAGCCGGCGAATGATGCTTTATGGGGGCGTCCCGTCGGGGACGGGGGCACGCGGGAGCCAGCTTCGGTGGCTTCTTGCATTTCTTTGTCCCGCGGCAGTGGGAGGAGATATTTCAATTAGATTTCCGCAGAAGAACTCCGAGCAGCAGCTGCCTGGCGCGGAGCAGCTCTGCTGTGTGCAGGGAGAGCGACTTGCATTTCTTACGGGAAGCGGAGCTGAACACAAGGAAAAAAAACAGAAAAACGCAGGAAAAGAGCACAAACGTCAGTTTGGGCAAAGGGAAGTTTGTTTGTTCGCTGTGGGAAATTACGTGTTCCGCTTTTGTTTTCGTTTCATTTCCTCCTCTCGTTTTTTTTTTGTGCTCCCTGGTCGGTGGGCAGGGGGCTGCTGGCTCGATGCGATGACGAGTTTGTTTTGCGTCAGAAATTATGTCGTTCAAGTGATGACAGGGATGTCAGTGCGATGACAGGTGCTTATTAATGATTTTGACAGAAAGCAATTGGGTTGTCGTCTCACGAGGGAATGCCGAATCCGATGGGAATTAGTTTTGTCACACTTTAGGCAAGATGTGAGTTTGAGGGAAAGGTGGGTGAGTTGACATGAAGGGACGGAGGAAAATGACTGTTCGGTACAGACGCCATCTTCAAAATGATCGTGAGCAGGGGAATGATCGATTTTGAGCGTCATTTCATCGAGAATTTGGCAAAAATTTGGAGGAAGGTGGCTGTCTAGACTAAAATAAACTTTCGATCAGTCGATCGGGTCCAAGGATCAGCAGAACATGAGAGGGTCGAAAGACATTCTGGGACCCTCGTCTGCATCTAAAATGAGGGATGATCGTTGTCTACAATGAGCGTCTGAGTCCAGACGGGTGCTTCTCTGACATGAAGTGACGGAGGAAATTGACAGTTCGTTACGGATGCGATCTTCAAAATGATCGTGAGCAGGGGAATGATAGATTTTGAACATCAGTTGATCGGGAATTTGGCAACGATTTGAGACGAGATAAATCATTTGACTCAACAGTCAAATCTATAAGCTTCCGATCTTTAAAAGCCGATCAGGCGATCAGTCGATCATTCGATCATCTCCAAGGATCAACAAAAAGAACGGAGAGAGCTTCCGGGGCCCTTGTCTCCATTAAAAATGAGGAATGATCGTTGACTTCAATGAGCGTCAGAGGCTAACATGAAGTGACGGACGAAATTGGCAGACTGACGCAAGGCCCCGATCTTGAAAACGATCGTGGGCATCAGTTGATCGAGAATTTGGCAACAATTTGAGGGAAGGTGGCTGTCTACACTACAGTACACGGCGGGCAGGATGGCGCGTAATGCCACACAGCCCATGCCACAATCGATCTTTTGCGCACCAAGTTCCCAAATCCTGTTATCAGCCGTCTTGGCGATGGCAATTGGTCGTCTCGGAGCTGCAATTTGACCTCTTCGGACTGTTTTTTGTGGGGAACTATGAAGGAGCGATGTTTTGTCAACAATTCGGAGACAATCCAAGCACTTAAGGCCAATATCATCCAACCAAGTCGTGAAACCATCAACAAGGTCTTGGAAAAAAGGAGTGACAGAATGAGCTGCAGCGAAGCCAGCCGAGGCAGCCACTTGAACGACTCTGTATTTCATAATTAATGGGAAGGTTTGCTCTAGCTAATAAAGCCATGAAACATGGAAAAAGATTTAATTTTGTTCATTTTATTGCATTTTTAAAAAGAAACTTGTATCTGGCCCATCCTGTAGTCAAATCTATAGACTTTCGATCGTCAAGATCGATCAGTCGATCAGCTCCAGGGATCAATGGAGCATGAGAGAACGGAATATGCTTGCATCAAAAATGAGGGATGATCGTTGACGACAATGAGAAGGTGGCTCCTTTGCCTCAGCAGTCAAATCCATAAACTTCCGATCCTCGCGTCGATCAGTCGATCAGATCGAAGGATCAACAGAAGACGAGAAAACGGAGAGGACTTCTGGATCTCTGGTCTTCATCTAAAATGAGGGATGATCGTTGACTTCAATGAGTGTCTGAGACTAACATGCGTTGACAGACGAAATTGGCAGACTGACGCAAGGCCCTGATCTTGAAAATGATCGTGGGCATCAGTTGATCGAGAATTTCGCAACAATTTAAGGGAAGGTTGCTGTCTGGGCTACAGAAAACTTTCGATCTTCAAGAATAGATCAGTCGATCAGCTCCAAGGATCAGCAGAATATGAGAGGGTCCTAAGACATTCTGGGACCCTCGTCTTCATCTAAAATGAGGGATGGTTGTTGACTACAATGAGCCTCTGAGGTCAAACGGGTGCTTCTCTGACATGAAGTGATAGAAGAAAATTACATTTGGGACTGACGCGATCTTCAAAATGATCGTGGGCAGGGAAATGGTCAATTTTGAGCGTCAGTTGATCGAGAATTTTCCAACAATTTGAAAGAAGTTAGTCATCTTCTAGACCGAATCAAACTTTGGATCTTCAAGAGTCGCTCAGTCGATCACTCGATCAGCTCGAAGGATTAATAGAACACGAGAGAACTGAGGTAACCTCTGTGGCCCTCTTTTGCATCAAAAATGAGGGATGATTATTGACGATGATGAGAGAGACTCAGAAGCTTTTGATCCTCAAGTCGATCAGTCGATCAGCTCGAAGGATCAATAGAACACGAGACCTCGGGAGCCCTTGTTTGCATAAAAAATGAGGGATGATGCGAAGATGACTCTATAGACTCAACATCGATCAGTCGATCATTTGCAAGAACGCGGAAGTATGAAAAGGATGAGGGACCATTGTTGGCTACATCAGATAAAGAAGTTCCCTCCACCCCAAATTTGCATAAATTCAAAACTCAAACGATAGAATCCCCGCCTGTGAAACAGTTACCATTCTTCCAATTAACCATCTTCCTTCAGCTTCGTCATCACAATACCGACTAATTGCCAAAGAATACACTCCCACTTGAACGGCTGGACAAACACACTAAGTCCACTTGGCATTCATCTCAAGTAGATCCTGTTTATGGCCAATTGATTTCAAAAAGGATCCTCTTGTCCTTGGCCTCAGCCTCTGGCTCGTGGCCGGTGGTGGCTGGTGGCTGGTGGCTCGTGGCTCGTGACTCCCTCCCTTGCCACTCGCAAAACTCCAACACAGTCGTTCACTTCATTTTTGATGATGAAAACTTTCAAATGATGAACTTTTGCCATTCCTTGTCCCAATTGAGCAAGCCCCTCCCCCTCACCTTAACCGCTTGAAAATAGGAGACGAGGAAGAAGAAAGGAAAAAAAACTTTAAACGATGACCTGTGAGTGGAATACTGGACATGTCATTAAGCAGGGAATATGATGGCGACTCCCACAGGACACGGCTCCTTGGTTCTTGCTCTTTCACCAGAAACACACACCCACACCCGCAGACACAGCCACACTCACACACGCCCATTTGTTATTGTTCTCGCAGTGAATGGAGAGAAGGATTTTCAGCTCCTGCTCTGTGTTGCGTGGAGTACTCATTTGCCACAGGACTTGGTCAAATTTAATTTAACAAAGTATCCGCGTTCGGGTTACCGTTGTAACCCAGCCACCTTAGACCTCCTGAATGGAGAAGAGAGAGGGAGAGAGAGAAAAGAACTCGTAAATGAATTTTAAAAGAAAAACTTTTCCTCGCGACCACCAGCAAGACGCAAGGCAGACCACAAGGACAAGCAAAGGAGCCACCCTTTGCCCCCACACCACCCGCAACAGCCACCACCGTGCAAAGTTAAAAGTTCTTCTCGCAAAACAAAGAGCGCCGAAGAACGAGAGCGAGAAACACACACACACACAGAGAGATGGAGAGACTGCTGCTGCAATTGCGGAGGAACAAAAAAAAAAAACCCGAAGAAAGGAAAACGAAGGATTCGAGGAATCACTCAGGAAATAGAAGCTCACAGGATGAATAAAGCGAGAGCTCGTAGCGATACAGAACTTTCTCCATTCACGTAGGGCCATAAATTCCCCATCCCATCCCAGGCCCGCCTCCTCCAGAAGGACGAACAAAAAACAACAGAAAAAGGAGCAGAATGAAGAATAAAAATTCACATGACTGAATCATAACTTGCGGCGTGTCCTTCCAGGGCCGATTGTCATGTACCAGCCGCCACGCCACCGCCGTCCCCCAGACAATCGTTGTCATCTTCGTTCCGTGGTCACTCTTATCTGCTTCCTTGATCCACAAAAGGACCCCAGTCTCGGTAGTTATGATTTTTAGTATTCTTGTCGCGTCGTTCGGTTGCCTGCTTAGTGCGGCCACCCATCACATCGATGACCACCACCACGGGGGGCACACGCACACGCACACACATGCGGTGAACGGTGGCGGTGGGAAATGGGATGCGATTGAGGATACGAGCGAGGATATTGGCCTGTCTCCTTGAATTTGGAATCAATTTTTCAATCAAACGATGCCGACTTGGGCTGCCTGCTTATCATGGGCGGTCACGGGGAAAATTTATGGCCGAGCGCGTGTTCGATGCCAAGTGGACGGACGGGCGTGTGTGCGTCGATTGCATCTGGCCGAGGGGAGGCAGCGGCCTTATTATAAAGCAATTAGAGGAGAATCTCCCTCGGAAAGGGCCGACGCACGGTTGTTATGCGGAATTTCAGTGAATTCGACTATGCACTGAATTGATGAGCCTCCCTGAGAGTGAAGTGGGGGGGGATTATGAAGGGAAATTGGTTTGAGAGGATTGAGTGGCATAAAATTGATGCTCCAAAGGTGCGGAGGGATATCGCCGAAATCGGGAAATCTCCGTAATCCATTCAGTCAAGGAGAAGGATGATTCAATGAGCAATCGGAGGCGCTTCAGAAAAAGAAGGAAAGGCAGGACTACAAGGACCTGCACTCGACTTGATTGAGTGGAGGCATGTAATTTCGGGAAAACCGAGTGGATTTCTGCCGGGAACCGAGGGGCTTTCTGTCAGAAACCTAGGCGACGCTGAACTAGAAATAGATTGAGTGGAAGGAGGCATGAAATAAGGTCACGTCTGGACCAAATCCGCGTCCTTCTTCTTCCCTCACGACCCTCTTTCTCAGAGACAGTCTAGAGAATCTCGTTTTTGGACCAAGTCTGCGTCTTCCTTTCTTCCCCGCATCCTTTTTCCCCTCTCCCCCTACCCACTGAGCAGTCTAAGACCAAGTCCGCGTCCTTCTTTCTCCCCCCCGAGCAGTCTAAGACCAAGTCCGCGTCCTTCTTTCTCCCCCCGAGCAGTCTAAGACCAAGTCCGCGTCCTTCTTTCTCCCCCCGAGCAGTCTAAGACCAAGTCCGCGTCCTTCTTTCTCCCCCCGAGCAGTCTTCGACCAAGTCAGCGTCGTCCTTTCTTCCCCCGCGTCCTTCTTTCTCCCCCCGAGCAGTCTAAGACCAAGTCCGCGTCCTTCTTTCTCCCCCCGAGCAGTCTAAGACCAAGTCCGCGTCCTTCTTTCTCCCCCCGAGCAGTCTTCGACCAAGTCAGCGTCGTCCTTTCTTCCCCCGCGTCCTTCTTTTTCCCCCCGAGCAGTCTAAGACCAAGTCCGCGTCCTTCTTTCTCCCCCCGAGCAGTCTAAGACCAAGTCCGCGTCCTTCTTTCCCCCCCGAGCAGTCTAAGACCAAGTCCGCGTCCTTCTTTCTCCCCCTCGAGCGGTCTAAGACCAAGTCCGCGTCCTTCTTTCTCCCCCCGAGCAGTCTAAGACCAAGTCCGCGTCCTTCTTTCTCTCCCCCAAGCAGTCTAAGACCAAGTCTGCGTCCCTCTTTCGCCCCCGCGTCCTTCTTTCTCCCCCTCGAGCGGTCTAAGACCAAGTCCGCGTCCTTCTTCTCCCCCCCGAGCAGTCTAAGACCAAGTCCGCGTCCTTCTTTCTCCCCCTCGAGCGGTCTAAGACCAAGTCCGCGTCCTTCTTTCTCCCCCCGAGCAGTCTAAGACCAAGTCCGCGTCCTTCTTTCCCCCCCGAGCAGTCTAAGACCAAGTCCGCGTCCTTCTTTCTCCCCCCGAGCAGTCTAAGACCAAGTCCGCGTCCTTCTTTCTCTCCCCCGAGCAGTCTAAGACCAAGTCCGCGTCCTTCTTTCTCTCCCCCAAGCAGTCTAAGACCAAGTCTGCGTCCCTCTTTCGCCCCCGCGTCCTTCTTTCTCCCCCCGAGCAGTCTAAGACCAAGTCCGCGTCCTTCTTTCTCCCCCCGAGCAGTCTAAGACCAAGTCCGCGTCCTTCTTTCTCCCCCCGAGCAGTCTAAGACCAAGTCCGCGTCCTTCTTTCTCTCCCCCGAGCAGTCTAAGACCAAGTCCGCGTCCTTCTTTCTCTCCCCCAAGCAGTCTAAGACCAAGTCTGCGTCCCTCTTTCGCCCCCGCGTCCTTCTTTCTCCCCCCGAGCAGTCTAAGACCAAGTCCGCGTCCTTCTTTCTCCCCCTCGAGCGGTCTAAGACCAAGTCCGCGTCCTTCTTCTCCCCCCCGAGCAGTCTAAGACCAAGTCCGCGTCCTTCTTTCTCCCCCTCGAGCGGTCTAAGACCAAGTCCGCGTCCTTCTTCTCCCCCCCGAGCAGTCTAAGACCAAGTCCGCGTCCTTCTTTCTCCCCTCCCTGAGCAGTCTAAGTCGCATCATCAGTCATTTCTGAGAATTCCAGAGCCTCTCCCGTGATTTGTACGCCACCGTCTTCATAAATCGTCGCACTCCCTGCAGTCTGTCTTCCAAGACGCAGCACCCATTCGCTTCCACGGCACAAGACCGCATGCGACACACTTCCGCCCAATCGAACCCATGCAACACTGACTGCTGACATTTGTGGGTCACCTCGGTGTGGTCATGCAGTCTGCTGTCAAAAACGATAAAATCCCTCACCCATCGCACACATCCTCCGCCAAATTGCAAAGTAATGGTCGAGCGCAGAGTGCGAGAGCGGGAGCGACTGCCTTCGGGGGATGATACACGATATAATATCCAATTCCATTGCCATTCCAATCCCATTTCGAGTGAAAAAAACGGAGCGCCCCGGCCCACACTCCGGTGACTTTTGCATATGTTCGCCCGGTCTCTTTCAAAACTCACCCGCCATATGTCACTCGTGAGCCTCTCTCGCTCTCTCCCTCCCGGCCTGTGTGAGTATCAAGATAAATGTTTGATATGTCGACTGGGTTATACTGTTTTAAGGACATTCAACACGCCTGCTGGTGCTGGTGGTAGTTTCGAATGGTTCCGATGCTTCCACCGACTCTGGCCAAATGGGAAATCTTCGTCGGTTTGCTCTGCTCTCCATCGTCACACCGTCTCCCTTTTTGTCTCTCTGTGTGACGTGAATACGCTTTTTTTCCACCATCCGAGTGTTTACATCATTTTTATGGAAATTTTGACACTTTGGACGATATTTTCAACAAAATCGTGACCGCCGGCTGGAATGACAATGTGGAGTAGTTCGCCTGAATCCAGGGGGTGAGAGCGTGAGAGAGGGGAGGGGGCGGGAGGGGATGTGGAAGCGGTTTAACCTGGAGGCGGCTCGTCTTGGAGAGCGTAGCGCGCCCGGGTGGGGTTTTTTTACATGACCCGAAGGAGAATTTTGAGCGTGAAGCGGTGGGGAACAATGGCATGGACGTGCCTTGGGGGACGTTCAGACATTCGTTCTGATTTTCGTCGGTTTGACAACAAGGTCTCTTCTTGTTTGTGATTGCCTCGGGGGATGTTGGCTGTCGGAATTTTCTAATTTCGCATCGATCCTGTGGTCAAAATGGAAAGTGGGACGTTTCGGAGTGACGAAGGGGAATGAAATGAAGTCGATGAACTGAGCGGGAGCTTAAGGGAATCGGTCAAGGTGTCGAGTCAACCGTTGGGCGCCATGACGCGAGAATCTGACAGGAGGTCTCTGACAGCAGGAGGGAACCTTTCAAACGAGACTCAGTATTTCCCTCATGGCTTACGTCTCCAAGCAGCTAAGATCATTTCTGACCTAAAAAGGCCTCAAATTTTGACGTTCTAATCTGCGGTGTGTCTCTAAGAGCTTGCTTGTAGAAAGATGATCCCAATCGACTGAAAACTCGAATGAATTTCCGGCTTCTCTCACTCCCGCAGTGAGTGCGCAGGAGCTTTGTGGACTCGGTCAATGTTTTGAGTCAACCGTTGGGCGCCATGACGCTAGAAAGTCTCCAAAAGCAAAAGGGAACCTTCAAAAGAGCCTGCGGTCAGTGTGTCGAGTCAACCGTTGGGCGCCATGGCGTGAAAATCTGACAGGACGTGTCTGACAGCACGAGGGAACCTTCAAACGAGTCTCAATACTTCCCTAACGGCTTACGTCTCAAAGCAGCTGAGCACGAGGCTCCTTTGTGCCCTGAAAAGCCCTCAAATTTTGACGTTCAAATCTGCGGCGTGTCTCTAAGAGCTTGCTTGCGAAAATTTGAGCTTCTATTAACCCCATTCGACTGAGGACTCGAATGAATTTCCGACTTCCCTCTCTCCCGCAGTCAGTGAGCAGAAGTTTTGTGGAAAGGGTCAATTTACCGAGTCAACCGTTGGGCGCCATGACGCGAGAATCAGTCAGGAGATCTCTGGCAGCAAGAGGGAGCCTTCAAAGAGAGCGAGACTCCGTATTTGCCTGGTGGCTTACGTCCCCAAGCAGATGAATACAAGGACACTTTGTGTCCTAAAAAGCCTTCAAATTTTGACGCTCAAATCTGCGGCGTGTCTCTAAGAGTTTGCCTGCAGAAAGTGGACTGTCTATCAGCCCCATTCGACTGATGATTCCAATAAATTTCTGCCTTTCCTCGCTCCCGCAGTCAGTGAGCAGGAGCTGTGTGGACTTGGTCAATGTTTCGAGGCAACTGTTGAGCGCCATGACACGAGAACTAGTCAGGAGGTTTCTGACAGCAAGAGGGAGCCCTCAAAGGAGACTGTGGTCAATGTGCCGAGTCAATCGTTGGGCGCCGTGACGCCAGAAGGTCTCTGACAGCAAAAGGGAACCTTCAAAGGAGCCTGCGGGCAATGTGCCGAGTTGACAGTTGGGCGCCTTGACGCCAGAAAGTCTCTGACAGCAAAAGGGAACCTTCAAAAGACCCCTGGTTAGTCTAAACATCTGAACAGGATCCTTTGACGATCAAATCTCCGGCATGTCGCTAAGAGCTTGCTTCCAGAGTGTTGACCTTCGATCACCCCTCTTCGACTTCGATGACTCGAATAAATATCCACCCCAGGTGAAGATCCCCAACAGCTGAAGCATCTCCTCCGTCATCATCTCCCCCCAAAGCACAGATGTTCTCTCTGCACTTCTCCACTCCTGCGCGCGTGGGTAAAGTGCATCCTGTTGGCACCTTCTAATACTCAGTGCCTCCTCGTAAACAAAATATTTATAGTCCCAATCCCCCAATCCCCTGGCGCGCAGAGGCACTAAAAATCGAAAACAACAAACGAAGCACTAAGCATTAAGCACCGAGAGACGCTCATATCCATGAGATGTGTGGTGTGAAACGGTGTGTTTGTATCTATTAGTAGCGAGTGACATAAACAATAAATAATCGAGCGTTAAATGGTCGTGTGACAGCCGCACGAGCGGATAGATACTCGCACTTCGTCCCAAAAATACACGAGATACATGTATCGCATGGCGTTCGGGGCGCAGATACAAATTTCGCTGAGGTTTCCCTTTTGTTTCTCCTTCGGAGGCGATCATCGTCGGCGCAGAGTCGCAGCAGAATGGATGGAAGGAAAATCACGAGGGCGCCTATAAAAGTTGACATGGAAGACGTTGCTAATTGTTTATGGGTCTTCTGCGTCGCTTCTGTGTTTGGATCTGAATGTCGTGCCTTAGCACAACACACGCACGCACGGAGTATCGGCGGAGAATTGATTTGTTTTGTCGGTTGTCGGGGACATTTTCGAATCGAAAATGAATGGCCAGCCATTGGGATCGATGAGTTATGGGAGCTTCCCGGGCGATAGTTGATGGGGACATTCCTGGAAATTTGTTGCTCGCAATGAGGCAGAGATTTATGAAATGTATCTGGTGGCATTTGCGGAATGTTTGGGGACCGTAATGAGTGTTCGAAAATAGATTTGGAAGCGTGACGTTCATTTTGAAGTGTCGTCGGCGAGGAATTGAGGCGACAGTTGCTGATTTTGGGACTCAGCGTCCATCTTGATGCTTTTGTGAAGCGATCTTGCAACAAATCCCTCACATCAGCTCACATTCAGAACACGGAACCACTGCATTTTCAAAATTTTTTCGATGGCGTGCCTCAAGGTTGCAGTCAGAGCACTGTGCATGTGACGATTCTTCTGAAACTCCGTTCGAATGTCCCCGCCTTTTGCCAACGATCAGTCCACACACAGTCTCTAGGGAATTTCAAACACCTCCCATGAATTTTGAGCAATTTTCCACTGGGGTGCCTCAAGGTTGCGGTCAGAGCACTGTTCTTGTGGCTTTTCGTATGAAACTCCGTTCGAATTTCCCCATTTGTTGCCCATGATCACTTCAGAGACTGACTCCAGAGAATTCCAAGCATCTTCCATGAATTTTGAGCTCTCTTCCACTGGGGTCCCTCAAGGCTGTAGTCAGAGCACTGTGCTTGTGACATTTCTTCTAAAACTCCGTCTGTTGTCAACGATCATTCCAGACACTGTCTCCAGAGAATTCTAAGCATCTCCCAGTCCACACTCGACTCTCGTATTGGCACTCATCCCATTCATCTTAATTTCTCCCATCATCACTCTCTCGCGCAGGCATTCGATTAATGCCGCTCTCAAATCCACTAAATCACTGCCGCCGCCGTGACACATTCTGCTTGCGCCTCACTGACTGCTTGTCATTCACGCGATTTTGCCCAAAAATCCCCAACTCACAGGCCGCACAAGATGTTCCCCGAACTCATCCAATCGACGAAACTGATCACGAGCGCACACACAGCATCGATTTCACATGCGTCACCATTAGCAGGCAACTGTGCTGCAGTTCAATTCGAATGCGTTTTCCATTTAGCACGTCGTCATCACTCCTCGCTCGCCGGAGACGTGCACAATCTTCCTCCGGCGATCTGGACGTGTTGCCAAAGACCCCCCCTCTTCTCCGTTCCCCGGATAGATTTACACGACAAAAGAAGTCTGCTCATGATGAGACAGACATTTTTACTCCCCACCGACGAGAGATGGAATTATCATCCCTCGGCCTGCTCCGTTGCGACACCCTCTCCCACTGACTCCCTGGCTATACAACTTCATTTCGAGGTAATTAATTAGCATCATCTGCTCCTCCGGCTGTGATGCGACGATGGGGTGGTGGTAGCGGCGGCGGGGAGGCCAGGCGGCGACGGGGGAACTACCAGGCCCGCCAGAAGTCGATTTATTTGTTTGGGTTCAGCATTAGAGTAGCTACGGGTCAGAATCATTATCGTCATCTCTTGTCCTTCCAGGGAGTCGTCGAGGGAGGGGGGATTTGGAAACAAAATGTTTAGAATAGAACTTTTGAAGGGGCGCGCGGGGAGTCGGGCAGGAGATGGGGGTATCCTATTCGCAATTACAGGACGAGATAAATGTCACGGAGAGATTTGAATAAGTTAATAAATTTGTATCTAGAACCGGGTTGATTTTTTCTCTTCTTTCTTACTCCTGGTGGAGCGGTGGGAGGGGGGGGGAGGGGGTGGAGGGGGAGGAGAGGCAGGGGATCTGTGTTATGATAGATGGTATGTCGCCAGGGGCTGGATGAGGTCAAGGTTGAGGGATTATTGGACAATTCATTGCAGGATATTAATATTTTGAGGGAAACCCTCGTTTATTAGGTGGTGTGGAGGGGGTGCTTGAGATGACAGTGGATCGACGAGTGTTGACCTAATCGATGGCGAGAAGGTGGTCGAGGGTCAATTGGTTAGTTGGAGCTTGTTCGCATCGATTGGGAAACCAACTTGAGTTCATTTCGAATTTAAGGATTCACGGGAGAGGAGGTGGGGAATTAGAAGGGAGGGGGTTTGGTTGCGAAGAGAGCGGAAGAGGAGTGCGAGATCAGATGGGAAGGGGATACAGTTTGAAGAGGAGTACGAAATCAGAAGGAATGTGTTCAGTTTGAAGGGGGTTCATGACGGCCACGAGGATGGGCGCCAAATTGACAAAATACTGGGATGGACTAGAAAAAAAACCTGTGGTCTGGTAGCGTTGGTCGCAATGGACTCATAAAGGTCTAAGTGAGCCGTTGGTATGGCCTTCATGTCAGCAAGGGGACCCATCTGCCTAATCTAGCCTAGCGTTGATGACGGCCATGAAAGTGGTCGCGAGATTGACAGCAGGTAGGAGGTAAGGTGTCTTTGCGACTGGGTCGCGGCTCACTGAGACCTACAGTCCATTATGCCCAAGACAGGGCTAAACTAAGACACCTGTGGTCTGTCAGGGTGGATAAAGGGCACGATTGAATAGAGAAACCTGTAGTCAGTCAGTTTCTTGTCGGAAAAAGAGAAGGGGATTAAGTTTGAAGAGGGTTCGTGTCCATGACGGCCACAGTGCTGGGGCAAGCGATTGACTCAAAGACAGGACTGGACTAAGAACCCTGTGGTATGTCGGGGTTGATGACGGCTACGAAAGTGGGCGCGAGATTGACTGCAAGACAGGACTGGACTAAGAAACTTATAGTCTGGGTTGATGAAGACTGAAATACTGGACTGTACTAAGAAACCTATGATCAGCCAGTTTCCTGTTAAGAATCTGCTGTTTCAAGGCTTCGTCTTAGTTCCTCTGCAAGATTGTCTACCCACCTAAAGGTTGTCCTATCCCTCTGGAGGCCAATAGCCCTCATACGACTTGTTATGACGCACGTTCGCGGCGCTTCTTGAGTGCGACACTCTTTGACTGAAAAGACAGGACTAAACTAAGAACCCTGTGGTCTGCCTGGTTGATGACGGCAACAAAAGTGAGCTCGAAATTGGCTGCAAAGCAGAACTGGGCTAAGAAACCTGTGGTCTGTCAGGGTTGATGAAGTGCACGAGAGTGGGGCACGAGATTGACTGAAAAGACTGGACTGAGTAGAGAAACCTGTGGTCAGTCAGTTTCTTGTTAAGAATCAGCTGTGACAAGGCCTTCGTCTTAATTCCTCTGCAACATTGTCTATCCACCTAAAGACTCTCCTTTCCATCTGGAGAGTAATTCGCCCCACGCTCACAATAGCCCCCCCGCTCACAATAAACCCCACGTTCAAGTGAAGCAACACAAATCACGTCGCTTCTTGAGAACGCCGCTCTTTCGAAATGCTCTGCCCCATCTCCTCAGAATGCACCCCAACTAAAACATCAATTAACATAGTTCCTCCCTCCCTCTCCCCACCAATCACCCCCTTCCCAGACTAACTTACGAAAGAGCAACGCATTAAAGGAACTCATCGCCAACATGTGCGGCCATAAAAATCCGAGGAAATAAAAATGTAAACGCTCGTTTGTTCGGAAATCTTAAATCTCCGAGAGCTCTGCACTAATTGCTTGGGGATGTTGACTTTAATTCGATTTATTTTCATTTTGATTTAATTATTTGGACTGTTTCGCTTGCCAAGTGATCTCAAAGTCCGTCTGCTAAAAGTCTGTCGTTCAGGCACGACATGGTTTCCATCCACTGACCATGTTTCAACGTCAGCTTATAACAAGCAACAATTTCCCCATCAAAACCTCCCACCTGGCAACGCCACAGTTCAACGCACAAACAGCAGCTCATCAATTTCAACGAAAATCAATCAAATTCCTCACTTTTCCTACAGAAAAACAGACCAAAAACCTGTCAAAACACGTCCCACACAAATTCCCCCACACTTTCCATCGATCCTCCTCTTCAAACGACGAAAAACCTTTCCTCAAACAATCCACTCAACTGTCATTCAAACCAAGCATTGCCAGAGAAGCAAACATTCGCGCAGTTTAACCGATTCAAATGAGTTCTCCACTGACGTCATGAGAAATTAAAAATTCATTTTCTCGCATTTCCAGTCAAATTTTGGATTGAATTAACTGCATTCATCATTTTCACACTCAACCCCTTCCATTTGCTGCAAAATTTCGGTCAAAAAACGCAGAAAATCGAGTTTTGAAAAAATGGCATGTGCCACACGAAAAAATGCAGTCAATTGAGAACACAACCGGGTTGCATTTTTTGCTGAAATTGAACGAATTTTCGTCGAATTTCATTTGATGACTGCAAAGTTTTGTGAAACGAATTTCTCAGGATCTAGGACGAATTGAAGGATGCTGGGTATCAGGATGGAAAGGAAATTTAATGTAGATGCGAAATGAGGTAGGATTTTATAACGGGAGTGCCCTGGTTCGGTATTTGGAAGCAAAGTTCGGAGGGATCTACTTTTTCGAATGAAATGCATGATCTTGGAGAACATGATGTTTTCTGAAACAATTTTCTCGATAAAAAGAACGAGTTAAGGACTGTGGGATATCAGGATGGATAGGGAATTCAATGGAGATGCGAAATGAGGCAAGATTTTGTAGGGGGAGTGACTTGGTCGGTCATTTAGAAACGACTTTTGTGATATCCTCTTTCGAACAGTCGTCTTGGATGACATGATGTTTTCTGAAACGAATTTCTCGGGTTCTAGGATGAATTGAAGGATGTTCGATATCAGAATAGAAAGGAAATTGAATATAGATGCGAAATGAGGTACGGTTTTGTAAGGGGAGTTTTGTGGTTGGAAAGTTTGAAGCAAAGTTCTGAGGATCCTACTTTTTCGAATGAAATGCATGATCTTGGAAAATATAAGGTTTTGTGAAGCAATTTTCTCGATAATTAGACCGAGTTGAGGATTGCGGGATATCAAGATGGATAGGAAATTGAATGTTGATGCGAAATGAGGCAGGGTTTTGTAAGGGGAGTGCTGTGGTTAGTTGTCTGGAAGCTAGGTTCGGAGGAACCTACTTTGTCGCATGAATTTAAGGAATTGGAGGAGATTCAGGACGAATCTTGATAGAAAATGTCTTGAAAAAATAGGAGAAATATCAATCATTGCTAGGCGAACACAGATATGAAGAGAAAATTGCCGAAAGTCACGTTGAAATGCGTCTATTTCTCTCATTCAGAGCGGCCCATTCGTGATCTCGGGGAACATCATGTCTTCCGACACAATTTTCTCGACTCTCAGGACGAATTGAAGAATGTGGGATATCAGGATCGATAGAAAATTGAGAGTAGATGCGAAATGGAACAAGATTTTCTAACGGAAGTGCCGTGGTTGGTGAGTTTGAAGCAAAGTTCGGAAGATCCTCCTCTGTCGCAGGAATGTGAGGAATTGGAGAGGATTAAGGACGAATTTTGTTCAGAAATGTCTTGAAATCACAGCAGAAATACCTCCCACTGTTTCCCAAACACAAATCTGACCAAGAATTCATAGGAAACTGTGCATAAAAGCGTTTATTTCTCTCACTTACTGCGACTCTCTTGAAAGACACGATGTCTTCAGAAACATCCACCATCTAGTCCAAAAATAACTCAATTTTCCAATTCAGTTATGAAATTTCAATTATTTCAAAATCCACCCAACAAAGACCGGCCAAAGGCGAGTTGCATGCATGTGCCCAGTTCACTCATATTTAATGGCTTGCAGTCGTAAAAAATCGAATGGATACAAATGCCCACCGTCACTCATGCGGTGGATGTAAAGGGTGAGAGGGGGATGCACAGGGGGAGAGAGGGAGGGGGCGATGTATTGAGGTTTATATTTTTAAGTGATTTAATTGAAAGTCAAGTGGCCAGTGGGGCGTCAATTATTCGCAACAGGCTTTCAAAATCGATTTACGATCACACGTAAATAAAACTTCGGAAACAGAGCGCCGGGCAGCGCTGAGCCGCGCCGCGCTGCAGACCAATCGACTGCGTGGGGAATTTTAATTACTTTTGCTGACAGGATACAGATTATTGGTTTGGTCTTTATGAAATCGACTATAATTAGCCTCAAGGGGGTGCGAGTGTGAGGCGGGGCGTGTGTGGCCCTTTGCTGGAGGCACTTGAGTTGGAACTTTTTTTTTCTGGTAGGCTGGGTGGATGCTTTTGGACGTGTTTGGTGGTCGAACAAGGGTCGGGAGTTGAAATGGAGTCTCATGTTGCACAGAAATGACTGAAATCACGCCCAAAATCACACACATCCCCCCACAAAATCAAAAATTCCACGGCCATTCTCCCAAATCCCCGACGCATCCATTGTCACACAACACCTTCCAATTAACATAAGCTTCCTTCAGCCTCCCTCCGACTCCGAGCTGACTCTGAGCTGACGACGACGACCGGGACAAACAGATGGAATCATTTCTTCCGCCACCTAATTAGATCTCCTATCATCACCATCGCCGCCACCACCACCACCATCAGCAGCAGCAGCGGAGTCTCGCTCGGCATTCCCTCCACGTAGTGCCTACCTCCACAAATCCTCAAGCAAACCTCTCTCGCTCCCAATCAACCACCACCAGGGGGAAATCCTTCCGCCTCCCCCGTAAATAATTACGTGCGAAACCAATGAATCACGGAAGAAAGTCGTCAATAACTCGCGTATTTCACTTTTTTTCCTCTCCCCAAACCAAAGACCAACCCCAACCCCAAGCCGGAGCAGAGCAACAATCCCCGGCCTAGACGACCGAGTCGGCTTCTGTTTGAATATTCAAAATAATTGATATTAACACAACACAGAGCAGAACAGAAGTCCCTAATTAATTTCCTTCTTCCGACGAAGCAGGACCCCCTCCCCCCCACCCCCCTCAGCACACACGCATCCGTCCGTCTGTGCGGCTGTCCCGCCCGACAAACTGATTTATCAATTATTTCCCCCTCTCTCATGCTGTGTCCTTGTTTTTCTGTTCGTTTCAGTTGTGACCGAGGATCCAGAGTTCACCGATGTCATAGAGAACATCACCGTGCCGGCCGGGAGGAATGTCAAACTGGCGTGTTCTGTCAAAAATTTGGGCTCGTATAAGGTGAGTTCATTATTATCGCAGCCGGGACCCCGGTGACCCCAGCTGTTGTGTGTGTGTGATTATTTTTTTGTGTTATTAGTCAGGGGGCGGGGGTTGCCCCCCTCTCCACCCGTGTCATCATCGTAACAAGGCATTAATTAACCAATTTTGGCACAAGGGAACTTTGCCATGCAGCGCACGTCCTTATCTCCCGAGATGGAACGATCTGGTGCGTACAACATATCGTCCTCGTCCTCGTCCTCGTCCTCGTCTTCGCCTTCATCCTCACCTCATCCTCGCCTTCATCCTCATCCTCATCTCGTCCTCGCCATCATCCTCATTCCCATTCTCATCCCCAACTCCATCTTCATCTTCCACGACGACTGAGTCTGAGAAGGCGGCTGCCTCCGCATTCACGTGTGCGTCTATGTGTGTTTTTGCGTAGAGTTAATCTCGGTTGGCTTAGAGGCGACAACCTTTGCGGAATTACAAAATCTAGAGCAGGCTGCTCGGAGGATTTCCCTCCGAAGCCAGAGAGTTGTGTGTGTTCCTCGAGGCGGTTTCCTCAACTCGCACGCGCACACAGTCACGCACAGGATTCAAATTCCCATATGTGTGTGCGGCGGGGGGGAGGAGGGGGGGGTGGGTGAGATGAACATGCTGAACCACCTGGCGGGCACACACACACCCACCCACGGAGAATCAACAGAAGCTGAGCTGCTTGCAAAAAAAAAAGCCCAAAAACAACACAAAAATTGGAAGGAACAAGGCAGCAAGTCTTTTGGGCCGAAGAATGTAAACACACGGGAGCGGAGGCGGGGAAGTGAAAGATGAACGAGTGAAGGCGAGCGAGTGAAGACGAGCAAAGACAAGCGAAGACGAGCGAAGACGAGAAAAGACAAACAGGACACGCCAGCAAGCAGCATCATCGTCGCCGGGGGAACTGCATGTGCGGCGGACGGACACGGGACCCCAGGGACTCTTTGCCGAAGGATTAGCCAGACGGAGAGTTGATCTTTCGGTCAGTTTATGTACAACGATGAGGAAGAGTTGACGGATGGGGTTGAGAGATGCCTACTGGAAGGGACTTGATTAAGATGTTTGCTTCGTTGGCGAGGTGTGTTGGTTGCTTGCTGGGGAGTGGGCGTCAGCACACACCTGCTGCAGTCAATTTTGAGTGAACGGAGACTGCCCTACAGTGGGTGACTCTCCCTCCCACAGTCAAGGAAGTGTCAAGGAAGCGAACTATGCAACGGGGACACGACAAGACTCAATGGAAATGAGGTATTCTGGAGGAGAACAGTCGTTTTTGAGTGAAGGCAGTCCGTTTTGAGAGTATCAAAGGAGTGGACACCGTGTTTTAGAGCGGATTACTGTGGAAATTGACTGAGACTATCACGGAAAGTGACTGAGACTGCGACAAGACTAAAAGAAAATGAAGAACTCCAGAGCAAAACCCCCAACAAAACTAGAAAACTGAGGCAGCGAGAGGCACAGTCTACCAGAGGAACAGATCATGCGACGGGGATGCGACGAGGATGCGACGAGGATGCGACGAGGATGCGACGAGGATGCGACGAGCATGCGACGAGGATGCGACGAGGATGCGACGAGGATGCGACGAGGATGCGACGGGGATGCGACGAGGATGCGATGGGGATGCGACGGGGATACAACGAGGATGCGACGAGGATGGGATGAGGATGCAACGACGATGCGACGACCATGCGACGAGGATGCGACATGACTGAAGGAAAATGAGGTATTCTGGAAGAGAACAGCCGATTTTGAGCGAAGATGGTGACTGTGGAAGGGTGCGTGACGCTAGATTGTACGTGGAAGTCACAGTCACCGCCTTAAGGGAGCAGACCATGGACGGGGACGCGACACGACTGAGTGAAAATGGAGAACCCCCGACAAAACTCGAAAACCGAGGACACAGTCGACCGACCAGGAACAGACCATGCGACGGGGATGCGATGAGGATGCGACGAGGATGCAACGAGGATGCAACGAGGATGCGACGAGGATGCGACGAGGATGGGATGAGGATGCGACGAGGAAAATGGGGTATTCTGGAGGAGGACAGTCGACTTTAACCGAAGCCAGTGTGTGTGACGCACAATCTAGCGTCACGCACCCTTCCACAGTCATCGCCTTAAGGAAGCAGGCCATGCGACGGAAACGCGACAAGACTGAGTGAAAATGCAGCACTCCAGAGGAAGACCCCTAACAGAAATGGAGAAGCAAGGCAGCGGGAGACACAGTCAATCAAAGAAACGGAAGGAAAATGAGGCATTCCGGAGGAGAACTGTCAGTTTTGAGTGAAGGCGGTGACTGTGGAAGGGTGGGCATGATCAACGAAGCAGACCATGCGATGGAGGCACGACGAGCCTGAGTAAAAATGAGGTATTCCCGAGAAGAATCGTCACCAAAACTCGAAAACCAAAGCAATTCCCTTCGTTTTTCTTGGATTTCTGTTGAATTTCTGCTGATTTTCTGTTGACCCTAAGAAGGCAGCCTTGATTCAACTCCCTTTAGAGCGCTCAGAATGTGGCGCCAACGACTTAAGCCGCTTAAGCTCCATCCACCCTTGATGCCCACACGGCATCACTTGACCCTCTGCGGTCAACTGAGGTCTTCCTAAGCCTCCTCTGGTCCTTTCAGCGCAATCCTTTGCACGAAATCGTGTACAAATTGCCTACGAAAACCCTAATTCCCCCACACCCCCCGCCAGTCGCACAATGGAATTCAATTTAAAGATGCGCCGCTTCAGAAAAGTTCCCTCGACTGAAATTAATGACTCCTGGCCGCCATGTTGATTTGCCGCCCGCTTAACTGAGATACACCCCGATTGCCACCTCCGGGGGCGGGATGACAGTCACCTCCATCCCTCCCCCCCCTTCGAGGTGCTTGTCCCAAAAAATTGAGAAGGACGGGAGCAGAAGAGCAAAAAGGATTTCTTTGATGTCCTGTCCGATAAGCCTTCTCACCCATATCTCGTGTCTAATGCGACAAAGTCGTCGACGACGACAACGACGGCGATGGTGAAAATTCCTCTGGTTCCCCCGAAAATCCCCACGACACCCACGACACGACAGCCGCACAGATCTCGCCGGAGATCTCCTCGACTAGGAGCGCCACCAGCCAGCAGCATTCACGACAATAAAAGCAAAGCGAATGTCCTTTAAATGGTTAAGCGTTTCACTATCTCTTCCGGGACGATTTTTCTGTCACCAGCGACAGCCCTGGATGGCGGCGGCGGCGGCGGCGGCGGAAGAAAGAGGACTTCTTCGGGTGCCCTTTTTTTCCTTGAAATTAAACTTAAGTGGCGAGGCGAGGCAGAGGCTGGGGGGGTGGGGATGCATGCATCGAGGAGGAAGATTGAGGGTCTTAGGAAATTAATGTTCAACACTTTTTCACTGAATCCTTTTCGACGTCGAGCGGGGCGGGGCGGGCGGCGTGAATCTATAATATCACTTAGCTCAGGCGAAGCCTTTTCCTGCGTCTGTGTGGGTGAGTGTGCACCATGAATCGATTAGGGATTATATGGCGTGGCACGTAGTACATGACATGTGACTACTGCATGCCGAAGGACTCCATGTGTGCGGAGGTGGTGGATGGCGGGAGGATGGCTCTGGAATGTTGATGTTGTGTTTGACTTTTATTCATTTTGTCAACATGTCGTGTGTTGTTTTGGATGCCATCATCAATTCACTTGTCGGTTGCTCGCTGCTGTCGACATCCTCGACAACGACACCCTCTGACGAGGCGATGACAGTTGACGATACGGGAAAAGAACCAAGACAGAGGCAGAGGATAAGAGAAATGAGAGAAAGGATATGGGCCCAAATGGGGGGCGCGCGTGTTCCCATCGGACATCATTACCGGCGGCGTGCCGATGGGGGCCACGTTCAATTGGTGGCTGCTTCGTTTCACTGAAATCGAATTGTCGCCGCATTGTGTGACGATTTTGTCACTTTCTCTGCGCCGCAAATCACGTTTGCGCCACTCGACTGCTCGCAAAGGAACTCCAACGACGAAAGGGAGACAGCAGGGCAAAAAGAATGATGAGAGAGTGAGAGAGAGAGAGAGAGAGAGAATTTCCGGCACTCCCTGTGTGTCTGGTTGTGACGGATCCCTCGGCAGAGGGTAAACGGCTTTAATGAAATTAATTAGGCCAACCAGATGAGATTTTCATCGTCAGCATCCACCTTCATCCCCCATTTTGAGTCTCCCTCTCCTTCTCGCTCTCCACTCGGTATTGACACGGTGGTCGTCGACGTCCTTCGCGCTGTGTGCTGAAATTGTGTCCAACGGTGTAAGTTGACTTTTTCATCCGTGTAATTGGGAAATTATCCTTTTCTCCCCTTGCTCCTCCCCTGCCCTCCCCCTCACCCTCAGCCACCCCAGGAAGCCCACCATCCGTTGCATCGTGAAGAGGATAATTAAAGCTGTAAAACTGCGCTTAAATTTGACGACGGGCATCACGGGCATCATGGCATCACCATCAACACGGTCATCAGACTTATCCTCTGTCAGGACGCTAAAGGGACACGTTGACGACTTTAAAAAGAATCGCCCACCATCCTCCCACCATCCTCCCACCATCACCGTCATCCCGTGTGTACACAAGCCGGCTGCTGCATTAAACATTCACAAACAGGGGCAACGAGAAAAAAAATTCCATGAAAATCATCCCTAATTGGGTGGATTCCCATCTCTCGAAGTTCGTCTTTAATGCGGTCTCCGTGTCACGGGATCATGATTAACACGCGTGTGTCCCAGGGACGCGGAAGGGATGGAATTTTCTTATCCACACAATGCCACCGCCACCGCCATCGCCGCCGGTGGTTATCGGCGTTCAAAGTTTGAGAGCACATTTAATGCAAATATTTGACGGTAAATAGGAAACGCCATCGCTAATCAGGCAACCGGCTGGAGGACATGTTCGAGACGTGCTTACGCATTCGAAATCGCTGCCGAGTGGGTCTTTGAAATGCGCTCGAGGTGGATGCATGCCGGTGATGGGATTTTTATCGGGTGATTTTTTGGATTTTTGTGCGTTCATTACAGAGAGCTTTGAGGCCACGCGGATGGCGTGGAGGGTGTAGCAGATGCTGGGGAATTGGCTGAAGGTGATTTTCGGGGGCGGTTTGAGGGAGGGGGAAGTTTGAGGAAGTTCGATAAGATGTGAGTGATTGCTTGGGAGGTGGATGGGAGTTCAGAAAAGGCGACGGACTTACACTTTTAACGGATGTTTTGATGGACAGATATACTCTTTGACAACTCCTTCTGAAGGGTGGGCCATCTAGTGGTTGTTTTTTAAATCACACGCTACTTTGACACTGACATCTGTTTCCCGCTGGAAATCTTAACAGAAAGCCAGTACCATACCTCCGCTGAACGAAATGAGTTGCTTTACGCTTGAACAACGTTGGGAAATATTGGAAACTTATCTCCAAAGTGAGTGCTGCAGAACCCAAACTGTGCGTTTTTTGAAAATAAGTTTTGGCCGACATGAAGCACCCTCTGCGACTGCTGTACGCAAGTTTGTGCTTGTGAGACTGGTGGTCGACACTCACGGTCCCCGTCGTCGCACTGGTGCGCGCAGATGGGAATGTGGCTGCTGTGGCGGAGGGTTAGGTAGGAGCCCCTTGCGACTGGGTGGCTGTTCTTTGAGACCTACAGTTGGGTCCATTGTGCCCTGTGCTGTGGCCGAGAGTGTGAGACTCAATTCACGAACATCAACTCGCCATCGATCTCAGCGGCTCACCATTTCACGCACTAACCTGTGGAGAATTCTGCACAAAAATCTCGGACTATTTCCTTACTATTGAAGGCGCGCGCCCGTCCGCTTCGCAGTTTGGGCCTTAGAGCAGCTTTAAGTGGAACAAGATTTTGGGCGAAAAATCATCTTTTCTGACGAGGCGCACTTCCATCTCGGCGGCTGCGTTAACAGACAACCAAAAATTGCCACATCTGGAGCTCGGACAACCTGCAAGTTAGTGTCAAGAAGCAATGCACCCAGAGAGAGTGGCAATTTGGTGCGGATTGTGGAATGTTGGCCTCATTGAACCATTTTTCTTTGAAAATTACGCTGGGAACAATGTTTCGGTCAACGGTGGCCGTGACAGAGCCACGTTAACCGTCTTTTTTTCCACTGAAATTGAAGACATGGATTTGGACGACCTCTGGTTCATGAAGGATGGCTCGCCATGCTACACAGCCCATGCCACAATCGATCTTTTGTGCACCAAGTTCCCAAATCATGTTATCAGCCGTCTTGGCGATGTCAATTGGCCGCCTCGAAGCTGAGATTTGACCTCTTTTGACTGTTTTTTTGTGGGGAACCATGAAGGACCGATGTTATGCCAACAATACGGAAACGATTCAAGCACTTAAAGCCAATATAATCCAAGCAATCCATGAGCTACAGCCCGAAAACATCAACAAGGTCTTGGACAAAAGGGGTGGCAGAATGAGCTGCTGCGAATCCAGCCGAGGCAGCCACTTGAACGACGCTGTATTTCATAATTAATGGGAAGGTTTGCTCTAACTAATAAAGTGATGAAACATGGAAAAAGGTTTAATTTTGTTCATGTTATAGCATATTTAAAAATAAACTTGTATTTGGCCCACCCTTTGAAACAGATACCAAAAGTCAGGACAAAAGTCATTAGCCAAAGAAACTCTGAAGCCTAAAAGTGGTAATTTGAAATCAATCTTCACCGACCTTTGCCAGAAAAATTCATTCGTGGCTCCCGACTCAACGAACACACCCCTACGCCCAAGGGTAGCCAACCATTCGGGACAGAATCGAAATTCTCTCGTTACAGTCGAGGTCTAAACGTCAAACTGACAAGAATTGCCTAACAAGTAAGGTGTCGTTATCGTTGTTCTCTGATTCAATGAACACACCCCTACGCCCACAGCTATGCAACCATTCGGGATAAAAAACGTTTGGAATTTCTTTTGTGACAGTCGAGGTCAAAACGTCAAATTGCCTAACAATTAAGGTGTCGCCAAGGTGGTCCCCCGATTCTACGAACATACCCCAACGCCCAATGCTGTGAAACTATTCGGGACAAAATTCAATTCGATGACAGTTGAGGTTGAAACGTCAAATTAACAGAAGAATTACCTCACAATTAAAGTGCCGAAAACGTGATCCTCTGACTCCACGAACACTCCCATGTGCCCACGCGTAAGCAACAAAATCAAAATTCTCTCGTGACAGTCGACGTCAAAACGTCAAATTGACAAAAGAATTATCCCACGATTAAGATGCCGAAAACGTGGTCCTCTGTCTGTTCGTCACACCCCAACGCCCAAGGGTATGCAACCATACGGTAAATCGAATTCAGTTAAATGACAGTCGAGGTCCAAATGTCAAATTAATTACCACACAATTAAGGTGTCGGCATCGTTGTCCTCCGACTCTACAAACACACCCCTACGCCGAAAGCTATGCAACCATTCAGCATCAAATTCAATTTAATGACAGTTGAGGTCAAAAACGTCACAATTGACAAAAGAATTGCCTAACAATTAAGGTGTCGACGACGAAGACAGCACTGCGACACGAGAAAATCCCTAGAAATTGACTTCTCCTCGACCCTGACAGTTTGTTTGCGGTTTGTTTCTGACAGCAGCAGCAATATTTTCCTTTCTCTTGTGCCTTTCTCTGTCTCTCTCTCACTCACACACATTTTTCTTTCTTTGTCTTTCCAGGTGGCGTGGATGCATTTCGAACAATCAGCAATCCTCACCGTACACAATCATGTGATCACACGTAATCCACGCATCAGTGTGACACACGATAAGCACGACAAACATCGAACATGGTTCCTGCATATCAATAATGTCCAGGAGGAGGACCGGGGTCGTTATATGTGTCAAATTAATACAGTGACAGCAAAGACGCAGTACGGTTTTGTCAAAGTTGTCGGTAAGTTCACATGACAAGGCTGCAGGTTCCCTTCCCCTTCCCTGCTCTCTGTCCAATCACATATTGAAACATGTCCCTACCTTGGCTTGGCACTCATCTCCTTCCTCCCTCCCTCTCCCCTCTCTCTGAGGAGTGGATTGTCACATGAAAGATTTACCGAACACTAAAGTTAACGAGGGGTGATTAATGTTTCAAACGTACACACAATTGTTCACCCTGTGGACAGTTTTGCCGAAAAGTCCACCAAAACTGACGCAGACTTGACGAGGGGGGGATGAGGTCGTGGAGTGGCCAGCCAATAAGCTTGACCGTCTGTCGTCACGACTCGATTCGGCCGAAAAACTTTTCTAATAAAACCGATTACACACGTTTTATTCTTTGTTTACCAGTTTTTTTCTCTGCCTCTCCTCGCCTGTGCCACCCCTGGGTTTGCGGACAATATGGGGATTATCTATAAAATGGTTTAATATCCTCCCCCTCCGACCGACTGGCCTGGGTTGGGCGTCGTCGTCGTCGTCGCTGGCGTTGTCTGATTTGGCGATTACATCCCCCCGGTCGACACACTCAAAGAGGGGATGCCCAGAATGCCGGGCATGACAGGGATGACATTCGAATTAAATTGAAAGCGGTTTCCTGTCCTCACTTTGCTTTTGTCGTCCTTTTGTTTGGACCAGCGAGCTCTCTCTCTCTCTCTCGGAGGTTAGAGCTCCCTCCCGGTCTCACATGCGAAAGGATAACGTCGTCCTGATTATCTCATTTATTGTTGAAGTGTTGTCTGGTCCGGTTCTTTTTTCGCTGCAACCCCTCGGAATACATTAGCCATATTGAAATGCAGTTCCCGGAGTGGGGAGAGGAGGTCTGGGGATCCGGAGATTTGACGAAAGTTTTGTAATTTGTTGGCATTGTTGCCAAAACGAAGAGAAATGAACCGCTGCTCCTTGGAGGGTTTTAATTCGGGTGCATGAGCATTCGTGTTTTTCTAATTTGATGGAGGCCTGCTTCTCCCCCCCCCCCCACCCGTCTCTGTTCAGCTTGCGGAGCTCATTTGGCTGAGCGAAGCCGGTCAGGCGTGAAGGATGAACTGAATGGATGATGTGCCCTAAATGTCAAGTCAACCACGAGGGGGTGGGGGGAGGAGGACTTGAAAATTCACCTGAATGCTTGAGAAGGAGAAAGGGGATCCCGAACAGAAGGCAAGCAACAAACTTGAAGGAGGACAGGGAACCGGCGCAACAAACAAGCGACAAACTTGAAAGAGAACAGGGGCGCGCTTGATCAAATTGAGACCAAATTTCAACCAACAGACTCAACGGACTTGAAAAAATTCAGAAAAATTCAGCCAACAGGCTCCACGGGCTTCAACAAATTCAACCAACAGGCTCCAAGGGCTTCAAAAAATTCGGAAAAATTCAATCAACAGACTCCACGGCTTTCCAAAAATTTAGAAAAATTCAACCAACAGGCTCCACGGGCTTCAAAAAACTCAGAAAAACTCAACCAACAGGCTCCACAGGCTTCAAAAAATTCCAACAGACTCCACGGACTTGAAAAATTCAGAAAAATGCACCCGCTTCACTCGATCAGAGGCTGATGCAGTCGCTTGAACTTCAGATGCATTCCCTGCATCCACTCGAAAACCTTTGATCTCCACTCATCCGACTGACACACAGTTTTGTGTCCAAATCTGCTGCCTTCCTCGATTCACATGTCGCATCCGCAGCGTCGTGACGGTCACGATAAATTACTAAATCCCCCGTCAAATATTCTCCCATCCGACCATTAACCTATTCCCTCTCCCAGCTGCGATTTTTTCCTCTTCTCTCCTCCCTCCCTCTTCCCTCACATGACACGAAGTAACCGAGAAAAATTCAAAAAAAAAAGAAGAAAAATTTCCAAAAAAATCCCTGAAATCCAAGAGAGAAACAGATTTCGCAGAGATTCCCTCCGCAAAACTGACATTTCACTGTAAGCCATTGTGCGGGTCTCCGGCATGTCCAGTGTCCTCTTACATCCCACCAAAGCTGACCAAACCGACGGACCGGGACAAGGACAACGCACACACACCCGTTCAAAGTTTCAACGTGAAAGGATTTGCAAAGGACGACGGGAAAAGGAAAAGGGGAGGGGGGAAATGAAAAACAAAAACCCCCGTTGACCATATGCGACACCAAAAAAAAACAGCACTCCCCGGCTCAGCAGCACAGAAGTCAAACTGTTGCTGGTGTGGAAAAATACTCTCTGCCTTCTGGTATGCAAAACCCGTCAACTGACCCGGGAGCTGATACACCACGTCACCGGGAGTGTGTGGGGGCATCCTTCACGCCGTCGCCACCGCCGCTTAACATTTAACCAAACTTTAGTTCGAGGCGTCTAATAAATTGTGACAGCAGCGGTGCTCCGCCCGATGACCACCGTCATATTTTATCCCCCCCCCCCCTCGCCAAACAAAGCGAGGAAAAAAAAAATAAATAAGCAGGACACTCTCGGACACTCTCGGACACTCGGCAAAACTCGGGGACACACGGCATCCATCCGAAATGTGAAATTCAACGCTCGCGCTCGTTGGCAGCCTCTGTGCACGGAGCATGCCTTTCCGGTGTGCGTCGTTGGTCGCATAAACCATAACAAATGTGATTTGGGCCAGCACGCCTCGGAACAAAGCAGAGCAGCGCGCAAAAAAAATGACAACTAATGGCCAGAGAAACTTAATTTGATTGTGAATTCGTGATTTAGGAAACAATTTCCATCCCAGACACACACACACACACACGAGCGCGTCCTCCGTCGCTGTTCACGTCCTAGTCAGCGCGGTCATCCCCGTCGACAACATTCGTCGTCCGGTTTCCCTCGGAGGACGAGCGAAGAGCGACGAGCGACGCGCGTCCAACTAGGACCCTACTGCTTTATTGTCATCAGGATAATTGAATTTAATAAATTGCCTCATTATGCTGGAAACGGTATTATAAAGCCCCACACACACACACACATGCACCCGCTTGCAGCACACACGGCCGCGTCCATTCAGAGCGGCAGCAGGCAAGGATGCCAGGCATTCCCCATCGCCACCTCGCGCAGAGCAACGCACCCCGAGGTCACATTATGCAGAGAATTAAGTGCAGTTCCGGTGGGCGATGGGTGATGGGGGGAGGGGGGAGAGTCCGGACCAGCTTCGGCCGGAGGTGCATGCGGAAGGGCACTCGTAGGCTGATTTAATGAGATCCCTTTGTTTGTTTGTGTTGTAAACTGTTGTTCTTGCCCCAAAAAGGGGTGGGGTTGATTTTTTCACAATCAAAATGTTTTTTATTTTCCTGCGGGGGGAGGGGGGATGAAAAGTTTGCCGAACCGTCGAAAATATGGGTTATGTCGTCCTTTGTTTTGTCGCCGGTCGCCCGTGTTTCAACAGCAATAATGCCGTTACTGCCGAAAAGTTAGACAACCGAGTTTCGGAGGAGTTTTTAGTGGAGTTCCAATGCACTGCTGGTCGCTGGTGATGATGGAGATGGCGATGTCTTGGGTGCGGCGGAGAAATCCTTTTGTGAAAAATGAATGCGTCACAGGGAGGACTTCGAAATGGGATTTCCGGTTTATCTCGTTGAGGTGGTGCGCTTCGCCAAACGCCAGACGAGATAAATCGGTTTTTTGAACTTTAAAGGTCCCGCCGAAGGAGTGCCTGTGAGGAGAGGGGATGGATTTTGGACGAATTTTTGGACGAGAGAGGACGCGATGAGATGTGCAGTGGACACGTCTGAATGGTGGAGTGGAGTGGGGAGATGGTGGAGGGAATGGATGAGATTTAAATCAGATTTGTTGTCCCATGACAACGGATGGAGGGGAATAGACAAATGTCTTGAAAGGGTTTTCTGCTTCTTCTTCGTCCTTTCCTTTTTCTTCTTCAACTTCTTCTTGTTCTTCTTCCTCCTCCTCTTCTTCTTCTTCTCCTTTTTCTCCTTCCTCCTCTTCTCCTTCTTCCTCCTCCTCTTCTTCTTCTGCTTCCTCCTCTTCTCCTTCTTCTTCTTCGTCTTCTCCTCTTTCCTCCTCTTTTTATTCTTCTCCATCTTCTTTTTTCTCCTCTTCTTCTTCTTCTTCCTCGTCCTCGTCTTCTCCTTCTTCTTCACCTTCTTTCTTCTATTCCTCTTCTTCTTCGTCCTCTTCTTATTTCTTGTTTTCATCTTCTTCTTCTTCCTCTTCCTCCTCCTCTTTTTCTTTTTCTCCTTCCTCCTCTTCTCCTTCTTCCTCCTCCTCTTCTCCTTCTTCTTCTTCCTCGTCTTCTCCTCTTTCCTCCGCGTCTTCTTCTGCTCCTCCTTCTTCCTCCTCGTCTTCTTCTTGCCCCCCTTCTCCTTCTTCTTCTTTCTTCGTCCTCTTCTTGTTCCTCTTCTTCTTCTTCTCTGCTTCCTCCTTTTCTTCTTCTTCTTCTTCTTCGTCTTCTCCTCCTTCCTCCTCTTCTTTTTTTACCTCACCTTCTTCGTCTTCCTCCTCTTCTTCTCCTTCTTATTTTTCCTCTTCTTCTTCTCGTTCTTCTTCCTTATATTCTTCTTCTTCTTAGTCCTCTTCTTCTTCTCCTTTTTTTTCTTCTTCTCCTTCTTCGTGCACTTCTTGTTCCTCGTCTTCTTCTTCCTTCTTCTCTTATTCGTCTTTGCTTCTTCTTCTTGCTCCTCTTCCCCCTCTTCTCCTTCTCTTCTTCCTCCTCTTCTTATCCTTCTTCTTCTTCTTCCTCTTCTTCCTCTCCTCCTTCTTATTGTTCTTCTTTCTCCTCTTCTTCTGCTCCTTCTTCTTGTTCTTTCTCTCCTTCTTCTTCTTCGTCCTCCTCTTCTACTTTTTCCTCCTCTCCTTCTTCTCAGATTCCTTCTTGTGGCGCCAGCCCAGACTCCAGTCCGGGGTAAATCTGGGCGTCAACCAACAAGGCTGTCCTTGATCGGGCACGATCTTTAGCCAGCTGCGTCCAATTCCGCACTCCAAGTGGGCTGAGGTCCTTCTCCGCTTGTGTGCGCCACCTCAGACGTCAGCATCCTCTGCTCCGTTGCCAGAGTCGAGAGATTCTCCTGACCAGAGCCAAGTCGTCCATGCTCTCTACAAGGCCTGGCTTACTTAGGCGTTGGATCTCCACCTCCGACGTTGTCCCAACTGCAATGGAACCAAAATGTTGGTCTACCTGAGCTGTGACTGTAATTCGCTGAGGCACTCAAAGGCCTACACTTCAAACGTTGCCACAAACAAAAGACCCTGAGGTTGTCGCTGCACCTGTCAACCATCAATGACGTCCACCAAACCACAGAGCCCGACCGAATATTCGGCTTCGATTTCGGACGAAACACTGGCCATCTGTCGGACTCTACACACCACACCCCTCTCTCTCCCCCCTCCCATCAACCTCTAGACAATTAACAGTCGACGCAACATTTCACCTTCACGACCCCTTATCAAGAGACAAGCCACTTTAGTGGTCCTCGCCACAATAAACCATCGGTGACACACCAAAGAGCCACTTTGTGTAAATCCACAACAGATATCAGATAAGACCGCCTGCCAGTCTCATCCCGTCGCAACCACACCACCACCGCAGCAACCATCTCCGTCTGCAATCGATTCGCACACACGTTTATCCTCGAAAGTACCACATTTAGGGCTCTTGACTGCCGATCTTATCGCTATCGTTGAACAGCAATCGTCTCGGTTTATCCTCGCAAGACCGCCATTCCCCGAGATCATGGCCATTTAATGGCGAATCGATGACACTACTCGATAACCAATCATCCCCCTCCGCCCCTGGTGACTGCGAGTGTGTACGGTCGAGATTGCAAATGGCTGCCAGTCAGTTGTCGTGGGTTAACTGCCAATCGCCCACATCAAAAATTGCAAACACATATTTTCCGGGGAGTCGCGCCGGCAGCTGAGTGTAATAAGAAGGGACATCACAAAACTACCGTTATCATTTAATTCCACCCAAAAACTCAAGTTTTATGTCGTCGTCGTCGTCGTTCTCCTCCTCCTCCTCGCGCCGATGACTTGACACATTACCCCAGACGAGAGTGGAGATGGACAAATGGAAACTTCTTTGACACTTTCTTAACTTTGTCCCGTTTAATTAGGGACTACATGGCTACAGTCCTCCCCCCCTCCCCCCACTCCAGTGACTGCTGCATCATCAGCAGCAGGACCTGGTCAAGAGATGATGTCCTCCTCGTTGTCTCCCATCGTAGATGAGTTGTAATGTCTAAGGACATCAGGAGAGCGTTAATAAAATGTAACGGTCGGAGGCAACATATTGTCAGGACACAGCCGCAATCATCTCCCACTCCCCCTCTCGTCGTCGTCGTTGTTATCCTTTTTGTTGTGCACACGGTCTCGGGATAACTTTTGATTATAATCGAGAGCAGAATAACAAATGAGCCCCCGACACAGTCAGGACTGTCAGGAGGACTCTCCTTCGATATCTGTCGACGGCTGGGTGCTGCAAAAGATGTTGCAACCGACTCCCAAAGGGTTGCAACCGCCAGCACCCCCCCCCCCCCCCCTGCGAGAGCGTCATCCCTTTTGCAAGTTAAATTCGAGAGCTGACGGCAGGGAGGACTGTGATGTGAATCAAAGGAAGCAAATCTAAAAATTCCTTCGAGTGGAATTCGTCCTTTTTTTGTACCCTCGCTTTCATATGTCTCTTCTCGGGACACATCCATGTGCAGAGCTGTGAGCTGTGAGCTGTGAGCTGGTGGCAGAGGAAGCAGAGTGAACATGGACATTGCAACGAATTGGTTTCGGGGAATATCAAAAAATTTGATTTGCGGATGTCTTGTGTTTGCAATCATTTCAGATACGGATATGTTATCATCTTTGAAGTTGAGGAAGACACCCGTCCTCTCCCCCCTACACTCCCTCCGGCAGGAGTTACTTAAGAGAAACGAAGTCACTTACAGTGGCTGGGATGCAATGGATCAGAAGAAGATTGGTAGCGAATTTGTGGAAGTTCTTTAAATGAATTGCGGAAGCCGTTCTGGCTGAGCTGTCAAAGGGGAACCCAACAGCCAGCTGGCGAAGGATTGAGGAACGATCTGTGATGCAAGTCGATTGGGGAGATTATTTCGGGGCAGACACTGAGGCCAGAGTTGATGATGATGTTTGCAACTAAGCGGGACGCCCTGTGAACTCAGACGGGAGATTAAAAGCATTCCAACTTGAATCTGTTTGGAAAGGAGGGGGTTTCTTAAGCCGGGTTCTTTTCGGGGCTCAGGATGCGCTCCGATGCTGGTTTCTTTCGAGGGCTAATGATGCCTTTTCATCGTCACCTGTTGGCAACGTTGGAACAGCCCTAGAAACAGAGAGAGAGAGAGATCCTCCTTGAAGAAGAGAAAACGAAGAAATACGACCTGATTCACTTGGAGGTTACAATTTGAATCAACAACTTCTGGAGATTTTTTAAAGGGAATGGGGTGAAATTTTTGTAGTTTTCCATCATCTCCGTTGTTGTTTTTCTGCAAAGTCTAACAAGAACAGGTTCTCTCAGGCAGGAGAATAGTAAAAAATACCTAACGACACTTCTTGAGGGCTAGGACGTGATTCAGTTAGAGGTTACAAATTAAATCAACACTTTTTGGAGATTTTTTGGAGGGAATTCGTTGAAAATTTTGCAGTTTTTCCATCATCAATGCTGTTGTTTTTCTGTGAAGTATAACAAGGACTCTCAGAGCCTAGGTTCTCTCAGGCGGAAGAACAGTAAAAAGTTCCCAACTACATAGCTCCCAAGACGTGATTCACTTAGAGGTCACAATTTGAATCAATCCCACTCCGGGTTTTACTGAAGGGAATTAGTTGAAATTTTTTCAGTTTTTCATTCATCAGTGTTGTTGTTTTTTCGTGATGTCTAAAAAAGGAACTGAGAGTGTACCCGCAAAAGAAGATCAAGCGATTCCCAACGACATAGATCTCCAGACGTGATTCACTTAGAGATTACATTTTGAATCAATCACTTTTCTGAGATTTTTTAAGGAAATAAGTTGAAATTTTGAGAGTTTTGGCATCGTCTTATGTAGTCGTTTTTCCCTAATGTCTAACAAAAAAAATTTGAAGTGCATATCCCCTCATGGGGGAGAAGAGTAACGCTGTACATAGTTTTCAAGCAGAATTGCTCGAGACAAGAAGTAAACAATTGTTCTTCTGACTGCTCCCCCCCCCCCCCCCCTCCACACACACTGTTCCAAATTCAAAAAATATCAAAAAACCAAAAAGTTTCCAAAAACTTACCAAAAAATACCAAAAGTTGCCAAAAAATTACCAAAAATCATCAAAAATTACCAGAAACTTCTCAAAAATCACCAAACATTTTTACAATTGACCAAAAAATGATCAAAAACTGACCAAAAACTGTCGAAAACTACCACAAAATTACTTAAAAATTAAAAAAAATTACTAAGATTTATCAAAAATGACCAATAAATGTCCAAAAGTCACAAAAAATACCCAAAAACATCAAAAAATTATCAGAAATCTTCAAAAGTTACCAACATCTTTCACAAAATTTCATAAAAATCACCAAAGAATGACCAGAAAATTACCAAAAATTTCCAAGAGCTATCAATAATTGCCAAAAATTTATCAGAAATTACCAAGACACTACTTAAAATTACCAAAAATGATTAAAGAATAACAAAAACTATGAAAAAATCACCTAAAACTATCAAAAATTACCAAAAAGTCACAATTCATCTATCAAAACTTATCAAAAATTATCAAAAGATTGCCAAAAAATGTCAAAAACTACCAAAACTTACCAAAAAATTACCCAAAGTTTAAAAAAATACCAAAAAATAGTCAACAATCTTCAAAAATCATCAACGTTTCAAACGTTTCCAGAAATTATTAAAAATTATCAAAAATTTACAAAAAATTACCAAGAGTTGCCAAGAATTAACAAAAATTATCAAGAATTCTCAAAAACTTACCAAAAATTACCGAAAAATTACCAAAAACTACCGAAATTTACAAAAATTCATCAGATTTACAAAAATTCATCAAAAAATATTTTAAAAATACCAGAATTTATCAAAAAATTACAAAAAACTACCAAAAAGTTACCAAGAATTATCAAAAATTAAGAAACATTTTCAAATATTACGAAAATTTATTATAAATGGTCAAAAACTTATCAGAAAAATACCAAGAAATATCAAATAATAACCAGAATTTACAAAAACTACCAAAAACTACGAAAAAATTGATCGACGATTTCCAATAAATCTCAACATTTTCAAAAATTGTCAAAATTATTACCAAAAATTACCAAAAATTCCAAGAAATTCCGACCCAGTCCAAGATACTCATCAAAGACAACAACCACATCACAAAAGAAAACACCTCCCAAGAGGACGTTCATACACGTTAGCAGTCGATTTCCCAAATTCCCCCCCCCCCTCTCTGAGAGGTCCTCTTCGGCAAGCCTTGTGCTTGACATGGTTGGCTTTGCCTTTTTGATTAATCATAACTTGACTCATAAATCCATCTCTCTCGTCCTGTGGTGCTAAACTTCAGAAACTAATCCAATTTGAGATGCCCCCCGAAGAAGGACTCTCCCTTCTGCACCCGTCTCCCTTACCGCTTATTCACAAAAGAACTTGTGTCTGTTTGGTTATTGCAGTGCCCCCCAACATCGATGACACACTGACGTCGAGCGACATCATTGTCCGTGAGGGCGACAATGTGACCCTTCGATGCAAGGCAAAGGGCAGCCCGGAGCCAACAATCAAATGGAAGCGAGACGATGGCAACAAAATTGTTATAAACAAAACCATGGAAGGTAAGTGGCCAGAAATTTAATTTAAAACCAATACAAGCACACTCTCCTCCCCTGCAGTAACTGACATCGAAGTTATGTCGTTGGAGCTGGAGCGCATCTCCCGGCTGCACATGGGCGCATACCTGTGCATTGCGTCCAACGGCGTGCCACCCTCCGTATCGAAGAGGATCAAAGTCAGTGTGGACTGTAAGTTATCGTTTCGACAGGAAAAATCAGCCCTTAACTCTGGGGGAAAATCCAATATCCAATCATTGTTGCAGAGCCTCTGCGCCTCAGCATGCCCGAGTCTAATCGAATTTCCCTCTTCCACAGTCTCGCCCATGGTCTCGATCCCGCACCAGCTGGTGGGGGTGCCATTGAACTTCAACGTAACGCTGGAATGCTTCATCGAGGCCAATCCGACGTCGCTCAATTACTGGACCCGGGACGATGACCAGATGATCACAGAGTCGGCCAAGTACAAGTAAGTGCATGCACGCTGCATCGAATTGCGCCTAATCAAACCCCACCTCCCCCTTCCCCTTCTCTCTCTCTTGCAGGACCGAAACCATACCAGGCTCGCCGTCATACAAGGCCACCATGCGGCTCACAATAACGAACCTGCAACTGAGCGATATCGGCAGCTATAAGTGCGTCGCCAAAAATCCTCGCGGCGAAATGGATGGCTCCATTAAACTCTACCGTAAGTGTCACATTAAAACATTTTGCCACCTCCCCGGCTACGGGATACCCTTTGTAGTCGTGCAGCCCGTCCCATCGTCGGCATCGATTCGATGGGGATCGGGTGCTCGGTTTGGGTTTCATTGTTCGGGGCTTCTGTTGCACTGCCGGCGCGCGGTGGGTGCGGAGCTAGCTTTTGTAACGTCAAACTGTTATTTATAAATATTTATACCGCTGCGGCGATGACAATTTAAATGTGTTTTGCTGGCGTTTAGGGAGGAGCTGCAGTTTCCCGCGAGGGGCTTAAGCGGTTAGCTGAGTTTTTAGGTGATAAATAAACGTTTTCAGCGGGATTTTAACGAGATAATTAGGTGTTTCAGGGGTTTTGAGGGTTTTTTGTTTTTCTGGCGGAGGGGGTTGGGGGTTAATTAAGCGAGTGGAGTGGAGTTGTCATAAATTTGAAGCTGATTTACATGATTCAGCCAAAGGGACGACACGATGGATGTGATTGAAGAGTGATTTTTCCCCAGAGGATTGGCAGCAAACAGGTCGTCCAGGGGAAGGTCTCTAAAGCGACGACGGGTGGGATTAGGTTTGCTGAGGGAGCGTGGTGATTTGACACCGAATTGGGCAACAGTTTGGAGAGGGTTTCATGCAGCTGCGCCGTGGATTTTGATTCAGTTTCAGACGTGAATTTTGATTCAGTTTTCAGCTTCTAAGCAACGTTTGTCTCTGTCTCTGGCTCTAGTCCCCAAACTCGACGATCCACTGTCGTTGCCGAAATGGATGTGCAGATGACGGTGTCAGACTGGTGGTGACTAGCATCGTTACCGGACTAAGGCTGGCAGTGCTGACGACATCGCTCGACTGGTAGTGGCCGGTATCCCAGCAGGTCTGAGGCAGTGCTGAAGACATCGCTAGATTGGTGATGCCCGGTATCGTTGCCAGACTGAGACTGCCAATGCTGATGACATCGCTGGACTGGGGGTGGCCGGTAATTTTTTTTTCGGAGGTTTTTTGAAACCCTGCCTGAGCACTCAGACTCAAAACTGATCCGCTGTACTGTCAGGTAGCAACCTACTCCAGTGCCCTTAATTTGATCCCAACGGAAAATGGTGACCGGATTCGAGCCTGGGACCCCTCTAACTTGGGGCAGGCACTCAACAAACTGCGCCATCCAGTCGTATTGGTGAACGGTATGGTTGCCGGTGGTATGCTGTGGTTGACGGTGCCAGACTGGTGGTGGTCGGTATCGTTGCCAGACTGAGGCTGGCAGTGCTGACGACATCGCTTGACTGGTGGTGGACGATATATCTGCCGGTTTGAGGCTGGCAATGTTGATGACATAGCTGGAATGGTGGTGGCCCGTATGCTTGCCGATGCTGTCGACACATCGACTTCAGCGGTATCAAATTCCGTGACGGCGGAGTGGGCTATTTGTAGGCTTCGTCTTTCAAAGACTTGGGGGCGCTTGGAGCACACGCCTCAAAACTGACACTTCTTAAACAATCTGCCCTCTCATTGCAGCAGTCTAGGTGCACGATGTGAGGCCCAGGTCCACCCCAGACTGTAGCTCCCGAAGAAGAAGGTGCACGATGGCGACGATGAAGAGGAGGAGCCAGCCATTGTAGTCGCTTCCGCCTTCTCAAAACCTGCTGCAGTTTGGTATCCCACTTAGTCCTTCCGTCACTTTACTTTGTGGTCCCCACGGAGCTGCATTCAACTAAAGCCTGCCGCTGGCCACTCTGTTGTCGACTTGTGGCCGACCGATCTTGTCTGCTGTCAACTGCTGCAACAGACGTGGGGTCATTGTTAATCCAAGACCAATCTCGTCTGCTATCTGCTCTTGGCACAGACTTGGGCTCACTGTCATTCCAAGACTGATCCTGTCTGCTGTCTACTCTTGCCACAGACTTGGGCTCACTGTCATTCCAAAAGCGATCTTGTCTGCTGTCTTCTGTTGCTTCTCGGAGTTGAATCTGCCATCTGCAATCACTTCCCCCAGCCAATGTCCCCGTCCTCCTCCTCCTCCTCCTCCCCCTCAATCACTCATCATAACACTTAATCTCAATTTTGGTGACATCACCCCCCACCCCGCTTGCGTCTTCACAAATCGCTTTTCCAAATCTCTGTCACCTAAATGTCACGGCATTTACATACCCCAGACCAATTTCAGTGAATCAACACCCAAATTGGCAGCAAATCATAATTTTACAGTCCATCAGCTCCCCGGGTGCTGGCGGCTCAGCCCACACAGCCGCCCCCTCCCCCTCATTGATCCCAAATAAACCGAAATAAACCCAAATAAACTCCCGACTAAAAAGTGTCGAAATCCCGGCAAATAGATAAATCTTCCTCACACCCAATTGCTTCCGAGTCGACGACTCCTCCCCGGCACTCGGTGTATCCTCGGCTTGGTGCTCGTCTCTCTCTCGGTTTTTTTTTTTTTGCTGTTTGTTCTGTTTACCACCGAAGCGGTGTCCTTCCACCAGCATGACGATGGGCGGTGGTGTCAATTGTGGTAAAGTACCGATGGATACACCTCTCCACCGCCGCCGCCGGTCGACACACCCGGCTGGGTGATGAAGTGGCGAGGAGTCTGGCCGGGAGGGCCAATTTTAGTGCCACTTCCTCAGTGACTGTGTGTGCCTGTGTGTGTGTGTATACGTGTGTGTGCAATGAAAGTTCAATGAGTTCCTTTGTCGATATTTATCTCTGCGCTCTCAATAGAGCCTTTTTCATTCGGCGACCACTTCGATGTTGATTCCTTTTCTCGTTCATCGCCATCGCCATCGGCATCGGCATCGGCTTCTGGCCGCCTTAAGCCTCTGGTCCACTGCCCGTGGTGGTGATGGTGGATTATTGACGACAATTTGTGGTAATTTATGGGCTTTTTGTGGCCTTAGCGACGATTTTAACTTTTCCAAGGCGTTCTCGGCCACAGTCGAGTGAATGACTTTTGTCGAGGTTCTTTTTTGGAGATTTTTTTGGATTATTTTCTTCACACCCGCTTCGTGACCATCGTCGGACCTGGGAAATACGTTTTTATCCTTTTTGTCATGTGTGGCGATGAGGGGGAGGGGAGGGAGGGGTGAGCTGTAATGAGGATATTGTCCTGCGAGGCAATTTGTTGTGATGTTGTGGGGCGAACAAAGGATGCTCTCGTAAGAGGCTTTTAGACTGGTAAGCAATTTTTCAATTACCCGCCGCTGGTGGTGGTGGTGGTCTTGGCTGAGGGTGGCAACTGACGGAGGTGGTGTTAATTGCATTCAGCGGTCAAGGTCGAATGTTTGATTGGAAGTGGGTGGAAGGAGAAGTCAGAGAATGTGACTTAAAGAGGAACGCTGATGCCAATTGACAACCAAATTCACTTAAATTCCCTAAACTAACCCAATTTCGGACGTTTCTTTTTGTTTCTTTTTTCAGATTCTCCAGCCCCTACAACACCACCACCCCCAACGACGACAACCTCCAGACGAACGACGACAACAACAACGAAGTTTGGTTTCATCACACCGAGTTACGGTGAGCTGCCAACGAACTCGATAGTTGTCTTCGACAAGAGTAAGCACACCCACTCCCCTTAGCTGTACTCGCCCCCTTTCTCCATCACCCTCCCCCTAACACTCTTTCTCTCTCTCTCTTCTCTTTTCTCTTCTCTCTTTCTCAGCAGGTTCCAAGTATCAATCAAACCTCAACGAGATCGACAAATCCGAACAGAAGCTCGCCGGTGACAGTCCCAAGGGTTACGACTGGTCCAAGGACAAGAACTCAGCGACGCGACCGCTCAACACAGGCTGGTGCGGCTGCTTGATCCTGCATGCATCAATCCTATCATTAGTCATCCGAAATCTTGGAAGTTTTTGTAGCCACTCCATCAACTAACCGCACGCCCGCAACCAAAGGTATTTCAAAAGCTCTAGCAATTTGTTCGAGAACAAGCGACGACGACAAGCATACAACAGTTATTTATAGATACACACACACACACACGTATATAGACACAGCCTGTTCAATATGAAAAACCGAGCACACAGCCATAGACACACAGACAGGAGCAGAGACACTACGAGGGTTAAGGAATCATTAAGTTACAAGCAAAATGCCTAAAGAATGTATTTATGTATAAGGAAAGTAAATATATATACATATAGGATTTATATATATACAAGACATACTGTAGAATATTTTATACCAATGTTGCAAGATGTTATGTAAATAAATTGAAAAAAAAAATTAAACAAAAAACAAAACGTTTAAACAAATTAAGCGAAGTAAGTGAAACTTATGTTGATGATGAGTGTGCGCAAATAGTTTTCTGAGAGGGGGAGGAGAAGGTGCTGATGAGAGGGGGGGAGGGGTGAGCAGTGCTCTGACAGAGGAGAAGGGTCTAGATGTGAAGACACAGAGACGGACACCGAGTCCGTCATTTATACACCATCGGACAAAAATGTTCTAAAATGAAGTTCCATTGAATGTTAAACTAAATTAAATAGAATGAATGCCAAGAGGGTCAAGACAGTCATCCAAAAGAATTAATTGCTACTTAAAATAGATTTTTAGAATTTTTATTGTAGTTCCTTGAAAAGTTGCAAATGTTTTGTCGCGCACCAGTTAGAGGTTACATTTACAAATCTACGTAGATCACTCAATTCTTTGATATGATTTTAAAAATTTTTTATTTTTGTGTACTTCAAATACAGCCGTTTCAGAATATGTATAGATCGCTATGCTTTTGCAAAAACAAACTTCAATAAATTTGAAGAAATTGCTTGGTATCACTTCTGGTCGCAAATGCTTTGTCTGATGCTGTATGTGTCATCCAGCTCAACCAAAGAACCAAACCTTTGACTACGTCAATATTTGAGCTGACCCTGATAATGTTCAATCTACGTCTCCTGTTGTGTGGCGAGTCCTTCGTCTTGCTGCCATTTGCCATCTATTTAGACTCATTTCATTTTCATTCTAGCAAGCACCCTTTCAACATCTTGCTATATTTGCCATTTCCCGGTTGCTTCTACAAACTACCCTATGAATTTCAAGTCCTTTTGCTGATGAGATGAATCCAGCAACATACTCCAAATTAATTCCTAAGAATGCCGTGCGGGAAACACATGAAAACTCCACCAGTTCTCACTGCTTTTGTGCCAAAAGAAGGCATCACAAACATCGCCTTCAAACCACCAACCGCGCCACTCCTGTTACAAAATCTCCCCACATTATGCTTCTCCAATCAATATCCTATTCATCCCCATATCCCCTATCCTTCAATTCGTTCTGAATATCGAGAAAATCGTTTCACAAAACATCATGTCCAAGATCATGCATTTCATGTGACAAAGTAGGACCCTCCCAACTTTGCTTCAAAATACGGAACCAGGGCACTCCCGTTGCCTCATTTCGCATCTACATTCAATTTTCTATCGATCCTGATAGCCCACATCTTTCAGTTCGTCCTAGATCCTGAGAAAATCGTTTCACAAAGCAGCATGTCGATAAATTTCATGCGAAAAAATGGAGTCTTCCAAACTTTGCTCCCAACCACGGCACCCCCGTTACAAAATTATACCTCATTTCACATCTACGTTCAATTTCCTTTCCACTCTGATACTCCACATCCTTCAATTCGTCCTAATTATCAATAAAATTGATTCAGAAAACATCATGTCACCCAAGATCATTCCTTGAAAGAGGATATCACAAAAGTCGCTTCTAAATGATCAACCAAGTCACTCCCCCTACAAAATTTTGCCTCTATTCGCTTCTCCATTGAATTCCCCATTCATCCTGGTATCCCACAATCCTCTACTGGTCCTAAACTCCAAGAAAATCGTTTCAGAAAACATCATGTCTTCCAAGATCAAGCATTTCATGCGAAAAAGTAGGACCCTCCGAAATTTGCTTCCAAATACCGAACCAGGGCACTACCGTTACAAATTTTTGCCTCATTTCGCATCTACACTCAATTTCCTTTCCATCTTGATACCCCGCATCATTCAATTCGTGCTAGATCCTGAGAAATTCGTTTCACAAAACCGTGCAGTCATCAGATGCAATTCGACGAAACTTCGTTCATTTTCGGCAAAAAATGGCGACTCACTTGTGTTGTCTCTTGACTGCATTTTTTCGTGTGGCACATGCCATTTTTTCAAAATTCGATTTTCTGCGTGTTTTGACCGAAATGTTGGATCAAATGGATGGAATTGAGTGTGGAAATGGGAAATGCAGTCAATTCGATCCAAAATTTCGTTGGAAATGCAGGGAAATTTGAGAAAAATGAATGACCTGGGGTTGAACAGTGGCCTACAAATTGAGGGAATTATTTAGGAAAGGTTTTTTGATGTTTGGTGAGAGGAAATCAAACATGGAAATGTTGTTGAACATGCATTTGGAGTATGTTTTGATTAGAAACCAAGGAAATGTCCCTTCAAACGAATTTTTTCTGACAAAGACTCTGGTAGTTAGCCAGACCAACCGAAAGTTCACCGAGGGAGAGCTGAGAAGCTAGGCCCAGGTCCACCTCGGACTGTAGTATTATGTATTATTATTATTATAACCGAAAGTTCACTGCAATTTTCATCATTTTGTGATCCAAAATCCCCTGATGTCATATCGAAAATGACATCTGTCAGTTTGACCACCAGCAAACGGCTTAAATTCAAGCAAGCAATTCTCAGATTCCCTACAGAAAACCAAAGTGGGGCTAAAATGAAGGTCAAACAGAAAATGACGCAAGTGGAAACTTTTTAGTTTCCCCCTCCCCAAAAGAACATGAAAAACAACTCGTCAAATTCAACGAAAACAAGGTGAAGGACAAGGACACCGCCTCCCTTTCACCCCCTCCCTCAAAACTAAAGACTCACCCCCGTTCGAAGAACTTGTAGATTTGATGAAAAAAAAAATGAAAGAAATGCAAAAATTAAAATAAAATATCAAATAATTATGTAAATTGTTAAAAAAAAAAGATAAAATTTTATGTTTAAGCCAAGCAAAAGATAAGTAAAATAAAAATTATATATGTACATCAATGTAGCTAATCGAATCTAACCTTATAACTGTACACAGAATGAGAACTCGCACGTTAACCTAAGAATTCAAAGAAAAAAAGAAACCCCAAGACACTCTAGCAGTCACCCAGCAGCATACCTTCAGCAATAGATAGACGGACTATACACGAATTTCATTGTACTTGTAAAAATAAATCAAAAAAATGTATTTAAAGTTTATCCTTACACGTGGAGACAGACACACACAGACGCAGAGGGAGAAGCACTTAAACTAAACCCCAAAATTCACTTCTGACACGAGTCCTGTTGACCGGAAAAAGGGACACACTCGGGCGTAGGTGTGAGGCAACAGGTTCAGACAAAGGTTCTTGTTTTGTTTTAGGAAACCAAGATGAATTTGTAAAAAATAAGAAAAATGTATAAAATTAAAGGGAAATATAAGTAATTTAACACAGATACACGGACACACACACTAGCCAGTGACACAACGCAGAGAATGTAATAAAATGCAGAGAAACAAAAGAGAAAACAAGTGAAATAAATTTATTAAGAAAAAAGGACGAAGTTGGTGTTTTTTTTCCCCTAATTTTTCAACAGGATCCTTTGTTCTCCACGTCGACCAATTCACAGGAAGCTTGGGATCAGTTCGAGATGCAATCTGTGATCAGCATGATCGATCAGTGATCATCATGATCGTCATGCGATCAGTCCTCGATCATCTTCAACTAAAGTCGCATTCATTCAGAAATCCAGTCAATTTCTTAGCCAGAGGAGTGGAAAGGGAAATTCCAACGACTCGCGTTTAAAGAGAGGTCCAGTCAACCTCTAAAAAGCAGAAAAATTCTGAGAAACTGCTGGTACCTCTGATGGTTTGGAAACTCTTCCAAGAAACTCCCGCTCAATCCTTTGCTCACTCGCCTTTTGGCAAATTCCGGAACTCCCCCAGGAATTCAGTGAATTCCCACTGAATACTCCCCCTCAAACCTTCACACGCCGCTTGTGTTCTTGCGGCCAATGAATGCTTCGTCCTCTCCAACTGGTGAGTGTGCACACTCGAGCACACCGCTGGAGCGGATATTTAAATTCGCTTCCAATTAAGTCAGTCTGGAGTGTCCTCACACTCGTTAACAGACACAAAGAGCGGAACTTGGTTGTTGGCACTCATCTCTAATGGAATTCACCTTGAATCGACGAACCCGTGCGCGCCCCAACGATCTCCTCCAGGCGAAGCCACTGAACTTGACCCGCTTCCGTGGGACTCTCCCGCGCACTTAAAGTATCTATTAAACCATTCTCTCCCTACACCGCACCGCACGCCCGAATGGAGCGACTGGGCCCCGCTGCAACGAAGGGGACAAGTCCCACTCTTCCGGGGAGCAGATGTTTGCTTCTGTAAATATGAATGCATGGTCCGCGGATGAGGAGCGCTGGAAAATGTTCTTTAGAACTCTCGAAGGAATAACCCTTGGCACAATACAGCCTTCGTGGCATTGTGCGTGTTTGCCTGGGCACGGGGGCTCACGGTCGGCCTATCAATCTAGGGGCGACCTGCTCTTGTGTGCACTGCAATGGGATTTATTGTTGAATGACTTGACTGGGGCCAGTGTGGGGAGGAGGGGCACGATTAATTCAGTCGAGCACGTATGAGGGCGTCGATGTTTCAATGGGGTTGGGGGAGTTTAAGGAGCTGAGGGAGTTCCAGGAGCTGTGGGACCGAATTGACTTAACACGCGGTTGGGTTGAGACAATGCCGCAAAAGGGGTGTCCAGTTGGGGTGTTAGGAACCACGTCCCGGAGAAAACGGGGCCACACTTCACTGGACGCTTTGAATGGAGGTCTCATTTGAGGACGCCAGTGGGCAGCTGATATAGAACCCATGCTGGTGGGGATCTCCCTAAAAGGGCTTGTCCATATTCTTTCGATCAATTTTCTATCGATCCTGATAGCCCACATCCTTCAGTTCGTCCTAGATCCTGAGAAAATCGTTTCACAAAGCAGCATGTTCATAAATTTCATGCGAAAAAGTGGAGTCTTCCGAACTTTGCTTCAAAATAACCAACCACGGCACTCTCGTTGCAAAGTCATACCTCATTTCACATCTGCATTAAATCTCCTTTCCATTCTGATCTCCCACGTCCTTCATTTCATCCTTATTGTCGAGAAAATCGATTCACAACGCAGCATGTCTTTTAAGATCATAAATATCATGGACCCTCCGAACTTTGCTTCCAAATACCGAACCACGGCACTCCTGTTAGAAAATTGTACCTTAATTCACATCTACGTTCAATTTCCTTTCCACTCTGGTACTCCGTATCCTTCAATTCGTTCTAATTATCAATAAAATTGATTCAGAAAACATCCTGTTTTCTAAGATTCCTGCTTGAAAGAGGATACCACAAAAGTAGCTTCTAAAAAACCAACCAAGTCACTCCTCTTAGAAAATTTTACCCCAATTCGCTTCTCCATTGAATTCCCCATCCATCTTGGTATCCCACAATCCTCAACTCGTCCTAAATCCCGAGAAAATCGTTTCAGAAAACATCATGTTTTCCACGATCATGCATTTCATGCGGAAAAGTAGGACCCTCCTAACTTTGCCTCCAAATATAGAACCACAGCACTCCCGTTGCAAAATTTTGCCTCACTTCGCATCTACATTCAATTTCCTTTCCATTCTGATATCGGACATCCTTCAATTCGTCCTAGATCCTGAGAAATTCGTTTCACAAAACTGTGCAGTCATCAAAAGGCAATTCGCCGAAAGTTCGTTCATTTTTCGGCAAAAAATGGCGACTCACTTGTGTTGTCAATTGACTGCATTTTTTCGTGTGAATCGTGTCATTTTTTGAAAAGCCGATTTTCTGCGTTTTTTGACCTAAATTTTGGATCAAATGGATGGGGCTGAGTGTGGAAATGGGAAATGCAGTCAATTCGATCCGAAATTCCGTTGGAAATGCGGGAAAATTTGAGAAATATGATCTGGGAGTTGAACAGTGGCTTACAAATTGAGTGAATTGCTTAGGAAAGGGTTTATTTATTGAAGCTTAATACAAGCCATAGGTTTTTTGATGTTTTGCGAGAGGAAATCAAAGGAAAATGTTGTTGAATAGGTATGTGGAATGTTGGATAATGTATTTGAAGTATTTTTCGATTAGAAAACCAAAGAAATGGCCCTTTTTTCGGTAGAAAATGGACACAATCGGACAAGGAAGCATCAGAGATCTCGCCTATTACACCGAAGAACATTTTCCCGATCTCAAATGAGATTTCCTTTCGTCTACTAGACCGAGGAACATTTTTCATCAAGGAACCTCGCTTTTCACAAAGTTTTGCGTGCGATTTTTGGTCTCGTTTGAGTTGATAGCAGCTGGAGCTGGGAGCTGGCAGCGTTTGAGTTGATGGTAGCTAGAGAAGAACAACAACGAACTATACGGGTTGTATGGCGGCATGAGCCTAGTCAAGCGTCTACGGATAACACGCTTAAGACGGCTAGGCCAGCGTATGAACATTACAGCTCCGATTCGAAGAGACTTCGAATCCGAGCCATAACGCAACAGAGGACGTCCGTGTTATAGACGACGCACATGAGTGGAGAAAGACCTCAACCAACTTCCAACCAACCAACCAATGTCCACGCACAAATTGGCGCACACAAGTCGAGGGGGACTTCGGCTGGCTTGGTGTGCGAAAGTGGAGGCAGCTGGCGAGAGACCGTGCAGCTGGAGAGGTCTGTTGGTTGATGCCCAGGTCCACCCCAGACTGTAACGCCTGAAAAAGAAGAACATCACTTCTTCCGATCTCAAATGGGATCTCCTTTCGCCTCCTAGACAGAAGCCCGCCAAGCAGGGGACAGCAGATTAGACCCCAGAGGCACTGGAGTTAAAAAAAGAAAAACCTAAAGAAAGAGCTGACTTTGAAGACAATTCTGCCGACCATGAAATTCCCAACTCATTCGGTCGCAATCTCCCTAATTCATCATCATCGTCGTCATTTTCAGTGACCCGCATGTTCCACTAAAGGGGTCGCGGGGACAATGCATGCACGAGAGGTCTCCAGTCCACCGATCCTCCGACTCTAACTCATCAGGAGCTATGCCCAAGCGCAACCAGGCGAGTTTCTGGACTTGGCCCAACCAACTCGTCCTGGGTCTGCCAAGCGGTCGCCTACCTGATGGAATCGCATTCAAGGCACGCCTCGGATGTCATGATGATGGGGACATTCGTGTCCTGTGACCAAACCATCGAAGTACAGCTCTTTCCGTCCAATGAAGCAGCTGCCCAAAGTTGAGTTTCTCGCGCACTGCCGTGTTTCTCACCCTATCCCGGCGAGTAATTCCCACAACGGCACGAAATAATCTCATCTCGGAGCTCCAGCGCGCGGTAGATAGGTTTTTGGCCGTATGTGCTGATGCTGGGATGAAGGCTAACGTGGACAAATCCGAGGTTTGTTTGAAAGCCTGCTCAATGCACTCTTCATGTCAGTGGAGCCCCATTGAAACAGGTGGAGAAGTTTAAGTACCTCGGGGTCTCCTTCACGAGTGATGCTGAGCTCACCAATTCCCCATGCATTCAAATGCGTCCCCAAACGATCATGCGACTGGGATGCACTCTCGCAAGTCAAAGACCTGCGGCGGCTGACAGATCATTCCCAGACCACCCTCAACCACTTGCGCCTGTCACGTGATATGCCCCAAGCGGCACTCTTTAATTAGCTCCCCACACACATGAAAGCAAATGACTCTGCGCACCCTTCACGTTAATCACCTCATTTGGTCGCCACTTCAAATCAAAGGAACACGTCCCGCCACCAGGCCGTCACTCCCGAAATAGACATTCTCCTCCCGTCCCAGTGTCCACCCCTGTCCGCCTGTCCCAAGCGTCAGTTATTCGGAAGCCTGTGAAAGATCAACTCGGAGTGGAACTGGTCGGCGATCTCGAAGGGAATATGTGTGAGTGCAGTCATCGGCGCCAGAGCGAACGTCTCTGTTGTGGCGAAACACTTGAATTGATTTCCCAGCTGAGACGGGAATTTGCATGGGAAACATCTTCGGGGGTCATTTTTATTTAATTTGAAACTATTCAATTGTGCCCTGCCCTCCAAGGACCCTTGGCACACGTCTGATTTGGCCACAAAGTGGAGGCTGGCAAAAAGACGACAGAGAGAGAGAGAAGAGCAAAAGACTACACTCTGGACCTCGGAACATTGGTCCTGATCCCTTCTCGAGCGGAGCGAGAGGGGATACAATTTAAATTCTATTAATAGGATGACTGTATCCTGAATTTAGAGTTCCAATCCTCAACTCAATCCTCGAGTTGCCGCTCTGACTGTGACTGTTGCTGGAACTGCTGATGTTGAGCGCCCGATGAGAAATCAACGAACGAAAATTATTCCCAAAAGGACCGACCGCACTGCACACACAAGCTTTGCGATGATAATCTCCACATTCACCTCCGAAACGTGTTTAGCTTCCCTGACTGACTGGCTGACTGTGTGTGTGTGTGTGTGGAGGCCTCCCACCTGAGCGCGCCCTCCTCGCCGGGATCCTGGGGTATAATCAAGAATTCAAGTTGCACAGGCATCCGAGCATGGATCCCAGGAAGGAAGGACTTTACTGGCCTGCCAGACTGATGGCGGGTGCGCGGGGAACGGGGGCAGAAAGGTGGGTCTGCAATTTTCGGGTGTCCTTTCGCTTTGTTTCTGTGTGTGTTTACATTTATTGGCTTCATTGACAGTGTCCTCCTCGGTGGTGTTGGTCTTTGTTTTGACTTGGCTCCTCGACAAGCAGACCGACTGGCGGGCGGTTTGGACTCAGAGACACCACTGCGATTCGGCACGGAGAGGAGGGGAATGAGGAGGAGAGGAGGGGAGGGGAAGGAGAGAGAAGAGAAGGAGAGGTAAGGTCATGGGTAATTTAATCGGATTTTTATTACTAACGACGGGTCCTTGGATTTCGGATGAATTTTGTAGTTTTTTCCCCTCTTGGACGTCCTCTTGTCTTGCCAGTGTCTTGACCTGTTGTCGACCATTATGGAGATGTGGTCATTTGGACGATGATGGGATTGATACATAACCATGAGGGGACACACCGGCTGCAGCTGATGGAGGGGTCTGGGACTCGATTCAACCGAAAAGAGGCGAAATCTGTCTTTAAAACCCCAGGAGGCTCCCTCAAAATCTCTGCTCAGTCGAGGATACAGGCGAACCGCCCACCCCCCATCGCTGAAAGGATGATTTTCGGATAAGGCTTGGATGGAATTCATAAGTCCACTCAAGCAGTGCCCCCGAACAACTGATTGAATGTCCACTTCAGGGCGTGCTTCGCCAAAATCCATCGCTAAGCTCACAACAACACCCGACATCATCGTCCAACGAACAACAGCAGCAGCAGCAGCAACAGCCACCGTCTCGTTGTATCCCCGACTACTTACGGAAGCATTTAGTGCTGAGATTTTATCTGCGAACCCAACGTTACCACTGATCTCCCGCATATCCAACTGATTTTGCCTGCCAAACGTTATCCGAAATGTGAATCGCTGCTAAACTGCAACTCGGAACAATGCCCGAGGATACACTTGCACTCACACACTCGCACACACACAGACGCAGGGCAGAGTTTAAAGTTGAAGCCACAACTAGGACTCGTTTCATGCTCAAAATTCAAAACTGCGGATGCCCCCTCGGGCGCCAGCCACCACCTCGAACGAACCCGCCAACGGAAAAGGTGGATGCGGTGCATCTGTCTGGTCGTATGTGCCTTCGGTTGTGCGTGCTTCCATGCGGCCGACAGAAATTCAGCATCAGCACTACGCTCAATTATTTTGGTTACATTACGGTCGGGTATAGACTGCCTTCACCAGCAGCAGCGGGCAAACATCATTCCCCTTGCACCCCCTCCCCCTCTCTCTCACCCCATCGCAACCAGAGTCAGAGGATCCTTTGTGGCTTTGCCTGGGATGACAGGGCCTCAGTGGTGTGTGTGTGCAGTCTCATGACCCCATTTCGCCACCGGAACCGAGAGTGCATCTAACCTTTCGTCTTTGCCGAAGAACTGTCATAATCCCATGAGCTCATGGTTGTGTCTGCTACACACGACTGTCGGTCGGTGGGGGGAGATGCCAGCGATGTCTGCTCCTCCACCTGATGGGTTTCCCATTGTCTTCTGGTGCGAGGAGCAAATTTTCTTAACTTCTATGAGGCATCCCCCGACGGGAATCGGAATATGAATGCTTGTTTGTTTGGTCTGAATACATGCGGGGGGAGGGAAGAGAGATCGGGGGAGGGGACAGAGAGCAGGGGTAAAATGGAAGAGAATTGAAAGACCCTACACACAACAGATTGCCACAACAAGGATGTGGAAGTTTTTATTCCTTGTGCAAGGACATGAAATTTAATTTTGTAGTAACTACTCGCTGAGTGCCGCTGCGGGAGGGGGGGGTGAGTGTGGGGGGACGGGGAAGGCGACATATGGAAAATTGTCTCGATAATTGCAGACGAGACGTTTTGCTCTGCATCGAGCGAGGGAGGGTGAGTGTCTGAGCTGAGCTGAGCTGAGCTGAGCTGTGATGATGTCAACTTTGTCGAAGTCGGAATGTTGATGTGACGGGGGAGGGAGGGGGGTTTCTCAACAATGTCACAGGGAATTGCTTGTCGTTTGTGAGAACGACTGCGGAGGTTCACGTGGTTGGTGTCTTAACTATGGACAATTAATGTGGCATATGTTCAGTGACGTGACGGGGTGCTTCTTTTTTTACAGCACCTCTGATCGGATCCTTGGACTCCTTTAAGGAGATTTAAGGCATCCTTAAGTTAGAGAGGCATGTTGAGTGAGGCTCAGGTCCACCTCGGACTGTAGCGTCCTAAGAAGAAGAACAAGAACAAGAGGAAGAAGAAGAACGTTTAAGCACCCCTCCAGGCTTCGAGAACAATCAAAAACCTCTGCTCAACCACTCGCCCATCGCGGGATAAACGCCCTCAATCATCTCCTCCCCCCATCAAGGGTTAACCAAAAATTTACTCCTCAAAGTCAACCCCTAAAATCTCAACATTAATCGTCTGCACTTTTCTCAAGAGCCCCCGAGGCTATCCTGTCAAAATGTTCCTCTTAAGTGCATCTCTCATTTCGGGATATCTTCCTCTCAATTGCTTTTCACAATTTTCCCCCACACACCCCACACCCCTACACTCTCTCACTCTCTCTCTGGATCTGGTCCGTTCCGGTTCTTCCACTTCACTAAACTCTAGCACCCTAGTCTAGTGTAAAGCCCTCAAATCATTTAAGAAAATTTTCGTTGTGGTCTTTAGCGCGCGGAGGCCATCCTTGCGGCCATCCCCACTCTGCCCGGTGCAGTCCAATTACTCAGATTTGTTCGCCTTTTCGTTCGCTCCATTGCCATGAACTGTCGCAACTTTTTACTTAACCAAACAAGGGAAAGCGAAAAAGATAACGTCTCGGTGGTTTGGTAGACGGTAGACGGTAGACGACACAGACGTGAAAAGACTGAGAGTTTCGAATTCAAATGAGGCCAAAGGATTACGCCGCCAACAATGCCCGGACATACGCCCACTTAGCGTCTCCCAGGAGGAGGGAGAACCTTTGCAACACAAAACACTGACACCAACACTAAGACCGGAACACTGCCGTCAAGTGCGGCGGACTCGCAGACACGGTGGCTGGATGGAAGTTTCGTTTTTCTCCACGCCGCCGCCGCCGCCGCTAGGAAGTGGCCAACGTTCCTACGTTCGTTCGGATGGTGAAATGTGGCCCAACGTTGTAGCCAACTTTTGGCCGTTGACGATGGCACAGGATCCTCGCATTTCGTCATAGAAACGAAAGCAGGACATTCTGTCGGCAGAGGGGGGATGGAGGGTTGAGGGTGATTGTGTGTGTGTGGAGGTGAAGTAAGGTTCCCCTAGAGTGCTGGAGTGAAATAAAACTCCGTTAAATATTCGCAAACTTCTGACATATTGCAAGGATTTCAGGGAAAATTACTCAGTCCTGAATGGCGAACGTGGTTGCGGCTGGACGGCTGTGCGGTTGGAGGTGGTTTTTATTTATGTCCTTCCTTAGAGCTACTCTGGTCACAGGACAAATAGCTTAAAACCGTCCGCGTCAAAACAATTAGCGAATGCTTTACTTCGCAGACATAGCAAATTGATTTCTCATATAGTCCGCTCGCTGGAAACGGTCGTTGGAGTGGGGGAGAGGGGGGTAGGTACAGGGACAGGGAGTCCTCGCTGCTGGACACGCGATAGAGAATCGAGGTTAAGGACTTTTTGTGTAGTTATTCGAGCGCGTTTGTTGGCTGGCCCAATTGTGGGTGGGTGTGTGTGCGAAAATTTACTTTTTGGCAAGGCAGTGTGTCCTACTCCGCTTGGGGCCATTTGGTGTTTGGTATACAACTTGGCTGCGAATACTGATGGAAGAAAGTTTGAAAAAGAGTGAAAGGAATATCCTTAAATTAGAGGGGTGGAGGGACGGAAAATTGTGGGGAGTAAGAAAAATTTAATTAAATTGTCTGATCTCCGATGAAGGAGTCTTGTGTCTTTGCTTTATAAATTCCCACTAAGCGTAGTCACAAATATAATAACTGCACGAATGCACTGAAATGTGCCTAAGATCACAAATTTCTCCACGGCTCCAGTGGGAAAAGTAAGCAAATTTAACTAAATTGTGTGAACTTACATGAAAGAGGCATGTGACTTTGCTAAATAAGATTCCATTTACCAAAGTCACAAACTTCGTGGTTGGTTATCTGCAAGAATGCACTGAAATGCCCTTAAAATTACAAATTTCCGTCTGATCTGATCTGCAAGAATTCACTAAAATGTCCGTAAAATTACAAATTTCCCCAAGCCCTTAGTGGGGGGAAGTAAGCAAATTTGATTAAGTCTTTTGATCACACATGGAGGAGGATTGTGAATTTGATCCCCTTTTAGCGAATTCACAAGTCTCGTGGTGGGTTACCTACAAGAATGCACTGGAATGTGTCTAAAATGAAAAATTTCCCAAGATGAGCAAATTTAATTAAATTGTGATCTTAGATGAAAGATTGTAACTTTGCTATATAAATACCCTTTTAGCAAAGTCACCAGCTTAGTGGTTGACTACATGCAAGAGTCCGCTGAAATGCGCCTAAGATCGTCTAAATTTCCCCAATGTCACGAAATATTTTAAACACCCACCTGCTAATTGGAGAGATGGAGCAACTTAGTCTAGGCACCAAATATTCATCGATTTTCTTGCAACGATCGCTTAGGGAATTTGCTGCAGGAATTCCCTTTAATCATCAAAGTCACAAGCCTCGTGGTTGACTAACTACAAAAATGCGCCTAGGATGACCTAAATTTCCCCAAATCCACGAAATAGCTCAAACACCCACTCTGTACGAGTAAGTGCAGAATTGGGGCAACTTATTCGAGGCACCAACATTTCATCGATTTTCTTGCAACGATCGCCTGGGGAAGTTGCTGCAGGAATTCCTTTTAATCAGCAAAGTCACAAGCAAATCACACAAATTTCCTCAAAGTACCGAAATTCTTCAAATAGCCAGCCGCTAATTGAAGAGATGCAGCAACTTAGTCTAGGCACCAAAATTCATCGATTTTTTCCCAGTGATCGCCTGGGGAAATTGCTGCAGGAATTCGATTTTCGAGCAAGGATAGTCTATTCTTAGTCACAAGCGTCGTGGTTGAGAAACTACAGAAATGCGCCTAAGATCGCACATATTTCCCCAAAAGTCGCGAAATGGTTCAAAATAGCAAAGTGGAGAGATGGATCAACTTAGTCCATGCACCAAAATTCATAAATTTTCTTGCAACGATTGAATTTGCTGCAGGAATTCGATTTTCTTGCAACCATCTCCTAGGAAATTCCCTTTAATGCCGGGAACACAACCCCCTACCCCCAAACCCAAAAATAACTCTAAATTTAGATCAAAGTGGACTCAGAAAAAAAACGAGAGATTTCCTTAAATTGGGTCGAGCAAGGAAAAGAACGGACGCCGAAGAGACCAGTTCAAGCAGCCCTCCACCATAAAAAAAAAGGACTCATCGTCGCCTGTGTGACAAGCATCATTTTTTGATGGGAAAACAATTTCGGCTGGTTTTTCTTTCCGCTTGGCCCAAGGCTGCATCCTTATCGGGTATCCCATGAAATTACTTAAAAACTCTCCGAAGAAGTTCAAGGCTACGCCTTCTCCCGCGCCTCTGCTTGGTTTCAGTTTCAGTTCTGTGCCGTGACACAACCATTAATGTTCACCGACAAATTGCTTGATGCCGAATTTTTGAATCTTTTTGTTTTGATTCCCCGCCGTTCACATGGACCGTCTGTGTGCCATAAATCCACCCCATCATCCAAGGATAAAGCGTAATTAAATTACCATCCAAAGGCTTCGTATCTTTCACCTGTTCAGGGGAAATCCCCTCCGCCCCACACACACACACAGTCGCTCGCCCAGGAAACAAAAGACAAAAAGGCATCGTTCGGCTATAAAATCATTTAGATACGAGGCAGCCAGGAACTTTGCCATGTTTCAGTCAAATTAAGTTAATTGTACCCACAAGTCGTTTTCGGGGGTTTTGTGTGTGCGACCATGTGGTCGGGGAGGGTGACTCTATGATACCACCGAGGGGACAAACAAAGCAACACACACACGAGAGGGGATACAGTCACAGTCAGTGTGTTTGCGTTCGAAAGGAGATTAAGTTTTCAGCGAGCGAGGGAGAGAGAGAGAAAGTCTGTTTGTGTTGAAGTTTCCCAAGACCTCCTTGGGATGGAATTTTCTTCAACTTTAACTTCAGTCCCACCGCACTCCGTGCGCGTCTGGGGTGCTGATAGCGATGGAATAGTGGTGTTGCAGGTGCATTTGGCCTCGGGATATTTTTCAGGATTTATGGATGTGACAGGGAGACATACAATTCGTTCAGCAGGGCGACGGTACGGCTGCGGCGGCGGCGGCGGGAGGGGGGAAAGTGTTTTTTCATGCTTGTCACGCTGTGAATGTTTGTAAATTATATTTTCGGCGAGTTTTGTACGCCAAAAAGTTGCTCCTAGAGTGTTGGGAGATGCGAGCGAGAGAGAGAGAGAGAAAGAGAGGGGGACTGAGATGAGGGAGAGAGGAAATCAATTTCCTGATTGGGATAAGAACGGGAAATAGTATTCAAATGTGGGCCAGAGATGTTGTGCTGATGTTTGCAAAGTGGATTGTGTGGGAATTCTTTGAAAGAGGAGGAGGAAAAAAAGACGAGTAAACTCATGACTGATCACTGATCGCGACGACCTCTCTTCAAATTCTGGTCAAAACTTCAAAATTTGATGCTCAAATGCTGGCCAGACATCTTGTGCTGTTTGAAAAGTGGATTATGTGGAAAATTTTGAGAGGAGACCATGCATTGAACGAGGAAAAACCGACTAAACTCATGACTGATCGTTGATCGCAAACGATCTCTCTTCAATTTCTGGTCAAAACTTCAAAAATTTGATGTTCAAATGCGGACCGGAGATGTTATGCTGTTTGCAAAGTAGGAATTCTGTGAAAGAGGAGGAGGAAAAAAGACGAGTAAACTCATGACAGATCGCCGATCGCGACGATCTCTCTTCAAACTCTGGACAGGACTTCAAAATTTGATGTTCAAATGCTCTGCGTCGCCGTGAAATAACCCCGTGAGAAATAGCGCCAACGAATTAGAATGAATTTCATGAATTCGGCATTATTTCGCTTTGAAATTGAGAAATAAAGCCGAAGATTCTGAAATTCTTCGTTATTGCGCACGGCCAATGACCAAATGTTGTACTGAATCATCGTGAAATAACACCGAACGTAATAATTCTAAATTTTAGATTGAATTCGGCGTTATTTCGCTTTGAAATTGAGAAATAAGGCCGAAGATTCCGAAATTCTTCGTTATTGCGCACGGTCAATGACCAGTTGTTGTTCTACAGTGTCGTGAAATAACGTCGAGCGTGAAAAAACGCTGAACTTTACCATAAATTTCATGAAATCGGCGTTATTTCGCTTCTAAATTGGGAAATAAAGCCGAAAATTCTGAAATTCGGTGCTAATACGCACGGCCAACGACCATTTGTTAAAGATTCTTTATCTATTCCCCGTCCATGGCCACATTCCCCCACCAAACGATCCTCACGGCCCCCCTTCTCCTTGTTTGATGACAAAGTTTAAGATTTCCTTACCCAAAGCCCACCCCCCCACAAAAACCAATCAGAGATACGTCACAACCTTCAGTCAAATCAAAAGGATCAACAACCAGCGCGCCTACATAACGCTGAGACAACAATGGAAACCAATTTATGTCGCCAGTCATAAACCGTGGGGGGGTTTGTCAATAATTTTATCACGTCGACGTGGGAGATACATACCCTCAGCCTCTAAGCGAATTCCCAATTAATTTGGCATTTATCTTGGCGTTACACATATCCACAGAATGAAAGTCTCCATCTTTCGGTGTCAGCTCCACACGCGATCGACGGCCGAGCGACGACGACGACGGTGGGGAGAGGGGGGAGGAGGCAATCGAACATAAAATCAAATCCAATGGCATCCGGAACATGCACCATCCCCGAGAGGGCTCCCGCGCTCACAAGAAATTGACTGAAGTGATGATATCTTCGAAATGAATTCGCATAAATTTTATTCCGAACCGAACAAGAAGGTGTAACAGGGCTCCTTACCCTCCACCCCCTCGTCCGACTCCATCGAAAGGATACTTTTCAGGTTTCAGCAAACGTGCCGACACACCGTGAACGGCGCTGCCTTCGCAAATGCGTCTTTAATCATGGATGTAAACAGATTTTCTCAGCCGCAGATACGGCGTACCTTTGCCGGCGTCGAAGTCGGGCCACCCCACCACCGCAGCAGCGTGTGTATCCTTGGGAGATTTCTTTCCTTGTTCGCGCGTGATATTTGACTGCTGATTCAAGTTCGATAGGGAGTCCTTTTTTTCGGTGGCTCTGGTGCTTTTATGAATATTAACAAGCACTAGTGCATGGGGTCCTTGGTCTCTCTCTTCCGGGTGTGGCGCATGTTCATGTGTGCAGGACGCCCAAATTTACTGCATACGAGGATGCAAAGTAAGCACACCGGGTGTGATCTCACAGTCACACAGTCAACCGAGAGAGAGAGACTTGTTGGCTGGGGGTTGGGGGGTGGAATGACGATGTTTGCCTTTTCCAAATTGAAAAGGGATACAGGGACCGCTCAGTCCTAAAAAATGGTGACAAACAAAGTCGCTACACCTTCTCCTCTCTGTCTCTGTTGGATCCATTCAGCGAGTGTAGCGCACTTACTGTCTCATTGTTGTCACATCCACGCCAAGATGGGGGCACAATCGCTCCTGTGGCGCGGCGTGCTGATGGAGGGGTTCTCAGCGCCGCCGTGCTGGCTAATTGAAGGGAAACATGAGGTTCAACGATAACAGAGTTTCCGATTACGTTGTATTGTCAATCACGCGAGTGGGAGGGTGCATCTGAATAAATTTGACAAGCATTCATCGGGGAGAGTGGGGCCTCAGCCCGTGACTGAAAAAGGGCTCTTCTCAGACTGGGCGCCACTTCCATTTCTCACGCAAAAGCACAGCATATCCGCGTTCTTTTGCGTGAGAAATGGAAGTGGCGCCAAGACTGAGGAGTGCCCTTCTTCTGTCAAAGGCTGCGGCTCCCCGTTCAACAGGAGAATCATCGACCACCAGAAACACAGGCCCACAGGCGACCACCAGAAACAAAACTCAATTACAACGATTCCACGGAGCAACCTTAAGCTCTTCATCGCTGCCGGCAATCACCGAAAGTTAAATATGCCAAGCCAACCGTCAAAATGGATGAATGCCCGACCGTTGGACGGATGGATGGATAGACCAAAGTTCAAACAACTTCCATGCAAAAGCGTTTCAAGCGTTTGTTCTAACTCTCCTCCATCACACACACACACACACACACACACAGGCACACACAGACACCCTCTGGTACATAAAATGTAATTCAAACTCAAACATCCGCGATTTATCTTGCAAAACTTCTCCGAGTCGAGTCCCTCGGTGGGATTGTGAGAAAAAGTTAACCACTACACATCAGCCTTCAGCCTTCCATCCCCTTTCTCTCCCCCCTCCTCCCCCTCCCCCCCCCCCCTCCCTCACCACCAGCCATCTCTACAACTACCACTGTCACTTTTGAAAATGATTCTTTTCTCTCCACGAACCAAGTCCCACCGCCGCCGTCGCTGCCGCCGCCCACACGCTCTCTCTGTCAACCACCAGCAGCAGTCACCTTTTCGTGCTTCCGAATAGAGAAACCGGATTATCCGAAATTAATTATAATTCTTATCGCCATGCAACAACAATAAGGAGAGAGACAAAAAAAAAGAAAAAAACAGAAAAGGACCCAAAAAGCTCCTTCGGTTTTTGTTTTTTTTTTTTTTCCTACGGGGCGGCCAAGTGAAGAAAACGACGCCGAGGAAGAGCTCAGGACGGAACAGAAGGAGTCCTGCACGAAAGCAATTACCAAATCCGTTAGATTAGAGCGACGGGAACGGAGCGAGAGAGTGAGAGATTGAGTGGGTGGGGGGCAGAGGGGAGTGCTCTCTGCCATTTGATTGCGATGACAGGATAATAAGGCGTCAGCGATGGGCGGAGGACTGGTGTAAATTTGCCGCCGCTTCCATTTCACGGCTAATGGGGGATTATCTTGTCATGGATATGCGTCAGACTCCACGCGCTCGGTGCATCGGATAAGGTCTATGAAAATTTCATTCGAACATCCGTCTGGACACATGGGGAATCCAGTGTGTGTGTGTGTGGATGACGGAGGGAGGGGGAGTTTTGACACGTTGACCAGCAGGTGAACATCGGGCCACGACATCGAGCCATGACATCGTGTCGAACATGGGAATTCTGGTGGACCGGAGTCAATTTGGGGCCGGAGATCGTGAGGAAGTCATCGGGAGGCAAGTGGACATGTGGACAGAGATTTTCTGGAAGGTTAGCTCTCGTTGTCACTCTCTTGGGATATCTTCTTTTGTTCGTCTTTCGCGTCGGCAAACCCCACAGGGGGAACAGTACGGATGCAGTAAAGTGGGAGGGTTGGAGGGGGGAAAGAAACCTCTATCTTGGCTTAAGGTGGCATGTGAAGACATTTTTTCGGAGGATTTTTTGAAACTCTACTGGAGCACGCAGACTCAAAACTGGTCCATTGTACTGCCAGAAAGCAACTTACTCCAGTGTCGTTAATTTGATTCCAACGGCGGATGGTGACTCGAGCAGATTCGATTTCCCTGGGATTCGAACCTAGGACCCCTTTAACTTGGGGCAAGCATTTAACCAACTGCGCCATTCTTTTATTCCGGACCATAACCTCGGCGTAAAGAAAGAAGAAGAAGAAGATCTTCACGATGTTCTCTCTCTCCCTCTTTCTTTCTCTTCTTTCGCTCTCTCTCCCTTGGGATGTCTTTTCCGTGAAGATCTTTGAGAAAGTTCTTCCTCTCTCCCCTTCCCCTCTCTGTCTCTATCTCTCTATCTCTCTCTCTCTCTCTCTCTCTCTCTCTCTCTCTCTCTCTCTCTCTCTCTCTCTATCTATCTATCTATCTCTCTCTCTCTCTCTCTCCTTTCTTCATCTTTGAAGATCTTGCAATATGTCTGGCAACGGCCTGCTGGAAAGCGGTTAACTGGCCAGAACCAACGTAAAATCCAGCAGCAGCCCCCTAACGTCCGTCTTTAAACGATGGAGGAGCCAGCGAAGGAGTACCTCCCCTCGCCTGACCAGACATGTGTCTCCCTTTTAAAGTTTGACGACCCCCTTCCCTTTAAAGTTGCCTTCCCCTCGATCTGACCCTGTTTATCGCATCCATCCATCCCCTCCTCACATGTCACAGCATCCCCTCCTCCTCGCTTCGACATTCCACAGTTTTATGATGAACGCAAAATTAAATTTCTATCCATCGGATGCAATAACAAGAATCGAGTTAAATGTCACTGCTCCAGTCACACACACGCCAGCCGCGATGCGTTGGTGTTTATTAAATTTTTTTCGCCCCCCCCTCGTCGACTTCTGTGGGCGGCTGTCCCGAGGATCATGCCGCACCGAGCACTGTACAGCCGCCTCTTTGTCTGTGAAGCCAATTATTTTTGATAATAAATACATTTTCCACTTATTACACATATCCACAGGCAGCGACAAAGTTCCTGGGCGCAGCAAAAAAAAAACCAGAGGGGGGGAGGAGAAAAAAAAAGATTATCGCACGCCATTACAGCCCCTCTCGTCCTCTCAGAGACGGCTATTCGTAATTAATTGATTTTTATGCCGTAAACAGAGGGGAAGGGGAGATCCCCTTTGACAACCACACAAGGCCGACTGGGTGTCAGGTAATAAATCGTTGAAGGGATACAAGCAGCAGGCTCACCTGCGCTGAGAAAGAATACTTGATGGCGAACCGAACAAAAAACGCTGAGTATTCGATTACTTCTCATTTCGGATCGTCTCTCGCTCGCTCCGCAGGCACACACACTCGTCGCACGCGGAATTCCCAGAGTCAGCAGAAAAAAAAACTCGAAATCTCCACCCACGGGGAAGCCAGGCATTTCAGTCGCGAAAACAATGATCCTTCAGAGCGCGGTGAACGATGGCAGGCGGCTCATCCCGAGCGCACTAGCGAGCTCGTTTTAATTTATTAAAAATAACGAGATGATACTTAACACCCGGCCTTCGATAAGAAATTCCAGACCAGCCCCACATTTGCTGATGCCTGACGGGACGGCAGGAGGGAGAGAGAGAGAGAGAGGGGGCGAGTGATGGGGTCACGATTTAAATTCGGTTTCACAATTATTTCCTCGAATAATATGCCACAGCCGATGCCTGCAACCGGATACAGACGTGGTCCGGTCGTTTTCCGGTGCAACCAGTTGTTGCCGCGGGCGAGGGCGCGATGGGCTGACCAGTGGAGCGCGGATGCACGGTGGTGCAGGGTCAATTCAGTGTCCTTTGGGGGAATTATTTTAAATAACAACAGCACACCGCCACCTCCGACATCGTTGACCTATGACCGCCGACACACTAAGGGGCACCAGTTGGGGTTATGCTTTAGGGATAATAACAAATGTATCCGTGGTTTCCGTGGCAACAAAAAACGCCACCACACTGTGGTCACGCACTCACACAGAGCCTGCGAGCAAGAGAGAGAGAGAGAGAGTGCTGGACGCCTGCAGTGCATAGATACACTCATTAAATCTACGCGGGGAGTCCATCGCCTTGTCACCCAGAAAAAAAAACAAAAAAAAAGCGAAAAAAATCCCCAAAAGAAAACAATAAAATGGAGGCCGATGATAACCGTCAAATTGATTTAATGTCAGTCCAGAACTCCGGGACCGGCCGATGATGATCGTGATGCCAACAGCGCCGCAAGGATTAAATGTCAATGATTGTGTGTGTAATTTGAGAGAGAGAGAAAAAAGCAACAAGACTGGACAGGAAAAAAAAAACTCCTGCGGAATCAGTTATTCATGATACTCTGGTTGGAAAACAGCGAAAGGCTATTAAAGCCGGAAGTCATTGATTGGCAAGTGATTGCCGCGGAAATTTATTAAATTTAATTAATTTCCACGTCAATTGAGATATGGAATGTGCTCTGACATATTGATGGTCAGTCTGCGGGCCAAACGGACGGAATAATTGAACAGCCACTGAGCGCTGAGAGCGTCGAAATTAATAACACAAAAAAATATTAATGGATGATCGCAAAGAGACTTCGAGTGGTTTAAGGTTGTGATGGATTGTGTCCAGGATGGTGACAGTTGACAGTTCTATGGAGTTTGAGTTTGACTTTGCACATCCCACAGGGGACACGATGAAAGGAAAAGGAAAATTTGGAAAAGCCTCGATTTACAAGTTGATTGACTATAGGGTGTCCAAAGACTGTATTAAAAGTCTTCAAAAACTGTTCAAAAAATCCTCAAAACCTCGTTAAAAACGCTTCAAAAAATGTTGAAAAACTGTCTAAAGAAAAAAATTGGTTAACAGGCAACGAACTAAAAAAATCTTCAAGAACTCCTCAAAACCCTTCAAAAACTCATCAAAACCCTTCAGAAACTCCTCAAAAACTCTTCAAAAACTGTCCATAAACATTTCAGAAACTTTTCAAGAATACTTTAAAAACTCTTCAGTCTTTTCAAGAACACTTCAAAAATTCTTCAAAGAGTTTCGAAAATCTTCTAAAGATCTTTAAAACTTCTTCAAAAACGCTTCAAATCCATTCAAAAACTCTTTAAAAATCCTTCACAAATCCTTCAAAAGCTATCTACAAACTAAAGAAAGTATTGACAGGCAATAAGCTGCATTTTGTCCGTTTTTGAGCACAGGGAGGCACGGTGATTGAGTTCGATTTTGCAGATCTTACGGAAGATACGTCGAAGGGAAGGAAAAAGATTGGGAAAGTCTGAATTTATAAATTGAGTAGTTACAGGATGCCCAAAAAACTTACCAAAACTACTCAAAATTTCTTCTATAACTCCTCAAAAACCATTCGAAAACTTTTCAAAAACTCTTCGAAAAATCTTCAAAAACTCTTCAACAAGTCCTCAAACTCCTTCAAAAACTCTTTAAAAACCCTCAGAAACTGTAGCAAAACCCTTGAAAACTCTTCAAAACCTATTCGAAAATTCTTAAAAGTCTTCTTCAAGATCTCCCAAGCCTCTTCCAAAACCCTTTATAAACGCTTCAAAAGGTCTTTAAAAACTCTTCAAAAAGTCTCAAGAGTCTTCTAAAGATCTCTAAAACCTCTTCAAAAACCCTCTAGAAACTCTTCCAAAAGCATTCGAAAACTCTTCAAGAAGCATCCAAAAAATCCTCGAAAAATCTTCAAAAACTCCTCAAAAGGTCTTCAGAAACTGTTCAAAAACCCTTAAACAACTCTTCAAAACCTCTTCAAAAAACCTTCAAAAACTCTTCAGAAACTCTTCAAGAAATATTCAAAATCCCTTAAAAGCTATTCACAAACAAACTTCGAAAACTCTTCAAAAATCCTTTAAAAAATCTTCAATGCCCTTCAAAACTCCTTAAAAGCTATTATAAAACCCTTAAAAAACTGTTCACTTAAAGAACTCTTGAACCCTTGAATTTCTCCAGAAATCCTTCAAAAACTGTTAAAAAATCCAGAAAATTACCAAATTTCATAAAAAACTCCTCAAAAATTCTTCAAAAGATCTTGAAAAACACTTCAAAAGCTGCTCAAAAACCATCAAAGGACTAAGGCATGTCTTGACAAGCCATGGACTGCATTTTGTCCGTTTTTGAGCGCAGGAAGACGAGGAAGAGTTAGTGGATTCGAAAGACAAAATTGTTGTCGCCATTGACTTTTCAAAGAAAGTCTCCAATCTAACTACCTCCTCTCCATCTCCCCTTCCTCAAACAACGCTCAAGATCATGTCGTCTCCAAGTCCCTTAACCTCCTTTCCATCACCCCTTCCTCAAACATCGCCCAAATGCAGACCATAGCTTGTCGAATCCCCGAATGACAGTGGTTTCTGATTCGAAATCAATCCAACCACTGCCCCCAGTAGACTTCAAAACACAACTCCATGTCAACAAATTTCCGATATCCTCCCTCCCCACACAGAAATACAAAATAACCCCCAACAAAACACCAAAAATATCCCATTTAATGGTTCTGTTTGTTTCATCAGACAGTCGATGGTCGCGTGTGAAAAAAACAAACGCATTTGGCCGAGCGTGAGAGCTGCACTTTTATGGGACTTTTAACTGCCAATCTATCGGGCATAACTGAAATTCAAAAACAACCTTTAATTGAATTCTTACAAGCGTCTGACGTCTGACGGGGTGGGTGTCAGATGTTGGCCGCGTTGGATTGGATTCGGCTTTAAGCCGCCGCAGCGGGCACCTGGCACGCGGGGACGTGGAGCGCGCTCGTCATTTACATTTTAAATTTGTTTGTTTGCGTTATTTAGCAAATTGCACTCGGCAGCGATGTCTGTTTGGTTAATTTAAACGATCGATTCTGCGGACGACGACACGCAGTGGCAGTGGGCGTGATGAATGCGTGTGGTCGGTCGGGAAGTGATTTAAAGAGGAAATGTTTCACAAATTTGATTGAAACAAGGCTCTGGATGTTTGCTGCCACTTTCTCGTCACCCTCACGCATCCATTAAAAGTTGCAACTCTCTCCAAGAACATTGGCCACTCTCAACTGACAGTCAGTCCCTGCAACGTGTCTCCTCACTTCGCTCGCTCGCCTT